>CM037878.1:67759119-69179288 GCA_021292165.1 Shinisaurus crocodilurus | reverse complement strand
CGTTTCCCCCCTTCCCCCCCTGGAGATCGCCTTTCACAATCTCCAAGTTGACAGCGGGTGACAGCCCCCCCCCCCCAATTGCCCAAGCAGCACATTGGAGAGGTTGTCACTGGTTCGCCACCACTTTATTTTTTTAAGTGCAAGAAATCTGCATAAATATTTTCATTAAAAAAAATTTAATTAGTTGGTCTTGCACAAGTGCAGAGGTGCACACTTGCAGGGGTCCAAAGTGGGAAGCCTTGGCAGCACAATGTCCTGGGAGGTGTCTGCTGTCAAAGTGCAACAGGCAACAACCATGCACATTGACCCAGGAAGGCTGCAAAAAAGGTTTATTTTTTACTTTGCACTCTTGACAGCTGTAAAAAGATGTCAAGGAAAGCAAAGATGCAAGGGATCTTTACTCACAAAAGGGGGTGGTGAGTAGATCATCTACTTTGCGGTGAGATCCTCCAGGGGTTTTTTGCTCAGAAAAGTGTGAGCCACCCCATTTATGGGAGTGTGGAGTTTTGACAGGAGCTGTCAAAACTCAGGCTTCCTTTTAAAATTGGTTTTTTGACAGGGCTAATCAGGGTTTTTTTTTTGGACAGGGACATATACGCATGTATATGCATATATCCCTCTAGAAAAAGAAACCCTGATTAGCCCTGTCAAAAAACCCATTTTAAAAGGAAGCCTGAGTTTTGACAGCTCCTGTCAAAACTCCACACTCCCGTAAATGGGGAGGCTCACACTTTTCCACCTTCTGTAGCACCTAGAGTCTCAGAAAAGGATGGAAAAGGTACAGTACACTGAGAACAGTCAGGTCCAACCAAAAAAAAAAAAAAAAGAGGATCTCACCGTGAAGGGATGATCTATTCATCACCCCCTTTCACTCTGCAATCTTGGGAGTAAGCCCCAATGAAATAAGCAAGTCATATGGCAAGAGAAACCTGCATAGGATTCGACTGCACAATGGCACAGTGACATGTTTAGGATCATACTGAAAAGGCATAACAGGAGCAAAGAAGCAAATCCACCCAATAAATATAAGCTGACTGGTACTTGTAGATGTACATTTGGTGGGCCATAGTGTGATCTAGCCTGACTGTGTTTCCCCCAGCATCTGTAGCACTGGCCTGGCTCGAGGATTTGGCTCTCTCAGCTGGTACTGTACTGTGTGTCCCTTTTCTTTTCAGGTATACCAGCTTCCTGCTGTGTTTCTGCATTTCCTTCCAAAAATGTTGTGTTCTAAACACAAACTGCTCAGGTTGTTGTGGAAACATTCATAGAATGTGAAGCTGTTAAATGGCAAAACAGGAAACCTTTTGACTTAACTAGGAAAAATAATGCCTAGGGAGCCACACTTGCATAATTCAAAGGAAAATATTAAAAAACCAGCATGTTTTCAGCGGAGATGGGGAACTGGATTCCATTATCTATTTCACCAAGTACCAGATGCAGCTCTCAGTTACATGAAGAAAAATGTGGAGCAACTCTTCTAGGGTTGTGTGAGAATTTTTCATGAACCGTTCAGCGAGAGCAAACGAGAGCAAACTCGCCTTGTTCGGCTCACTTGAGTCTGTTCACGAACTTTCTCCTTTTGCTCAGACCATCTCACCGTTCATGAATGCCAAAAAAACAGAACGGTGACACAAAGTGTTGCATCCCTGTAATGTAGCACCGAACTTGTCCTTCTTAATTCAGCGAAATCCAGTGGTTCTTTCGACGCAAATAGAAGACACACTTATGAGTATGTTTCATATAATTCAATGGGGATTAAAGTGCATCAAGTATTAAATCTATTGCTTGCTGATAATGAAATAAAACTGTGATTCATTTAGCAATTTGTATCGGGAAAGCAATGCCGTACTACGAGTAAACGGAAGCATCACCATCCCACTAACACAGGGCTCTCCAACCTTGGGTCCCCAGGTGTTGCTGGACTACAGCTCCCAGAATCCCTTGCCATTAGCCATGCTGGCTGGGTATGCGGGGAGCTGTAGGCCAGCAACATCTGGGGACCCAAGGTTGGAGAGCCCTGCGCTAACACAATACTCAACATTATCGCACAACCGTGGGTGTACTTTATTCCTTTTCCAACCTTTTAAGACTGAAAGAAACAATATACCATAGAGGAGAATGGGATTTAAAATCTTCAAGACAAAGAGAAAACCACCCTAGGACAGCTCAGCACAGGTGCCTGGACTTTGCACCTGAGGAACTATTCATTAAACACTCTCCCCTCAGCCCTTGTGCAGCCCAGTCCTCCTGTGCAGGTTTTATCTTGGCATATGGCCTGCTTATTTCAATGCGTCTTACAAGACTGCAGCCCTAAGGGTTGTATCCAATGTACAGTAATACCTTGGATTGCAAGTAACTTGGTTTGAGAGCATTTTGCAAGACAAGCAAATTTTTATATATATATATATATATATATATATATATATAACTTGATATACAAGCGACGTCTTGCAATACAAGTAACTGTAGTATAGCTTAAATTAAAAATCTCTGTACAATTTTTTGGGGGGGATTTCGTTTTGATATAAGAGTGTTTTGGATTACAAGCGCGTTTCCGGAACGAATTATGCTCTCAATCCAAGGCATGACTGTATGTCAGCCTAACTTAAGTCCCATTCATTTCAATAGGTCTACACTAAGTAGGACTATCATTAGATACAACCTTAAATCAGCTAGATTTACTGTTTTTGTAGTTACCGTATCTGCAAAATATTGGGGAGGGTGCATAAAATTCCTGGTTCTGCAGATGGAATCCTAGAAGAAGAAAAAAGTAAAGAAATCCTGGCCATTCAATAGGTGTTATGAGGTAGCAGGAAGCAGCCCTCTTAAATCCCATCCAAGTTCAGCCTCACATTTCATGCTGGCTGCCAATTCTCTCCAGACAATTTCTGTTCTGAACTTATCTCCTGTTGCCATGTTTGGCTCTAAAGTCTGATCTTGCCAATTTTCTAACAATCTAACCCAGCTGGGGGCTGAGGGACGGGTGGGTGGGGGTTGAAAGGGAAGCAGCGGCTCATAAAACAATATTATTTGCTTGCAATTGTTTTGCTCTTTATCAGTCATTATTTCCATCTGCACTTGCAGAGTCCTAATGCAAAATACAAAACAAGATTAATAAGAGGTTTAAAAAGCACTTTGCACCTTAGAAGCATTACAGCTGGGAAGTCTGAAAGACAAAGGCAGAACTACCTTAGGCAGCAGGGCTCTGCAGCACTGGTGTTTGTCCTTTGCACTTGATTTATTCTGTAAGAGAGTCTCCCCTTAGCCCAGTGTTCTCCAACCTTGGGTCCCCAGATGCTTTTGGCCTACAACTCCCATCATGCTGGGAGTTGTAGGCCAAAAACATCTGGGGACCCAAGGTTGGAGAACACTGCCTTAGCCCTTCTAATCTGGTAGACTGCTCATGTTCCTTGGGCCCTTCCCAGAACACCTGTACGTGCTATTCCTCCACCCCACCACCTCTGGCCTACATACACTTTTCTACTAGGAATACAAATATTCCACAAAGCAGACGATAGAAGACAAGGCACAGACCACCTGTCAGAGAGAAGACTGTAATACTACTACAGTCAAAGAGGATTTCACTTAGAATATGATTAAGACAGCTTAGGAACCAGCTGGTTGAAGGCGATCTGTGTTACCTCTAATTGCTCTAGTTCTTTGCTTTAATTTTGTTGTTCTCAAATCTTCTCCTTTCTCATAACAAATATCTACAAAGCTGCCTCCTGCTGAGAAGGTTTATAGGCACCAGCTTCCAGTTCCCCAAAAGCATAAAGATTGAAATGTCCTTTTTAAATTATTTACATCTGTCTACACATAATTTAGAAAGTCATCGGAACATACAAATGAGGGTTGTATATTTTCTGCATAGATGCATGCATGCAGCACAGCATGGAATATAGCTTCAAAAACCCCACCTGAGAATCACCCATTTACTTTAAAACAAGTTTCTAGTCATCATGACTGAGGAGAAAAAGTATCTAGAAATCTTTAATTTACTATGTTTGTATCCTGTCTTTCCCCCAAAGAGCACTTAGAGCATTGTATGTGGGATTTCCAGAAAGTCTCCCATCTAGACACAAGCAACTGGTAAATTAGCCATAGAATGTGGAACTCCAGAGGCTTTCAAATAATGTTGAAGTTGCTGGGAAGTTTACAAAATCTTGACCATGTCAATGTCAAGACTCAGAGAAGATCCAAATCTAACCAAGAAGCTAGTGAGTCCACAAAAGGGCAATCCACCGGCCTCTAATCCTGTGACAGCAGCAAAAGTATTGTCCACAAGAACTGTCCAAGGGCCCAGGTTAGAAACCTGATTATGATGAACTGGGTCCTAGATTTGCAACAAAGTGCTGAAGGTTCCCCTTGCTCCTTGTAATGCCACTGACCAGACCAGGCAGCACAGAGTAGGTATCATTTCATAGTAATGATCTGCCTCTTTAAGGAAGCCAACATTCCTTGGAAGTCCCAGAAGGTTGTCAGAATAGAGGTCTTTTTTGGTCATCATCAAGCCGGGATGGGAAAAGGCAGGAGCTTGATAATATTTAAATTTTCTATTGGGAATCAGCAGTTGATGGTACAACTGTGATTCTATCCTTCACCAAGAATTTTATTTATTTATTCTGTTAAGACATTTAGATCCTGCCCTTCTGGAGCAAAGTCACAAATCAGAGTGGCTTGAAACATTTTAAAAATGACAATTTCATAAAAACAATATAAAACAGCCAACCAGGGAGACAGAATCAGCAGTTAAAATCAAAACAAAACCCATCTAGAATAAAACAGCCCTAAGCAATTGGTGAAAAACAGCAAGGGAGGAGGCCAACTGCACTTCAGGCAAGGCATTCCATAAGCTGGGTGCAGCCACTGAAAAAGCCCTCTCTCTCATCTCACTCACTCAACTGCCCAGTCTTCTAGCCATTCTTATTGATTTATTTACTATTTATATTATAGCCCCTTTCTGCTGAAGCAGTCAGGGTGATATACAATTTTAAACAATGGCTTACAATCTAAGAGACCCAATACAAAAGGGGAAAGGAACAGGAAGGGAAGAGGAAAATAAACAAACTGATACACCAATGTTTTCAAACTGCTTACATAATAGCTGGAATGGTCACTGTTGGAGACAGTCCTGGAAGGAGAGGAGGCAAATGCTTGTTCACCCCAGCTGAGGGGGCCTTGCTGCCTCACTTCTCCTCCTGAGGCAGCCAGGTGGAATGACCACTGATGGAAGCAGTTCTGGGAAGAGAGGAACCAAACCACAGCTGCGCCCAGCCAGGCTGATGAGGAGGGCCTTGCTATCTCACAGCTCCTTCTGAGAGGGAGACTGCCATCAATGGAGAGAGTTCTTCGTTCCTATTGTCTCGAGTCCAAGGGTTAACAAATTTATTTCTTAGCCATGAACTTCCATTGGCTAACAGCTTCCCAGCATGCTGTTATGACATGATAATCTGAATGAAGACAATCTCCTGCCACTTTACAAAAACTATATTTTTATTAAACATTGATGGGGGGGGATTCATATTTTCACATGTCAACAAGCAGCAACATGTCTATTTTAGGTTACTTTGTATGGAGTGTTTGTACCTTCGGCTGTAATTTCACCAAGCGCATCAAAGTAAGTTAATTGTTTTATGAGCCAGTGTCTAGATATTGTCTCCTGTGACTTCTTAAATGTCCTACTGTGATACCCAGCACTAATGCACTGCGTGGGCACTCCGCATTGGGTAGTATAAGGTAGCAGCTCCATAGCACCAGTGGTTGAATGAGCATTTATGTAATTCAGTACCTGAATTATCCAGCAGACATGGATGCCACTCAATTATGCTGGAAAGCTGGGTATACAACAGCTGTTTCCAAATATATACTAGGTAGTTGGGAAAACTAAAGAAACCCTAACCTACACTGTTATGATCCCTAAGCCTGCTGACAAGGCCGGCTTCACCGTAAGGCACAGTCAGAAGCTCCCAAAGGGAATGCAAACAAGCCTGTAGCAGCCCCCTTCTTGCCTGCTTTTGCAATAGATGCTGCAAGGATGGAACCAATCCAAGCATGGTACAGATAGGAATCACTTGGCTGAATGAAGCCACACTTAGGTGGGTGCAACTGGGCAGAGTTAAGCAGGGAACCCAGCTACTGCACAGCCAAAAACCCTGCTGGCTACCATCGTGAAGGCAAAGCTGCTTCAAAGTTGTTCCAAGTCATCTCAAAGAGAACATCTGTAGCTTTTATGGGCAGTTAGGCTTGTGCTTAACATTTGTCATGCCTACAAGGCAAGATTCACTTATTTTGAATCTCCTATTGGACAATTCAGGCTCAGTGTATAGACATTCATGCTCCGAGCCTGAGCTCAGTATTAAAATGTATTTGAAGATATCAGCTTTGAAGATCGTTGTTCTGGGAAGAAAAGCATCCCTTTGTAGTGAAGGTCCTAAAAATGCCAAATAATGATGGGGGAGAAGATGGGAACACTCTTTTGGGGAATGTTGTCAAGTCTAACTAAAGCCCATATTAGAAACATGGAAACAGTTGCCCATCTTCTAAGGAATAGTAATATTAAAGGCATACTGAAGCAGCACATGATCATTGCCGGAAACAGATACCACATGTGAAATGCTGCCCAAGCCAAACTTTCCATTACAACTGCTAGCTCCGAATTAAATACCCGTCTTCCCCCACTGGTGAGCTTTCCTGGTTATCATGCAGTCATATGGCTTCATTCCCCTCTTCCTGAAGAGTATTTATTTATTTATATTTTCATTTCTATGCCACCTTTTAGGATCTAGTTCTCACTAAGGTGACTCAGATAATAAACATTTAAAATATAAGATACCACATAAACACACAAATTCTAACAATAGAACAAACCAGGGTTAACTAGATACATTAAAAGCCATGGCTGGCTGGGGGATGCTGGGAATTCTAGGTCTTTTCTCTGTCTTAACATGCATAGGATTGCACCTTAAGTGAGAGATTGTCTCTTCTCTGTTGGGTGCACTAGGGCACCACCCAATACACTGCTGCAACCCACATCCATCCCAAGGTTCCAGTAATACTGAAAGTTCCATGTTGCATGGGGGAGAAGCCCATAATGGAAAACTCAAGGATTTCCTGGTGGTGGCAAGTAACTCTCAGGCTTAACAAAAAGGCCTGCCCCTTGAGGCAATGATGCTCCTGGGGGTCAGGGCTTGCTCAGCCTCTGCCTCCAAGACAGAGTTCCCTCCTCCTGACAGAGATGGGCCTGCAGCCATCGCCCACCCCAGAGGGCCCAGGGGCCCCCTGGTCTTCTACCACAGATAGTTCAGTGGCATCCATTTGTGGGAGCTTGAGTTCCTCCTCAGAGGAGGAATCCTCCAGCAGAGGCATGACAAAAGTCACAAGTGTATAGAGGCATGACAAAAGAAAACAAAGCCAGATGGGACTTGGCAAGGGTCATGTCTAACAAACCAATGGGCAATGGATTGAAGGAGAATGATCAGTAGGCAGCAAGGATGGGTAAAAGAGGTGGATAATCGTTGTGTTTACCCTGAGTGCATCTTAATTCAGTCACCAAGCTTGGGTATCCACTGTTCTTTCAGGGCCGGTACTGCCATTAGGCCAGCTAGGCAGCTGCCTAGGGTGCAGGGCTAAAGGGGGCGCCAGAAACACCTTGAAAAAAAATACAGCGCTCTCAAGTGGGGGGGGGCGCTAAATATCTGATCTTGCCTAGGGCACCAAACTGCCTTGCACCGGGCCTGTGTTCTTGCATACTCACTTGCCAAGATTTCTACCATAGTCAGAAAGGCAGGGCTCTCCAACCTTGGGTCCCCAGATGTTGCTGGACTACAGCTCCCAGAATCCCTTGCCATTAGCCATGCTGGCTGGGTATGCTGGGAGCTGTAGGCCAGCAACATCTGGGGACCCAAGGTTGGAGAGCCCTCAACCTTGGGTTGTAAAGAAATGAAATAGTGCAAGGAACTGCTGCACTCCATATTTTATCCCATTTCCTGATTATTTCCTGGCTTCTTCACATGTATCTCCCTGAAGAGATGCCAACTTTCCACAATTAGTTTTGACATGTATATCAAAGTGTCCTTCACCTGGCTATTATCTTGCCTCTTTTATTATCAGGCCTTTTATTTAAGTATGTATTAAAGCTGATTTTACACATATCCACCCATTTGATTTCTTTTCAGGCTTGCAAAATGAGAAATTGCTTCTGACCTTGCACAAGTCTGACACCTTCACAAACACACAAATTCTCTTCCCTTATGTTTTTGCACCCACACCAAAATTATTTGTGTTTGTAGAGTGCATCATTGTTCTTGGAAACACAGTACAGTATACACAAGTTTTATAAATCAATATTATACATTTAAAAATTGATGTAATTTGAATTGTATATAAAGAGATACCAGGACAATAAAAGACCAACCAAGATGAAAAGAAAAGCAACAAGGAAGGCCGATGTAGACATATAAAAAAAACAGTCACAAGGGACTTTTGAAAAAGCAACTGAGGAACCAAGTGCAGAAGTGGAGGCAGTCAGGAAGAAATGAGATACAAAGCAGCCTGGGGAATAACAGGGCCTCAGTAGAAACTAAAAAGCAGGTATGATTTCCTAACTCATTGATGCCCATTACTGAATGTCCTGCTCTGTGGTTCCTTGGGGCTCCCGGGGCAAGCTGGTAGCATCTAATGGCAGTCAGATCAAGGCAGGAAGAAAATAGGATCTTGGATAGCTCTAAGGGGGTCCTGCTGGCTGGAACGCTCTCCTATTAGAACAATAGGGCTGGGGCTCAGTGGCAGAGCACATGCAGAAGGTCCCAGGTTCAATCCCCAGCATCTCCAGGGAGGTCTTGGAAAGACCCCTGCATGAAACCCTGGAGAATAGTTGCCAGTCCGTGTTGGCAGTGCAGCCTTAGATGGACTAATGGTCTGACTCAGTAAAAGGCAGTGTCCTATGTTCCTAATAGTAGTTGCCTCAGGATGTTGCCTCAGCAGGGAGGCAAAGCCAACTGAAGCCTTATGTAGGCTGAGAAGAGCTGCAGGGCTTCTCTACATGAGGCATTTATTTATTATATGCTCATGATTCCTCACTCACACGGTAGTTTGTGGGTGTGTTACATGATGTTGTGATCCTCCAGGCCAGGGCCTCTCCTGTGCTTTCCAAGCATTTCCACAGCATTTTTTAGAGTGAGGAAAGTCTAGTATTATCTGAAAATGGCAGAATGAACCGAAATGAAAAGCTCATGTATTTCAGCAATTCCGCTATACCACAGTGCCACCTTGCGGTTGTGTAATGGCACATATAGAAAGACAGAGAAAGAAAGAAAAAACCCAGAAAGAAAAAAAACACATGTAAAGGAGCTGATCTTAATCACACAAAGAATCTGGAAGCAGAAGCCTTAGTAGTGGCGAGTTAAGATTGGAGCTTCCGGAGGGACAGGAATGGCGGTTTGAAGCTTTTTCGCAGGGCTCTCGCCCAGGGAAAAGAAGCAGCCTGGTTTCTGGGGTAACCAGATAAAATTTCTGGCTATCAATCTGACTTGGATAAGAGACAGATCGAAGGATTAACCTCATATGCTCCGTAGGTGCAAGCTCCTTGTCAGAGGCGGGATTTTTCGGTAGAGAGATTCTTCCTCCGGCAAGTTCTGAGCGGCAGGGGAGTGGCAGGAGTTAACAACGTCCTCGAACCAGGTTCTGTATCTCTGAATTAGGGCTTATGCTCTGATTTATGAGACAAGATCCGCAAGCCTCCTTGTAACATCTTTTTAAGAAGAAAAATTTATGAGTTAAAGACCCCAGCGTCTGGCAGACTCACCATTCCCAGGTCAGTTTCTATTTTCTGTATCGGAGAAGAAGGGGGGTGAAGAAACAAAACTGCTTAAACCAAAACCGAAACAAATAAATGGTCAAGAAGTAATCAAGAAATAAGGAGTATATACAGGAGGGGAGTTTCAGAAGAATTAATTGGACTGTGTATTTTTTATTTTTATTTTTTTTACTTAATGTCGAATGGGAGGTTGCTAAATGTGAACTATTTTTGCTCTTACGTCATGGGGAAAGTCGGCTTGTTTTGAAATACCAAGAACAAGATAAGACTAGGTAATTGCTGCCACCTGTCGTAAATCAGACAGAAGCTGTAGCAGTGTTAAAAGTAACATATATATTGCATGATGCCAGCAAAAAAAGACTCAAGGCAAGTGGAAGAAAGAAGGAAATCTTCCCATGTGGAAGAAAATCAAACAATGGCTGAGAGTTTTAATTTAATGATGTTAAAAATGACAAACATGATGGACCAATGTCAAAAGTCTTCAGAAGAGCAAGCAAAATTTTTTAATGAACAAAAACAATCCTTTGAGAAATTAGAGAAAAAACTTGATGAAAGATTGACAAGTTTAGAAGTAACAATTAATAAAATGCAAACATCACATGAACAAGTTTCCCAGGAGTTGGGTCGCACAAATCAGAAGGTCTTGACCTTAGAAGCTAAATGTCAAGAGACAGAACAACATCTTGAAAAATGCTTAAGCGATTTGGCGCTGATGGAGCTAAGGAGAAATGAGTGTTGTTTAAGATTGAGATCAATTCCAGAACAACAATCAGAAGACATTACAAAGAGGATTATTGAGCTGTTAGCAGATTTTTTGAGGATGGAAATGAAAGTTATGCAAGCAGAAATTGATAGAGTTTACAGAATTAACTCTGGTTTTGCTGTTAAAAATAAAGTCCCGAGAGATGTCTTGATTTGGTTCGTCAGGAAAAGTTTAAGAGATCAAGTTATCCAACAACACTATAAGGAGAAAATGATGGTGAATGATGAGGGGAAAGACGTGGAAATAATTGTTTTGAAGGAAATTCCATCAAGGATTTTGCAAAAAAGGAAAGAATATATATTTTTGACTGAGAAGCTTAAACAGCAAAATATTCGATATAGATGGGAATTGCCAGGAGGAGTTAGTTTTACCATGAACCAAAGGAGATATAAGTTCAGTACGGTGGAGGAGGCGAGAAATTTTGTGGAAAAGTGGGAAATAAAACCACAAGGGTCTCGGGATGAGACTGGAGGTGCAGTTTAGAAACTCCTATGTGGATTACAAATTAATCTGATTAAAAATGGATTACAAATTTTTGTCTTGGAATATAAATGGTGCGAATGCACCACAAAAGAGAAGAAAAATATTTCATTATTTGAATAAATTGAAGTTGGATTTGATTTGTTTACAAGAGACACATACAAATAAAAGAGATTCAAAATACTTGATACAAAAGAAACTTGGAGAAGAATTTATTTCAGCTAGTACAAAGAAAAAAAATGGTGTGGTTTTATATGTAAAGAATAAACTTTCTCCAATATTGATCTTCTCAGATGAACAAGGTAGATACGTTGGAGTAGAAGTTAATATCTCGGGAAAGAAAATATTGGTAGTGGGGATTTATGCACCAAATGAAAACAAATCTATGTTTTATACACGTCTTATGGATAGACTTTTGGAATCTACATACGAAAATTGGTGTTTAATGGGAGATTGGAATGGAGTGGTGTCACCAAAACAAGATAGACATTCGGAAAAAGATATAAGAAAAAATCAGGGGAAATTGCCAAAAAGTTTTTTTGAATTAATAGAAAATCTGGAGTTGGTGGACATTTGGAGAACTAAAAATGGAGACTCCAGAGAATTTACATTTTTTTCTGATAGACATAAATCACATGCAAGACTTGATATGATTTGGTTGTCGAAAGCTATGGCTATGGAAATCTATAAAGCTGAAATATTGCCAAAAACATTTTCTGACCATAATCCAGTTTCTGTGACTTTCAAAAGGAAGAAGTGTTCATTTAGATGGAGATTTAATGAATCATTATTGAAACAAGAAAGGGTGGTCCAAGACTGTAAGCATAAACTGAGATAATTTTTTGAAAACAACTTAGACAAAGGTGTGGATTTACAAATAGTTTGGGATACAAGTAAAGCCTTCATCAGAGGACAATTTATACGACATAACTCCTTTCTTAAAAAAAAGAGACAAGAAAAGACAGAAAAGATTTTATTGGAAATCAGAGAGAAAGAGAAGGAATTAGAAAAATCTCCAAATAATACTAATATTTCATGGCAAATTAAAGCACTGCAGAGGCAGTTATCTATGTTGATGACGCAAGAACTGGAAATGAAATTGAGTTATGCCAAGCAAAGGAATTTTGAATTTGCTAATAAACCAGGGAAATGGTTGGCATATAAAATAAGGAAAGAGAGAGAGAAGAGAGTAATACTTAAGCTGTTGGAGGACAACACTGAAATAACGGATAATTTGGGTATGAAAAGAGCGTTTTTTCAATTTTATTCACAATTATATAAAGGGGAAAAAATTTCTGAAAAAAGAATAGAAGATTATTTGCAACGGCAAAACTTGCCAAAGATTACAGAGTATCAAAGACAAATTATGAATGGCCCTATAACTATACAAGAATTATTTGAAGCAATTAAGAAATCAAAAAAAAGGGAAAACACCGGGCCCTGATGGACTGTCAGCAATTTATTACAAATGTTTTGAAGATGAGTTGTTACAACCACTACAAAGGACTATGAATAATATCCTACAAAATGGGAAGTTACCAGATACATGGAGAGAGGCTAATATTGCATTGATACCTAAAGAAGGACAAGACTTGACTTCTGTTAAAAATTACAGGCCAATTTCACTATTGAATAATGATTACAAATTATTTACAATGATTCTATCTGAAAGACTAAAGAAAATTTTACAAGAGTTTATTCATCAGGATCAATGTGGTTTTCTGCCTAAAAGACAATTAAGAGATAACATTAGAACTGCGTTGGATGTGTTGGAATATTTAAATTGTCATAATGAAAAACAAGCAGCACTGATTTTTTTGGATGCTGAAAAAGCTTTTGACAACGTGAACTGGAGTTTTTTATTTGGAGTAATGAATGAAATGGATTTTGGAGAGAATTTTATTAAAGGAATAAAATCGATATATTCGACACAAAAAGCACAAATAATTGTTAATGGTGAATTGACAAAGCCCTGTATGATACAAAAGGGAACAAGACAAGGATGTCCATTATCTCCACTACTGTTTATTTTAGTTCTAGAAGTTTTGCTTAGAAATATTAGGCAAGATGGAAAAATCCCGGGAATAAAAATTAAAAAAGAATCATACAAGTTGAGAGCTTTTGCAGATGATTTGATGATAGTCTTGGAAAATCCACTACAAGGAGTGCAAACTCTGTTGGATAAATTAAATGAGTTTGGAGGGTTGGCAGGATTCAAGGTAAATCATGAAAAAACAAAAATGTTGGTGAAGAATATGAGAGCGGAAGACCAACAGATATTGATGCAAACATCGGGTTTTAAAATTGAAAAAAGAGTAAAATATCTTGGTATCATAATGACAAATTCGAATTCCACGTTGTTTCAAAACAATTATGTTAAGATATGGTTAGGAATTAAAAATGATATGTTGAAATGGGAGAAACTAAAATTGTCTTTGCTGGGTAGATCTCTGTGATAAAAATGAATGTTTTACCAAGAATGATGTTCTTATTTCAAACACTACCGATTTTAACTAATGATGTGCCCTTTAAAGAATGGCAAAAGGACTTATCTAAATTTATATGGCAAAGAAAGAAACCACGTGTTAAATATATAGTTCTACAGGATGCGAAAGAAAGGGGTGGATTGGGTGTACCTGATTTGAAATTGTATTTTAATGCTTGCTGTTTTGTTTGGTTGAAGGAATGGGTGACATTGAGAAATAACAGACTTCTAGAATTAGAAGGGCATGATCTAAGGTTTGGATGGCATGGATATTTGTGGTATGACAAAGCTAAGGTTAATGTAGATTTTAAGAACCACTATATCAGAAGGGCGTTATTAAGAGTTTGGAACAAATACAAGCCCAGGTTATGCCCAAAATTACCCTTATGGATATCACCACAAGAGGCATTATACAGGAAAGAAATGACAAGCAATGAGAACTGGTTAAAATACAGAGAAATATTGGAATTGCGTCAGGGAACACATTGGATTAAAACACGGGATTGTTTAGTAACACAAGGTCATAACTTACACTGGTTTTCATACATGCAATTGTTAGAGAGATTTAAAGTGGATAAAAGAATGTATGATATAGAAGAGGATAAGTCTGAATTTGAAATACAATTGTGTACAGGTGATGATCATGTAATTGCAAAAATGTATAAATTTTTGTTGAAGTTTGGGACAGAAGAAGAACAAGTTAAAGACTGTATGGTTAAATGGGCAAGGAACTTTGGATATAATATAATGATGGAACAATGGGAACACATGTGGACTAAAGGTATAAAATTTACACTGTGTTCTGATCTTAGAGAGAATTTTTACAAGATGATGTATCGTTGGTACCTAACTCCTGTGAAATTGGCTAAGATGTATAATAATGTGTCAAATGTATGTTGGAAATGTCAAAGTCATGAAGGAACATTTTATCATGTTTGGTGGACATGTAAAAAAGTGAAAACATATTGGGTACAAATACACACATGGATACAAAAGATTTTAAAAGTGAATATTAAACTGAAACCAGAAATGTTTTTATTGGGTATAATAGACTTGCAACTTGAGAAAGACTATGGAACATTACTACAATATATGATGACGGCAGCAAGAATAATCTATGCTCAAAAATGGAAAGAAGCAACTATACCAACTATAGAAGACTGGTTGTTGAAAATGTTGGACTTAGCAGAGATGGCAAAATTGACTTGCTTAATTAGAGAAAATTTTTTAACTTCATTCAAGAAAGACTGGAAACCTCTGGTGGACTTCTTGGGGAGGAGGGAAAGTGACTTAATAACTTTTGGTTTTGATTTCTGAAGATGGGTGTGATAGAAATTCATTATGTGAAAATAGAAGAAACTTATATATTGGATAAGGATTGGTATTGTTTGTCAGACAATGAGGCGGAAGCCAAATGTTGTTTTGGAAAATTCAATAAAAAAATTCAAAAAAAAAAAAAAAAGTAGTGGCGAGTTAAAAGCCTCATCTAGAGAAACCCACAGTGTGGTCAGCTCTGTCTGTCCTGGAGGAGCTGACTGGATTGTTAAAAGGCCCTTACCTGATGTAGCCTGAGACTTCTGTGAGGCTGGGGAGATGGACGTTCTGCCGGGGACTCATCCTCTGAGCTGGCCAGGAGGGCCCTGAATAAGGCACTGTCCTACCCTTGAAGAAGTAGGCTGTGCCTCATCCTCATCAGAATCCTGTGCTGCACACTGGAGGGCCTGAGGGCCTGGAGGTCATGACACCAAAGACCCTTCTGCATTCCCAAAACAAGTCAATATGGCTGAATTTCCTCCATTGACTTGTACGGAGAAAGAGGATGGGACTACCATGGGGGTCCACAGCTACCTGGTGCCAGTGTGTGGCTGCAGCCACACCTCAGGCTATAGGAGAACCCCCGCCCTAAAAGTCAGGCTAAGCAACCATCATGTTTTGAGTACTCCCCTCCATTAGACAGTGATCCTGTTGCTACAGAGAAACAAATGTCACAGGAAAAGCAGTACAGTAGAGAGGCACTTCCTCCCGCTTCTCTTCCTTACTGCATAGTGTAGGCAGCAGAGAACTTGGATCACATGCGACAGATGGCAGAGGCTGTGTGCGGCTTAACTATGAAATGCCAAGAACAGATTCCTAATCTGCTCCCTCACATACAGAGCGTTCTCCTTTAGCAGATTAACTCTTCATCACCAGAGCATGGGCAGGTCCCACAGAATCAGAGGAAAGGGGCAGTGATTTGCTGCTTCAGTTGGTGGTTTCCAGTTATACACCAGTCATTCTATCGCTCCAGCCACTTTGCTCTTTTAATTCTGCGCATTAGCAACCTAGGGAAGGATCCTTTATTAAAATTCTCACCCAGGATATTGCAGCAACCAGCTGATGACTCACAAATAAAATAAAAATATGCCCTTAAAGCTGAAAAATTGAACTTAACTGGTATCATGAAGCCAGTCAGCTAGAGATCTCACATGATAGGTTACAAAAAAAGCATTTGTGCGTAATCCTGGCCTCATTTCGCTGTAAAGTTTGCATGATAGTAGGGCTTCCTGGAAGCTGCAATCTATTTTTAAGAGAGTTATTGTATAGCATAAAGATTCAAAGGAGTTTGGGTTCATGAGCATGCATTTCATCTGTCTGCTGACCCCCTCCCTCCCAAATTTAGAGATAGAATCTATGGACAACTGGGATCTTCCCCAAGACCCCCTGAAAAGATTCGGGGTTAAACCACAGTTTTAAAAATACAGTTTAAAAAACCAAATAACTCTGAGGTGCACACCCCTAGTGAGTACGTATGCCAAGTTCTAGGTGCCTAGGTTTCAAGGTCTTGGACCTACGGAGCTGACAGGTAGACAGACAGATATACACACATCCTTCTTTATTATTATAAACTGGGGGAAAGTAATAGCCCTTTTCAGATATAACACTAAACAAATGGTTTAGCAGCAACAAACTTTGGGCTCACATATTCATCCTCTCCCTCTCCTCCTCCAGTGAGGCCTCAAGGAGGAGATCCGAAGCTTTCACTTCCACTTTTAATCTAACCAGAGTTCCTCCTTCCATCCAAACTTGAGAGAAAACTCAGGTAAGGTTAAACAATGATTGGATAAAACAAGGCAGGATCAAACCATGGTTTATGATTCCTGGCTAGTTAACAAGCCATACTTTGAGCCAGGAATGGGCATGCTTTAGGCTTACAGGGTCTATTTTGTTTTTCACTAGAACCCCAAGGTCCACCAACTAGAGCTCAACTGTAGCTCAACAAGGCAGACAGAGAATTGCAGAACAAGGATGCCGCTGAGCACATCATCAACCCTGGAATTTGTCTACAGTACCAGAACTGGAATTCACACACAAATCCTTTTCCTGCAGCCTAATTTAATTTCAGCAGTCAAATTTAGGAGACTGTTGCTATTGTTAAAAAATCACTGAGAATTGGAAACCCTTGCTGATCTGCTCTAAATCACCTGGAGTAGATCCTGATCTACCTTCTGTCTACCCTTGGTTTAAAAACTAACCACAGTTCCCTTGAGTTTCATTCAGTGTAATGAGGTACTGGTTAGTTTCAAAACAGACGTGGAGGATCCTTGCAGCTGTGCCAGAAGAAGATAAGAGGGGGGGGGAGTGCGTGAGCCGCTATTATTTATTTTATTTTAAATATTTTTATACTGCCTTTCCATAGAAGGCACCAAGGCAGTGTACAAAAAACCAAAATGAAACAACAATAGTACCACAAAAGCATAAAATTCAGTGAATGTCTATGAAAGCCTAAAACGGCCAGATCTCATTTGAAAACAAGCAAGATTTGCCCACTTTAGGCTTCCTTAGAGGTTTGATGCCAAAATCAGTGGCAAACTGACAATATTTTTGCCACCGCAAATTTCGCTGGCATGGTGGGGGCCATGTGAAGGGGTAGAGAGGACCACATGCAGCCCACAGGCAATGTGTTGCCCACCCCTGCGCTAAACCATAGTTCCGTGTCTCATCCAAACTGGGCCAGGGTATTCTAAGAGCTTTTCCTTGTTCTTAAGGTATGCGCCATGATAACTAGAAATATAGATCCTCCTATGGAATAATCCCTATATATGGCATTCCTGGTGTGCTATGATTGTCTAACCAGGTGAAGCCAGCAGCACTGACCACTGGAAATCTGGCTGCAGCAGCTGCCATGACATCATGAGAGCCAGTGTGGCGTAGTGGTTAGGGCGTTGGACTGGGACTCGGGAGATCCGGGTTCTAGTCCCCGCTCGGCCATGAAACTCACTGGGTGACTTTGGGCCAGTCACTGACTCTCAGCTAACCTACCTCACAGGGTTGTTGTGAGGATAAAATGGAGAGGAGGATAATGTAAGCCTTGCAGGAAAAAAGGCGGGGTATAAATATAATAAATAAATAAATAAAAATCTCTCAGCTGACTGCTCAGCACCCCTCACAATGTAAACCTACAGCCAGGACAAGACATTTTTCTTATGGGTAGGTCTGTCCTGAGTAGGGTGGCCACTTAAGAATCGCCAAAAAAAAGAAGACAAAAGTGCACACTGATTTGCATAAAAATACATGTGCTAATTTATATGTGTGAGGGATTGAGGCCTACACAGGCTTGAGTTTGCTGAAGCCTGAAGGCCCAAACACTTCCCTCGATTAGTTGAAGCCTGAAGGCCCAAACACTTGGATGGGAGGGGGAGTTTGAGAGTTTTAGTTCACCCAATAGAAGTTAAGAATTAGATCTCCTATTCAAGGTCACATGATTATAACCTTCCATTCCTGGGAAGGCTATATATGTGTGGGGTGTGGTCAGCTAGCAGCAGTGGGAGCCTGACTGCAGAAGCAGAAAGAGCAGAGAGAGAAGCAGAGAGGGAGAGACTGGCTGCATAGGAGATAGGTAGTCTGAAGTTAAACTAGAGAACGTTGGATTGTTTGTTTGTTTGTTTTTTTCATACTTGCTTTTGGATTATAACCACTCTATTAAGTAAATACCCTAATATCATAAGTAAAGTGCTGTTGTTTACCCTGAGAGTTTGGAGTGACTTATTCACCACGTCTACAGCCTACACCCATGCTATTGGAAGCTGTAAAAGGATTTGATCTCCTGGAACGGGAGGGGCTTTGAGGAGAGGCAGAGATCTCCCAAAGGAAGGTTAAGGGGTCCCTGCAGTAGCAGAACCTTGACAATATGTACAGATGCAAATTTAGAAATACTTATAATTTTAATAGAAATACAGTACAGAGAATAAAAGTGACAGGTACTACATTTCCAACAAACTGAGGGGCTGCTTTAGCTTCATCATTGACCAGAAAAAGCTGGAAATAATCTATGATAGATTCTTCAGGCTGCCACTGTAAGACTGGGGAACATCACATGGATCTTCCACCAGGTATGGAAGGTGCAGGACTGGGTGGAAAATTCTCCACACAAGGCAGACAGATCACACTACAGTTTTGTTGTGGAGAATCCATCATACACAGGTCACGTCCTGCGTCCTCTGCTTGGTGCTGAAGGGAGCATGTCTGGATCCAGACTGCAGCTGGGAACTCTCTGCTCTGTGGAAGTGTAGGCATCTTCCCAGAGTAGTAAAAAGATGATCGCAGAGGAGAATCTTATTTGGGGGCAGGGGTATTTTAGGGCCACCTTGAGTCCCAGTATTGGTAAGGGATGATGGGAGTTGTAGGCCAAAACATCTGGAGGACTACAAGTTGCTCACCAATGCCCTAAAATAAGACCCTCCTCTGCTATCATCTTTTTACTACTCTGGGAAGATGCCTACACTTCCACAGGGCAGAGAACCTGCTTCACCAAGACAATCCGAGCAAAACATGCCAAATTCACAGAAGGCTATGGAGTCAAATCTTGTTCCTACTCATTTCTAACAATATTCTTTAAATGATCACATGGAACCATTTCCTCCTCTTACTTCTTGTGCTGATTACATTTCCCTGAAAACAGTTAAGAAGTTCATACTAACACGAGGTTCACACTGGTTATGTTCAAACAATGACTTTTATTCCAAATAAGGGAACTTGTGCAAACTTCCTTCAAGCTGCCTTATTCTGGATGGTTTATGTTAGGGAGACAAGACTAAACAGACCTTCATGTTTTCAGTATTAGCCACTAAAAGTGAAGAGTTGGTTGTTTGTGTCAGAATGGAGGGAGGGACGAGGGAATGTTTTATCCAGTTAGCAGCTCCTTTTAGACTCCACTATCATACTTAAGCATTTGGCCTATTGGATTTCTCCTAAAGCTGACTCGGACAGATTCAGTTTGGCATAAATAAAGAAAAAATAAGTTGATCTCACAGACACAGTGGTGGGAACCCAAGATTCATTCCTTCCCCCTTTTGTTTCAGCATGAGCCAAATCACACGGGCCACCCTGTGCATGGAAAGCTGCATATTCCACAACCACCACCCCAGTTGAAGCTGCAGTATTATCCCAATATAACAAACCATTGGAATAATTTGTTGCAATCACTAAAGAGGAGTGGCCTCTTAACAACTAACAGATTTATTACTGTGGCATAAATTGTCATGGACTAAAACTCATTCATCTGCTGCATGAGTGGAAAATCTTGTGAAATGGGCACAATAAAAAATATGCCAGTCTTTTAAGGGGTTGTAAGATTCAATCCTTTTTTTGCTGCAGATAAACTTTGATGTGCTGCTGCAAAACATCCTCGAGCAGTGGCATGCCAAAGTTTGTATTGTGCTTATCGTTTGTTTATATGTACAACCCACCCTCTTCTCTGGGCTCAGGACATATCATAGCAATTTCACCCAAAACCATACATGAGCCACTGCCCGCAAAGAAGTTGCAATTTAGGCTGCAGTCCTATGTCCACTTACCTGGGAGTAAGACCTACTGAACCTCAATGGGACTTATTTCTACATAAACATTGATAGGACTGTACTGTTAAACAATTAATATCCGATGGTCTTGAGGAAACAAATGAATGATCCAGTCCCATTCACCATACATGTAATCTCTACTGGCCAGGGCAGGGGGACAACAGCACGCAGCTATCATGTGAACTGGCCCAGTGTTTTTGCTTTAATATCTGCTTTGGATTTGGGTTTGAGGGTGTTGTTTTTTCCTTTGGTTCTCCTTTCTCCAGTTTGTAAAATACATGTACTTGCACAGTTTACACATTACACTTAGGTTAAAGGAGAATTTCTGGTATACTATGTGGTTTCTAACCATTTCCTACACACTCACAAGGTTCGCATGCTATGAAAAGTCAATTTTATTTATTTTATTGCATTTTTTTCCAGTCCTTCCTTGAAGGAGCTCAGGACAGTATGACTGGGTTCAGATGACACGATAAGCAATGGTGGTGACTCACCATTGCTTGTCAGGCGTGTCATTCGAACCCAGTTGTTGTGGCTCACCATTGTGACTTATCGTTGTTTTGAACAACGATAAGTCACAATTATCTGTTTGTTTGTACCACGATGGTTTGTCGTGTCGTCCGAACTCGGACAACATGACCCATCATGGCACAAGCCCTAGAACAACAAGCGAGCCACTTGGCAAGAGCAGACATTGCTGCTCTTGCCAAGCAGCTGGCCACAGAGCGCGGCCGACAGCTGCCCCCAAAGTGCCCAAACGGCACTAGGAGGAAGCTGTCAGAGGCTTCCTCTGCCCCCACTGCAGAGTGGATCGGGCACCCCTGCCTCCTCCTCCAGAGTAGACCTCTGGAAGAGGAGACGGGGGGCAGCGATCTGCTCTGTTCAGCTGCTCGGCACGTGTAGGCACGTGTAGGAAGCTCCCGCCCTCTCCGCCCTTTGCTGTCCGGGAAATAAAAGGGCAGAGAGTGCAGGGGCTTCCCGCAGCCTGCTTGAGGTGAAACAAAAGGGCAAAGAGAGAATCTTGAAACCAAACTCTGCCTTATATAGTTATATTACATGAATATTTGCACACGTGTGTGTGGATGTTTAAATAGCAATAACAGGTGTGTGTGCCCCCCTGACCTGCCTCAGGACTAAGGCATGAGTGCGGTGGGGCTTAATCCTTCCCCCAGCACAGCAGTCCCAACAAAATCCCACACACACCCAGGTTTTTGCCCCAGGAGGGAATTTGCTACTGGTTCCAATCTCTTTCATATTAGAGTCATTTTCAGAGTCACAAATATCAGAATCATTTAACTCACCTTTCTTGTCATTTTCTGAATGACTATAACCATAAATGACCCCTCACAGCTATAAATGGATGGAATATCACAAGTTTACCACCAACGTATTGTGAACAATACAGCAAACACCCAGGTTTCTCAAGGGAAAATGTTTCTCCATTCTGTCAGACAACATTTTCAAAGCTACTGTACCATTGCTAGCCCCAGGTATCCAAAGGAAGAGGAGAACAAATGGGATAGATTTATCTTTTCACAGCCTCATGGAACTCTTAACAAAGGCGCAACTTTCAAAGATATGAGGGTGTGGCGGGTTGAATCAGGGGTTACAAAAAGCAGAAGGAGAATTCACAAATCAGCTGACTTCTCCCATGGCCTCTCCTAGCTCGGCATCTTCACATGTTTTCTGCAATTTGATGAGGAACCAATTTGGTGAGGAACCTCATCATCACCATCACCATAAATATAAACAACCTAATTGCTATTGCCAGTGTTTTACTGGATGGCAGCTGCCAAAATGACACAGATCAGCATTCAGATAATAACAACAATAATTTTTAAAATCCTAAACCACAAGCTCATAGGAACGTGAAGTACATAAACATCAAAAAGTACATGTTCCTTTGCCAATCCCTCACTTTCCATTTTGAAAGGTATTGATCGACAGCAGCCAGGGTCTAACCTAAGCAGATGAAAGTTTTAGCTTCTCCCTTTTCTCCTGGAATAAAACATAATGGCTCAAATGTTTTCCCTCACCCCAGTGTTCCAGAGTTGCTTTGTGGATTCCAGTGGGATTATTCCGATTCACACTAGGAACAGAATGCGAACCAATAAATAACGTTCCATCAGTGATCCCTTAAACTGATGTCTAAAGTCAGCCTCCGCTTCAGACATTCTTGAGCAGCAACTGAATCTCCAAAAAATAAATTAAGATTTAATCCCAGTAATGCCAGGCTGATCCAGTCCAATCAAGTATCAAAAGTTTGAGGATTATTTGGATTCAACCAAATCCTGATAGACTTGTGCATATATAAAACATGAAAATAATATGTCAGGTTAATTTCACACTCTCTCTTTTTTCTTGGACCAGTTGACGTGAGTTTAAAACCCTGTACTTTCACCTCTGAAGTATTTTTAACTGCAGTTTCATGTAGCTTTTTACTGTAGCCTTCACTCAGAGTTTAACAACATTTTGTTGATGCCAGGAAAGAGAACCAGGAATTTTTCCTTACTATACTGGACAAAATTAGTATACTGCCAAAAACAAAAATATAGAAGGCACCCTGTGAAATTTAAACACAACTTTTTCATTTTAAAAGTTTCACACACACCATTTAAAATGTTGGAATTTAAGACCAAACTACACATGGCACAGAATGTCTGTGATGAGATTAGATCTCCTGATGTTTAATTTTATCTTTAAAACTACAGTGGAAGGGAGGGAGGATTGGATCTCTCCAGCAGTGTTGTGAAAGGGAGGTTTTACTCTTTGCCCACACACCATTTCTCCAGTCTAAAGCAGCAATCCTATATCCACCTACCTGGGAGTAAGCCCAACTGAGTTTAGTAGGATTTACTACTGAGTTGACATGTATAGTATAGGATTACTCTGTAAACGCCCCCCACCCCAGAATCTACTACTAAAACGGGGGGGGGGGGGCAAAGGGAGCAGGAATGCAAGTACCAACAGGTACTTGTATTTCCCCCAGCAGAAGATTAAACAGAAGATGAGGAGGCTGATGTTAGATAATGCAACCTTCCCCAACCTGGTGAGCTCCAGAGGTGTTGGACTACAACTCCCACTATGCTGGGCATGCTGGCCAGGAATGATGAGAGTTGTAATCCAACACATCTGGACATCCCAAATCCAATTCGTGTGCGTGTGCATGTGCACGCACGCACGCACACACACACACACGCGCGCACACACACTGCAGCTGCTTTTAAAATAAAATGTTCAGAGATCCAATCACAGATCTCTCATGTCACATGCAGTTTGTCTAGAGGGCCACAAGATGTAATGAGTGCTAACTATATATCCTGTGGATCCTTAAGGATTGGATATTGGGATATTTAAATATTTTAAATAAATAAAACAGGTATCTGAGTTCAGAAATAGACGAGCTCCATAAAAGAAAAGATCCATGTCGTAAACAAGGCTTTCTGCCTGACATGTTCCTTTCCTTTTCAGAGAACTGTGTATTTTATTATTTGTTTGTTTGTTTAAAACATTTATATACTGCCTTTCCTTTGGAAAGCTCAAGGAGAGTAACAACAAAAACACAACCATAAATTAACAATTTTTTTTTAAATATCCATTACATTTTAACACTAAAACAGCAGTGGGAAATAACAAACAAACAAAAAAGCAGCAGTAAAAAGTATTTAGAAAATTGTTGTTAAACAGCAAACTACAAACCAAAGGTCTTCCTAAAAAGGAAGGCCTTTACCAACTTTCAATATACTTCTCCATTAGGGGAGCTTATCATACACTTCCCATAAGGGTGGGAAAGTACATAGTAAGCGGGTTTTGGCCTATTAGGAATATTTTTTAAATATATATATATCTTCCTTTCTTAGCTCAGAGTTGGTCAAGGCTCACTAATTATGCATTAGTGCATAAGTGTTAATCGTCAGTCTCTCTGCATTAGCCATGTCTTTCACAATCATCTCTATATTTTACTCAATCCTCCCAACATAATTCACTGCCAGACAAGTTGTGCTAGCTGCAGTATTTTGGTAGGGAACACTGACATCTAGTGGCAGTGTTGGAAATGCCAACTTTAAATTATCCTAATGGGCAGAGGAATCCTAGCCACTGCTATATCCAGAAGCACCCTTTCGGAACACAAGTGGCAGAGGTGTTTTTTTGCCGATTTTCCTTCTTGCAGATCTTGTTCCTTCCTGCCTGCATTAATTTCAACTGGAGGGGAAGTACCTATACCAGTCTGAGGCTTGGGTCCCCATCCTGGGCCTCACTAGGGCACAGCGGTGCTTTGCATCCAGACTCCACCCACCCTACTCCCAGAACACCCCATTTAAGGGCCTTCCACTGGCTATTGCCGCTGGGAACACCACCAGTAGTAACATTATGCCCGCAGCAGAGCCTTCCGTTGCATATATACACAATCCCTTTCCTAATATGATTGCTCAGCACATAGAAGCACATAGACTGTGCATATGTTACAGGGAATTGCAAGCATATAAAAATGTTTAGCATGTATAGACAATGGATTAAAAATTCAGTTTAACAGTCCCCTCTCCCTCCAGCTTAGGAACCTGATGTAGCAGTTTCTGTTCCCTTGAGCAGCCCCATATGTATAAAGGCCAGAGACTGCCAATGGCCTTCTTGAATAAGGACAATATTCTTAGAACAGTATTTTGAACTTGGGTGATGTCTTTGGAAGGGATTTGGAAAATGTTATGCTAAACATACCAACCAAGGTTGTGTTGGTTTAAATGCTGTGAAACAAAAATGTCCACACATATCCTTTCATGCCCTCTGGAGCAACCAGCTCGTGCAAAGGGTGGAAGTAACTGGGTTTTTCGGCCCAGGAAGGACCATAAAGGGTTGCTTGACTGAGTATGATGTGTAAACAAAATGTTTGAAGAACAGCAATGTGCAGCTGCAACCTGCGCTAGAAGCAAATGACAACTGCAATTAGTCTACATTAGTCATAAAGACACACCAGCTGGCTTCAAATCAGCCCTTGAGGGAAATGTAGGCCCCAAAGAAGCCAATATCCACGTCCCAGTGTGATCCTTCAGCTTCTTATCTTCCTTCTGCTTCATTTCGGTCAGTGAGCCACCACGCCACCACCCTCGAAGTCATGATAGGCAGCTGTTCCTGCTCATCCTCCGCCCACTGGGCTCCTTCCATTGCTCCTTGGATCCTTTATAAGTTGCCCTGATCTTCCTTGCCTGCCTGTAGCATCAGGCTTTCTGGCCTTTCTTTGCTCCCTGCTGTTCCTGGGCAGCAGGAGTTCGTACATGCCAGGCAAAATATTTCAACCGGTTTGTAACAACAGGGGAGTGAAAAGGTTAGATCTAATCCAATGTCATACTAGCAGGCATCCACTAGTGTGACAGGACTTTCTCCCTCACTCTTCCCCACAGCAGCCCTGCACGATGCTCAAAAATCTGCTCTGGAGAGTTTTCCAGCCCACCGGAACATATTTTGAGGGTGTGTGGGGAGAAATTGCCCTCTTCTGCTTCTACTGATGGAGTTGCTTCCATCAGTGGAACGGCGCCGTTGGATACAACCCAAAGGTACCAATTCTGCTGTTGATTCACAAAATAAAATCCCTTCCTCCATCTATTAATGACTCATACATGTGATTCAACTATACGCCTCCTGGTAATTTCATTCTGCTGCATGCCAAAATAAATGACAGACATCCTTGGCAAAAGGCCCTCCGCTCGCATACGGCTGAACAAATCATAAATACGTTATTGGGATGACAAATACAGGTGCTGCTTGAGTGTGGGAGAATATAGCAACTTCTAAGGGCTCATTCATTCATGCATGCACGTACATGGCTAACACGGCTCCCAATGACTAGCACTTGAATGTGTGAAGCGACTGAAAAGCATCGTATCTGAGGCAATGCAAGGTGATATGAAAGCTGTGATGGCTGTTTCACACACCGTCATCACTTGACATTTCAGTCACTGAGTTACAAAAATACATGGGTGAAAAGATAGTAGCATTTGGGCTTGTTACCAATGGGTCCCACTAATGATTGCTTTTTTAAATTTAAGTTATATTTTCATCCCATTCTTCCTACAGGGAGCTCAGGAGCAACTTATATAGCTAATTTCTCCCAACCACCCTTCCCCGCCCCTCACAACAACCATATGAGATTTTAAAAAATGAAAAGATAGCTATGATGGTCCATGAGTAAAAAAACGGGGTGGGGTGGGGGTGGAATCCAAAATCAATGGTTAGGCAATACCTTTATGAGAACCAATCAAAATGCCACAAAAGATTGTGCAAGCTTTCAGGTTCTCCAGAACTCTTCATCAGGCTAGGTGGTATGAGAGGCAGGGGGGGAGGGGGAACAGAAAAGTTCAAAAATTAGTCCAGACCTTGTGGCCATCAGGTCTGAAGTATGGGGCCAGTTTCAAAATGGAGATTGTGGACTGAATGACTAGGTTCAGACCACAAGGTAACCCACACTCAAGGGGCTAACAAACCACAGTTCAAACAACATGATAACCCACATTTCAACAAAAACCCACGGTTCAACGGTAACCCACATTCAACCCATACTCAACCCTTGAGTGTGGGTTACCTTGTGGTCTGAACCTAGTCATTCTGAACCTAGTCAACCTTCATGGGTTGTTTGTGGTTAACAAACCATGGTCTGTTAGTATGGCTGGATTCAGACAACACAATAGCATGGCTCTTCTGATGTGCTTATGTTATCTGGCTTGCCCCTATGGGAAACAGGATGCTAGAACCTTTTGGTGTGATCCATCAAGGCTCTTCTTATGTTCTTATGCTTCCCTGACTAGTGAGAATCAGAAGCATGAAAACTCTGTGACCAGTCCTACCTAAGCCTCTTTCACACAATTCTACACACATACAATGAACACACATAAGGGGACTGGGATCAGGACAGCAAGCCCCTCCACCCACCATACGTAGGTATTTCTGCAAGTCTTTAATGTGCCTATGAGTGAACAAGGTGTATAAACATAGGTTTGTATGCATGATTGGGGACCCTGCAGAACCATAAATGAGTCAACAGGCGTGGGGATTTGATGCTCCGATCAGTGGTGCAGCTAGAAAATTTTGGACCCTGGATCTTCACACAGCGCATAGTGTTGGACTGGGACTCGGGAGAATCCGGGTTCTAGTCCCCGCTCAGCCATGAAGCTCACTGGGTGACTTTGGGCCAGTCACTGACTCTCAGCCTAACCTACCTCACAGGGTTGTTGTGAGGATAAAATGGAGAGGAGGAAGAGGAGGATTATATAAGCCACCTTGGGTTCCTTGCAGGAAAAAAGGTGGGGTATAAATATAATAAATAAATAAATAAATAAAATAAACTTTATGTAACATTTCCATTTTGGAGCTTGGAGGTAGTAAATGGAGTTAAGTTATCCCCAGGTGTAACACAACACTACCCACTGAATTGATAGCCAAATGAGTTAAGCCAAAGGAGGATTTGATCTCTGTTGCTTTTTTAAAAAAATTATATATCCATCCATCCATCACTGATCCTCCTACTAGAGCAGTGTTCTCCAACCTTGGGTACCCAGATGTTTTTGGCCTACAACTCCCAGCATGCCCCAGCCAGGAGAATACCGTACTAGAGGCTGCTGAAACGAAAGCAAATCTAAAATTCTGTTTCCCTTAGGAAGGTTCCAAGCATAGAACATCAAGGGTGAGGCAATGCAATGAATAAAAGGTGTGAAAGGGCATACTTACAGAGAAAGGAAGAAAGAGGTTTTCTTTGCTATTTCAATTTTCTGCAGGAGGAGGTGCCCCAGGGATAATTAATCAAAAAAAGTGAAGAGAAGAGGTGAACCTCAAGCAGATGCCAAGAGAGAGTGTATTAACACAATTAAATTGCCCAATGTGTTACAATGAGCGTGTTTGTCGGGTGACAACTGTGGGTTCTTCTGCATCAAAATGCTGCTCCCAAAATGTTTTATTTGACACAGCATGTGCTAATTTCATCAGCTTTGCACACTATACCCAGAGATCGCAGTTTATGGATTTCTCACAGTCCCAGCTGAACAACCTCTGGACAGTTATTTAGCTACACATCAAGTGCAGCGCTGCTCAGATTTTGGTGTGAAACCTATGAGTAATGCATACACTGACCATAATTTTAGATTAATAGCTTTCGTTGCAATGCATCTCCAATGAAAAGAATCAGGTACCTGAGACCTTGGAAAGGTTGCCAGTCAGAATAGACAATAATGGGCTAGAGGGACAAATAGTCTGAGCTGCTATAAGGCAGATTCCTATGTCCCAATATCAACCCCTTTTATTTTGAACTTGGGCCATTACCTAAAGTTCTCTCATAGGGCAGTAACCAATGGTGTCCAGTACTAGTGCTAATGACGTTGTGCTACCATAAACCAACACTTGCACAATGCAATGGGAAAAAGAGGTGATTTGCTGCCAAAATTCAGTGGCACAGCATTAAAAAAAAAAAAAAAAAAGGAGTGATTTTTCTTCAGAGCAAGGCGTACTTCCTGCATGCCTTGTTTTGAAGAAAAATAACCCCTTTTTTGCTGCAACACCAACAGATTTCACCTGCGAAACATCACTTTTTATGTTGCTCTAGCAAGTGCTAGTTATGTTCCACAAGCATTGGTTCATGCTAGCGCAACAACATTAACACTAGTGCTGGGACATCACTGAATACTACCCATGGAGTTGTCTAAAAGGACCACTATTAAAGAAACACTCTGAAGAAGACAGAGGCTGAGGGCGAATTCACACAGTTCTGTAGACAGGAGGTCTACCAAAGTAACCACTTAGAACAAACAAGACCAGTCCAGCACTAAAGTAGGCAATGCATTTACAAAACTTCAAATTTGCCAAACCATTGAAATATTTAATCTAAGTACAAAGAGCATCCAGGTCCATTCCATTACCCTGAAATATGTCAACAATTGTGAGATATTCAGTATCTGAGGTACTGGTGGTATGGAGGGAGCAGAATAGTAGTCAAAATATGGAAGGTGAAGAGGTGGGGGCTTGGGACAGGCAGCAGGATGGAAGAAGTTGTAGGAGGGGAAAGCAGCAGCAACACATGATAATGCCCCAGCCAGTTGGCAAAACATGTAAGAAGAGCCCTGCTGGACCAGACCAAAGGCCTATCTAGTCTAGCCAGATGCCTATGGGAAGCCCACAAGCAGGACATGAGGCCATAGCCCACTCCCAGTCAGGGCCGGCGCTACTGCTAGGCAGACCCAGGCGGCTGTCTAGGGCGCGTGGCGGAAGAGGGCGCGTTTCTGCGCCCCTTCCTCGCCTCCGGCACGCTCCTGCCCCGCCTGCCGCCTCCGCTGCGCCTCCCCGCCCGCCCGCCTGCCAGCCACCTACCTGCCTTCCCGTCGTTTCTGGAGCCCCGCCGGCATTGTTTTGGTGGGAGGAGGAACCAGGGCAACAGGGCTTAAACAGCCCTGTTGCCCTGGTTTCCCCGGCAAAAAAAAAACCGCGTGGGGGTCCCGTCGCGTTGGAGGAGGAGGCGGAGGAGGAGGCGGCGGCAGCGGCAGCAGCCAGCAGCAGGGGCGGGGGGAAGGTAGGTGGTGGTGGGGCGGCAGCGGCGCAGGGGGGGTTGCAGAGCAGGGCTGCTTTGCTCCGGAGCCCCCCCCCACGGCACGAGAGGGGGGGCACTAAATATAATTTGGCCTAGGGCGCCAAACAGCCCCGCACCGTTCCTGCTCCCAGTATCGTTCTCCAGCAACTAGTATTCAGAGGCATGGTGCCTCTCTGATCCTTGAGGTAAGATATCGCCATTATGACAAGTAGCCTTTGATAGCCTCCATGAATTTGTCTAAAAAATTCAGTAAAGTGAGAGGTGGGGTCCCAGTATTAAAACATTCTTCAAGTTAAATAGGAACAGCTGCTTTCTTAGAGAATAGCTTTGAAGAGTCAGGCTCAGTTCTTGGGGATTTAAGGTTTGACGAAGGAGCAAGACATGAAAGGCAGTGATGTTTGTCGCGATTCATAGCAATGCACATCCAGGATTCCAGCAGGACTAACAGACTCTCTTACTGTTAACATAGCCCTGTTGATACAGCTAGGATTTCAAAGGGTGCTCCCAAATATAGCTCAGTTTCTCTATCCCCTTCCCTCTTTTAAATATGCTCATGCCAATACTTTAAGAAAGCTGGGAATATTATCTTCCTTATCAATCTAACTCTTTCCATTTATTCAGAACTGCCTTCCCTGAGACAGGGGGGGTTGTTTTATGTGGACAAGAAAGCCACCAGTCCCAAGTCCTCTTCCACTGCTTTTTTTATTGTAGGGCATGTCATCCAACATATCTGAAAGTCAGTGAAGCAGTGGTGAAGTGCATCCCTAAAACAAGGAGCTCTCACAGTGCAGAGAGCACCATCTGCAGACTGCAGTGAGGTTCTGTAACTTTTTGGCTAAGACCCATTTTGAGGAAGATCCGTGACTGATTGATCTGCTGTTCTTTTTTTAAAAAATAAAATGTAGCTGCAATTGGCTGTCTACTTTTCAGATTGACGGCCACGTTAGCCATCTTTCTAGTCAAAATTGCTTCCTAAACTTCTGTTTGCCTGGGCGGGAGTGGGTTATGTATTTTTCTCATGGGGCAAACAGCAGCTCAGAGGCACAAATATGGTTGGGGGGAAAGTGGAAATGCATATGCCAGATACCAGCCTTTCCCAACCTGGCACCCTCCAGATATGTCAGACCACAACCCCCATCATCCCCAGCCAACAAGGCCAGTGATGGGAGTTGTAGTCCAACACATCTGGAGGGCACCAGGTTGGGGAAGGCTGGAATATATTATCTGTGCCTGAGGGTTCCATGTAGGTGTTGTGGCTAATAGAGCTAGTTATGGATAGACCAGTTCTCTGTGTGTCTTTAACAAAAAAGACACACAAAAGTGGCACCTAGGAGGGGCTGCCAGTGGGTGGCAAACATTTTATTATCATTATTTTTGCACACACCATGTGCACAAAAGTTATTTTTAAAAAACTTTTTTTAGCCTCACTTGCGCAACTGTGCAGGATCGTGGCTGCATGAGTGTGGGAATGGGGAACCTCGGTTTGGCAATGTTGGGGGGGCTGCTGTCAGACTGCAGGCTTCCCCCCCACTTTGCTTTCTCTTGACAGCTGTCAAAAGGCTAGCTGTCAAGAGAAAGCAAAGGTACAAGTGATCTTAGCTCACAAAAAGGGAGTGGTGAGATTTACACCCCCTTTGCAGTGAGGTCCTCTTTTTTTTTTTTTCCTTTTCCCCCTGATAGTCCTCAGTGTGATGCACATTTTGCACTTTCCCCCAAGAATCTAGCTACTTGAAAAAGTGGGAAAGTGCATCCCACCCCCTTTTTCTGGGGGTTTTGACAGGGCAATGGGTTTTTTTGACAGGACAATGGGGTTTCTTTTTACTTGGACATATACAGCCATATGTCAAAATGGACTTCGCAATCTCCAGGGGGAAAAGGGGGTAAATGGACAAAAAGCTGCAGTGAGCCAAAAATGGCTTGCGATCATAGCAGGGAGGGCAGCAAGCCAGTGCCAGCTGCCCCCAAGTGCCCCTTGGGTACTTGGGGGCAGCTGGGTGGGTGCCTGGACAAGCTTGGCAAGAGCAGCAAGGGGTTTTTGCCACTCTTGCCAAGCGACTCAGTAGCCAATTCCCAGTAAGCACAATGGGGTCAATTGCCCGGGTTTGGACATGACAAACCATCATAGGTACAACAACCCCTAGAACAATCAATGGGTTATCAGGGTGGCCTGTTGCCCTGAAACAAGCCACCCTGTGGGAATTGGTCCAGGTTTGCACAACAGAACCCATTGTGGGTAGCAACCCAAGATGGGTTGCGAACCCAGTCACTATCTTGTAGTAGAACATCCCCCAAGCAATTGTGCATTATATGCAGTATATTCTTTCATCTGTCCTGAAACTATGACAACTGTATTTATTTTGAACAGTCCCAGAATGGTTTACAAAGTAAGAACATTTGTAAAATACACACACCAAAAATACAAACACAATAAAAAGAAATGGCAGAGAGCAGATAAAACACCATGGTTCAAACCAATTAAGACCGACTTAATTTGGTCATGCTAATTTTTAGTATTTTCAGTTTCAGAGAAGGGTGTACAAGCACTCTCAACTCTCTCCAAAGCATTCATAACTTTCTAAAGCTCTTCCAGTTCCCACCTTTACTGTACTATTTTTCTAAACTATACAGCAACAACACTTTCATCTTCCCCTCTAGAGAAGGTGCTCCAAAATGTTGTTTGTTTCAGCTGCCCTTTTCTGCCAGGTGCTGTTTTCTGGTCTGACCTGAATGCCAGATGTGCGGGTGTTTGTGTTTCTTCCAACTCCTCCACCTTGTGCAAGGCTAGTCATCTTCTCCAAGAGCCTGGCTGAGCTCTAGGGAAAGCTGGTACATCCCTTATCAGTCATGACACACAGCCCCCTGAAGAAGTACCGGTACGGTACTTCTCCCTCTTCGATTAACAATTCTTTCCAGCTATCAAGTTACAGATGTGTGTACTAACAAGTTACAGGTGCTATCAAGTTACAGGTGATACTAACAATGACACCCTATTTCATTAAGAACATAGAACACTGCCTTACATTGTGTCAGACCCAATGTCCATCTAGCTAAGCCCCGTTTGCAAATTGCATGTAATGGCAGCAAATCGTGGGTTAATTAATTAACCTATGATTTGCTGTGGCATAGGACTGGTGCATGCCACTTCCATTTAGAGTAATCAACTGTTCATTCATGACGTGTGAACCTGGACACTATGGGTTAATTGTGGATTAAACAATCCACAGTTAACCTAAGAACTAATTATAAGTAAACTGTGGGTTTTTTAACCCATGATTAACCCATAGTGCCCAGGTTCGCACAATTGGAGACAGATTATGTAAAGCGGAAGTGGCACACGCCACGGCAAATCATGGGCTTCTGCTTTGCATCATCAACCTGTGATCAGCCATTACATGCAAACTGGGTCTACACCAAGCTCTCCCAACCTGGTGCCTGCCAGATGGGTTGGACTACAACTCCCATCAGCCCTGTCTAGCATGGCCATTGACTGTGCTGGCTGGGGCTGATGGGAATTATAATCCAACACATCTGGAGGGTAGCAGGCTTGGGGAGGCTGGTCTACATTGACTGGCAGTAGCTCTGTGGGGTTTCAGAGAAGGGTCTTTCCCAGCCCTCTTTTGAGATGCCAGAGATTGAACCTGGGGCCTTCAGCATGCAAAGCATGTGCTCTGCCACTGAGTTACACCCTTCCCCACTGCATACGTGTAGCTTGTGCCCCATGAATTGTACAACTGTATGCATAGATAGGACTCACTAAGATAAGAAACCCTGGTTTTTCAGGATTCCCTGTTGCTTGGAGAATCCTCCTGCATGTGCAGTGGCTTTTTCAGCTCTTATAATGAATGCATGGAGGCTGGGGCATACCTAATCCAACTCCCACCACCATTTGGTTTGTGTAACGTCCAAACAGGACTAAAGAAACATCCTAGCCTTTCTCGTGTTGTTGTTGTGACTGATACATTCTTTGTATTTCTCAGACCTAATCAAAAGTGCTAGGGCTTTGCTGTTTGTTTGTTTCTTTCTTTCTTTTTTACCAAAGAAGCATTAGCATCCTGATTTGAAACATTAAATCGTGGCCTATAACAGATTATTACATTAATATGTGGGATGTGCAGTATTAAAGTGAGCATGCTTCCAACTCTATTAAATCTATGAAATCTATGTCATCCTCCCACTTGCCTTCTGCATATTGCTTTGAAGATGGTCCTGGTAACACCTGTCTCTAGTGTTCCTGATGCTAGAATTCATGCCTGCTCACTAAAATCAGACCCTTTCCTCAAGAAATCCAAATGAAATATACAAGGGAATCGAACTGGTCTAGTGTCTCAGCTCGAGTGTTGTTGAAGAAATAAAAGCAAAGCATAAAGGCAGACACAGAAAGACATGGTACTTCCCACTCCCCTGGCCACCCCTCTGACACTGTATTTTATAGTACAGCTCACACAGTAGCCCTTTGACAGAGCTCAGTGGAAGCAACACTTCAGAATTCTTCCAGAGAATACTAATGCACCCTACATGCAAAATTGCTTGACTTGATTTACAGAGATAGTACTGTGCTGTACTGGAAGCCACTGTTATGAAAGAAGTCACAAGCTATAAAGAGGCCAACAGGTGTGGCTTTATTCCATGAGATTAATGATGCACTATATAAGAGTTCATTTTCTCTGAAGAAAGCATGAAACAAGACCAGTGCATTGACCTTTATTTCTTGTATGTAGGCTACAGAGCAAGTCTTGCAGATCAGTGGCAGCAGCATCAGTGTTACTGGCAACCAAGGGAGCCAGTGTGGCGTAGTGGTGAGTGTTGGACTGGGACTCGGGAGATCCAGGTTCTAGTCCCCGCTCGTCCATGAAACTCAATGGGTGACTTTGGGCCAGTCACTGACTCTCAGCCTAACCTACCTCACAGGATTGTTGTGAGGATAAAATGGAGAGGAGGAGGAGGAGGATTATGTAAGCCGCCTTGGGTTCCTTGCAGGAAAGAAGGCGGGGTATAAATATAATAAATAAATAATAAATAAGGGCTATCTCAAGCATTACACAGCAGCAAACACTGCAGACAATCTGGCCTCTCTGGCATGCATACCTGTAGGACAGATACAGTTGATTGCAAAGATGTGCATGCTAAATTTTAGGTGTACACTTTAACTAGTCTTCAGTATACAGCTACAAAAACACTATGAGTGACTTTTGCATATCATGCTAAGCCACCCTGAGAATAAGCCGTAGTGGGTGGCTGGCTTGTCCATTACTCCCAACAGATGATTGCCCCCTCGGTGGCTTGCCATGGCTTGTTTCTCCCTCAGTCCTCCAGCCTGCTGCCAGCATGTATCCCAAGGGACTGTGTAGCAGATATTCCTTGTTTCCTCATTCCCTATGTCTGTACCCTTCCTACAATTGGTCCACTGGGGTTTCTGGCTCACAAGGGAAATTTCTCCCCTCTCGCAAAGGGAGAAGGTATCACCAAAGGGATTTACGTTTTTGAGCCCTTATGAACGTGGGAATGCATTCACACAATTTGGGGGAGGTGGTCTTCCGCAAGTGTGCAAGCCTGCAGGGCTGCCTGTCTGCTATTGAGCCAAGCATACCAACATCCTCTTCTTGTCAATGTCCTTGTCAATTTTATCCTCCATTTTGGGGCTTCCCTTGATAGAGAACACCTTTAAGGGGGGGGGAGGCTACTTCACATTCTACCGAAGTAATAACAACCTCTGCTAAAGCTCCTTTTCTCTTTTGGCTCCCCCCACTCCCGCTTTTGGCTCCCCCCACTCCCAACCCACTACGTCCACTACCTGCTTGTTGCTTCACACCACTGGTCTCCATTGCTAGCTGTCAGATGTGTGTGAGGGTTACAGAGCAGTGAGCAGGATTGCTAAACATATGCAAATGTCATGGTAGATCAGTAAAACGGAGGGGGAAATTACACAAATTTCCTGGCAGTTGACATTCACTCCTGTGCAAAAAAAAAAAAAATATTTTAAATTTTGAATGCATTTGGGACACTCTCCAGTGCCCTTTCTTCAAGATTTCTATGGGGGGGGGGAAGAATTAAAAATCCATCTTGATGTGGAGGACGCTGAGAAAGGATGAGGGAGAATGGCGGCAGCACTAGCGAGATTGCAAGGAGTGGCAGAAGTTTTCGACGCTCTTGCCAGCCGGCTCTCAAGCTGTTCCCAACAGCCCACAAGAAAATTGCTCTACCAGGTTCAGACCTCACAAAAAGCCATGCTGAGAACAACCCACCCTAAATAACCCTATTACAAGCCATGGGTTCTCACCTTGGCTTGTTTGCAAAAAAACAACAACAGCCCAACAGAATAAATGCTCTTGGTTTGGATGTCACACTAAGCCATTCTGCAACCACCCACGATAACAACCCACCATGATTTAGCATGATGTGCGAACCCAGTCAATATGTGAAGAGGCGCTCAAGAAACAAGAGAATACTGGACATTCTGTACAGCTCAACATTTCAAGTTGCCCAAAAGGATCTGATTCCCATCCTCTGTTCTCAGTCTCTACTGCAGAACTCTACCCCTGGTTAGAAGACAGCAATATTCACAACGCTGCTGCAATAGTTCTTCTTTAGAAGTCTGCCACATTGCCTATGGACATAACAACATTTTGACCTCTACTTTCACTGTTAGAGGTTGACACCACCCAACAAATGAAGTTTGTTTTCATCATATACTAAAGAGCAAAGAAGTCCTATAACAGTGCAAATGCATCAGTTAAGTGCAAATATCCATAGTCTGTTTAGGTTATTTAATATTATGAAGCGGAAACTGATTCAAGTCCATAAAAGCATCCCAGAACATGGGGGTGTTGAGCCTCAGCAGAATTTTGAAAACTGTAATACCAAAAAAAGAGAGGATACGGCTTTACAAAATGGTGCAGGTGTGGCAGGGGAGTTGCATGGCTGTCCCTCCTTGTCTAATAAGTGCTACTGACACTCGTGTAATCACATTCCACACAGAACTAACAATGCCATTGATGTTCTAGGTAGGAAGGATTAAGATTTCTTCCAGCAACAGAATTTTGTTTCTTCAGTGCTAAGAAAATATAATATCCCCTCAACCTTCTGGAAAGATGTCTGGATCCCTCACGACCAATGAGTAACAATAGTACATTCGTTGCATTACAAAAAGCTCTTGACTTTTCTAGCCCTGGGTGCTCATTGTTCCATAACCTATTAATTCAGCTCATTTCACCAAAGATAAACATTCCTAAAAGAACCATCAGCACTTCTAAGCAGTAACACTGCAACTACGCATTTACTTACTGCACTATAATCTAGTCATCTGCAAAGGCCCTTTATCTTCTCTAGCCCTAGGTACTAATTGCTCTTCAGCCTATTAATTCAGCTCCTTTCACCAGCAAAGGTTAAACATCTCTACAAGAATCCACAACATTTATAAGCAAGAACGCTACAACTGATTAGGTCTAGATTCATACAGCATTACTTCATGAGGTTGTAGGCATAAGGTCACCCTCACAGGTATGCAATCATGGATCCATGAATGCCTCACTTATGGCTCCTGCCTGAAAATGCAGATCAGATTGCATGCAGTTGCGCCCCCAACCATGCATGTATCCAATTCTGTTTAATCAGGAATAATGCTGAGAATAATGGGATACTGCAGTAGAGGAAACTGATGATGCATCCTGCTCTGTTGCTTTGAAGCCTCATCTCAAAGAAGCTCCTAAGCTTGCTGTTATATAAGTCATTACAATGAGAATTTAAATGCCAGTTCCATAATCAGGTAGAATTTGTAATCTATGTGCACTGCTGTTAAATGAATTGGTTCATTCATTTTTACCCCAAATGCCCCTTTATCCCTTGCAGTAGCAGCTATTGTATAAAGGGCATTTAAATGAACTTCAATCCTCAGTGTTGCTAGTGCATTAGTTGAAATTATTGCTCCCAACTGCAAAGCCTAAAAGCAATTGGAAACAATTTCATTAGTGTTCCATTAGAGATTAAACAGGTTGGTCTTTTTACATTCAGGAAGACACCGGAGAGCTGCCCTGGGCAATGATTTGAGTGTGTTGCAAAAGATTATCTAATCCATGCAGTGATATTTACAGGAAAGGGTTCCCAATAGCATCAGAAAATGTTTTGCTTGTACAACAATTACATCTATCTGCATCCCCTCATGCAAATTAAGGAAGGTCAGGGGCAAGGCTGAATGGGAGACAATTAAGTGGGGGCAGATTTGTACAAGTTGCAAATTGCTGTTAGAAGTATTACATTTGCGTTCGTTTTTTATTTTGTATTTTGAGCATCTTTTGTGGAAGGCCTGCAGGACAGCCTGGAATTCATTGGGATTTGCTGTTAATCTTTGTACACCTTGCAGAATAGGTCTGTTACCGTATCAGATACCACCATAGAATGAAAGGCAAAGGAAAAACAAAAAAGTCAGAAGGGTACCATCACAGGTAAATCAGAGGACAAGCCTAGGAAGAGATTCCTAGATGCTGGGCAGGCCTTCTGTGGGCCAGTCCTTGGCATCCTGATCTCTCAAGACAGACCCATTAATTGTACTTTCCATGTATTTTAAAATATACGAGAAGGAGGCTAAGCATCAGAATTAATTAGCACTGACATGAAAGACACAGATGAAGAGATACAAGTTACACAAAGATGGATGCATTCCAAAAGGAATTTTCTTGAGATCTCATTGAAAAGGAAACCCCTAGTGGCATATTAGCTTTAACAAGGCAGGAACCCATGTAAAATTAGAAACAGTGGCTAGAATCAGATTTTGCTGCTTGCACGAAACTCGGAATTATCCGTGTTTTTGAAACAAGAGTCACGGCAACTTTCTGGGACGCAACTAGAGAAAGCACCTAAGCAACTAAAGCTGTGTACAGTTGTAACATTTTCAAAGCAATTTCCTCCTTTTTCTCCTATGAGAAACCTACAGCTCCGGTCGAGATTTAGTGGCTGGATAACCATAAAAACATAGCAAAGGAGAAGGCGAGCCTTACTTCTGAGCGGAATAGACATATGATGAATTAAAGAGTCTGTTTGCACCTTTAAAAAATATTTACAAACCAATGAGGTATTTATTACTGATAGTTCTGGAAAGGAGGGATATACTCTTTATTTATTTATTTATTATATTTATACCCCGCCTTTTTTCCTGCAAGGAACCCAAGGCAGCTTACATAATTGTCCTCCTCCTCTCCACTTTATTCCTCACAACAACCCTGTGAGGTAGGTTAGGCTGAGAGTCAGTGACTGGCCCAAAGTCACCCAGTGAATTTCATGGCTGAGCGGGGACTAGAACCCGGATCTCCCGAGTCCCAGTCCAACGCTCTCACCACTACGCCACACTGGCTCCATTGCCTATTCAGTTTTTTGTTTTGTTTTTCAAATTAATGAGATAAGATTATGATTTTGGAATGGCAAGGCACTGCAGAAGGAAATGGGTGGCTAGCCTTGCATTTCCCCCCTTTTTAAAAAAAAGCTAAATTTGAGTTTATGTGTACATGCATTCATCTGTCACTTTAGTGGGGGGGGGGGATAAAGACTGTTACAAAACTGCTCTTAGGAGGCCAGTGGGGAGAGAAATGGATTACCTGCCTGCCATTAACAATTAACATCATGGGGACTAGTCACCAGTCACCAGCAACAGTTGTATATACATCTGTAAAATCAGCTTCCTTCCCTCTCCACAGTGCTCGCTCTAATACTGGAGCAGGGAGACTGGTGGCTCCAATGTCGGCGGGGCTGTGTATCTGCTCTGGATTTCACTCTGAACCTTTAAGGAGCTATCCATAGTGCTGAACCTAAAATCTTGTGAGTGTGAGGTTCAGCACCATGGATAACTCCTTAAAAGTTCAGGGTGAAATCCAGAGCAGATACACAGCCCCGCCGACATTGGAGCCACCAGCCTACTCAGGAGTAGTGCACGTTGAGAGAAAAGCTGGATTAACAATAACATTAAAAATTCTTAACGTTGCAGGGTCCTGCTGCATGGGAAGGCATGTCCTATTTTCTCTTTAAAGGATTACCTGATCACTCATTGAGAGAGTCAGCATGGTGTGCTGTTTACAGTATTGGATAGGACCATATTCAAATTTCCATGCAGCCATAAAGTTTACCAGTTGATGCTGAGTCAGTCACTGTCTCTCAACCTAAACTTCCTCATGGTGTTGTGAGGAGAAAAGGGAGAAGGATGTGATGGAAATCGTAATGTTGCCTGCTTAAATCAATGAGGTAATGTAACCACTAGTTACAGTGGGAGGAAAGGGTTAATTGAACAATCCCCAGGGTGCATGTTTTGTAACCCCTCCCCCCTACTTCCTGCCTCTCTCTGGCCAGCTTTCTCTCTCTCTCTCTCTCTCTCTCTCTGCCTCGCCAACCTGATGGCCAAAATCAGCTGTCTAGCTGATTTGCACGGTGGGAGGAGCACAGAGGGAAAGATTGCCTCCACGCTCCTCCCGCCCTGCATAGGATGCCCATAATTCTCCAGGTTTGGAGGCTTACGGGCATGCCCATTGGATTGCACCCTAAGTGGCATTATAGATTTCATAGATCATAGAGTTGGAAGGGGCCTACAAGGCCATCGAGTCCAACCCCCTGCTCAATGCAGGAAACTAGAGGAGGGGTCTCCCATCCAAGGAATAACCAGGCCTGACCCTGCTTAGCTTTCCACGCTCAGACAAGCTGAGCCAGCGTAAGCCACAGGCCTGTTGAAGGCAAACCATGATCGTTTCAGCCTCAGCCCCTCAATAATAATATTGGCTTATTTTACAGGGTTCTAAGTCTTACTGAGCTAATGTATATGAAGCACTCTCAAGACTTGAAATGTACTATATCGGGGTGGACAACTTGTGGCCCTCTAGATGTTGGACTGCAATGCGCTCTGGAACGCCCTCCCCCATGTGGTTCAGGAGGGAGAGCATGTTTTAAATGAGCTGCAATGAAGCGGACTCTTAACACCAAAGACACTAACCTGCCTATATGCATCCTGCATATATGAATAAATGGACTGTAAGTAAAACTAATAAATGTCTTTATTAGTTATAAACCTTGTATGGGCAATCCGTTCCTTTAAAGAGCCTTTTTAGAAGGGTTTAGCCACCCAAGTGGTGATAACCAGTTTCAATAACCAGGCTGCACATAAGGGGGGAAACTCTGCTTCGTCCTAACCAGTATAGGACCGACTCCTTTTCCCATAACCTCCAACAGGATGTACACTACCCTAAGCTCCTCGAAGGAAGGGCAGAATTAAAAAGAAATTTAATGTAAATGTGTGTTTGTGTTTGTGTGTGTGTGTGTGTGTGTGTGTGTATGCATGTGGCCTTTTCAGCTGCACACATATACCCCTGCTCTATTCATGAATGGGCAGGAAGCTTAGCTATTCATCAGTATAGAAATGTAATAAAGAAATAAAGTGTAATAAATAAAATGAGCATGTTTAAGGAGTGGATCTGCCTCTGCCACATGTCAGAGCCTTAGTCCCAGCCTTAGCCTAAGTACAAACCCCGTGACAAAATCAACAAAAGGAGAAACTAAGCTGAACATCCTATATTGAAGCAAATTAGACCATCTGTTTTCCTGCAAAGCAAGGTTGTCCTCTAGCAAATCTATCATGGCACTCCTGTGCCCACAGCATCTGTTATTTTCATCAAATTACCTGCTTGGTCTAAGGGTCATGCTGACACTACAAACAAGACCATTGCGATGGACTAGAGTACCATATGGTAGCAGCTCCTTACTTGGTGATCAGTATTGTTCCACCTCAGAAACACACTGCTGGATCCTTTTAACTTGACCGTTCTGAAGATTTTTAAATTATTATTACTATTACTACTATTATTACTATTAATTTCCTTTCACACACACTTGTCTTATTACAGAACTGGTGTTGCCTAGTGACTAAGCTTATGAGCCAAGACATTCTTGGTTCAAATCTCATGTCAGCCATTAACTCAGGGGCAGAGCAATCCTATGGCCCCTGGACAGTGTCTAGAGGGCCATAGGATCGTTTGGATTCCTAGCTCCAACGTCGGAAAAGAGCTCCAACCTCGGTGCTGGGGATCCGTGCTTGGATCCCCCTCCCACCCCCTTGCAGCCAGCGCGGAAAGAACCACATCATCTGAGTCTCCAAGGTCATAAGACCAACCTTGGAGAACGGGTGAAGATGGCGTTCTGGGGGGCAGGAGGGAGGAGACAAGGTCCGCCAGGATACAGCGTATCCTGGGAGCACTCCAGCCTCCTTCCCTCCCCACCCAAAGTGCCTTAGCTAGGTGGCCAAAATCAGCTGTCTAGCTGATTTGCACGGTGGGAGGAGCACAGAGGGAAAGATTGCCTCCACGCTCCTCCCGCCCTGCATAGGATGCCCATAATTCTCCAGGTTTGGAGGCTTACGGGCATGCCCATTGGATTGCACCCTAAGTGGCATTATAGATTTCATAGATCATAGAGTTGGAAGGGGCCTACAAGGCCATCGAGTCCAACCCCCTGCTCAATGCAGGAAACTAGAGGAGGGGTCTCCCATCCAAGGAATAACCAGGCCTGACCCTGCTTAGCTTTCCACGCTCAGACAAGCTGAGCCAGCATGAGCCACAGGCCTGTTGAAGGCAAGCCATGATCGTTTCAGCCTCAGCCCCTCAATAATAATATTGGCTTATTTTACAGGGTTCTAAGTCTTACTGAGCTAATGTATATGAAGCACTCTCAAGACTTGAAATGTACTATATCGGGGTGGACAACTTGTGGCCCTCTAGATGTTGGACTGCAACGCGCTCTGGAACGCCCTCCCTCATGTGGTTCAGGAGGGAGAGCATGTTTTCAATGCCTCCTGGAAACGCACTTGTTTAAGCAGGCTTTCTCTGACTTGTAATTAATCATGATACTGCTTTTTAAAATGGTTTTTGTGTTGCTTTTATTGTTACTGTAGATGAAATGGTTTTTAATTGTGTATTTTAAGTTGTGACTTTAATATTGTTGTATGGAAACCGCTTAGGGATTTTATTATATTAAAGGGTATGTAAGTATTAATATAATAAATAATAATAATAATAATAATAATAATAATAATAATAATAATAATAATAATAATAAACAAATACATTCCCATCATCCCTCACATGTTGGCTAGGGCTAATGGGACCTTAGGTCAAAACATCTGGAGGGCCACAAGTTGCCCACTCCTGTGCTACATGAATGCCAAGTCTTATTCAGAGCTGGCTCCAGGTTTAAGGGGCCCTCAACAGAGCTAGTGGGCCTCTCCTATACAGGTGGGTGCCATCAGACTTAGCTGGCAGCCGTGACAGGGCAGTGGCAGTGGCAGTGGCAGGCACCAGCGCTGCGGATCTATGCCAGATGACTTGGTATGAGCTGCAATTTTCCACAATGTCCCAGAGCATTAAAACGGTGGCTAGTATGGAGGCCCAGAGCAGGCATCAGCATGGTGGTAGGCCATGCCGGGGCATTTGGGCCTCAGCAGCCACCTCAGGGTGCTGTGTGCTGATACCAGGCATGGGATGATGGTGGTGATGGTGATTAGCTACTACTGTAACCATTTACCAATACCAATCTTCACAAACTTACTTGAAGTGTAACCCATTCCATCCTGAAGGTCATGTCATGCCATAGAACAGTAACTGAAAACAATACGGAACAATCAAAAGCAGTTTAAAATACTAAAATGTCTCCACCTCCTGTCAGCTTAATATTGGCTGCCAGAGACCAGTCTAAATAGAAAATGTTTAGAACATTTCTATTAGATGCTCAGCAATTAACAATGTCACTCGTGACATCTGGAAAGAAGTAATGGTTAAAGATATTTACTGCACAATCCTATGTAGGTCTACCCAAAAGTTAGGTCCTAGTGAATTCAATGGGGCTTACTTCCAGAAAATGGGTTGCCTTGATGCAATCCTGTACCCAGTTTCCTAGGAGTAAGCTCCATGGAACACATCTGAGTAACTTGTGAACTCTGAAAAGAACTAGCAGTTAAACAGACTACAGTCTGTGGTAATTTCCCTTGGCAATTAGCAGCAAGAGGTCAACTCTGGTAAGTATCAGTTTAAGAGAGGTTATATTTGCTTATACAGTAATTATCTGATCCCTTTCCAGCTCAACACTGAGCACTCAGGGGGACATACTATAAAAGTCTAAAAACAATCAAGTTAAAAACAATACTAAAAATGGTCTCATATCAGCAGTGGTACAAACCCCCCAGAATGGCTACATTTAAATGTAGCCCACAAATGCCTTAGAAAACAAAACAAAAAAAGGCTTTTAGTTTCTCACTAAACTATGAAAGAAGGCCTCTCCAGATGGGGAGGTCCATATAGGTGAAGGCGCTCCCTAAATTATGTAGGGCCCAACCATTAAGGTATTACAAGTTAAGAGCAAGTACCTTGAGTTGAGCCTGGAAGTACACTGGCATCCAGCAGAGTTGCACCAGGACAGGGACAATATGATAACTAACCACTTGCATAACAGTTAACCATATGCTCTCCAGCATCTGCACATAAAGGATATGGGGAGACCAAGTCTATGGCCTGGTTCACACGATTGCCACAGGCCACTGTGGCTCAGTTAAGCAGTGCGTGCCGGCAGCCATTGTGAATATTAAAGCTGCAGCAGGCAGTCACCACAGTTTATCGTGACATCTGAACCTGGCACAGATTGGGTTGTTGGCAAGGTTAACAAGGCAACCCCAACCCAAAAGCAGCCTGTGGGTTGTGGCTGGGTTGTTAACCATGCCAGCAACAACCCACCCTCACTGGGTTCAGACGTCACGATAAGCCGTGGTCACTGACCGCCATGCCTTGAATATTCACAGTGGCCGCTGGCACACACCACAACCCATTGTGGCTTAAATCAACCACGGTGGGCTGCAGCAATCATGTGAACTGGCCCATTATGTTGCCATAGCTTTTGAGGCACAGGCAGAGGCTTGTGCAGCAGCAGCTAAAGTGACAACCTATTCAAGCAAGTGGGATGGTTGGCATCAAGGACCAAGAAAACAGACACATCTCCCAAGGCTGCCATAGTACAGACAGATTTAAATAAGCTCGGATAGTCATTGTAACTGAGTACATAACAATACTGCTATGCCACACAGTAAACATGATTCCAAAATTCCTACAGTTGCTTCAATTTGAAGTTGAGTAAGGATTTACTTGTTTGTAAGCATGTTTCCTGACTCTCTTACCAAATCATAACCTCTATAGCTATATAAAAAAAAAAGATTCTGTCCATGAGTCTGACTGTTATTACAATTTGCTTCCATGTTTATGACCATCACTCATCGCACAGAGAGGAAGTGTTGCCAAGGAGACTATTTTGCATCCCACATGGTGTTGCTAAAGCAACATGACTAAATTAGGCACTGAGCTCTTAACCTTCTCATGCCGTATTTTCACTGATAGGAAAATTAAACTGTCACAGCATTAATGATTAAACTCTATTGGATTTGTCTAGCTGGCCAAATATTTGAAGACAGGCAAATAAAAATGGAAATGGCTTTTCTCCGTGTGCATCTCTTTATCTAACACATTAGAACACAAACCAACAGAGACTTACTAATTCACAAAACAAGTTCAAGCTTGCTTCTTCAGATAGACACCTCTTGAGTACCTCACTAGATTTTGCCTCTCTTGGAATAATTGGCGTAATACGTAATTCACAGTCTCTAATCTATTACTTAGTGGCTTTCTCATTCTTTGCTTTGACATTTTAGTAACTGCCAGCTGCAGCCTGGGCGGCAGTGCTTGGTACAATTCCTGACCATCTCCAAGCGGCAACCAAGGAGGAATGCCCCATTAACTTATGGACCACCGCCACCACTGAGGAGTGAGTCATGAGTGGAAGAGGGCCTGGTATACGTGGTTCAGGTGATGCCATGCTGTGTCTGTGAGGAGACCTTCAGCAGCCTGCACCAGCACAAACAAAAGAATGTTGGCTTCCAGTGTGTCTGTATTTCATCTATAGTACCAGCAGACACAGTTTGGTGCAGTAGTTAGAGTGTTGGATTGGGACTGAGGAGTCCCAGGTTCAAATCCCCACTTATCCATGAAACTCACTGGGTGACTTTGGGCCAGTCATGATCTCTTAGCTTAACCTCACAGGGTTGTTGTGAGGATAAAATTAGTGTGTGGGAGAACCAAGTACACCACCTTCAGCTCCTTGGAGAAAAGGTGGAATATAAATAAAATACATAATCAGGCCTCATAGGAACCTTGGGCACACAATAGGTAAGACTCATGAAGACTAGACATTTTCCCTCCTTCCTCGGGCCATCTGACATCAACTTCCCTGTGGGAAGGATTCCAGGAGAAAGGGAGATAGTTGAGGATAGCACCAGACACCTGCTGCTGTTCTTCTAGCTGGATTCTCTGGGTCCCAGGGCCATCGTCCACCATCTGCTCTGAAGAAAGGATCCTGATGAGTTGTTGTTGTTGTTGTTGTTGTTGTTTTTAATGTTAATATTGTTTATTGTGATTTTATTATTTTTATGTTACTTGTAAGCCATTTTGGTAAGATTTGTATCCTGAAAGGTGTCATATAAATAATTGTTATATAAGTTAAGTCATAAATAATATTTAGCAAAGATGGAAATAATAGCTATGCTTTGTCTGAAGCTCTTCTGATATAGGCTAAGCAATCCTCTGGCCATGAATCCACAGGAACAAGGAATTCTACCCCTGATCCAATGATGTAAGTTCCACAGCATCCTAATACCACCGGCAAATGTGGTATGACCAAACCCTAGGTAATTTCCTATGTTGGTGTTTGCCCATCTGAACATCTGATGTATAGGAGTCACCATCTCAGTCCCTTCTAGCAACACAAATCTCTGGGAAACTAGTCCTGCTATGCCACAAAGACTCCCACCTGGGTGTATTTTTGTGTTCTTTTGTCTTATGTTTATCCCAAGACAGTTCATGCTTAACACATTTTAATTTTATTAAGCCAGCTCATACGAGGATACTTAACCTTTGGCATCCACCAGTGAAACTACTCAACCATCAGAACTGCACACAAAAGCATCCTTCAGATCAGTGTCAACAGGCTGTAATATATATTCTGTTGATCAGTTTTGTTTTACTTAAGTGAATTACAGTTTCAGACCCTTGATGTTGGAAAATGCCTACATTTTTAGGAAGCTTTATTGACTGAGGAGCAGGATTTTTAAAAATTACATAAATAAACAAACAAACACATTTCCATCTCAAGTCAGTAAGTAGGCTTGATCCCTTATAGCCTCAAGGTCTAAGTAGTACCTTTGGGGGCAAATAGCAGTGTCAGGGTGATTTTCAGGGGAGACATGATAAAGGAAGGAAAGGGTTAACCACTCCTCACTGCTCCATGGTCCCTGATCTATGGGGGGGGGGGGAGCACAGCAGCTTTTTGCTTTTTAAAAAATGGACAGTTGTAAACACATGTTTTAAAGTGCCCTTCTCCAACCTAGTGCCCTCCAGCTATGCTGGCTGGGAATGTGTTGCAGTCCAACACATTTGGAGGGCTCCAGGTTGGGGAAGGATGCTTCAAAGTGTGTGCTTAATGTGTAGTTTGAACCATTGAGAGACTTAGGTCTCAAACCTAATTATTACAAATTGCTTTACTGGAGAAGAGAATGAACAATTTACCAGTGAATACTGTAGATTACATGCAGAATAGCATTGCCATCTTTCCCTGGAAGAGCTCCCATGCCTTCAACAGCTGCATGCCAGACAGAAATTCAACAAGTGAAGCGTTCCTTGTTTTGAATTTCTGCCTGTTAATGACACATACATTCCTGAATTTATGTGCAGACCCCATTGGTATGAAAATGGGTTGCATAAAGCCTTTTGTGTATATCCCGTTTATTTCAATAGTACTTGCATAGACGATACCCCTGGATTCTGCCTCCTTTCATCTTCTTGCAAATGATGGGCAGCAGGAGGCAAAGGTTTTTTAATCTGTAGTCTTCAGCCACCCCCTTCAACTTCCCAAGGGAAACAAGATCAAAGTTGACTAACATCCCAGAAATGTTGATGATGTCATCCCAACTCCCAGAAAACATCTTAAGAAAGCTCATTAGTTCCATTCCATTTAATCTTCACTTTGCTTAGATCTTTATTTTTTCAACTCTACCAGGACACTTTTATTATTCTCCATCACAAATCAGGAGCTGCAGACATTAAGCAACAATATATATTATAGCATTTCATTGTCCAGATGATGCTTTCTGTTCAAGATCACCTAAAGAGCTTGTGAGGCCTTGGAAACAGTGAAAACTGGGTGCCTTCTAGGATCTTGGAAATGTCTCTTGCCTTTCAGAATGTTTCCAAGCAACAAGGCCTAGCCTGGTCACATATATATAACAGGGAAAAAAATATTTCTTTTTATGAGAATGTACCACAGTGAGCCTCATCCGTATTCTCTTCTTCCCTCCCTCCTTCACACACGAGGGGAGGAAGTTTAAAGCCTACTCTTGCAGTCTGGAACAAAGTTCAGCTTCCTGTTACATCCAAATTCTCATACCAATAAACCATGGTTTCCCATTATGTTTGAACCAGGCCAGTGTGAAGTAGTGTGGCTATGGCTTCCAGTACTGGAGGTCATATGACTGCAGCCAGTTTGCTCATATTTTCAGGATTTTCTCAGAGTCACTGCACACATTAGGAGGCAACAAACATGTCTGCCTTGTTGCATATGTACCTGTATGACACGTGCATAGTCAAAAGTGTGCATTTGTAGTACATACACATTATATTTTTAGTTCACTGGTACCCACTACAGTGGCTCTCAAATCTTATTTCAGTGCACATTCAGTCCATTGTGACTTATAGATCCCAGTTCTTTCATGGAAATTGCTTCTGTATCTGTATCTGGATATTAAAAAGACATCTCATTACATTATTCCACTCTGTGCCTCTGGCATGATTTAAACACTCACTATGCTGTGAGAAGCTGTTGCTAGTCTATGAATTTGCACCAGATCTTCCTTTCTATTGCTATAGGGTCTTATCTCAAATGTGCCATAATCTTCTTGTGTGTGTGTGTGTGTGTGTGTGTGTGTGTTCTCTCTCTCTCTCTCTCCCTCCCCTTCTCCCGCCCCCAGTTCCTCCCAGTGACATTGTATACTCTTGAATTCTTATGAATTACAAGGGGATCCAATAGTGACATGCTGGAAGAGGCAAGCTACAGAAAGCTAGCATTGAAAATATAGCTAAAAGCTATACTGAACTGTTTCCTCCTCATAATCCTCTTGTTATATTCCAGGTTGGAAGATTAGATAACAATGCTATTTTTAGCCCTCTAGGCTGACTGGCTATGTATCATGGAACCAAAAAGACCTATGAAATTTTCCTTCTGCATCTACATTTCTTCCCTTCTGTATGTTTCATCAATACAGTAATGTATACATTATTAATATTTCCACACTATAGTTTTCTTTAGAGCCATCTCACCACTTACCAACATTTTCCTTTGAATGACCACCAGGCAGATGTTCCCGTTGCACTGCTCACTGAGTCCAGTTCCTGAATAACTGCAATGAACTAAGAACCCAGCATTGTTTAAGAGTTTCTTCACAGATCACAGAGTCAAGGTGTACACTGCACATATAGTAGTCCACTTGGTTATATTTTGAAAGATATGTTTTAACATATTTACATGTATTATACGCACACCAGGAAGCTGTGGCCAATCACGGCTTCTCCCCATGTGGGAATACAGCGGAACAGACTTATGTAGCCAATTCCATGTTGGAACATGGCGGTTAACAATGCATGTATTCAAGCGCACCTGTGGTGTACACTGTTAAGCTGTAACACATGAAGAATAGGCCCCTAGAACAGGGAAAGTAATTCTTTCCCGGGTGTACTATCCTGCATTTGCAGGGACTACAGTTCCATTACATTGTCCATTCATTTAGCCAGAACTTCGTAATATTGCCCTACACTAAAGGAGACCACTCGGGGGGGAAAGAGACATTCGTGTAGACATGGCCATAGGGTGAAAGTTTATACATAGTTAACTCATTCTTAAGAATATGCCCAGAGATGAAGAAAACGAGATCATACACTCACAGACACAACACTAACATAGCATTTCCTTTGGTTATATCGCCTGCGGTTGTACCTCAACTTCACCAGGCAGGAATGCATTCCTTTAGATAGAAGAATGAATAATGACAGAAGAGTTACAGGGAAATGCCATCTCATGGTGACATTCCATATTTAAAACTGCTTGTAGCAGTGCAACCTCACTTCCTATCACATGGTAGAAGATGGCTTAGCCAAACATACATGCGATCCACACTATGCCTGGCCGAAAACAGTACACAATGTTCCCTCGCCATCAGTGTCATTGCTGTACTTCAAATAATAACAATTAAACATTATTTAATTCTAATCTAAACATTATTTAATAAAACATGGAAGGAGAGCCAAAGAAACTTTGTATAATATAAAATGGCAATAGCTGCAAAACAGCTTCATAGAAATACAGTTCAGTGAACGAACGAAATGGACATTATTTAAGAAGGAGATTGGAATTTATCTTCAGATGAGGAAGGTTGGGATCTGAGGAGAAAATCACATAAGCCCTGCTTCTTTGGTAGCTCAGCTTAGTTGTCAGAAGCCTATCTCCTAGCTTGTTAAGACACTAATACTAATATCTGTGTTGGGAGAAGGGTGTGGATGATGAACAGCTAAGCATGAAGCACAAGGTATATCTTCCATTGGATAGTCATTCAAGGGAAATCAAGCAGAGCTTATGCCTGTCAGAGGATAAAAACTGATCAGGAAGGTTTTGAAATCATATGTTGACATATGGCAACTTAATGTTAATTAAAAAGTATCAAGCATAATATGATTAGACTTCTTTTTATCTGGGTTAAAGGGTGAGAGCTGCAGTACTTAAAGGGGCAAAACGCAGAAGGGAATCCAGGTTCGCACAATTGTCGCGGCCCACCATGGCTCACGGTGGGTTGCAGCATGTGCCAGTGGCCATTTTGAATAATCAAGCTGCGGCGGGTGGGCACTGTGGCTTATTGTGTCATCCAAACCTGGTGAGGGTGAGTTGTTGGCATGGTTAACAAACCACCCACCAGCCACCACAGATCATGTGCATCTCTCTCAATACAGTAATACCTTGGATTGCAAGTAACTTGGTTTGGGAGCGTTTTGCAAGACAAGCAAATTTTTAAATATTTATTTATTTTTTACTTGATATACAAGCGACGTCTTGAAATACAAGTACTGTAGTACGGCTTAAATTAAAAATCTCTGCACAAATTTTTTTGGGGGGATTTCGTTTTGATATAAAAGTGTTTTGGATTACAAGCATGTTTCCAGAACGAATTATGCTCTCAATCCAAGGCATGACTGTACTTGGATTTCAAACTGAGGGAGAGACTTCCTCCAATGCCAATTCTGCAGCAATTCTTTTTCAGAATAGTTCCTGGAACAAGGAGGTGTGAGATCCCCTCCCTTGTCCTGGTAGATTCCTAAGGTGCTCTTTGTGCATTGGGAATCCACACATGCAAAACACAGGACAGGATTACTTATGAGCAGTAGTAGTCTTAAGACTTTTCAGTGGGACAGTCTTGAGCCTTCTCAAACAAAAAACTTTTAAATAGAAGTTATTTCACATGTTCACATCAAAGACATTGGACGGATGGTTGCCACGGATGGTGGGTAACGTGGGTTGATTGTTCTCCAAACAACCCATGGTCCACCTGACAGACGACTGGGCTCACCATGGGCTCCCACCCCTCCTTCCCCCTCAGTCCTCCCATGGGTATCTCAGGGGACACTGCAGCAGGACCAGTTTGTCTCCCTCTCCCCACTGCAATGGGGAGCCATTTTCGGCTCACAGCAGCTTTGTTGTCCCTTTAACCTCCCCCCCCCCCGGAGATTGCGAAAGCCAGCTTGACGGCTGACTTTCACAATCCCTGTTTTGACAGCCACTGACAGTTCCTTCAAAGTACCCAAGTGGCACATTGGAGTGGCTGTCAGTGGTTGGAAAACAATTTTTTTTAAAACAACTTTTTCTTTTTAAACATTTTTTTGGCCACACTTGCACAACTGCGGAGGTGCGCAGTTCTGTGAGTGTAGCAGTTGGAAGCCTCAGCTGGATCAATGTCCTTGGGGGTACTTGCTATCATAGTACAGCAGGTACCAACCCTGGGCAATGACCCAAAGAGGTTCCAAATAGGCTTTTTCTTCTCTTTGGTTTCTCTTGACAGCTGTCAAAAGATGAGCTGTCAAGGGAAAGCAAAGGTGCGAGTGATCTTTGCTCATGAAAAGGGGGCGGTGGGATTTACAGTCATTTCATGGCAAGATCCTCTCTCTTTTTTTCCCCTTTTGCACTAGACTGTAAGGGTGAGCTCACTTTTCTAGTGCTCTTGGTGCCCAGGAACGTGGAAAAGCGCGAACTACCTCCTTTAAAAAGGAGCTGTCATCATGGGTACAACAACTCCTACAACAAGCTATGGGTTGTCAGGGTGGCTTGTTGCCCTCAAACAAGCCATTCTGCAGGAAGCGGCTTGATTGTTCTCCAAACAACCCATGGTCCACCTGACAGACGACTGGGCTCACCATGGGCTCCCACCCCTCCTTCCCCCTCAGTCCTCCCATGGGTATCTCAGGGGACACTGCAGCAGGACCAGTTTGTCTCCCTCTCCCCACTGCAATGGGGAGCCATTTTCGGCTCACAGCAGCTTTGTTGTCCCTTTAACCTCCCCCCCCCATAACACGACAACCCACCGTGGCTTGTCACCCATGATGGGTTTTCATGTCGTGCGAACCCAGTCATCATATGATAAGTTATCAAGTGATGATACTGTGGGTTGTGTACCTTCATGTATGAATAATCCCTCAGACATTTTGGCACCTAGCATGAAAACAAAAACAATAACCTTCCCCATATCTTTCATGGTACCAGTTCTTCTAGCATCTCCACAATAGTTAATTGGCTTCCAGTCTTGAAGACACAGTCTTGAAGACACACCGAGATCTTATGCATGTTTGCTCAGAGGATAAGTCCCACAGTATGCAGTGGGGGCTTACGTCCTAGTAAATGTGTTAAGGATTGCAGACTTAAAGTGCAGAGTATATTGATAGGAACTGAGGAACGAGCAAGGAGGAATCTAGCCTGCTGCTTGACATGGCAAGCTGCAACCTCTCAATCCTCACTACTTTACATGACTGTGAAACAAAATGGTTAATAATATCCATGGAGCACCTGCCAACGGGCTTCCAGCAACTTCTGTTCCCTAAATGGGCCAGTTTGCACGATCAAAACAAGCCATGGTCGCTTGTTGTGAACTGTGACATGTGCTGGGCATGATTTGCCCTGCCGTGGCGTAGTGGTTAGAGTGTTGGACTGGGACTCGGGAGATCCGGGTTCTAGTCCCCGCTCGGCCATGAAACTCACTGGGTGACTTTGGGCCAGTCACTGAGTCTCAGCCTAACCTACCTCACAGGGTTGTTGTGAGGATAAAATGGAGAGGAGGAGGATTATGTAAGCCGCCTTGGGTTCCTTGCAGGAAAAAAGGTGGGGTATAAATATAATTAATTAAATAAATAAATAGCATGGCTTGTTGTGAAATAACCCACGGGCTGTTCAAGCCACAGTGGCTTCTTTTGATTGTGCAAACCAGCTCAATGTCCCTATCCATCCAGCTACAATTCCTTCTGCTCTCCCAACCCTCAACTCTTCTTCCCTTTATCAGCGCAGCCATCACCAACATTCATCCAAATCCAAGTACAGCAGTAATTCCATTCTGAGGGCAGAACAGAAGTTTTCTTAGTGTCCTTTTTTAAAAAAAAAAATTTAAAGCCAGTGTATTTACAATTCTGACAAAGTCTGCTAGTTCTATGAGCTAAAAAACAAAACATATAATTCAAACAATAGCTTGCATGATAATAGCCCAGGATCTATCTACTAAATTCAGGTCTCCCTAGGTTGTGTGTAACTGAAGCACATTATAAAACTGGCTAAGATTCTTATCCCAGTTCCCGGGAAAATTAATTCTCGCTAGCCTTTTGCTTTCAGCACTCAGATATTGACTTACAAATGCAGCCTTTCCTATGTTGGGTTAGTTTAATAACAGCATCAATCTTTTCCTGCATAACCTTTGCCCGGATTAACCAGTACCTGCTACAGGGGGTTTAGGGAAGAAGGGGAAAGGGGGAACAAGAAAGTAAAGCAAATAAAAGCAGAGTAATTAGCTGAGAAGTAAAGGCAGTGTTGGGGAGCACCAACACTGGTTTAGCTTAGAAACTAAAGAGCAGAACATGCTAGTCAGAGAAAAAGAAATAAATTAGTTTTTTTTGTGGGAAGGTCATATCAACTTAGGGAGGTTTTTTCTTATGGGCAGTGGTGGTGTTAACAATACAAGTTGGATGACTAAATAGAAAGCAAAGCAACAGCCTGAGGGTTGAAATAAAATATTGAGAGGTAGAAACCAGAAAGACTGTAGGTCACAGAAGGCAGGTGAGTGCTAAAGGAAAGGAAATTACATGTCAGACATTCACACTCCCTTAATTGGTGTTTGCTGTTTACTAACCGTGGAAATTGCTATAATGAAAATGGGAGCTCAAGCAGGATACAGAGTCCAGCAGAGGCAGCCTCAGGATTTCCAGGGCCTGGTTCTGGCACAACAGCTTTGCTACCTATTGGCCAAGAGCAAAGATGTAGAGGGAGAACTTGCAGGTGAAGCTACCTGAGCCCCAAGGGTCCGTAAATATAGTCACCCGGTCATCAGCAGCCCCCTGGAATCTCTTCCTCATGACCACAGTTGTGAATAAGTGTGAAACAAGAACCCCCGCCTCTTTCCTGAGTTCATCACAAGAGAACTCAGTGGGGTCTCTTGCCTTGTGAAGAGTGGGAGAGAAAGACTCTGCCCCTCTTCCATGTCCTCAGGTGTCTGCAGGGGCACTAGCAAGCAACACGAATCTATCTGCCACTTCCAAGTGCATCCAAAGCGCAATGCAGCATGATGTAAGTCAGGGGTGGGCAACTTGTGGCCCTCCCGATGTTTTGGCCTACAGCTCCCATCATGCCTCACGCTTGGCTATGCTGGCTAGGGCTGATGGGAGTTGTAGGCCAAAACATCGGGAGGGACCCCTGATTTAAGTTAATGTTCCCACCCTGCCCCTGAATAGAACTTGGCGGGAAGTGGAGGGATCAGCCTCTCACTTCACACTGGGATTTGTAGCTTCCAAGTGCCTCCAAAGCCCAGCATGATATGACTGAACAACCACCTGATGAGATAAGGCAAACATTCGAATGATGGGATCAGTTGATCATCTATCCAATCATTCACTGAGAGGCAGTAGCAGACACATGGTAGATAAACAAAGAAGTTGCAGTCCAGATAAGGAAAACCATACTTACTTAAGTGAATTTGCAGGCACTGAAAAGTTTTGCTGCTGTAATCGGTGAACCAATTGGGGAGACTAGCACATGAGCAGAATATGATAGACAAGGAAAGAAAGACATGATCAATGAATGTAAAGAATGACTCACTGGTGTACTGACTACTGGCACTGAGCCGGAAGAGGTGGACCGTAGTACTGAGCATGCTCAGACTCGCACTTTGTAAGTCTACAAAACGTGAACCGCTGCCTTGTATGGCAGAGCTGACCTGCCTTGCTTGCTCTCACTCTCCGACGCATGTCGTTCTGGATAAAGATGGCTTCCAGTGAACTACTCATTGTGCCTCTCATCTCTTCTTGAGGGAATTTCTTTAACACACCCCACCCCTCCCCCTGAAATTGCTTCTTCTGACTGCCACCAATGCCTAGGATGAAGTGAGAGAATGGTCACCTCCCCCAAATCCTCTTGTATTCCAAGAGGGGAGTGATTCACTCAACTCACACCAGGCTTGGAGGAACTCAGAGGTGGTGACAGAGATTCTTGCGGCTTCTGACTGTCCTCTACAGCATAGCTGGCTGGGGCATGCTGGGATATGTAGGCCAAAAACATCCGGGCACCCAAGGTTGGAGAACACTGCTCTACAACATCCATACAGGAAATGGAACAATGCAGCTCTGCTCTTTGTGCATCAGCTGTTCAGCACATCTTTCGGACACCTAATTAGAACCAGCACGGGAAGGAACTCAGGCAGGTGCACAACACAGTTCAAGCACACCCATCACACCACCCAAAGGATGTGTACAGGAACAAGGCTTTGGGCTTTTATCCCAGAAACATTTTTATGCAACCTTCAATACTCTTAAATGCAAGAGAAGCACAAGATACAAGGACTCTGGTGGAAGGGAGAGCATATTCTGGGATCACATAGATTCATAGATTATAGAGTTGGAAGGGGCCTACAAGGCCATCGAGTCCAACCCCCTGCTCAATGCAGGAAACTAGAGGAGGGGTGGTCTCCCATCCAAGTAATAACCAGGCCTGACCCTGCTTAGCTTTCCACGCTCAGACAAGCTGAGCCAGCATGAGCCACAGGCCTGGTGCATCTTTGACCCATGACACTACATCTCCTTCCTGGGCCGACCCAACCATTAGGCAGAGTTAGGTGACTGCCTCAGGCAGCTGATTTTGGATTCCATAAAAGGGCAGTAAATTGTTAGTTATTTCATATATTGTTGTTGTAATTTTACTGCCAGAGGCACTTGTGGTATTTTCTGCCTCAAGTGCCAAAATAACTGGACTTGCCACTACATGCTTGCTCACATGCCCTCCACCACTGGGTGAGAGAGATACGAGCCTTGGATTCTATGAGCTTTGACTGGGGTGGGTGGGAAGACAGCAAATTATCTTGGACTGGCCCTGTCTTCTGCCTGCACTCAGTCAGGGCCTATTTCCACCACCATTTCAGTGGGTGGCAGCCATGGGAAAACTTTAGAACATGCTGACTCCCAGAAGCTTCAGCATGTGCCAAATCAGTCATGCACATGTACCACCTCATGCTGGATTCCGCTTTTGGCATGCCACACTGTAACCAACCCTAAATAAAACTTAACAATGTCCAAAAGACGAATCCAGCACATGACAATGTGTGCAAAGAACTGGCTCTGCACAAGCTGAAATAGCTGGAAGACAGTAGGCCTTTTTCTTGGCTGCCAAAACACTGATATAATGGTCCACAGTCTTTGAGACGGGTTCAGCTCCCCTTCCTCATCCCCATTCCCCAGCATGCCTCACATGTACGGGATGCAATCTACCTCTCACTAAAATATAAGGCACATTCTTTTTCTGTACTCAGAATATTCCACTGTATTTAAAGCAAAGTCATCCAGTTCCTCACAATTTGTTACATTTACTATATGCATAAGCCTGAAATTTTCCCACAGGCAGAAACTCCCCTTTGATGTGATGAATAACTATGTTCCAAGTTGTGGGGAGTTTGCTTTCCTTCTATCAATAATTTTTATTGCTTTTTAGCATACTCAATGCAAGATTAGCCTAGCAATCTACTCTGCCAGCAGCTTTCCAGCAGAGGACTTTCCCATTATCTGCTACCTGATCCTCTTAGCTGGAAAAGATTGAATCCGGAACCTTCTGCATGCAAAGCATGCGCCCTGCCCTGAGCGTTGGTTCCTCCCCAAAGCTCTGTTACCCCCACTGACCCTGCCCACAATGCCAGTGCCAGGTTTTAGAGGGCCTTTCATAGACTTTCATAGATCATAGAGTTGGAAGGGGCCTACAAGGCCATTGAGTCCAACCCCCTGCTCAATGCAGGAAACTAGAGGAGGGGTCTCCCATCCAAGTAATAACCAGGCCTGACCCTGCTTAGCTTTCCACGCTCAGAGAAGCTGAGCCAGCGTGAGCCACAGGCCTGTACTACCACTCCATGGCACGGCACCAACTGCGGGTGGGTGAGTGCATAGAGGCTGCTGCATTTCCTCCTGCCATCAGTACTTGCCTGTTCACATGTCCTCCACTTTGGTAGGGTGGCCAGCTGGCCACTAATGCAGTGCTGAAAAAGAGGAATTGCATCACCAAAGAAGAGGACACCAATTTGCATAGCATTAGCATATGCAAATGCATATGTATAGGTGCAAATTTAGAAATGGTAACTATCATTTAAATAGAAATACAAGACATCTCAGCATAGAGGGGAGGACTGACTGAGTGACCTGTGTATCCTCTCAGTCCGCCATCCAGGTTGATGGGCAACTTGGAGGCTCCCTGGCTGCTCTCCCTCCTTTCTCTTTAAACCGGACTGGGCAACCCATAAATAAAGGAAATAGAGGACACCTTCAAATGGAGGACTGCCCTCTGTAAAATAAGAATGATAAAAGGACGCCTGGCCACCCTACACTATGGGGAGAGAGAGAGAGAGAGAGAGAGAGAGAGAGAGAGAGTGCAAGTGTGCAGTGTCTGATCCTCTTTGTCCTCACTCTTGCCGTTCACTTATTCGCTACAGTGGGTGTGGAGGAGTGAGAAATGCACAGGGAAGGAGGAGTGGAAGCAGCCATTGCTGCATGCTTGCTTTCGACTCTGACAGAGTCAGAGGGAACTGGAGCGGGGGAATGTGGAGGCTGCAAGGATGGGGAGCAGCACCAGGGGGCTCCAGCCAGCAGTGGCTGATGCCTCCAAACCAAAGTCAGTGGGGCAACGTATCCACTACAGGTTTTTGAGGCTGAACCTTCAAGGAGCTATCCACTGTGCTGAACCCTAGGCCCAGAATCGGTTCAGCACCATGAATAGCTCCTTTAAAGTTCAGACCGCCACCTGGAGTGGATACAGAGTCCCACTGACATTGGAGCCAACAGCCACTGCTTGCTCCAGCGGTTGTGGCTAGCCCTCTGGCACAGCATAGGCCTGATGTGTCTCAGTAGTGCTGCCTCTGGACCTGCCTGCCCACCACATGCTTAGTGTTGGGTATGTTCTAGGATGGGGTGGGCATAAGGTAGATCTCCAGATGTTTTGGACTTCAACTACCAGAAACTCCTGCCAGCATGGCCAATAGTCAGGAATGCTGGGAGTTGAAGTCCAAAACCATTGGAAATTTGCCTTCTGCTCAGCCCTGTTTTAGGACACTCAGAGTTCATACAGAGCAAGGGTGAGGCCCAACAAGCTTGACTAGAACTGGATCCAGAATAACGTATTTGCACTTAGTTCCCATTGAAACCAATGGAACTCAACTAAAGTCATTATTAACTTGTCCCATTGATTTCACTGGGACCCGTCCAACTCACTTAGCTTGGATCCAACCCTATGTCAACAGTGCATGCATCTTCAAACGCTTCCCAAAATAATCTGCAATGTGCAGCATTTGTGTGGTTGATATAGAAATGTTGCTTTTAATACAGAAAGTTTGAAAATGTTTGCAAAGAGCACGGGTGGCCCACAGGTCAAATCTAGCCCACAAAGCCTTCAGTTCTAGCCCACATATTCCACTCTTGCACCCCCAATGCAGCAACTATGCTTTTAAAAAAACACAACCTCCCACTGGAGCTAATGCAGGCTTTTTCTCGTCTAATTGCTGCACGGGGAGGGATTTTCATTGAGATCCCAGGAAGGATGATTTAACCCTACCGTACCTGCATGCTGTGATCTCAGTGAAATTCACCCATACTCAGCAATCAGGTTGAAAAAAGCCTCTCAACGGGTCCAGTGAGAGGCTTTTTTCAAGCCAAACTGCTGTGCAGAAGGGTGCATGTGTTATGTGAGGATATGTATGAAATGCATGTGTGTGGATGTATATGAATGCACCCACACACATGCATTTCACACATATATGACTGCCCCACTTTTTGATTTGGCCCTGCCCATCTTTTGCTTTGGTCTTGACCACTTTTTGCTGTGACCCCTGGAAGGTTAGCCACAAGGGAATGTGGCCCTCGGGCTAAAAAATTTCCCCATTCATGGAGCAGACAATTCCGGGCTAGATGGAGAAACCATCACGCTATGGCTAGCGTAACATTTATGCGACCACAATCTAATTCATGTTGTCACCAGTGTTTCTGTCCTCTTTTTCCCCATTTAATCTTATCAACACAGAGAAAAATAGCTGAAAGCAGGATATTCATTTCTGTCAACAACTTCTAATTTAACGCAAGGCATACTTCAGCATGATTATTTTCTTTAACTCTCTCCACATTGGAGACTTTCAGAAACATATATGGAGAAGTCCAGCGGCTGCTGTATGACATGAAGCTATCTTGTATCATATGAAGACCTTAAGGGGCACCAGCATTTAAATTTGTGATGGTTGTACTTTGAAAACTTTTTTGAAAATAAAATAAAATAATAATTAAAAAAAAAAAGAATTAGAGGAAAGAACTAAGCACTAACAAGCACATCATTTGGTGCTTGCATTTGGAGATATTTACAGTTTAACATTTTTTTCAGTGCCTTTTAAAAGCATTTGAATTGATTTTTTTTTTTTTATGGCTCATTATCAGATATATAGGTGCTCCTGAAGAATACTCAAATGTGGTATGAAAAGAATTCAGGAAGGCCTCCCTCAGCCACACAGATAAAATGAGCTAAGCACTCCATGTGAATTGCTGATCATGTGGTGGCCCTATTACTACTATCTCCCCCCCCCCCATTTTTAAGAGTGAGAATAATCACACTTTAATTGTTCCTACCAAGTATATCCAGCTGAGGTTTCAACCTAGTGTAACCATTATTGACACATTATTGACAACAACTGTACTGATATTCAGAGCAGAGGCCTTAACCTACTTCAAGCCCTCCTGGATCAGAAAGGTGAAGGTAGAAGGGCTGCGTGCAGTCAGTACTGCATGTAGAGACCCCACTGCCCCCTAAAATCTGGGGAAATTTTATGAAAAGAAGGTGTCTGTAGCACTACAGACAGCCAAAAGGCTCAAATTTAGCTTGCAAACAAGCTAAATTTGACTCTTTGGGCACTCCATAGTGATATGGACACCATTTTAAAATTGTTATTATTTTTTTGGTGCCTGTAAGGGGTGTGTGTGTTGCAGCCCATGGGGAGGGTCTGGGGGGCAAATATGGCCCCCAGACCTCCACAGTTACCCACCCTTGATGTAGAGGCTACTGGCCCACATGGTGTGTTTTCTTAGAGGGGGAAATAGTACAGTATATCCATCCAGTAATGTAAGGAAATGTAAAGTGATGCATGTTGGGGCAAAAAAATCCCAACTTCAAGCTGATGGGATCTGAGCTAGAGACCTTGGGGTTGCGGTAGACAGCTCGATGAAATGTCAACCCAGTGTGCAGCTGCTGTGAAAAAGGCAAACTCCATGTTAGGCATAATTAGGAAAGGAACTGGAAATAAAACTGCCAAGATCACACTCCCCTTATACAAATGTACGGTGCAATCACACTTAGAATACTATGTACAGTTCTGGTCACCGCACCTAAAAAAGGATATTGTAGAGTTGGGAAAAGTGCAGAAAAGGGCAAATAAAATTATCAAGGGGCTGGAGCAACTCGTGTGGGGAAAGTGGATAAGGAGACATTTTTCTCCCTCTCCCATAATACTAGAACTTCATGGGATGATACATGGGGTCATCCCATGAAGCTGATTGGTGGGTGATTCAGGACAGATAAAAGGAAGTACTTCTTCACAAAGCACATAGTTAAACTATGGAATTCATTTTCACATGGTAGTGATGACCACCAATTTAGATGTTTTTAAAAGAGGATTGGACAAATTAATGGAGGATAAGGCTATCAGTGGCTACTACTGATGGCTATATGCTACCTCCAGTATCAGAGGCAGTATGCCTATGTACACCAGTTGTGGGGGAATATGGGTGGGAGGGTGCTGTTGCACTCATGTCCTGCTTGTGGGTTCCCGTGGGCAGCTGGTTGGCCACTGTGTGAACAGAATGCTGGACTAGATGGACCCTTGGTCTGATCCAGCATGGCTCTTCTTATGTTCCTATGTTCTTAATGGGCACAATAGGTGGTTTAGGCTGAAGTCCAGTGGTCACCCAGAGGGCCAAATTCAGTTTTGGAGAAGCTCTCAGGGTGCATTCCAGTGGCGGGAGCAGCCAAAGGTAAAAAGGTAGGGCCAAATATGAAAAATACCAGCATGATTAAACCTTAGGAAAGGCTTTTCAACCTTTTACAGTACGGGGGGGGGGGGGAACCTGCACGAAAGCCAGGAAACCACCAAGTGTTTGTTGGTTCAGGGGAAAGCCTTTTGGGGAACCCTGAAGGGCCAGATTGGGCCCCTAGGAGAGTGGGATTTGGCCCCTAGGCCTGAGGCTCTGCATCCCTGCTGCAATTCTATACACACTTACCTGGGAGTAAGTCCCATTGAACTCCACTGGACATTCTTCCCAGTAGATGTGCATAGGATAGTACTGTCAGTCAGTGTTCAAGGGCAAGTCTATGGCAGATGAATCTTCCTATGAGAAACTTTGGTGGGGGGGAGGGGAATCCCTAAAGCTTCTAAAAGATGCTCCTCACAGTGCATGACATGTTTTAAGCCACTCCTAACTGGTTAATGTGTGATGTGCATCTTGTCTGAGTTCCTTCAGAGATGGAGTGAGCAGCCTTTCCCTTCAGATTCTGAAAGATGAGACATGGTTGGAGTTTTGCCACTCCAACTATCACTTTGTTTGGTAGTTAATGCAAACCATACAAGAGACTGGCAGAGATATCCCTGTTCCCTGTGGTTCTGCTGGCGGTGTTTCTACCTATCGCACAAAAACACATCACAATCCCTGCCACACTATTGGAGAAATACTGTGGTTATATAATTTCAATTCTTTAAAACTTTCAGAGCAAATTAGCAAGCTGGGAACAGATTGGAAATGGAGACCATATGTCTTTTCATACCATCCCATGCGCCCAAGGGACAGTGAGCCACTTAATTTTTCTATTTCAAAATACTGGGATAGGAAAACTACTCTGTATATATATATATATATATATATATATATGCACGCTTCAGGCTATTGTCTAATAAAATGATGGAATTCCTAGCTTTGGCTAATTTAATTGGCAATTTTTAGTGTCAGCCTCAAAGAAGGGGGAAATGCTTATTAAAAGAAGGTAGAATTGAAAGACAACTCTAGTATCCAAAAGCCTTAAGAATTAACGCTCTTACAAATTCACTCACATACCCCAAAGCATGGAAATTATAAGCTGAGGCTCCCACCTTAACTTCTGCATTATGTAAGCAATAAAGATGTTGGACAGTGTCAGGTATAATTGTGTTGGCTTACAGCTTAAGTTCCATGTATTTATACTTTTCATTGATCTTTATCCCCAATCTTCTTTTCAGTTTGGGGGAAACACCAAAGATGGGCTCAGTGCAATAGAAATATTTCATATCATACTTGCTTGTAAATTCTAAACTTTTAATTCTGACAACTTACCTCTTGCAAGGCTTATCTTAAGCTACAGATCCCAGTCCTGTGCATGTTTAAACAGAAGTAAAACAAGCAAAGTTAATATTTGGGCATTATCAGAATCTGTTTGTAGGTTTACTCTGGTCTGCTAATAAATGCTAAACTTTTAATCCTGATAACCAACCATTTGTAATGCTTATCTTAAATTGCAGAGTCCAATTGTATGCATGTTTAAACAAAAGTAAAACAAGAAAAGTTACTATTCAGGCAGTAGCAGAACAGCAAAGTTGAAGACTTGATATACTCAAACATTCTAAATATTTAGGGTGCAATCCTATGCAAGTTTAGACAGAAAAAAGGCCTACAACTCCCAGCATGCCCCAGCCAGGTGGCTGGGGCATGCTGAGAGTTGTAGGCCTTTTTTCTGTCTAAACTTGCATAGGATTGCACCCTTAATTATTTTAAAATAGAGATAACCGCTATCAAAGTCAAATGTCATGCATGCTTACTCATAAATATCAGGCTTACCTTCTTTCTGTCGATGACTTGTGCACCTGATAATGTCCAAACAGTTGCTTCATTGCCTGCTCACCCCCTTTTATTTCTTCTCTCCATCCTGTATGCATGCCTTCTTCCCCACTTATATATAAAACTCATCACTAATAGTATGTGCAGTTCTTCCAAACCCAAATGAAAGCAGATGGAGAAATCAGGGGTTCCTGTGTATTTGATTGCCCACTGTCGCCATAATGTCCCCAGCTTTAGAATTACCCCCAACCCGGAGAAGAGAATTTAGGGATAAAATACCAAGGTAAACTGTGGGTGTAAACACGTGAGACTGTCCATTAATGCTTACATGATGCAAAAGTTAAGGTAGGAGCTTTAATATACAATTTCCATGTTTTGGGGTGCATGAATGAATTTTCACAAGCCTTAACTCTCCTCTTGAACTAAAGAGTTTTGATCCTAGAATGTTCTTTTCTTTCTTCAGAAAGAAATTTTACTGAATTACATGAATTACAAAATTTAACCTAATGACACTCCAGAGTAACTGGTTTTATACAGCAAATTAGAGTACTCAGGGTTGGGCAACCTGTGGCTCTCTCGATGCCTTGGCCCACAACTCCCATCAGCCCTAGCCAGCATAGCTAGGTGAGGTCTGATGGTAAGGTCTTATCGGATTGTAGGCCAAAACATCTGGAGGGCCATAAGTTGCCCATCCTAGATATATTCTCTCAGTAATACTTACTACTTAAGGAAGGCCACTTAGCCACAGACTACACATCAGTGAACCAGTAGCAGAGAACTCAAAATCCATGGACAACTGAACACTCAAGAAGAAAGTGAGCTGAGAAACATCTACAACATGGAGAAAGGTGATATAATCCCCACATCCAGTAAGATAGAGCAGACTTCCCCAACCTGGTGTCCTCCAGGTGTCTTGGGCTACAACTCCCAACATCACCACCAGCTAGAACTGGGAGTTGTAGTCCAACCCATCTGGAGGGCACCAGGTTGAGGAACACTTCGGGGTAAACCTCTACAACAACACACAGTGGGGAAGTTCACACCCCCAGTGCACTGTAGCAGGTTGCCTTTGGAGTTGAATGCCTAGCAAGCTGTGTTAAGATGAGATATAGTTCTGATCATTTGGTTAGGACTACACCTCCAAAAGGAAGTCTACAGCCCTCATAAGAAGCGTTGGGTAATCAAGGGTTCAAGAGAAAAGAAGCAGCCTGCCCACCTCCCCAGCAGGGCAGAAGGCAAAAGGTCATGACTGAAGGCTTGAATGGAAGAGTGCGTGAAGCCTAGAGGCATGCATAGGCAAATGAGTGGCAGGCTTGCATTGATTAAGACCTGAATATTGCATATCGCCTAACGAATACCACCAGAAGCTTACTCCAAAAACAGTCCCATCAGCAAGAGGACCCAAACCTTTGTACACCCATCAAGAGCTATCAAAATACAAAGAATAAGGTCTTCCAACCCTGCTAACGACATCTGTGGGGCAAAGACCACCCCCACTGCTCTCATTCCCTCCAAAAAGGTGGGAAAGAGACTATAAGAACCAAGAGGTTTTAGCAAGGGGTGTCGGGAGAAAGAGCTGAAGGGGTCACCTTGGAACGCGAACTGCAGGGCTACAGCTGGAACCTCATCACAGCAGACAGGTAGTAGCTGGGACTTTGCTTTTCTATCCTTCTAGGTGGGAATCTCCCCCCCCCCCCTTTTCTGTTCAGGCTTGTCAGGGCAAAAGGGACTCTTTCTCCTCTCCAGAATACAGGGTGTGTTTGAACCATAGCGTAAGGATATTTTGCTGCCTGACATCACTAGGTTTGCTTTACCAACAAGTAAGACGCTGTACCTACTCTGTATTCTTCTTCAATAAAACCACCCTTTTGTTTCTAGAGTCTATGTGTGTGTGTGTAGGTTTGTTTAAGTATAAAAGGAGCAAAGCGCACACTTTCCACCCCAGCAGCGCAGGTTTTACCCCAGCCAAAGATCCTAAACCTTTCGTAAGAGTGTGGGGTTAGAGGGAATCTAGCGCCCAGAATTATCTGTCGTAACAGATTGGTGGAGAATGCGGGCAGCAAGGTGGTGGATTTTTAAGATCAGGCAGCAAAGTGCAGGTCCTTAAGATCCTCACTGGGGAGCGTGTAGCAGTTGTGGTGGGGAGTGTGTCAGGAGCTTTCCCTTTCTATTTCTAAGCACGGGAGGCAACTTTGGGTTGAGGGCGAGGGGCCAAAACATCCAAAAGTTGGGATTCTGTTCTGGGGTACGAGCGTGGGCTGACCCAGAGCGCAGTGCTTAGCTTGTGTTTGTTCTGGGGTACGAGCGTGGGCTGACCCAGGGATTGTGTCTGTTCTAGGTGGAGGGCGAGGGCCAAAACCTGGGCAGGGATTTGTGACTGTATTGTGTGTTTTGGGTGGAGGGCGCGTAGTCAAAACCCAGGCACTTGTTCTTGGTTGCTGGAAAAGGAACCAGCAATTGGGAGCGGGTCTCTTGATCACTGGAAGAACAGTGAGTTGAGGGAAATCCAAGTGTGCACAGGAGAGAAAAGGAGTAGTGGGAAACAGCACTCACAAGTGGCAGCAGGGTCTTCTGGGAAACGGGAAGCGGCCAACCCGTGATCCCAGGAAACCAGCAGCCAGTTCATAGAGCTAAGAAACGTAGGAGGTGTTTGAGAGAATTAGGAACATCACATTGTGGGACTTGTAAGTCGCAGCAACACGCGCAGAGTTCCTGAGCATAAGCAAAGTGCAAGTGCCTTTTGGAAGGTGATTTGGAGCAGCTGCGGGTTGCAGGGCAAGGGATCGCCCCTGATCAAGCGTATCCACTCCTGAGACCTGGGCAGTGCCAAAGCACCCCCCCAAAAAGAGTTCTTCTTCCTAGGGGTAACCACAAAGGGAAAAGTAATGGCAGCTACTTCAATAGCCTCCCCCATGAGTGGAGCCAGGAGATTTCTCAAGAAGGGAGGAGAATTGACAGAATTAGAGGCATACATTGCCAAAAGAGGAACATGTGTATGGGGAGATGATTGTTTTAAAACAAGCAATCCTTTTAAAACACTCAATGAAGCTTTGGAAGAGTATTTTAAAGAGAGCAAGCCTTCCAAATCACAGAGAAAGGCAGCCATTCTATGGGGAATGCATAATGTGTGTGGCAGCTACCAAAAAATGGTAGAGGCAATGCAGGAGGAGTTAGACCAGCAAAAACAGTTTGTAGAAGGGTGGAAGTTGGAATGCCAACAGTTAATCAGAGAGAAGGAAGAGATGCAAGCAGACAAGGTGCATTGGGGTTCAGCTCTCAGGCAGATGGAGCGGGAAAGAGACCAGGCTGTGCACCAGGCACAAAGGGCAAGTGGTGAAGTAGAAGAAGCCACGAAAAATCTAAGCCAGGCTAGGGCAGCCACTGAGGTGTTAATAGGGAAGTTGCAAAGACAAAGGCATGTGGTCACACATGACCACTGCAAGAAGCAAATCCAAGAGCTTCAAAGGCAGCTAGAAGCTCAGCTAGGGCTCAATGTCGCCATCCAAAGCGTCTTGCCAGATGCGGAGGTTAGCAAGTTGAGGGCATTTATCCACCACACGCCAAGCCCAGAGCCAGATCCTCCGGCTCAGCGCCTGGGGAGCCCCGAAGGAAGAGAGCTAGAGGCTAAGGGAGAAATGCCAGTAGCTCCAATAATAAGCAAGACAGTGACTACAATTGGCTCTGGGAATAATAGAACTAGAGTAGAAGAAGTACAGGACACAGTGAGGTGGTCCCCATCTCAGGCAAAAGCTTTGGCTGAGGTTTTGGGTCCACTCAATAAAGCAACGGTACTGGCATGGCTTGCTCGAATCAGTACTATGCACCCCACTGCTGACATCTTTGATGTAGGCCAAGTGGCACGGTACTGCGCCTCTGAGAATGACATCACGTGTATCGAGGCAGGAGTAGGATTGATCACTGGTCCCAATCTCAGTGATTGGATGAAGGTGGCCATAAAGACTTTCTTTCCAGGCACACCGTGCCTCAGACTGTATTTAATGGACTTTCAGGCACCCCATGAGGGACCAGAGGTCTATTTAAACAGAAAGAAAATGCTAGCCAGACTAGCAAATGGAGTTTTCAGAGCACAGGGGCAATGGGATTACAACACTAGGGAGTTTGTTGAGGCAGCCTACACTGGGCTAAACACCCAAACAAGGAGGGTGATAGGAAGAATAGACCCCCAACAGATTACATGGGCCGAGCTGCAGGAGGCAGTCCAGCAAGTCTCGGAGTGGATAAGGGAAACAGCACCCCCCCAGAAAGAGGGAACCCCAAAAAAGAAAGGGCTTCCAGAGCCAATCCAGGCATTTACTTACACAAACCAAGGACCTCATTCTTCAGTAGTCCCTGGGGCAGACAAAGGCATGCCCAGGCAACAGAATGGATCTAAGTGGGGCCGAGGCCAAGGGAAAGGGCAAAATGGGGTTGGAAGAGGCTGCCTGCCAGGAAAGGTGCCTATTTACCTAGGTGAGGCTGCAGTGGCAAATGCCAGGCTGCAGCTAGAGCAGATATTGCAGAGGGACAAAAGGGATGGCTACACAGAACCAGTCCTAAGAAGCCAAGGGGATGGGCCCAGAGACCGAGAAAACTCTCCACGGGGAGTCCTGTGGAGACTGCTAAAAAGCTTTGGGGAAGACATGAGGCAGTTTGACCAACAGCCAACCAGCATGTTAAAAGAAGCTGTCCGGCAAAAATTGGGGAGTAACCTTAGTGGGTGGGAGGAAGCCACAGCTCCAGTCGTGCCCTCCGCCCCAGCATATCCAGAGCCTGCCAATGGGGTAGCCCCCACAGCAGCAATCCATGCCCGGACAGCAGAGCAGCAAGAAGCCATTCAGGCACTGCACGAGATCCAGTGGGATCTCTGCTAGGGAGGCCCGGTTCCCCTGGCCCCTCCTAGTCTCATCTGCAGGCTAACGCCTGACCAGTGGGGGAGGCCAACAGTTCGGGCTGTAATTGGGGAACCGGGAACTGTAGCCCAATGTTTAATAGACACAGGTGCATCGGTCAATGTGCTGGATCCAGTCTGGGTAAACCAAGGGACCAACACCACAGTTGTAATTAGCATCAAGGGATATGGCGGTGCCTTGCAAGAAGTTACAGTCTGGCAAGACATCCCCATAGCTTTAGGACCATTTAAAGGGACAGTAACAGCAGCTTTGCACGGGGGAGAAGGCATTCTAGGAATTCCATTCCTGCATGCACACTCTATGGTAGTAGATTTGGCAAATAGTGTTTTGTGGCAAATTGAGGGAGGCCCCAAGGAGGTCTCTGCTGTACACCGGTGTGCAGCTATCAAGGCACCTCAGCCTCTGGCAGCCTTGGTAGATGACCCATGGACAGAGGAGCTTCCAGAAGTTTGGGCTAAAAACAAAATAGAGTGTGGGCGCGTGAATGAAAGTGTGCTGATTAAAGAGGCAAAGTCCAATCATCCCATAGCTGCACTCACAACCAGGGGACAAGCACGAAGAGCAAGTGTAACCACTCTAGACCTAGCAGAGCTGCAGAAGAGAAACAAAGAGGTAGAAGCATTGGCAGCAGCAGGCCGAAGTTCAAAGGGAAAACACCAAATCCGGCAGGAAGACGGATTGTGGTGGGCCATTAGTTCAGACCAAGTTCGCCACTGGATAGTCCCAGGGTGTGTACGGGGGGACTTGATTCAGTTCATTCATGAGCAAGGGCAAAAGTGGGAAGGGCCAGCCTTAACTGTAGACAGAGCCAGTCTGGCAGTCTACCAGGTTGAGATCCCAGCAGGTAAGAAGGGCAAGGCATGGAAGAAATACTTTCACTGTCCCCAGTTAAAAGACTGGAAAGGAAAGCCTCCAGATGCAGGTGCAGTGGATCTGAGCTCAGCAACTGAGCAGTAAATGGGCATTCTCTCTCCTGGTGTTCACAGAATGACCCAAGCCTCAGATTGCAAGTGCACAGAGAAGAAAACCACAAAAAGATCTGGGCAGGAAGTCTATGTCTGTCTGTCTTGTATGTTGTGTGTGATTAGAAATAATTGGGCATCGCCAAACTAGGCGGGTGGGGGAGGGTTAGGACTTCACAGTTTCTCTCTCTTTACCCTATCCAGCCAACATGTGGAAGACCCTAGTTCTGTGGGGAATCGTGCGAGGAGTCATGGGCGATTGGGAAGTCACCAACAGGTGGAGGTGCCATGAGGTGGCGCGGCCAGAAATCGATATGGCGTGCACTCTGACCGACCTGATCCGGGAACAAGTCCCAAGAAAGGCATTAAAATCCTCCTTCCGGGTGAATGTGCAGCATGAGGCAGCTTGTGAGGCAGAACACGGGATTCCTTGCACACGCAGGGGGATGGAGATCCAAACCAGCTTCTGCTTTACTGGCAACCACAAGAGCTCCAGGGCACAGTTGCAATGTGCACCCCTTTTCAACGCCAGCCAAGGAGTGGATGTTTCCAGAGAGCCCGTCTGTCACATCATTTTAGTCACCGCGGTCACTTGGGCAGTAGGTTCACCAGTCCACTTCCAAATCATGGTGGTCAGCGAAAAGGAGAGGCGGAAAGGCGAAGAAATCCTGCTCACTCTAACGGCCTCCACTGGGCAAGTTTACCGGAGATCTTTCCAGAACTGGAAGCATTTTAAAGGCCATGTGTCTGTGGAGAAGCTGAAAAGCCAAGGCATTTTGGACTGGGGTTTGATATTAGGTGAGAGGCATTGTGGAACTAACAGGGAACATATTCCATTTAGCTCGGTGAGTTATGACGCTGTTATTGACTTCCAAAGTGCCCCGGGCCCTTACACCCTCAGGGTTGGGCAGAAGGTTCTAGCAATAGATCCCCTAATCAAAAATGTGACAATGTTGTCCAAATTAGAATACCCTATAATCGGGTCACACGTGCTAAAAATGAATCAATTCCAAGAAGTGATTTGGCAACCAAAAAGATCCTTGAAACAGGTCATTATACCACTCCATAAATTGAATATCTCCCAGGAGTTTCCACAATGCGCACCATACCTGACCACAAGTCAGCAGGGATGGGGAAAATGGGAAGACTTATGGCAAGGGAGGTTTGGGAGAACCAGGAACACCAGGAGTGTCGGAGAAGCATTAAGCTTAGGCGTAGGCTTCTTAGATGCAGGAGACATTGAGATTGTGGACAATAAACTGATGTATGCCACCGAGCGAATTGAAGAACTGGCAGAGCCCATCACCAGGGCACTGGCACACACTGTAGAAGTGCCTCAGGTCATTTCTGCAATCCTCCCATTGTGGGAAAGGGTGATAGAAAAGGACAATTTTGAGATTGTAAATACTGTCATGTCGTTGCAACAAAATGTCTCTTTAGCAATGTCATGCATGCAGGCTCAGGGACTAGCCCATCAGCTAACAATGTCTCTAATTCACATGGCCATTAACCAGGTACTCCCCCAAGAGGTCAAAAATGTAATTGCTCCCTACATGTCCAAAGGAGAGCAAGAGCTAGACAAATGGTGGGAGCTAAGGAATGCCACGTATGACAGAGAAGGCGAGGAACTCACACTGTTCCTAGCCACTGTAGAAGCCAGGGAAACCATGAGAGTTTTTCCAGTTGTTCCCTTGGGTATCCCAATCAGTAAAGGTATGGTCATGTATGCGCAAGAAGAACAACACTGGGCACGCCTCAGGGCGGGAGTTTGGGAGACCATAAATGTCAGAGGGTGCCAGCATCACCCAGGGTTAGGCTTTGTGTGCGAGGACCAAACTTTTGAGACTCCACGCAACTGCTTTTCCTATGGGGCAAGAAATACATCCTACTGTTCATTTATGCTCAAGAAAGAGTCTAGTTCAGCTGTCATATACACCGGACAAGGGTGTGTGTGTATCAGGACAAGTTGTGCATATGTGATAATCAACAAGCAGTTCATTCAACCAATGGTTAGATATGTAAATAGGTGTTTTTGTAGTATAAGTACAATAGTAGGTTGTGATTTTGAATTTAGTGTGCCAGTATGGACAGTGCAAATGATTAAGGAACAGGTAGGGCTTTACCCTACCCTCACACCCATTTCCTTAGGTTATGGCTTGCAAGACCTACAGGGATTGCTAGCCCACCCAACACTGCAAAAAGAACTAGACATGGTTAAGGAACTAGGAGAGCAAGCAGTTCTAGAAGTCCACCATGACAATCAGGAAATCAAGAAAATTGCAGCCTCAGTGAGGCAAGCAGGAGCAAAGAGCTGGTGGAGTTCACTAGAGGGGTGGTCCCCAAATTTGGCAGGAGTGTGGGCAATCTTGCTCCACCCAATCATAATCATGGCCATAGTGCAAAGCTGTCTTTTCATTGCAACCCTAGGGGTGTTTGTATGGATGAAAAGGTTGACACGAAAGTTCCAGAGGCTGGAGCAGCGAATGAATGCCCGGTGCCAATTAAAGAGGTGGTAGCTTCATATTCTCCGAATACCAAGCTACCAACGGGGGGACTGTTAAGATGAGATATAGTTCTGATCATTTGGTTAGGACTACACCTCCAAAAGGAAGTCCACAGCCCTCATAAGAAGCGTTGGGTAAGCAAGGGTTCAAGAGAAAAGAAGCAGCCTGCCCACCTCCCCAGCAGGGCAGAAGGCAAAAGGTCATGACTGAAGGCTTGAATGGAAGAGTGAGTGAAGCCTAGAGGCATGCATAGGCAAATGAGTGGCAGGCTTGCATTGATTAAGACCTGAATATTGCATATCGCCTAAAACACAGGAAGATTTCTCCTGAAAAGATATGGCTCGCCCCCCCCCCACTGGGCGAATACCACCAGAAGCTTACTCCAAAAACAGTCCCATCAGCAAGAGGACCCAAACCTTTGTACACCCATCAAGAGCTATCAAAATACAAAGAATAAGGTCGTTAGCAGGGTTGGAAGACATCTGTGGGGCAAAGACCACCCCCACTGCTCTCATTCCCTCCAAAAAGGTGGGAAAGAGACTATAAGAACCAAGAGGTTTTAGCAAGGGGTGTCGGGAGAAAGAGCTGAAGGGGTCACCTTGGAACGCGAACTGCAGGGCTACAGCTGGAACCTCATCACAGCAGACAGGTAGTAGCTGGGACTTTGCTTTTCTATCCTTCTAGGTGGGAATCTCCCCCCCCCCCTTTTCTGTTCAGGGTTGTCAGGGCAAAAGGGACTCTTTCTCCTCTCCAGAATACAGGGTGTGTTTGAACCATAGCGTAAGGATATTTTGCTGCCTGACATCACTAGGTTTGCTTTACCAACAAGTAAGACGCTGTACCTACTCTGTATTCTTCTTCAATAAAACCACCCTTTTGTTTCTAGAGTCTATGTGTGTGTGTGTAGGTTTGTTTAAGTATAAAAGGAGCAAAGCGCACACTTTCCACCCCAGCAGCGCAGGTTTTACCCCAGCCAAAGATCCTAAACCTTTCGTAAGAGTGTGGGGTTAGAGGGAATCTAGCGCCCAGAATTATCTGTCGTAACAGCTGCACATACAGCCTCCAAAGTCTTTGGCACAGAGGAGGTTAGAGACACTGAAACCCTTCTCTGTTCCCAGTTGATGTACTTTAGGACTGAAATGCAGAGCAAACTCCATATCCATCACAAAACCTCTGCTAGTTAGTGGAAGGGGGTATAAATCTCTCTCACCTATTGATTTGCCTTTCTCTGCCTCTGCCTCTGCCTCCACTGCATGTCACCTCCTCTATCTTCTCTTTCTTGTCCTGCAGTAACTATTTCAAACTCAGGAGTCATGCAGAGACCTGGTTCGCATGACACGACAGCCCACCATGGCTGAATTTACCCGGGGGGGGGGGGCTGTCGCATTGTGCTAGGCACCCAGTGGCACCATTTTGCATTATGCCCGCAGGCTCCCGGCTTGCTGTGGCTTGATGTGTCCTGCGAACCCAGGCAACAGGGGTTGTTTGAAAACAACCCTCAAATAACCTATGACCTGTTTTAGGGTTATTTAGGGCTGAACTCCCTTCCGCCTTCACTATGTAAAAATGACTTGTGCTGCATGATTTGCCCTCTGTTCTCTCTTCATTGTGTAAAATGGGAACTTTTAAACCCCATAACGTTAAAAAAAAAACCTGCACAATGAATTTTCACCAAACCAATGAAAAGCACACACTAGCAGAATTTTTGAAATCACTTCACTCTTCAAAATGATAACTTGATAATGTATTATTTACTGCCCCTCCCCGAAAAAAATGCTTGGACAAAGAAGATCCTCACTGCTCCAGCCAAAATGTTTAACTTCTGTAATGCAGCCATTTTTCAACCAACCGATTTCTCTGAATCTTTGAAAGTTTGTACATCTCACCAAGTAGATGCTCCATTCCTAATTCCATATTGGTAGAACAAATTGTATTGATTTCCGTAAGGAATATAATTGTCATGCTTTATAACAGCAGAATGCTAAAAATTATCCACACCCTAACTATAGAGCCACCCTAGGGGCTCAATAATGAAACACACAACTCAGCAACCTAATTCTTTTGTACTAGCAGCAGTGACATCACTGCTCCCCTTCACTCAAAATGCTCCCTTTTGGACAAATGCTTTATCAAAAATAGAATACTAACCACTTCCCATACATTTCACCTTACATCCCACAAAACACCCCACCATAAAACACAAATAAAGTATGCCAAATGTCAAGATTTTACCATGTTTAATCACTGAAATATTTTATCTTGATCCTCAAAAAGAACATTCTTTTATTATAGGATGAAATCTCTAAATTAATAGATCTTTTTTGTTGTACTTTACAAGCTACTTTGAACTTTTTTGTAGTATGAACCAGGAGTTTTAAACATTTTAAACTCATTGATATCCAAAAAACAGCCCAGAATTGTCAAAATCCCCCATCTTATATTCTCCTTCAAATATCAAGATGAACCATCTATCTAGACTTGGGCTCCAAAGGAGGAATACAAGCCACTACTAGTAACAGAATGAAGTTGCGGGGGGGGGGGGGGAGAGAAAATGATTTTTAAAAATAGTTTACCCTAAATAGATCATTATTTGTATCACTCTAGCATTTATTCTCATCTTTGGAGTATGACACATGACTGCACAGACAAGCAGAAGCTGGTTCCTGTAACTCAGCATGTCTTACAGTCATGCCTGAGGTGATTCAGGTTTTGGTATATTCAGCCTTTTAGGATGCTATTCTCCCTCAGGGTTCTCAGTCATTGGCTATCTGTATATATCTCCCATCTAGGAAGCCAGGTGCTCTGCACCCTTAGAGCTCACAGGTAAACAAATGTATTGTAAAGGACAATGATGGGGCTGAGTCCAGGTTTGAGGGGCTGCTCAGCAGTGCCTTCTGGTGGGCCCCCTCCTATGTCATATGTTTACAAGTTACAACTTTACAAATATGTTTACAAGTTAGTAGCAGCAACAGAAGTGCTCTGGTCACTTCCGGGTGGGAGCTGCCATTTAAATTTCCCATAATGCCCCAAATGTAGTGTCGCTCTGGAGCATTGTGGGAAATTTAAATGGTGACCCAGCTACCTAGTGCAGGGGGTCCAGGGTAGGCTTCAGCACCAGTGGGTCCTGTCAGGAAGACCAGCCCTAGACATTCTGCCACCCAAGGTGAAGGATAAGATGGCACACACCCCCATCACCCCATTCCACATACAGAAGCAGACTGGACTGACAGTTGAATCTTACTTAGCAGCCTTTCACACGCAACAGAAATCCCCTCGCTGCTCCAACCAGTAAGCAACCCTCACCTGTAAGCTTTCACAGAGGTCAGGCTGCGCTATGTGACAAATTCAGGCCCATTGCTTTGATGAGGCTTTCTTGCCAGCCTGGCTGATTTCCCTGCTGTTCCTTCCTTTGCCTAGGCCAGAGGTAGGGAACATGTGGTTCTCCAGACGTTGCTGGACTGCAATTTCCATCATCCCTCACAGTCAGCTATGCTGGCTAGGGATGATGGGAGTTTCAGTCCAGCAACATCAGGAGGACCAGACGTTTCCCACCCCCAGCCTAGAGCTTAGCAGGCAAATTCCCCCTGATCTCCTTGAGATCCCTGGTTCAAGACCTGTTGTTTGCTTGTCATGACTACCATTGAGAAAAACCCTAACTTACATGAATCTGGAGCACAACATGCTACAAGTGAGGTTCAGATACGCAAATCTCTCCAAAACATCCAGTGTGCAAAGGGTAAGCTTCCTGCATACCTATTCAGCATTTCCTAAAAATTGTCCAGCCACCAAGTGACATTCGTGATCATGTCATCAGAACCTGATGAACTTCAGAGGATTTGCCTATTACAAAACTCATGGCTCTGCTTCTGGCTGGCCATTTTTAAAGCTTTTCGGTTGTACAGGAACAGCAAGAAGTGAAAAAGATTTGGTTGGGAGTGATGGCACTATCTTTCCAGCTGGAAGGTTGCAAGAACTACAGGGGGCCTACATCTCTTGGCCTCTACACACAGTTTTTACAGGCATGGAGCTCTTTGAGCATTCATAAGGCTGAGCAAAAAAAAGGATCACTGCTACCCGGTGATGGTGAGGCCATCTGCAGAGAGGAGCGAGAAGGCCTTCTTTTAAGGATAACACAGCCCCAGCAGTTGCCAAAGGTATGAGGACTTCTGCATCCTACCCAATTTGAAAGACTGTTGGGGGAAATGGGCAAAAGTGAAATGCACCTTCAATTAAAATGTATGTCCCAAAATGGAACAAAACAGTGTGACATTCATACTTTTCTGCTGCTGTGCCTCCACAGCAATTTACGGGAACCTGTCAAATCTAATCAAGCTTGTTTATTCTGCATGTAAATGTAGGACCTGAGGCAATCTTCTTTCAAAAAAAAAAAAAAAAAGACAGAAAAAGCACATATTGTCCCTGGCAGTTACTTGGCAAGGGTTTGTGTGTTTTTTAATACAACAAAACGCAAAGCTTACTTAACTCTTCATTTCAGTCATAATAGCATTTAAACTGCTCAAGAACCATTTTGCTTGTTTTATTCCAGCAGGGGAGATAGTACAGCAACCAAACCCAGTTAAAATGGGGTGGGGTATGAAGCCAAAAACCAAGCATGCCATATGAGAATAAGTGAAATCAGGTGACTCGAAACTGCATCTCAGTTTACGCTAACAATAACATGTTATTAAGATGTGCCCGTTCTGCCTACAGACTGTAAATTTTGCTTAAGTTTGCTCCAGTAGAATTTCCAGTTGACAGGCTTGTTCTTAAGATAAATCCTTCCTGGCAGTTTACAATTGAATACCAACTACTGCAGCATCGTCTGTGCTTTCACATTTGCGTTTATAGGGAATGATGGGTCTCTCGGTAGGGTTCAGCTGCCCCCTCCTTACACGTCTAATTTTAAACACAGCAATTGTCTGCCCTGAATTTCTGTCTGACTCAGTCCATGCTGGGATCCTGTGTCTTCTTGGCCAACATCTGCAGAACTAAACAAAAACTACTGATAATAATCCTGAGGACAAGGAAGAGCGTCATCAAACAACTGAGAAGAAAATCTAGTTTCCATATAAGTATTACTAAATGAAGTATTTTCCAATAACAATCTGTAATCAGCTGTCCTTCTATAGTGTTTTTCATGAAACATTGATACAAATTTCATGACATGCACGACGAATGAAGCAACACACCTGAAAAAGAACTGAAACAGCAACAAAATTGTGGCTACTGGAACATCACTCTTATTTATCCACCTCTTAACAACAAACCTTGGCCACATCCTTTTAGTATTGAATGTGTCCTGTGCAATGAAATGTATACTATACAGTACTGATCCAAGAAAATAGATGGAAATACTTTCTAAAATAAGAGACTAGCTATGATCCCAAAACCAGTTATCCGGGGATGCTTGGTTTTTTTAAGTCACTTCAGTACCATTCATTTCATGAAACTAATACACACTAGCTTAACTGCTTTGTGGACCGGGCAGCAAATTTTGCTCTGAGGTGCTCAAGAATGCAGCAGGTCAAAGTGAGCACAGGTGATTTGATCCTCATCCCTTTAAGACTTGCAAGCAAATCCACTGGGGGCTATACATGTGAGTAGCCCAAAATGAAAGATGTTTAAACATAAGAAAGAGAGGCTCAAAAGGATTATAATACTAATCAGATCTGAACTACAACCACAAATACTTCTGATACCCATAAAATCTGTCATTCCCTAAAATGGATCCTCCTACTCCAAAAGCTGACATTTCTGGGGTAACCAAGACAACAGCTGCTGCAGCATACTCATTCAGAAGTAAAACACTGGAAGCTACTTATATTGCCTAGCATCTTAAAGACCATTTTTCTCTCCTCCTTCTCCTCCTCCTCCACCTCCACCTCCATTTCTTTTAAACCCTTCTTAGCGTGGGTTTTAAACCCTCCTTTTCCATAACTGAAAAAAAGGAGTTGGGATGTAAACCCATCTATCACCCTGATCCTCACCGCATTTATCTGGGAGTAAAACCCACTGATTTCAGTGAGACGTACTTCCGAGTAAATATGTGCACAATGGCAACCTGAGTCTTATTTCATCAGAAGAATCAGAGGATCCCTCTATTTGTCTTTGTGTGCTGGAGTGTGTGCCTTGTATTACAAATGATGCAACTAGTCCACATTGTACAAAATGATTCTCAGTCATGTGCTTTAAAATCACTGGTCACAGGGGGTGGGGTATTTCCAGGTGCCTTTAGCTACCCCAGTACCATTACAGAGCATTAATGCCATGGGGTGGTGGCGGGGTGGTGGGAAATAGTATTCAGGTGAGCACTGAGACATAGCGATGATTGAGGAGAATCACCACAATGGTCCAAACTTTAAAGGGAGAAGAGGGGCTTCATCCTGTGTTCCACATGTCTAAGCAAGAAGTCCAGGAGCAGACGGGGCTGCTGCGCCTCTTACCTTTGAGATGCTGATGATGGACCCTGTGGAAGCGGCTCGGATTGCCCCTAGGCAGTGCTGGGATGCTGGAGAAGCTGTTCCCCATGGCATCAAAAGGCAGCCAACAGCTGGAAGGTGACAACAGCTGGAAGGCTCTGTGGGTTTGTGCCACTGGCCAGGGCGGGGTGGGGAGGGGTGCGAGGGGATGGGCTCTCCCCTCCCTCTCCTAGTCCTTCCTCCTCTTCCCTCTCGCTGTCACTTTGGCTCCAGAAGCCCTCTTTGTCTCCTCATAGACGGTGCCTTTACTTGGACTTGGTCCACATCGCCCAGGCTGGGGTGGGAAATGAATGAGGAGCGGCTGCCTCTTGGGCGAACAGCGTGGAAGAGATTTGCTCTTCTCCCTCGGGGAGTTCAGGTTGATTCCCTCGGTAATCCTCCTTCCGAGTCCTGCTTCTCCCTTTGTGTCGCTCTCATCCCTCTCCCCCACCTCTCTCTCTCTCTCTCTCTCTCTCTCCTCCTACTCCTGCCTGTCTCACTCCATAGACTTTACCTTGCCTAGGCAATGCAAGAGGATGGATGTCATCGGGCTGCAGCGGCTGCACCCACTCTCGCCCTGGCTCAGCCGCAGCTGCTGAAACATGGGGCCCCCTCTCCGCCCCACTGATCCTTCGATTGCCACCCCCCACTTCTTCCCTATCTGGGGGCTGCGGCGGACAGGCTCCCCTTTCGGATCCGGTTGCTATGGTGACAGCTGCCTCCTCAGACGAGTCACTTAAGGGACCCGATGCGTCACGTGGGCAGCCAGATGTGTCACCTCTGGCTCGGGAGGCGGGGCAAAGAGGCGTTTCGAGGCACGCCCACTCCCCCTTCCCCACTTTCCCGGGCTCAGAGAGCGCCGGGCCCAACAGGTAGCGTCCGAGGGCGGCGGCGGCGCGTGGCTATTGATCTCGTGTGTGCGGTGCAGAGCCACCCGTTCCCCCGAGCGCCTCGGAGTGGAACGATCGTGTGTGCGAGCAGCAATTCCAGATTCGTCTCGAGGGGGTCTCAGGCCTCGGGCGTGCAGCTAAGTGCAGAACAGGGGTGCGCGCGTGTGTGTGTGTGTGTCTGCACGCGTGCATTTCTGCAGGAAGAGGAACCAGGGCAAAAGGTCGTTGGTGTACGTGCAGAGATCAGCCCCTGGGTTAAGGGTGAGCGAGGTGGGCGCTGCGCTCCCGAGGAAAAAGCGCGTGCGTGTGTGTGCGCGTGTAGACGCGGAAAGGAAGCTCGAGTCGTGTGCATGCGTTACGTAGGGTCAGACTCGCAAAGTATACGGGTGCGTGTGCCCAGCATTATTGATGAGGGATACAAGAGGGGGTGTGGGCGCTCCCATAAAACATTTCTCTGCTACCCCTTCCGCTCCCCGAATAGTCATTGCCGTCCCCTTGCTCCCTCGCCCCGCAACTAGTTTTTCCTGCGGTCACCCCTGCCCAGAACGTGGGAAATAACGGTGCCTGCTGTGTGCAACTGAGGGCAAACTGTGGTGTGCACAGAAAGGGCAGGCGGGTAATGGACCCCGGGTGTGCTCAGGGAATGGGGGCTGTATTGTCCAGCTCCTGCCTGAGGCAGCTGGGAAGTGGCCATAACTCAGTGGGACAGCACCTGCGTTTGCATACAGAAGATCCCAGGTTCAATCTCCAGCATCCCCAGGTAGGGCTAGGAAGAATCCCTGGAGAGCTGCAGCCAGTCAGTGACCAACAATACTGAGCTACATGGACTAAGGGTCTGACTCAGAATAAGGCCAGTGTGGCATAGTGGAGAGCCAGTGTGGCATAGTGGAGAGAGTGCTGGACTGGGACTCGGAAGATCCGGGTTCTAGTCCCCGCTCGGCCATGAAGCCCACTGGGTGACTTTGGACCAGTCACTGACTCTCAGCCTAACCTACCTCACAGGGTTGTTGTTAGGATAAAATGGGGAGGAGGAGGAGGAGGATTATGTAAGCCACCTTGAGTTCCTTGCAGGAAAAAAGGCGGGGTATAAATATAATAAATATAAATAAATAAAGGCGGCTCCCTATGTACAAGGGTGGAAAGCTCAAAGATTGCTTCTCTGTAATTGCACACTAAAGCAAGGCATGTACGGTGTTGGTGCATAGGCAAATGTGTGTATCATATGGCTGTATAAGTGGCAGTGAGGAGAATAAATGTTCAAAACTTTACAGTTGCCTTCTGCGAATGGCATAGTCCTGAAGCATTCTAAGTCACTGGGAGAATCCCGCTGATTTCAGGAGGATCTGCATTGCAACATAGATATGACAAAGGACAAAGATTTTTGCATTGATGCAATTGGACTTTCTTAGGTACGTTACATGGGAGGTGGAAAGTGTGCAGGGCTGTTACTGGAAAATTTTGAAAGCAGTCTTCTCAATGCATTACAGTGCACATTACAAAATTATCTTCTACCAGCAGTGACTGGTGGCTCCAATGTCAGTGGGGCAGTGTATCTACTCCAGGTTTCAGTCTGAACTGTAAAGGAGCTATCCGTGGTTCTGAACCCAGTTTACGGATCGGGTTCGGCACCATGGATAGCACCTAAAAAGTTCGGATTGAGACCTGGAGTGGATGCACTGCCCCATTGACATTGGAGCCGGCAGCACCCACTGTTTCTACAACGGGCACCAACCAATGGCTAACCTCAGGTAAGTAAGAAAAGTTGCAGTTATATATTTGCAATTGTACACTTTCTTATTGCATATGCAAAAGTATACGTATATTTCAGAAATGTTGGGAAGGTAAATCATTATGCATTTAATCCTCAGACTCTTAGAATCAGGAATCTGCAGAGACAAGAAGGCTCTCCAGTCAAACCGCCTGACCTGTCGAGAATTGTCCATGCAACCTGGACCACAGTCTGTGACAAGCAGGGAGCAGGTGTATTTGCCAAGTGTGCTTGCTGTGTATGCAGATCATTCCAGATTGCTTGTGCCAAAGGAAAGCCCTTAGGACCTCTGGGAATCAGGCCGTGTCTGTTATACACTGTGAGCACCATCACCACACTAACACTAAGCATATGCCTGTTGCTTAACACATTCGTTATTCTGTGCAGATGTGGGGGAGGAAAGCATTTGCCAATACCCTCAGACAGCGTGAACATGAAATGTATCTTTTAGCCTCATATTGCACAATGCAGGGATATTTCCCATAGGTTCAAATTGGTGTGTGGTACAGGTTGCCAGAAAGAAATTACAGAATTTGGAATTTTAACTTCAGTAGTTTTCATATATGCCCTGGCCTTTTCTAGATTCAATCTGTCCTACCATCCAGAACATGTTCCCAGGCAATTTCTCAGGATAGAATGAGCTGGGAAGACCCTCAAATATGAGCCAGCCCTCCCCTTTCTCTTAATGTTTTCCCCACCATCATCAACACCATCTCCCATGTTCATCAGGAATCCCTGATTTGTCTCAAAAGAACCCCAGGTTTCCCCAAGCACAGCTGGAAAACTTGAGTATGCATATGCAGCCTTTATTCTGGATAGCAAATATGGGATTTCTGTTCACAGACTTCTTGATTGCAAATGGCAAGCAGGAAGATATGCAGAAAGAGATGGGATCTGGCAGCTGGAAAGCATATAGGCAATGTACAAGTAGGAGGAAATAGTAAATGACTTTAAAACGACACTCTTTGCTGAGAATGGTTGTTTTCCCTTAGCAGCTCTTTTGCTCACTACAGTATACACCAGCCTTGCCCAACCTGGTGCCCTCCAGATGTTTTGGACTACAACTCCCATCAGACCCAGCTAGCATCACAAATGGTCAGTTCTGATGGAAGTTGTCCAAAACATCTGCATGGCGCCAGGTTGGGGAAGGCTGGTATACATATGTACATACTACATGAGCTGCTTGCCTGATAACACTGCTGAAGTCTATTGGACTTGAGTGGAGGTATACTGGAAGTCCAAGTCTACTGGAAAATATGTCAGACAGCAACATAATACAATTTGATACCTCCACCCAATAACTTTTAATACCGGGCTGAGAACATTTGATTGAGGAAAAGCGTATTTTTCCAGGGGAAAATATTTTGTTGAAGGTTGCTGTTCTTTTTTTCTTTTTTTAAACTAGGGCATGGACCTTTTACGGAGCATGACAAATGTTTTGAACTTGGGACAAAGGCATAACACGTGACAGTAGGTATTGTATGAATCTCTTTAGCTCCATAAATCAAGGCATACTGAAAAGGTTTAGTACATGCTTTCCAGAGACACACGCAGTCAGAAGACCTGTATTGTTTGGATATAGGATGGACATGAAAAGTAGCATCAGTAAAAGAGGCTGTGTCAGCCAGGTATCAGCAGGTGATAAATGTGTAAAGTGTTTTGTGTGGGGGGGGCGGAATTCATTTGTGTGGGGCAGCCTGGAGCTCTTTCCAGCTCCAGGGGTATAAAATAATATATCTAGCCTTGCCTGTCTTTGTATGTTACAGCACCAAGTCCGGTGCTTAGTTTAATTTTGTGATATCTTCCGCTCTATCAACACCATGCTCCACATTTTTATCACCTTCCTTTCTAATTTCCCCCTTCCCTCCATTCGTTTGTTTTTTTTCCTTTCTCTCTCTCTCTTTACTATAATATTGTAATAAACAAATTAGCAGATGTGAACGTGATAATTGTAAATGGCTTACTACATAAGACACAATCTTCCCGAATACAGTTGATGGTACAAAAACAATAAGCTTCCATTTCCCCACGTTTTCCTTCCTCCCCCTTCCCTTCAGGTCGCTGATGTGTGTTAAGTTCTGTGTCTTATGTAGTAAATACATTGTGGGTTGAACAACCCCTAGAACAACCCATGCACTCTCAGGATGACTTGTTGGGGGGAAAACAAGCCACCCTGTGGGAAGCGGTTGGGGGAAAAAACAGTCACCGTGCGGGAAGCAGCTAGTTACCCACGATGGGTTGTCATCTCATGCAATCCAGGTCATCTCCTTGCTATACAATTCCAGGATTCATCAGGAGTCATGTTTCTTTACTTCCCTTTTCTATTTTTTCTCTGCTTTCCACAGAGGCAAGGCCATAAAGATTAAAGTAAGTGATAAAATGTTCTAGGCAGAAGGCCAGTATGAAATATGAAAATAAGTCCCTATCCCCTAGAACAGTCTTCCACAACCCAGCGCCCTCCAGATGTATTGGACTACCATGCATGATGGGACTTGTAGTTCATCTCCTCTGGAGGGCAACAGGGAAAGATGCCTTAGAAGAGAAGATGCTGCAGGCACAGAACATCTAAAAAGAAACACCTGGAACTGAAACTCTTGGGTAATGCCAAAATTCGTTCTCATTGCAACAGGTTGAAGATTTCTCCACTTCAAGTTTACCCTTTCAAACATACATGGAGTGGAGTTTCACCCACTGAGGTTAAGAAGTAAATAAGTCATGAAAATGAATTGTCCAGTCAGCTTCCACACCGTAATTATGTAAGAGACACGAACAGAACTAGTTCTACTATTTCTTTGCAAAGTTACATATCAAATATAGCAATGCTGTCAAAACATGAAGTTAGTTGGCTCTTAAGTTGAATCTAGTAGGTTCATAATTCTCAAATGCATAATGAGCCCCGACTTGGTTCCATGCTCAGATATTGATTGCTGTAAACAAAGTACATGTGATAACAGCCAGTCAGGAAAGGATGTATCCTGATGAATTCTATCAGGATGCGTGGGGTAGAAAAGAACACATTACACATGGCAGGTTCCCATGATGCACTTTGGTGACACGTACGAGGATAAATTCAAGTTATTTTAAAAGCTCTTAATAACAGAGAAGTACTGTCCAAATTTATAATATTGGATTCATAATTTGGTGAGAAAATTAAGAATTATGATGGAGCTGTCATTTCAGCCATCAGTAATCAAGTGTACTACATGGGGATCATGGGTTACTGGCCTTCCTTGGGAACAGTGTTGCTCTCCCTCTGGGTAGACACCCTTATAAGATTAGATTTAGCAAAGTCTGGGGCTTTCGCTGCTGAGGTCTGTGTTGATGTGATCAAGACCTCCAACCATAGAAGCAAATTGGACAAATCACCTGGGGCTGAAATTCCAAGAGTGCCTGCCTTCGCTATGTAAATGCATTGGCAAGAGAACTGCTGCCTGCATTTTGGAAGAGGTGCACAAAATACAAATACATACAAATACAAAGGCAATAAATAAATAAATATTCAATAAAATACTAAAAAAATACTAAAAAAAACACAGATCATGACCAAGGCTATCCCCCTTCCCCACCCCTGGTGTTGCCCTTGATAGCCAGGTGGGCATATCTGGGATTCACACTCACGCCTTCCTTCAACCAGGTCTCCTCCTGGGTGAGCACACTGATGGTAGATGCCTCCCCATTAACCGGCCTGACATTCATTAACAGTACCTTCCCAGGTGGCCAGGTGTCCTCTTTTACAGAGGACTGTCCCCTATTTTGAAAGCATCTTCTATTTGAAGGTCTGTCCAGTCCAAGTCTGGTGGTTTAAAGATAAAGAACCATAAGAAAGGAGAGCAGAGGCCTTGAAGTTGCCCATCAACAGCACCTGAACACCACTATCTGGAGGCATGAGACACAGAGTGCTTCTGGACGGATGGCTCCTAGCACTACCAATCCAAAGGTGTTGTGCAGCTATTGCGTCTTTCCTTCTTTAAGGGGTTTTCTTTAATGGATTGGCCATTCTGAAGGCCTGAAGTTTGACCCCTTGCTTTAAACATTCTTAACATTTTTTGGCGTCTGGCAGCTTGGTCACTGAGATATGCCCAGCAGCAACAGCACACAAAGCAGCTTGCTTTGACCAAGCTGAAGCGATATCCTGCACATGGCAGGTTGGACAGGTCCATCCAGTTATGCTATACTTACAACCATATACATACCATACACACGGCTCCATCATGATGCAATTGCATCTTGCAATTCTGTTCCTTTCCTCATATCTACCTACCTATTTCTGCGCCATGTCATTTGCCCATCTTGTCTAGTGATGGCGGCCACTTGACTGGTACACTGAACTGATGACCCAAACCTGTTATACTGGCACCACATTTTGAACAAACCCATGACAAGGGACATGGTGCTGGCAGTATGTCAGCCATTGCACACCACTGCACTCCCATCACAATGACCCGTTCCGGCACCGCACCACAATTCTTTTGGAACTTATACAACCAACACTCAGTGATGGAACTTAACAATTTCATGTGACCTAATCAAATGTCAAGGATTCTCAAATGTATTTGATATAACTAATGCCACATTATCAGCCAACGCTGACCATGTCCTTCAAAAATATAAAGAATAAGGTTTGTTCAGACAGATTTTTCTCTGTGGTTGACTGCACAAGAAAATACGTTAATGGTTCTGACATCCTTGCTGGAAGCCACAAAAGCGCAGATGCAAGGTTAACTGGCTTCGTGCTATATGAAGTCAACGTGGCTCAAGGGGCCATCCAGAGTTTAGAAACCATGTGAGGCTGCAAACCTGGATGCGCTAACAGCAAGGTAAAACATGTATGCAATGGCGCTGCAATACATACAAAACGTGGTGCAACCTACAGGTCTGGAGCACATGGGGCTGGGACATAATGGGAAAGGCCATAGTTCAGTGGTAAAGCACATGCTCTGCATGCAGAAGGCCCCAGTAGGACTGGGAAAGACTTCTGTCTGAAATCCCGGAAAGCTGCTGCCAGTCAATGTAGAGAGTACTGAGCTGCATGGATCAATGGTCTGACTAAAGGTGCAATCCTATGCATGTTTAGACAGGAAAAAAAGGCCTACAACTCCCAGCATGCCCCAGCCAGCCATGCTGGGTTTATGCTGGGAGTTGTGTGTCTTTTTTCTGTCTAAATATGCATAGGATTGTGCCCTAATGTAGTTTCCTGTGTTTTTATAGCAAAATGAACTGCATAATTTTGTATCATAGTGAACAGGGTAAAAATTGGATTCTAGTAATCCTATCTCAGCAACATAGGAAAGAATAGGACAGTGCTACCTGCACCAAAAATATCTTTCTTGGTTGAATCTCCTGACACACCCTAATCTGGGGGCAGGCAATGTGATGTCTGCGGGACGCCTCCCCCTGCACCCATGAAGTGCCCTGCTGGTAACCTGTTAATATTTTTATGTTTGTTTGTTTTTTTATTTTAGGAGGCCAGGAATGGTTCAAGGGAATCCCTGACCCCCAGCTATTTGTCATCTTTATTCCCTTGAATGCCTCTGAGCTCCATGTGGGCCCAAAGATATGCTTAGGAAGTAAAGATGGTGGGCAGCTGGAGGCAAAAGAAAAGGTAGGAAGGAAGGAAGGAAGGAAGGAACAGACACCATTGCTGCTGCCTATTAAGTGGGGAGGCTCAAGGATGGCAGCACGGTGTGCCATACTGTGGTCCCTTGAGGCTCACAGGGGAAGCTGGTAGCAAGATCAAGGCAGGAAGGCAAACCAAGGCAAGAAGAAAGTAGGACCTTGAATAACTCCAACTGCGTTCTGCTGGCTGGCACTCTCTCCTACTAGAACAACAGAATGATGTTGTTTCAGCAGAAAGCTAAAGCCAGCTGAAGCTTTATATAGGCTGACAAGACCTGTAGTGTGGCTAGCCCCCCCCCCCTGGAGGAGCTGACTGGACTGTTAAAGGGCCCTCATCCGATTTTGTAGCCTGAGACTTCTGCGAGGCTGGGGAGATGGAGGTTCCGCTGGAGATTCATCCTCTGAGCCAGAGGGCAATGGAGGAGATGAGTCCTCTGGCCAGCATGACCCTGAACTGACTATCCTACCCCTGCCCTGAGAAAGTAGGCTGTGCCTCATCCTCATCAGAATCCTCTGCTGCAGACTGGAAGGATTGAGGCCGCAGGGGTCAAGACACAGGGACACTGTGACAGGGATGTTAGGGAGGGTCATGTTTACTCAGACAAAACTAATTCCCACTGTGTTCAATTGGGCTTATTCCCAGGTAAATGTGCATAGGATTGCAGCCTAAGATCCTCAATATGATTGGGAGGACATGATAGAGTTGGATCCAGAGGTGTCCTTCTACAGCTGGAAGGCCTCTTCTGCAAGCAGAAAGGCTATTTCCAACTTTGAGCAAGAGAACCAAAATCTAGCAGTGAACTTCTGTTAGCACAGCATTGCACAATCTTTTGCACAAGGTCTCAGGATCATATACACGATGACCTTGCATAAGATATGCTAGCACAAGGCCTTGCACAATGTCATGCACAAGGACTTGCACAACACTCCAGATATTTGCTTGCGCTAAGGCCATCTTGTGTGAAGTCTTCTGCAAGACCTTGTACAACAGCACCAATTGCACCAGAATTTCTTCTGCATTTCTCTGAATCCAACCCATAGTGTTCTTTTTACAAACATGATTGCATTGGGTTGCAATGGTTCCATTGTATGAGAATGTGTTTCTTCAGAGCCTTCTCCTTTGATATGCTTTCCTGCTGATTCACATAAGAAGTACACAAACCTAACTCCACCTCTATAATATCTGTTTGCCAGCAAATTATGTTGAGTCTAGGAAAACTAGTCCCCAGGGAATGTTCACTGCCAGCATGGTGTTTTGGATCAATAATGTTTGATTGTGACCTTTACATTAGCAATGTTGTCATCCATCAAACCAGGCAGGATATCCACATAAGAAGTAGTAAACATCCAAGGAATTAATTTATCCCACTCCCACATATGAAAAATCAAGGTTATCCATATCCTCTGCAGAATCTGCCTTTGAAACTCTACTGCACAGGTAATCCAGAATCATATGTCAGAGTAGGAGAAATAGAATGCTCTTGCCTGGGGTAATTTTATGGCCCAGTTGAATTGTAAACCTTTTCACTTGCTAACCTGCCTGCTCCCAAGGCTGCACTGACTACTCATAGGAGTGTATTTGACTTCATTATGCTCTGTTTGTATAACTAAATAAAGATAATATTACAAAGACACCACCGGTCTCCAGTGATCATTGTGCTAAAAAATTTCACGACTCAGAAATGGGGAGGGACTAAAACACAGTGGGTTATGTAGATAAATAAGTTGGATTTGATGGAGGAGTTAAGGATGGAGTTCAGGTGGGAGACAAGGACAAGAGAGAGAGCAGATGTGGTTGGTATAAATCCATATCTACTTGCTGAGAATGCCCAATGCTACGTGCTTTCTCCCTTAATGTAATCACCTCCAGTATGGCACTTGGGAGTTGCTAGGATTTCGATAGCAATAATGCTATACGGTATGTCTTGTATCACCCGCTAGGTTTCCTCTTAATGCAGTTGCCTTATCCATCATTCTACTGGGTTTAAAATCTCAATGGGAGAGCAGTGAAAAACACCTTACCACACTCAAACCGAAAGATCAATCTGCCTCCTTCACACAATTGCTGTACCACACTAGTGATTAGAAGTGATAGTTTTCCTACAGATAAGCAAACCAGTTGATCTTCTGGAATCTACCAATTGTACTAACTGTTGTTGTTGGGGTCTCCCCCACCCCGGCTTTGGGGATCATTCATGGGAAGGATTAAGAAATAGATCCATTTTAGACCTGCAAAAGTGCACAAGTGTGCACTTGCACAAGTCCGACTAGGAAAAATAAATACAACCCCCCCAAAAAATTGTGCACATTTGGAGTGCAAAAATTTGTTTTAAAAAGGAAGTGACAAACCAGTGACAGCCCCTCCAGTGTGATGCTTTGGCACTTTGAAGGGGCTGTCACTAGTTGTCAAATCGGAGATCATGAAAAGCGATCTCCAAAAGAAGAAAAAATGGCTAAAAGGAGGGGGAAAGCCATGGCGAGTGCAAAAGGGCTTGTGATCGCAGTTGGGAGGGCAGACAAGATGGGTCTTGCCCTGGGGTCCCCTAGGATACCTGTGGGAGGACTGAGGGGGAAGGAGGGGGACAACCCACAGTGATTGTTGGATGCCTCGTGGGTTGTTTCATGAACAACCCACCCTGCATAGCTTATTCTCAGGGTGAGTTTTTGTGACACACGAACTCATCCAGTGTGTGTAGCACTTGAGTTGGCCAGATATTTAAGGGACCCTGAGAAATAATTATAGTTCTCTGAAATACAGCAGGGTTGAGGAGGGAGCTGAAAGGCAGCTGAAACTCTGAAGGGGAGGCTTGTCAAAAAGAAACTCTATGGTAAACTATTGCCCTATGGAAATATAGGCAGAATGTATACAAATGCATGCATTTGGCCACATTTCCATTGAATCTGTTCCCTAGCGCCAAGCTAATGAACACACACCAGACTTTTTCCATTAAATTTGAATTCTTGTTGGTGGACATCCATTAACAAACATACTTTTCAATTGGCTTACCTAGGGCCAAGGTGTTATCAGTAGCAACTGCACTGTGAATTTCATAGGTTTCATAGATCATAGAGTTGGAAGGAGCCTACAAGGCTATCGAGTCCAACCCCCTGCTCACTGTTAATAATGTGATTATCACTTTTTCATGTAATTTCCTTCTGACCTCACTGTTTACAATTCCACCACCACCACTGTATGTAGATTTCATAGATCATAGAGTTGGAAGGAGCCTACAAGGCTATCGAGTCCAACCCCCTGCTCAATGCAGGAAACTAGAGGAGGGGTCTCCCATCCAAGTAATAACCAGACTTGACCCTGCTTAGCTTTCCACACTCAGACAAGCTGAGCCAGCGTAAGCCACAGGCCTGTATGTACTCCATGCCTAGCTGGAGGAGGATTATGTAAGCCACCTTGGGTTCCTTGAAGGAAAAAGGCGGGGTATAAATATAATAAATAATAAATACAAATAAATATAAGCTTGAAACTCTCTATAACACTTCATGCATTTGATGTAGTGGGCTACAGGCCACGAAAACTTAAGCCAGAATAAATTTGTTCGTGTTTCAGGTGCCGCAAAGATCTTTTGTTGTTTTGTTGCAAGAAACTTACACAGCTACCCTCTGGAAATGGTTCCTTTTTTTCAATGTGTTCCTTATGCTACTTTTTGCAATAAGAGCAACCTAGATTTGTGTGCTTCTGGGGCATCTTTGTATTTTAATGCATATACCATAGCTAACTAAAAAGTGATCTAATTTGATGAAGGGTGGTATATGAATGTTTTAAACAAATGAAAAAAGCAGCACTGGAATGCTTAAGCCAGAGTATCATGCAGGGACTAAAACTGAGCCGGGCAACACCCTAGTTCAAATTTACCTCAGCCTTACTCGATAGGCAAGCCACAGTCTCTCATCCTCAGCTCCCAATCTACAAAGCAGAGATAATAATACTGACTTACAGGGTTCTTGTCAGGATTATTGAGATAATGTATGCAAAGTACTCTGAACACTCAAAAAACACGACATAAATATTGTTATCTTGTCCCCACAGCCGCACAGCTCTTCACAAAACCTTTCTGGCTTTTCTGAGTAAGACAGCAAGGCACCTGCTCAAGACTAAAAATAATGCCACATTAAATCAAATAATAAAATTTGTTGGATTCTACAAAGACAAGATGTGTTTTATTCACACTGTAAAATGGTGTCACATGCCTTGAGCATTTTAGGAACCACGATGCTAAGCAAAAACAGGTGCAACATTTTTCCCCCTTAAGGAAACTGTGCCCGTCCCAGTTATGAAGATTAACTCTACAGGCAAATGTCAGTCTTAATTCCAGTTTGACAGCTAGCATGCATTGCAAGACAAGCAAATTGTAATCTTGAGATGCAAACACTAGGGACAGGGTGTGTTGCGAGTTCCCAGCAGTGTCCTATTTGAATAATCTGTCTGACAGTCCTACTCTTCTCTCAGAATTCCTAGCTGGTATGTATTCAGATGTCACACATTCCAGGACCCGATAATGTTGCTGCTGGATTAGCATCACTATGGCATTTAAAAAATACATACTGTTAACCCAAAAGTGGTTCACAAAGAATTAAAATACAAGTCCCCAATCCCCCAGAATATATATATATATATATATATATACACACACACACACACACACACACACACACATATATATATATATATATATACACACAGAGAGATACATAATGGCAACTAATATCAAAACAGTTGATCATATCTGTGACAGAAACTCGGCAAAAATCAGTGAACTGGAATAACAAACCCAATCATTACAAAAGGTCAGATGGAAAAGATGGCGTTGACCATTCATCATAATGAGAAGAGTGAAGAGACTAAATGTGTTTCCAAAGGAAGGGAGGTCCGAAGCCTGTGAGCCACCACAGAAAAGTCTCTGTCCTGTATATCCGCCAGTTTAGCCTTAGACAAAAGTGGGACAAAAAGCTTAATTCTGACTTTGCTGCTCTTACAAGGGTGCCAAGAATTTTAAAGACCTGATATACAGAGCACTTACATAGAGGAGCATGGTTTTAACCATCTACACAGAAATCTACAGAGAGACTGTAAAGAGTTAATAACACAAATACTAGAAAGTATGTGTAAAGTACATTTGGTATCCTGATTTGAGATGCCTCCATCCAGAGAACGGCAATGGCAACAGCGAAACAGAGACAGAAGCCTCCTTTTTACAGGTATTTACTAGTCCACATGGCTGCTCCCTCTCTCAGTGAGAACAGTACGTTGGGTGGCCACGTGTCCTGCATTATAGAGGAAAGTCCCCTGTTTGAAGGGCTGTCCAGTTCACATTGGGTTTAAAGATATAAAGAACCATATAGCAGAGGCCTTGAAGTTGGCCATCAACTGTACTCTTCTCCACTAGGGTGAGATGTATTGTATTTTTATTTAAATTACAGTAATTATTTCTAATTTTTCATCTATTCATATAAATTAGCATATGTTATTTTTATGCAAGTCTCTCTCTCTCTCTCTGTTTTTTTCTTTTTCTTATTTTGCCCTCTTTTTATTGGTAATGCATTGTTTTTTTGGTGATGTGTAAAGAAACGGTCAGCCTAATTCAGGATCAAATCACATTAAGCATTTCATAGATTCATAGATCATAGAGTTGGAAGGGGCCTACAAGGCTATCGAGTCCAACCCCCTGCTCAATGCAGGAAACTAGAGGAGGGGTCTCCCATCCAAGTAATAACCAGGCCTGACCCTGCTTAGCTTTCCACACGCAAGCTGAGCCAGCGTTTGCTAAAGAGAACTCTTGGTAGCTTGTTATGACCCATCCAAAACATTCAAGGTGGAGCAGGTTAAAAATCTATGCTGGCTGGGGATGATGGGAGTTGAAGTCCAACACATCTGCATACCCTCCAATTGCCCCAAATTCGCCAGGACAGTCCCACAAACACTTAAGCCATCATACTTTGTTATGCAGATTCCCGATTTGTTATGCAGAGCCACGAATTTGCCTCCTCCCACAAGCTACTTAGCTTATCTGGGATTTTGCCCGTGTGTGTGTGTGTGTGTGTGTGTGTGTGTGTGTGTGTGTGTGTGCGCGCGTGCGCACACAAGTGTGTCCTCACTCGCTCTACCTGCTGCCTCTAACCAGTCCCCCCAGGGTAAGTAAGACCCATTGAAGACATTTGTACTTACTTCCAAGTACGGTAACTGTTTCTTTTAACTTAATTCAAGTTACGGTAGTTAAATTCTGTAAGATTATTCCAGTTTAAGGGTTTCTTTAAATCTAAATTGTGTGAGTAGAGCACAAAAAGTGCTTTAAACTGGGGCCTTTCCACAATAACAAACAACAACAAAGCTGTTCAGCCCCTCAAAGTTACTCCTTGTGCTTAAAAACCGTAGAGGTGTTGGAGCAAAACGCTGAAGGGGCTCAAAACCCCAATGTGTCTTTTTGTATTTTTCCCCACCCAAAAGCTCCCCCTCCTCAGCATCTCCTTTTCTTCCCCTTCTCCAGCTGCCCTGAAAATGCCGGGACCAATCCTGACAATTTTAAAGCAAAACGAAAGAGATTGCCCTGCAAGCACTGACACACACACACACACACCCATGAAAAACAGCAGATATCAACAATAAAGGCTTAAGTAAGGTAAAATGTTTTTTACAAAAGTCACTAATAAAATATTATAAAATAATGTATAATATAATAATGTCATAATTATAATATATAAGATTTTGTGTGTTTCCTCTAATAACTTTTGTACTTGGCCATGCCCTTTGGTTGCCTGCCCATACCTTTGGCCACGCCCTCATGTTGCCTGGCCACACCCTCTTGATCACACCTTCATGTTGCTTAACCATACCTCTTACAAATTCACATGTGTGTCCCTATTTCCATCTGTGAAATGTTGGAGGATATGCATCTGCAGGGCACCAGATTGGGGAAGGCCGATATGCATGCCTGTGCTGTGCCCTAGAGGCAAGATGCAGTTGCACCGCCCACCCCTTTAGAAGATTTAACTTCTGGTGGCCCAAGAGAAGGGGCTGGAACCTGGAGAATGGCATCTCTAGCAACTTGCAACAACAACATTGTGAAAAGGCATCCCCAAAGTATCCTGAAAATGAAAAAAAAATGTGCTGAGTGATTTATCAAGGAAAGGGACCAGAAAATCAGGATTCTTCCAGGTAAATACAGATGCTTGGAGCCTATTAATGTGGGTAAGGCCTACAGTGTATGCATTTCAATGTTAAAAGATAAACACTGCCTCCTTGTGGCTGATAGTAACTCTTATCACTGGCTGAGATAATACTGGACTAATTCATTTTTAAAATTCTATTCAGTTTAGTTTATTACATTTATAGCCATTCTTTAAAAAAAAAAAAAAAAAAGTTCAGGGTGAGGCTGAAAAGTGACCTGAAACTCAGAAGGAGGGTGGGAAGAGTTTGGTAGCAATTTCCTAACAAAATGTACCGGTATGTGTATGCAAATACCTGTGTGTATTCAAAATCTGGAAGGAGAAATCCTGCAATGATGATATCTGATTTTCTGGTTCCTTTGTATTGGTGCTCACAAGTCTGTAAAAAAACAAAACAAAAACAAAAAACCCTACTACAAACTGGATCCTTTTGAACCCTGAAGATTGCTCTTTCTGGAAGCCTTTTATTTTAACTCCTTGCTGATTAGAGTCCTTAGCACTACAAATTTTGGAACTTGGGTACCTGAAGAGCTTGATACCATTGCCTTGAAAAATGGAGGATTGTTATTGCAACTGTTATTTCATTCATTTAATCCCATAGCAATATAAGGAGGGCTCCGTATAGACTGCTGAGGCTCACTTTGAATTTGGCTCTTGTTGAAGATTGGTTCAATGACTAGTTATCGATCATATCTTATTGAGTTTGGTCTTCCTTGAATTTTGTGGATTTACAGATCTAACTTTTATTTGGCAGGACCAAATTAAAGAGAGATTTTCATCGGGATATTTTGTGACTTTCTATTACAATTATTTTAACAATCCAATACATTAGGTTCTTTTATATTAAAAACAACCCACCTTGGCTTTTATAAAATACTGCATAAAAATGCTTGATTATATTGGTGGCTGTCACAACACAAGCCCTATTCCTGTGACATATCCATTGATATTACTGCATGGACAGAAGGGAGCAGGATCACACCAACCAGCCCCACCCCTGACTTCTGCATGTTCAGCCAAAGGTACACACATTGGTTCAGTACATGAAAATGGGGAAACTACCTGTGGAGAAGAGGCCTGCACACACACACGCACACCTCCTCATGTGTGAACCGGGATGGCTAGAGGCTGGGGGGGTGGGCGGGATGTACATAGTTCCTCTGGATGGCACCTCAATGTCTGCTAGGCCTTTTTGGTATGCAAATGTGGTTCAAGCCCTGTAGTCATGAGCCACCTCCCCACTGCCTGGCCAGGTGAAGTTCATCCTGATTGGCTAGAGGCAGCAGAGCTACAGAAAGGAGGAGGGGAGGGGGAAAGGTATATTGCCAAGGTGTGGCTTTTGTCTGTCGTCGTCGTGTGGTTGTTGTGGATCATGGCAGCAAGCTGTGCGGAGGTCCAAGCCTTCAGGCTGGCCTCAGGATCCGGCCCCAGGTGGCTCCTGGTGAAATTAGCTGACTGAGGGCTTTGGCCAAAGGCAAGCCTTGAGGAGGGCTACTCATCTCGGACCTTAGGGTAGGTGTGGTAGTCTTCCTCGGTGGCAGGGCTGTGCTGAAACCAACCCTGAAGGGAACCGGCCCCCAGGTAACTAGTGTGTGCCTGGGAGATATAAGGAATCAGCTTTTGTTATTTTGCAGCTTTACTGTGTGTACCAAAGTGTCTCTCTATTTTGTGTTCTTACCTCATTTTCCACCTTTTGTTGTAATATGCTACCTGAATAAACCTTCTTGGTTTTTACCCCACATGGTGTTTGTGGTTGCTCTGCTTGGTTCAGCTAAATCCAGGTTACAGTCAAGGGCAAGTCCCTGAACAGAGATTCAAGTAGGATTGCAGAGCTGAGGCTGGCAGTCTGGCACCTTGAGATCTCTGGGGGTCTTGTGGGTAGGAAAGGGTGGGTTGTGGCGGATCAGCCAGCCCCCCTTCCTTCACACTACCTATGCACGTATGAACTCATATGTGTGTAGGTTCTATTCAGATCTTTGGGAAGTTATATAAGGGAAATCTGGGCTGGCTTTAATGACTAGAGATAAGCCAACTATGGATAAGACTTTAGTATCCGGTATTATTTTTAATTGGCTTTAAATTTACTCTTTTTATACATGCTTGCTTAAAACTAATGACCGGTTCCAAATGTTTGACCCCAGGATTGGCTACAAATCTGAGTAAACAAACACAAGTTTACAAATCGGTAGTCCTTGCTGCCTTCCAAGGACAACAAAGTATTAGCTACCTTTGCAATATAATGACCAAACACAAGACTTCCTTTATCTTCAGTTAAGATTTGAATCTTACAGAACCCTTGGAAGGCAGGGAACATATGAGAACTGCATGTTGGAATATGGAGTCTCATATTCAGTCTCATTGCCTTCGGGCAATGAAGCAACAGAACCACAGAACCGGCAGACATGAGCAAGGTCATACATGAGCTCATCGTCACCTTTGGCCCAGTGTAGTGGGTGTACAGTTTTTTCTGTCTTCAGGGAATTTGGAGCAGGGGTCATGATAGATTGTTTTCAGCTGGGGTTACATCATTGTATGGGTGCAGCTGGCATTACATCATCTATGGGTGTGACTGTACAGAAAGGTATATAAGGTGTACAAAGTCTCTGTGTTCTTGTTGGGGGAATAAGGAGTTAATTGTATTGAGAGTAATTGAGTAAGAGCATTCTGTAAGTATAAGAGATAGTTTATGTATGTCTAGACTGTACTTGTTTTTGTCTGACATACTGTTCTCTAGCACTTTTGTAATTAGCACTCTGTGTATGTTCTGTTCCTGTTTTTCAAGTCTTAGTTTAGTAAACCTTTGTGTTTAAAGAAACAGACTTGTGTTTTGCTTTTTAACCTACTGGCCTAGCACTCGCTTCTCACGACACAATCTCTCCACTAGCAACTTCTGCAGCTGCCGGGTACAAAGTTGTTTAACTTTGTTTTTCCCCCTGGCGGCTCAGGTTTCCAACACTGCACTGATTGCCTTTTCACTTCTGGGCCCAGTTCGAGGAGTTGGTAGTACTTACTTTTAAAGCCCGAAATGGCCTAGGACGGAAATACCTCTTTCATCCAGAGGATCAGATTCAATTTCGGAGAAGCTGGGGGAGGGGGGCTATTCCAGTTGTGGGTGGGGCCAAAGGCAAAAGGGGGTGAGGACAAAATCTCCCAAATACCAGCATATTTTAACTTAAAGCTCTTCCTGCCAGTAACTAATCCTTAGGAGAGGCATTTCAACCTTTTAGAATGGGGGGAAATGTTCAAAAACCAGGAAACCACCAAACACTCAGCAGTTGGGGAAAACAAAAGGTGGTAGGGCAGGGGAAGGAAGCATGGCCCTCCAGGGAGGCCAGGAGGGCCAGATTTTCACCCACGGACTAAAGGTCCACATCCCTGTTTTATGGTCTAAATAATTTGTTGTTCACTGGCTTAGCATCTACTGAATTATTTATTTAGAGAAATAAAGAATTATGAGGAAACCCATTCAATTATATTAGATTTTGTTAAGCACCATCGTATGTGTGGCACTGGGACTATAATAGAAAATCCCTTGAGCAGGTCCACCCTTTGAATGAAGATAAGCGAGAGGAGGATAAACATTAAAGGCTACCTCACCTAGCTGCCGTGCTCTCACGTTACAGGCTGCAAGCCAAAACTCCAGTATCTGCCAGTGTACTCCAGAAACACTTTCATGTTCATGTTTACTATATAGCTACGTGTGGATCCACATCCCAACTTGGTGGTGCACTCCTAGAGCCAGTGGAGGATGGTGACTTCTATTTTGGTGGGTCTCCTAATCCATTTCAGCTTTTATTTGGAGCTTTATAGGAGCTATCCCTGGTACTCCATGGTAGTGAACTTATTGGGGTGGGTTGAGTTCAGAACCATGGATAGCTCGTATAAAGCTGCAAATAAAACCTGCAATGGATTAGGAGCCCCACCGAAATAGGAGTCACCAGCCTAGAGCCATATGCTTCTGGGTTTTTTCATAAACCATGAATTAGTTCATGAACTAATGGCTAGGCCTCCCTCCCTCGGCAGCACTTCTCAAGGGTTCATTCTGCTCCTGCTTTTTCCACCATCTCCAGAGGAGAGAGCTCTACTACCCAGTGCTTATCACCTAGGCCGGAGGGTGTTTCATCCTGTTCCTATTAACATCTGGGATTGACAGCTGACCCTGCTTCCTTCTGAAGCTTTTTAAAAGGCCATACTCTACCGCTAGTCAGACTAGCAAGGTCAGAGGGTGTTTCACCATGTTTTTGCTGATGATGGGATAATGAAAAATTAATTGTTTTCATATTGATGCTTTTTAATGTACTTGTTATGACATTGGGTAGTATCCTATTGTGCCTGTGCACTCACGGGACCCACCACTTGAGCAATGGGGCTTTTGCACTGCTAAAAATAACCTGAAACACAGGAAAATGCTCATTTCTGGAACAGGGCAGGTCAGCGGAGCTCGCAGAAGGGAGCTCTACTCACCTGTCCCAGTCCGGAAACGAGCGTTCAGAAGCACAAAAGCCCCATCCTGGAAGCAGAGCAGCCCCATTGGATACTGCCCATTGTTCTGACTTTTCTTTAATACAGATAAGAATGTATTGTTTTTTTCATAATGCTTTGTCGTGCACCGCTTTTAGTATACTGTATATGGAAAAGTGGTATATAGATAGATAGATAGACAGACAGACAGACAGACAGACAGACAAAAAGTAGCGTGTACCTGTGAGAAACAGTCATGCCACACGCTGTGCCACATTACCTCTTTGCTCAGCTCGGCTCCTGAACAGGGCACAGGTAGCAGTGCTGAGGAGCCCACAGGGCACTGCTTCTCACACTGTCAACACCACAATCCCATGATGTCCCATGCCTAGGATCACACATAGCTAATATCAAGCAACCACATGGAGCTGGTTTATCAACAACCCTGTTTGTTTCAGATGGGAAAGCTTACAAAGCTGGGGCACCATACACGCAGCAATGATAATGCCGGGCAGGAAATAATAGAGCCTTGTATTTAGTGTTCCCTGTGTTCTCTTTCACACAAATTAAGAGCAGCTGCACTGAAGCCAACTCCCCTAACAAGAAGTAACCAGGAAGGGACTTGTAGGCAAACTATCTCATTTGCCTAGCCTGGTTTCTCACAACCATCAGTGATGATTCATCATTGGACAACATAAGGAGGAGTGGGGGGAAAGGCAGGGAAAGGGGAAGAAAAAAAACAGCTTTTGAACATTTGAAAACAACTACCATTCTCTATGGTGCACCAGCTACATTTCCCCCCTCCCCCGGTGAGTAAATACTGCATCATACCTGTAGGCTGCAGCTGGTAGGCATTCAAAAGAGTTCTGTGATTATTTTTTTGTTGTTATTGTCTAGTGGAGGGAATATAATACCAGGAACGTGCTATTCATCTTCTTTAAAGGCCAAGACAGCTAGGCTCCAGGTCTCGCCCTGATCCAACGACACGTGGATAAGAAACCCGGCTGGAACAATTATGCCAATGAGGACTGAACGGGGAGGTTTCTAGATATGAAGCCAAGAAGGGCACAACAAAGGCAGTAACGAGTGGGATGCAAGACAGCTGAGAAGGCCATCTGTGCAAAAACGACTGCTGTACTGTTTGCTCTTTCTGCCTATTGTCTTCATAGCTTTGAACTAAACAGACGTTATAGAGCTTGCCTATACACAGCACCAAAGAGGGCTGCCAAGACCAGACTAGCCAGTGCTTCATCCCTCTGAAACGAGCCCAAACTTTCTGCAGAGAAAAGGCCCCCAAGTCAGCACAGCACCATGGATCGATTCAGGATGATCTTCCAGTACTTTCAGTCTAATTCAGAGTCGGTGACAAATGGGATTTGTGGGCTGCTGGCATTGGCAAGTGTGAAGATGTACACCTCCTTTGAATTCAACTGCCCCTGCCTTGCTAAATACAACATGGCGTATGGCTTGGGAATAATGTTTATGCCTCCAGTGGCACTTTTTCTCTGTGGCCTCATTGTCAACAGACAGTTTGTGGTGATGCTTGAGGAATGGAAAAGACCAGCTGGGGACAGGAAGAAGAATCTAGCCATTATCAGGTGGGGGATTTCCGTCATAGCATAAAGGACTTTGTACCATGCAATTTACTTGTCCACTGCTCCCTTCACTCCGGTGTTTGTTTATGGAATCTTAACTTCCTTAAAGTTATTAGTTTAACATTATTTAAGATTTATAGGATCATCTACATTTCTTTTTAAATTAGAAGTATCAGAGTGGTGATTCCGATCAGGACTATGATAAGGGGAGGAGGAGGGTTTTAACTATTTCCCCTGCATCGTTTCCCAGTTACACTCCCTCCCTCCCACAAAGCTTGTGGGGCAAAACATAGGGAATTATTTGCAAAATCATATTTGGAGAGCACAAAATTATGAGTTTTACAGTGCTTTTATCTAATTTTATTAAGAGTACATTGAGTATTATTACTGAGATGTTTGTAATCCCATGATTTTAGAGACCCATCTTATGGTTTTTGAACATCTGGGTTTGACAATAACCCAGATGTCAGGCACGGTTGCCTGGCATCAACCTCATCTCACAGGTCCCTTTCAGTCCCCTCTGGTGCCTGAGTGGGCTGCACAGATGGCACATCTTCTGTCAAGGCATGGTTCTCCTTGAAATGTTAAGCAGATGACCCAGTGAGTTCCTTTGGTCCTTGGCAAGAAGGACTAATTTCGCTCACAGTTCTGAGGAGAAAGCTTTTGCCTCTTTGCTTGTCATCTTAAAACTTACCCCATAGGAAAGGAAATATCTACAAAGCTCCTGTGTCATACATGCGAAAGGTCAGTCTCTGGACTGAATTCAGTGTATAACCATGACCAACTCGTCCTGGGACAATGCAGCCAGAAGTCAGCGAAGTGGTCCTGTATCCATAGCTGCCACAGGTTGAAACTGTTGTAAACAGGCATTTGTGGTGGAACTATATATTACAAGGTGAATATGCGGTTCCAAATGCCTTACTTCTCACACTAATGCAGAAGCAGCTGGGAGGGTTGCAGGGAAAAGCAGCACGCAGGAGGGGGTGCTTAACCCTTGCCTCCACTCACCATTTTTTCCATGTTTCCTCAATCCATTTACAATTTTATATGTATATCTATATCATATCTCTCCTTAGCTCTTCCCTTATAAACTGAATGGTCTGGTATTTTTTAGCCCATCTCTGTAGACTGTACACTCCAGATAATTTCTGTTCACATTTTTCAGTTCCTACAATGGTTCTCTGATCTTTGCAGAAGAAAGCCCTCTAAAGAATTATTTGTCATAGAAATATAAATCTGATTAAGTGGACTCTCATCCACAAAAGCTCATGCCATAATAAATGTGTTAGTTTTTAAGGTGCCATAAGAATCTTCTTTATTTTTGCTGCAGCAGACTAACATGGCTACCCCACTGGAAATCATTCAAGCACGATTCTCTCACCTCCCTTGTTACTGCCTGTGCTAAGCAAGTTTTATGACTGAATAGGAACTTCCAGTCTTGAGGGATGCCATCTCAACTCATGCTTCTCTGTCCAACACACAGGTACATGTGTTCCTCCATCCTGCAGCGGGCCATGTTTGCACCTGTTGTTTGGATCATAGTCACCCTCCTCGATGGAAAGTGCTTTGTCTGTGCCTTCAGCTGTTCCATTGACACTGATAAGTTTCCAGATTTTGCCACTAACATCACACCTTACGATGAGGTACAGCACTTGCTCTCCAAGGTCCCGTGCAAGGATGATGTGCTCATGAGGAATAACACCTCCCGCAAGGCAGTGTCCAGGTACCTCAGATGCTGGTCACAGGTAAATAACATACATCTATTGAACCTTACTCTGTAGAACCTCTGTAAAGCTCTTTGGGACCATTAGCCTGCTCCTGCTCCTGAAATAGAAATAAGTCTAGAATGAGTTCCTCAAAAAAAGACATGCTCATCTTGAGATTATTCTCCTGGATCACCATTCCTCAGAAGAAACAATGACTTTATTCAATGGTTTCTGTAATCTATGTCAGGAAAGGGCACCATATGATCCATGGGACACACAAGGGTTGGGCTTATCTGGGACTGCAAGTAGGTGTAGATTAGCTAACAATCATAGAAATATTGGGTCACTATGTGACCTATGTGGTGCAATGTGGCTCAGACACAAATCTCTGGGCAAGTCACCTTCTCTCAACCTTTCCTTCCACAACACAGAGCTGATGTGGGGATAAATGAGATAAGAATTTTAAAGTAATTTGCTTACTACAAATGCTTTTAGAATGTTAATAACAAAGAATCCTAGAGCTCTTTCATTTTTCCATTCTTCACAACCCATTCTCTCTGCTCTTCATTTTATGTCTCCAACTCTCTGTCTTCTTCTCCCATTTCTGTTCCCATGTTGTTGCCATGCTGATCCTATGTCCAGAACTATCTCCCTTCCTCCATCTTCTATATGTTATGTTCGAGCCAAGATTGGTTCCCAAAACAGTTTACAATTAAAATCCATACAATCCATATAATCAGAGAAAAGTTGATGTGGGATAAGGGATCAGTCTCTTGTGGTCCCTGGCAGTTGGTGCTACAGTCCAGATTCCAGACTCTTCCCCCCAGAAGGGAGAGGCAGTTGCAGATAGATTCAGGGATTAACTGATGATAAAGATGCTGACCCACAAAAACAGTCCTTCTGTTGATCTCAGTGCCCATTTGTTGATTCTCAACAAAGCACTCCTCCTGCCTTCATTTTATCTATATAACATATACTAGAGGGCTTTCAGTTGTATATACATAAGGCTTTCATGATTTCCGTACAGCACCTAGCACTAAATAAATGTTAACTAATGGAAGCCTCTTTAGATCCTTGTCAATCCTGGCTTGTGAAATCTGCCAGAGCTGGGCAGGGTACCTGGACATCCGACATGGTCAGTGCCTCCTTGAGGGATGGCAAAGTTGCCGCAGCTTTGAAAGAAGCAGTTGTGTGAGGCCCTTGAAGAAACCAAATCTAGATCCTATGGTTTCTGATAACTACCACCCTGTGTCAAATTTGCTATTCTTGGGCAAGGTGCTGGAGCAGGTGGCCGCCTGCCCACCTCACAACTCCAAGTAGTGTTGGGTGATACTGATTATTTAGATCAATTCCAATCAGGTTTCAGACTTAGTTATGAGACAGAAACAGCCTTGGTTGGCCTTATTGATGATTTACGCGGGGGAATGGATGCAGGGAGTGCAACCCTGTTGGTTCTTCTGGACCTCTCAGTGGTTTTCAGTACCATCAACCATGGTATGCTTCTGGATTGTTTATCTGGGTGTTAAAGTGGTTCCAGAAGGTGGTGCTGGGGTACTTCGGCTCCACCCCATGCCCATTAGTCTGTGGGTGCTGCAAGGTTCCTTCTTGTCCTCCATGCTTTTTAACATCAACATGAAACTACTGGGGGAAGTCATTAGCAGCTTTTAGCTGAACTGCCATCACTATGCAGATGATACTCAGCTCGACTTCCTGTTTCCATCTATACATCCCAGGGAGGCTGTGGAACTCTTGAACCAGTGTCTGGAGGCTGTTTTGGGGTGGATGAGGGTGAACAAGCTGAGGCTTAATCCAGACAAGATGGAGGTACTGTGGGTTGGGAAACCAACTACTCTAGATTGAGGTTTACAACTGGCCTTAGATGGGGTTGCACTCCCCCTAAAAGACCAAGTGTGTGGTCTGAGTCCTCCTGGACTCTGCGCTAACTGGGGAAGCCCAGACAGCTGCAATGTCCAGGAGTGTTTTACCAGCTTCAGCTGGTATGCCAGCTGCAGTCCTACCTGGAGAAGATGGACCTTGCCCCTGTTATCCATGCACCAGTGACATCCAGGCTGGACTACTGCCTTTGAAAATGGTCCAGAAACTTCCGCTGGTGCAAAATGTGGCCGCCCAAGTGTTGGTGGGGGTGAGGCGATCAGATCATATAACACCTATACTGTGGCAGCTGCACTGCTTACCAGTGTGTTTCGGAGCCCAATTTAAGTTGATGGTTTAAAGCCTTAAATTATTTGAGAAGAGCTGCCTACACACATATCAGCCTGCCTGCACTTCAAGATCAGGAAAAGAGGCCCTTCTCACTTGCCCACCTGTGAGGGTAGTTAGGTGAGTGAATACATGAGAGGGGGCCTTTTCCGCAGTGGCCCCCACACCTCTGGAATAAGTTGCCATTGGGGGTTTGCCAGGCCCCATCATTGCAGGTTTTTAATAAGTCCCTGAAGACTTACTTCTTTACTCTGGCCTTCCCCTGATTACCGTATGTTTTTTCAGACAGGGTTGTAGCTGCAATTGTGTTGTAGGTTCTGCTGATTGTGTTGTAGGTTATGCTGATGTTTGTTGTTTCTTGGAACATTTACTATTTTTATTACCGCATCCATTTTTTATTATATTTATTATATTTTATTTTTTAATTGTTGTAAACCACCCAGAGAGCTTCGGCTATTGGGCGGTATAGATGTAAAATTGATGATGATGATGATGATGATGATGATGATGATGATGATGATGATGATGTTATTGTTGTACATTGTCTTGGGAGGGCTCCTGCCCTGAAAGGCAGCCTAGAAATATTTTAAATAAATCAGTCTGGGGGCTCCTGCCACTGAAGAATGTTGGACTAGAGCAGAATGGAAAACCAGTGGCCCTCCAGATGTTATTGGATTCCAAATTTCATCAGCCCCAGGCAGCAAGGCCAGTGGTCAGGGATGATAGGAGTTGTAGTCCAACAATATCTAGAGAGCCACAAGTTCCTCACCCTGGACTGGAAGATCTAAGAGGTCCCTTAGATTATTATTCTGTGATAGCCTAAGTATAGAACAGTGATATCCTCCTATATTTTTTGATTCCTCACAGCTGGTTTTGGTCTTGCTTGCTGTAAATTCACAGGGGTCTTGATTGTATCTCCTTTACCCTCTAGGCTTTTGGATGGAGTGTACTGCTGATCCTTATAGTGATGGCCTTCCTTGCCCGCTCTCTCAGGCCCTGCTTCAATCAGGCTGCCTTTCTGCAGACTCGATACTGGAGCAATTACATTGATATGGAACAAAAGATATTTGATGAAACTTGCTGTGAGCATGCCCGGGACTTTGCACACAAGTGCATCCTCCATTTCTTTGAGAGCATGCAAAAAGAAATCAAACTAAGGCGGTTTAATGCCCACAGAGAAGAAGAGAAAGGGAAAGAAGAGGAGGAAGATCGTTTGCGGGGAATCGCCAACCAGGAACAGATGAACAAGCTTCTTCAGTCATGGTATGACAGCAAACCTCCACTGGATCTGAGCCGAGCAACACAGCGGCAACTTGTGGGCTCAGAGAGGACATCAGTGCCTTGGGCAAGCAGCATGATTAACAGGTGGCATCCTCAGTCAGCGGCCGCAACTACAAGACAAACAGATGTTTAAAAGGAAATGGAAACAGAGACCATCAACAGGAACTTTTCTCAGACTTAGACAAATCCTGTAGCACCTCCCCCAGCAATAGGATGGGGAAAAATTGCCCTTGTCTGCTCCTGTGCCTTTAACAGTAGCTCGATAGGCAAGAATCAGCAGCTGAAGGTTTTCAAGGCATGGAACAGAGCATTATCACCCTGCACACCAACCTTAGTTCAATGTTATTTCTACATGGGCCATAGGCCCAAACTGAAATGCAAGATGCAGTACATAAAACGCTTAACAACAGAACTCACAATTTACAGATTATTAAAGTGGGCAAAAGGTAGGTCAACCAAAATGAATTGTTATTGAAGCAATCACAGCGGTAGCAGTTCATCACATGAGATGTCCATCAAGCTGCTCTTAAAGGCACAGGATAGAATCCAGTTAAAAAAAAAAAAAAAAAAAGTTGGCAACCCTACCCAGCAAAGCGACAGATTAAACAAGCATGTGATAGACAATTTAAATTATCAGAAATATAATAGCACATCATTAATGAATACTGCAGTATATGAAATTATACAATACAAAAGAACCAATTCTCCAACATCCCACTGGGATATATAGGATAGCTAGTACACATAGATTTCATAGATCATAGAGTTGGAAGGAACCTACAAGGCTACCGAGTCCAACCCCCTGCTCAATGCAGGAAACTAGAGGAGGGGTCTCCCATCCAAGTAATAACCAGGCTTGACCCTGCTTAGCTTTCCACGCTCAGACAAGCTGAGCCAGCGTAAGCCACAGGCCTGTATATGAGTCTCTGCTGTTTCCCCTCTGGCCTTAAAGAACCAGTTCCTGTTCAGGCTAGAAGGAAAGATGAGAGAGCAAGTCATGTACTCATCATAGCCGAATCCTATGCAAAATACGGTAATAATATCCTCCTGGCAGTGGTGACATGTCTGGTCCTCTGGAGGCACTGGTGAAATAGAGAGGGTGCTAAATTACAAAGTTGTTTTAAGCCACTAAGAGAAAAAAAACCCTTCTGATTTTAACTCTTTTTTTACTATTATTAATTTTATTGACTTTTTAAATTGCTACAGCAACTGCAAAAATCATTGAAGTAACTGCATATTCTTCCTCTGCCTACCCATGCCTCCACTTCTCCTCTTCTTCTGTTGTTTCCCTGTGTTGGTTTTAGATTGTAAGCCCCTTGGGGTAGGGGCTTGTCAAGCCTGTCATTTGTAAAGCGCCACCTATATGGTGCTATATTGTTGATGAGGATGAGGATGATTAAAGACTAATACTCCAATATTGGATGGGAGGGGAAGGAGGAGGGGTGGGGGTGGAGCATTGCTCCCAAGTGAAGACAGAGCCAGAGGGTCATGGCTGCAATTGGTTCTGTCCATGGTTAATTCCATGTCCATGCACATACTTCTGTGTAGGTGGTCCAGATGGACAAATATATCTACCGTATGTGCTCCATGATATTCTGTGTGCTCCTGGATGAACTGGAAAGAGTGGTGAGGTCTTCTGTCAAGCTGTGGATGAGATGCAGAGGCATTCCTTCCAATATTGGAGTATTATAGTCTTTTTGCAGCCATCAGGGATATCAACCCTAGTTTGCTTGCATGACCAGTTTTCATCCACTAGTTCTTCTATCCACAGCCTTCTTTAAAATAGCTCAGCTCCATGCCATGAGCCTCTGGGATAGGATGGGATAAAATATTTTAAGGCAAAAACATAGCATGGAGCCTTTTTTGTGTTGTTTTGTTCTGGGAGTTGGAATTCTGTTTGTGGGGGGTGGAGACCTTTGCCCAACTCTAGTTTGCGCCCGAGAATCATAGCAGTAGGGGAAGAAGGACTGTGGCAGTTAGTAAGTGAGCATCTGAGGGAGGGGAGAGCCCAGCAGGAATGGTAAAAGGTACATGGTTGGGCCAAACAGAATTTATTGGAGAAAATAGGGAGCCATGTTGGACCTGCAGACCTGTACACCAACAAGTTGTAGGGCAAGCCTGGCTGGCAGTGATCTCAGAAACTGCAGAAAGAAGAGCACATGGGTTAGTGTGCATGTCTAAGAAGAGTTAGTCCTTTACCTTGTATGTCTGCCAGTCAAGTGGGTCAGCTACCTCATCCTATTATCAAGCGATCACATGGATATATTCCTACTACATCCTTGGGATTAATATCTGATTTGTACAGGGCCCCAGGGAAAGCTTTCCACATGCGACTGGTTACATTTAATGTACTGACTAAATGTGCTGGACCAATCACATGTTATCTTAGTGCACTGGTGATCGGCCCAGGCAAGCATGCCACTAGCATGCTAACATTACATGCAAATGTACCGGCACTACATGCAAATAGACCAGCACACATGGTTAATGCATCTAAATATGACAATGCATTGATACACATGGAAAGCTGACAGGGTAAGGGCTTTCTGCATGGCCCACTTCCTGAATACATCGGGTCTCATTGGTGTAGGGCAAGAGGGTCAAATCATCATGCAAAAAGGGGAAATCGTGTACAATGCTATCCCAAGTAGCTTGGTTGGAAGGTTTTACTGTTGCTGAATTTGAGCATTAAAGAATGTTGCATCTCCTAGCAGAGAATATGTACATCTCTGGCTGTAGCTCCCCCCCCCATTTCCATTTCATTTATTACATTTCTATACCACCCAAAAGCCAAAGCTCTCTGGGTGGTTTATGAAGATTAAAATCTTACAAATACAGTATAGTAACTTTTTTTTTTTCATTTCCAAAGAAGAATTCACATTAGCTGTCTTGCTGTCAAACTCTGTTTGTACATGGGATGCAGCCCTGATCATACAGTAGCACAGTGGTCAGGATGAAAAGAACTGAACATATTGCTGACAAGTTAAAAATATCAAAAACATTTAAAGGGGGGAGCCCAATTCATCTCTTGATCCCTTTGATGTCTACGCTTCTGCAGCTGTGTGAATTCATACGTGGGAATAAAGGGAGCAAGATCAGGGACATCATATCATCTTCTAAAAAGATCCACGGTGGATTTCTGCATATTAACTGCAGCCTCTCCGTGGAAGCTTATTCAAAATGATGTTCCGTCTCCTCCACATATCGGGGACCTGTTTCAATTTAATTTTAAACAGACACACTCAAATAAAGAGAGTACAGAGATTAAGAATCTGATCTCCCATATTTACCATGTGCTTTAATCAAATTGGCTATTTTCCTAAGTAAGCTGCTGCTGCATGAGCTGGATGGAGATCTACTTTGCATATTGATTTTCATGAAAGGGTATTTTTAAATTCTTCCATACATAGCAGAAAGATACAAATGCAAAAGGAAGGAAAAGACAGTTTGATTGTGAAGTAAGTTATGGGGCAAGACATCAGCTTATTTATTTATTTTATCTATTTAGTTTCTCATACACACACACACACACACACACACACACTGGAGCTAATGTGAGTTGAACAGTTAATGTGCATAACAACCCGCCATTGTGCACATGCACCACACTTCATGGGGAATGCGCATATAATCGGTTTATGAAGAGGGAATTGTGTACATCCCCCCCTTCCCCACATGCAGCTTGCACTCTTCCTCTGCCCACCCCCAGCAGCTTGGGCTCCTCCTCTGCCCCCCCTGCTTATGGTAGTGGGGGCAGCTTGCCCTCCCCCCGCCCCCATAGCAGCGGGAGGTCTTGAACCAGCTGTGCCCCTTTACTTGGGGGTGGGGGGGATTTCACACCTCAAGCAGGAAAATGTCTTCAGCCAGCCCTGAGTTTGGCTCAAAAACAGTTCTGCCTCATCCATTGGCCAGAGAGCCAAGGGCCACTGGGAGGTTGCACCCCATGCCTCCCAGGAATAACATCACAGCAAGGGGGAGACCAACCTGGCCACATACATCAGCTGGACAGGGAGCAGCTTCAGGGAGCTCCAGTCACCCCTCCCTGCTGGTCCAACTGACAGTTCCCTGGGACGGCAGACTGGCCTCATCCATCGGCACAAATCGGCATGCTGGGAGTTGTAGGCCAAAAACATCTGGGAACCCAAGGTTGGAGAACACTGCCCTAGAGGTCTGATGTGGGAGCAGTGGACTTTGAGCTGCCAGACGGAGTGGGCTGTGCCTCCTTTCATGTTTAACCTGTGTATTTGTAAATAAACATAAGTATTAGAAAGCATCAACAAGCCTCCTTGACTTCCTTCCAAAGGAAACCAAACCCAGGTAAGAGCTGCAAGATATGCAAGAATGATCACCGCCCACTGGAGATGGGTATGCTTAAATGGCTCCTCCAAACGGAAGAACTGTCATTTTACTAGGAGATCCCAGTCCTGAGCATTACCTGCTGGGTCACATTTACTCTCCCTCTTGCTCCAAATTGCCTTCATCTCCAGAAATGACAATTAAAACATTATAAAGCAAACGTGACTATGCAGATGAATATTATACACAAAAAGGAAAGATACCCGCAAAATGGTCATATCTGTTATAAAAATAGGTATATGCAACCCCACCTTCCCTACCAACAACCCTGTGAGGTGGCAGAAACCAAGGGACTTGTGTTCATATAGTAGTGGGATAGGTGAAGGAGAAAAAATGCTGAGCTCAAACTGACATGCGTTGCCTCCAGCCCATCATCATCAGGCGATCACTCGTGACCGAGTAAGATTGTCTTCCGGGATAAAAGGAGGAAATTCTAAAGAAGATTGTGTAGACTCTAGCGATGGGTCCGTAAGTGACTGTGGAGGCCAATTCTAGATCCACACAGCTTCCCACAGTGAGGACACAGGTTACCAGATAGAAGATGGTCCTGTAAAGGATTCATTTGACGTGCTTTTCGCTTAGCACGTTTCTCCCTTTCACCTTGCACTCGGGCTTCTTCAAAGTCCATGGAACCTTTGTGAAAGGCCAACCTCCATTTAGATCGTTCATGGGCCAGAGCTTCCCAGTTTTCGATGTTTATATTGCATTTTTTTAGATTAGCCTTATGAACATCTTTAAACCTCTTATATTGACCACCGATATTCCGCTTTCCATCCTTGAGTTGGGAGTAAAGTAACTGCTTTGGGAGGCGGCAGTCAGGCATTCGAACAACATGACCGGTCCACTGAAGTTGGCGTTGAAGGATCATTTTTTCAATGCTAGTAGTCTTTGCTTCTTCCAGTACACTGACATTTGTTCGCCTATCTTCCCAAGTAATTTGCAGGATTTTCCGGAGGCAACGTTGATGAAACCTTTCAAGGAGGTGGAAGTGACGTTTATAGATAGTCCATGTTTCGCAGGCATACAATAAAGTTGGTAATACAATGGCTTCATAAACCAGTGTTTTGGTCTTCTTACAAATATCCCGATCCTCGAACACTCTATGTTTCATTCGAGAAAATGCGGCACTTGCGGAGCTCAGACGATGCTGGATTTCACTGTCGATGTTAGCTGTAACAGAAAGATAGCTGCCAAGATAGAGAAAATGATCGACATTTTCCAGTATTGTCCCGCCAAGCTGGATAGATGGCATCACCAAAGGGTTGGCTTGCACTTGCTGATGAAGCACTTTGGTTTTTTTGATGTTAAGTGAGAGACCAAGTTTTTCGTATGCTTCTGCAAAAGCATTTAGGATAGTTTGGAGATCGTCCTCTGAATGTGCGGAGACCACATTATCATCAGCATACTGAAGTTCCACAACGGAGGTTGTAATTACCTTACTTTTTGCTTTCAGCCTGCTGAGATTAAAAAGCTTTCCATCTGTTCGATATATAATTCCCACACCGGTGGGAAGTTTCCCCTTGACAAGATGTAAAACCATGGCGATGAAAATGGCAAATAATGTTGGGGCGATAACACATCCCTGTTTAACACCTGATCCCACTTTAAATGGAGCACCATGAGAGCCGTTGTTGTCCAAAACCGTTGCCGTCATGTTGTCATGGAGAAGTCGCAAGATATTCACAAATTTATTGGGGCATCCAATTTTCATAAGGATAGTCCAGAGAGCTGTACGGTCTACAGTATCAAAGGCCTTAGCCAGATCGATAAATGCCATATAAAGGGGTTGATTTTGCTCCCGGCATTTTTCTTGGAGCTGACGTGCAGTAAAAATCATGTCTACTGTCCCTCTAGAGGGGCGGAAACCATATTGAGTTTCAGGGAGGATCTCTTCTGAAATAGATAGAAGACGGTTTGCGAGAATCCTAGCAAATATTTTACCTGCGGTTGCTAAGAGAGAAATGCCCCGATAGTTTCCACAGTCTGTTCTATCACCCTTCTTAAAGAGGGTGATAATTATGGCATCCCTGAAGTCTTCTGGGATCTCTTCTCTTATCCAGATTTTTTTTCGATGAGTTTATGAAGATGTTGTACAAGTTCGGGGCCCCCTTCTTTAAAGATTTCAGCAGGAATCCCATCTGGTCCACTAGCTTTGTTGTTCTTCATTTGATTAATGGCTTTTTTTACTTCATCCAAAGTGGGGAGTATTGCAAGTTCCTCTTTAATTTGTTTTTGCGGGATTTGCGAAAAAATCTCATTATCCACCTTAGATTTACGATTTAAAAGGTCATAATAATGCTCTTTCCAACGCAGTGCAATAGACTCTTTGTCTTTTAAGAGTTTGGTGCCATCTTTTGATTGTAAAGGGTTTGTACCATAGGTTTTTGGTCCATAAATGGCCCTTGTGGCCTTAAAAAAGCCCCGTGCATCATGAGATTCTGCAAGTTGTTGAATTTCTTCAGCTTTCTTTTTCCACCAATCGTTCTTAAGTTCTCTTGTTCTTCTTTGGACCTCAGCCTTTGCGCTAGCGTAGGTTTTTTTCTTGGCAGCGCAGTTAATATCATTTTGCCATATTTGGAAGGCTTTCCTTTTTTGGTCAATTATATATTTAATCTCATTGTCATTTTCATCAAACCAATCCTGATGTTTCTTAGTTTCATATCCAATAGTTTGTTCACAAGCTGCAGTAATGGAGGTTTTCAGCTTAGACCAATGGTCCTCAATGTTGTCAGGAGGTTCCCTAGGTAGATGTTCCTTAAGAAGTGATTGAAGACGAGTTTGCTTAATAGGATCTTGAAGGACTTGGATGTTCATTTTACGCCTTGGTTTCCTTCCTTGAAGCCTACGTTGGGGAGCAATGTTGATAACCATTGTGGACCGGATTAGTCGGTGGTCTGTCCAGCAGTCGTCGGCACTCACCATGGCCCTAGTAAGAAGTACATCGCGGCGATCTCTAACACGGACAATTACATAATCCAGAAGATGCCAGTGCTTTGACCGTGGGTGCTGCCACGATGTTTTAAACTTATTCTTTTGTCGAAAGAGCGTGTTTGTGATAGTGAGATTATGCTCTGCACATATAGACAAAAGTAAGAGTCCGTTCGGGTTGCTATTACCTACTCCGTCTTTTCCAATAGTTTCTGGCCATAAATCAAAGTCACGCCCGACTCTTGCGTTAAAATCGCCCAGGAGGATAATTTTATCCTCCTTAGGTATCTCTGACAGGAGAGTGTCCAACTGGCTGTAAAAACTTTCCTTGATGTCATCATCAGCATCTAATGTTGGTGCATAAGCGCTCAAAATAGTTACCTGTTGGTTATTGGCGAGCTTTAATCGAAGAGTTATCAGGCGTTCGTTAATGCCAGTAGGAACTTCTGACAAAGAGTTCACTAGTTCATTTTTGATGGCAAAGCCTACACCATGTATTCGTCGGTCCTGCTCAGGTAGTCCTTTCCAGAAGAAGGTATAACCTCCTTTTTCTTCTTTCAGCTGTCCCTCTCCTGCCCTTCGAGTTTCTTGAAGTGCTGCTATGTCAATTTTAAACCGTCTCAGCTCCCTTGCAATAATAGCAGTCCTACGCTCAGGGCGTTCACTATCTATGTTATCCAGCAATGTCCGTATATTCCATGTTCCAAAGTTCAAATGTCTTTTTCGACCGCTAAAATGGTGACCCCACTGGACGCGGTAATCCAGTCAGGGGAGAAAGAGGTAGACTATGTTTAGGGCACCTTTTCTAGCCCCCTCCCCATACGGGGTGAGCAGAGTGGATCCTAAATAGGGCTGCTCAGTCATGGATACAGCTGCCGAGCAGCACCCCTGTTCCCTGAAAAGGTGCTGAAAAGGTGAGCAACTTATAAAACAAGAAGAACTAGGATTATTTTTTTTACAAGGAAGGGGAGAAGGAGGGAGGAAGAAAAACAAACATCCAAATGAATAAATGATTTAAAGTAAGTCTATGAACTGGGGGTAGACAACATGGCACCCACAAGCACCAATCCGCCCTCGGACTGAGACCCTGAATTGCTGCTGCCAGAGTAGACAATACTAGTCTAGATGACTCAGCAGTATAAGGCAGCTTCTTATGTTCTTAAGTGCTTTCCTACTACCCGTGTGAGAGAGACCAGTAATTCCCATTCTGCAGATGAGGAACCAAGGTGCTTCCAGACAGAGGGCTCCTAGCACTACCAATCAGAAGACATTATGCAGCTATTCCATCTTTTCTTTCTTAATGGATTTTCTGCAGGAATGAAAAAAATGGAAGAAGCGGTGGGGAAACATGGGAGGGTTACAAGCAGAAGACAACAATGTCTCAACCTCCCACATAACTGCATGAAGGAAGCAGGCTGATGGTGTGATAAAAGCCTTGTCTGGAAGCAGCCTGAGTCTGAGAGCCTTTCAACACCAGGCATTTATTGCGCGTGCGTGATTCCTCACTCATGGTAGTTTGCAGGTGCTTTACATGATGTCTCCTGTTCTTTGCAACCATTTCTGTGGCTTTTTTTTTTAATTGATTGATTGATTGATTGAGGAAAGTTTGGTATTATCTGAGAATGGTGGCATGAAACCCTCAGGTAATTGTGCAATTCTGCTATAGCACAGAGCCACCTAATGGTTGTGTAATGGAACATATAGAAAGGCAGAGAAAGAAACCCCGCAGGAAAAAACATGTGTAAAGTAGCCAATCGTAATCCCACAAAGAATCCGGAAGCAGAAGCCTCCGTAAAATGGCAGGTTAAAAGCCTCATATAGAAAAGCCCTGAGAGATTTGTGTGTTGTAGGGGTAGGCAACCTTTGTGGGCTGTGGACACATTTGACAATTTGAGAAACTATTCTGGGCACTACCACAAAATGGCTGCCATGGGAGGCATGGCAAAGGACAAATAACCTGCACAAAAGACTGAGTAAAAGGCAGAGGTGGGGTTGAACCCCAACTCCTTTGAACCCACTGTTTTCAGCACTAACAGAAACCTATTTCACAGCAATCCCAGCTGCCAGTAAACTGGGCACCATGTTGCCTACCCCCGCTTCAAGGGCTTCCATTGAGGCAAAATCCATTTACAGTTTCTGTCCATCAGTCTACATTTACATGGGGGAACTCCAACTGAAAGTGTTGCTTTGTTGCTAGGCAAAGTAAGAGGAAGCAGCATTGTGCTCTACTGAGATAGCCCTTTATAGAGAAAGAAAAGATTTTGTATTCCTCCTGATTCTCATAACACAGCCCCACCCAAAGTATGGGGCAGAGAAGGATTCTGGAAATTCAAAAAAAGAAATACAGCAAAAGGGGAGGGGAGCTGGGAAGCCACTGAGTTATATTTCTGTTACCCAAGTCGAGTTTCCTTTCTCAGAATGGTTCCCACCCACATTGTTCTTTGCATAAGCGCTCTCCATTCTCTTTTCCAGGTAAACTTACTAAGGTGGGGCACAGCTTTCCCGTTTTTTTGTTTTTAGGGCTGTAGGCGGAGCATGTGGCATTTGCCTGTGAACACATTCACCGAAACCAGTGGGATCTCTTTCCTGCCGCAAATGAAGAGTGCTTGGTACAAATTCTAAAAAGCCACTCAGAAGAGCTCCTCTCTCCACAAATAAGCCATTTTGAGGATACAAGAGCTTTGAAAAAGAGAGTGAAAGAAAGATTATTTCCATGAAGAAAGAGGTGTGAGGTTTATTAAGCCAAGGCCTGTCTGACAATGGCATACCATTAACTTTTCAGAAGAGGGAATATTGCGCAGTTCAATTCACCCTGAGAGGACCAGAGATTCACTCATAAGGTAAAGATAACGCCATTGTTTTCTTCAGGTGGCAAGGAGGAAATCGGGGGATATGTTTTCTGAGTAATGGAGAAACTGTTGTAAAAGCAAAAACTAGAAGGAAATGTCACTGGGAAGGCACACCGGAGTTTCTTTTTAAGTACACACACACACACACACACACACACACGAAGAAGAAACAAGAAAGGGACAAAATCTCTTACATGATTCTGATAAGAGAGTGCTCATAAAGTGACCAGGACGATGGATAAATTCCGAATGATCTTCCAGTTCCTCCAGACCAACCAGGAGTCATTCATGAATGGCATATGTGGTATCATGGCTCTCGTCAGTGCGCAGATATATGTGGCTTTTGATTTCAAGTGCCCATGTCTACCAGGTTATAATCTGGCCTATGGGATGGGTATCCTGTTTATGCCGCCGCTGGTCTTGTTCTTACTGGGCTTTGTGATGAACAACAATGTCTCCATATTGGCTGAAGAATGGAAAAGGCCCACAGGGAAGCGGCAGAAAGACCCAGCTGTCTTGCGTTACATGTTCTGCTCCATGGCACAGCGGGCAATGATTGCCCCCGCTATTTGGATTTCAGTCACGCTGTTGCACGGAGAATGCTTTATATGTGCCTTCAGCACCTCTGTGCCTGTAGAGAAGTTGGGAAATGACAGCTATACTCGCCTACCTGAGAAGGAGATGAGGAAGATTCTGGCCCGGATTCCCTGCGAAGACATTTACAATGGCCAAGAACTTATTGACAAAGAGGTGGCGACCCGGTACCTGCGCTGTATCTCCCAGGTAAGCCAAAAAGCAGTGATTGCAAGAACTGGCTTAAGCTAATTTGGTATAGAAAGTTGTTGTTCTACTTGATTCCAGAGAATGGGAAATACCCTAGCTAGCAGTAGTAGAAACATATCTATCATGTTCATTCCTCAATGTTAGCATTTCCCATACATTGCAAGGACCTCAAAACTGCCATGGGCAAGGTACAGTTCTTTGTTACTGGAATGGGGGCAAGAAGCACACTCATTGGGATCTCAAGAGAGAGAGGAGAGGACACTTCATAGAAAACAAGTTTAAAATGTTACACAAAGGATACCTTTCTCATGCTACTACTACCACAGCTTACTCTTCTTACAGGACATGTTTACTCAGAAGTAAGGGCCACTGTATCCCTTGGGCCTTAATCTCAGGTATGTGAGTATTGGAGCCTTAATATGTACTAGTTCTGTATTCAGAGAGTGCGCGTGCATACATACATACATTACATATAGTATATACCACAAAACACAATGCTTGATTCCTTAGTGTAATCATCCCATGCATTATTCTCAACAAGAAGCATGAATTAAAAAGGCAGATGGGAGGAGGAGGGATGGACTCCCATGATTAAACTTCCCCCACTTCCAAATGACCTTACCATATTTCATTTTCAATGCAAATGCAGTCAAATATATCCAAGGAACCCACCCTAAGCCAGGCAGGTCATGGCAGTCTCTTCCTGTTGTTTGCTGTGTTTAGTCTACATTTGTCCCCTGCACCTTAAGCAGGATGCAAATCCCTTCAAGGTTTTCACTTGGAAACAGATTTCTCTTTAAAACTTTAAAAATCTGATTTGGCTATTTCTGTTTCCATCAATCTCATGCTGCCACTGCTGTTTCCATTGGCATGCCTGGCACTCTGACCTCGGTCCTTTGTACATTGTAGCAGGCCTTTATCTAATTAGATTCCATTCCTTTCCCATGTGGTATTAGTCATTGGCACTGTACGTAATTAATCCATTCTTTTTATTTAAAAAAAAAAAGTTACCTAAATACTCCTGGTTAGCCATTTGATTTTGAATGGTTCTTCTTAGCATTATTGAAACATGATACAAAATGTTAAATTTGTCATCCATAACAAATGGGTAACAAATGCAATCCTTTAAAAAAAAATGAAAAACCTAGCCCAAGAGGTAAACTTGAGCATTAAAGGGGAACTGAAAAAAGTGAAATTGTTTATGTGACACAGAAAACCAGCCAGCCAGTTATGCTCATGCCATAGGTTCCCGCAGCTCTGTAGAAGTTGCTGTGATGTGGTTGCCCCTTTTACATTTTAGCCAAAGGGTCAAATTGACTCAGGGTTGAGAGAAGCTTTCAAATAATGCGTCAGATTATGTTCTGGTTCAGGAAAACTAAAGTTCTGATCAAGGTTTTGGTTCAGGTTCACGTTCCATGTTTGATCCCAATTTCAGGCATATCAAATTCAAAAGCAGACCGAGAAAATATGCCTGCACCAGAACTGAACCAATCCTATACCCACTGTGAGTAATCCCCATTGAACTCAACGGGACTTACTTCTGAGTAGACATGCATAAGCTTGCACCCAAATCAGAATGACCAAAAACAGACCGATTCCTTAGTTTCATTGTTAACCGTTGTAAGATAGTCCTGCACACCTCCATTCAAATGTAAGAGAGCCAAACATAGACCACACATAATGGATGGGAGTAGGGCAGCTTTAGTGCAGGGGGGGAGCGTTCCATGCATACACCCCCTTTCTGAAAGGCTAAGCAATGTGCTCGTCAGAGCTTGGGAGGCGGAGATCTTCTCGCATTCTTATGTTCTAACATTGGGACTGAGCTTTTTTAAAAAAATATTTAAAATATAAATTTAAAATGTACTGAGTACAAAAGGAAAGCCAGAAAACCAAGAATTAATCTATGGGCCACTTTACACATGTCAGTTGCCCTCACATAATCACTTCAGGAGTGTACGGAATTTTTGCTTGATTCATATCTGGGCCAAAAAAAAAACACCCCACCCCCCATCATGGAACTCTCACTGCTGTTGTATAACCATCCATATGGAGATGCTAGTTCCTGCAAATGGGACCACCACCACTCAGGCATGGCTGCTTGAGACATGAGCTGAGCCTGGCAGCAGCCCTGCAACTCCCAAAGCAGTCCCTTGAGGGTTACCACCATGAACGTAACAGCCCTAAAATTCCCAGATTTCTGAAGTAGTGTATGGTTTGATGCAGTTTTCTCTAGTCCTCCACCCCGACCATCAGCCTGATATATTATAACTAGTTTGGTTTCCCCCCCCCGTTCAGGCCATGGGCTGGTGCTTCGTGCTGATGATGACCCTAGTTAGCATTCCTTGCCCGGTCCTTACGCCCCTGCTTCACTCAAGCTGCCTTCTTGAAGAGCAAGTATTGGTCCCACTACATCGACATTGAGCGCAAGCTGTTTGATGAGACCTGTACGGAGCATGCTAAAAGCTTTGCCAAGGTTTGTATCCAGAAGTTCTTTGAGGGCGTGAACAAGGACCTGAGCACGGGCCACATACACTTCCCTGAGAAACCCCCTTCAGAAGCCGGGGAAGAGAAAGAAAAACTGCTTGGCATCATGGATCAAGGGACTATGAACAAGCTTCTGCAGAACTGGCACAAATGTAAGCCCCCTTTGTGCCTCAACCAAGAGGTGATCCAGAACGGGAACTGTTGGGCAGGAGATGTCACACCACGTCCCCATCTACCTAAGAGAGAGTATGCCACCTATTACAGCAAAGTCTGAGGATGGAGTGGGTGAGAACAAAGAACACGTTTCACTTTAGAGGACAGCCTGCTGGGACCACTCTCTTTTATCATGGAGTCCCTTCAGTTATTCAAGTGTCATTATGATAGCATCTGAGACACACCTGTCCCAAACTGTCTCTCTCACCTTTTCTGTGGGGCAGGACAGAATTAAGTTCACTAGCACGGAGTAGAACAAATGAACACAGATAGCGCACAGCGCCTGGAAGAAAGGAGATGTTAGGAGGAATAGGTGGTGGTAGTGGTGGTGGCGATGGCACCTTAAATTAGATGGCTGCAGTGGGACAAATAGGATCACAAAAAACGGAAAAAAGGTGGTTTGTCTTTGGCACAGGTTATGTGCTCAGTGTTCCTTTCAATCAGACCTTCGTGCCCTGCTAAGCCACAAAGGATGGAGCATTCCTCTGTATTTGCCTCAGCAAATCTGGATTTGAAAATCCTCACCACTTTCTTCATGCCAAGGCCACCTGCTAAGTCTCCACTGAGTATGAAAGACGCAAAACAGATGCTCTATTTTAATTTTTAAAGGAAAAACACAGATGAGGTAATACTAATACCTGTTAATAGACACGTGTCTACAGCCAGCAAAAAGGAACCTTTGTTTTCAAGCCTTGCAAGAATGCTCCAGGCACAAACCAAAAGCACCGAGCCAGTATTTCAAAGATACTAGAGGGCGCCATAAACCAGAAAGAAATACCAGAACATCGCAAGCAGGGTTGTTTCTTCCTTTATTTTATATCAGACTTATTTAGCTTTGAATTTGATGGTGTCCGATGAATCTGTGGCAACATCTGCTTGGAACTGAGACAATGTTTTAAAGGATATGCAGAAGCAGACTGAATGGGCGTGTTTTAAAGGCAGTATTATAAATCCACTAATGGGGAGGGGTAAGGCCAGTTCCAATATTATAGAATCAGCCTCAGTTAGCTGCCTCGTAGCTAAACAAATCAGCACAGGCAGCTGCTCTGGGCTGGTTTCATGGTGCCTGGTCCTGTGATAAACACGGAGCAGCTGCACAAATTATCTTGCGCAGTTCCTCTCAAAATGGGACGGGACCGCCCAGTGGTTAAAGTGTCCACTCATGATGCTAACGAGTGTCCTCTGGTCTCTTGTTCACCTTCAGTGGATTCCACAAGAAGAATGGAGCTCTGTTGGTACTGTAATGAGGAGGATACAAAAAGGGGATGGCCAGCATCTCAGACTTCAGGGGGCTTATTATATTGATTCGCTTCCCACTTCTTCAAGTAGGGTGGCTATGTATCCTACTTTATAGAGGGAAATCCTCTATTTGAAGGCATTCTCTCTTTGAAGGCCTGTCCATTCCAGGTCCAGTTTAAAGACAAGGACCTGGAAGGGGAGAGCAGGGGCCTTGAAGTTGCCCATCAACACTTAGCACCTGGACGGCAGACTGCAGGCACGCAGCTTACAGTCTTCCCAACTATGTTGAGGTGCGTGTTGTATTTCTATTTATAGTAATCTAAATGTGCATCTATACATATAAATCAGCACATGCAAATTTTATACAAAATGGTGTCTTCTTCCTTGCCTCTGTTTTTGGGTGCTGCGTAAGTGGCCACTCTGTCCTCAAGTGATGTGCAGCTCAGCATAGCCTTTGCGCAAGGCAAGTTTCCTTTGGAAAAGAGAGCGTGAAGATTTATGATGTCTTTGTCAGGTCCATTGGGGAAGGAGAAAGGCAAAGGCCCATGCTCTTAGTGCTTTATTGTACACAAAATGTATGCCCTACTTATATCTATCACTCAGATGAGACACAGGCCTAGTTCCCACTGAGATGGTAAACCCGTTTTTGGGCTGTATGACTTCAGACTGCAGGTGGAGGTTGGCACATGACTGAATGCTCCTCCATACAACTCCCTAAATCATATATATATATATATATATATATATATATATATAATGTGGGCCTGGCAGGGACCTCTAGTTTTTTATGTCCTGCACATTTACAAGCTCAGTGGGGACCAGACTAGGCAAGATACTGGAGATGCATAACTGATCTCTTGACTGTTTTTGTTTTTACTCCCTTGCCATTGGGATCTGAGCAACAGTGGGGAATCAGGATGCTTACCTCCTTTCTAATAGAAATCCCCCCCCCAAGCTGTTTTTCTCTCAGCAGGGGAAAAGATAAAGGGGCCCCATATCCAGGGCCGGATTAAGAGCATTATGGGCCTGGTGCTGAGGAGGGCGCGCGGCTGAACAGGGCGCAGAAACGCTGCGCTCCTCTTCGCTGCCGCTGCGCCGCCCCCGCCAGGCCTCTGCCTCCGCTGCGCCGCCCCCGCCAGGCCTCCGCCTCCCCACCCTCCCTCCCTCCGCCGCCGCCGCCGCCACCGCACCCTCCCGTCCCGCTCGCCGCTGCACCTCCCCCCACCCTCCCACTCGCTGCTGCTGCGCCTCCCGCCGCCATCACCACCACCCCCAACCCCCCCGCCACCTACCTTCTCCGCGTCGTGTCGCTTCCGGAGCCCCGCCCGCGTTGTTTTGGTGGGAGGAACCAGGGCAACAGGGCTTAAACAGCCCTGTTGCCATGGTTTCCCTGGCAAAAAACAGCGCGGGGGTCCCGTTGCGTCACTTCCTCCTCCTCCTCGGCGGCAGCAGCAGCCGCCAGGGCGGGGGGAAGGTAGGTTGGTGGTGGCGGCGCAGGGGTGTTTTTTTTTTTGCAGAGCAGGGCTGCTTTGGAGAGGGGGGGCCGCTAAATATTATTTTGCCTGGGGCGCCAAACTGCCCTGCACCGGTCCTGATTGTGGGCCTCTTTTGGGGTAGGGGCCTGGAGCTGCAGCTCCAATAGCCCCTATCTTAATCCGGCCCTGCCCATATCTCTCCCCACCAGTGGTTGGAAAGCAGTGGTTGGAAAGCAGCTAGGGGAGGACAGAAAAATGACCTGCAGGAAGAGGGTGAGAGTCGTGAGACATGCCCTCTCCTGCTGCTGCCCTGATCAAATTCACAGCTTTCCCCCTCCACCCATGCTGTAATTAAAATAATCAGGAGACTGTTAATGCTTTTCCCATGGATCATCTGATTTGGCCCTCTGAACCACACCACAGAAAAAACGTAATGGCTGATGATATAACGTATGGTGGCCAGGTGTCCTACTTTACAGAGGACAGTGCTGTATTTGAAGAGCTCTCAGTCCTCTATTTGAAGGTGTCCTCTGTTTGATGGGTTGTCAAATCCAAGTTGGTTTAAAGTCAAAGAACCCGAAGCAGGGAAAACAGGGGCCTTGAAGTTGCCCATCAACACTTGGCACCTGGAAAGCAGACTGAGCAGGCACATAGGTCACCTAGTCAGTCTTCCCCACTATGGTGTGATATATTGTATTTCTATTTAAATTACAGTAATTATTTCTAAATTTGCACACACGCACACACACACACACACACACACACACAGAGCGCAAATATGCAAATTTTATTAAATTGGTGCCCTCTTTTTTTGGTGATGCATTTCCTCTTTTCTGGCAATGCAGAAATTCCCGCCCTGTAACAGGGCCGCATGGCTCGCTCTGCCCCAGCACTCCCACTTAAAATGGGTTAGCATATTTCTTTGTTCTGACGCTGTCAGAAGTGTGGTCTTCATAATAACCTGCTTGCTTATTATTGTACAGATTCAGTGGGTACTACAGGAATACACAAAGCGCAGGAAATATTAGGGTGAATTTACAGATGCACGTTCAGCACCCAGTGGCTGCAACATCAACTGACCATATGCAGGTGTGTGGAAGCCATCACAGATACCATCACCACTTCATTTCAAGCACAATGCTTTGCAGTGCAGACAATTCACACATTCAGATACAAGTCATTAAATGCAGAGACAGAGCAATGTACATGTAGGTGCAGTCATCCATTAGTTCTGCAGCAGCATTCATTCAGGCCTTCTAAAAATCCAGCCAGCTCTCTGCAAAGGATAATCCATATGCAAGTTCATTTTCATAGATTCTTAGCCACTCCAAAATCCAGACCACTGTTGGTAGGTATGCATTGGTATACAATACTCAGGGCGGGTGCAAGGCAGTTTGGTGCCCTAGGCAAGATCAGATATTTAGCACCCCCCCTTCCCACTTGAGCCCTCCCTCCAGCCCTATGCCCTCTGGCGCCCCTTTAGCCCTGCGCCCTAGGCAGCTGCCTAGTTGGGCCTAATGGTAGCACCGGCCCTGACAATGCTAATACCCTTGCAGGCATATATGATTTCAAAAGAAGTTCTTATGTCTCTCAAGTACATTTCAGGTGTACAGCAATCAAAATAGATTTGAGAGGCTCAAAGCAGAGTGCTGGGAATGGCTTATTTAATACTCAAAATTGCTGCCACTCACATAGTTCATCATGGCTTCTCACTTTGTCATGCAGAGTCCCGAATTCCCCTGCCTCCCACAACTGCAAGCTACTTAAAGGGGTCATGGGCAAAACTGAAGCTAAGCTTGCAGTTTTAGCTTAGCTGCAATTTTGCCCATGGCCCCTTTAAGATAGCTCTGCTTAGGCTCAAGCAGTCACAGTAAGCAGGGAGGGAACAGACACTCCTATGCTGGGAGGGCCAGACAAGGATGTGTGTGTACATGCGTGCATGCTCCACCTGCTGCCTCTGTTGCACGTTGCTGTGGGAAAGGGATTAGCTGGGTGAAAGCCTGGACCAATGGAGAGGTGAATGAGGGAATTTACCACATGATTCCTATCTTTATATTGCCAAAGATTTTATTACCTAACAGAGCTGACTCTTTGCCTCTAACAGGTGAGTTTACACTGTCAGAAGGAAATGTCAGAAACTTCCCCTTTTCTGTAAAGCTCCATGTGTGGGGTGTGGGTGTGGGTAAGCTTCACCTGTTGAATTTGTGCCAATCCTGACAATTTTAAAACAAAAAGAGATTGCCCTGCAAGCACTGACACACACACCCATGACAAACACCAGATATCAACAATTAAGGGTTTAAGTAAGGTAAAAAAAAATTACAAAAGAATGACCAAGATGCATCCTGGCCGAAGAACTTGAAGGAAAAGAAGTATAGCTTGGGAAATAAACTCCAGATTGCTCCAGCAAGCAATTTTAAAGTTTGGCACAAAACCACTTCTTACTCATCATTTCCTTTTCATTACTGTCTGCTTCCGTTGTCACACGGCAGAAACTAAAAGCTAACTCCTAACAATTAATTAGCCATCTCCAACTTATGAGACACACAGACTTGGTATAACCCTTCCTTTCCTCCCTTTTACACAGCCTGCCTTCTTTCGGCCTTGCCTTCTCCATCCAATGAGCTGTCCCCCCCCCCCCCCCCCGCCACTGCATCCGTGGCTCTACCTTCCCTTTCATCATGCTTTGTGCCTCATCCTGATCTGTTTCTGGAACACCACCTTCATAGTGGGTCCTCTGAGTACCTGCTTCTTTCTTGCAACAGCTCACTCTGAACTACTCATTAATAGGTTTGGCTGTATAGGCCAGCCTTCCCTAACCTGGCACCCTCCAGATGTGGTGGCCTCCAATTCCCATCATTCCCAGCCTACTATGCTGGCTGGGGGTTATATGAGTTGTAGTTGGGAGATCCGGGTTCTAGTCCCCGCTCGGCCATGAAACTCACTGGGTGACTTTGGGCCAGTCACTGCCTCTCAGCCTAACCTACCTCACAGGGTTGTTGTGAGGATAAAATGGACAGCAGGAGGAGGAGGATTATGTAAGCTGCCTTGGGTTCCTTGCAGGAAAAAAGGCGGGGTATAAATATAATAAATAAATAAATAAATTCTCCCACAAAGAGCCAGTGCAATTGCACAGTAACAAAACTTGTCTAGAAGCACCCTAACTAATTTATAGTATCCTGAGATTTCCTAGGCAAAAGTCTACAAATTCCAATGAAAAAAACCATAATGGGTACGAAATCATCTTGTAATTGCAAGAATCCCTTATTCAAGTATTCTTTGGGGGGCTGGTGAAGACAGTGCAATGCCTATATGCACAGCCCAGACAACTGAAGGCACAAGTTTTTTCCTTCTGCTGCTGAGCCATCTTGATCTGGTGATGGAGTAGTGCGTTTCATTTTTTCCATGAATTTTCCTGCACTTTCTCCTTAAAGGCACAATGTTTTCTCCAAAAGCAGCAGAATAGAGCTGGCCTCTTCTTTTCCTCCCTGCCTGTATAATCTCCACCCTGCCTGAAGTCTTTCCCCTCCCCTCTCACATGAAAAAAAAAAGGTCCTTTGCCAGCAAAAGGAAACTGCTGGAACACAACGCGCCCACTCTTTTGAACTCTTTCTTCTGTCTGCTGCAATTTCTGCATCCGATCCTCATGTGCAGGACTGTCCGATGCACCTGGAATAAATTCAGAAGCCACGTGGTCAGCTCAAGAGACTCAGGAGATCAGTTTAGCGACCCCCTGAAGTAAGTGACTTATGCTTTTCTCGCCATGTTTCATTTTGGTCTTGGGAGAACCAGAACCAAGGCTTTCTGAAAATAAAAAACATGCATTCCAACATAGCTAATAAAGAAATCAATTTGTGATACAAAAAGCCCCCCTCCCCAAAGATGGAGGGCTCCTATTATTAGCTCTGTTCTAAGCAGGAAAAAGTTTGCTGAGCTGCCGGATGTCAGAGCTAGAGAACTAGAACTGATCTGATTTTTCGCCTGTTTTCTCCCACTGTGAAGAGTTTCCAAAACATTTTTGTCCAGCAAGCAGTAACTAATTAGCATGCCCGGCTGGTTTACACAGGACACTTTACATGCTATGGTCCTCTGCACTCTATATGAATAGTACATCTTGCACATCATCAAGCAACAGAGAATTCAGTTTCAAGGGGTCTTTTTATTTTGTTTTGATTTCAACAAGCTCTGCACAACACCAACTTTAAAACAATTAAAATTGCATCTTTACAGATCTGCAAATTACCAGGTGTCTGTTTGTTCTGTTTCATTTTCTTTTTTGGTTGTTTTTAACATTCAGGCCTCAATCTAGGGTGGGGCTCTCAGACACCAGGATGACACGTGAGATGCCAGGCGAACATATTTTTAGCATTTATGTTCCAAGTGACTCATGACATAAGAGTGACAGATAGATTCCACTAGATATGGGGTAGGCAACGTGGTGCCCTCCAGATGTTTTAGACGACAACTGCCATACTACCTGACCCATTGGCCATGCTGGCTAGGGTTTATGGGAATTGTAGTACAAAACATCTGGAGGGCACAGCATTGCCTAACCCTGCACTAGGTTAATAGAGACCTAAACCATGTGTTCATGTATTCCTGAGGATTACAACATGTAGGGAGGGGGAGAAAGTCACCTCTCCCCAAATGTATTGGTGATCCATCTAAGGCACGGGGAGCTGGAATTGCTGCCAGGACGATCAGAGAACTGATGTGGACTCACTCAGCCCTTCAGTCTCCAGAGGACATGACTCAGGCATATATGTGAGTACAGAGAATGGAATTTCCCAATTCTGTCTTTCTCACTTCTATAGTCATTCTTAATCGCCACTATCACCTGTACTATATTGCAAGTACAGGGACTGCAGCTACATAAGCATTTAGGCTGCTTTAATTCAGGGATAGGGAACATGTGGTCTTCCAGAGCATGTGGTCTGTCAGGCTGCAGCTCCATCATCCCTCACCATAGGCTATGCTGGCTGGAGCTGATGGAAGTCCAACCACATCTGGAGGCCACACATTCCCAAACCCTGCTTTAATTGATGGATTAATAAATTAAGATGCTAGTCAATTAACAGTGATGATGTTTATCAGTCATGGCAAATTGTATTTTGTGGGCAGTGCCAGAGGCTGCACAGATCACAAAGGAGTCTGGTGGGTCAACCACTACTTCCCAACTCCTTGCACCTCCAGGGCTGCTGGTCAGAAAAGGGAACTGCTGGTAGTTCATGCCAAGACCCTAACAATACAGACCAGATTGCTCCAGACCCTGGGAATCAGGTGATCCTTGAAAGCCAATCCCATGCCACTGCTTTCCATATAGCTCCAATCTGTGCTGTGTTCTTCAGCTGGGCTGCTCCATTGTGTATACTTCTGCCTGGTACTTACTGAATCATCAACCACTGGGAGCTGGACCCTGTCAGTGTTCAGACCTGAGCATCCGAGTTTATTTTGAGGCCATTTTGGTTCTGCAGCATAACTGTAATTCAGAATGAAAATTCAAATATTAAAAATTCCCTTTCCTTCATATGATGAATTATAGCTCGGGGTGGGGGTGTTTTATCTTTGGTTGATTAAATTGTACTTTATCTTATACTTCCTTCACTATCTCAAAAAGGCATTCTGATGTAATATGCACATTTATTTACAATGTATCGATTGATCAGTTAAATGGCAGATGATTAATCAAGAAAAAATGTTGAATTGGTAAAATAGCCCATGTACACGTATACTAGATTTCAGTGCAAACTCCAGTTCCAGATTGGCTTTAGGTGAGCTTGGCACACGGTGGGGATGCAGTAGCGTGTGACTCAGAAAACCATGTATGCGCCACACCTTTCTTCCTCTGGCAATTTGATTTAATATGAGATGACACAAGGCACAAGTGTAATCAAGCTACTTGGAAACAGTGAACATAATCCTATCAAATAACTGTAAAAAAATTCTACAACACAGTCATAGTTAATTTTAATCCCCCACCCCCAAATGAGAGGATCCGTTAAAAGAAAGCTGAGGGTAATGTTATAAGGGCCAAACCTTTTCAAGAAGCTTTAAAAATTTATTATTATTATTTTTATTATTTTATTACATTGATATCCCACCTCTTGCCAGGAACCCAAGGTGGCTTACATGGTCCTCCTCCTCTCCATTTTATCCTCGCAACATCCCTGAGAGGTAGGTTAGGCTGAGAGTCAGTGACTGGCCCAAAGTCACCCAGTGAGCTTCATAGGCAAGAGGGGCACTGAAGCCGGATCTCCCGAGTTCCAGTCCAACACTCTAAGCACTACACCAGTTCTCAATAAATAAGGTAACATTCCTCTGCTCTCTGCCAGCTGGAGCATGCTGGGAGTTGTAGGACTTTTTTTGTCACTAAACATGCAAAGGATTACACCCTAAAACTGAAATATGCTGGTATTTGGGGTATTTTTTGTAATTTTGGTCCCACTCCCCTTTGCCTTCAGCCTTGCCTTCCACTGGAATGCAGCCCTCCTGCCCTGCCCTTAGCTTCTCCAAAACTGAATTTGTCCCTCAGGCTGAAAGAGGTTTGGCACCGCTGGACTAAATGATCTCTCAGGTGCCCCTTCCAGCCTTGTGATTCTTGATTTTAAACCTGGGTCTGCCAAGCTGGTTGAAGCAGCTTGGCAGACTGCTGGAGATTAATTTGATGGCCCTGGCCAAGTGGCCAAGCACCCTTTGTTAAGGAGATTAGCTGGCTTTAACAATGGAGTGATGGGGAAACACAGGAGGGTTGCTAGTGGAAGACAATGCCATCTGGACCATACACCACCCCACCCCCCTGGAAATGTCAGTCCCAGTGCCTCTCTGGTTAGTTTCCTACAAGGCATTTTAATTATTATTTTTTGTATTTTTAGCAAGATTCTCAAATGCTTTCTTTCTTTGCTTTATTGTTAGTTTACATGTGACTTGAGTTTGGGGTTTGGACTAAACCAGGGTTCTTGAACCTCAGGTCTGCAGGGCAAATCTGGCCCACCTGGAGTCTCAAGCTGGCTCTCTGGGGTTCCCCAGATGGCCTTACCTGTTTCCCCGCCTCTGACCACCAATCTTCGGTGGTTTCCTGGCTTTTGCCTGATCTCCCCCACCACCACCCCAGTCCAGTCTAAAAGGTTGTAATGCCTTGTCTAAGGCTTAGTTGCTGGCAGTAAGAGCTTTAGGGGGCAATCCTATGCATGTTTAGACGGAAAACCCCCAAACTCATAAACATATCAATACAAAATGCTGCACATTGGAACAAAACAAATCTTACCTTAATGTCAGGGACAATGCTCGTATAACTTATTTGGGGAAGAGGTCTCTGGCCAGATAGTGTGTGCGTGTGTGCGTGTGCGCGTGTGCGCATGTGTGCGTGTGTAATACACACACACACACACACACACACACACGTTATCTGGCCAGAGACCTCTTCCGCAAATGACACTCACACAATCAGGCTCTAGGTACCATCCCTCCCAGCTACTTGCACAGGTTCCTATTCCTTGGTTGGAAGTTGGAGACGGGGGAGAGGCGGTTTTTAAATTTAAACCGATCTCCAGGCCTTCATTTTTGCAAATTCAGACTCAGATGTTAACCTATGGCGTATAACCATTAATTTGCAGTGATTTATGAAGCTATGCTAGCTTTCTGGTCAGATGTGCAAGGGTAGCTGCAAGATGGATATTTTGCAGGATTGTTGTTGTGTTTTTAAAGGCAAGTGCTAATCCTTGCTACCGCTGGAGTCATCCTTACTTCATAGGCACAGTGATGGGGATTAAATGGGTGGTAACTAGCATGGCTTGGAAAGAGATCCTGGGGCCATGGTGAAAAACAAACAAACAAACAAAGGCATTACTATTAATTTTCATGGTGAGGAGGGAACACCATTCAGTGCATGCAAAAAGTCCCAGGATCAGTCCATGGCATCTCCAGTTTAAGAGGTTCAGGTAGCCCTGGAGAGTTTCTGCCAGTCAGAATAGATAATACTGGGTGGAGAAATTGTCTGACCTGGCAGGACCAGCAGCCCTCCCATTAGGTGGGGTGAATCCCTCGCCTCAAACAGTGGAGCGGGAGGAACAGCAAATTGTGTGCTCCCCCCTCCCCACCAAGAGGGCCCACACCTCGTATAAGGCAGTTTCCTAGGTTTACTGAAAGGGATGGGTGTCTCCATCATGCCCTGCCAAGCCTGTTTTTATCTATACACTAACATTGCAGAGGCACACACCCTGGCTGGCCACTGGTGGCAAATACAGAGGGTGCAGCTTGACTAGATGGGCCTTTAGTCTGACCAGCGAGGCCTTGTATATTGCAACGATCCATGCACTCTCTCTCTCCACCCTCCCTTGCAAACCCTTAATTTGCATGAAAAGCTACAATGGGATGGATGTGGGTTCCCATTTCCACACACACCCCACTGAAATCTGATACACCTGAGGCACGTTAGAATGGTCCACTGGAAACAGTTCCCCTAAAGTGTTTCCCAGTTCTGCTGAATCAGTTCCTATTACTCCTGTGGTTATACACACAAGTGATGAGCTATGGCCCTCTCCCTTGGCATTTTCTGTGTAAAACGTGTGTCCTTAGTCATGTTGTCACTAGAGAGCATTCGGTGACACATTATGCACTCTGCTCAAATTAGGTACACGGTGGCTATACTTGTTAGAATAGGGCGATGTGAGCCAGGGCGATGAATTCATCGATTTCATAGATCATTGAGCTGGAAGGAGCCTACAAGGCTATCGAGTCCAACCCCCTGCTGAATGCAGGAAACTAGAGGAGGGGTCTCCCATCCCATCCAAGTAACAACCAGGCTTGACCCTGCTTAGCTTTCCACGCTCAGACAAGCTGAGCCAGCATGAGCCACTTGCAAGTTGTCCTTGTTACTCCCATTGATTCAAATTAGTCAGACAATAGCTATTTAGTCCACATTGTAATGTCCATTGTGCGATTAACTCAGCCCAACCCATTCAGACTAATACAGTAAACTCATGTTAATAATGCTGCGATAATAATAACAGTCTGGTCAGAGAGATAAAAGTCATAACTCATGAATGGAATCACAACAACTGTGAGGCTCCCTGTATCTCGAGCTCACACAGCAAAGTTGGCAGCAAAGCAGGACACAAGTTGGAACCTAAGATGAATAGCAGCATTCTCAACTCTAATAATTGTATTTCTTCATTGCAAACTCCAAAGAATGCCAGTGGGACATTGATAGGTGATAGGTGAAGGTAAGGCAAACTTGACTGTTTTCTGGTAAGAAGTGGGGAGATGAGATAAAGGAAGACCAGCTAGGGATCAAAAGAAATTGGGTGACGGGAATTGCCCACTAACTGCAGGAATGCCTAGTCCATTCTAGTACAGATTAACTGAACCTGTTTGTAAACTGGCAGAGAGCAGAAGAAGGTTATTGAGAGCCAGTGTGGTGTAGAGGTGAGAGTGTTGGACTGGGATTCAGGAGATCTGGGATCAAGTTCCTACTTGGTCATGAAGCTCACTGGGTGACTTTGGGCCAGTCACTGACTCTCAGACTAACCTACCTCACAGGGTTGTTGTGAAGATAAAATGGGTGAGGAGGAGGAGGAGGAGGAGGAGGAGGAGGACCATGTAAGCCACCTTGGGTTCTTTGGAGGAAAAAAAAGGTGGGATATAAATATAATAAATTAAAATAAACAATTGCATATCCTCTGTACTTGACAGAGGGGAAATAAGTACACTTCAGTGAAGGCGGGTCTTGTGACACACACCCTCCCCAACAACCACTGAAATATCAGCATCAAAATGTCTAGCCATCTAGCACTAGAGAGCACATTTTGTATTGAAATGGCATAAATTCTTATCCTTTTATTGTCACACATTTCTCTCATAATATTACATTTCAATATATGGGAGTAGCAGTGTTGAGATCCAGTGCCCTAGTAAGACAGGATTGTACCAACCAAGTAAGTACAGTTAGCAGGCAATTTCTAGTACTAGGTATAGATCGAATATATACCAAGACCCCAGCATACCTTGTAAAAATAGTATGTTACAATATAGTGTGCACATAGGACTGTGCAAGTGCTCATAGGATTGGTATCATACTTATTAAATAGGTACAATTTGAGTGCATGTTACTATACCTCTTGATCTCTGGCAACCATGAAAATGTTTAATTCACAATTCTTAATAATGATTCTATTGATGCAGCCCATGGAAAGGTGAGAAGACCAAGACGCCTTGTTTCTGTAGACATCTCCTCCACATCACAATACTGAAAGTTCCCACTGGACACAAAAAAGTAAAATGGCTGCTCTCATTGCTGAAAACTTCCGCTTCCTCTCACTCTTCTTCAAGAGCAAAGATGTGATGATTTTCAATGGCCTGGTGGCCCTGGGCACTGTTGGAAGTCAAGAAATTTTCTCTGTGGTCGCTTTCCATTGCCCATGTTCCCCAGCCAGGAACTATATCTATGGTCTGGCAGCTATCGGTGTACCAGCCCTGGCCTTGTTCATCGTTGGTGTCATCTGGAACAACCACACTTGGAACCTGGTAGCTGAGTGCCACAAACGAGGAACCAAGAACTTTTCAGCCGCAGCCAACTTCTTGATCTTCAGCTCCGTCATGGGACGAGCTGCTGTAGCTCCTGTGACATGGTCAGTGATCTCACTGCTTCGTGGGGAGGCCTATGTCTGTGCTTTGAGTGAATTCATAGATCCAGCCTCCCTGGATAAGTTTCCACCTGGCTATGGGGCAGATACCATGGCCAGATTTCCTTGTAACGATCTGCCAGGCAACATGACAAGATTTAAGGACGAGGTTATAAGGCGATTAAAATATGAATCTCAGGTATTGTATTTTACTGACTTGTTCATACGAAGTGGAGAAGGTCGGAATGCCTCCTGGACAGAATGTGGAGAAATCTGTTTCTGTGTCAAAAATGTGTGCTCTTGGTGTATTAGGGCATGGCATACAGATGAGAAGCTGTATTCCTGAATTCAGTATAAACCGGTTAATTATAATGAATTTGTTGACCTGCACTGTTAGTAACCAGCAGCACCACTCTTATCATCTATAGGTATTCTTACAATTCTCATATTGTGCTATGCACCTTGGGTTTTATAATCCAGGGTTCACAGTGTGGTAGTATGCCCCTGGGATTTCTCTAGAACAGCCTGTCCCATCCCTAGCTGCCCTCCAGATGTGTTGGACTACAACTCCCATCATCCCCAACCAGCATAGGAATGACAAGAGTTGCAGTCCAACACATCTGGAGGGCACCAGGGTTGGGGAAGGCTGCTCTAGAATAAGCCATGTGATTGTTTGCCCATCTGCTCTTCTAATCAACAATTGGCTGCTAGTTCAGCTTTTTCTGTAGCTGCCTCAACCCAACTAGCAAAAAGCAGGATGCCTGATCTACAAGTTTTTGCAGCCCACCCAGTCCTTGGCATCTTTACTTGGAAATCAACCTCACCGAATTCAATGATGCTCACTCCCCAGTTAAGTGTCCATAGAATTGCAGCCTTGACTTGACATGCTTAATTTTTGAGCTTCAGTCTGGCCACTGGAAGCTTTGCTAAATCCTCTCTTATTTCTCTACATATAATTACCAACTGTGGGGATTTGTTCCTATATAATAAAATCAGTGTAGCCCTATCCCTTTATTGTATCTAAACTTAGATTCCTATGCCCATGTAAACACTTGATTATGCTATATCTAGGGGCAAGAGTTAATAACACTGCCAAATGTAAAAGTAGAATACTGTTAGAGCAGTGTACACCACTAAATGTAACAGTAGTGCACTACTGTTAGCATTCACCAAAACATCACAAAGTGATATTTCATTTGGTCCTAATAAAGATACTACACTATTGTTTTGGGATTTTTTAAAATGTCTGAACTCAGACCACTTTCCACAGGGTGGCATATTTTTCAGCAACAAACCACCCTGACAAACCATGGCTTATTCTAGGGGTTGTTCGATCCACGATGGGTTGTCATGTCGTCTGAACCCAGGAGACCAATTTCATCATGGGTTGTGGGGATCGGCTAGCAAGCCACTAAGCAAGATTGGCAACCCCCCCCCAAAAAAAAACCTGCCACTCTTCGCGATCTTGGCCTTGCCACTGCCAGCCCCTCCACCAATGGCCAAACGGCACTTGGAGCATCCATCACTGGCTTGCCACCTTGTTTTTCTGGCCAAGAAAATTGTGCAACTGTGCTTCTTTTTTGTCGGTCTTTTGCAAATGCACACTTACAGCTGTCCGATATGTGGTCTGTCAAAGGGAGCGAAGTGCAATAGGTAACATACATGGAAACTGACAAGTCAAGACGACATATAGGCTAATTTGAGCACAATTGCCAGGGATCAATTGCCTAGCTGCCAATTGAAAAGCACTGCGAAACCAGGGAAAGCAGCAAAAGAAGGTACCCTGAGGAGTCGGCTGAATGGAACCAAATGAATGGTGCCCTATTGGGGGGGGCAGGTGTAAGTACTGCTGGTGCTGGCACCCCATTTGCTCCATCGCATTCTGCCACCCTGTAGGTTTATTTTTTTAAAACTGTCAATATTTCTGCATTTTTTTGGACTGGGAAATATACACAAATGTAATGGCTGGGAATTAAGTAGAGGGAAATTCTGCATAAATTTAAGGGCAGGGAAGTAAATGAAGGGCAAATTTGCACACCACCTGCAGTAATCGGCAATTACATAATGCAGGTGCAGAAATTTCCCCTCCATTTACTTCCCAGCCCTTAAATTTACGCAGAATTCCCTTACACGTTTCCTTCCCAGCCATTTAATTTGCATATATTTCTGCATTTTGTTTTAGAACTGCCAGCTAACCACAGTAACCACAACAGTAAGTGCTCTGAAAAGGAGCCACAAAAAGGGTGTGTGTGTGAATATCTCTCCTTTTTGGAGTAGCTGGAGATTTGGGGAAGTGTTGAAAAGGTGGAAGACACTGAGAATTGCCAGTTCAATACTTAAAAGCCAGAGGATCACATTGCCAAGGGGGGGGGGAGATATTGCCCCATCCTTTTAGTGCACCTTCTTTTGTCACTCCCCCCCCCCCTTTACTGGCACTTTTCAATTGACAGCTATACATTTGGTCCCTGTCAACTATGTGCAAATTTAGCCAATATGCCATCTTTCCTTGTCAGCTTCCATGTATGTTACCTTCAGCACTTCACCACTCCCTTTGACACCTGAAACAGGCAAGAAAATTGATCAGGCAAGACTACACATAATCAGACAGCCATAAGAGTGCACTTGCAAAAGGCCAACAACAATAATAATAATTTTTAAAAATCACAAACACATTTGCACAATTGGGGGGGGCAAAATATGACCCCAATTGCACACTTCTTGAGGCTTCAAAAAAAAAAAGCAGCATTAGTGAATGGAAAGGGGTAGAGGTTGGAACAGGGAGTAGGAGACAAGACAGGTTCTGCTATGAAGGCCAATGGATATCCGCTGGAGGACTGAGGGGGAGAACAAGTCACAGTGAGCCTGATCATGTCGGGAACATTGTGGGTTGTTCTGTGAATAACCTACACTGTGCAGCTTATTTGCAGGGTGGCTTAGCATGTCATGCAAACATGTATCTGACAGCTATATGTAGGGACTTCAAAAGTTAATGCATGTGCAAGTTTTGGATGGCCTGGTCTTTCATAAGCATATACTAGGGATCTTTATCCTAATTTTTCATATCTCAAAGGGAAGCTGGGATCCTTTTTAAATTTTGCAATGCTGCTTGCCTTTAACCTTCTCTTCAACCTTGAAAGACTTGTTCACTCTTAAAATGTAGTGAGATGCTCAGGATTACAGATCCCGAATACAGAAAAGCACTCAACCATGACTTAAATTCAAAGCTGATGGTTATTAAAAGATATTGTTGCTTTTCATGGTGGAAGCTAGCAATGGTTCTGCTGCATTCATGGGTCATAGGACTTTATTGCTATACAACCAGAATTTATCTGGACTTGATTTAAGTATTGAATTCAGGCACTGAATGTCCTCCTCAAGGGAATAGAGGCAGGCTGTCCTGTTCAGGCCCATAGCTCAATGCATATGAACCAGCCTTCCACAACCTGGTGCTCTCCAGGAGTTTAAGACTACAACACCCATCAGCACGGCCAATGGTCAGGAATGCTGGGACTGATAATCTAAAACATTTGGAGTGCACTAGCTTGTGGAAGGCTGCATTACACTAACCAACAAAACATAACCAGTGTTCTTTTATTTTGTTCTTTTCAGCTGTTTGGGTGGATGCTCATCGGTGCGGTAGCAGTTCTTGTGTTCATCACCAAGTGCCTGAAGCACTGCTGCTCACCACTCAGCTACAGACAGGAAGCTTACTGGGATCAATACCGCTCCGTTGAGGCCAGGCTCTTCCAACGTACTGCTGAGATACACTCCAAGGTCGTGGCTGCCAATAGCGTTAGAAGCTTCTTTGGCTTTGTGTATTTAGATAAGGAGGAGGAGGAGTTGGTACAGAAGTTTGCTGTGGAGAGTGTCCAGCCCAGGCCACAGTGGGACGCCATTACTGGAGTCTATATCTATCGGGAGAATAATGGCTTCCCCCTCTACAGCCGTCTTCATAAATGGGCTAAAAACATGACAGGAAACAACTTCGGTCCCGACAGCCAGGAAACAGCCTTCTTAGCTACCTAAGCTAATGGAGGCTGCAATTTTATACACACTTCCCTGGGAGTAAGTCCCATTGAACTTGATAGAACTTACTGCAAAATTTTGTGCACATCTACTCAGAAGTAAGTGTCCACCATGCTTGGTATCTCTATGCTGCAAGTTACTTCCATTTTATCTATTGACCAAACATATGGCTGATGGATTTGATGTGAATTACCATCCAAGTGGCACAGATGGACTGCATCTCAGACCAAGAGCTGAAGGAGCAAAGACCAATTTTAACTGGGTTAAACTGGGGAGTCCTTATCTGAAATATGATCACAAGCTTGTCCAGACAGAGAGAATAATAAACTTAAAGACAGATGCAAGATGAGAACAGGTCTTGCTGGTCTGATACACCAGTGGGAATCCTTCTCTGTGTATTTCCATGTGGAAGAGGAAGAGAAAATGGACTGATGCTCAGCCTCTCAACAGGAGATGCTGCAGTATTTTCCCTCCTCATTTTTGAGACAAGAAAATGCTATCTGGCAACCTTACTGTTACCACCACCTTAACTTATCCTTATTTGGCATACTTCCTCCAGAACAACTCAAAACATCATATATTACAGAGAAAACAAAAAATGTCAGCAAGCAACAAGATCTGACAGATGAGAGAACCTCAGGAACATACTTCTCTGCCTTCCACCGGGATTAAGGTTAAGGTTAGATGGGACTGGCTACATTTTGCTTCTGCAAGTGGCAGTTGCTCTGCTATTCCACCACTGGATTAAAAAAAAATCATAACTAGACTGGATTAACTTTGATAAGGTTCTCTTTGAAAAGAGAGAGACCTGCAGGATTGAACTTGGCCACCTTCTTTGTATTTATGGCACTTGCACATTAAGCTACCTGTGCTGCACTCGAATTATAAAACACAATTGTCTAAAGGTCTACCAGCAGACAGTGGCCTTTATACAAGCCTCATAGCAATTTGGGGGCCAGCCTTTTGTAATTAAAAAATGTATACATTCAGTTGTGAGGCAAGTAGGAAAGTAAAGGAAACTGCTCTTAGAGACTATTGCCTGAAAAGCAGGATAAAAGTCGTCCCCCCCACAAGTAAATAAACAGTCTAGTTTATCAATAGGAGCAGCTGTTGGGACAGAGTTAAAAGCCATGATATGATGAATAAAAGATGGTAAGACCTTCCTTTTTCTGAGGGACTGTCATAACTTCTGTCTCATAGTTTGATTTAATGCTTTTCCCGTATGCAGTTCTTTCTAAAAGCTGTTGCAGTTTTCCTTGGCTTTTAAGATTATCTTTGGATCTTATCCCCAAACATATTGCTAATTTGCTATGTCTGTTACATAGCAAATGCATAGTATCCCTCACTACTGGCATACATGTGTTCTAGTACTGCTATGAAAATGATGAGAAGAGATTCTGACCGTGGGTAAGATCTGACATGTCCTACTTAGAGTAGACCCGTTGAAATGAATGGGACTTAAGTCCTATTAATTTCAATTGGCCTACTCTAACTAGGCCATGTTGAATTCTACCCCATATTTAGATCAGTTCTGTCTCTTTTGAGAAGGTCTAAAGTAGCATATGGGGGAAGGAAACTGGAGGAGCTGGGATGTAAATGAAAAGGGACAAAGCCATACGAATCCAATCCTACTTTAAATCTTCACAAGGCTTGAGCTTTTTTTAACCAGAGTTATAAAAACTACACTCTCAGGATTTTGTGAAGTGCAGATGTAGAAGAAAAATGGGAGGTTTTTCCCCTTCAGAAAGTACTTCAGTTTGAGCCACAATGATGGGACAAATCAGATGGAATTAGAGAACCATTCTCACCTACTATATTAAGGAGGCAGTAGACTGCAGCCTTTCAACAACTTTTAGGCCTTAAATATGTATATTTTTATAGGAGGACTAGAAAATAACAATGACATGATTGTCTAGGCCTATATGTATAAAGCATGAAATATCAACAAGTAACCACAACACATATACATTGGCATTGTCAAAAGTTCTCTCTAATTCAGAGTTATGGTGGGTTGTTGTTATTATTTTCATTTCTATACTGTCCAATAGCCGAAGCTCTCTGGGCAGGATGGATATGTGTGAGAAAATTAATACATGAATCAAGCAAGACAAGCCATCTCATTAACTTACTGTGGCAGAACACACAACCTAGAATACTGGTAGAGGAAAGACACCAGAAATATTCCTTGCTACTCTGAGATGAGTAAAAGAAAAAGGAATTATACACACGCACAGTTTCAATGCATTTAGTGAGCAATGCCATCCCCACAGGGAAGAAAAAGGTAGTGTGGGCTGCTTTCTGCCAATTATGAACTTTTGTTTTAAAAAATGTTTTGTTTTTTTTTACAAATCAGCATTTAAATAAAACTCCAAATGTAAATTCTTATATTTAAATGTTTGAGGAAGGTACAAAAAGTATCAACATTTACAGGGGTTATGCTCTTATATAGTTCTTGGTAAGTCATGGTGATTTGGTCCTGGCTAACCCAATCAGCTGTTGAGACCATCTGGAAATGTAGCAAGCAGGAATGCTCTCCTTCCTCCAACAGTGCTATGTTTCTCTTCTCTATGTTCAGGGATAGCAAGCAAGACGCCAAAGTCTGTCCGCTTCAGAAGTTAGCTCGCAGCAAGACTGCTCTTGGATTCCACGTATTCCAGTGCAGCTGCCTTCACAGCCTGGACTGTTTCTGCTGTGCCATACTTCTTCTCATACTCTAGGTTCCGCTTAAATAAAAACTTCATCTTCTTTGCCGCTAGGCTCAGGTGTATTACTCGCTCAAAAATATCCCTGTGGAAAACACAAAATACTGTTCAGAATACGGTTTGATTATCAGATTCTCTTCTATTTCAAAATGGCTTGTTAGTGATGTGTGGTGAGTGCGCACACGTGTCACATTCTCTTTCAAAGCCCATGCCTCCTTCAGAGGTCATTATGCAATCATACTACCAATGGAAAGCAAGGCAGAGATCTATATGGGAGACTCTGGTCTGGGTTTGAAGCTTCTTTGCCTACTAGGAGCACTTTATTAGCAGGGTACACAAAACCCAGAAAGATCCAAGATACTGCCCTCTAGAAACACAGCCTGCCCTAACAAAAAAACAAAATAAAACCCGTAGTGTGTACGGTGGAAGCTTTAAGATCCCCAACACCTACAAGAGGCTGTTCAAAGAGCTTATGACATTAGCACAAGCTTCAGATCTCTCCAGATGTACATCATCCTTCAGAGCTCAGTATGTACACTCTGAGAGGTACATCTCTTTGGCACATTGCTCTAAGTTTGATAGAGCAGGGGCAAACTTGAGACTTCAGAAAGCTATGAGCTCTTTATGGACATGGTAGGGGACACTCCAGACTGAAAAGTGTGAGAATTTCTAGTCTAGGTGCAGGCTTGTGTCAGTCTGGGGCAAGGTTCACATATAACAGAAAACCAAGGTTACCTTCTAAGAGAACGAAGTGCAGCAAGCCTCGGGTTTGTGAACCCCTTTGAAGGCTTGTACATGTAACAGGAAAACATGGTTTCCCATTATGTCTGAACCCACTCTGGATGCTCTAACTGGTTTGTCAAAATTGGCAAGTGTTGCACAGCCTCTGCTCCATCTCTCCTCAGAGAGTAAGAAGTACAGTGGACTGTTCAGAGAAGTAGATTTCTAAAAAACTTTGCAAGGAAGGAAAAGCAGCAGAAAGCATAATCTGTCATGTTTCCAGGACAGGCTGTCTGCAGTCTCCACAATCACAGAAAAGCCACTGTTGTGCTTTTCTGAAGTACAAATGAACAAATCTATAAAGCTCGATTTTGCTCAGTTTCTCATTTTTTCAGCATCCGGTTTTCATAGTTTGTGGGGGACTTAAAAGTCCACACAAAAATCTGTATATATATTGTCAAGTGCATTTCTTGAAATATATGCACTTTTAATGCATTTTTCAAAAGATATGCACTTTTCCAAATTTATTTTACAAGTGATTTCCCCCTAAAATAAAGTATTTTTATGCACAACTCTCCATAATATATGCATTTTTTGTGTACTTTTCCTGTAATGTAGACATTTTTGTGCAAAATTCTGGAAAGTGCAAATATCACCATATAACTGCATTCCAGTTTGGGAAGTGTGAATTTGGTAAGTTGCTTTGGCACCTTTCAGCATTGTAAAGTTTGCTTGCAAAAATCAAGCCTCCCAGCTTGCCTTAATTTCAAGGCCAGTAGGCATTCCCTATGTTGTACTCACACCCTTTCCAGGAAAGTTCAGAGGTCCCGGCCATCCCATACCAGTACTAAATGTGCCAGTACATCTTTCCCATACCAGTACTCACCGTACTTCCTTTTGGCTGCCATGTTTCATCATCATGTCTATGTACACTGACCAGAGGTCTGTTCGTTTTGGATATGTGCTCAGGGTATTCTCAAAAATGGCCTTGCCATGCTCTGGATCACCATACTGGAACTCCAGCTGTGCCAGTTTTGAAATCACATCCACATCTGCAACAGGGCAAAAGTGCATTTTTAAGTGTTCTTTCTAGTAGTCATCACTGGTTATGCTTAAGAGTTTGAGGATGCTGCAGTTACTTTGGGAATATGCTATTAGCAGTGAATTAGGGTTCCCTGCTAGGAAATTCTCAGAGTTAATATGCAAACTAAAATATCTAATCTTTTTTGTTGTCATAAAACATGTTCATTATGTATTGTGGCTGCAAATTTTTCTCATCATAATATTTGGGTTCATTTCAGTGTGTAGGCAGGGGAGGAAAAACTAAATGCATTAAGGGTGCAATTCTATTACGAGGATCATAAGCCCCCAAACTTGGGAGGCTTACGAGCATCCTATGCAGGGAGGAAGAAGTGGCGGAGGCGATCTTCGCCTCTCCATCCTCCCGCAATGCATTTTTGCTAGAGGGCTTTTTTGCCCATCTAGTGATAGCATTTCAAAAGGGGAGGAAAGGAGGCTGGAGAGGCCTCAGGACAGCTTGTATACCCCTCTCTGAGGTTGTGTTCCCAATGTGGTTCTTTCCGCACCAGGGGTGGGTGGGTGGGTGGGGGGGTTCTGACTCCCTCCTGAGGTTGGAGCGCAGTCTCCAACCTTGGATCTGGGAATCCAAGGTATCCTATGGCCCCATAGATGCTGACTAGGGGCCATAGGATTGCTCCCTAAGGCAGCTTTCTCCAACCTGATGCCTTCCAGATGTGTTGGAATGCAACTCCCATCATTCCCAGCCAGCATGGCCATCGGCCATCTGGAGGACACCAGGTTGGGGAAGACTACATTAAACCACGAAGACAGAAAGATATCAAGAAACCATGAGGGCAGTCTGAGCGATAAAAGACCTGTCCTGGTTTCTCAAGCCTTTGGTAGACTGCATCATCAGGAGTGCTTATACACAGTGCACCACAGCTGTTTTAAGAATCTCCCTTTCAGAAGTTGTGGCCCCAACCACACAAATCCCTAACTGTATTTTAAACTCACAGATAAAAGGGGGGGGGGGCATCAAGCAAGCTGTTGAAAAATAACTTGTTAATGATGGCTATGAAAATTCTTAGAGCTCCTAACTTTCTGCCTTTCCTAGATGTCTGTGCTGCTTAAGTAACCAATAAGGAATCTACCATAAATGCTAGTCATAGGGGAGGATACAGCGACACACAGAGAGAACAGTAAACAAGTGGTCCTTACGTTCTTTGTCTGGCAAGCACTTCAGGGCACGTGGGAGGAGCTTGTGAGCCGCCTCCATCAAGCCTCTTTTCAGGAGGAATGTGGCATACTTCACCCACACAGACTTTTCCTGACGAAAGCGCTTTAGCATAGTATTGTACAGGTCATCAGTTTCCTGAAAGGAACAGCACAGAGAAGGCATCATTCTAAATACAGAAACATACTTCTGATCCTATGATTTAGAGAATGGTTGTTATTTATATTGTTCTGAGATATATTCTAAGCAGGTGCAGGCCCCATGTGTAGAACTCCACAAAAACCACAAAGAAGAATGTTATGGATCAAAACTAAAAGTCAGGACTCTAGTGACACTGTGCATATTCCAAACTTGGCTTTTGCAAACATACTGGCTCCACGCCTGGATTCCCTGCCTTCCAGCAACTGCAAAAATTGCTGGTGGCTACTCCTGTGGCTGAAGGCTGACCAGCACTAAGTCCCAGGGACCAAGGAGATTCTGGCACTGAATAGATGAAAGAAATAGGCATGGCTTGAAAACTACTGCCTTCTATTTTCTCCAGTTTCCAGCCTTAAAAGTCCCACCCCCTTTAGATTGCTCCTCCAGCTTCTGTGACTCAACATTCCTACAGAATGCCAATTGCTATTTTAGATCCTGTCCAGAAATTCTAAATCCAGCATCAAAGAAAAAAATACAAAACAATTCTACCTCTAGATTCATAAAAAATAAGCAAGATACATCACAATTAAAGTATGCTGCTCTAATATCTTCTAATTGCAAATTCTGTAATCTTGGAATACAGAATCCATAGGTCCCAGAACATATTATGCAGCCAAGAACCGAGAGCAAGAGGCAGTATCCTGGTACTGCTGGGAAAGAGCCACGTAGAGAATAAGCCTCTGCCGGTCCGAAATAGAGGCAACATCCACAGTCCATTAAGTCCAAAGGGTAAGAAGCAGCCTAGGATCCAGCTGGACCAGTTTAAGTGTACTCTTTCGAAGGACAGACAAGCAGTTTTCCTGCCACACTCAGTGAGCAGAAGCGATCCTCCTCTTTAAAACACTAGTGTAACATGCCTCACCTTATATTTCTCAGAGCTATCATAGATGTCTACTAACTGTTGGAAGACCTTCAGAGGCTCATTGTACTGAATGGCTCTTTCAAAGACTTTCATCAGTGCTTCCTCTGTGCCATACATGTTTTCCAGATTCAGTAGGGCGACCCACACATTCAGCTTTTCTTGTTCCTCTCTGAAAGCAAAGCAAAAAAAGAAAAGAAAAAAAGACCAAACCTCAGCCTTTTGTAACAGCTGACCCAAAACCACTCACTACCAATCGAAGTGTAGCCACACTGATATTAGATTAACTTTCCCCAACCTGATGCCCTCCAGACGTGTTGGACCCCAACCTCCAGCCAGCAGGGCCACTGGCAGCTGTAGTCCAATACATCTGGAGGGCATCAGGTTGGGGAAGGCTGATCTAGATCATGCTCTGCTGCCACTGCCATTCCTCTCTTCCTCTTTGGGGTGTTTGTGTTCAATTACTGGGATGTATGCTATCCCAGCCCCATGGATTCTAGCCCTCAGCAATGAGACTATACAACCCCTCAACCCCTCCTCCTCATCAGAAAAAAACTGACCCAGCACAATGTTTCCATCCCCTCCTCAGATATGGGGCACATAACACAAGCAGGTTACATTAAGGAACTGTTGCCAGGACAGAATGCATTTTTCTGAGCAAGTGTTCTAGAGTTGGATTTTCCCTTCCAGCCTGCTAGGTAGCACTAAGGAAGTTAAAGGCAGTTACCCAAATTGCATGCCACTACTAGAGTTAGATTCATCTGTGCAATTAGGATGAACACAATTTAAACTGTTGCTTGTTATAATAATAATAATCCCTTTTCCTGCCTTTAACCAATGCAGGCGGCCACTGCACTGCTTTGTCAACTCACACATATGGCCCATTTTCTTTTGCACCAGTCCCTTATTGTTTGTCTGTCTAAGATAAATGGTCCCCTAACTTTCACTTACTTGGCAGAAATGGAACTGCTGCTGGACCCACTAGAACTGACTCTGGAGCAAATGAAACTCAAACTACAAGTTCTAGAATTGAAGGGGGGGGGGAGAACCCATTGAATTCTAGGGTCCCTACAAGCTCCACCATATAGTTCAGTGCCTGGGTTCCAACTCTTGGTGGGTAACAGCAGCATCTCCCAACAGTAAATATTGGCTGGCATATGGAAGGAGTAAATGAGGAATCTGATCTGGATTTTGCATTTTTATAGCAATTTTCCTATTATGGTAGGGTGCTCTATCTATCTATCTATCTATCTATCTATGAATAAAACTATAGCATAATGGAATCCACCACACATAAGTTAGAGAAGAAATCCTGAATGTCTGTTGACAGAATCACAATGTTCTCTCTCACCTACTAAGGAGGACTGCAGCAGACTGGGGCAGTGGCTGTGTAATGAGTAGGGGAAAAGTGAAGCAGGGAGAAGAGAAGAGTGACATTACCCATTTAACCCTGCAGCTGTCCCTCCCTTAAGCTACAGCCAAGTAAAACACTGTGTAGGCATGAATGGCTATCGACTAAAGCTAAAGGGTAACAGTTCACAAGAGACTATTGACCTAAAGGAGATGGTTTTAAGTGCCCTTTCTGCCACAGCTCTGGCTTTCTCGATCTCTGTAGCCTGAAGATGAAAAGCCATGTACTGCAACCAGAGGATGGAGCTGTCAGGGTTGCCAAGGACCAAACGGTCAAAATCATCTGCTGTCTGGGGCTGCCGGCTGGGATCCATCAGGGCAGCTTCTAGTTTGGAGAGTTCCTTCTCTGCCCTCTGCTTCTCCAGCTCCTTTTTCTTCTTTGTTTGCTTCTTGGTCTTAAAAAGAGAGAAAGGGCATGATGATTGGGAAAGCTGCAGTGCTACAAGATACAATTATATAGAGGATGTGATGTATTCAATTACATTCAAAGCTATTCTTAGCGTCAACTCTCATCCTGGTGCCACCTTTGTTGGTGTATTCTAACCAAAGACTAGGAATGAGCTTGAAAGCAGGTGTGTCCTTGAGTGGCAGCCTACTCCCTTGCTACAGGTGGTAATAATCTGTGTAAGCATGTGGGAGGTGTTTTATGGTATAAAGCCTAGCTCTGCAGTGTAATCACTCTCTCTCACTTGATGGCTGTGAGGAGCAGGTAACAATGTATCCTGTATTCTGTATATAGTTCTGATTTAACTCTTTTATGCTTTGGATTAAATATATTAGAAGGACCTAAATGAGGAATGTATTCTTTACTGGACCACTGACACTACTGTTATTGCTGACTCTGCTACAACACCAACAACCTTCTCATCTCTATGACACCCTCCCTGCACTACACTCTTTGTTCTCCTGTATGTCCACTTGGCTAACATGAGCTTTGTCCAGTCCTCCAGTTTACTTGCTATTGGTCCCACCACTGCTACTGAAGTCCCAGCTTGGCCACAGATGTGTGGAAGATGGATAGAGAAAGGGAGTTTGTGGGTAGGGGCAGAATTTAAAATTTTGCTGCATATAAAGAAGCATCTCCTTTTCAGAACAACACAACTCAAGTATATATACGGTAAATTCCCAAATGTAAGCCTCAAAACCCAAAGGGAAATCTTTGCATAAAATAATTCCCATCATGAACCAGAAGCCGAGGTAAGGAGATTCAGATCCTGCGGTTGCTGGCTGTACCAGGATCTCTTAATTTTACAAGAAAAGTATTATCTTTGGGTTGGACCCAGACTTAGTCATGCTTAGAGTAGACCTATTAAAATCAACGAGCCTTAAGTCAGTCGTGATTAACTTAAATTCCATTGATTTCAATGGGTCTACTACACCCAACCCTATATACTTTCTAGCCCAGCAAGATAGTACTTCTGTTAAAGCGCCTAAGTTAAAAGATCAGTAAAAAGGACTGCCAACTGCATATAATGTAATGCCAAAGCAAACTATATGGAGATACTACACCGTGGACTCTGTATCATCTTCTTCCTCACTGTCAGAGTTTTGCTCCCTTGGTTTCAGCACCACTGCATCCAGCACATTTAAGCCCTCCTCCCATGTAAAGCTGGTTGAAACCTTCAACCTTGGAAGTTCTTTTCCCTGCTGGGAGAAAAACCAAAGACTGTATTTAGACACACACACACACACACACGTCAGTTATCTCACTCAAAATGCAAACACTGCTCTAGCCACGACAAGACACCCTTTCCCTTCTTCAGTCTTTCACCTTAGATTTCCTCTCACACCTTTCTTCTTCCTCCTCCTCCCGAGAGTAGACCTCAACACCACTATCATCATCTTCAGTGCAACGAGCTCTCTTCTTTGCTGGCTTTGCTTCCTGTCATTGCAGAGAGAAAAATTATGTAAAAGATGAAATAATTTTTAAAAACAAAATTTATGTGCATGCATTAAAAAAAAAGAAGACCACAACCAAAATGCCCCCCAGCCTCCAGCTCTTATCAGGCCTAAACCCCCTCCAGGACAGATACCTGCTCACTTTCGGCATTTCCCCTTTTTTGCTTTTTCAATTTCTTGCACTGTTTGTCCATTTCACCATGTGACACACCCAGGGACTCTGGAATAATGCTTGGTTTCCCAGTGTCTTCAGGAAGGAGTGAGAGCTCCACAAGATTACATTCTTTATTTATACTGCAGAATGATGAAAACACACACACAAAAGAGAAAGGGCAGAAAAAGTGACAGAAGAGATAAGTAACTGCCATAAACATTAGATCTACCTAATGCTTTCTTAAATGTACAAAGTGTTTTATATTCTTTAACTTTTTCAGCCTTACTTCAGCCCTGTAAGGTAATCATTATCATTACCATTTTATAAAATGATTAACAGAGGGCAAGACACAAACATTCACCCCAAACCCAGATAGCCCACAGCTGTAGTGATATTTGAACTCAGGCCTCTTTCCGCCAAGTTTAAAGCCTAAACCAGGGGGTCCCCAATGTGGCACCTGTGGGGACCTCCAACAGCACCCACAAAGCTCTCCACTCCCAGCCCCCTTCAAAAAACCTTTTAAAAAATAAAAACCTTGGGAAATGTTATGGTAGTCTTCTTTCTCTCCCTTTCTAGCCTTGCTCTTTCTCTCCCCTCTCCCCTTTTGCCTTGCTATTTCCCCCTCCCTCTCAGCTTCTAGCCTCACTACTTATTTCCCTCACCGTCTGACTAGCCAGGCCCCCACAGCAGCCGTTATGTGACTAACCACATTCTCTGTGGGAGCCATTTTGTGGTGGTGCCCACAGCAGTTTCTCAAATTCCCAGATGTGTTCACAGGTCCAAAAAGGTTGGGGACCCCTGGCCTAAACCTTACTGTCTCCCTGTGCCTGCACTAGTTATGCCACCCCAAACTCGCTGCTCTATTTAGGAAACATCACACCTACCTGAAAACTCTGGCAGTGAGGAGCTGACCTATATGTATGTATTTCGCACACAATGACTGATCTGGCACGAAGAAAGGGGTGATATGCTGCTGGTGGGATTTGACCCACAACAGAGTTAGACAATCTGTCAAGAAAAGAAGGGCAGTGACTTCAAATGGTCAAGTTTATTTCAACAGACAAATCACTCCAACCCTGACAGAAGCCCTTGCTTTGGATCTGCAGTCAGCCTACATAAGAGAAAGAGAATAGCAGGGGTCCTGTAGTTTGGGTTTCAAGTACATTTACAAATTTAAGGAGAAATTTATACATTTATTTAGTTACCGTATTTTTCGCTCCATAAGACGCACTCCCCCCCCCCCCCAACTAGGTGGAAATGTCTGTGCGTCCTATGGAGTGAATACAATAAATATATATATATATATATATTAACTTTCCTCTGCTGGTCCAGAGCAGAGGACTCCTGGGCAGGGCGGGGGAAGCCCCCGCCAAACAGCTGATTCCCACGGAACAGCTGATTTTTTTTATTTTTTAAATTTTTTTTATTTTTTTATTTTTACTTTCCTCTGCTGGTCCGGAGCGGAGGACTCCTGGGCAGGGCGGGGGAAGCCCCCACCAAACAGCTGATTCCCGTGGAACAGCTGATTCCCACTGAACAGTTAATTTTTTTTTTTTAAAAAAAAATTTAATTTTTTTTTTTTACTTTCCTCTGCTGGTCCAGAAGAGCGGAGGACTCCTGGGCATGGCGGGGGAAGCCCCCGCCTCTCAGCTGATTCCCCGTGGAACAGCTGATTTTTTAAAAATAAAATTATTATTATTATTATTTTATTTTAATTTTTTTACTTTCCTCTGCTGGTCCGGAAGAGCGGAGGCCTCCTGGGCCTCTCAGCTGATTCCCCATGGAACAGCTGATTAAATATATATATATATATATATATATTGGTACCATATGGTAAGTGCGTCTTATGGTCCGGTGCGTCTTATGGAGCGAAAAATACGGTAAATTTGTATCCTGCCTTTCCATCATATGGCTAACAGCAATAATAAATCAAGAAACAATTTAAAAAACCATGAAAACAAGGCAGGTAAAACTTATTAAGTTCAATAGCAGATGGTAGGATTCAATGTGTATTGGTACCATTAGGAAAAGCTTGGCTCATAGTTCTTTGAAGCCTGGAATGGCATCAACACTCTCAGTGAGCTGGAGGGAGGAGCAGGGAAATTATAGGACCCTGTAAGAGTCAGAAACTGCTCCTGATGTTGAGGCAATACAAAACGAGGTACGCCATCACTTTTCACCTCTTGTTGTACAGCTATAAAACCCACAGGGAAGTGGAGAGCAGAAGGAGAGCGCAAGATCACCATGACCTTGCAGCAGCTTAGACTAGTGGTATGGCAGACTCAGTTCTCTCTCCTGGCCAATAATCCACATAAGCCCCAGGGAAACAAAACTGGAAAATTCCTATGGACACACAAAGAGAAATAGCAGCTCAGCTACCCAAGGTCTTTGTGTGGAGAGCTCAGGATGAACGAAGGCCTACATAACAGGCATTCAGACAACCTGTAGCAGATGTCCAATGTCTATATTATCAAGGGTCATTCTATAAGCCATAAATGGGTTGATAGGACAGAAGTGTGCTTTGAAGCACAAACCAATCCCCTCAAATGGTCAAGCTCTATAGCTGGGGCTCTCTAGCAGTATTCACAGTTGTGGAACACATGTGTGTGTGTGTGTGTACACACACATAAACACATGCATTCAGATACATGTTACATACAACACCAAAAAGATGTCACATAGAAGTGTGGAGTATCTCTATTTCATATAATGTGAACACATTTTTCCTTTCCTTTTAAGTCAAATGGTGGGCAAGCAATTTTTTTTTAAAAAAACAACCCATACATACATTGGTTAATATTTGGTAGGACTGGCATGGGTCAGATATGCTGCCTATCCTTGACCTCTACTACTGCAGAATCATTATATCATTATTCATTATTTCTCTCTCTCTCACTCACACACTCACTCTATCCCAGCCAACATTTACAAAATGGAAATTACTTGTATGGGTAGCAAGCAAAACTCACCCAAAGATGATGCCCGATGGTGTGATAGATTTGACGTAGCCTCTAACAGGCTGACCCTTCTGAATATTATCGAGGGACATGATTTCAGGATCTTCCACTTTCCTATGGCTCTTGGGATTTATTCTACAACAAAGATAGGGAAGTAGTGAAATGCCCTCTTCCAGGCTAAGCAAAGAAAATCCAAACTTCTGGAGAGTGTCGAGCAACAGATCTGGGCAACGCAGCGAAAAATCCCCACAGTTGCAAGTACAGAATCCATTGCAAGCTATGGAATGCTAACAATCTCAATTTCCACTTTAAGATGGTAATAAAATATTAAAGTTCTTGCTTTCTTGGCTTGGAGAAAAGCTCACAGAGGTGACAACAGTGAACGAAGAAGTAGGAAACTGAATGGGATTTATTTACTTTGCCTGCCTGCTCCTAAGAACTGGACAAAGAAAAACTCAAGAAGAACTAATAAGAAACCACAGGGCCCCAAACTAACAACTAAACAAAAAAGCATGAAACTTGAGCAAATGCACACATATTTATCTGAATTGCAGAAACAATTCTAAATTCAATTGAATTAGGTTTTTGCACTTGCATTTTTGGTCCAAATATTAGGTTTCTGCATTACCATTTCCCAAATACCAGGGCAATTTATGCTAATTTTGGACATCTGCAACATAGAATGTTGAGTAATCCCCCCCCCCCCAAATCTACTTCCCTTCTAATAGTCTAGATTTAGGGTTCAGTTCCTTACCTGGATTGCCGGAGAGACACTTCCATTGTATTATCTTCATTGGAAAGGACATAGCATCTGGATGTAGGGGGGAAAAAGATGGATTTTTTTGTACAGAGAAAACCCCACCCTGACAGAAAAAATGGGGATGATGTTATACATGCCTTAGTTACATCTGGATAACTGCAATGCACTCTGAATAGGGCTGTCTTTGAAAAATACTCTGAAACGACAGTTGGACTGCCTTCTTCTGTATGAGCCTGCCTGCATATTGGAGCCACCTTCAGAAGCCCCCCTACACGTCCCAATGTTCCCAGAAACACACTTGGTTGGGACCAGGGAGAAGGCCTTTCTGTGGCTGCATCTAGGCTCTGGAACTACCTCCGGTGGGAGGATGCATCTTGCCCCCTTCTTTGATGGCCTTCTGGAAGTTAATAAAAAACCTTCCTTTTTTAGGAAGCCATTTCATTTCTAGATGGCTTATTGTTCTGGTTTTAACTGTCTGCTTTTAAAAAAATAACTTTTGTTGCTGCTGTTAGTGTATCATTTTATTTATTTATTATATTTATACCCCGCCTTTTTTCCTTCAAGGAACCCAAGGCGGCTTACATAATCCTCCTCCTCCTCTCCATTTTATCCTCACAACAACCCTGTGAGGTAGGTCAGGCTGAGAGTCAGTGACTGGCCCAAAGTCACCCAGTGAGTTTCATGGCCGAGCGGGGATTAGAACTCGGATCTCCTGAGTCCCAGTCCAACACTCTCACCACTACGCCACACTGGCTCTCAACATCATTGGGTGTTGTTTTTTTTTCTACTGCTGTTTTAGTAGCTTAATATTTTTGGAACTGATTTTTTCATATCATTAATTTGTGGTTTTACTTTTGTTAGCTGCCTTGAGTTTTTTTTTTGAGGAAAGGCAGGATATAAAGGTTTAAAGTAAATAACATTTATGCAATAGTGTTCCTGAACATGGACTTTCCTGGACAAGAATCAATTCTGCAATACTGGGAACTAAATACAAGAGAACAAACTTAGAAGTAACTCAGGAAATGAAATGATTTGGGGATGGAAATCTGTGGAATAACTATACTATGAGAGGACATATATGTATCAGGGCTACTACTTAAACTGTAAAAATGTTCAGTGTTTGAGATTACAATGAAATATTCTAGAAGCCGAAGAACGATGTAAAATTCCCCACACAAGTATTGAATATTCTAGAGAGGTGGTCACTGGTAAAGGGAGTTTTCTCCGTTTGTCTACAGAGATGATTTTGCAGAAGGCTCTTACCTGACCATTTTTCCAGTGCTAAAGTTTTCTAGCGGCTGCTCAGCATATGAATCACTCAGGTGGAAAAGGCTGATTTTGCCAGTCCTTCCAAAGGGAAGTGAAACAGTCAGGCCAACATGTGGAATCACCCTTTTCACGCAGCCTAGTGTGATGGTTCCTTTCTCCAGAGTATGAACTCCTGCTCAAGGGTGAGGAGATTCAAAACAGGCAAAGTCAGATATTACGCACACCACACTCTCCTATGGCCTGCTTATACCTTCAAACTGCTCAAGCTTGTTAAGTGGGTTGTATCTTGAACACCCAAGTGCAACTTAGATAATTTCCTACATACAGAGGATTTCATCCAGTCCTGTGTACAACACTAGGGACGCTACTACACTGGTGTAGACAGGAAGGATTATATCAAGCTTCCAATAGCAGAAAGGAAATGGAGAGGACAGTCCTGTATGTGCCTACTAAGAAGTAACTTCCACTGAGTTCAATGGGTCTTACTCCCTGATAAATGGGTACAGGACTGAAGTCATACTCTGTTTTGCATGTCACACTAAACCACACTAGTTTAGCGAGATGTGCACAAGAAGGAAGGAGGTGCCACGAGTGTCCAGCTCATGTGCTCTCCCCTCTTCTTCCCATGAATGTGGCCGGGAGGAAGACTTTGGCAGTGTTTACATTCACTTCCACAGAATTTGGCTTGTTGCTGTGTGCAAACCAAAGATCATGGCTTTTAACAAACTCTGGTTAGCTTAACAATCCAGCGGGATAATTTATGATTTGAAACTGGCTTGTTTGGAAACTGGCCAGAGTTTGCTGTAAACCACAATCTTTGGTTTATATGCAAGGACATGCAAAGATCCTGTGAAAGTGAAACTTAATGCTACATGGGAGGGGGCAGGAGGAGTGCAAATGGGGCCACCGCCAGAAACACTGTTGATAACTCCTCTAGAACTATGACAGAGGCAAAAAAAAGAGCAACTATTTGCTCAGCATCTCTAGCTTTTAAACTTACTTCAGCATCAGGGCTTACCCTTTGATTGAGCAAATGAGCCCTTATCAAGGCAGCATTAGTGGCTATAAATGGATTATTTGCCCATTCACTTTTATTGACATACAGCCTGATTCAGAACTAATGTACATGGAGCTGTCACCAAGCACAGCCTTCCCTATTTGTTACAATATAACAGGCACCTCCACACATGCACAATTTGGATATGCATGTGGAGCTGTGTGTGACACAGCAGAAGTAAACAGAAAGCCATTTCATGTTTAGGGACTCCAACGGACAGTTGGCGCTTTCATACACCAGCAAGCACTGGATCAGAGTTTTATTGTGCATATGGAATTACATTTACAGGAATCTGATGACTAGGTAGAGGGTGACAGTTACTGGCACCTCTCTTTCTGGGATGTTAATGAAGTGGGATTTTTCTTTTAATCTTACCTGATAGTGACAGGAAGAGTTTGGTCCCAGTGGTATCAGAGCCTGTTACTGTTGCAGCCAAAGCCTGTCCATTTTTGAAGTATTTCCCTGCATGCTTTAAGACCTGATAGGAGAGAAAGATGTGATCATGACCACCAAAAGGGTTGTACTCTACAGTTCATTGAGGTCTGTACTAGTGCTTGAGCTCTTCATAAAACACCACTCTGGGAGATTAAAGGCTGGGCCTAGGCTTCAAATTGTGTACCTATCTGGCAAATGCCCAGAGAAGCTTTAAAGTTTTCTACACACTTGCAATAAAAAATTCTGACCAAACAGAATCTTCATGTGTCTACATCTGCTCTTCTCACCCTGAAACACTGCAACAACCCATTACAAGGCAGGCTGCTGACTACATAAATACGCGTTTATACAACTAAGGAATTCTTAGAAGGAGTTGGCAGAACGAGAACAAAAACACAAGGAAGAATCTTGTGGCACCTTGAAGTCTAACCAGACTAGAGTGAACGAAAGCTTATGCCATAATAAACATGGTAGTCTTTAAGCTGCCACAAGTCTATTTCTTGCTTTTGCTTCAACAGATTAAAATGGCCACACCTTTAGAAATATCTGGGAAACACATCCATAACATTTTAATGTTATCTCTCTAGCATGTGAAAAGTGCTCATGTTATTGAGTGTAGTAAGAGTACTGTGTCCCTTATTCCATGGCAATTACTTACCCGGGGGTTTAGGGAAAGCAGCAGCTGCTGAACTCTTCCTCTAATATTAGGAGTGACCTCCACCTCCAGCCATTTCTTTATAAGATTGTACTAAGAAAAGAAACCACAGGAGAGAAGACATAGCACTTCATTATTCCACTGGAAAAGGCTGAGAGCAAGCATATGTAGTCCTAGGTAACAGGCCCTATAATTCACCCAGGCATCTCAGCATCACACACCCCTCCCCTGTAAAACAAGAACCTGAAAAGTAAACATAAGAAAAGTAGTTCCCAACTTTTTTGGGATCCCCCCCCCCAATAAAAATATTTGAGGCCACATCCCAATAGGTGTGATTTCTCAACTTCTGTTCAAGCCCATTGTATTCTGGAGGATTTCATTCTTCCTTAGTCTAAGGTAGCAACTGGCCCCAAGTTTAAAGAGGGGGGGGGGAAACCCTACTGTACAAGCTTTGAGAAATTTTAGGCCTTACCTTCTTCACAAAGCATGTCACCATCTGTCCAGGCTTGAAGGGTTTCAACATTTCTTCCGGATTGCTATCTTCAGGGCCCAGGGTTGTTTTGCTTTCCTCTTTCAGCTGACTAATCACAAGAGGTAAAGCAGTTATGCCTCTAGGTTTTCTACTTTAGCACTCCAATTCCTCCCCTCTCTCCACTCAAAATGTCCATTATCTATTCATGTAGAGTAGAGGGCCCCCAATTCCAACTTGATTTGTGGCAATCAAAAAACAAGGTCCATAGTGCACAAACAACATACCAAGATGTGTGTCACAGGCCTTGTAAATTCTTGACTAGCACAAAAAGTTTACAGATACTTTTTGAAAAGTTTACAGATATTTACAGATACTTGCTCAGATTAGAACAATAGTACCTGATAGTAACCTGTGAATGGCTTGGATTCTAAGCTGCCCCTCTATTCATGTAAGGGATGAATATGGGGGCATTTTTGCCCACTGCTCCCTCCATCTGCAGTCCCCTGCACCATATCATAAGAACATAAGGAGAGCCATGCTGGATCAGACTAAGGGTCCATCTAGTCCAGCATTCTGTTCACATAGTGGACAACCAGCTGCCTGTGGGAATACCACAAGCAGGACATGAGTGCAACAGCACCCTCCCGCTCATGGTCCCAGCAACTGGTATACAGAGGTTCTTCCAACCCCCCAGGAGGAATTTCCAGGGAGCACAGGGTTAACAAGGGGAAGGAAAGGAGGGAAAGTTCCCCTTTGTGAACTCTGTTTTGTTCACAGAAAGAAAGTTAGGATCCAAGTCAGTGTAATTCTTCAATAGCCTGTTCTGTTTTAGAATTTAGCAATTGTTGCAGAATATTAAACATGAGGTATGTTTTGGGCAGTCTCTGTATCATGATGAGAGGATCAGCAGTTTGAGACCCACTCCTTGCCTCCACCCAATATCTCTAGGCTCAAACACTTGCCAACATTTCCTGGCCTCCTCTGTATATCACTATCCCAGGACCTGCCTAGAAATTCTGGAGTCTACAACAGTAATTCAGGACCTGAATCATAATTTACAGGAATCTGGCAAGTTATATTTGGGCCTAATATTTGTCTAATACATTCTCCTCTTGTATTTCTTAGATGCAGAATTTTAGGTATAAAATTCCTGTTCTGTCCCTGGCACTCAGACCAATAGGAACAGTTTAGAGGGGTGCAGTTGTAAGCATGTAACATGTTCTAAGACTTCAACTCACTACACACAGTATTAAGACGCCTCCTTACCTTGGTCGGATACTGAGCTCTGGGCATGTACGGGTGAAGTAGGGATGGGTGATGGGCAAATATCTGAAAATTAAGGGCAGATTAGCACGTCATTCTTGCTCTAACAGATTTGGTATAAAAGAAAGACAGCACATGCCACCCTTACACTAGCAGAATGCTAAGCAAATACACAAGCTAACCAGCTTTTCCTTTCAGTTATTTCAATATGTTTCCTTGGTAGGGCGCCTTAGAAATATTAACTCTGCTTCCTGAGAGAGAAGGTGCCATAGAATTTTACACCTGCTGATGTTAGACAAGTTCACGTTCACTATCTCATTCTCTCATTTCAAAGAATTGAAAAAAATATGCCACATTTTGCAGACATTTCTATAGTCCTACATATCTGGACAACTCTGCTTCTTTCAGAAAAAGAAAAAATACTGTTCTCCAGCAATGTCAGACCCATTTCCCAAAAATGTTCACAGTTCCCATTTTTCTCAATTACAGTGATGATCTAAAAGGTCCAAGTATAAAATGTAAGGTGCAGTTCTATGTGCCCATACTGAAACTTGAACATTCCAGGTTTCTCCTTTGTCAGTCACAAGCCACTGTGTTTGAGAACATAAATTTGCTAGTACAGCAATATGTATTAAAGGCTCAGGTAACAGAAAAGCAAACTTAAAATAAAAACCCTATATGGGCTTCATATCCTATTCATTTAAGTCAGAGACAGGGACCTCTGATCCACAGAGGTTCTCCATCTGACTCGCATCAGTAAGCCTCAATGCAACAGCTCTCAGGTCTGTAAAAGAACAGGCCAATTCTATGCAGAGTATTTCAAGTTTAATTGCCTTTAAACATCCTCTTATCTCCAATCACCAATCAGAGGTAGTAGCAGAAGCTTGCAGACCAGATGGAGAACCCCCAGGGGCCACATCCGGCCCATGGACTAGAGGTTCCCCATCCCTGCTCTATATCAAGTGGGAGGAGATAACCCCACTCTGGATCCCCTCCTCTGCTGATGGAGAATTCCAAGTTGCCTCCCCATCTACTCTAGAAGGAAATAGGTGGGTATTCAGGTAAGAGCACAGATCAAACTATGTTTCATGTTATCTGAACTAGGACTGTAACTACGTACGGAGCATCAAATGCACAATGAGACATCTGGACCTGGGACACAGATGTGGAAAATTTTATGCCAGCGAGAACACTGAATTGCAATGACAGAAATAACTGATTTGAAGGGATGTCACACAGAGGAGGGCAAAGATCTCTTCTCGTTCATCCCAGTTTGCAGGACACGGAATAATGGGCTCAAGTTAGAGGAACCTAGATTCCACCTAAACATCAGGAAAAATTTCCTGACTGTCAGAGCAATAAGACAATGGAATCAACTACCTAGGGAGGTCGTGGGCTCTCCCACTCTGGAGGCATTCAAGGTGCAGCTGGACAGACACCTGTCAGAGATGCTTTGACCTAGATTCCTGCATTGAGCAGGGGGTTGGACTCGATGGCCTGGTAGGCCCCTTCCAACTCTACTTTTCTATGATTCTATGACTACAAACGAGTAAAGAAAAGAGGCACTCAAACTAGGAACATTTCTCTTACCTTTGAGTTTTAATGTCTCTGCACCCAATGACTCGAGCAGTCACCTTCTGCCCAACTTTTAGCACTGATGTTGGAAAAGTGCCTAGGGAAACTTCATCCAGGATCTGGGATGCATGAATAGAACCAGTCAGGTGATCATCAATTGCCACTAGGACATGTGTAGGTTTGACAGACTTCACAGTTCCTTTGACCACATCTCCCAGACACAGTGAGTGTTTCATCATGGCTGAGGTCTCCTCTAGTGTCTCAGATTCACGTCGAGACCTGATTACAGCCTTTCTCTTCGTTGGACCTTGCACAGCAAGCAAGATCCCAGGGTCACCTGCCTGTATAGTTTTCAGAACCACCATCACTGACTGTCCCATCTTCAGCTTTTCAGAATCAAACCGGAATGTGTCATTGAAGTGGGAAGCCACAGGGATGGCGATCAGTTGACCTGTTCCTACCAACGAAACAACAGCATGCTCTATAGCCACATGCTGCACGATGGCCTGGTGTTGAGAATCTGGGGTTAACTGGAAAAAAACCCAGAGAAATGACATTGAGAGCCAGAGAATACAAAAATCTAGTACATATTTCTGTGGTCTCTCTGTCCTGAGGCAGAGGTGCAATATTTAAAGCAGGGGTCCCCAACATGGCACTCGTGGGGACCTCCGACAGTGCTGTGAAGTTCTCCACCCCCTTACCCCCTTCAAAATTTTATTTTTAATTTAAAAATTGAAAAATGTTAGGGCGCCAGGTTCTCCTTCCTATTCTTAAACCTGCTGCTGATCAGGAGGCAGGAAGAGAAGGAAAGAGTTCCTTCCTTGCCCCACCCAGTCTTCTTCCATCCACACAGGCTTTCCCCCTTTGCTCTCTCTCTCTCTACCTCTCCACTCCCAGCCTCTAGCCTTGCTACTTCTCTCCACCCAATCCCTTTCCTTGCTATTTCTCTCCCTTCCCCATCCTTAGACTTCTCTCACTTACAAGCCCCTAGCCTTGCTCTTTCTCTTCCACTCACCCCTTTATCTTGCGGTTTCTCGTCACTCTCAGCCTCTAGCCTGGCTTTCTCTCCCTGCACCTCTTTACCTCGCTGTTTCTCCCCTTCTTCTAGCTTCTCCCCTCGCTGTTTCTCCCTGCTCTACCCCTTTGCCTTGCTATTTCCCCCTCCCAGCCTCTACCCTTGCTATTTCTCCCCCCCGCCGACACACACACACACACACACACACACACACACACACACCTCTTTTGACTAGCCAGGCCCCCACAGCAGCTATTATGTGTCTAGCCACATCCTCCATGGGAGACATTTTGTGGTGGTGCCCACAGAGATTCTCAAATTCCACATGTTGGGGAATCTGCTTTATATGTTCTGCAATTCTACAGATTCTATGCTCTATGATTCTGTCATTAACTAGGTAAACGTATGTTTACTTTAGTGGTGGGCATAAAAGACAATTCAGTATAATCATACCTTCTTGGGTTTGGGGGACAGCAGCTCCTCTCGAAGAGATACATAGATGTTTGATTTCAGGAAATCAATGTAGAGAACCACAACTTTTGCTTTTTCACCCGCAACAATATTTTTGCCTTAAAAAAAGAAAGAAAATTGCATGATGTTGTGGAGCCAAAATAAAGCTATAAAACCTGTGTTCCAATAAGAGAATCTATTTTAAGTTAAATTACAACATTACAAGCAGAGCCAAAGAAAAACCCAGAATTCATCTCCCCCCGCTCACGTGTGCGCATGGACTATTTAGAAAGATGTCTTTGCTATCAGTGATCCATGTACTATCTGACAAATAAAATATAGATTGGGACAGAGGAGACTAGAGAAGACCACAAGACATATCATACCTCCAAGGTGGCTGTGAGTGGCCATTACAGTCAACCCAGAAACACAGGTGCCTCTGAAAATTGCCGAGCCATCTGCCTTGACTTCATAAACCACCAGCTCCAGCTTCTGCCCAGGTTTTAATTCACAGAGTTTCTGGGCCACAATGGAATCATCTGAGATAAGGAAAGACAGAACTACGGTAAGTCTCATTTGCAGCTTGCTTTTTTACTTATTCAAGTGTGAGCAAGTTTTAGCTTTATCTCGAAAAAAGGATTAAATGTAAGTATAATTAGTGGGTTCCCTTATTTTGTGGGATATAGCTTGAGCATTGCCACTTGAAAATCACCTTCAGTATCCTTAAGGCAATGACTAGGTTTGCACGACACGACAACCCATCGTGGTTAACTAGACTCAGACTGCTTCCCACAGGATGGCTGATTTTTGGGGAACAAGTCACCCTGACAACCCATGACTTATTCTAGGGGTTGCTTGATCCATAATGGGTTGCTGTGTCATCTGAGCCTGGGAGAGCAATTTCATAGTGGGTTGTGTGAGGATTGGTTAGCAAGCCGCTCGGCAGGAGCGGCAAAACCCGTTGCTGTTTGCGACCTCGACCTGGCTACCGCCAGTGACAGCCCCTCCCCAGATGCCTAAGTAGCACTTTGGAGCAACTGTCATTGTCTCGCCACTCCTTTTTACTTTTTCGGCCTGTGGAAATTGCTAAATTGTGTTTGCAGCTTTTGCTGGGGGGGGGGGGGAGGGTTGGTCTTTCGCAAGTGCACTCTTACCGCTGTCCAATATGTGTAGTCTTGTCTGGTCAATTTCCTTGTATGTTTCAGCTGTGAAAAGAAGCAGGGAAGTGGAGTAGGTAACATACATGGAAAGTGAAAAGCGGTGAAGGTATGTGCACCAAAAGGGGCTGTGGTGCATGCGGTTCCCTGAAAATTCTAAAAAACCCCACTTCTGCTACCTTACGGCAGGTGTGCAAATTCATTTGCTACCTTACGGCAGGTGTGCAAATTCACCTGCCATTTACTGCCCTGCCCTCAAATTGGCACAAATTTTCCCCTCCATTTATTTCCCAGCCATTAAATTCGCACATATTTCCTAGTCCAAAAAATTGCGCAAATATTCCCAACAGTTAAAGAAAAAACACCTCACAGGCAGCAGAACAGGATGGAGGAAATGGGGGGGCCCAGCACCAGTGGTACTTACACCTGCCCCCCCACGTGGCTCCATTCACTCTGTCCCATTCAGTCACCTTCTCATGGTTCTTTTTTTGTGTTCATTTGTTTTTTAAAAACTGTCAGGGACCCACAGTAACTGTAGCAGTAAGTGCTCTGAAAAGGAGCTGGAAAAAGGGGAGGAGTTAATATCTTCCCTTTCTGGAGTAGCTGGAGTCGGGGAAGTATTGAAAAGATGAAGGACATCTAGAAGTGCCAGTACAACACCTGAAAGCCAGAGGATCCCATTGCCAAGGGGGAGATATTGCCCCCCCCACCCTTTTGGTGCACTACTTTCACCACCTTTCCTCCTTTACCAGTGCTTTTCAACTGATGGGCCCTGGCAACTGTGCGCAAATTAGCCTATATGCACTTTCACCGTGTCAATTTCCATATATTCTATTCTATTTATTATATTTATACCCTGCCTTTTTTCCTGCAAGGAACCCAAGGCAGCTTACATAGCTTACATAATTCTCCTCCTCTCCATTTTATCCTCACAACAACCCTGTGAGGTAGGTTAGGCTGAGAGTCAGTGACTGGCCCAAAGTCACCTAGTGAGTTTCATGGCCGAGCGGGGACTAGAACCCGGATCTCCTGAGTCCCAGTCCAACACTCTCACCACTACGCCACACTGGCTCCCTATGTGTTACCTACTTCACTTCCCTGCTTCCTTTGACAGCTGAAAAAGACAAGGAAATTGACCAGGAAAGACTACACATATTGCACAGCCATAAGAGCACGCTTGCGAAAGGCCAACAAAATAATAATTTTAAAAGATTACAAACACAGTTGCACAATTTTCAGGGGCTGGAAAAAAAATAAGACCCCAATTGTGTTTTTCTGAGGCTTAAAAAAAATGGTGGTGAACAAAAAGGGGTGGCAATTGGAACAGGGAGGGGGAGATGAGATGGGTTTTGCCACAAAGGACATTGGGATAATGGCTGGAGGAAAGGGGGGGGGGAGAGAACAACTCATGGTGAGCCTGATCGTCTGTTGGGCACACCGTGCATTGTTCCACGAACAACCCACACTGCGTAGCTTATTTGCAGGGTGGCTTAGCATGTCATGTGAATGTGGCTGTTGTGAAGATGGATGAGAATTATGTGGGGGGCTCTCTTTTTTCCTTTTTTTTGAGCTGTCTACTCATAACAAATGAGCCACAGCCACATAGAAACAAACTACCAAAGAATGTTACTCTTTCCTTAACTGTCAAGTTAAACAAACCCCATTGAGCAATTGTACATAACAGAAAATAATTCTGAGCGACTAGAAGTTTTAGCTGAACAGAAGCCTATGAACCTCAGCTTTTCTTTAAAATAAAGAAAAACAATTCTCTAGATCTCCTGATTTTGTGAGAAAATACTCACAGCTTGTGCCCTGAAATAAGGTTGCACAAATACATCCACTATGGTAGGAAGTGGCCAGCATGAGGCTTCCAGGTGCCATCTTTATTATCCTCAAAACCTCTTACCTCTTTTACCCATGATGCTCTTGATCTCTTGCAGCTCCTTAAAGTACTGATGCAACAACGAGAAGCTCTCAGAAACAGAATCCTCAGAGGAGCAGTCAGACACCTTCAGGGACAGTAGGATGCGCTGCTTCTCCTCATCAATGCTGGTCACCTTGGCAACCACAGTCTGACCTATTACAAAATGGTCTTTGGTATCTGTCACAAACTTGTCACTCATTCCCTATACAGATTAGGAGATAGAGACACTTAATATTATTCCTTAGAAAGCCTTTTCTAGACAAAGCCCAACTATACCAACATCAGTTCTCAAGACCTCCAAGAAGAAACCAATGCATTTCAAACATCTATCTATAAACTGGGTTAGGGACAGCTCTACTAGCCACTGCCCTGCATGTTCTCTCTCCTCCTGAAGCCTTGCCCTTATTTTCTGTTCTTCTGTAGGAACCAGCAAAGAGCAGAAAGAGTCTACAATTTTCCTCTTGCTTAAATTTTGATCATTTAAGTAAGTCAAATAATGCAATTTTCTTTGTGGACAGTATTATTTTTGTTTACACAAGAGTATTCACAGCCCTGAACACAGTCTTGCCTGCACAATGCACAGAAGCTTCCGTCACCCAGGGCTCGCTTTCTGGGGGATCTTTTGAAAATAAGAGCTGGATGGCCTCTGGCTGATATTACCTGTAGCTTGTTGACAGATCGTGTGTTATAGACCTTTTGTAAATGTGTGTCACTGTTTGGTTTGCTTTTATTGGTATTTTGTATTCTGCACTGCTGTATTTTATATAGTTCCATAATTTGTAATGGCCTTTGTGCCACAAACAAATACATTCAATTCACCCCGGTTGTGGAATGAGCTCCCCAAAGAGGCTCACCTGGTACCTACATTGTACTCTTTTCAGTGCCAGGTGAAGACCTTTCTATTCTCCCAGGCATTTTAATCTTGTAGTTGTTTTTTAACTCTGTTATTGTAATTTGAACTGCTGCTGCTAGTTTTGCTGTTTGTTTTTTAATCTGTGGTTATTTATTTATTATATTTATACCCTGCATTTTTTCCTGCAAGGAACACAAGGCGGCTTACATAATCCTCTTCCTCTCCATTTTTATCTTCACAACAAGCCTGTGAGGTAGGTTAAGCTGAGAGTCAGTGACTGGCCCAAAGTCACCCAGTAAGTTTCATGGCCGAGCGGGGACTAGAACCTGCATCTCCTGAGTCCCAGTCCAACACTCTCACCACTGCACCACACTGGTTTTAAATCTTGCATATATATTATATTGTATTTTATGGTTGTAACTGTTGTAAACCACCCAGAGAGCTTTGGCTATTGGGCGGTATAAAACTGTATTAAACTGTATTGTTTAATACAATAATAAAACTGTATTGTTTGTATTAAATAAACAAACAAACTTCTGTCACTTCATGAAGTATGCCTGCAAGCAAGAAATTCCCAGGTACTATTTTGTGCTCTCCCCCCACTCCCATTCCCCACTATAAAGTTGCTCCCAAAGGGAGTTTTTAATTCCTGAAGGGGAGTACAGCACAAGAGATCATTTTAACTTCAAAAAAACCCCACACACTCCCCCAGTATCTCTGAATAAACCAGTTTTTAATAGGGACAGCACAGCACGCCTTACCGACTTGGGTGCCAGCCCTGTCAAACCATATGGAAACTCCACAAAAACTCCGTAAGGCATGATGTTTCTCACAAAGCCAGTTAGCAGCAACCCGGGCTGGATGTCAGAGAAGCTCTTCACCACCTGTTCCTTCTCTACAGCTGAAATCACTGCTGGCTTTCTGCTCAGGGTCTAAATGACAGGTCAAGGAATAAAACAGGAAAAAGGACAGCTCTGGAATTTCTTGTACTTGGCAACCATGAGCTGGGCATCCCTCCAAAGCCTGGCAATGTGGGGAGGTAGGCAGTTTAAAGTGTTATGGCACAGAGGCACCTGAGCCACATTATGCCATACAGCAGATCATGTTGCAAGCAAACAACTATATGCTTCCATTCAGATCCTGGCAGCAGTAAGGTTCCATTAGTTCTGATTTGGCAGAAAGCATGGAAACGAATGGCTTCACCCAGAAATAAAGCAGGTGCAGACACCAAAAGCTTTGCCAGCCAAAACAATGAAGGACACCAGTCAATTCTATTCTCCTTCTACCAAAAATGTTGCCAGATAACTTCTTTCCTTCAAAATGCTAGACACAGGCTGAAATCCTATATACACTTTTTTAAAGGTATCACCCACTGAACAGTGGGACTTACCTTTGAGTAAACCCGCACAGGATTGCACTGTTAGACTGCAACTCTAAACTAGGGAATAAGCTCCACTGAACACAGTCAGTGGGACTGACTTCAGTTCAAAGAAAACCTGCATAGGATTAAGGCTTTATACCTCTGGGGAACTGGAATACTGAGCAAAATCCAGTTGTCAACAGTAAGCGATTGGTGAAATATCCCCAGACTAGAATATAATAAAAATGTTTATTTACGATCTAACGACCACACCAATATATATATATATACACACAATACAAACAAGATATACCAGCTCAGTAGTACACTCAGAATAAAAACACACAATAAAACAGAATCAGACAAGCATAGAAGGCCTAGTCAGAATAGCAACATTCAAGAATTTTGCAACTTCCTTAGTGATTAAACTATTTGAGCCATCAAACAAAATGGTCAAAAAGAGACTCTAAAGATCGTCCAGGGAAAGTTTGTGTGATTGGGTGTATTACGAGTCTCTCTAGCCCCTCGATAGAAACTGCAGTTAAAAAGAACATGCACAACAGATTCCACCTCCTCACTGTTGCAGGGGCAGCATCTATTTTTCACTGGGATTTTACTGTATCTGCCATCCAAAAGTTTGGAGGGTAGAACATTAAATCGGGCTAAGGAGAATGCTCTCCTGTATTTAGGGATAGATAACCACTCTAAATAGAGCATCCCATTTTTAGGATAAAGGCCCAACAAACCCAGTGACAGAGGGGAGCATGGGCCCTGCTCATGCTCATTTCAAGAGCATGGAGCTTGTGAAAATCAGTGTCAGTCAGTCTCTGCTTGACTAGAAATTTAGCTTTCTCCCATGACAAGGATGGCAAATAGGAAGGAGACAGTCCAACTGAGGCAACTTTTTGCCTCACTGCTTTATTCCAAGCAGACACATAGGAATCTAACATCACCTGGGAAACAAAAGAATTAGGCTTAACCAAAAGCTGGCAACAAAGCCAGAAGTGAATAGAATGTATCCAAGCCAGACAATTAAGAGAATTAAGGCCAGCTTCAAGATAAAGGGCAGCACCAGCTACACACTTGGGCACGCCAAATATATATCTAAGGAAGTAAGATTGAAGAGCCAGTGTGGCGTAGTGGTGAGAGTGTTGGACTGGGATTCAGGAGATCCAGGTTCTAGTCCCCACTCAGCCATGAAACTCACTGGGTGACTTTGGGCCAGTCACTGACTCTCAGCCTAACCTACCTCACAGGGTTGTTGTGAGGATAAAATAGAGAGGAGGAGGATTATGTAAGCTGCCTTGGGTTCCTTGCAGGAAAACAGGCTGGGTATAAATATAATAAATAAATAAATAAAGATTGAATGCTTTCAAGAGAGTCTTTAAGACAAAGAAACCAAATAGGAGCTCCAAAAAGAATCTGGGATACTATCTTAACTGGAAAAACACAGATGGCAGCTGGAATAAATTTCCCACCTCTAGTGAAAAAGAAGCGCAATATGGCACTCACCATAGCAAGCTTCGCCTGGACTCTCCAGTTAGCAGTCTCATGAAACCAAATACCCAGATATTTATAGGAGTCAACTTGATCAAGTCTACTATTATCCATAACCCAAGAATGTCTAACCTTCTTCCTTGCAAATACCATAACTTTAGATTTGGAGTAATTGATTGTTAAAAGATTTTTATTACAGAACTCAGCAAATTCAGATAATAATCGCTTAAGACCTAAGCGTGTCTGTGAAATTAGAATGGCATCATCTGCATAGAGAAGGATAAATATTCTTGTGGAGCAAATCTAAGGGGGATGGGAGGCTAGCAACCCTAGATGAGAAGGGAGATCAGCCAAATACAGATTAAATAGAGTGGGGGCAAGAACACAACCTTGCCTTGCCTGATGAAAAAAATCTCCTTAGAGAAATGGCCATAGTTACTGCAACGCACCTGGGCAGATGTGTTATGATGAAGTGTCTGAAGCATGGTGCAAAATGGGAACAAGGGATTTTAATGCCAGATATCTCACAAATTAGACATGATGGGATCGTACCCGATTATAAATTAACATGCACAGAATCTTCCAAGGTATGATAAAAAAACAGGTCACTAGTCTGGGGGAAGAAATAATTGCAATACAGTGGAAATGAACACTGTTGTACAACATAACATGACAATTGGTTTAACCAAAAGCTTGGTAGGAAAGAAAAAGGATACAATATGACCTCCCTTGTCATGGAGGCATATAACTCTAGGGAGAATATCTTCTCCTTTGAGCCAGTGCCACCACAATTTGCTATTAGACACATGGTCAGAAAGATGCATCATGGGAAGGTAGGCAGAAACGTTGCCTGGCAAGATTGTAACTTCTAGGCCATCTTCTTTCTTCTTCAAAATTTTCACATCAGCAATCTGAGCAAAACACAAAGAATAGGAGAAGTTTTAAACATATGGAAGATCACCACCTTACAACGCAGTATTCCCAGAATTACAATGAGGTTCTTCAAAATGCAATGATCTCAACAACAGAGGCTAAAGTCTAGGAACAATTATTTTGATTTGAATAATATTTGCTTAACAATTTAAACAAAACATAACTATTCAAATTTCTCATGCAGTACATAGTATTGTATTTGGGGCCCTGTAGCGCCTTTCTTCCTCAAGGTTTCTGAACCCATGTCTGCTATTTTAAAGTTTCACCAGAAGGTAAAACACACAATGTGAGAGGTATCAAATGAGATACATCATGTTACAGGAAAGAGGGATGCAGCAAACTCTATGCCTTCGAAAGCCAGTATCACAATTATTCAGAAAGACACCACAGAGCCGTTTTTCCGATTTGCCCTTCCTATCCCAGGAGATTTTTAATAATCTTCAGAGGAATGTCAACAGATCCCCAAGGAAAGAGAAGGGAAACATTTTAGAATAAATTACCTGTCCAGTTTCATATGTCACTTCTCGTTTCTTTGAAGTCTCCTCTCTACCATTCTCTGGAAGAGCATTATCTGTCAGTTTGAATGAGAGAAGAAGTCTCTCCTGCTCTGGCTCACATTTTAAGACAATCACTTTGACCACCTGATCGGCAAAAAGGGAGAAACAAAAACAATCTTAAGGAGCAATCATATGCAAGTTTAGACAGAAAAAAGGCCCGCAACTACTAGGCTGGGGCATGCTGGGAGCCATAGGCCTTTTTTCTGTTTAAACTTGCATTCGACTACATCCTTAGTGTAGCATGTATATTCAATCTTATAGACAGGTTGATCCTGATCCTTTCTATGAACTTAAAAATGCAGGATTGCTATGCCTTCCTTAACTCCGATTGTACACATTTTGTCTCTGACCTCTCCTTTGCACCCCATGTATGCATCCCAACTTCGCCACTGTTTGGATATATCAAATTCTGTAAAATTCTGGAAATTTCCATTGGATTTGTGTCTTTGTATAGGTTATATTTGTTATCTCAGTGGCTTTTGATACTATCAACCATGGTATCCTTCTGGATAGGCTATCTGGGCTGGGAGTTGGAGGTACTGTGCTGCAGTGGCCCCGCTCCTCCTTGGATGGCAGATTCCAGAAGGTGGTGCTAGCGGATTACTGCACCGTCCCTTGGCAGTTATGCCATGTAGTGCCACAGGACTCTATTTTATCCCCCATGCTGTTCATCTACAAGAAACCGCTGGGGGAGGTAACCAGAGAGATGGACGGAGGTGTCACAAATATGTGGATGACACTCATCTCTATTTCTCCTTTTTATTAAATTCAAGTGAGTAAGTGGGTGTTCTGAATCAGCGCCTGGGTGCAGTAATGGACTGGGATGAGAGCTAATAAACAGATTCAATCCAGATAAGATGGAGGTACTGTTAGGTGGTGGTACTTCTGCCTGGACGAATGATGTGCAACTTGTTCTGGAGGGCGTTGCACTCCCCCTAAAGGATCAGGTTCATAGTTTGGAGGTGCTTAGATCCAGCACTGGCACTGGAGGCACGGGTGGCCTCGGTGGCACAGAGCACCTTTTATCAGCTTAGACTGATGTACCAACCATGATCCTATCTGGACAGAGATAGCCTAGCTAGTTATCCACGCTCTGGTAACCCTTCGTTTGAATTACTGCAATGTGTTATATATAGGGCTGACTTTGAAATGGTCCAGAAACTTCAGCTGGTCCAAAATAGGGCAGTGAGATTGTTAATGAGGACTGGCCAATATGATCATATTACACCAGTGCTTTACGATCTGCACTGGTTGCCAGTCCACTTCCGGGCCAAATTCAAAGTAGTGGTATTTATATAGTCCAAAACGGCGGGGGGCCAGGTTACCTGAAGGATCGTCTCCTTCCATATATACTTGCCTGGACCTTAAGATCATCCTCAGAGACCCTTCTCTGGGTGCCCACATCAAATGAAGTGAGGTGGGTAGCAACTAAGGAGAGGGCCTTTTCAGTGTTGGCACCCTGGTTACAGAATGACCGCAGAGAGGCTCACCTGGCACCTACGTTTATTTTATTGATTTCCCCAGGCTTTTTAGCCCTTCAGTTTTAAAAATTGCATTAGTGCGTTTTCAGATCTTTGCACTGCTGCTGGTTTTTATCTTGGCTGCTACTTTGGTTTTTATTCTTTCTTAAACTTATGGTTTTATATATGTTATTGTATTTTATGGTTTTAAGCTTTGTCTTGTAAACCGCCAGAGAGCTTCCGCTAATGGACCGTATAGAAATGTAATGAATAAAAAATAAAAAATAAATTATTTAAAGTTATTTTTTACTAGTAGTTTGAAAAATGTATTAAAACTAAAGGTGCAGGGGATTTTTTGAGAGGGAAAGAGAATGAACACACTGCTATGTCTCATAATCTATTCTAGGTTTAAGAAGGAGGTTGTGAATGTTGTAACAAGATTCTGAGGAAATGAAACATCCACATTCTGCATCTAAATAATTTCATGCATATTAAATATGTTAAGGTGCAATCCTGTGCAAGTTTAGACAGAAAAAAGGCCTGCAACTCCCAGCATGCCCCAGCCAGCTAAGCTGGCTGGGGCATGCTGGGAGTTGCAGGCCTTTTTTCTGTCTAAACTTGTACAGGATTGCACCCTTAATTATGCAAATGTGTACAATTCTTATCTATAACTATGGATATCATATAATGGATAATCAGGGTGCCTTTTACTTTTATGCCCAGTGCTTACCTGGCCTTCATAGAAGGCTTCTTGAGGAACAGTAAAGGGTGCCACACCAAGCTCATTCTTGGGGACCAAACCTTTTATGTCATTGTAGAATTTCACAATGCAGCCAAATTCCCTAGCACACACAACAAAACCATGGGTAATCAGGCCTGGCTTTGCATCTTCAAAACTGGTGAGGACAGGGAGTTGGGAATTGACCAGAGTTTTTTTAAGTGTCAGAACAAGCTTCCTTGCTTCAGGATTGGAGACAAGCACCTGGGAGAGGAAGAAACGGAAATGATGTAATGATCTCAACAACAGGGGCTAAAATCTAGGAACATTTATTTTCATACAAAGAACACCCTTAGGTTAAAAGAACTGTAGGAAAAGGTTAGAAGAATCTTAGAAAAACTGGTTTCAAACCTGTTACTCATATACAGAATTGGGATTAGTGCAAACATAGCTGGCATGACCCATCAGCTTAGAAAAATAAGGGCTACTGAAGGTGAAGCTGTGGGAGACAGAACTTCTTATCCTATAAATACGACTGTTGAGTTACAACCTCCGAACACAAAGAATGTAAAATGGAAGCATTATAAACAACCATTATCTTTTTATAGCATGCGTATTGAACCTCTTTCAGCCCGAGGGCCGGATTAACTCAGAGAAGTTCTTGGGGGCCCTATTCCAGAGGTGGGCAGGGCCAAAAATCCACCATATTTTAACTTAAAGTAACGAAGCCTTGGGAGAGGCATTTCAACGTTTTAGAATGGGGGAAAAACTGCACAAAAGCTGGGAAGCCACTAAATGATTGGTGGTCAGGGGAAAGGGGCATGGCCATCTGGGGAACCCCAGAGGTTCATATTTGAGGTTCTTCACCACTGTTTTAGAGAATGAGAACTACAACTGATCCTGTGAGGCTGTTATTCTACACACACTTACTTGGGAGTCTGGCCCACTGAACTCAAAGGGACTTACTTCTGAGTAGATATGCACAGGATTGCGCTATAGGAATCACATCAATATTCAAGCGATGACACTTGAATTATCTTCAACAGAGTTTATCTACACATTTCTATCCAATCTTTCCTTTCATATTAGCCTCACAAACCACCCTGGTTAGGTTCAGAGACACCTACTAGCCCAAGGCAACCCAGCAAGCACCATGACTGAGATGGTTTTGCACATCCAACCTAAGTGTTTAGACACAAACGCACACTAGCTGTCATGATAAAGGCAAGTTTCGGCATGGGAAAGCACTCTGGTAGCTGAACAATCCAAATCTTTCCTTGCTAGAAAGTTCCTTAAAACAGTCCCGAGTTTCAAGTGGTCCCTTACAGGGAGATCTTACCCGGCACCTGACAGTGCTTCCCACACTGTATTTCTTCTCTGGTTGTTTCAGAAGCACATCTGCCAGATGCAGGAGGGGGACCAGGCCACTGATGTACGCTGTCACCTTTACTTGCATACCAAAGGGCTTCAGAGTTAACACTGTGCCCTACATTTCCAAAGAAACAGGGTCAGGAAACAATGCTGTCGTTCAGGATACACAAAACCAAAGCCCTGTTAACTGTTATATAAAACTACATTGTAGGATTCCACAAAGATACGTACAATGGATTCACCTAATGGGATCCATACTGATCTCTATACAACAATTGCAATGGTTGTGCTAGGTTGTACTGAAATTAATAGCATTGGTCTACTAACGTAACATAGCAGGATTTAGGCCCAAATAGTTATCCAACTCAAAAGAGTGGACTAGGACTTCAGAAATACTTGTTGGACAAAATTCTCAGATTTGTTCAGGATGAGAACTGGATGACGGAGACTGTAAAGGGGGTTGGGGTGGAGTAAGATTCTTTTTCTTGTTGAACTTACTTCCAGCACCTGCCCGGGGTGAATATCATGGTATCTCAGGAACGGAACGCCAATAACATATCTACAAACATTTTTTAAAAAACAAAAGAGAAGCATTGATCTGTTAGGTGGAATAGAAACCACAAGTAGTAGTGAAGAAAATAGATTAAGAACATAAGAAGAAGAACCATGCTGGATCAGACCAAGGGTCCATCTAGCCCAGTATTCTGTTCACACGGTGGGCAACAAACTGCCCATGGGAAGCCAACAAATCCTGCTCCCACCCACCCCACCCAGGGGAATAATCACTGGAATCACTTTGATTTTACAGCACAAAATATATTCCTATGTTATCAGCCAATTATTTGTGTAGCCCAGCCTTCCCCAACCTGGTGCCCTCCTGATGTTTTGGACTTCAATTCCCATCAGCATTAGCCAGCAAGGCCAATGGTCAGAAATGTTGGGAGTTGTAGTAAAAAACATCTGGAGGGCACCAGGTTGGGAAAGGCTGGTGTAACCCATTTTGGGTGCAGTCCTAAGCATACTTACAAAGTAATAAGCCCCTCAGTTTTCTTCTGAGTAAAGATATTTAAGGATTACTGTACCAAGTGTTTGATAGCCCTTAGCTCATTCATCTTCACAGGAGCCCTTCAGTTGCCTCATCTGCCTCAGATTTTAATCTCTGCAGAGCTCAAATGCAGTTATATTTCATGAAGTGAAAACCCCCAAAGAACAGATACCAACCAAACAACAGTTTCATGTTTCACTAATAATAGAATTCTCCTTCTCATTTGACCCTTACACTCCCACCATTGCATCCCCAAGCACACAAAGCATATTTATTATTTATTTATTATTAATATTTATTTATCGCCCATCTGGCCGGCAACCGGCCACCCTGGGCGATGTACACAAAATAAAAGCAATAAAATACATTTAAACAATATAAAATTTTTAAAATCTTAACCCACCCCATATTCCCGCCTGAACAACCAGGTTTTTAATGAGCGACGGAAGCTCATCAGAGAGGGGGCATGGCGGAGGTCACTCGGGAGAGAGTTCCACAGTGGGGACTAGGAAGAGGGCCTTTTCTGTGGCGGCCCCCATACTGTGGAACTCTCTCCCTGGTGACCTCCGCTCCGCCATGCCCCCTCTTTGCTGAGCTTCCGTCGCTCATTAAAAACCTGGTTGTTCAGGCGGGAATATGGGGTGGGCTAAGATTTTAAAATTTTATACTGTTTTAAATGTATTTTATCGTGTTGTACATCGCGCAGAGTGGCTGGTTTGCCGGCCAGATGGGCGATCCATAAATGTAACAAATAAAATAAATACCGTAAATTGGCTATGACTAGGGATGTGCGTGGAGCTCGATTGGGGGGTGGAAGTTTGGCAAAGTCACCGGGCTCGACCCCCCAAGCTCCGCTCGCCCTACCTTTTCCCCAGCACAACTCGCATTCTCGCAAGCCAAGCCAGGGAAGTGACTTCTGAGTTCCCAGCGTTACGTTGTTTACGTAGACAACAACCTAATTTGCGCAAATTAGGAAGTTTTCTACGTAAATGTAGCGCCGGGGACCCAGAAGTCCAGCATGCGCCTCAGCTCGCACTCGCACTCAGCTCGCATGCCGCGAGTTGAGTGCCGTGTGGGTCACCCATCCCTAGCTATGAGAAGCCTACATTACAGTTACTGGCCACTGCATGAGAAGAACCCCATGACTGTGTCATGTGGCCCTGTGAGAAATGTTTTCTGTTGTTCTCCTGTATCCTTGCTTAATTCAAGTCTTACCTGGACATTATGTTTCCATACATTTCACTCCCTTTCCTTTCAATCAAGGTCTTGCAGTACAACAGGGGTGTTGAACCTCTTTCAGCCCAAGGACTGAATTCAATTTTGGAGAAGCTCTGGGGAGCCACATCCCAGTGGTTGGTAGAGCTGAAGGCAAAAGGGGTGGCGCCAAAAATACCAGCATACTTTAGCTTAAAGCTCTGACATCCAGTAACTAAGCCTGAGCAAAGGCATTTCACTTTTTTAGAATGGAGAAAAAACTGCTCAAAAGCTGGGAAACCACCAAACAATTGGTGATCAGGAGAAATGGAGGGCCAGGGGAAGGGTGTGTGGCCATCTGGGAGAACCCAGAGGGCCAGATTGGGATCCCAGATGAGTTTCAGGTTCAACACCCCTGCACTACAAGGTATATTATAGCAGGCTGCTGGTAGCTTCTTATGTAAAATAAGGCTCAAGTGAGAGCTAAAATCCTGCATCTGAGTACAGTAGATATACATAAAAGTATTTGACCAGCAATATTGCTGGATCTCTTTCAACATTCTACCAAACTGTTGATTAACTTCACTGGGCAGTTAGTGAAGTTCCTGGACTAAAATGGACCTCACCAATTTTCTTCATAGCTTAAGTAGCAAAAGATCACCTGAAGGAAAGTTCTTTTCCGCCTTACAAGCAGAAAGATTAGATATGTGTAGAACTGATTTTTAAAATGGGTAGGTGCACTCCACTGCACAGATTGTGTGATATGTGCACTTAAGTCCTTCTTAAAGCAATGGGACTTCAGTGAGAGTTGAAACGTGGCAATTATTTGTTAGGCATTGGGAAGTTCCATCTATCTAGGGGAGTTTCAAAAGTGGGTGTATATTTCAAACATGAATAAACCAAGTCACTTAACAGACTGGCTTATACAAATTGTACTGGAACAAGAAAGTGGGTGGATCCAGATTTAATCATAAAGATCCACTGAAATCAGTAGGGCTGAAGTTAGTCATGGCCAACTTAAGTCCCACTGATTTCAATGGGTCTTCTCCAAGTATGACTAAATCTGGACTCAATCGAGGAAAGCTTACCGTTTGAGAGACACCATCACCACATCATCCACTAGGCTGTAGTCAATAATTCGGCATTTATGCTTGCTTCCAGGCTTAAACATCTCAGGTTTGAAAGATTTGAGAGTATCTGACATATGTTTTAGCTATCAAAATAAAGAAAAAGCTATAAAGATTGGATCCAAGTAGTTATCTAGCTTACTATCAACTCTGCTGTAACCCAAAATACATCAAGACCCAGTGGCTTGATTGGTCACCAGATTCCACCTTCCTATATGAATCACAATGTGACAACATGCACTCACCCAGAGGGTTTTTTCTGCATACACACTTCATTGTTGCTATATAAGCAGTGCCATCATACTATAAAGGAACCTAGAAACGCTAACTTCTGTCTCTTCTGGATCCTCCATACCCTAGCTTAGCACAAATCAAAAAATTACAGGACACAAACATTTGACAGATGCTAAGCGACTATTTAACACTGAGTCAATAATAGGTAATGTGTTGACCTTCTCTTCTATGCATGAAAGATAGGATGGTTGGAGGAATCTTGCCACCTTAATGCAATCAGCATTAAGTAACTTACATGTGCAAAAGCTAGACTGCCATCATCCAGCATAAAGATGGCACCAGTCTTTTTGAAAAAGGTCTTCAATCTTGAGTCTGCCACTACCATGCCTATCCGATCACTGGAGAGTTGGCCAAGCTGGGTACCAGGCTGAAGGAAAACTGGGCGGAGTGATAGGCGTATTGCCTTGGAGGTGGGATTGTTGGAGAGAATACAGGCTTTCACCTGGAGGGAAAAAAACAAAGTGGGAGCGAGAAAAGTAAGTATTTTTAGAAGACTGCCAGGCAAATAAATGAGCCAGTGTGGCGTAGTGGTTAGAGTGTTGGACTGGGACTCAGGAGATCCAGGTTCTAGTCCCCATTCGGCCATGAAACTCACTGGGTGACTTTGGGCTAGTCACTGACTCTCAGCCTAACCTACCTCACAGGGTTGTTGTGAGGATAAAATGGATAGGAGGAGGAGGATTATGTAAGCCGCCTTGGGTTCCTTGCAGGAAAAAAGGTGGGGTATAAACATAATAAATAAATAAATTGAATAAAATAAATAAAATACAGAATGTGCCGAGGATATTACCTTTTCCTTACATTCTAACCCCCATGAATGTGTGGGGACAGCTTAGAAATAAAACCATTCATTTAATAGTTTATCCAAGCCCCACATCACCAGCTTACACAGTTTAAGACTTGCTGTAAAATCACTTACCATCTGACCTGGTGTGTAATTTCTTGATTTCAGAGAGCCCATGTGCATGAAGTCCACAATTCCAGTAAAGGAAGAGAGAAAAATTACAGAAATCCCAGAAGGAGTCACCTGGAAAAATTCAGAAGGAAACACATTCTTCTACTGGATGTAAAATTAAATAGAAGAAATGGCTGGCTGCAAAATACTGTAAGTTGTAAGACTTTTTTCTGTGTAAACATGTAAAGGATTGTGCCCTAATGTGGTTTTCAAGATATTTCCTTGTTGTCTATTTTTGGATGATTTATCATTTTAGCTGTATTAATTATTCTCTTACTGGTATTCACCAATAAGGAAGTGTCTTATTGTGATGTGAATTACTGGATTTAATACATTACATTTTTAAGAGATCTAGATTAAGCTAGATGAAAAAGCTAGCCCATGAACTTCACACACTGGTTTCTAGGAGATTGCAACAGAAAAGCTCCATTTTACATCTATTTCTATATTTTCATTAATCCCATTAGTCAAACTGGTTCAATTTACAGCAGTTTTTCATACTAATAATCCACACTGATGGGTAGTCATCACCTACCTGTATCTAGCATGATAACTGTGGGTATAGAACAAAAATGGAGCTTATGGCACAGTAGGAATGTGCCCAGAAGGTAGCCGCTGCGCCCCTACGTTCCTAATCATCTGCTCCCATCAGTGGTTCATGCCTTGGTCTCCTCTCGCCTAGACTACTGTAATGCACTCTACGTGGGGTTACCCTGGAAGATGGTTCGGAAGCTTCAGCTGGTACAGAACGCGGCAGCTTGCCTGATTAAGGGCATCCGCCAGCGTGATCACATCACGCCAGTGCTTAAGGAGTTGCACTGGCTACCAGTTGCTTGCCGAGCCGAATTCAAGGTGTTGGTTTTGACCTTTAAAACCCTACACGGCTCCGGCCCAGTTTATCTAAAGGAGCGCCTCCAGCAGCATCAAGTAGGCCGCTCAACAAGATCTGCCACGGCCGGCCTTCTCCTTATCCCATCAGCCAGAGTAGCCAGGCTGGTGGGGACTAGGAAGAGGGCCTTCTCTGTGGCGGCCCCCACATTATGGAACTCCCTCCCTAGTGACCTTCGCCATGCCCCCTCCGTGATGAGCTTCCGTCGCGCATTAAAAACATGGTATTTCAGGCGGGAATATGGGGTGGGTTAGGATTTTAAAAGAATTTTTAATACTGTTTTAATTATCATGTTTTGTTGTGTTGTTTTGATTGTACATCACCCAGGGTGGCCGGCCAGATGGGTGATTAACAAATATAATAAATAAAATGAGAACTAGCAAGTGACATGTTTTCCCAAGGTCAGTCTGTTGGCTTCCAAACAAGAGTTTCCATCACTTGCTGGACAGCAGCTGCTGCTTCAGGCAGCTGATTTTGAGCTTCATTAAAGATAGCAGAGTTGAGAGACAAAGTTCTGACCCATGGAGCACAATCAGCTTGGAAATTCTCCTGCATAAGCCCCATTGAAATAGAAGGAAGATGTGAAAGAGCATGGTAGTTCTCTGTAACCATTTCTTTTTAAGATTTACACGCAAGAACTTCCTGATGAACAGAGTGCCCTATGTTAATTATGAGAAAGAGGGTGCCATTTAGATTTTCTGCCTCAGATACCAAAATGCTTTGGGCCAGCCATGCTGCTATATAAAGACTTTGCTGCCATAGTACCCTTAAAGAGTTCCCCATTGCTAACTATCAGTATGATCAAAGCAGAGCAAAGGTGTCTCTTGGTTAGAATGCAGATGTATTATAGGAAGGGGAAGTTTTCTTCCATGGACAGCACTCCTGAACAGTACAGGAAACACTGTGCTCCTCATCTCATTTTCCCAGATTTGTCTTTCCCAGATCTGGCAGGCATTCGGCAGAACACATTCTTCCATTGCTCTCTGGAAAACAATCAAGTGAGGCCCATGTGAGCCCACCCTTATTTCTAATTAAATGAACCTAGAATCGATGGACCATAATTATCTCCACCTCCCATAGGAATAGAAGCAAGGCTTACAGAAGGTAGGGTCTCTCGCGTACACTCTCAAACACAACCTGCTGGGCACATACATCAGGCTAATGGCAGATGTTTACTAACTATTTAGACCCTTGGCTTAGTAGACAGGTGGAATGTTCTTAAACTCAGTATTGTTGTGTTACGGAATTCCACAGAGCAAACCTGACAAGATAGCAAAGAGAGTATTTGTCCCACCACCTTATTATAATAGTACAATAGTAGAGAATGGCTTACCTCTTGAACCTGAGCTTTCACCACCAGCCCAGGTAGCAAGTTGCTGAGTGACCAGTTTTGATCTTCTGTGGCAATGGCTGCAGTAACCTCAGACTTATTGATGGACATGCGGATTATCCTCCCACCATTCTTTACTTCTTCAATAAGGCAGTTCAGGTATTGCCCTATCTTTAGCTCAGTCCCTACAAGACCAGTAAACACAACTATAATTTCTCATCAGCAGAGCTTTTCCATTACTTTTCTGTCATGACGACTATATTTCCTTGCACCTGCTATTTCTTGAATTTGTTCTCTGGCTCCACACTTCCATCACATTAAAAATGAAAAGAAAAAGCTTTTCATCCTAGAATGAAAAACTCCAGTTGCACAAACCATGTTAATTGGAACAGACTTTGCACATAAACAGCTTCTTAAACAATAGGAGCTGAGCAACAAAACTAGTCATATAAAATCTGCACTGGAATGTCACACAGCACACACAGAAACACTGGCAGTGAATTCTGCCTCTGCTCACTTCCAAATCTAAAGACTGCTGAAACTTTTCAAACCACCCATTTTCTCTACCTACAGCCTTGCACCCAACACTCTAAGCATAGTTATACCTTTCTTGGTTGACTGGAGGTAACCCTGGGCCTTCTGACGAGGTAGAAAAGCTTTTGCTGCATGGACACCTATGTCAATAAGGTAACCATGATCTTCCACGCTAGAGATGCATCCAGAGAGCAGCTGTTTGAAGAAAAAAATGTAGACTTAAAAGGGGTTTTATCATCAGACTGCTCATTGTTCCCCCTCCCACCTCAAATGCTCTATGTTTCCCTAAAAAGAAACAGGCCCTTAACTCCGCAAAATTGGAAACACACCCTTCATTTCTTAAAGCCATAGTGACTGCAGAGCAACACTACAATCAACACAGCACTCCGGAGAGAGATGCTCAACATCTTATGAAGCAAGAAGGAAAGAAGAGCAAATATTTCCCTTGAAGTAGCAAGAAGCATTGAGGCAGAGCAGTCAAACTGCTTGTTCAAGAACAAATTAGTCAAGGGAAAATGATAAAGCAGCAGTGTTCTGCTTTCTACACTGTCCAAAGTCAATTGTAGAACCAGCAGAGAACAAAGCTATTTTTCCCTCCCCACCCCCACAACTCTAATTAACAAGTATTGTGGCTCTCTTTTGCCTTTGAAAACTATATGTAATAGCCTTCCCCAAACTGGTGCCCTCCAGATGTGTTAACTACTATAGCCTCCAGATATGGTCATGTTGCTGGTGACAATGGGAGTTGTAGTCCATATCTGGAGGGCACTAGGTTGAGGAAGGCTATTCTATAAAGAGAGTAAAACCTGTGCAAGTGCAACTCCTGCCAGTACCAGAGTACGAGAACAAAAAAAACTGCACCTGTTGAAATTCTACCCTCTGCATGCCTATTAAAGGCACAAGAACACTTTCCACATCAGATCGGGACTGTGTTGTTGTAGCTTGCAATTTTGTTTTGCTTAATTGTCTGGTTTTTATCAGCTGCCTTAAACAGTTTGGGAGAGTCAGGATACATGTTTACTGAATAAATAAAATAAACTGAGGCAACTCATGTGTTTCATACCATGCCAGGTCTCAGAGCTGTAGCATTCAAAGCCTTGTTAACATCTTTGGGGTTAATTGTGAGCTGTATACTCTGACGTCCTGCAGCCGTCTTCTCCACACCAACCACAGCACATCTGAGCAGCATTCCTGGAGAGAAAAGGTCTGAGAGAGCACTCAGATCCTGTAAAAGATAGTTCAAGGGGATTAAAACCAAAACAATGATACCCAAACATTATTAGTAATATCTAATCACTGGCTGTGAAAGTTTTAGCAAATGAAAAGTTCTACCATAAGCAATGCAATGGCTTCTTTGAACATGCCATGGAGAACACTGATGACAGAGGGGGATGTGAAACACCCACTCAAAGCTTATTTTCTCCATAATATGGAAGGCAAGCTAAAGGCAATTTGACATTACTGGCAGATTCTGTTCCAGACTGGAATTACAATAGATGTGTCACAGTCAAAATCAAGAACAGTACAGGGTAAAAAGTAAACTTTTGTTTCTACTGAAATTGGGATATGATTATTTCAGCGGACATTCTCCAATTCTTGTAGCATGCAAAACACCAAAGTACCCCTATAATAACATGAGGTAGAATATGTCAAGTTTTATATTAGCAGAACCAAATGTGGATTCACTATCACTTAGTTCTTCTATAATGTCTTTCCAGTGAGACACTGCAGGTGAAAGCAGACAACAGAACAGGCAAGAGAATGCCCTGTTGAACAGAAAAAATCTGCTGCTTGGTTGGCAGTTGCAGAGCTTATCTATCAGCTCCATAATACACACCATGTCTTACCTCTAAGGGCTCATCTGTAGCCACTTGCTTATTTAGCATTTTGTTGTAGGCATCACATATGCGTGTCACTTGCACAAATCCAGTGAGCCCATTTGGTAAGCTGATCACCAGCTCAAATTGATTAGACTCTTTCACGCATCCTAAGAGCAATATCCCTTCAGTGAGAGACTGTTTAAAAACAAGCAAACAGTAATGAGCAATCATCACAGATACAATTTTCTCAGGTGTTTTACACACTGGGCTGCCCTTGGTAGGGAAAATGTATAAACTTAAGAAAATGACTAGCAGCTTAACATTAAACCTAAAAGACCCGCAGCAAAAAGTGGGAAGAGGAAAATCACATCATCCCCCTTCTAGATCATCACACTATGAATTAGCTCTCAACACCACAATGACATAGATCTACTACCGATTCATACAACACAATTTGAAATAGTACTATTTATAAGTGTGGCGTAGTGGTGAAAGTGCTGGACTGGAACTCGAGATTTGGGTTCTAGCCCCCGCTCGGCCATGAAACTCACTGGGTGACTTTGGGCCAGTCACTGACTCTCAGCCTCACCTACCTCACAGGGTTGTTGTGAGGATAAAATGGAGGGTTATTATGTAAGCCGCCTTGAGTTCCTTGCAGGAAAAAAGGCGGGGTATAAATATAATAAATGAATGAATGAATAAGTGTAACAAACAAACCACAACACAAATTTATAGACTAACCTCAGCTGTCAGAAGTTCAAAATCCTTAGCACTGGTTTTTACAACAGCTTTCTTCTCAATCTTGAGTTTTTTGGGTTTTGCTTCATCTTGATGTTTTTTCTTTCTTTTCTGAGTTACCTCTACATGTTGTGTCTAAGATGGATTTTTTTAAAAAAACATTACTTTTGTTTGAAAGGACAGTTGCTTCCCTAAGAAACAGCAAATCAGCCCATCAATACAGACTGCAGGAAATCAGGTTGAAGAGAACTGAGGAAGATTATGGCCCAGTTTGGACAAAACACTAAGTCATAGTTTAATGCTACAAGAACAAGCCAGCTTGAATCTCTGGCTTGAGTGCTCCCCGACTCCTCTAGCACACACCAGAGAAAGAAATTGGAGCATCTGCTTCCTGGCTTAAATTAACCACAGTATGCTGTTACAACTGAAACTAACTATGGTTAGTTTAAGCTAAGGTTTATGGAAACAAGCCAAAAATCAGAAACCATGGCTTGATCTTAGCATGTTTAAAAAATAAAATAAAACGACGACAAAAAACTGACAAGCTGTGGTTAGCTTAAGCCAAGAAGCAGACACTTCCTGTCTCCTCTTCTGGAACATGCCCAAACCGTGAGCAGGCTTGTTCCCATAATGCTAAGCAATGGTTTAGTATTACATCCAAACTGGGCTGTAATCTTCTCCATTAATGTGCCCAGACTGTTCCCAATGAAGTTTACATAGAAAACATGCGTGGTCTACAAGGATAAAGGCTAATGCTTTCATGACAGCACGTTTTTAGCCATCATAAATTACAGGAATCATTTCTGAGTAACTGCAGATGTGTTTATAGAAAATCCAAATGACATGCTATTTCCTCTGAATGAAAGTGCTCTTATGGATCATCAGAGGGGATTTTCCAGCAACCCAAGTAGTGGGATGGACTGTATTCAAGTTTTAGGTCAAATATACTAGACATACAAACACACAGCACAACAAACCTTAGGTTAGCACAAAAAGATGTATCTGTTTCACATGTGCATATTATTTTCTACATGGTTAACTGACATGCGACTTAAATCTTGAAAGTCAAATTGCACACATGTAGATTTCTCATCTAACAGAGTCTTAATTTTCCTGGGGTTAGTTAAGCCCATGGTTGCATGCTTTCGTGAATTTTCATTATAAACCCTTAGCCCTTCAAGTAGTTTGTGGAGCAACTTCCCTTTTGAAAATAGCATATTAAGCAAAAACAAAACAAAACCAGGCAGTGAAATTTTCTGGACAGTCATGATTCACACTGATTACACTCTTGGAAATCATCGTGAAATGAGAGAAGCAAATAATCTGGGCATTACAACTACTGAGTACAATGAAATTGCACAAGGAGTAACTTTGGCCACCACCTCTCTCTCCAATTTCTTTTCTCTGAACTCATGTTATCAGGTTTTAAACCTCACCAGAGAGTTTCAACATGTAAACTTAAATAATTAATCATCTATACAGGCCTGTGGCTTACGCTGGCTCAGCTTGTCTGAGTGTGGAAAGCTAAGCAGGGTCAAGCCTGGTTATTACTTGGATGGGAGACCCCTCCTCTAGTTTCCTGCATTGAGCAGGGGGTTGGACTCGATAGCCTTGTAGGCTCCTTCCAACTCTATGATCTATGAAATCTATACAAACGAAACCATCAAAGCTCTATACTACAGCAAAGTATTAAAATCCAATGGGAAACGTACTTGTTTATACGTTTCTATTCTGCTCTTCAATCATAAAGGGTTCTCAAAGAAGCTAGCAAGTCATAATAAAGTATCCCTAAGAACAATGCCAATGAATAAATTTGGGGCCCTAGCTCAGTGGTAAAGTATATACTCTGCATGCAAAAGGTCCCAAGATCAATCCTTGGCATCTCCTGTTAGAAGGATAGAGGTGAGAAGGCAGGTAAACATTCTACCTAAGAACTTAAGGGAACTGCTACTAAGACTACTAGACTAAATGATTCAGTAGAAAGAAGCTTCAAATGTTCATTATATGCATACTTTGAATAAATTATCCTGGTCTACTGTTGGCTGTCTGGCTGCTTTTCCTTCTGGTCCTTTCTTTTGCATGCCACCTCGAGGGAAATTGTCTTCTACAGATGACATGGTTGTCTTTCTGTGAGGAAAGTAACAAAATTATTTGCACCTACAAATTGCATCTATAAGGGCAAAATCAACACACACACCCTTTCATTTCTAAAAGGAAAATATCAGACCACAGGAATATAATCAATAGTTGTACTCTTGACAGTGCCTCGTTATCTAAAATAAGTTAACTTTCCTGAGGGGCTTTTTTATGACACACTAACACAGCCTTCCCCAACCTGGTGCCCTCCAGATGTATTGGACTACAACTCCCAGTATTCCCTAGCCAGCATGGAGTACCAGGTTGAGAAAGGCTGCTCCTGTGGGCTGAATTTGGCCCATGGACAGGAGGTTCCCCATCCCCACACTACAGCAAGACAGAACTAAGGAGCTAGTCCTTTCTGTGTCACTTAGGCAACACTTATGTGTAGGGCTGCCATTTCTAGGCATTCAGAAGCTATATAACAAGCAAAACCCAATAAATACAGTTTTCCCAATAGCTCTGCCAAGAAGGCTCACCTGTTGATCTCTACCTATTGTGAAATTATTAAAGACACATATGGCAAACAGAAAAGACAGCAAACAATAAATAAATAAAATGGTAATTTACAAACCTAACGTAAAGTGAAATAAAAGATTCCCAAAGTTAGGGAACTTTGCTTCATTAACACACAAGTATTTGAATCCAAGTTTCCCACATGTCTAGCTATGATGGGATATGGGTGTGTGTGTTTTCTTTTGAGTTTGGATTTTTGATGCAGTTACCAAATCACAGAGTGGAAGTGGGAGCAGATGGGGAGAAAAGAGGGTAATGGACAAAAACTCCAGTAAGAACGAGGAAAGACACCCTCCCTCCCGCAACCGCAAGTCTAATGTGGGGAAGGGGGGGTGTCACCCCACAGTCTGATTTTCAGGATTACAGTCTTCCCCTTTCTTTACAAAAGTTCATCAGCCACATTCCTTCCATACATTTGCATGAGGGATCCTGCAGTCATGAGAAAAACGGAGGAGGGATGACGGCAGGTATTCTAACGGCGATTGTGCAGCAGCCCCTCTGCCACGCTGTATCTCCATCCAAGAGCTCAACACGTGTAACCCACCGTGCCCTTTCTCTCAATACCCAGCTAGCCGCTTCTCCTCAAGCCAAACTCCCTTCCTTCATACTTTCCCTCTTTCCCAGAGACTTCAGCTTGCATCTCCCACGCTTACTTAATTCGGTCGCACGCCTGAGTCGCAGACACCATTTGCTCCATAACCCGGAAACGAATAGGGAAAGGGCAACAGGAAGCGTACTCTATAGGCACCCACCAACCATAGAGTTATAGAACAGTTAGGTGTCACAGAAGGGAAGGGAACGGTAATATGACGAGCATAGCGATTACCCAATCATGTGAGCCCTTTTGGAGGCAGTTCCTCCTTATTCGGCAGCTGGAGTACCTAGCCAACTAGAGACAAGAGGCAGAAGTGCCGACTGAGCGGCGCCATCTTGTGAGCGAAGGGCATTGAATGGTTGTTACCAGGAGGAGAGAGTGGACAGTAAGTGCGGGGGGTGCTGCCTTGGGCTGGTCGAAACTTCATTTTGTTGGAAGTGTGAGTAGCTTTTGTAGAAGGCGAGAGTCTTTGTTAGCGTCTTATCACCCCCGATATAGGAGTAACCTCCATGAGTCGTCATGGTAATTTAATGGACATTTAGTAAGCGAATAGCCAAACATAGGTTAAGGGTCAGCACTTCTGTTTTGCTGTTCCTGAAAGGGGCGAAGGGCTGTTACTTACTTTGATGGGAGTCGTCTCTGTGTAGTTCTTAAACCTCGATATAAATGTCATCGACATGCATAGTAGGTTAGGGTGCAATCCTATGCACGTTTAGACAGAAAAAAGTCATACAATTCGCGGCATTCCCTAGCAGCCATAAATATGTCTAAATATGCATAGGATTGCGCCCTTAGTGTATTAGACGCTTTAAGAAAGGGTAGGGGGACCTGTGGCCTTTCAGATGTTGTATTGTAAATCCCATCAGCCTTAGCCAGCCTAGCCAATAGTGAGGGATAATGGGAGTTGAAGTCCAACAACATCTGGAGGGCCATACATTTCCCATCCCTACTTTACATGGCAATCCTATACCAGACTACTCAGAGGCAAGTCTCATTGCATTTGGGGACTTACTCCCAGTTAAGTGTGTATAAGATTGTGGTCTTAGTGTATTAAGGTGCAATCCTATGCAAGTTTAGGCAGAAAAAAGTGTACAACTCCCAGCATGCCCCAGCCAGCTATGCTGGGTGGGACATACTGGGAGTTGTAGGCCTGTTTTTCCCTTATGCAGCTAAGGTGCATAGACTTGCACCCTTAGCTGCTGTTCATCTGAAGTACAGCAATACCTTGGTGTGAAGGAAAAAGCCTCTCAGTTTCCTGCACCACACACACACACACACACCTCATGTATAAACAAGTATAATCCCCGCTGGGGGCTGAGGAATGTAAAAGGTACATAGCTTAGATGGCGCCTCAGAGGCTCCCCATCTTGATGGCTACGTGCCACAGCCATTGCCAAGCCCTTTGACATGCAAATATGGTCCAAGCCCTGTAGTCATGAGCCGCCACCCCTGCCTGGCCAGCTGGTTCATCCTGATTGGCTGAAGACCCCTGAGCTGCTGAAAGGAGTGGGGGGAGAATCTATACTGCCTGCCCTGGCTTTTGGGTTTCGTTGTTATTTGGGGTCTGCACGTGAAGAAGCACGGGGTAGGGCCAGGTAACGAGAGTAAGGCCTGACTAGTGATATAGTGAAGGAACTAGCTTTGTTATTTTGTATCTCTACTGTGTATGTACCAAAGTGTCTCCCCACCTTTTCCCCTTCCCTCATTTCCCACCTTTTGTTGTAATCTGTTTACCTGAATAAACTTTCCTAGTTTTACCCCACACAGCAGTGTGTGGTTCCTCTGTGGTTCAGTGCTAAATCCAGAGTATAGACAAGGGCAAGGCCCTGAGAGAATCAGGTCAAGACTGCAGAGCTAAGGCTGGCAGTTTTGCACCTTTGTTCTCTGGTCTTGAGTAAAGGACCGGTTGGCAGAGTTCCCTTGCAAGTAACTTGGTCTGAGAGCATTTTGCAAGACAAGCAAAATTTTTAAATAAATTTTGACTTGATAAACAAGCGACATCTTGCAGTACAAGTACTGTAGTATGGTCAAGAAAAATGACTTTACACTATCATTCGTTATTGCACCTTAAATTAAAAATGTGTACAAATTTCTTATGGGGAATTTCGCTTTGATATACAAGTGCTTTGGATTACAAGTACGTGTCCGGAACGAATTATGCTTGCAATCCAAGGTATTACTGTAAATAGAGTTACTTCCATTTTAATAGTAAATCTGGGTCTTGAATGATCTCTCATTCCATTCAATTTCAGAGTTTTGTGTAAATTAAACTAGCTCTGACAGGTTTTATATTCTTTCACCAACAGATGATGGTCCATAGGATAGCTTGCTGTCTAGTACAATATGCCATTGGGAATATGTGCCTCTGGATGCAAATCTGTGTAGTTTCCCTTATCCAAAATTCTGGGATTATATAGTAGTTATTTGTCTGTGGATGGTTGATAAATTGGTTGTGCTTATGTTTGTGTGGTGTTGTATAACTTACATCTGCAAGAGGATAAGCCATCTTCATCCTTTCATATTTGCAATATAAAATCAATTTTCACCTGTATTTGTATCCTGTTGAGTAGCTACTTGTATTAATCTGAGAAGCATTTGGTAAACTGCTGTCATATACCAGACCCGGCTGGTTTTCCTCATTGTATTGGTTTGAATGTATGCCTGGACCTGGTTGATAACTTTGCACCTATTGCTGAATATCAATGGTTGTATACCTCTTTAAAAATGATTTGGTTTTGCTTTCTCTTCAAATGTATGCCTTTGTCTCTACGGTATCAGTGATTTGTGACGATCCGGCGAGGACCAGATGGGATTCCTGCTGAAATCTTTAAAGAAGGGGGGCCCGAACTTGTACAACATTTTCATAAACTCATCGAAAAAATCTGGATAAGAGAAGAGATCCCAGAAGACTTCAGGGATGCCATAATTATCACCCTCTTTAAGAAGGGTGATAGAACAGACTGTGGAAACTATCGGGGCATTTCTCTCTTAGCAACCGCAGGTAAAATATTTGCTAGGATTCTCGCAAACCGTCTTCTATCTATTTCAGAAGAGATCCTCCCTGAAACTCAATATGGTTTCCGCCCCTCTAGAGGGACAGTAGACATGATTTTTACTGCACGTCAGCTCCAAGAAAAATGCCGGGAGCAAAATCAACCCCTTTATATGGCATTTATCGATTTGGCTAAGGCCTTTGATACTGTAGACCGTACAGCTCTCTGGACTATCCTTATGAAAATTGGATGCCCCAATAAATTTGTGAATATCTTGCGACTTCTCCATGACAACATGACGGCAACGGTTTTGGACAACAACGGCTCTCATGGTGCTCCATTTAAAGTGGAATCAGGTGTTAAACAGGGATGTGTTATTGCCCCAACATTATTTGCCATTTTCATCGCCATGGTTTTACATCTTGTCAAGGGGAAACTTCCCACCGGTGTGGGAATTATATATCGAACAGATGGAAAGCTTTTTAATCTCAGCAGGCTGAAAGCAAAAAGTAAGGTAATTACAACCTCCGTTGTGGAACTTCAGTATGCTGATGATAATGTGGTCTCCGCACATTCAGAGGATGATCTCCAAACTATCCTAAATGCTTTTGCAGAAGCATACGAAAAACTTGGTCTCTCACTTAACATCAAAAAAACCAAAGTGCTTCATCAGCAAGTGCAAGCCAATCCTTTGGTGATGCCATCTATCCAGCTTGGCGGGACAATACTGGAAAATGTCGATCATTTTCTCTATCTTGGCAGCTATCTTTCTGTTACAGCTAACATCGACAGTGAAATCCAGCATCGTCTGAGCTCCGCAAGTGCCGCATTTTCTCGAATGAAACATAGAGTGTTCGAGGATCGGGATATTTGTAAGAAGACCAAAACACTGGTTTATGAAGCCATTGTATTACCAACTTTATTGTATGCCTGCGAAACATGGACTATCTATAAATGTCACTTCCACCTCCTTGAAAGGTTTCATCAACGTTGCCTCCGGAAAATCCTGCAAATTACTTGGGAAGATAGGCGAACAAATGTCAGTGTACTGGAAGAAGCAAAGACTACTAGCGTTGAAAAAATGATCCTTCAACGCCAACTTCAGTGGACCGGTCATGTTGTTCGAATGCCTGACTGCCGTCTCCCAAAGCAGTTACTTTATTCCCAACTCAAGGATGGAAAGCGGAATATCGGTGGTCAATATAAGAGGTTTAAAGATGTTCATAAGGCTAATTTAAAAAAATGCAATATAAACATCGAAAACTGGGAAGCTCTGGCCCATGAACGATCTAAATGGAGGTTGGCCTTTCACAAAGGTTCCATGGACTTTGAAGAAGCCCGAGTGCAAGGTGAAAGGGAGAAACGTGCTAAGCGAAAAGCACGTCAAATGAATCCTTTACAGGACCATCTTCTATCTGGTAACCTGTGTCCTCACTGTGGGAAGCTGTGTGGATCTAGAATTGGCCTCCACAGTCACTTACGGACCCATCGCTAGAGTCTACACAATCTTCTTTAGAATTTCCTCCTTTTATACCGGAAGACAATCTTACTCGGTCACGAGTGATCGCCTGATGATGATGATCAGTGATTTGATTTCTTGAGGAGGGACTAGTGTACAGTAGGATAAATGAAAGGAAGCTGTGGCGGTTCTGTCAAATTGGGATAATTATTCATCAAAATTGGTATGCTACAGCTCATATGGCCCCCCAAAATAGCTGTCTCTTCTGAAAGCAGAGAACTTTTCTGACTTGGTACAATCTATATAGCATAAATTAGTAAATAGCAAATGTGGGGTGGGGGATGTGCATCTCTACTACATAACAGAAGTGCTCCAGCTCAGACTTCCAGCCAGTCTGGGGTGGGGTGGGGGGGGGACAGGTCCTTTCCTCCCTCCTGAAACTTCCCTGTATGGGGAAGTGAGGTGTTTAATAGCACAATAACTATTGGCCCCAATTTCACCCCACCCTCCTGATGCTATAAGCCGTTAGGGCCAATAGCCAACCAATCTCCTCTCCCCTTGCCACTCAACATTCCCTAGGGCAGCCTTCTCCAACCTGATGCTCTCAAGATGTTTTGTACTTGGCCAACATGGTGAGTAAGCAGAGATTCTCCAAGTTGTCATCCAAAACATATAGAGTATGTCAGGTTGGGGAAGGCTGCCCTAGTTACCTGAAGCCACTGAACAGTCCTGTCAGGATGTTTTTGTTCCATTTTTTCCTTTTAATTTACAAACAAATATACCTGGAGAGTCCCCTAAGTAAGCAAGATCTATCTTTCTTTTGTGTGACTGTATTCACTTTCTAAACTGATATGCACATGAATGCCTGACTTCAGTACTGAAGGGAATGATAACTACTGTAGAGATCAGTGGAATCCAGATATGAAAATGATAAGTTTGCCAGATAAAGGTTATAGAAGGTAATATAGGGTATATATTTTTATGTTCTATATCCAAGATAGTTGGACCTTTTTTAAGGACACTTTGAAGGATGTTTCCTTCCAAAAAAAGAATAATAAACATATTCCGAACAAATGGTGTCTTCGTAGCCATGCTGCAATGGAATATAATTTTATATTCTCTTCGTTTTGAAGCACTTCAACATTTACATGCCTACAATAAGGCAGTTTGTAGTAGTTTGAGTGTAGTAAAATATTTGGATTTTAAATTTCTTGTTGCTCATCACCCCAGTTTGCATGTAATGGCTAGTGCACACAGCTTCGATCACTCTGGCTTGGCTTCTCGTACCAGTGGGAGTGGCTAAACAAGCCAGGGACGCTGTCCCTGGCTTGGTTAGTGTTATATTCAGACCAAGAACTGTAGCTTGTTTCTCCAACAAGCCAGAGTTGTAACCCAGGGTTTGCCCTTGGGTTAAAACTATGGCTTGTCAGGGAAGAGACAAGCCAGAGTTCTCAGTATGGATGTAACATGAACCAAGCCATGGATGGAGCATCCCTGGCTTGTTTAGCTGCTCCCACTGACAGGAGAAGTCAAGCAAGAACAATCAAGCCATGTGTACTAGGGCACTGACCCACTCCCGGTAACCCAGGCTTAAAAAAACAACCTGGGTTGCCATTACATATGAATCAGGCTGAAGACTCCACCAAGTCTAGATGATGCAGAGGTTGTGGCCTGGAACACCAAGAGAAATTTACTATACTGTATGCCTTATTCTAGTGTAAATTAGAGTTACTGATTACATCAACCCTTCAAATAAGTCCACAAAAGTTGCAAAATTCTTACTAGCCTATCTGCCCATGCACATACATGTTAGTAACTTATACCAAATCATTAGTGGGGAAGGAAAGATACCCTGTTCTTCCACCAACTTTCAATCACTTTCTTACCCACTTGCCTAGTCACCTGACCCTCAACAGGTAACTAAAGCCTGGATTACTTTTCTAGAAGTAGTACTGGACTGGAAACAAGGCCCTATGAGGAGAGACTGAAAGAACTGGGCATGTTTAGCCTTCTGAAGAGGAGACTGAGGGGAGATATGATCGCACTCTTCCAGTACTTGAAGGGATGTCACACAGAGGAGGGCAAGGATCTCTTCTCGATCATCCCAGTTTGCAGGACACGGAATAATGGGCTCAAGTTACAGGAACCTAGATTCCACCTAAACATCAGGAAAAATTCCTGACTGTCAGAGCAATAAGACAATGGAATCAACTACCTAGGGAGGTCGTGGGCTCTCCCACTCTGGAGGCATTCAAGGTGCAGCTGGACAGACATCTGTCAGAGATGCTTTGACCTGGATTCCTGCATTGAGCAGGGGGTTGGACTCGACGGCCTTGTAGGCCCCTTCCAACTCTACTTTTCTATGATTCTATGATTCTACTGTTAAATGTATTTGAATCTCTTAAATCTCTGCGTGTTAACACTAAAAGAGAGGTTATTTTAACAAATGTTCAGCAAACAATTTAGGATCACAACTTTCAGTAGATCCTCTGTATGTAATGTTAATTTTAGTAGCGAATGCTCTCATGCTTAAATATGCGTACTGTATATAAATGGAATGAAGGTCTGCTTTGGCTGGAAGATACTTTAGATACTCTTAAATGATACACAATCAACTTTCTTTTTTAAATCTAGGACTAGCAGTGATGGCAGGGCATGATGCTGGGTCACAACATCAATTCACAGGATTTCAGAAATATTTCAATTCTTATACTATAACAGGCAGAAGAAATGTAAGTGTCCATTTAAATAACTGTGGTAGCATGTCTTTGAAAAGTGTTCGATCTGACTTGTATCTTTTCTCTCTTTAGTATGTGTTAGCCACATATGCAAGCATTGCAATGATCATTCTTTACTTTAAACTGAGGCCGAAGAAACAAACTCCAGCTGTGACACAGAAATAAAATGGGTAAGTGTCTTATTTTACTACTGTCTTCTACTACTACTACTCATATCAAGAAGTTTAAATATAAGCTGGTTCTCATATGATTGGGGCTTTATACTTCTAGACATCCATATAATCTGTATCTGTACATCACTCTTCATCAAATGTGCAACGCCACTTCAGGATCTATATATTCATATTGCTACAAGTAAATAACATTTCATAGGGCTTTAAACAAATTAACAATGAATGGAATCTGCTCACCAATATTTTTTTAATGTAATTTGTGTTCTTCAGTTTCAGCTTGGACATGGGAGAATTTGTTATTTCTAGTATATTTGCCTGACACACTCTACATTAATCCTGAATTAGCACAGCAGTGTGCAGTTTAGTTAGTAAATACCAGATGCAGATATGTAGTATTGAAACTAGGTTTGATGCAGAAGCAAATTAATCTAACAGTCCTGTTTAAAGTCAGGATATATTTGCTATTGGTTCCAATTCCATAGGTGTTTTATGGAGTTGGCGAAGAAAAAGGCGATAGTAAGTCACTCAACATGTGCACACTTACCCTTTTTACCTGGTAATGTGCAGCTACATGCATTGGGCAGTATCCAACAGGGTGCAACTGCTAATGTAAATTACATTGCTCTAGCATAAACTACTCTAGCGTAAGGCCAGTAGCATTAGCTGGGGCACCGATTTACCTGGGAAATGAGTGTACCAGCTAATGGTGTTGGCTTTGTGCTAGCAGAGTTCATTTACATTAGCAGTTGCACCCCATTGGATACTGCCTTTCATGCTCTGCAATTCCTAACGAGTGGCATAGTTGAGGATTAACCTCCATAGAAATATAGTGAGATGGCTGCTCTTTATATTGCCTCACATCCAGTTGTGAGGATACTTTTAGTTCTGCCCAACAGTCTACTGATTATTTTAGGTCAGAATATAAATTGTAACTTAATGGGAGTTGTGCAAGATGTGATGACTGAATCTTTTTGTTGGCAGGTTACTGGCATGTTGATATTGGACCTTCCATGTTGTATTGCTGCAACTAGTAGAAGCTGATGTAACTTCAATAAATCATGAACAATGATGAAGTTTGTCTTCTGTACACATTGCCAGCACAGAAGTGACTGTTATATATAAGGCACATCCAGATTTCTGCAATTCAATCAATGAGCTCTTTCAACCTGTTCTGAAAAAATAAATGAGGGTACATCCTTACTTAGGCATTGTTGTAACTCTGAGAGAAATGTTACCCTGCATTCTGTTCAGAAGTAAAATGTGGCTTTCATCAGAACCACTGTTTATCTATTTGTAGTAGAAGAGCAACATATTCCCTCTATCTTAACTTGATACACTAAGATGTATGATTTGGCAACCATTCATAATTCAGACAAAACATATCCAAGGAGTGGAAAATGTATTTAAGATTTATACTCTGCCCACTTTTTATTTTGGCCCTGCCCATCGCTGGCTCCAGCCCCCAACCGCTTTCCCTAAGGGAATGCAGTGCTCACCTTCAGAAAGGTTGCTCACCTCTACACTAAATATAGCTTAGCATTATATATGAACTAGGCATAAACCTTGTTGATATCTGTGCAACTTCTTCCTTAGAAAATATCCTTAAGATCATGCTGCATTACTTTCCATTCTGAATGTAGTATTTACATTGCCCTGCCGGCTTGCTTTAGATGAACAAACATGCTCATCAGGCATAGGGCAACATTCTTTTAAAGCATACAAGTTCCCAAAAACATGGAGTTTGTATTTTTCAACCCAGTGGTAAATATGTCAAGAAGGAGCATCACATAATTCCAGAAATTTAGGTGAAAATCTTTCACGTGATACAAAAGCATAGGAATATTCCACTGCCCTACAATTTTTCTTTTGGACATATGACTGTTCCCATTTGTTATGTCATGAAGATAAAGCTTGTGGTAGTACCAAGACTGTTTCTACTAGAACTGTGCAAAAATGGGTAAAACTTCCAATACTTAGGGGCCCTCATATTTAGCCAGAAAGACATGTACAGAATAATTTTTATTATAAAATATCAAAAGTATAAAACTGTACAAAAATGCAAAACCATGGCAGTATGTTTTTAAATGAATAGATCCATACTGCTAGATTTCAACAATCAGTGTATAGCTGTGACACGATTGTTTCAGTGAAAGCATGAATGAGTGTTAACGAGTTTGCCATTATGGAAAGGGCTGTAAGGGTTTTTTTCCTTGGCGGACACTTGATTTTTCCCCACTCCCTCAAGATCCCTGGGATGGTGGTAGTCTATACTTCTGTAAAAGTATCCAGATTTCTCAACAGCTTCTTAGTTTAAAAAGTTTTAAGTGACATTTGTAAAAGTCCCACTTCCTAAAATGCCACTCAATTAAATTTTAGCAATTTTCAATTGTTTATATACATTTGTTCAATTTGTGCTCTTCAGCTCTGAAGAAATTAGGTTACCGGTACTTGCATAAGTCAAATAACCACTCAGGCAAGGGTGAGCAACTCGTGGCCCTCCAGATGTTTTGGCTTACAATTCCCATCATCCCTCACCATTGGCTAGGGCTGATTGGAGTTCTAGGCCAAAACATCTGGAGGGCCATAAGGAGCGCACTGTTACGCTATGAAGCACACAGCTCCAAACAGATAAATTGCATTCTTCAACTTATATAAACAAGTCTTACTGGCAATGAAAGTTCTGGGTAGTGCTTAAACCTGTGCTAATGCCAAGCTAAGTGCCTTGAAAGGATTCTTCAAACAGCATATGCTAAACTTCACTTTATGCAACTGGAATTGTAGTTCTTCAGTGCCATTGCTTTTTTGGAAGAGGTTAAGAAAGGTAGTCCCATATACTGTTTATGTATTTTTAAAGCCATACCACTCTCTAACTCTCAAACCCATGATGTCAGTGGCTTAGCATTTGCACTGGAGGCTAAAATAGAAGTTATTGAAGGTGTTGCACTGGAACAGTTCATTTGTATAATCATTGTGGTCTTCACTAATGCAAGTTATTCTAAGATCTTCACAAGACTTGCAAGTCCTACAGTGTTGTGGTTCACTGAGGACCGTATGCCCCAGCAGCAAGCAGCAAATTTCTGCGGGTAAAATGGAGGTGTGTGACAGGGGTCGATTTGGACATATATGTACCCAGCAGCAAGTCCTGAGAGCTTTCAGGCAGGTTTATATGTCCAGTGGCTGTAGTAAAATCATCTGTTTCTAAGTCCTCAAAGGCTTTCACAGCATCCCACAGCCTCACCGTGTTATCCATTGAACCTAGCAAGAAATGAAGGGGGGGAAACCTAAATCAACAAGACTTGCATTTACCTATTCAAAATAAAAGGAAACACCATCTGCTACATGCCACAATCAGTTTGTCAAGCTTAGGAATATTAATTTCTCTTAGTCACTGCTAAATGTACAACCAATATTATGTGTTGATTTCCAGCCTAACAATTAAAAAAACAAGACAGTTAAAATGTTAGAAAATCTGGGCTAGAACTGTAGTATTCATAAAAGAGATCCTATTTGGGAAGGTAACTTCCCAAATCAAAACTTGTTGATTTTATTACCAATAATTTTCCATTTATAAATCAGAATTTTTCAAGTAACATAGTTTCTTTAAAATGTAAAGTTAAAACCCTTGTAAAAAATGTTAATAGAATGATAACTAAGCCACATTTATAACTACACCATAGTGTGAGACAGCTTCAGCTTCCATCTGTTCTGTGGAGCCAACAAACACATTTGGGGAGGATGAATGGAAAAAATGTATTTTTTTTCTAAAAGCACTACAGTGCACATCTTTTCTTCAGAAAGCCCCACTCCCCATTCCATTCTGAACTTTAATAGGGAAAAATATTCTCAGGAGTACTGTACAAAGGCAGTACTAACTTAGCACAACCAGTTTCATAAGCAAGCTAATGTTTGCTTTATTTCAAAAGGCAACTTCCCAACAGGAGGTTATCTTAGCTAAGATGATACCATTTACAACTCTAAATTGAAAACATTGCTCCAGTTGCTTTTCACCTGATAAAGACCATGCTCAGCTGCTATTCATAAGGACAGCAAACTAAAGTATTAAATATCTCCTAAGTGGTACACCTGTTCATTAAATGGAACATTAAGACTGCAATCAATCCTATAAGCACGTAGCTGGGACTGGGAGTAAGTCCTATTGAACTCAGTGGGGCTTACTTTTGAGTAGAAATGCTTAGGATTGCACTGCACACCTTCAAAGTGAGATGGAAGTCAGAATATAGAAGTGAACCTATCATTCCAGTTGATAGCATTATTCTACTGAACAAATTGTTTTTATTGAATTACATACCTGTTGCTAAAATCTCTCCATCTCTACTAAATTTGAGTGCATAGATTGTGTCTGTGTGTCCTTTTAATTCTCCCACCATCAAACCATGTCCAATATCCCACAGAAGCACTCTTCCATCAGTTGCCCCAGTCGCCAAGAATCTTCCATTAGGAGAAAAAGCTAATGAATGAACTGGTCCCTAGATCAACAAAAATAAACCTATTATTGAATGCAATTACTGGTAGCTTATAAATGCTCATGGTTACTTAATGTAAGCAACACTAAGCTAGTTAAAATGCCCATTTTCAAACATTACTAATAAACATACAAAACTTCAGGAGTGGATCAGTATCACAAGCTCTTCTAACAGAAAGGGGGAACTATCTCTTTAAGGTTGCATTATCCTTATATTGTTGTGAAAGAGCCTTATTCTGAAGGTCACAAAAAAGTCAGCCTATCAAATCAATAGTCTATCTGACCACAGAAGGAAAAAAGGCGGGGTATAAATATAATTAATAATAATAATAATATCCATCTCCAACACCAGCCATTACAGTTAGTTTTCCAGTTCCTTGCAATCAGTTTCAGGCAAGGATCCAAGGATAGGCATGCCCAGAATAATGTTTTACTTTTTTCCTTTGAACAGCAAACTCTCATGCCATATCACAAGCTGCTTCTCAAAGTCTGCTCAGTTTAAGAAGTGATTCCCTAGGTGGCACAGAGGGTTGCTGTTTAGAGACAAACTCAAAGATCCATTGGTACACGGAGTTAGTTATCTTTTGGATCCTGTCTTAATACCTTCAGTGAGAAAGGTATTAACATTAGGTGAGTTGGCATGTCACAACAACCCACCCTGGCAATAAGCCTCAGTAGGTTGGTTGACCTGTGAACAACCCACAGTGCACCCAACAGATGATCGAGCTCACCATGGGTTGTTTGCTGCCCTCCTTCCCCTTCAGTCCTGCGGGTATCCTAGAGGACACTGCAGCAGGACCGACTTGTCTCCTACTCCCCGCTGCGATCACAAACAGTTTTCAGCTCGCCACAGCTTTTTGTCCCTTTACCCTTTTTTTATTTGTAGATTGTGAAGTCCGAGAGAGTGTGTGTTCTTGTGGGGAAACAATATCTAAACAAGGAACTTGGAGTACCAGGTCCATTTTTAACTAATTTCTACCACTGTGTATGACCATTTGAACAATCTAAGAACCTAAGAAGAGCCCTGCTGGACCATACCAAAGGCTTATCGAGTCCAACAGCCTGTTTCCCACAGTGGCCAACCAGATGCCTATGGCATGCCCACAAGGAGGTCATGAGGGCTATAGTTACATTAGTTGCACACAGAATATAATGAAATCATTTCAGTGTGAATTTGACAAGTACCTTATGTCCTGTGAAGATTCTTACACAATTCCCATTCAACACATCCCAAAGTCGCACAGTCCTATCTGCTGAGCCTGTAGCAACGTAGTTGGAGTTTGGATGAAAACGCGTACACGTGACATCAGCAAGATGGCCAGCAAAGATCCGCAAAGGCTGGTAGTGATCTGTAGCCCACAAGCTTTAAACCAATACAAATAACATTTCATAAAGGGGAAAGATGAGACCCATAGCTTGACTGCTTCTATTTTGAAAGTGAAACAAGCAGAACCTCCTTTACAAGTGCCTCCAAGATGACCAAGTTTAGGAGGTAACAGAGACATCTTTGGGGATAACTCATGCTGTTAGCAGGAGTTCCAGCTTATGGGCAGACTTGATTTCCCAATTTAACTCCCTCTAATATATAAAAGAACTAAGTAAAAATTAATACATTTTAATCAAGTATCCTACAACTACTTAGTAAAGGATATCTCCTAGAATATAGCAGTCACCAACATGAAGAGATTGCTAACTCACAAGAGAGAGCTGTAGGTTTATAGCAAGAAGAGTAACTCATTCCAGTTCTTACCGAGCCACTCGGTCATGTCCACCAGATACAAAGTAATAACCATAGGGAGAGAACTGTGTGTCCCATACAGGGTAGTTGTGTCCTTTATACCCCACCAGACAAGAAAAGGTTAAGAGACTCCACAATCTGATAGTGCCATCCTCTGAAGATGACAACAAATAGTTCCTGGCAAAAAACAACAACCAGTAATGTTAATAATGAAGCTATATCACAAACTGCAGCATCTGGGACAATACATTTCAAACATTCAAAGCAATTTACACACATCACACCAGTATTGTAGCAGTTACGAAGCTGGGAGAATAGTGGCCTATCTAAGCCCACCCAGCAAGGCCATGGCTGAGGTGAAATGTGAACTGAGATTTCCCATTTCACGCTCTTAGCCACTATACTGACTGATTGATCTATGATGTTTTGCTGAAGTCTAATTCATTTTAAAGAAATCAATGCAAATATACATAATCCCAAATTTTGTGTATGGTAAATTATTTTGTGCAATAAAACATGCTCCTCAATGTTTAATGAATTCTCTTCACCTCGTTTCTTGGAAATTGTTATTTCCTATTCCATATTCATGTTTTCCATAGACAGATCTTTAACCAATTACGTAATGTGGCACAGAGAATATTAATCTATTCCGGTGCATGCACACGCCCACTGCCCCATCTCATATATTTCCAAGTTTGAAACTATGTGGGTCCTCTGCAACCAAGAAAGCAAGAGTATGATTTAAAGAAAACTGAAATCTAGTTTGAGCGCTACATTTTGCATTATCCAATACAACACATCCTTGAGTTTGGAATTATGGCAAGAGGTAGCGTTGGGATTCATAGATATTAGGTGGACATTGATTTAACACCATTGCCCATATTGCACTTCTATAACCAATAAATGCTGCAGTATAGTTTTCACCGTAACTTTTTTTTATATTGTACAAAGCCTAGCTGAGGGATAAGGCTTTTAGATTAAAAATGCATCAGCAGTGGTTTTAGCACTTCAGCTCATGAGGTTCAGATTATCTTCTGATGCTCAATGCAGGTGTCGTAATCCACAGGATCAGGGCCCATTTGGCAATCTGTCCTGAGTTGTGGATTCAAATTGTACAAAAGTCTCCAAAAACATCTAACTGTTAATATTCTATTTAAAAAAACACTAGATTAAGAGGCACCCACCCAACAGCAAAAGAACTATTATTTTACCTATCAGGGCTGAAGCTGGTACCATAGACAGGTCCACTGTGACCGTATAAAATCTTCAACTCACTTGCTGTTTTCTCATCCATTATCCTTTCTAAAACGTCATCTGATTCTTTATCTATAAGACTGAGATCTGAAATTTTAAAAAGTATATATCTAAAGCACTCATTCAATATAGATCACTAGGTTTCTACCAGAATACCATCATGTCCTAAAGTTCAATTTAATGCAAATAATGCAGTTCAAAGTCCTTTTTAAACATTTATGGCAGTATCCTATACTGCTGTTCTACTCCCGCTGTTTCTTTTGCACCAGCAGAAGTGATCCCGCTGGTGTAATGGGGCTTTTGCAATTATAAAAATAACCCTGGAAAGAAGTGGAAACACTTGTTTCCGGATCAGGATAGATCAGCAGAGCTCTTTTCTGCAAGCTCCGCTGACCTGCCCCATTCTAGAAACTAGTGTTTCCATTTGTTTCAGGTTATTAGTAGAACTGCAAAAGCCCCATTGCACAAGCGGTCATTCCCGCTGGTACACAGTTACGATAGGATACTGGCGGGCGGCGGGGCGCAACAGGATACTGCCCTAACTATTTTAATAATATAGGTCCCCAATGAAATCAAGAATGCTTATATCAGAGAACGTTTGTAAAATTATTAATTGGTGGGTCCAAGTAATTAGTATTCCAGTACTGTCAGCAGTTAAATAAATATGAATGTTAAAACTCTAAATGAAGTCAAAATAATTTCATCTTATTAGTTCAGGATTGCTATTCCAATAAAAGTATTTCACCTAAGCAACCTTCCTCCATGTGAACCTCATTCATAACAGTTTATGTAAAAATTATAGTGACAGTTCATTTTTATTACCTGCTGCTGATTTCACACTGCGTAGCTTTTTAGGTGTCACAGACCATACTCTGACAGTAGAGTCAGCAAAGCCTCCAACAATCATACTAGAGTCATCCGTAACATCCACTGCTGTAAGACCCTATTCACAGAAAAGTCGCAATTTTAAGAGGATATATATATTTAATGGTGAGAATTAACCTTCTGTAATCATTCTGAAGATGGAAGTGGCAATTACCACACCACAGAATGACATAATTTCTTTTTTGTAAAGCAAATGTTATTTTAGCAGCAGGGGTCAACAAGTTCTGTCTGACCATGGTAACAAGCCACTGACTGGGTTCGCACAACATGCTAAACCTCAGGAGGTTAAGTGCTACTGAGGTTTAGCGTGTCGTCTGAGCCCTGCAGGGTGCCTTAGAAGTTACCTGGGAGTGGCTTCTAAACCACCCTGCTATGCCATGGTTTGCGGTACGGTTAAGGAAACCCTAGTAGGTTTAGCATGTTGTCCAAGCCCGGACAACACGCTAACCTACCCGCAAGCCAAAAAAGCAATACAGTCCCTTGGCCAAAGTGGCAAAGAAGGGCTGCTGCTCTGGGAAAGGGGCTCTGGCCGATGATGAGCTGGGCGGCAGTGGCACTCTCCAGGAAAGGAGGGTTAAACCCGCCCTTCCTGGGGAGCACCACGGTGGCGGCGCTTGGGATTGCCCACGCGCTGTCAAGACAACACGCAGCCAATTCCTCACCGATGCTTCCGACGCTGCCAGAATCAGTCCCCACTGGAGGCAGCATCAGAGGCTGGTCCATCTAGCCCAGTATTGTCGACACTGACTGGCAGCAACAGCTCTCCAGGGTTTCAGGCAGGATTCTCTGCTAGCCCTACCTGGAGTGCCCGGGGATCGAACCTGGGACCTTCTGCATGCCAAGCATGTGCTCTATCACACTGAACTATGGTCCCTCCCTACAGCACCTGATATTCCAAGGCGGTCATCCATCCAAATACTAACCAGGCCCGACCCTGATTAGCTCTGAGATCAGATGAGATCAGGCATGTTCAGGGTGGTATGGCCAGGCACATGATATATCGGGCATGTTCAGGGTGGTTTCACCATGCACATGATATAATATATGAGCTGGGGCATCCATGCAAACACCCATTTGCAGAGGCCCCTTTCAAGAGATGTCCCTTCCTCAAACAAGGCAAGGGAAGGAGAAATCCCCTGAATTGGGCCTCAGTGCAATTGGTCATTCATATGGGGGTTAAAAACAACAAAAGAGGTGAAACTTGCAAGGAGCTGAAGAGACAAAGCATAACAACAGAAAACTGGAGTGCTTTTGTAAATTACAATAATTTTTTTCAGCACTTTGCAGGATTGCCTGTTTTGGCTTTTTGGTCTGGAATTGCTGCTGCTGCTCCTTTTTTCCTGCATTCATATGAAGGCCCCAGTTCATATGTTATATCATACGCATGAATGCTCCTCCATGTTAAAACCCCAGGTAGGTATACTATTAACCAGGGCATTGTCATCCATGACAAATGTCTACCAGATTTGTTTTCTGTATTATAGTAAATTGATAAAGGTACAGTAAAACCTTGGATTGCAAGTAACTTGGTTTGAGAGCGTTTTGCAAGACAAATTTTTAAATATTTAAATTTTTTTTACTTGATATACAAGCGACATCTTGCAATACAAGTACTGTAGTACGGCTTAAATTAAAAATCTCTGTACAAATTTTTTTGGGGGGATTTCGTTTTGATATAAGAGTGTTTTGGATTACAAGCACGTTTCTGGAACGAATTATGCTCTCAATCCAAGGCATGACTATAGTCAGTGCACTTCATATCTAAGTACCATGCAGCCCATTCTTAGTCATGATTGATGTTGCAGCAAGTCCTATTTATATCAGTAGGACTTACTTTAAAGTAAGTAACTTACTTTATAGCCTCTGACTTCCTCTCCTCACCATATATGTTTCCTTCAACTCCTAGAAGTTTATTTTCACTGATCCTCGTCATAACGGATACTTAAGAGATTTCCATGACAGATTTCCATCAGTTATAACGTGTATATACGTTGTCAGCACATTTAGAAACTGAAGTATTATGAACTACTGCTCTAAAAGAGCAAAATAATTATTTAACAAAAAAAATTCAAATGAAAATACTAGGTATCACAGGGTTTGAATTCTCTCTGCAGGCACCACCACAGATCTCAACCTCAGCCTTAGTGAAGACCTATTTTGTGATCTGTGTCTCTCCCAGTTTCACACACACTAACCTGGTATGCATTAAGGAATGTGTAGAAACAAATGGAAGGCAAGCAGTCTGGACCAAGACGTACACGCTTAGTGGCTTCCTTCATATTCATTATTTTATCCAGCTTATCAGAGTCCTTTAGCTCAGGAAGGGGGATTCTGTATGGAAAAGAATATGCTTCAAAAATAAGGCATGCCTTCTTGTCATGAAATCACATTGAAAAGACAAGGACAAACATCAATCAATAAGATCTACAACAAGGTGGAATATCAATCAATAAGATCCCCAGAGACAAGTCACATGAAGTTTTAGGACAAGTTAAAAGAGCCCAATCCTAGAATCATCACAAGGAAACACCACTGAAATAAACTGGCTTGTGTGAACCTAGTACAAGCACTCTGGGGTGCGTTAATGAAAAGATGACAAAAGAGAAGATCATCTTAACCATACTAATGTATAGTAGTTATGTTCTTTTTGAATGCAATACAATCTACTATCTCCATAGAAGAGAAAAACTTTTATTTTACATGATTAATTAATCAGTACAATGCACCCCAGGAGTGAGTAATCTGTGGTCCTCTAGATGTTTTGGCCTACAACTCCAATGGTCCCTCACCACCAGATGTTTTGGCCTACAGCTCCAATGATCCCTCACCACTAGCTATGCTTGCTAGAGCTGATGCCAGTTGTAGACCAAAACATTTAGAGGGCCACAAGTTGCCCACCCCTGTCCTAAAGGAAGTAGAACCTTTTAAAAAAAATAAAAATCTTTCAACTTAACTGAGCAGATGTTAATCCTAAGGGAGAACTCCAGAATTCACTATTGTCTAGTTCAGGATGGTAAACCTGTGTCTCGATACCAAAAAATAATAATTGAAGAGCCCTTTCTAGTTTCAACATTACCTATTCTGAGGAGGAGCATTTGGATCTTGCTTTTTACTCTTTGATCCAATGCTGTCTTTTCTTGGCTTCTTCTTCTTTGGCTTGCCCTCCTCATTTTCCCCTTCTTCATCTTCATCATCCAAAGGCAACTCAATTTCTGGTTCTTTTAATAAGCCAAAAAAGACCTGCAAGCCAAAAGGAGAAGAGAATCTTGGAATTAAAAAGTTTGATAAAAACACAGAACCAGTGAGTTAATAGCTTTTATTGAATCAACAAGTCATTAATTTTGGGGGTGGGGTGGAATCATGTTTCTGAATCACAATCTTTCATTTTTGCCATACATTTCCACTGACAGCAGTTATTTAAAACTGACAATTATTTGTCACAGGTGTCGGTGACCAACCGACCCCTCCTCCACATTCCTTTGCATCATGTTACAACATCTGGTATAAGTCATCCCTAATGCCAAGTCCACAATGCAAAGAGCTACTTTAAGGGTAACCAAGGGCTTAAACATGCCCAGTGAGTCTTTTTTTTTCTTTAAACACCACTACCACTACATAGTCACATTTCAAAAATTGTTTGCCATGTGGCGTGGGTTGCCGCTTTCAAGTAACAAAGGTCCAGAGTGCTCCGTTGGATGTGGAGAGGTATTCACATTGGTCTTGAATTACAGTTCAATGGCTGGATCCAGGGAACTAAGTAGGAAGCTTCTGTGCATGCACCAGGGCTTTCTGAGGTACTTCTTACCGCAGCACAAGTAATACTGAACAGCTAATTTGTTATGTGAAGCAATGCTTCTTCTTGTTGTTCCTCTCCTGCTGGAGGCTGGACATCATCATGGCTAAACAATCTTTAGATATGGCCGCTCTAAACTATGACGCTGTGTTGCCCCCAAACCATTCTTTAAGGTTTTTCAGCCAAGACCTTCTTCTTCTTCCTACACTTCTTTCCCCATTTATTTTCCCTTATATATAATCAGCTGCAACAGTCTATATTTTCATTCATGAGCAAAATATTCCAGTTTTCTGCATCTTATGTGTTTTATAATTTCTTGATCTTTATACATTTCCTTTAATACTTCTTTGTTGGTAACCCTCTCAATCCAAGAAATTTGTAACATCCTGCGATAAATCCACATTTCAGATGCTTCTATTTTTTTAATGGTAGTCTGTGTTAAAAGTTAAGACAATGCAGCAGATTTAATTCTTAAGACATTCACCAAAGCAGCTAAATACCCACTATGCAGAAGACAGAAAACAATGGTGAAATATTAATTCAAGGTCAAACCAATATCACATTCAGAATTTAAAAACAAAACAGGAATCAACATGCGTGGAGATGGGCTGAGCAAGCTACCATTACATCAGCCATGGTTTTTTTTCAATCCACCTATTAAAACAAAGACTACCACTCTACTTGAACTAAATTCAGTTTACTTACCAAACAGTGCTGTTTCCCCCAAAACGAATTATACATTGAACTGGTTCAGACAATCATATCTTGCCTTATTAAGCCGAGATACTCTCAAACATTTTGCTCACACGTGCAGCCCCTTCAATCCTCCCTTTGCACAAGCTGCAATTAAACTAGGAAACTTCTAATTAGCCATAGTTTTTAGTTTCATTCGAACTAGAAAACTATGGTTACTACTAGCTTCAGAACAAACCAGAATATTAACCAATTCAAGCTGGTAACCATAGTCTCCCGGTTCAGACCCCAGTTCCCAGGGAAACCCGTTGCTCCAGCAAACATTATTAGCATTGTGGTAGAGGTTGCTTAAGCTAGCACAATGTAATTGGATACTGCCCTGTGGTTATTTAGAAGCTTCCTGGTTTAATCAGGAAGAGCCAGTGTGGCGTAGTGTTGAGAGTGTTGGACTGGGACTCGGGAGATCCGGGCTCTAGTCCCCACTCGGCCATGAAACTCACTGGGTGACTTTGGGCCAGTCACTGCCTCTCAGCCTAACCTACCTCACAGGGTTGTTGTTGATAAAATGGAGAGGAGAAGGAGGATTATGTAAGCTGCCTTGAGTTCCTTGCAGGAAAAAAGGTGGGGTATAAATGCAATAAATAAATAAATAATCATGTCTAGTGCAAATGGAGGAATGAAGAGGGTATGTGGGCAAAAGACACATAAAGCTTAATAAGCTGAGATATGATCAACTAGACAAGGCAATTGCTAATCCAACTGCAGGACCACAGACGCCAAGACTGTCAATTTATGCACCTCTGACAGAACATTATGATGTTATGTTTAATATTAACTTCATACCTTTGCTTTATTAGCCTCCCGTTTTGCCTCTCCTGCCAAGCTTCCCACCATAGCATCTATCTGTTGTTTACTACGAGGCATTCCATCAAATATATCAATGTAAAGATGTTCTTGAACAATATTCCAGATCTGATTGTTTTGTTTTTCTTGAAGGTGCCTCTTTAAGAGCTGGTAAGAGTCACGGGAAATACGTAGCACAAACTTGCTTGTTCGGAAATCCAGCATTGTTTCATTCCCTCTCATGTGCTCTTTTTTGGTTAAACTTGATAGTACCCGCAAATCATCTTGGTAATAACACTCCTGATCCCCATGAAACCTAGAAAAAGGTTAGAGATGTATGAAAAATTGGTAAGAACACAGGAAGGGCCATGCTGGATCAGACCAAAGGCCTATCTAGTCAAGCATTCTGTTCACACCATGGCCAACCAGATGCACACGGGAAGCCCATAAGTAGGACATGAGTGCAACAGCACTCAGTTGCCTAACAACGGAATTCTGTGATCCTCAGCAGAACATCTGAAAATAGCAGTAATTTACCAAGACTTACAAGGTAACACTTATTACAGACAGTTACTTACACCGGATGAAAGCCACCATTATAAGGCATAGAAAGAACACACACTAGGGACTTGTAGAAGGTGCTAAGGGAAACAGCTAGTACCCTTGTACTAGGAGCAGCCTTTCACGTTAGCCCATAAAACCAGAACAGTCAGGACTGGGAAAAAAACATCTGAAGTACCCATAAAAAGATTTTAGGAGCTCAAGTCCCCAGCTACCTAGGATTTTTCCAGACGGAGGTAATCCTCCTGCCAAAAGCTTGGTGGTAACATTTATGTATTTCCCCATAATAGGAGACAATACAGAGTTCCAATGGCACAGAAAAGAGCAATGTTATCCAATGGTTCAGGTCAGAAAGTTTCAGAAGCAGAAATGTGCATAGACAAAATATCATTACCTGAACTGGAATCTAACCATGTCATGAAACAGCTATCTCAAGACAAGAACTGTTATTTGTCAGGTATATATAATTGGACAAAACAAATTAGCTTATACAGTAATACCTTGGATTGCAAGCATAATTCGTTCCGTAACCGTGCTTGTAATCCAGAACACTCTTATATCAAAGCGAGTCTCTGGCGGGCGTGAGCGGGGCTGATTTCGGCCTGCTATGGCCGCTCGAGGCGAGCAGTTACATCCCTACACTTGTCTTGCAAGACCTTGCTTGTTTATCAAGTCAAAAAAAAATTAAAAAATTTGCTTGTCTTGCAAAACGCTCTCAGACCAAGTTACTTGCAATCCAAGGTATTACTGTACATAAAATAAAACTCCCCAGTGATATTAATTAGTACTTGGAATACACTGTTATGTGGCAACTGTGAACGTCTTAGTTGTGTCATATGTATTAATCATCACAGTCTCCTAAAGGGAATGCCTATATTTTGTAGCCCCAGGCATCCACTATTAAAGGAAAGCCTATTTTCCTTTCCCTCGCAAAAGAGATGATTGGAAAACTACATGTTTTTAAGCATAACTCAAACATATTTTGTTCCTGCTCTGTATTTCTGCCTTGAGTAAATGCTACAGACTCTCTCTACTCCCAGTTCACATTTTAAATTGTGAACATTTGCAGTAATGAAATAAATGTATAGATTTATCTACCTAATAGTGAGAACATACAAATGGAGATTACCGTAAGTGAACAAAATTGAATTACTTTTCAAAGAAGGACTTCGCTTCATTTTCATGCCCATTGTAGACTAGTTCCAAGTACATGTGTACAAAGAGAGGATAAAAAAGCTGTGATAATTCAGCTCGATGACAGTCTAGAGCACATTCAATAAAGTGTTTCAATCCACTGTAGTACTCTTCATAAAGCGCTGGGTCTCCCTGCTGATTGTAGGCAGACAACACTGCACTCACATCTGGTTGATCTTCCACAAGGACTCCAACTGCAAAGCATTAATGTATGTAGGTAAATCAGTGCTTGCACTCTGTGTAACGCACTATTTAAATCCTAAACACTGTAAGTTCCCTGAGACAAGACTCTTTTTTTCTTATTTTACGCCATAAAGTGCCACATACACCAATGGTGCAATTTTGATAACTATTAGTAACTAGTGACACTCAACGAATTACTGTGGAATGTGCTTTGACACATTTCTTACCAACTAAATGTTTGCTAAAAGAATTGCTGTATCACTGAATCCTGCAGTGCTCAACTGCTACAATTCAAATAAAGACTCCCTCTGTAATAATGGCCACTCAAAATAATAACTATCCAACAGAGTGAAGGGAAGACATTTCTAAGTACAAGAATGGAACTTTTATTGGAACAGTGGTCCTTGTTTCCCATCTAACATAGGGATCGTATTAATTCCCTGAAATACTTTTGGGACAGAGATGAGGGAGAATGCAACAAATTTTATGTACGGTATTTTATACTGGACACAATTCACTCCCACTGCAAGCACAATACCCATGTGTACAGAAAACAAGAGCAGGGGGTTGGACTAGATGGCCTTATAGGCCCCTTCCAACTCTACTATTCTATGAGGCGCTCAATAGAGCCCCATTTTCCAACCACCAGCAGCCTACGTGTCCAGGCAGCACAACAGATGCTATGGGGAATGGCTGTTTCAAGCATATCTCCAGTATCTCTATCAAGCCCTCCCTCACTGCTCAGTGTAAGTTACTTGTTTTTGTTTGTTTAATTTTATTTAATTTTTCCCGAACAAAATATGACAAAATATAGCACAAAAAAATGTAACACAAAATTTAAACGAAAACTGCATACAATAAATCATACAGTGCACACACCCCACCCTCCTAGGCACCAATTGATATGCTTCCACCCCATTAAACAATTACTATTCCGTATTCCAAAAATATAACATATCCTGACAAGGCATACTCCCTTTCCCCTTTATTAACACATAATCTAGAAACTGACCCCAAATATCCTTAAAATTATTTATCTTTAGCTGTCCCTTTTTACATTTAATACTACAAGTCAATTTATCATTAAGAGCTATATCCCATATCAACTTATACCAGTTAGTAATTAGAAATTCATGCTGAACCTTCAATTTCCTCGCAATCATTAACCTAGCTGCTGTTAACAGGTGTGAGTTACTTGTGATCCAGATAACATGTAACTAGTATTGGGGAAAGAAACAATTTGACATGGGAAGTGCGCATAGACCTCCCATTCCCCCTCCTATACCTAATAAAAATAGGTATCATAGAGCTTGACCTCTCTACATGCACTACCACAGACAGCAATCCCAGCTTTTGTACAAAGTCCTTATGTGATCTGTGTGACTTCCAGTCCCACACACAAACACGGCATGCATTAAGGCAGCCTTTCCCAACCTGGTGCCCTCCAGATGTGTTAGCCTACAACTCCCATTACCCACAATTAATCATGGGCATTGGTAATGCTGGCTGGAGATGATAGGAATTGTTGTAGTCCATCACATCTGGAGGGCATCAGATTGTGGAAGGCTGCCTTAGGAAATGAAAGGACTGGAAGGGAATATAAGAAGCACTCATGTGTCTCCTAGTCCCCATAATGTCATGTTGTGATGCCTGTACATGTGCCTGTACTTGCACATAGGTGGGGGATGGTGGGAAGAAAAGGCTTGATTGATGCCTACGTATTTGTATTTGACATTACAACCTGAATAAGGAACTAAAGTTTAACACTGGTCAGTATTAAATCGTGTTGTGCAAAAACAGCACTTTAGCTTGGAGAGGATGCAGGTGACTGGAATTGTTTCCCAGTCATGGAGATGTATGGTATGGGGTAGTAGTCCAAAACTTAACTTTGGGCTTATGGTCATATAAACTTGAATTCCTTATTCAGGCTGCTGTGTTGAATCAATTTCAGCCTCATATATTGTATGCAGTATTCCAAATGGGCAGGGACGATTTTCAGCTTCCCCCTCCTGATAGGTAGCATCCCATACACTCCAAAAGTCCTCTGGAGCAGCACCTCATGAGACACAAGGGAATGTCATCAGAAATAAAAACAAACTACCCGCACGTGAATGTGGAATTGTTCTCTCTAGATCCCAGCATTGGTAAGCTGCTTTGAGCATTAAAAGAGCCTACATGTGAATTAATCAAGCCAGAGAATTAAGGGAGGCCGTGAACAAGACAAACTTGAGAAGTTATTGTATGCTAGAATGACATGAACAAAAGAGAAGGCTCTTTAAACTACGTTGTCATTGCTGCTTACAATAAGTTACAGCACGATCCCTTACTACAGTCTTGCAATCTACACTGTGTTTGGGATGAGAACCAAGCACAACCAAATAAATAAGGATCTGGTTTGTGCCCTTGTCTCAGCTCCTTTAAGTACTAGTAAAGTACCGTACTTATGCAGCTACAAAACACTGTGACACTCTTTCTGGCCTAAAGCTTTTACTTCCAGCAGTTCACCTTCTGCAGGCAAGTATGAACTATTTAAATTTATCTACCCAGCTGCCTTAATGCATGGCAAAAAAAGCAATGGTCAAGATTAGCCTGAGGACCATCCCTATTAAGGTCTTGTTTTTCAGAGCTCTTCTATCCACCACTTTGTGAAATGTTGCCAGCGAGGAAAGATATTTCTTAATATAACTGAGAAATATAATTGCCTTATAAATAATATAAAGCAAACCATCTCCTCTGGTGGTTCAGACCAACACAGAAACAACAACTTCCATCCTTAGATAAATGGGAAAATATATGGCATAGATTAACACATAAGCTTCAACATGTCTTTTCAATTACTGAGTGGTATAAAGAGGTATGGGATATCGCGCTAAATGATAAATTAACTTGTAATATTAAGTGTCAAAAAGGACAATTGGAGAAAGATACTATTGTGAACATTTGGGGTAAATTTTTGGATTATGTGTTGGTGAAGGGGAACGAACCTTGTCAAGATTTGTTACATTTTTTGAATATCGAATAATATCTTATATTTATATATAAATATTTGGGGGGAGAAATATAACTTGGTCCCAAGAGGTGGGGGGGGAGCACAATGTTAATGTTGTATTTTGGGGGGTTTTTTCATTATAAGTTGTATGATTGGAAAAATTCAATAAAACATATTAAAAACACACACACACAAGCTATCTTATTATAAGAAGCTCTGGGAAGGGCAGATAACAAAAAAGGATTCATTGAAACAATAGCTACTTACACTACAGAACACTCTCCCAACATTTGGTTCTAAAAGCAAGATGCTGTGTCTCCCACCCAGTCATTTGGGAACCGAAACTGTACTCTGCCTTCTTCTGTATTGATTCTGTAGTTTTCAATTGTGCTTTATTGCAGGTTTTTAGCAGTATTGCTTTAAGACTGTAAACTACTTGGTAAGCCTACCTTGCTGAGAAGCAGAATAAATAAAAGTGTAAGAAAAAAAATTGTATAAAGGTGTTCCAAAGAAAAGCAAGATCAATGTAAAAACCCCAAAACACTATGTTAACTTGTACGTTTTACTCCAAGATCACTCATCACACAACCATTCACAGTAACTCCAGAACGAGTTCAGTGTAAAAACAAACGGTGTGACCACAGCATAGAGCTGCTGATTATACACCTTGATTTTGACCTCGCCTGTCACGATTGCAGTGCGAAAGGAGCTAAAGTGCCAGTATGAACGAGTCCTCCTGGCTGGGAATGACACGCTCGCTATCCCGGTCAGCTCTCACCTTTCCCAGGGGGCACCGAGGGCACTGCGGGAGGGGCCGTGACCGCGGCAGGAGAAATGGTTGTCCCGGGCTGGCCAAAAGTGACCGAGTTGAGCAGCATGTCCCCTGCGCCAGGGGCCGCGACCCCGACGCTGCACTCCTGTCCTTCCCCGCCATGGGCTGCCTGGACTCCGGTCGCCGAGGGACTGGGATCAACCGCGACTTCATCGGCGAGTAGCCGGGCCTCCCTACGGAGGATCTCCTCAGATTCGCGGAGGTTGCTGCGCCGCAGGAACTGCAGCACAGCCAGCAGCGTCTGCCGGTCGGTGGGTAGTTGCGAGGCGGCCGGCGGTGCAGGACTGGGAGCCGCCGGTGACTTCGAGTCAACTCCTCCCGCCAACGGCTCCCCTTCTGTAAGGAGAGCGGCGACCGAGGGGATAGGGGGCGCAGCTGCTGCCGTGGCAGGGGACTGGGGAGGCGGCGGAGGCGGCGGCGGCGGCGGCGGCGGAGCTGTTCCGGCATCGGGGTCTGGCTTCACTGCTACTGCTTCGGCCGGCTCCTCCGGCAGAGCCGCCATACTAGAAAGCCCAACTGCCTCGCCTCCCACTCAGGCAGCCCGCGGATTTGCGACAGTCAGGGCATAGGATCTCAGCGTGAGGCCAAGAATCCGTAACGACAATGTAGTGAGTGCTTTACGGCACTTCCGGTTCCGTTCCGGTTTATGGAAATTACGGACGAGGGGAAGAGAGAACAAACTAGTTATGATAATGGTCCAGTCTCTTCCTTGAACGTATTTGTACTAGTTTGTAAAATGAGAGCTTTAGGCTGCAATGCTATATACTTAGCTGGGAGTAAGCCCCATACTTCCACTTATTTCCACGTTAAGAAGTGGAAGTGTTTGATAAGAGCTTTGGACAGAGCTCAGTACTCCAAAAATAATGTATGTTCCCTATTACTTGAAAAATGTAAAGTTTGTTTAAAAAAAATTAAAAATCGTATACTATACCAACTGGAACTGGTGTTTCGCACAGCTCATCAGCAAGCAGAATTCAGAGGTGTATTTGATAAAAGAGTAATATAAAACTCAAATAGTGCTGTTGAAACCAGGTTTACTGGCGAGTAAACATGCAAAGACAAGATTGTAAATCTAAAGACACAATTTTACGTATTTCATGTATATTTTCTTATTTGTAATCAACACGGCAACCACTGTCTACAGAACCACAGCAGCTGCCCTATTTTTAAAAATTGGATTTTTTAAAACTAGGTTTAGAACAATGAAACTTTAAGCATAGATTTCATTTATAGAGTTCGAAGGAGCCTACAAGGCTATCGAGTCCAACCCCCTGCTCAGTGCAGAACTAGGGGAGGGGTCTCCGATCCAAGTAATAGCCAGGCTTGATCCAGCTTAGCTTTCCACACTCAGACAAGCTGAGCCAGCGTAAGCCGTAGCCATAGCCACAGCGTAAGCCACAAGCAACGGGATAGCAGATCTTCCATGCACCCAAGGCTCCCATTTTTAAAATTTTATTTTTACCCTAGCCGCTATACAGTCCCCTAAAGTGTTGTACAACCTCCGTTGGCCCTTTCACCAACAATAGAATTTGAATGGGTTAAATACAAAATGTATTGACTGTGTAGAGGGCAGAGGCAAGCCATTATTGTCTGTAGATAATGCCACTATAAAGCAACAGGCGCCGTTATACTTGTGCATGTTTTAAGACAATAATTTATTTATTTTGATACTGGAAATCGAAATTCGATTTCAAATTCAAAACCATGTGCCTGTTGACACGCCGCCGCGCAGAAAGAAATGTTCACATTCCTCACCACCAAACAAAAAACAATAACTCTACCCCAAACAAAACTCAATTTCCCAGAATACTTAGAGCGAATATGTAAATTATACAGGTGCCTAGCGGTGTGCGCGCGCCAACTGTCTTGGCGCATGCGCATTGAGTTCGTAGTCACATTTCTGCAGTTTGGTGGGGAGGATCATAGAGATTCGGGGTGGGGGGTGGATAGGAGGGAAGGAAGAACAGTCCGCTTTTGCGCTTTTGGTGGAAAGCAGCTTTTTTCCAGACGCTTTCTCAGTTGTTTCTTGTTGGTCGAAGCTGTCAGCACGTTTGTTTTCCTCAGAGGCATGGCCATGAGCGATGGGTTCGTGGTTGAGGGGTCTGGCGAGGGACTGGGAGAGGAGGAAGAGGAAGAAGATGATGAAGTAGCAGCAGCAGCAGCAGCTCTGGAAGCCCCTGGCTGCTCCGGGGAGGGCTCCCGCTTCGAGAGGGGAAGCCGCTCTGAGTCCAGCGGTGAGGGAAACGAGGAGATGGAAGAAGAGGAGGAGGAAGAGGAAGAAGAAGCTCTAGAAGTGGGGGGCACGGACCCCTTCGTTGGTTTTGAGATGGAGGATGGAGAAATGGACTCGGAAGATGAGGATGAGGTAAAATGAGGTTGCGCTCGCAGTGTACCTCAGGAGAGTTTAGGAGCGGCACGCTGAAGTAAAGGAGTCAGTAGCCTGGTGTAGGGATTAGAGTATTGGACTAGTATGGGAAGACCCAGGTTCAAATCCTCACTCAACCGTGAAGCTCACTTAAGCTGCAATCCTATCATTTACTTGAGAGTAAGTCCCATTGAACTCAGTGGGACTTACCTCTGAGTAGACATGCATAGGATTGCACTGTTATAGTGCAATCTATGCATGTCTACTCAAAAGTAAGCCTCTTGGAGTAATTCAATGAGACTTACTCCCAAGTAAGTGTTTATAGGATTGCAGCCCAAGGGTGCAATCCTATGCATGTTTAGACAGGAAAAAAGTCTTACAATTCCCAGCATTCCATAGCTAGTATGGCTGGTTGGAAGATGGGAGTTGTGGGACTTTTTCTGACTAAGCGTGCATAGGATTGTGCCTTAAGTGACTTTGGACCAATTGCTATCTCTCAGCTTAAACCATCTTACAGGGTTGTTGTGAAGGTAAAAGTGGAGCCAGGGGAATCATGTATGCCCCTAAAGCTCAGGATGCGATATAAAGGTAATAAATAAATAATGCTTCCCAGCATGCCTTGTGCTAAATACAGCCAGTGTGATGCAGTGGGCATAGAGTTGGATTTGGATATGAGGAATTCAGATCCACATTCCCACTCAGATTGTTTCTCCCTCGGTGACTTTTGGGCAGGTTGCTGTCACCTAACCTTCCTGACAAGTTAGTTGTGAGTATATTTTGAGTTCTTAGCGTAATGGTGTATGTGTTAAAAATGTAATACATTTTGTCTCCCCTGCAAACTGCACATCTTTGCAGTATTTCCTCATGATATAACACCTGGCAGAACAGCTGTCCACACCATTTATAGTTTGTCTATTTTATAAATGTATATATTGCCTCTCAATCAAATGGTTCCCAGGGTGGTTCAGAACAAAAGAAAATAGAAAAGAAAATAACAGCAATACAAAATCAGCAGTTCACATCTTGCAGTGTGCTTCAAATAGAGTGGGAGACTGCAAGATGATATCTCTCAGTAAGGCCTGTTGTGTGGAGGCACTGCATCAGTGCAAAATTTCTTTGGCAATATACCTTGTATACAAGAAGTGTGCCTTTCTTTCCAGAGCAGTATTTCCCATCACTTTCTGTCCAGCTGGGTTTGGAGAGTATCTTCCTTAAACAGCACATGGCTGATATCTCATAATTGTCTCCCTGGCTTCTGAGGTGCTGCCCTCTCTTGCACTGCTCAGTCGCTGAGATGGCCAAAGAGAGAAATACCCTGGGAGTATTTGCACTTCATGCTAACCCAGCTTGGCAATACGTCACAGTGGGTTGGTTGTCATGCAAACAACCCACGGTGACCCACGATAATATTTGCGAAAATTACTGGGAACAAAAAAAAATTTTTTTTAATGTTGGGCAACCACAGGCAGCTCCTCCAAGGGGAACTTTGAAGGGACTGTCCATAGCTGTCAAAACAGGGATCATGAAACCTGGCTTGACAGCCAGCTTTTGCGATCTCCAGAAGAGGAAAAAAGTTTAAAGGGAGAAAAAGCCATGGCAAGCCTGAAACAGCTCACGATTGTGGCAGGGAGGGAGAGAAGCCAGTGCCAGCTGCCCCCAAGTACCACTTGGGCACTTTTGGGCTAGCCGGCACTGGCGCTTGCCCAGGAGCTGCTTGGCAAGAGTGGCAAGGGTTTTTTGCCACTCTTGCCAAGGGACTCAGTAGCCCATTACCCGTACCCATGATGGGGTCGGTTGCCCAAGTTCGGATGGCTTGTCGTGTCATGTGAACCCAGTCCTTGCCTTTGTTTATACCTTCCTTTTTTTTCAAAGTGTTGAAAAAAGTGTTGATTTGCTGCTGTTGCAGAGAAACTTTATTGTGAGAAAATGAAATGGCTTGCAGGGAGCAATCCTGTGGTCCTTAGACAGCGTCTGAGGTGCCATAAGATAACTTGAATTCCTAGATCAGAAGTGGGAGATAGTACTCTGACCTCACAGCTGGGAATTGGAGCTCTAAGCCCTCTACCCCTCGCAGCTGGCATAGAAAGAAACACACCAGCTGCTCTCTGAGGTTGGGAAAGCGACCTTGAAGAAGGAAAAGGGGGTGTTGTGTGGCGGGGAGTGAAGGATATGAGGTATACTGCAGCTACTCCAGCCTCCTTCCCTCCCCCTCCCAGGTGCTCAAGCTAGACGGGCAAAAAAGCCAATCTAGCGGAAAATGCAGGGTGGGAGGACAGGGAGGCGAAGATGGCCTCCGCTGCTCTTCCTGCTCTGCATTGGATGCCCAGAAGCCTCCAAGTTTGGGGGCTTACAGGCATCACCATAGGATTACGCCCTAAATATCAGTAATTGCAGTAGTTTAGCCTCCTTATCTTCAGTGTTAGTAGCAAGCAAACCTTAAAAAAAAAATTCTGACCAATTTTTTTTTGATTTGCAGCACATGATTAAACTTTCTGAACTGACACCATATATAGTATGTTCCATCTGCAAGGGGTACTTCATAGATGCCACAACCATCACAGAATGTCTTCATACATGTAAGTACTGGTGTTGATTTCTTGTTCAAAAGAAGTTTAATTTCATATGCAGAACAATCAGTAAAAATATATTTTAGTGATGTTAAGACTGCAGAAATACATGCTGCACTAATTGTAGGGGATATCTCTAGGAGAAATTGTGGAAAACCTCAACAATCCATGTGTGTTTTGAGAGGGGTTCTTGGATTATCCAATATAATTATGTTATCATTCAATACCCCTGAACATGTAACTTTTAAAAACACACACCATATTCAGCCTTCTTCATAGCACTTAACACATTTTTTCTACTTAAATAATTATCCTGCCCCCAGCTTTTGCTGCTTTGTAGCCCCATTATTGTCAGGCTGGGGTTGTGGATGGTCATATGGAAATGTTCTCCAACCCCAAATCCCTTAAGGCAGTGGTAGGTGCTGGAGCCTGAAGTACCATTGGCAGAAGGTACTTCTCTATTGACAAAGCAAAAGCGGAAGGCCGAGTACCTTGTATTTTATATCATACTCAATCAGCCCAGAGGCTTCATACTGCCTGACAATTAGGAACACAGGAAACTGCCTTGTGCCACATCAGACTATTTGTTTACCTACTCTGACTGGCAGCAGCTCTTTATGATTTCGAGAAGAGGTCTTTCACATCACCGGGTGCCTGATCCTTTAAAAAAAACACCTGGAAATACCAGGATTGAACTGGAAACTTTCTGCATACAAAGTACAGTATGTACTCTAACAGTGACTTGCAGATGCCAATATCTAGTGGCCATCATTCAGCAGCCTGCGTTAAGTACAGCTGTTGTACTTGACTCCTCCCTTTCTGCTCTTGGATACTAAAAACCTGCAGTCTGGCGGGGGAACAAACTTCAGAGAGGGGTCAAAAGGGGCAGTTTGTGGGGCGAGGAGGAGAGGAGACTGGGGCGGCTAGGATACAAGGTATTCTGAAGCCGCTCCAGCCTCCTTCCCTCCCCCTCCAAAACATCCCAGCTATACTGCCGAAAACAGCTGTCTAGTGAAAATGCAGAGTGGGAGGAGCAGGGAGGCAAAGATTGCCTCTGCCACTCATCCCACTCTGCATTGGATGCATGGGCATCGCCATAGGATTGCGCCCTTAATGAGAAATGGGGTTGGGTGTGGAAGGATACCCCAGAACAATGGTGGAAGGCAGTAGAATCAGGCCTAATTTAATTATATTTTATGTAACTGCACTGCGGATCCTTCCAGATTGAAAGAAGGAATTAAAATCAAATGAATAAGTATTGCATATCCTTGTGCAAGTCTTATTGTTAAGTCCTTCTTTTGGTAAGCCACTTTAATTATTTTGTATAGAAAAAAGCCAGAAATCTATATAAGCAAAGCTGTTATTTTTCCTACTTTTTTGTTTTGCAATTTGTCTGCATTCTAGCCAACAGTTATTACACATTATATGTTATCTTTGCTAATTGTATACTATTTTATAATGTATGTAACTAGATACATTTATTTTTTACAGTCTGTAAAAGCTGCATTGTAAGACATTTTTACTACAGTAACAGATGTCCAAAGTGCAACATTGTAGTACATCAGACACAGCCCCTTTATAATATAAGGTAATGATCTTAATTATAGTTATCTAACTATATTTAGTTTGTATATAAAGGAACATTGGTTTTAAGATAACATTCGTACTTTTGTTTTAGACTGTACTGGTTAATTAATTACTGGATTATTGGAACTGAAAGAATATTTTAAACAGGGTATACATGAAGGAGGAAAACATTTTGCTATCCCACAAAAGAAATATAGCAGCTCACACAAAAGTATTAATTTCCTTTATTGTTAAAAGAACAAAAGCATGCTACATATCCAGAAGAGGATTTGCTTCCTTGTCCTAGAAAATGTTGCACATGAGGGCTGTCTCTGACACTTCTTATCTCTTCTGGTACGCCAATACAATGTTTCCATGATGATAGTGAAGTTGCTTATGCAATAGTGACCTGCTGGCTAGAACCTCAGTGCTGTCCCAAGAGTTGCTCTGGTAAGGACAGAGTAATTTACCAATCTATGATTTTAGTTGGAAATTTGCTGTTAGTGTCTAGTTCCTCTTATTTTTTTGGCACTGTCACTGCCAAAACATACAGCCTATATTCGATAACCAATTTAATTACTATTTTTATTCTACTTTTCTAGGCTGGATCGACAGTTGCAAGACATAGTGTATAAAATAGTCATCAACTTGGAGGAAAGTAAGTCATCTATTTTGAGCCTGCTTCCTATTGATAAAAACTAAAGATAGGCTTAACTGGAGAATACATTAGCAATCATGTAGGGCACTTTTTCTATTAAGTAATATTTCTATGGCACCTTGTTTCAATTTCTTGAGGTTAGGGCTATTTCTGTTTTCTATGACTCTGGGGTGGCTGCAGCAGCACAAAACCTGTCATGTGGTTTGGAATAAAACAATATGAGATGCTTAACTTCATTTCATAAGATTTGTAGGCATTATGGTTATAGAGAAAAAAACATGAAATCTTGTGGGCAGTAGCTGGAGAAGACAAGGGAGTCAGAATGCATGGCTTCATTGACCTACACAGTTCTTTGTCCATCTGTCTGCCCCTTCTTTTCATTTCTCCTTTCCACCACCACCCACTATAATTTAGTGACTACTGTTTCTATAGCTCACATAGCCTGTATTTCTGTATCCTTCACCCCTTCAATTCTCCAGGTGCTTGCCAAAATATTCCAAATGCCATGAAAACAATGAATTCCAGAAGCAGAATTAACTATGAAAAAGTCACATGCACACACCTTTGTATAATTTATTTGGATCACAAAGTCTGGGTCTCTTTAGTGTGAAATATTCACATCCCTTCTTAAGGTTAGTTCTGGACCAAATCAAGGTATTATAATCTTAATATTTTTGGTCCCATCAACTTCTCATTTAATTAATTAATATATATTGTTCATTTGTGTACTACTGTGCTAACAATTGGATTACCACAGTTAAAGCCAGTGGGATCAAAGCAGCTAAATGTAAGATTGCCAAATAATGTTTTTAACTTAGGCTGTGCAATGCTAAACTATTGGGTATTTTAAAGCATAAAAAAGGGGCAGTACCAGAACACAGGAAGTTAAACAAGGTGGAGATGGAAGGGAAGAGGCAAAACCTGAGAACTGTGCTAAGATACGTTTTTGAGATATGCCATACAGAATATCACAAGGTATATGCCTTTGCCTTCGAAGAATGGCATGCACTAGACCCTTCATATATCTTATTAAAGTTTCCTATATACCTTAACACTGCTACCGTTTTGAGGCTTTGCTTCTTTTTTGCCTTTTTGAGCATTTTTAAAGGTGATGTACTCCCATGAATGCATAAAAAACCCAGCTGACTAATACTGCTGGTTGCTTTTGTCAATGTGTCTTCCAGTTCTAACCAACTAGACCCATAAAATATTTAGAACTTGTATTTTCTATACCGAACAAAACCAAACATTTTGAATTTCATATTTTCAGGAGAAAAAAAACAAATGCATGATTTCTACAGAGAGAGAGGTCTAGAAATACCTAAACCTGGTAAGTTCATAACTACTTTGGAGGGATAGATAGATAGATGAGAATCACCATGCTACTTTATAGCAATGGATCATGAAGCTCAGCTTTCTGACTACAGACTATAGCCAGCCTTCTGCCATGGAGATATTCACTAGGAGGGCACAATCCTGATATGTTCCCTGTTGGACATTGTAATTGCTGTGGTTGCTAGAAGAATGACAGGTGATTGACTGAGGGCACAATCCTATGCAGGTTTAGACAGAAAAAAGTACTACATGGCTGACTTGGGCATGCTGGAAGTTAGAGGATTTTTTTGTGTCTAAACCTGCATAGGATTGCACCCTGAGAGAATTGTAATTGTTCATTGAAGCTGATTAAGCTTTTTAAAAACAGTTTCTCAGGTTAAAAATAATGGTATTAATGTTACACAAATGTATTGTTATCTTAATTAACTTAAATATTCTTTTATTAAGGTACTATGAAAGTATTGGGCACTTTATGAGAGTTGTGTTATTCCCACCACAAATATGTCAATATTTCATGCTAAAATAAATTTTTAGGAAGTGATTTTGTTCATATGTATGAAGAACAGCTAGTATTAAAGATAAAAGTGTGGTTAAGAGAAGGGATGTCACTAGATCAGGCCTGTAGAGAAATTGTGGCCCCTTTTCTGTCTGTGGCTTTCTTGGAAAGGTCAGAATACCCTTTTAAAAAAATCCTTTCCTCCATCTGTATGGCAACGTCTGAGGCCTGCCCAAGCCCATCATACATGGGGATGGGACAGTGACTGGGTTCGCATGACACGATAACCCATCATGGGTAGCTAGTCACAGGGGGTTGTTGTGTCGTGTGAAGCTGGACCGCTTCCTGCAGGATGACTTGTTTTTCCCCTACAAGCCACCCTGACAACCCATGACTTATTTTAGGGGTTGTTGAACCCACAATGTGTTGTTGTGTTGTCCAAACCCAGGCAACCGACTCGATCGTGGATTGCGGGAAGCAGCGAGCAAGAACAGCAAAAAACCCTCTGCTCTCTTGTTGAGCTGTTCTGGGCCTTCACCAGTGACAGCCACTCCACCTAGTGGCACTTTGGAGCGTCCATCACTGGCTCGCTCTCCCCCACTCAAATCTCAACCCCTTTTGTGTAATTAATGTAGCAATGTGGCCTCTTGAGTTAGTAATACTATAAAAGTAGTCCTAAAAATGATTTGAGTGGTGCCTTACTGATTGAGTCTATGCAGCTTGTTATTTTATGTTGTATCCTATTGCAGGTGGAAAATAAATTCTTTACTTTCTAGTTTTGTTTATCTTTTATATGTTAGCTGTGCCGCAGCCAATTGCTGTAGGCAGGGGGAGGCCCCGCAAAGTTGTGGGCTCAGTGTTCCGTATTCCTCCAGAACTTGACATGTCGCTACTCCTGGAGTTTATTGGGTGAGTGAAAGCAGACTTTCAGTAAACTGATTCTTAACTTATATACAGTGGCTTCAGACATTAACATAAAATAGCATGTTAGCAATATATTTTGCATTTTCATGGTATTCAGTTGCATTAGTAGCTTTTTAGTTTCAACAGTTATATAAGGAATGGTAGAAATTCAGATGTGCAATTCTGCATAAACTTAATTTCCAATAAGTGTTCTGATAGTAATGTTTGAAAAATACTTCAGAAATTACAATTTTCCAATACAGAAAACATTCTGTGCATGAAAATATGAGAGAGCCAATCTATATAATTGTGTATGATAACGGTATGCAAGACAAGTCTCTTCACAGCACTTATGAGCCATGTCCAGCTCTAGCTTCCCAGCACATATACATACAATGAAAAAGATTTGGTAATACCTATATCTGCACAAAGTGTTTATGAAGTTCTGAACACGAATATGCTTTCTATATAGGGAACTATAACATTTGAAGGAAGTCATGAGTCAAAGCGAGAAGAGTAGTAGCAGACATTAGTCTTTGCGTGGTTGAGGGTGGGGAACGGTGTGTTTGTGCGTGCACACTCTACAAATTCCAACCTATGAAACCATGTTCTCTTCTGCTCCTTTCACCATAGACAGATTCTTCTTTAGTTTCTGACCTGTTTTGAAATAGCTTTTCCCTTTAAACTTGGTTTACTGCATAGAACTACTTTTCTTATACATCTGCATAGTACAGAAAATTGAAATTTGTCTTTATATTTAGTTATTTAGCTTATTACATTTATATCACCAACTAATCGTCCAACAGGAACAAACAGTGCTAGTTTAAACAAGCCAAGACCTAATGTTGGTTTCTGCTTCTGGTTTAAACAAACTGTAGTTCCTGTAACAACAATCTATGGTTAGTTTAAACCAGAAAGCATGCCAGAAAAGAGAGGGGCAGGGGGATTGCTCAAGCCTCAATTCACATAGAGCTAAACTATGATTAGAGTTGCGTCTAAACTGGACTAGGTTACAGATTTCCAGGTCTTAACATGTAACAAGCAGCCATTGCAAATTGCTAGAAGCCTGCAATTGTCTCAAACCTTTGTATGCCCTGCCAATCCATGTACTTATGTCATGAAAAACAGTATTGCCACAGTTTACTGTGAACTTTTACTGGCATGTGCAGACTTTGGCTTGCATCTAAAGATAAGTTAACTTAAGGGAATTCGTGGAAGGAAAGTTTCCCTTCCCCTCCTTTACCCGGCATCCCTCTTCAGGGTTGTTCAGGGCTACCCTCCCTCCCGAAAGGCTTTTTTTCAGGGAGCACACTTGGCTGCAGAGGGGTGAAGGCAAGAGGAAACTTTAATTTCATGAGCTGCCTTAAGTTAACTTACCTTTTCATCCAAGCCATTATTTTCATGCAGGAAAAGAATGTGTAAAGTGTCCAAAATCTCATTAATTTCAAGGTAGGAATTAAATTCATTTTTTAAAAGTTCTCTTTTTTTGAACCACTAGGTGGCAGTGACAACTAACAAACGTTGAGGTGATAGTATTACAAGTATTACTTTTCTGGATGTATTATAGCTGGTAACATTCAAATAAAGCTTTAATGAAACACTGTGTTTTAAAATGAATTTTGGAGTAATTTGAACTCTGTTCAGATTTTTCTCCTCCTTCATGATTACATATAATTTCAGTACTGTATGAGAAAAGTATTTTTTTAAACCAGTCATTTCACTATCATTTAGTTAAGTTATAAGCTACCGTAAGTTTTAATCTTTAATGAATTCATAACTGAACAATTCTATAGTTTCCCCACCCCCACCCCCATGGGATTTCATAGAAAGGGGCATAAAACAAAATTAGCTTTGTTTTCTTCAAAATGTTAATCGGATTAGTTTTCTCTATCAGCTTTTCTTAAATTTGTAAGAATGTTTCTTTTAAATGAGAAATGCAAGAGCCAAGAGATATTATGAAATGTACTGGTCGAATTTCATTATCTGAAAGAATGTGATCTGTTTATGTGTTTTTATTTATGGGGAGAACGATCCTGTGGCCTGTAGACATCATCGGGGGGGGGGGCTATAGGATGCTTTGGATTTCCAGATCTGAGGTCAGAGACAGAGCTCCAACCTCAGAGCTGGGAATCTGCGCTCCGATCTTCCTCCCCCCACTCGCAGCCAGTGTGGAAGATCCGCACTGGCTGCCTCTCCAAGGTTGGGAACTCAACCTTGGAGAGAGGGTAAAGGGGGCATTCTGGGGTGGGGAGGGGAGGAGACTGGGCCCCCCAGGATACAATGTATCTTGATGGTGCTCCAGCCTCCTTCCCTCCCCCCTCCAAAGCTCCTCAGCTAGACAGCCCAAAATGCAGAGCAGGAGGTGTGGGGAGGCAGAGATAGTCTCTGCTGCTCCTCCAGCTCTGCATTAGATGTTCATAAGCCTCCGAGTTTGGGGATTACAAGCATCAAAAGTGCAATTGATCGATTGCGCCCTTAAAGTATTTATATACCACCTTTCATATTATTTAAACCAGAGTGGTTAAACAGTTTTATAAATAATTACAGAAATAATGTAAAAAGAACTGCTAGATCTTAAAATATTTTTTTTAATGTAATGTGTTAAATTCAGATTTAGTCATGTTTGGAGCGGACACACTGAAATCAAAGGGACTATGATTAACTTGATATCAATGGGGGGACGGGGAGGGGGAGTGGCTGTTATTTACCGGGAGTCCTTGGTCCTTACCAGACTCCCTCTGCAGGATACCAAGTTTACTGAGTGCATGTACTGGAGGTTGGTTCCAAAGGGCAGCCTGGGGATTCTGCTTGTGTACCGTCCACCCCACTGCACGACAGACTCCCTGGCTGAGGTGCTGGAGGTGGTCTCCAATGTGCATGTGCTGTCCCCCAGGCTATTGGTGCTGGGGGACTTCAACGTGCATTCAGGGGCTCCCCTCACGGGGGCACCTCAGGACTTCATGGAGACCATGGCTTCCTGGGAGCTGCACCCTGTATTAACTGGACCTACCCATGTAGCCGGTGAGGCACTGGACTTGGTTTTCGTTTCTGGAGAGGGGGGAAATGATCTGGAAATCAGGGGTATATCCACCACCCCCTTGTCATGGTCAGATCACTATCTGGTGGGGTTGGATTTCTCGGTGCCACAACCCCTCTGCAGGGGTGAGGGACCTATTAGGATGGTCCGCCCCAGGCGTCTTATGGATCTGGTGTGGGGTCTTGCTTCAGCAACAGCTCTGACACAGAAGAGGAGTTGGTGCTGGGGGAAGGGCTCACACCTGGGGCTGATTGCAGCCAAGGCCAGGCAACCTTGGACAGTTCCCCCTCCCCTGGGGAGCAGGAGCAGGGAGAGCTGAGTGAGGATTCTCAGCTGCAGGCGCTGGCCTTGGGCTGTCAGGAGGGCTCAGGGGAGGAGGGCCCTTCAGGGTTGCAGCCGGCCCAAAGATGCCAGGAGAAACGCCTGGCTGAAAGGCACGTGAGCAGAAGGAGGCGTAGCAGGCGTCTCCTGGCCTGGTACCCGTGCCAAGATCCAGAATCGGGCTCAGACTGAGATCGAGGCTGGGTCAGGGTTTATAGTCTAGCTGCTGACCCATACTCAGTGTAGAAAGCAACGACGCTGTTACCTGGCAAGGCTTCTACGCTCCTTGATTCCCTTGATCTGAACTCCTGGCTGCTACGATTCTGGACTTGGACTTTGAACTCTTGAACCTTGATCTCCTACCCTCTGAACCCTGGACTGTCTCGACTTTGGCTTGTTTCTTGGACTGGTGTATGGTGGATGGACTTTTCGTTATTGCTTGTAGCAATAAAGAACCTGTTTGGAACTGCACTGTCTGGCGTGATCAAGCGGGACACAACAGTTTGCTTTCTATCACAAAACCTTCTCCTTGGTCTGGGAGGCTGGCAGGAATCCTCGTCTCCTGCAGTGGTGGTAAGCCATGGAAGCGGCATTAGCAGATGTGGTGAAGGAGAATCAGGCTTTAAGGGCTCAGCTCGCACAAGTGATGGCTGCTGTGACGGCTTTACAGAACCCACCACCCCCGCCTGTTCCTCCGCGAAGGAAGTGCCCAATCAGCCTCCCAGAGAAGTATGAGGGGGAGAAGGAGAAATTTATGACCTTCCTAGCGCAGGCTGAGCTGTATATGTGACGGGAGTTCCCCACCGAACAAGTGCGGGTGGGGTTCCTGATCAGTCTCTTATCAGGGGAGGCCGCTAGATGGGCGACCCCTATTCTTGTTGCTAATGGACCCCTCCTCAACCATTATCAGAACTTTGTCACTGCAATGAGGGAGTTCTTCAGCGATCTGCAAAGGGTGGTGACTGCAACCCGTCAACTCTGCCGCTTACGCCAGGGTAAAGAATCTGTTGCGCATTACACCACAGCCTTTCGCCTCTTGACCCAAGAACTGCAGTGGAATGAACCGGCCTACATTGCCCAGTATCTGGAGGGATTGAGTGAAGAGATTCAAGATGAGCTGGCCCGAGTACAACCACCTCCCACGTTGACTGGCCTAATCCAACTGTGCCTACAGATTGATAGTCGACTGGAGGGTCGGAGACAGGCCCGGAGGGTGACAGTTGCTCGATCCGGCTCCTTCATCCCTGCCCCCCAGCCTCCTCCACTGCCTGTGCGTGAAACTGCTGCTCCTTCCGCAGGAGAGCCCATGCAGCTGGGAGCAACCCGACCCCGACTCTCTGCGGAGGAGAGGGAGCAACGCCGGGCTGGAGGTTTGTGTTTTTACTGTGGTCAAGCTGGGCATTTCACCTACGCCTGCCTTGCCAAACTAGCCCAGACACCGTCGCAGGGAAACGTGAGCTCCCGCCCCTAGACGGTGCCACTGGGTGGGAGGAAGCGCTGGCACCCTTCAGGACCCTGCCACTGATGTCTCCTCACCCCAGGCTCATGCTCTGGGCTACCCTGCTGACCCCAGAAGGGGTGGGGGTGCAAACATCCATCTTGGTGGATTCCGGTGCCACCAACAGCTTCCTGGACATTGCTTTTGCCAAGCAACATCGCTTCCTGGCTCTGAATCTCCCCACTCCCATTTCGGTGGAGGGCATGGATGGGAAGCCCCTGCTGGGGGGTGGTCTGACCCAGGTGACCATGCCTGAACGATGCAGATCCAAGGACATCACGAGCAATTGCAGTTCTTCCTCACCCCCCTGTCCCAGTGCGCCGTGGTGTTGGGAACTTCTTGGCTGGTCAAGCATAACCCCTACATCTCTTGGGATCAGCTGGAGATTCATTTTCTCTCTCCCTACTGTCTGCAGCATTGCCAACCCTGCCAACTAGCAGCAGCCTCTGTCCAATCATCTGCGAGGGATTCGGAGCCTACAGGGGGGCAGCGTCCCTCTCCTGAGACGGTGCTCCTGGCCAAATATGCAGATTTTTGGGTTGTCTTTGACAAAAAGGAGACAGAACAGCTCCCTCCCCATCGCCCCTATGACTGTGCTATTGAGTTAATTCCCGGTTCCTCCATTCCCGCAGGAAGGCTGTATGCAATGTCTGAGCCAGAGCTGGTGTTGTGCCTCCAGTAGGTCAGACAGAGACCAGCCGGGCCGGAGTGTGTTTGGGGTGGGGCCAGGCTAAGTGCAGCCTGACCCAGCTGGGCAGCCTTACTAATCAGTGCCTGCTTAAAAGGCAGGTCCCAAACACACTCAGATGCTGGAAGCAATTGTTTGCTAATACAGCTACAGCCGGACGCTCCTGGCATTCCTGACCTCAGACTTCTGCACCTTTGATCCTTGGAATGACCTTGACCACGACTTTGCCTGATCCCAAACTGGTTTACGTTTGCTCTGCTTTGGACTGATATATTTTGGCTTCGACACTCGGACTGTGATAACGACTATGGCTTATCTTGGAACTGGACGGATTTACGACAGCTGGCTGCTTTAAGGGAATTCATTGACTCCAATTTGAAGAATGGCTTTATACGGCCCTCCTCTTCCCTCACTGGGCCCCCCTGTCTGTTTGTGAAAAAGAAGGGGGGGAGCTACGTCTCTGCCACGACTACCGAGGCCTCAACCAGGTGATTGTTAAAAACCAGTACCCCCTCCCTTTGATTCCGGAATTGCTGGAGCGTTTGTCTTCCTCCCAGATTTTCACGAAGCTGGATTTGAAGGGGGCTTACAATTTGGTCAGAATCCGAGAGGGATGAGTGGAAGACAGCCTTTAAATGCTGTTATGGTTTATATGAGCATTTAGTAATGCCTTATGGGTTATCGATAAGTCCAGCTGTCTTCATGAACTTTATGAACTCGATATTCAGGGATTTCATGGACGAATTTGTGGTGATTTATCTTAACGATATCCTGATCTTTTCACAAGACCCCTCTCAACATGAGAGGCATGTAAAGGCGGTGCTGCAAAGGCTCAGAGAGCACAGCTTGTATGCAAAGCTCGAGAAGCCTTTGATCTCCAGGAGCTAAACTTCTTGGGGTATTGGATTTCACCTCAAGGACTGGGCATGGACTCATCCAAAGTGAGGGCAGTGTTGTCATGGCAACTGCCACCTACCAAGAAAGAGCTGCAACGCTTCCTGGGGTTTGCAAATTACTACAGAAAGTTCATCTCTGGCTTTGCTCAGCTCACGGCACCACTAACAGACTTATTGAGGGGGAAGGACAAGGCGTTTCATTGGTCTGGGACAGCACAAGCCGCCTTCCAACAGCTGAAGTTGTGGTTTGCCTCAGAACCCCTCCTCCGACAACCCAACACGCAACAGCCCTTTGTGGTGCAAGCCGATGCGTCTCAGGTTGCTATTGGGGCGGTTCTTCTCCAGGAGGGGGAGCAAAGGGAGGGGCTCCTGCCTTGTGCCTACTTCTCCCGAAAGTTAACCCCTTCCAAGCAGAATTATACGATATGGGAGAAAGAGCTCCTGGCGATTAAGGCTGCTTTTGAAACCTGGTGTCATCTGCTGGAAGAGGCCAAGCACCCTGTGGAGGTGCAGACTGACCATTGCAATCTTGAATATTTACAGACTTCTCATTTACTCAACCAGCACCAGATCCGCTGGTCGCTGTTTTTCTCTCGCTTTCAATTTAAAATCACGTACATTCCTGGCACCAAGAACTCCCTGGCGGATGCCTTGTCGCGGAAGCCCGAGTATGCTGGGGGGGAGGGGAAAGGAAACCCCCCCCATCCTGGATCATACCCCCCCGAAGCCTTGGCGGCGTCCAGCGTGTCCCAGTCCTGGGTGGAGGAGTTGCGCAGCGCTCAGTCCCAGGACCCCTTCATGCAAGGCAAGATGCGGGAGCTGGAGATTGGTGAGTTGCCTACAGGATCCCCTTTCTTTGAGCAGGATGGTCTCCTACCTACACCATCTCCAGTGTGTTTACGTTCCCCCGGGGGCCATTACGGACTAAAACGCTGCGCCAGTACCATGACTGCCCCACAGCAGGCCACTTTGGACTTTTTAAGACTTTACATGGAATTGTCGGGGAATTTTGGAGTACGCAGAGATGTAGAAAAATATGTGAGATCCTGTCAGACCTGTCAGCGGGCCAAGAACCCCCCAGGGAAGCCGGCAGGACTTCTACAACCCCTTCCCAACCCAGCAGGACCCTGGAAACTGGTGTCCATGGACTTTATCACGGAGCTGCCCACCTCCCAGGGATTCACAACTGTCTTGGTGGTCGTGGACTTGTTTACCAAGATGGCCCACTTTGTGCCATGCCAAGGACTCCTGACAGCCAAAGAGACTGCCCAGCTATTCGTGCAGCACATTTTCAGACTGCATGGTTGGCCTGATGGGTTGGTTTCAGATAGAGGCTCTCAGTTCACAGCCAGGTTCTGGAAAGAGCTGTTGCGGTTGTTGCAGGTAGAGCTGCTTCAGCTCATCACCCTCAGACGGATGGACAGACTGAGAGAACCAATGCCACCCTGGAACAATACCTCCGATGTTTCATTAACTATCAGCAGGACAATTGGTGCTCTTTGCTCCCTCTCGCTGAGTTTGCCTACAATTCATAGATTCATAGATTATAGAGTTGGAAGGAGCCTATAAGGCTATCGAGTCCAACCCCCTGCTCAATGCAGGAAACTAGAGGAGGGGTCTCCCATCCAAGTAATAACCAGGCTTGACCCTGCTTAGCTTTCCACACTCAGGCAAGCTGAGCCAGCATAAGCCACAGGCCTGTTGTATCATTACTATGAACAGTAATGATACATATTCTCACGAGTATGGCGGTACTGTAAGAATTCAATTTAGTCCTCACCAATATCTCCTAGCCAACTCAACATGGTCAAGTACATTATCTCCTAGCCAACTCAACATGGTCAAGTACATTTTGTATTCAATGACTCTTGCCATGCCTCCACCCAGCAGCCCCCCTTCTTTGCCAATTATGCCTACCATCCCCACTCCTTTCCCTCCACCCTGGACTCCTCCTCTGCCCCGGTGGCAGGGGATTTTCTGCAGGAGCTAAAAGAAATGCAACAACTCCTGAGAGAGCAACTGGAGAGAGCCAAGCAGATAACGGTACAGCAGATCGCCATAGGGTGAAAGGGTAGACTTGAAGGTGGGCGACTGGGTGTGGCTGTCCACTCAAAACCTCCCCTCTAAGGTTCCCAGCAGGAAGTTGGGGGCTCGGCGGATTGGGCCAGTACCAAATACAGGCACAGATAAGCCCTGTTGCTTTTCGGTTAAACCTGCCCCCAGCATTCGGGTTCACCCAGTTTTTCATATATCCCTCCTCTCCCCAGTCTGCTCAGGCGACTCCCACTGAACCCCTGCTTCTGCTCCTCCCCCGGTGCAGGTTGAAGGGGGGGAGGAGTACGAGGTGGCTGAAGTGTTAGACTCTCACCTTCACAGAGGCTGCGTACAGTAGTTTGATAGATTGGAAGGGGTACAGCCCAGAGGAGCGTTCGTGGGAACCGGCAGACCAGGTGCACACTCCCTGGTTACTTAGACGATTCCACAAGCAGCACTGAGGAAAACCGCGTCCCCTGATCTTGGAGGGAGGACAGGGAGGGTTCTGAGGGAGGACCTGATGTGCGGTCTTGTTTCAGCAACAGCTCTGACACAGAAGAGGAGTTGGTGCTGGGGGAAGGGCTCACATCTGGGGCTGATTGCAGCCAAGGCCAGGCAACCTTGGACAGTTCCCCCTCCACTGGGGAACAGGAGCAGGGAGAGCTGAGTGAGGATTCTCAGCTGCAGGCACTGGCCTTGAGCTGTCAGGAGGGCTTGGGAGGAGGGCCCTTCAGGGTTGCGGCCAGCCCAAAGACGCCAGGAGAAACGCCTGGCTGAAAGGCACGTGAGCAGAAGGAGTGGGATTTCATGCGTCGTGGACACACGGAGTGAGCGGGAGGAGACCAATGGCAGACCGGTTTTGTGGGATCGCTTCCAGCTTCTTCCTTCTGATGAAGTGGACAAGGTGCTCTCATCTGTGAGGCCGACACCTGTGTGCTTGATCCTTGCCCGCCCTAGCTCATTATGAGCTGCAGGGAGAGACTGGGTGAGGGGATCAGGGCGGTGGTGAATGCCTCCCTCGAGGAGGGAATGATGCCACCAGCCCTTAAGGAGGCAGCAATAAGACCACTTCTGACGAAGCCCTCCTTGGATCCCCAAGATCCAAGATCTGAACAACTTCCGCCCAGTCTCCAATTTGCCATTTCTGGGCAAACTGATTGAGCGAGTGGTGGGGGCTCAGTTGAAGGCACACTTGGATGAAGCCGATTACTTAGATCCATGCCAGTCAGGCTTCAGGCCTGGACATCGGATGGAGATGGCCTTGGTCGCCTTGGTGGATGATATGAGGAGGGCTTTGGATAGGGGCGAATGCTCCTTTCGAGTCCTCTTCGATCTCTCAGTGGCTTTTGATACTGTTGACCACAGTATCCTCCTGGACCGCCTGGAGGGCTTGGGCATAGGAGGCACTGTATTGCAGTGGTTCCGGTCCTTCCTCTCTGGAAGGTACCAGAGGGTAGTTCTCGGGGAGGAGGCTTCAGACCCTCGGCTGATCACTTGTGGGGTGCCGCAGGGTTCCATCCTCTCCCCGATGTTATTTAACATCTACCTAAAGCCGCTGGGAGCTATCATCAGGTGGTTTGGGGTGCAGTGTCATCAGTATGCGGATGACACGCAGCTCTACCTCTCTTTCAAGTCCTCACTGAGGTTGGCCGTTGAGACCCTGTCCAAGTGCCTGGAGTCAGTGGGTGGCTGGATGGGAAGGAACATGCTGAAGCTGAACCCCGACGAGACCGAGGTACTTCTGGTGGGGGACAAGGGGAGGTTAGGGGATGTTGACCTGGTGCTGAATGGGGTACATCTCCCCCTGAAGGACCAGGTCCGCAGCTTGGGGGTCATTCTAGACTCCCAGCTGTCCATGGAGGCTCAGGTGTCAGCTGTGAGCTGGGCGGTGCTGTATCAACTCCATCTGATACGGCAGCTGTGCCCCTACCTTGCTAATCATCTGCTCCCATCAGTGGCTCATGCCTTGGTCTCCTCTCGCCTAGACTGCTGTAATGCGCTCTACGTGTGGGGGTACCCTTGAAGACTGTTCGGAAGCTACAGCTGGTACAGAACGCACGGCGGCTCGCCTGGTTAAAGGCAGCCATCGGCAGGATCACATCACTCCAGTGCTGAAGGAGCTGCACTGGCTACCAGTTGCTTGCCGAGTCGAATTCAAGGTGTTGGTTTTGACCTTTAAAACCCTCTACGGCTCCGGTCCAGTCTATCTCAAGGAGCGTCTCCAGCAACACCAAGGAGGCCGCTCAACAAGATCTGCCACAGACAGCCTTCTCCTTGTCCCTTCAGCCAGAGCAGCTAGACTGGTGGGGACGAGGAAGAGGACCTTTTCTGTGGCGGCCCCCATGCTATGGAACTCTCTACCTAGTGACCTCCACCAGGCCCCCTCTCTGCTGAGCTTCCGCCGCTCACTGAAAACATGGCTATTCAGGCGGGAATATGGGGTGGGTTAAGATTTTAAAATTTTATACTGTTTTAAATGTAGTTTATATTTTGTCGTGTTGTACATTGTCCAGAGTGGCTGGTTTGCCAGCCAGATGGGCGATTCATAAATACAACAAATAAATAAATAAATAAATAAAATGGATTTACTCTTATTATGACTCAGTTTGGGTCCAACAAATGTGTTTTTCACAAAAGCTTTTTATTATCTCTTGTAACCTTGGTATAACTGCATGTCTAAGGAACTATATGCTTGCCTTTTCCAAAAGTTATTCACAAATCGCTTCTAATATTTCTGTAGGTATATTCATTACATGCTTTAAAAAAAAGAAAGAGGAAACGTTTGTCAGCGGGAGTAGTTTTGTAATTAACTGCTTCCATATCATTCAAATGAAATCTTGCAGTGATTAAGTCCTTCCTGTGACAGTGAAAGGAGATCAGAGACCCCAATCTTGGAATGGAATAACTCGTATGTTCTGCCTTAGAGAGAACATTCCCCCCTCCCTGCCTTTTTTGTTAATCTTTTAGACAGGCAAGCAGATAAAGCACTAGACCGAAAGCATTTGAAGATAAAATCCTTGTCTACAAGTGCATTTATTTCCCTGTAGCTGGAGAAAAAGCAACTAATCTTCTGAAATGCACTTTGACAACTGATTGTATTTATGATTGTTCTGCTCAGCTCTCAACCTTGCATCCTATATGCATTTTAGAGACTTGGATGTCTAAATATAGCAATTCAGCACTGTATATCTTTAAATGACATGTCTCTCCTGAAGTCAAATTGGACTGTTTCCCCTAATATGGAGTGTTGCAATCAAAAGCTAATATGGTCAGTTTATATTAGCATAGTAATTATGTTGTTTGTTCCTGTGGCAGTATAAAAGCAGCTACTTATGTAATTAAGAGCTCTTTAAAAATATCCATGTGTACTTGAAATAAACTGGCCCAGTTCATACATACATATCTTAAAACCAACCTCACATGGTGGTTTAAGATTTTGGCTAGTTCTGGTCCTGGTAACAGTAACTTTCTGGTTCAGAAGGAATGGGAAACTATGGTTAATTGAAGACTTCTTGGGGTAATCACGGTGTGTTCAAAGGAGGAGCAAAAAGACAATACAACAGTGGAGTGTGCAGTTGCAAGCTTCATGCATATTTCTGTTGATTAAGCCAAGATATGTACGTCCAAACTGGACCATTGTCTTATTTTGAGACCATTTCTCAAATTGCACTGATCTAAAATTTACATGGAGTATTTAGTGAAATAAAGCTTGAGAGATGGTGTCATTAGTATGCTGAAGACACCAAACTCTAGTATTCGTTTTCAATTTAGCAGCAGTACAACTATGAAGCAGTTACATGTAATACGCTGATAAGGATGAAGAAAATTAGATTGAATGCAGTTGGAATGAAGATGGTGGCGGTTAATGGCCTGCCTGATCTAGATAAGATGGGCTTGCCTCTTCTAGACATGGTCATACACTCTCTCTAAGCAATCTTGTTATTTTGGTGTGCTCCTTAATCTAGCTGAAGCAGCATCTTCAATGAATGTTATTTATGAGGTACATCTGATTCGCCAAATGTGCCACTTCTTGGAACTGTGATCCATGCCTTGGTAACTACTTAGATCAACTACTACAGTTTTCTGGAACAGTATTGGGGAAAAGATGGGTTATAAATATAATCATAATACGTTTGAAGACTAGCATGGCTGAAAGCTGCAGCATGTGGTGAATACTGCCACTTGCCTTTATCAGAGCTGAGAGCATATAACACTGGTGTTCTTGAAGATACAGTATAGCTTGAAGCTATACTGGCTTCCAGTTTGGTTCTATGCATAGGTGCTGCTGAACATATAAATAACATATATGTCTGCATGCGCGCACATAGAAGAAATCTATATATAATGGCAGTGTATTCATTTAGCAGTTTGAGCATGTAAATGTGCACACATAACTTAGATGCATTGCTTATGTCAATTCCTTGTTCTTTCAGAGCTAACGATCTCTCTGGGAATTTTAAGGTATGGATATTGCTAAAATTTGTCTTCCAATATCTCATTTTAATAACATGCATAATTAAAACTAAATGTATTAAGTATGTACTTTGAGTACACTGTCTTTGCAAATCCATTGTTTACACAAGAGAAGGGAAAGTTACTAATATTTTAGTTTGAAGGATCAGGCAATAAAGTTTTGAAGAGGACTGCCAACCGGTCCTTTATTCAAGACCAGAGATCAAAGGTGCAAGACTGCCAGCCTTAGCTCTGCAGTCTTGACTTGATTCTCTCAGGGAATTGCCCTTGTCTATACTCTGGATTTAGCACTAAACCGCAGAGGAATCACACACTCCATGTGGGGTAAGACCAGGAAAGTTTATTCAGGTAAACAATTACAATAAAAGGTGGGAAATGAGGGAAGGAGAAAGGTGGGGAAGACACTTTGGTATACACAGTAGAGCTATAAAACAACAAAGCTAGTTCCTTCACTATATTGCTACCCAGGCCTCACTCTCTTTACCTGGGGGTTGCTTGGTCCTCTTCAGAGCTTGCCTCAGCACAGCCCTCCTCCGCAAAAGCGTGCAGACCACAACAACGAAACCCTAAATGCCACGGCAGGCAGTATAGCTTCTCCCCCCCCCCTTTCAGTAGCCCAGGTGTCTTTAGCCAATCAGGATGAACTTCATCTGGCTCAGGCAGGGGAGGGGTGGCTCATGACTAGAGGCTTGGACCACATTTGCATGCGAAAGGCTTGCAAATGGCTGTGGCATGTAGCCATCAAGATGGGGAGCCTCTGAGGCGCCATCTAAGCTATGTACATTTTGCACTTCCCAGCCCTAGCTGGGATTATACTTGTTTACAGGTGAGGAGGTGTGTGTGCGCGTGCGCGTGTGTGCGCGCGCGCTCAAGGAAACTTTGACGCTTTTTCTCCACAAAAGTACTGTGGGAATTTTTAGGGCCGAGCAACTAAACTGTCTCCTCTATAGACATTGGCCCAGAAAGCTCATATACATCACTAAAAATTTGACTATTTCTGAAGGATGGAAGTAAGTCTGAAATTTGTAAAATATGTCAAAAAATTACATATGAGAGCCATCATTGTATAGTGAATAGAGTCACGGCTGCCTAGATACAGATATAACCAGTAGAGCTTTCCCAGGGCACGGGGGTGGTGCTGAATGCCAAGCTGTTGCACTGATTACACTTGCCTTGGGAGTTGAAGTATAATAAATCTATTAAGGCTGGAAGCCTGCAACTATTACATACATTACAGTAGGCTTGTATAGGATGGATTGCAAGCTCTAAAGTGTGAGGGGAGGGGCTGGAACATAATATTAGCCCTGCTCATGGCTTACTTAAGAGGTTCTGGGGCTTTGTTTTCAATGTGAATTTTTGGAACCCCAGTAGCAGCACCACAAATTGCTGCCACAGAAATGTTTTTATTTTATTTTAAGTGTTGTGCCAGGAAACATTAGATGATAGTGTGCCCTTAATACCTTCATAACAAGTTTTTAAAAGTCAGTAAGAGAAGCTTTCCGCATCGCTGCTTCTCTCCATGCTTGGAAAAACATGGGAAAATGTTATGCTGCTGGATTTCTTCCCATCATGCAGCTTGTAAAAGACACAGGAGCCTTGTCAGAAGAAAATATTCTGAATCCTAGGAAATGGTAGGATGGAAGCTGCTTTTATTGCTGTGTGACTCAGCTCTGAACCATGTAAAGGCATGGCAATGTATATAATGTCTTTGAGCATGCACAGAGTGTTTCCTCTCATCATTAAGCATCCGTGACTAGTTCTCTAATATATCTGGGACTAGGAAGAGAGGTTTCCAGAGCAGAGCTCAAGGGTTTAAATCCCAGTACCTCTTATTTTGGGGCATTAAGCACATTTAGCAGCAGCAGAGGAAAATGTGCCAAGGGGGGAGAGGAGGCTAAAGAAATAGAAGCAAGGGTTGTGGGATGATGAAGACAGCAGCACGAGCAAGGCCAGCTGTAGAAAAGAGGGCATAGTGCCCCCGCACACATCAAGAACTTTGAAAATCTCCCAGATAAAATATAGAGAAAGGAGACCCAGATGTTTGTTGTGGAGGCACAAGAAGGAACAGAGCTGTCATGGAGGGGCCAAAAGAAGGATGGGAAAATGACAAAAAAACTGATGAGTGTGGATCTGTCCAAGGGAAGCCCTGCCCACAGGAACATATCCTATGTCACTTAGATGACACTACCCAAAGTGCTTTATTTTTTGCAATATCAACAGTCCAGCAAGGCAGGCAATTACTTTTCCCTTCAAGAGACAGAGAGAATTGCTAGGGAATTGAAGCTGCAAGAAATAATGATCTCCCCCCACCCACCCCCAAAGCTAGGCAAGTAAGCAGAGCAGTTGCTAAGAATTGTTGAAGGATCACTATCTGTCATCATCAAACTCCCCATTTTCCTGAAGCCTTTGGCACAACTGGTATTCCCTAAATACATATAACTGAAATAATCCCACATTCTTCCATTGTGTCAAATTTTAGATTGTAAACTCCTCAGGGCAGATACCTGTCCTCTTGTACTCTGCAAAGCATCATGCACACTGATGGTGCTATAGAAACAGCAACAGTCTTTGAAGAAATACCTCACTCTTCCATAATTTCAAAATGTGGAGGTATACATTCAGTGAGATAAGAGGAGGAACAGCCGAATTGTGCATTGTCGTGCAATCCATTAATGAGTTAAGCTGGTAATCTTATTGCTGAAGACGATAAGATTTTAAAAATATATGTGAACTTGGCATTGATTTCATTCTCAGTGGTTATACTTCCCATATTATTATTAATGTGGGTCTTGGAGTAAATGTGGGATAAGAGTCCTGATCAAATATTTTGATTAGAATTTTCTCCTGCATTACTAAGTAACCTAACAGTATGAAATTTTCTGCCTCCTTCTTACAGCCACTGGAAAAGAAGTTTGTACGTGTTTCAGGGGAGGCAACAATTGGACATGTGGAAAAATTCCTTCGAAGAAAGATGGATCTTGATCCTGGCTGTCAGGTATGCTGTCATAGTTGTTTGTACCATATAGTGAGCTATGATACCCCTATCATCTCTCACCTACACCATGTGTAAAAATCCACTTCTTAGCAGCAAGCAGGTGAATGTGGTTTTTATAGTTTTTCATGTGATGTTTTTCAGACGGCATTATGTAACTTGGAAAAGCCAATGTTTGTTGCAGCAAAGACTTATGTAACACACAGTGAGGCAGTGAGAAACAAGTGCAGAAGGAACTAAAGCAGAAAAATAAACTGTGAAAGGGCAAACCAGGCTGTTGAGCATTATAAGAGCATTAAAGTGGTGAGGGGAAGGGTGAAAATCTGATTATTTTTCTCTTGATAAAGGGTCAGGCTTTGTCAAATTTTCTCCCATTACATCTTGGGGGGGGGGGGGTGTTGAGTTTCCAGGAGACTGGGTTCATGACTTTCTGTGCACGCTGCTGCTGCTTTCTCTGATCTGCAGCTTTGGCACCATTTACAAATAACACACATCTTTCTATGGCAATCTCAGCCAATTAGGGATCACACAGGCAGCTTGTTCATGTCATGTTGCACACAGCCAATCAGATTGATAATATGGCTGCATGATAATATCACAAAACCAAATTTAAAATGAGGGCAGGAAGCATTGCCCTGCCTCTAAATATGCTGCTGGGTGACACTACATAGCTGACTACATGATAATGTCATGAAGTCAAATCAGGGAGGGTTGTCCAACAGAGTAGCCAAGCAGCTTGAGTCTCAAAAGTGGACCAGAAGCCAGATGAATGAATCCAGATAATTATTAGCCTGCTTTAGTTGTTCTTTATGAACGCATGAACAGGATCTCAAGCAAGGATAGCCTCACCTCTTAGATGCCAATGCATGTTAGCCCTGCCCCCGGCAAATTTATTGCATGTCAGCCCTGCCCCCAATGAATTTATAATCAGCATCAAAGTGAAGGGGGCCTACATGTATACAGTACCTTCAACAGGGACAGGAACCCATTTGCAAGTGTGTAGTGTGTAGGCTCCCTTCAGATTGACACCAATCACCGGTCAGCCAGGAGTTGCAGCTTGTATGCATGTCAGTGACTAGGAGGCAGGACTAGACTGCTCATTCTCAAGAGCCCCTTCACACATGTGTACTGAACACCAAAAGAGAGCTAGTGTTATTTCGGAGTGCATAGAATTAGGCTGCCACCACAAGCTCAAGTACCTTGTCCAAAAATGGCATGTTAGTGACTAGATGATCATTACTTGGCCCGTACAGCTGTCTCTTTTGAGGCAATTGGGACCTTTCCCCCTCTCAAAAGAGAAATTTACTGTTGCTTGGACCCAACTGGTCAGCCTCTCTCAGCCATTTGTCGTAAACCAGGATAATCAAGGATTGAGCATTAAAGTGATTTGCCAAACTTGGTCTGCAAAAGTGGAAACTCATCCAAACAAAAATGGAAAGAAGCAATAATAGGCATGCCAACCATTATATCATCCAAGTGTTTAGAAAATAAGTCATTATGAGGCTAATTATCAGGGTACCAATGACTCCCTTCATATCAGAGTCCTGGACTGACAAAGCCTCATACTATTTTGAAAAGTTCTGCTTAACAGCACTGCATGAATGCAGTTGTTGGTGAAGCGCACTTATTATACAACCATCACTGTCACAAAATAGTCTTCAAAATGTAGGCATATTGCCCAACACTCTTAGCCTGAGCTGGTGGAGATGGTCTCAAACCAAAAGCATGGGGGTCTTCAACACCATTTAGGAGACCATTTACACCAGCTAGGGAGTGTTTTGGGCAGCAGAGCAGATGGTAACCCAACAGAATCCCGTTACTGCCCAGATAACCCAGTACCTGGTACATACACTCAAAATTAGGGCTCTGGTGGTGGTGAAATCAGGAGAGGAATCCTGATAGATCACAACCACAACACCCTGGCCACTGAATCTGTGCTGGTGCTCAAAGAACCCAGGAATGTGCTTGTAAATCAGACAAACAAAAGCTGCCTGCCTCACTCAACCAGGTCTAGGAACATAGGAAGCTGCCTTATGCTGAGTCAGACCATTGGTCCATCTAGCCCAGTATTCTCAACACTGGGCCAGTTCACACCTCATGGTTAATTAACCCACAATTTGCTGGGATGTGCACTGTGCGCAAACCACTTCCACTTACTGTAATCTGATCGGAGGTTGTGCAACATGACGTGCAAACCCAGACCTCTGGGTTGTGTAGAGGCTAAATAACCCAGCAAACCATGGGTTAACCGCTGGGTTGTTTAGGCCCTAACAACCCAGAGGTCCGGGTTCAAATATCACACTCACAACCTCTGATCAGGCTGATTGGAGGTTGCTTACAGTAAGCGGCAGCAGCTTGTGTCCCCGTAAATCATGGGTTAAATACTCCACAATTTGCTGCCGTGATGTGCAAACCAGGTCATTGACTAGCAGGGGCTTTCCAGGGTTTCAGGCAGGATTCTTTCCAAGCCCTACCTGATGATACCAGGGATTGAACCTGGGACTTTCTGTATGCAAAGCAGGTGCTCTACCTCTGAGCTATGGCCCCTCGACCACTGAGCTAAGACCACTACCCTCTGTTATGTAAGTTAGGGTTGGGTGTTCATCCAGGGTCAAATCCTGAATGGCAGCTATTTTCCCATTTATTGGCCTAATGTTTAGCAGCATCCAGCTTTCAATGAATGCAATTGCCAACAGGCCAGGGAAAAGAACGTCTTTGATCTTGACAAACAACAATGTTCAAAGGAGTTGTATTACAGCAGCTAAATTAGACTACCAGAAAAATCTGGAGTAGATTTTTGGGAGATAACCTGTTCTGTATTCCTGAATAGCAACAACTTCAAGTGTGCTGTCAACGGGGTTGTGGCTGTGGTTTGGAAGAGTATAAAGTATGGCATAAGTATGTTCCTTCTCCATACCAACCCTGTCCCGCCCATGACTCCACCTTGTTTTAGCTGTTCCACCAGCATTATCTTTGTTCATGGAACAACTACATTGGCAAAGTGTTCCCCTGGCATGTCAGTAGTGTATCTTGTGTGCTGGCAGCATAGTGGGGCTTCTACCAAATCTCATAGCCCCTCAGCCAGCAGATCTCAAGTACAGGATTGCAGCCTTAACCAGGTATAGGATTTAAAGGTGTATGCACAAGATGAACATGCATCTTCATCTTGAATTCATTTGTAAATGTAGATAAAGAAATGTATGCTGACTTTACAGTTTTAAAATGGAGTAATCTGTCCAAATGGTCTAGACTTCTGAGTGTATTTATACAGCTTTCCTGTAGTGAAAATGTAGCCTAAATGCATTCTTTGTTTGTTGGGATCATTTCTGAAATCCAAAGCATTAATTTTTAAAAAATTGATTATGTTGAGATCTAATCAGTTTTCTCAAGATTGTCCACAACTCTGTCTGCAGATGCCTCTCATTGTTCAGGTTTATTGGTGTCTGCTGATACACTCTTCTGTTCAGAGAGCCAGTGTGGCATAGTGTTTAGAATGTTAGACTGGGACTTGGGAGATCCAGGTTCTAGTCCACACGTGGCCATGAAGCTCACTAGATGACTTTGGGCCAGTTACTGACTCTCAGCCTAACCTACCTCACAGGGTTGTTGTGAGGATAAAATGGAGAGGAGGAGGATCATGTAAACCACCTTAGGTTCCTTGCAGGAGGAAAAATGGTGTAATATAAATGTAATAAATAAATAACAAATATTCAAAATTCGTGCCTAGATTAACTTGTAGATCCCCTCAATTATAGGAGACATAGCATTGCATATTTATATTCCCCACTACGTGCTAAAAGAGTAACTCCTAAATTTATTTATTTCATCTGCTGTCATGTTTCTGAAGCATGCAAAGCTCTTTGAAAACATTTTGTGCCACAATATGCAGCTGAACATTAAAGATTTTGTATTCCTCTCCCAAATACGTTGCTTAGTAGTATGCCCCTAAGGAGTCCCAGCTTAATTGGGGTTGGGGCCAGGGGAGTTCTTTGCTAGGACAAGGCACTAGAGAGCCTTGATTTACTCTTTTCCCGTAAGTAAAAAAGTATGGCAGTATGGTTATTACTATTGGTGATACTTTACATTCTTGATCTTGGTGTCTGAGGGAATGACTAGTTTTATGCCTGCTGCAAGATTCGTAATTGCAACATGACTCTTATATTTATCAAACGTTATCTAATTGGAACATAGTTTTTCCATTTACCATAATTCTAGGCATGTTAGCCTTTTCCTTTACAGAAATTGTTTGCCCACTAATTACAATGAAATACATCTAGAATAACTAGGTTCAGTACTATTTGTCAAATATATTGTTAATTTCCCTTGTCTTATATTCCTCTGCAGTTTTGTTTTACAGTATAATTTTATATGCAGATCCCATAATTCTTTCACATTGTACCTCTCAAAACCTACCTCAAATTGTTCATGCATTGGGATGCTGTTGACACTGGGGCACATAAAACAGGACAGGATGATATCAAGGTGATAGGTGTGTGGTTCACTTCACTGAGTGAGAAGGACCACCTTCTCCTGCTTCAAGTTGCCAGTGTGTTAAGCTCTTCCTCAGAGGCCATTCTCCAGGTACCCATGTGGTCAGAAAGTAGGGCCTTTTGGTATGCGAGGTTTGCCTGGTGCCAAGTCAGATGAATTGTTGTTTGTAGATCTTGTAAGTCTACAAGTAAGTATACAGGCCTGTTGCTCACGCTGGCTCAAGCTTGTCTGAGCATGGAAAGCTAAGCAGGGTCAGGCCTGGCTATTACTTGGATGGGAGACCCCTCCTCTAGTTTCCTGCATTGAGCAGGGGGTTGGACTCGATAGCCATGTAGGCTCCTTCCAACTCTATGATCTATGAAATCTATGAAATAAGTCACTCTAGAAGTCTTCTGATTGAAGAATAAGTACTTGTAATAAATACATTTAGGGAAATGTTGAGTAAACCATATTTTCTCACCTCACTCAATTTCCATCTTGTCCTTTGTTCACAGATTTTTAAATGGAATCAGCCCTGGAGCTACTGTGTTGACCTTATAATACTGTTGTAATAATATATGAAAATATCATTTCAAAATAACTATGATTGTATGATGTTTACTATCAGCACACTCAAAAGCATTTTTTTGCCTGTCTTTTGTAGTGAGAATTTGTGGGAGAAGGGATTGGCAATTACAACATAATTGATTATTCCACTGCTTTAGATGTGCTAATGTAGTTTTAGAAGTGTTCCTTTGTCAGCTGCATATCGCTGAAAGCATGTACTGTAAATGAAGATGGGGTTGGGGAAAATAATTAGAAGCAGCATGTGTTGGATGCATCTGCTGCTGTCAGTGTATGATTAGGCCAGATATAACATCTTGTACATAGTAAAGGCACAATTACAGCAATTTATAAACAAAGGAAGAGTTTTCTACTATCTGAAGAGGGACTTTGCACTGAGGGTTCCATCCCCTCCAACCACTAGGTAATATTCACATTTTGGCCTCAATTGACTTTTTTACCTAGTGTACCACTTAAAATTAATCTCTGGCTTTTCTAACATAAGGCCTGTCTTGCTTCTCTGCACTTTCTGTTCTATGTTTCACATGTATGTTTCACCCAAGGCAAGAGGCAGATGAGAGTTACAGTCAGCCTTTATGTTTTCAGAAATTATTTTTTTATCATGGACCAGTACAGCTAACTTTGTTGTTTTTAACTTGGATAAATAGCTCACACAGTTGACCTTACCTTTTTATCTGGCCCCTCAGCAGGTCTATTTACCATGCATCTATCAAAAGTTAATGTCAGTGTTTGTTCAGGGATCCAGTATCCCAAGTGGTATGAGAATCAGAGACCCAAAGTCAGGATAAAGCAAGTTGTTAGCTGGTGCAAGGGGGCACAGAGACAAGCAACATAGTCTAAGGCAGACAAAGAGTTCAGTTTGGCAGTATCTTCTTACTAGGAGACAAATTAAAGTACAGCCCCTGAGGCAGAGACTTTATAAAGCTGAATGGAATTGCATTGGTTCTCTGAGTCTTAAAATCAGATGCTGAGTCAGCTGGTGAAGCTTGTAATGCAATCCAGGTGGTGCCTTTGGGTTCTTTGGTAGACATGCTGCCTCTGTGGTCAGGAAGGTAAGGTGCAGGAAATAATTGGTTCAAGCTCACTGGCACCTTAGGCTTATTGATTCTTACATGTTTCTTTTCTTTGGGGAAAATGCTTTTCACAGAAACCCTTCAAATAGATCCAGGGCTCATTATATGACTTGTGCCCCTCATGTAGCATTTTCATCCATTTTTCCTTCTGTTCAATTCAAAGTTGTCATTCTGTGTGTGTGCATGCTCTTATGACATTCAGGCTACAATCCTATGCATGCTTACTTTTTGTGAGTAAAAGTGCATAGGGTTGGATCGTCATGGAAGTTAGGGAAGTAACTTTTGCATGCAGAAAAACATGGCATGTACTTAAAAGTAGTTTGTTGGAAAGGTGCTTTGTCTGTCATAACAGGATTTAGTGTGTTCAGTAGGAACCATTCATAGCAATACCATGACTTTCCTATTTCTACAAAAGGTCAAACTAATTATATTCATGATTGCCACACTAGTTTTTAGCACTGATTTGTTCCAGTCTTTTAAGTCTAAAGTAGATATATAGCACAGCTGGTTGATGGGGTTCCCATCTCCACCCCCTTATGGGTAATTTTTTCCTTATGTCATAGGGATTAATGGATATACTAACTGATGCTATCATCATCATCAGGCGATCACTCGTGACCGAGTAAGATTGTCTCCCAGGATAAAAAAAATTTTACAAAAAGGAAATTTTAAAGGGAGGAAGTTCTAAAGAAGATTGTGTAGACTCTAGCGATGGGTCCGTAAGTGACTGTGGAGGCCAATTCTAGATCCACACAGCTTCCCACAGTGAGGACACAGGTTACCAGATGGAAGATGGTCCTGTCAAGGATTCGTTTGACGTGCTTTTCGCCTAGCACGTTTCTCCCTTTCACCTTGCACTCGGGCTTCTTCAAAGTCCATAGAACCTTTGTGAAAGGCCAACCTCCAGTTAGATCGTTCATGGGCCAGAGCTTCCCAGTTTTCGATGTTTATATTGCATTTTTTTAGATTAGCCTTATGAACATCTTTAAATCGTTTATATTGACCACTGATATTCCACTTTCCATCCTTGAGTTGCTGCTAACTAGATGCTGCTAGATCCTTGAGTTGCTGCTAAATAGATGCTGCTAAAAGGGGCTATTGAGAACAAATTTCATCTCTTTTGTTTTCTGTGTAGTTCTTCCTCCTTGGGTTATCATCTGAATCCTCCCCCAACAATTAGTACTGAAGCTTTAGCACTAATCACTGAAGCTGCAGAATTAGATATTTAATATTCCAAGCACTTTGAGAAGGTAGAAGGGAAACCAGCTTTGCAATAATTTATTTAAAGCCACTAAAACATTTACGGTAATATGTCTACAAATGCAACAGTGGAGTTCACTTCAGGATATTTCTAGGCAAATGTTCATCTTTGAATTATATTAAGACGACCAAGAATTGCTGTTGTATCTCTTTATAGCAAAGTAGTTTGGTTACACCTTGCTTCTAGTGTTAACAGGTTTGAGTTTCAGCTTTTTCATGTGCTTGCTATTTTCAGTTTTGCCAAAGCAGGTTTTGCAAGATCCAGTTATTTAATATAATAATACAAGAAAGATTGTTGCCAATTCTATGCATTCCAGCTAATCATAATTTGTGGCATTTAACGACTCTGGATAGATAAGAAACAATCTAGGTAGTATCTGTTCTGAAATGCAAAAAATGGGTGTATTTGCATTTTATTGTTTCAACTAGATGCTAATTTGCCATTTTAAATCACTATTAAAATTGTTTTTAATAATTTAGCAAGATAAAATAAATAATAAATAAAGAGTGGGAAAGTATGTAAAAATACATTTTTTATCTGTAATGAAAATCTCTTATGGACTGAACTGTTATAAATTGTCACTTGATCATATTCTGTTTTGCCTTGCCTTTACTACCTTTCCCTTTAGATAGGGGACCCATCTAGATCCATGGTCCTTGAGTTTCTGCTAGAACCTTTACTTGACACAATAGAATTAAGGGGTTTTGATGGTAGACAAGACCTTTGTCCATAAATGTTTCAGACTGTGTGTGTGTTCACACGTCATGCTTATCCACCCTGGCAATAAGCCACAGTGGGTTGGTTGTCGTGTGAACAACCCACAGTGAGCCTGGCAGACAATTGGGTTCACCGTGGGTTGTTGGCCCCCTCCTCCCCCTTTGGTCCTCCTGCGGGTATCCCAGAGGACACCATGGGAGGACTGAGTTGTCTTCCCGCTGTGATTGCAAGCTGTTTTTGGCTCGCCGTGGCTCTTTTTCTCCATTATCTTTTTTTTTTTCTGGAGGTCACAAAAGGCGGCTGTCAGGCCACCTTTCACAATCCCCCATTTGGCAGCTACAAGCTGTCCCACCACTACAAGCTGTCCCACCAAAGTGCCACAGCAGCACCTTGGAGGTGCTGCCTCTGGTTGCCAACCTTTTTTTTTTTTTTTGCTCCCCATAATGTGCGCAAATGTTCAGCAGATGGTTCAACATAGAAATGATCCCCTGACACTAGGAAATTTGAACTCTGCTAATCTAAGTACTAAACAAGTTGCAGACATCATGATTTTGGTATAGTAAAAGACATGATCACAAACTGCTAATCCTGCTTTTGTTTCAGTTGCATCACTGGAAATTACTGTGTGGATGAATTAAGCAATGTCATGCAATAGTTGCATGTAATGCTTGCATGAATGGAGTGTGTGGCTCTGTCTAGTTTCTAAAAAGACATTCAGAGAGTTGCCAGTAATCGGCATCTCTGGGACTTGGTAGTGCCAAATGAGATAAAGATTGCAAATGACATGAACATAGTATCCCATAGAGAACTGGCACTTCAGAGCCCTTGTATTATTTAATCAAAATGATGCTTCGACTAAGACAGCTGCTCATGTTAACAAACTTAACCCCTCCTGTTCTGAAAGGATATTTGCTGTGAACATCAAGTTTTCAAGGTATTTGTTTGCCCATACACTGGCAGCTATAAAATGATGTTAATTTTTTAATGAAGTGCAGCACCGCAAATAGAGAATACAATATTTATAAGCAGCATTATAAAGTCAGATAAAAGAGGTGTACAAGTAAAGTTAATTTTTATTTACCGTATTTTATTTCTTATATTTATTAATCGCCCATCTGGCCGGTAATTGACAAGAAACAAGACTTATAAAGTGTGTGTGTGTGTGTGTGACATCTTCAAATTAACTTATTCTGTTCAGGAGTATCTTGCTATGTTTATTACTGCTTGTTACTTAACAGCTACTGTAGACAATCAGTTCTTGACAACTGGGCATAAATTTCCATTTGAAGAGCTATCTTTTCAAATCCTCAAATTGCTTTTTGAGGTTAGAGGACTTTAAGGAGCAGTTTTGAGGTCCTAGAGAATAATTCTGGAAAGGAAACTCCAGGTGTGGGGGATCAATTATGTATACAGAAGGTATACACATGGCTATTGAATGAGAATTTGAAAAGTGTAAAGAGGATGCACTTTTGATTTCTTTTAAAATATTATTTTAGGTAGACATAATATGTGGTGATCACCTGCTGGAACACTATCAGACTCTAAGGGAAATCCGAAGAGCTCTAGGAGAGAGTGCAGTGCAGGTAAGTTAGTAGCAAAGCTGTGAGAGAAGGTGATGCTTTAATAAGAATGCTTTTTATTTTAAAAGGCCTAGTACATCAACAATCAGGGTCCCCAACCTTTTTGAACCTGCAGGCACATTGGAAAATCTGAGAAACTGTTGTAGGCCCACCACAAAATGTCTGCTATGAGGGCCTGCCTAGTAATAAAGGACAAGTAACTTCCCAAAGAAACTGAATACAAGGTAGTGGTTGGGTTTGAATCCCAAGTACAGTAATACCTTGGATTGCAAGTAACTTGGTTTGAGAGCGTTTTGCAAGACAAGCAAATTTTTAAATATTTATTTATTTATTTACTTGATATACAAGCGACGTCTTGCAATACAAGTACTGTAGTACGGCTTAAATTAAAAATCTGTACAAATTTTTTGGGGGGGATTTCGTTTTGATATAAGAGTGTTTTGGGTTACAAGCACGTTTCCGGAACGAATTATGCTCTCAATCCAAGGCATGACTATACTTAACCACATATTTGACTCCACATACCACAGGGAGGGCAACCTCTGGCTTGCGAGCCTTATCTGACCTGTGGAGGTGCCCAGTCTTTCTGGGGAAAGAAAAGGAAGGGTGTGGCGCTGCTGGAGGCCAGTGCTTTGCTTTCCAGAAGCTCAAGATATCTTTTGAAATTTTTATATTTAAAATTTAAAAACAAATGAACACAAGAGGCACAGGGGGCTTTGGCAGATGCCTAAGGTGTCTGGGGGTGCTGTGAGCAACACGTTGCTGACCCCAGATCAGTATTTTCTAGCAGTGTTTTCATGGGGAAGCTATTCTGTGATGGTGACAGTTTGTGCTTTTCTTCAATTTTTGTGTAGCTGTATCTTGCATTTTTAGTCTTTGGTTTATTGCAATTCTTTAATTTTGAATTGAGCTACCGGTAATAACCATAGTAAGAAATGTTTAATTTAATTGGCAGTTGTCTTGTTTTGTGAACCAGGAGTGGAGTGGAAAAACACAAAACCAGAAAATTCAAGAATTGTGTAAAAATGGCAGACTTGTCCAGAGCACCCCTGGAAATACTTCCAGTAGCAACTTATCAGGGACTGTGCTAACGGCAACACCCATATGCTTGCCGACATGTTTGGAGGGAGCCAGTGAACTTGCAACAAAGAGAATATGCCCCCAGCACAAGCCCCTTTATTTTTACACACACAACATGGAAGATGATGCCACAATGTCCCCAACCCATCTGCCACAGTAGCATAGCCAGCAAGAAGGCTGCTACTGCCAGTCCCCAGGCTTCCCTCCACACAGTCTCCTTACACAAGACGGAACTCACATAGTGCTCTAGGCAGGAAGCCTGTAGAGAGCGCAGAGAGGTTTCTTCAGGGCAAGGATTCAAAACCCACCCAGGGAGGAAAATACCCTTTTGACAAGCAACTAAGGAGGGGGTTTAAATCACCTCTCCCTGCACTCTTGAGGACCAAGCTACATGTCAACAGAGAGCTTACCTGCTTGTGGGGATAAGTGCCTCCCCTGTGTGTAGGAGGCACTGCTCCCCACTTCTGAGGGCAAGAGTATTGCAGCAACACAGTTTAGACAAGGTATTCACATATTGCAAAGGGTGTTGGGAGGCAGTTGCAGCAGTTACACATCACAGCCTGTGTTCCCCCTTTCCTTACCTGCATGTGGTGCTCTGTCCTGCACTTCCAGTTGGAGGGATGGAGTGAGGTTGAGTTTGTTGTGTGTTTGTGTCGAGTACAATGGTGAGGTACTTGTTAGGATTCTAAGCAGAGGAGTGTTAGCCATGTGCTCAATTTCCCCTGCGTGTTCTGAGGGTCTAGGCTGTTTATACAAAGTACTCCCTTTGTGTGCAGAGTGCTATTTCTCCACAGTTTCCTATTACCACAGTCCTCCCTTGTGATTTCTGTGTGTATGATATGGGACCAGAGAGAGTGAGCCTCAGGCTGCCTGCCCTATCACCTGAGTTAGGGTCTCCCTATGTGGGGTTTATATACTGGTGGTGGTGTGCTGTGTGGGGGTATTGAGTTATACCATATCCTGTGCTCTGTTATGGCAACATGGTGTGTGTGTGTGTGTGTGTGTGTGTGTGTGTAGTTGTTGATATGGGGATGGCTTTTAAAAAGTTTTGCTCCCATTGAACTTAATGGGATGGGAAATTGCTTGCGTCAGATCTGGCGCTGGTGTAAAATTGTCCTATTGACAGGGCATGGTTGTGGACTGAAGGGGGAAAGAATACGGCATAAGTGTGCTTGTCCCCTGTGCCTCCCCTATCCCGATCACAACTTCATCCTGTTTAGCTCTTCCCCCAATGTATTCGTTGTGTTGGTGGCATATCACGAGCTCTGCCAGTGTAGTGAGGCTTCTGCCAATTCCTCTGGCTCCTCAGCTGGCATAACCCCAGTATAGGTTTGCACCCTAAGCCTAGCTGGGGCTTTTTGTTAGTGTTTTGAATAGTTTTCAAACAGCATCTTAATATTAAAATAAATTATATGTAAACTAAATCAGTTTCAGGCTTTTATGGAGAAAGATTATGTAAGCCGCCTTGGGTTCCTTGCAGGAAAAAAGGCGGGGTATAAATATAATAAATAAATAAATACATTTAATGCCTAATTTCTTTCAGGAAAAGTAGTCTATTCCACACATGTTAATTTGACAGATCTCATGGAAACTTGAAAGGGGGAATTCACCAACTCCAATATTTTTTGTGGGTGTGCCCTGATCCAGACATCCTTGCATATACCAGGCTGAAAAAGGGCTACTGCATTCAAGGATTACCGCAGCTGAAAAGATAGTTGGCGCTTCCTTCTTTAGCTGCCCTGATCACTTGTTAGCGCACGGATGGGGATGGAGAGGATCTGGATCTGGAATCAGGACTGACAATCCTGATTGTTTTCTTTGCAGCGCAAGAGTACTGTGCACCCCATAGACATACACACGCACACACACAGAGAGGCAGTATTATCTTGTGTACTCGGATCACATCTAGAACAACAATCTGAATGTGGAAGCCTCTTTTCACACTCAGATTGCTTTTGCTTGATTGGAGCAGAAGTGTAGAAATTTAATCACTGCAGTTGTACAGATTACACAGTCTAAACATTTAAAAAAAAATGAAATATAATAATCTGGTGGCTACTTTCAACAAGACCTTGGGGAATCTGCAATAAGCCTAGTTAAGTGGAAAAGCTGAATCAAAAGATGAAGTGGCTTCCATCTGAAGTGGTATAGTTCAGGAATAGGTTGTACATCTTGGCTGTTAGTCTCTGCTTGAAGGGGGTATTGGGTTGTATAGATACAAGTAAATAACTGAAACAATATAATGGCCTCTTCAAACATTTTAGCACCACCACTAACCGTAAGTGTACCCAGGGAGAAATTACAAGTCAGCTTTATTATTAGGTGTTGCTTCTCTTTCTCCTCCCCTACTGAATGACCAATCTGGGAGATCCTGTGTTTTATGCTTCACAACCTATAGCAACTTTTAATCAGAAGGCTGGCTGGGGGATGCTGGGAGCTGTAGTACAACACAATTGGAGGGTGCAAGTTTGGGAAAGGCTGGTATAAGGAAACGTAGCTGTGTGAAACCTTCACTTCTTTTCTATTTGCTGATTACATTGAATTGTTTACAAGTGTGATTTCTTTTCTACTTTCTAGGATGGCTTACTTGTACTTCACTATGGCCTCATTCTTAGCAGAGATTCCACTCTTTCAAGGATTTGTTAAATATCAGCTGAAGGTCCCAGAAAGAACAAATCATTCTCAATCCTGAAGTGCACCAGAGAAAGCCATCGGAAGGAATTAAACAAATGAACCGCTGTTTGCTCTACGTAGTAAGTTAGGACCTGACTTAAACCAACAAGAAAAAGAAATACTCTGTCAATAAGTACAGTTATAAATACTTCAGTGCTCTTATGTCATCAGTACCTAGCTAGCTCAGGGAAGAGCAAACCTATCAAGATGACAGGATTCATTTTAAATGCTGTCTTTGTCTTTCAGTATTCACAACTTACTCCCAGGACTTGAGCTTGAGCAAAGTATTTCTCTGAAAGATCTTAAGTATACAGTTACAGGGGTGTTCTCAGGGATGATCTCCAGTATGCAGTGTCTTATTAGAAAATACATGTATTCTTCTTCAAGACATTTGATTGTATACTAGTTGACGGTTTAGAAATAGTAGTGGAAACCTTTCAGATGTGTCTCTAGACAAAATGGAGGATAACCACCTTTTTAAAAATTGCAAGCATTATATTTCATGTGTTATTTGAGGAATAGCATTAAAATCTGTAATGTCCTATCCAGTTAGTGAAACTGCAGGAGGAATTGGATGCATGTTAACTATAAAACATATAATTATTCTTCACCCAGTGTGGATGTGACAGTAGATTGTACAATCACTGTAGGGGTGCCCCTGAGGTCCTTTTTTTGGAAGTCATTAAGCACCTGATTATATTCCTACTGGAGTCAGTGGCCAGACTTTGTTCTAGGATAGTCCATCAGTACCCTACTGCTTCCCTCCAAGTTTATTTCTATTTCTGATCTGTGATTCCTAACACATTTTCACTCCCCCCCTCACAGCCTCTGTCATAATCTCCCCTTTGCACAAATGTTTCACTCTACTCTGCAATTTATTCCTCTAGCTGTCACTTTGGAACCTTGGTGGAAAACGTCTGGGCCTGTGTCTCCTTCCAAGCATATTTGCTTCAAACAATGCCCTGTATTTTCCAGTCAGTAGCAACAACACATGTGAACAATACAGTAGCAGTATGTGAGTAATATAGTAGCAACAGAAGGATTTCATTTTTAATATTTCCTGTAACACAACCGCAGCTATAGTCTTATTTCAAGGATTTCGTGGAACCTAGCTATAAATGGCGTAATCCTTTATCACAGACAGCAGTTTGAGGCTATTACAATCAGAGTGATAGATGAAAGAGGTGTTACTGATACAGTTTCTGTGCCTATACTGAAGGTTTTGCTAACCTTAGTTCATTATAATCTTACACTTCAACATTCTGTCCTGTTGTAGAACTGCCACTCTGTGGGCTTAAATACACTAGAGATATGTCTGAAATGCTAGCTTTTGAAAAAGGTTCTGCTAGCTTCTGAAATGCCTGCTTTTAAACCAAACCTTTTTCTTTTTTATTGTGAAAATAATGCCTTCATGAAATCAGGTTTGCTACAAGAATTTTTTGGGGTGTCTGGATATTTCTAAATATTTACCTATTTTATATGTAAAACATCCAATTTATTTTCAAGATTTCTATAAAAGTCATAATCAAAAGGAACAAAAATGTTTTCTGTAAATATTTTGTGCACTATGTTAAGAGATTAAATATTGTAAGCATTAAAAGTCTTCTGAAAAAAGAAGTGTTCCCAAATGAAGAAAATTAAAAGTCATACTAACGCTGCAACAGCAAATGTAAGTTGACAATAAGGCAAGAAAAAAATTGAAGATCTTATTGCTAAAGATATTAAAACATTTTTAATACATCAGAAACAAGAAAATAGCAGGGGGGGCACTTGGATCATTAAACAACAGAGGTATGACTGAAGGTTTACAGGGAGATTATGGGCAGCTTAAATGAATTATTTGCATTGGACATCAGTATGGAAGATGGTGGGTTATCTAAAAAATTACTGACTACTAGCTCCATACTGCATACACCTGTGAATTCTTGAAGAACTCAAACATAACAAAAATGTGAAATTTGTTACAAATTCAGCCTCTTTACCAGAAGCTGACTGGAAGGTAACTAATATAACACCGATCTGTAAAAGGGCTCATGGGAGAATATTTGTCCCAGAAAAATTGGTAGGAAGCTTTACTAAGGCTAGAATTATTGAACATAGAAGGACAAGCCTGGGGGGCGGGGCTTCTAGCTGAATGGAGTAGGACAGATACTGAGAGAGCTCCGGTCTGAAAAGATATGAAAGAATAAATCTCCCCTGAAATAATAAGGATCCTGTGAGTAACATTCTTCATTCAAACTTGAATAAGGCAAAGGGCTGTGTTTTTAAAAAAAAAAATTAAGGAGAAACTGTTTTGTAAACTTCCTTTCGTATTTCTGGGCTGGTTGCCAGATGTCCAGAGACCGTAAATATAAAATTCCATCTGTCTGGGAGAGAAAGAAAACCCATCCTAGTGATATCAGAGTGTCACGGCTGGATAGGGTACAGCTAGAAGAGGAAATTAATTCTAAAAACAACACGGAGATAAAAAAAGATAAGATCAGCCGTAGTGCTGAATCACTTAGAGCAGGAAGTGCTCGTACAATCCCGGAAATTCCATCTCAGCAGAAGGTGGGATCTGCTGTTGCTGTAGTGATACCAAAAAACCCGAAAGAAATCATGTCGAGTGAAATGATGGCGCAGATCCAGAAGCTTCTAAAAGAAAATAACGAAGAGATAACAAACCAGATGAAGACCGAGATGAAAGCAAACAATAAACAAATTGTAGCGGATGTGGTGGTGGAGTTACAAAAATCAATTGCTGAAATAAAAACAGAATTAAAAACTGTGAATTTGAAAATGTCTGAGATGGAAAAAGGGATAATGGCAAATAAGTCTGAAATACAAGATCGCGATATTAGGTTTGATCAGATTGAACTGAAATTGATTGACTTGCAAGATCGGGAACGCAGATCTAACATACGCCTTCGCGGGTTTCACTCTTCTGAGCGGCGCGGAGCATTCTCCGCGCCGCTCAAGCTGCTGCTGCTGCCGCCGCCGCCGCCACCCGTCACTCTTCTGAGCGGCGCGGAGCATTCTCCGCGCCGCTCAAGCTGCTGCTGCCGTCCGTCGCTCTTCTGAGCGGCGTGTTCTCCGCGCCGCTGAAGCCGCCTCCGCCTCTGGACCCGCCGTCGCAGCCCGTCGCGTCCCGTCGCGTCATGCCCTGTGCGCTGGATCCCCGCGCTCTGTTTTTGGCGGCGGGGGAGGGGGGAACCAGGGCAGCAACAGGACTTAAACAGCCCTGTTGCCCTGGTTCCCCCCCCCCCCGCCAAAAACAGAGCGCGGGGATCCAGCGCGCAGGACATGACGTGACGGGCGGCGGATCCGGCGCGCAGGACATGATGCGACGGGCAGCGGCGGGTCCAGCACGGCCGGCACGGAGGCAGCAGGTAGGCCCGTCGTCCCCGTCCGCCGCATCACGGCCTGAGCCCTGGCGCGCAGCATGACGCTGCCTCACACCGCCGCTGGAGACCTATGGCTGGTGGTGACCTATGGCTCACGTGTCAGCAGAGTGGTCCACACGTGCCACAGGTTCGCCATCACTGCTATAGGTTTTTAATATAGGAATCCTTAAATCTTGCATATAGTCCCTGTTAACATTTATTCTTTGCAACTTTCATCCTTTATCACCTCTTGTCCACACAAATTTTGAGAGTGATTATGTAGAAAGTTTAGAGTCAAAATATCACAAAGGACCAAACAGGGTGCCTAAAGTCATATAATCTTTTATTTATTTGTGCCTTACAGAAGAGGAAAGAATGTGAGCAAACAGTTTCTCTTAGGACATGATCTCAAGCCTTGTGGCAGGATGCATCAATGCAAATACATCACAAAACACAGTCTTCAACTTCTGCAGAAAGCTATTTTGCTGGCAATTTTAAGGCATTGAAAGAAAATCTACAATAGTAAATTCTATTTAAAACTTGGCACATATTCACATGGTAGACTGGAGAGGTGCACTGAAATTTAGCAGACCCAGATAGGATTCTATCTTATCAGGACCCCTCCTTTCTTTGGGGGAAATTAGTAGGTGTGAATCTTTCCTCCCTGTGACTACCCTTTTTGTGTTATTTGCTTCAAAAATGTGAGTTCAGTTTGCCAATGTGTTGGAAATGTCAGAATTCCATTATCAGTCTACAGCACCAATTGTTGTTTATTTACTGAACAGAAGTGTTTGTGTGTATGTTTGTGTGCACATCATTCCAAGGTACATACATCATTTCCAAGTCTGGCCAGCAAGACCAAACAAATATGCTCCTCATAACCTATCAGCGAAAAGTCAGAAGAGCCACTACAATTCACTGGTGAGGTTACCATGTGGCAGTGAATATATTTAAGAAAATACATTAGGGAAAAATCCTTTAACAGGTATGTTATTAACAAACCTTATTTCAATACATCACATAGAAATCCTATTGCTTTCCATAATAGGGAATAAGTAGCTGGCATAAATCTACACTCCTTTTCTAATGGTGAATCAAAAGCCAGGGTATCCATGGTTTTACACTGTAAGATTGTAGCTACAGAAAACAGCATACATCTCACCTTTTGGAACAATAGGACTTGTGCTTCGAGACAATTCAAGATTGAAGGTCTTCTTTTTCTTTTAGCCTTATTTTGATATAAGGCTAAGGCTAAAATCTAGAAACTAGTTACAGCACATGTTTCTTTTAATTATTCTTTGATAGCTGGCACTATTGATTTTAAGCAATGATTACTTTGTAAACTGTTGCTACTAATATGGCACAAGGTAAAGTGGACAGAACAGTGGCTCACTAGGTAATCACAGAAATGGCTGAACATGCATATATCTAACAGCAAACCAGGGTCCTAAGACACCTAATTATTTGACCATGTAGAATTTTTTTTAAAGGGGGAAGAATACACCAGGCTTATCTGGTTTCAAAAAGTTGTGTGGAACCCGAGATATCAAAGATGTATTAAGTGTTTCTTCACAATGTGCTAGTCATTATAGAACACAAAAAAGTCCTTGTGCACTGGTGCAGCAAGCTTGTCCACACTTACTTATTATGGGGCAAAATCCTCATCCTCATAAACAAGCTCACACCTCATAAGTTAGTAGCTTCCACCTAGCATTCCTAGATGCATTGTGCTTCTTTGTAAAGTGCACAGACCACACAGCAAGGCAGACAAAATATTCCTCATCTTCTCTAACCCTGTGGTCCAGAAGGACTGGAAATGGAGTAAAGCAACCTTCCCCAACTGGGTGCTCTCCAAATGTGTTAGACTACAACTCCCATCAGCCCCAGCCAGTGTGACCATTAGCCAGGGTTGATGAGTTGTGACCCGACACGTCTGGAGGGCACCTGGTTGGGGAAGGCTGGATTAAAGCAATCAGCTGTGAATGTTTTGCCTTCAAGAGGCAGGTAATGAAGATCAATCTGCACTTCATTGATGAGGTGCAATTACTAGATACTGTGCATCTTACTGAAGAGTTGTGTTCACATTTCAGTTGAGAGTAGATGGTAAGTTCAGGGATAAGTCAGAAATATGAAGGAGCCCTGAAACATTAAGAGTGACTAAATACATGTAGACTTTACCCTTTGATTCTAGCTCCATTTTTAGAATTTCTCCTCTGCTCAATTTAAGAAATTGTGAGATCTGTCTATGCATTTGGCCAACTATAGTTTTACTACAGAGTTTTTCCAAGTTAAGCTTTGAGCGCCCCCCCCCCTTTGTTAGTTTCTTCCTGACAACATTGAATGTGGTGTTCCTACTGAACTAGTCTAGTGAGGTGAAACGTCACAATGTTACATGTACATGAGCTGGTAAGCACCTTAATTTAGGTATAGGCAATTTAAAGGTCTACGCTATATTGTTCCCCCTTAAAGGCTAATTGTACTTAAGGTCAAAGGTTACATTTTTTGGTTTGCAACGCTCCCTTCTTCCAGGTTTGTTCGTTCAGTTTTCTTAGTGGATGTTATGGTCTCTTCAATCATTTCAGCAAAGGCTTCACCTACTTGGCTTGATGAGATTTTTGAAGCCAACTTGGCCTCTTCTTTCTCCTCTTTCTTAAAAAGAGTGGGGGATATTTTGGAGCTGCTGACTACAGATGAACTAAAGAGCCTGGGTTGGAAGGAGTAGATGGGGTTAGAAAGGGGATTCATAGATGAGATGCTGATGTTTGAAGTACTAAAACGTGTCTCCTCACCCTCCAACAGCTTCCTGTAAATACCACAGAAGAACAGTTTATTACTATGACAACTGATGATGTTCAACTCAGAATTAAGCACATTTATAAAGGGGTAGGACCATCGATGCCTAGTCTCCATGTGGTTAGGATAAAAAAATTACTAAGTCCTGTTTTCCACATAATGCTAACCCATCATTAACCCATAGTTTGTTGCCTTGTCTGGCAGATGATCGAAACCATGGTTTGTTTTCTCAATCCCTGCCCGCTCCCTCCCTTACTCTATCCCAAATGCAGTTTGCAGTGTTGTAGTACTGGCATGTAGAACAGCTGGGGGGGTTACCACCCTTGCCCGCCACCTCTGTAGCCTGGCAAAACAACTCATGAGCAACCCACAGTTCTGGGTTCATATGTAATGACAACCCATGGTTTAAACCTAGAGTTCACAAGCCAACAACAAACCATGGGTTCTCTTTCTTGGTTGTTTGTGGTTAACGAACTAGTTTGTTAGTGTAGCTGCTTTCACACATCATGACAACCAAAAATTCAACGACCCGTGGGTTAAATAAATGATGGGTTAGTATTATGTGTGAACCAAGTCTCAGTGTCATTACTTGCAGTGAAAAACGGCACGGAGAATCACTTTTTCACATATCATCCGACTAGAGTTGGAAAATAGAAGTTGTTTCAGAGGCACCACTGATGGACATAACCACTTGAAAAAAACAAATTCAACATTGGGAATCACACTTGCTTAAAAAACCTTTCTTCTCCATGGACCAAGACCTCTAGATTTTGGATTAGCTTGCCCCCACATCAAAACCTAAATGATCAAAATTTCTTGACTCTCCAAATTTACCTAAGTGTTAGCCCAAGTATTACAAGTTCAAAGTGACTTTATGTAAATACCAGTTTGGATTATTCAAACAATTTGTTATCAGATTCCCAGTTAATAACCCATTTAGGTAAAGAAAATTGCACTATACATGAAACAGTGATTCACAACTGAATTAAAAGACCTATTTCAGATTTCAAATGTGCTGTATTTTTAAAAGCCAAATCAGTTGTGTCTGAATTACCGGTAGACATGTGAAGGCCTGGGGGGGGGGTGCACCAGAAAAAAATATCCAAAAAATGAAGGGGGCGGGGAACCCCAACATTTTTTCCCCAGTCTTTCCCAGGGATTTTTTGGGAAAATTTAGAAAACACACACCTGAATTTTTCTGGTTTTTTCCCCAAGCCTTTATATCTCTAGTGTGAATAACATAGAAACATCTTGCCTGAATGAGTAATACACAGGATTAGCCCTGACAGGTTTAAAGGATGGTATACAATACATCACTATATACATGGCATAATATGAGGCTACACACTCAGGTCTCCAAGGAGCCTAGTACACAGTGGAGCTAGTAAAACAACCCTGAAGTACACTAGCCAAAAGGGGATCATGAAGAATAAATCTCATAACTGAGGGGTGGAGTTGGGTGAAGACCTAGGTGAAGAATACCCATTTGAAGATCAAGTGGGTATTCTCAAATACTGTGCAATCTGTACATGTACTAGTTCTACTTTAAGGGCTTCCATCTCCTTTCTCTGTAGAGAGACACTGAATACACAAGAGTTTTTAACAGTATATAGAAGTCTTAAATATTTACTATCCCCTGGTACTGACAACCAACAACATAGTCTACTTCCAAAGGGATAGCTGTTTTTGTCTGTTGCGGCAAAAACAATAAAGGACGCTGTAGTGCCTTAAAGGCTAACAAATGTATTATGGCCTAAGCCATGAAAGCTTATAGATTTGTTAGTCTTTAATCACTAGAATCTCTTAAACAACTTAGGACCAGTTTACCTGAAAGATCGTCTCCCCCTATATAGACCTGTTAGACCACTACAATCTTCAGGACAGACCTTGCTGAGTGTGCCACGCCCTGCAGAGTCCCATCTGGCAGCAACACGGCAACAGGCCTTCTCTGTGGGAGTGCCCTCCCTCTGGAATGACTTCCCCTCTGCGATACATCAGGCACTGATGATTATGTGCTTTCGACAATTACTAAAAATTTACTTGTTTACCCAGGCTTTTCCCAACCATCAACTTATCTAAATGCTGTTATGTTTTTCATGATGTATCATTTTGTAATATGTAGTGTACTGCTTTGGGATTTTTTAAATGGGAAGTGGTATATAAATGTTAAATAACATTTGATTCATAAATATATACTGAGAATCTGGAAAACACCCACTCTCACTACACTTTATCAACCCTGTTAGTGAATGCAAAAAGGAGGCAAAGCATCGTAGTGGGCAGAGCCAAACCGACTTTCATCAAGCCCTCAGGACAGTACACAGCTCCATCAGAGCTCTAATTTGGTTTCATACAGTTTGAGTAGCCAATAAGAGAGAGAGAGAGAGAGAGAGAGAGAGAGCAGGGCTCTGACAGTCACTGTTACCTGTATGCTGCTATCTCTATATCCAGGGCCATTTTGACATTGAGTAAATCTTGATATTCTCTCAGATGCCGAGCCATTTCACTCTTTGTTTCTCTCAGATCACTTTCTAGCTGACTGACAGTGTCCTGTAATTCAGAGAGATGAGGATAAAAGGTGACATTTTAAAACCAACAACATTGCTGAGTAGCTTCTTTCTTTTTATCACAAGTTGTGAGACCTTGTTAATTCAGTGTAGCAGACATATTGTAATCAGGAGACAAACTGAAATTTCAATTAAGATGTTATGACTGCAAAAAGATCCCAACTTATTGCGATAGAAATGCTTCTCTTTCATGTTCTAGACAACTCTTTCACAGTCAAGGAAATGAAATTAACTCAAATAAAAATCAAATTAGTCCAGAAGTCTGAACAAATCAGCCTGCTAGGAAAATGTATTATGTGCATCTTCATTCAGTGATAAAAGCTGGCTTCTTATATACACAGCAAATTGGGTTATGGAATTATTGCCCTAAGTTATACAGCACTTTGGGGATGTACAAACCAATTATGTCCAGCACACCTATAAGTTAATAGTCTTACAGCACAATCCTATGCTTGTTTATTTAGAAATAAGTCCTATTGAGTTCAACGGAATATATATTTCTAAGTAAGTGTATATAGGTTTGCAACCTTTAGCACTTTACAGATCATACTGTATAATCAAGTACTGTATACTTCTTAAGCCTCTAATCCAAACAGCCTGTTAAGTACCCTGTCATTAGTCTTATTTTATAGGCAAGAGATAGAGATACTTAAACAAGGAGTGAATCCATAGTTGAACTGGGCTTTAAAGGCAGATCTTCCACATTAAGATGCAATACATTCCCTGCAGTGGCTTTATTATCAGAAGGTTGGATGAAGGTGGATTATGACTGCTAATCAAGCAGTAGTCATTCGTAGCCCATGATGGCATTTGTCCCAAGGCTGACAAGTGTTGTTGTAATTAAGTTCTTTTAAGACCATAAACGTGAACCAAAACTATCAGGCTTGAAGAATTGTGTATTTTCAAGGCAAAATATTGGTATAGGTGCTGTGAAAATAGCACAGGGATGCTGTGTTAGTCTACCAGTATTGATTTCCAATGGGGATATTATTGTTCTGCTGCTGAAGACAATTATGCCAAATCATCTTTAAGTGCATTTTTTTCAGATTCACTTTCCACTGGAAAAAATAATCAGCACCTGGGTGCACAAACTCTTATGCAAGCTAGGTAGCAAGGGGGGAAGAGATGCACATTCTGATGTGCACTCTGAGTGTGGATGTCTATCAATGGCATGCACAATCCCATCCTCAAGTAGTACAACTTGTCATGTATACCTATGTACAGCTAGAGTAGGCTTGGGGCATACATCGGGAATACTAATATGCAATAAAAACAAGAAAAATATTTTTTTTTAGCTTGTGGCCAGCTTTTTTCAACATGATCTATGTGCTTGTAAATCAAACATTACTCTCCTCAAACTGAGCATGTACTCATGTGTGAAGGCAAAGCACAAAATGAAATGGAATTGTGGTGCAATCAATACTGCACATTGCTTTTGCATGTATGAAATGTCAACATGCATGAACTGGTTGGCCACCATAATTAGTATGAGTTTGCATGCCAAGCTTTTGAGGCAACCCACATGTGCAGTTGTTGTTTTGAAAAACAAGTCCATCCAAGACCCTGTGAGGACTTTCCAAAGGTATCTGAGCACATGAGAAGCAAAGCAGAAAACTCCATAGAAACAAAGGGACAGGTTATATACATCCCTAAGTGCCAGCACTAACATACAGCTTAGAATACAGGCAGTCCCCGAGTTAAGAACATTTGACTTACAGACAACCCATACTTAAGAACGGACTTCTTGGCGCTATGTCATTTACGCAGAGTGCAGAGTGCATAGTGTAGTATACTATGCAATTTGTGTAATTTACGCAATTTGCGTAAATGCCTATTTTAATGTATAGAACGCTATGCTGTTCTGACTTACATACAAATTCAACTTAAAGACAACCTTAAGAATGGATCTCGTTCATAACATGGGGACTGCCTGTACCTACAAAATTAGCTGTAAAGATAAATCAATACTTATTCCTCTTGAATCTAATTTTGAAGAATATGGGAAGAATTCTGTAGGACTTCGGTCTTTACAAAATGTGTTCTTCATCTTTTTAATATGTTTCTGCATCATACTAATAGAAATATCAAATAGCATCATTTTAAATATACACTCCTTGGATTTATACATTTAAATGCTTCCATTTTATAATTAGATCATTTAATAATTGGATCAAATTGAATAATACAGGATACTTAGTGTGATATCTTTCTAATTACCAGCTGTTCTTACAAATGCTTTTCACAGAGCATTCAGACTACAATATTTAAAATAACTACACTTATGTAATCTCTTAGGCACATTTGCAATGGAACACTAAATGACACTGCAGCATGTCCACAATATTAATCAAAAGACAATATATTTTATTTATATAATAAGTATAATGAGGTAGGTAGATGAAAATAGGTGTTTCTAACATCCGGAAGGAAACAGTATAATTTAGGGATTACTAATCAAACGATCCAGAAGAATTAATATTCTCCCTCTCTACTATGCTGTTAAAATTTGGATTGGAAAACCCTCACAATCTTCTATGGCTTTATTCATTAATCTATAATTACCCTAACAGCTGAGTTCTGAACATAAAAACTGCAAATCCTAAAACCATTACTGTACAGAACAATGAAATAAATTACTGTGGTTTCTGTACTTCAAGGAAAGCCAGAGCATTTTCCAATAAGAAAGTATGTTGGGTGGGTGCTGAAATGCAGTCCAAAGCCCTTGTCTCACTCACTCCTATGTGAAAAACTGGGTGGAATTTCTCTCAGGGAGGCATTAAGGTGCCAAAATACAGACACAACCCTCTTCCACATGAAGCTACCTGAGTTAATCTTCCTCTGAGGCCCTTCTCCGGGTTCCCTACCACCATTGGAGCTGAGGCAGATGGTGATCAAAGATAGGGCCTTTTCAGTTATGGCACCCCAACTTTGGAATGTACTCTCAGAGATCTAGGCAGCATCACACCTGATCTCTTTTTGGTACTCAGTCCTTTTATATTTTGGGTTTTATGGTATTATATTGCTGATTATTTGCTCTGCTTTTATTAGTTTTATGTAAGCTGCTCTTGGGAGTCTGGCTGGCTGAAGGGTGGGGTTAAAAGGTCTTTAAAAACAAACCACCCTGGAGTCACAATCAGTGGCTTCTAAATTAGTGGTAGAGATACCCGTTCTTTAACTTGACAAGTCCATAGCAATACAGTCATGCCTTGGATTGAGAGCATAATTCGTTCCGGAAACGTGCTTGTAATCCAAAACACTCTTATATCAAAACGAAATCCCCCCCAAAAAAATTGTAGAGATTTTTAATTTAAGCCGTACTACAGTACTTGTATTGTAAGACGTTGCTTGTATATCAAATATATCAAGTAAAAAAAAATATTAAATAAATATTTAAAAATTTGCTTGTCTTGCAAAACGTTCTCAAACGAAGTTACTTGCAATTCAAGGTATTACTGTACTAAGCAAAAATATATGAAGTCCCAGGATGCCATGTGTGACCACAAGGAATGATAACTGTGTCCTTACGGAATGCTGGCTGTTGAGACGGGAAAATATGGAAAACTGGGGAGAGGGAACGTAATGGAGTATCCTAAAATACGGCATGGTTGGCTGAAACCCTGAACAGGAACACTCCACACAGCAACATTTTGTTGCAAGTCACACGTGTAAACAAACTAACAAAGGACCCAGCAGGCAGTAGAATGGTTGCAGCTTGCAGTACATTATTCAGCACCATGGAGAGGGATATAATTCTCAGTCTCCACTGCTCTTGCTTATCTGCAGTTCAGGCTGTGCCTCTGCTTCCTTTTCTCAATATAGCAGGGGGAGAAGTTACAAGAGGCATACCACCTTACATAAAAAAGCAGTGATATTTTGAGAATGACATCACCCTTTCAGACATTCAGGCCCAGTGCTTGTGATCACACAACATCAGGATGCGGATCCCAGAGGGATCCCTCCAGTGCACAAAAATGCAACTATGCAAAAAAGAGAGAAAAGGCACATAACAACAATGTGCCTTCAGACACATAACAACACTGGAATCTGCACAGAACAGAGATATACATATGTACACTTGCAAAACAGATAAGGAATATATGGGCTGGGAATAAAACCTCTAGCTCAACTGGAAAGAGGAAAATAATTGGCAATACCTATTTATATATTGACTGTAAATTATTTGTATGAGCTTTACATTGTCTTGTTTTGAATCACCATTTCACACAAATGAATATAGTTTTCTGGGACCACTTCTACAGCCACCCCAAAAGATTATTTTTTTTTGTAACTGACATATAGATATAACTATATAGTGATATGTAGATAGTGAATGTATATTTAACTGTAATGCCTTAATCTCTGATTTATTATTCATTTTCTCATGCCCCTTCCTCTTGTGTCCCTTCCCCTTTTCTAATGGTCTTGGGGCAGGATTTCTGCTAACAACAACAACAATCAATTATTATATTAATTATTAACATATTATGTTTTTATTAGCTTAATATAATTTCAGCCTAAGATATTAATATGGTAAAAATATAGAAAGTAGTGAAACTTTCTTCTTAGTTCTCCATTACTGAATAATAGTTTTTTAAAACTTCCTGCTATTAGTAGGATGGCATTTCAAATAGTCCATAGAATAGTAGTAACATTTCTAAAGTCTTTTCTAGCTGATATGTAAGTGCATTTCTGTGGGAATGATGCAAGTCAGGAAGTGATCTAGAGGACAAGCCCACAAAACACACTAGGCCCAGGTAAAGGAGCACAGGGTAGAGGTCCAAATAGCTCAGGAATGGCTTTGGCAGGAAATACTACTGACCAATGAACTATGGGGTACAACACTGAAATGTCCTATGCCACCATGATGTATGGAACAGGAGGATCCTGTCAACCCAAAGGGAAGACGCACAAAATCAACTGGGGGACACAGTCAAGGTTTCTATAATAAGGGCGCAATCCTATGCATGTTTAGATAGAAAAAAGACCTACAAATAGGTGGCTGGGGCATACTGGGAGTTGTAGGCCTTTTTTCTGTCTAAACTTGCAAAGGATTACACCTTAAAAGGATTAAAATTAGCCACAGGGAAAGAAAACAAACAGGGTGGAATCCTATGCATGTTTAGACAGAAAAAAGGCCTGCAACTCCCAGCATGCCCCAGCCAGCCATGCTGGTGTAAGCCTTTTTTCTGTCTAAACATACATAGGGTTGCACCTTTAATAGCATAAAGGGATCTCTGCTTAAAAACCCAAGGCACAGCTGTCAGAAATCCCATGGTGTACTGTTAAGAGCCTTCATAGGTGCCTAGTGGGGGGAGAGGCATTCACAGAAATGGAGTACTTAGACTCCACAACAGACAGAAATCCTAGCGTCTCTGTCACCCATCCATGCTGAATGTCAGACCAACGGGCCATCTACCTCAGCATTTTTCCCCTTCCAATAGTGGCCAGCAGACCCTGGGAAATGAAATTCTTAACAAGGATCCTTCCGACCACTCTTAACAGACAGATGTCTGCTGTCACTTGATCAATCGTCGGATTCGACACATGATACTTGGCGGCTCCCATGCTGAATCCGACCCAATGTTCCATTTACAGCAGACCTCTTCCTGTTGACAGCTGTCGGAAGACCCAGGGAAACATGGTGCTTTTGTACTGGAAGCGGAATGGGACGCTGGAAGAATGTAGCGCTCACAGGAGACCGACAGGTTCTGGCCACCAGGCGCCTGCGCGGTGAGCGCAGAGAGGCATCTGCTGCTCTCACCTGCAGGCCGACTGCCTCGGCGTTATGCCGCTCCTCCATCTCGTGCAGCTGCCGCTCGAGAGACTCATTGGCGCCGCGCAGGCTCTCCACCTCGAGAGTGCGGGCCTGGAGCTGGCGGCGGTACTCGCCGATCTCCTCGCGGCTGGCGCGGATGGCCTCGCTGCTGCGCGCCGCCTGCTCGCTGAGGTTGGCGAACTTGGTGCGGTACCACTCCTCGGCCGCCTGCAGGTTCTTGGCGGCCAGCACCTCGTACTGCCCGCGCAGCTCCTTGAGCGCCGCAGTCAGGTCGGCCTTGGTGGCGTCGGGCTCGGCGGCGGCCAAGGGCGGGGCCTGCAAGGAAGCGCTCAGCTCGGCCAGCTCCTCGGCGTGGACCTTGCGCAGGAAGGCCACCTCGTCGAGCAGCGCCTCCACCTTCTTCTCGAGCGCCATGCGCGCCAGGGTGGCGCCATCCACCTCCCGCTGCTGCGCGCGCAAGGCCTGCTCCGCCTCGGCCCTGGCGCGGGCTTCCTCCTCGCAGTGCGCCCGCAGGCGCTGCACCTCCTCGGCCAGCCGCTCCCGCTCCAGCGCCGCCTGCGCCCGGGCGGCCTCGGTCTCGTCGAGCTGGGCCCGCAGCTCGCGGAGCTCGCCCTGGAACAGCTCGGCCAGGCGGTTGGGCTCGGCGTGGCGCTGCCGCAGCGCGCCCAGCTCAGCCTCCAGGAGGCGGTTGTGCTGCTCCAGCTGCCGCACCTTCTCGATGTAGCCGGCGAAGCGGTCGTTGAGCCCCTGCAGCTGCTCCTTCTCGTTGGTGCGGGTCAGGCGGAACTCGTCGTTGACCGCCGCCGCCTGGCTGAGGTCCAAGCTCTCGGCCTGCGCCAGCCGGTACGAGACGGCATGGCTGCTGCGGGACACCGACTGTGAGCGGTAGCTGCTGCTTGCAGTCGAACTGCCCAGGCGGGAGGAGTAGCGGGGCGGCTCCCCGAAGATCTTCCTGTAGGAAGAGGCCAAGTAGTGAGGATCCGAGCCGAAATTCATCCTGGAGGCTATGGAGAGGCTCCCCGCGCCGTCCGGGTGTTATATAGGGAGGCGGATCGCTGGCTGCGCTGCAGAAAGGCGGGGGACGTGTGCTTTTTGGGCGCGGCCGAGAGGAGGAGATTGGGACGGGCGGAGGGACATTTGGAGACAGCGTGGGGATATTGGGGCGCACTGGCTACCGCGAACCTAACCACCTTTCCTCGGATACAAGCCCCAGTGGTTTCAGTGGGACTTTTTACTAACTTTAGAGCCGCAGAACGCACGGGCAAAAGGATTTGGGGGTGCGGGTGGGGAGCCTGACGGGGGCGCCCTTAGAAGTGCTGGATGGTAGAGTTCGGGAGATTTAGGGACAGGTGGTGGAGAATGCTGGATGTAACTGGTATCAGGATACATGTCAAAGAGGTGACGCCAATTTGGAAGTGCTGGGTGGGAATGGTTATTGGGATGTTCTCCAGGCGCTCTGCAAAATAGTGGAGATTATTTATTATCAATAAGCATAGGTGGGGATTTGGGAGGCCACCGGCTGAGATCCAAGGACATAGAATGGGAGGTAGCTGATGTTTCAAGCTGAAATTTTAGGGTGCTAAGCAGGGTCAAGCCTGGTTATTACTTGGATGGGAGACCCCTCCTCTAGTTTCCTGCATTGAGCAGGGGGTTGGACTCGATAGCCTTGTAGGCTCCTTCCAGCTCTATGATCTATGAAATCTAAGTCTTGGAAATGTCTGGTAGTGTTTATGGCACATCTTTCCTGTCGTAGCCTTGCGACGCATGTTCCCAACTGACTTCGGTAGAGAGCATGACTGGAGGAAAGGAAATGCTGATGGAGCTGTCCATTTTGCCGCAGTGCTGATGTAAGTTTTTCCCTCCCGTCTGCCACTAAAAGCTGGGGACAGACCCATATAGCACAGGCTATTTTTGCTCTTGGGGACAGAGTTCCATAATCATAACACACAGAACTGAGTAGCTTTTGGTCTCCTTTCTCCCCGAGAAATCCTTAATCAGCTTTCCCACACTTCTGTCTCTCTCTGAACCATAAGACCAGTTCTCGCCATTCTCAGCGGACAGCTTTGTTTCATTCAAATCACAGGGCTCTGTGATCCAGTCAGTAAATTTGGTTTGTTGTAATAGTAATGTGCATAAACAGTAAAGGGGACTGGAATGGGGGGAGGGGAACACTTCCTGATCACTGCGGTAGGGTATGAGAGAAATGGAGGAGTGACTTAGGATTGCAGTGGGGGTGAATAGAATGAGAGGACTAGGGTAAATTGTGGCTTAGCTTAGCACCTTGCAATTGTTCTCCTACAAGACTGCATTTGCATTCTGTATCATCATATTAGCATATTAAACAGGAAGATAAGCTGATTCATTAAAATGGCCCGACCTGATAAGAATGTGTAAATCTGTGGTTATTTTACAATGAATTACAACAGGACTGCATTGTTCTTAGGAGGAAGTGTCTACTGTATATTGTTTGACGTGCCGCCAGTATTGTAATCCAAGCTGACATGCAGCCAGTTTCTCTGAATACAACACCATAAACATCTGAATCCATGGCTCTATATGGTACATTACCCTTGCCTGCTTAATGTGAATAATCTACTTTTTAAAATATTGCTTAAGTTAAAGAAAAAATACACAAAATCATACTGATGCAGGACCTACCAAGGTACTTAGCTGGGCATTCCTCTGTAGAGGCTTGCATATTCTCTTTGTGAACACATAGCCTGAGGGTAGAATCCAGTCTTCCACCTAGTGTGCCCTGTTGCCCATGGCTTCTTGGTCACATTGCTTGCTTGCAGATAGCCATCAGAATTTATTCAATGTTGATTTTCAAAGACAATATAAGGAACCTTACTTTTAGGAATTTTCTTGGCTTCTCTGTGGAATTGTGTTCGAGTCCCATCCTACAAACTTGATTTTCCTCCTGTTTCTGCCTTTAATTAATTATTATTATTTTATTTATAAAACTATTTCTGAATTGCATTTTGGCCCAAAGAGGGTCCCCAAGGTGAATTACAATTTAAAACTTTAAAGCAATTTAAAAACATTAAAAATCATAACACAGCATGTTAAGAACAACAATCTTTTAAAAACAGAGTGAGAAGTTAATACATTTAAAAATATTATTATTATTATTATTTACAGTATTTGTATACTGCTCCAATTCAAGCAGATTCTGGAGTGGTGAACAATAAAAAGACAAAAACATAAAAGAAACAAAAACAATACATTGAAAACAGACTAAAATTACATTGGTAGTTGAAGAGCAGAGAAGGCTTCCCGGAACAAGGAGGTCTTCAGCAGGCGCCAACAGCAGCACAATGTCAGAGCCTGCCTGACCTCCAGAGGCAGGGAATTCCACAGAAATGGAGCCTCCACACTGAAGGCCCTTCTCCTGGTGGACTCCAATCAGGCCAGAGGTCCATGAGGAACCACCAGGAGCATGCCATGATCTGATGACCTCAGCAACTGGGCAGGTTGGTATGGGAGGAGGCACTTTCTCAGGTAACCTGGTCTCAAGTTGTTTTGGGCTTTGCACACAAGTACCAGAACCTTAAACTTTATCCGGTAGCGAATAGGTAGCCAGTGCAGTTCCTTCAGCAAAGGAGTTGCATTCTGAAAAGGGGCAGCTCCTGACAATAGCCAAGCTGCTGCATTCTGCACTAGCTCCAGCTTCTGGAGCAGCCTTAAGGGCAGCCCCACATAGAGCACATTGCAGTAATCCGGTCTTAAGGTTACTAGCACCTGTATCACTGTGGCCAAGCTATCCGTGTCCAGTAGAGGCCATAGCTGGTGAACCAATCAAAGATGGTAAAAGGCACTCCGAGCCGCCGCAGTTACTTGGCACTCCAGTGACAGTGATGGATCTAGAAGTACCCCCAGACTATGAACCTGATCTTTCAAAGGGAGTGCAACCCCATCCAGAACAGACAATGAGCCTATCTCCTGGACTCCGGAACCACTCACCCACAGGGCTTCCATCTTGCCAGGATTCAGCCTCAGTTTATTGGCCCTCATCCTGCCCATCACTGAGTTCAGGCACTGGTCCAGGACTTGCACAGCCTCTCCTGATTCAGTTGTCACAGGGATATAGAGCTGTGTGTCATCAGCATACTGATGGCACTTGGCTCCAAATCCCCTAATGACTGCTCCCAGTAGTCATTAAAATCATTTAAATTAAAAGACACAAAAAACTTGTAATGGACCACCTAAACCTAAACAAAACAGGGCCAGTCTAACCTCCTTAGGGAGAGAGTTCCACAGTTTGGGTACCACAACTGAGAATGCCCCATTCTGTGTACCCACCAACTTAGCCTCTCTTGGTGGTGGGACATACACAAGGACCTCCAAAGGAGATCTTTAACAGGGGAGATTCAAGTTTTGAGTCTTTCAGATAGCCTGGTCCCAACCCTTTAAGGTTTTAGAAGTAACAACCAGCACCTTGAGTTGTGCTTGGCAGCCAGTGCAGTTGGTACAAGGCCAATTTAATATGGGTAAAGTGTGTGCCAGAAAGCCATCTAGGTGCTGCATTTTGCACTAGCTGCAGTTTTCAAACACTCTTGAAGAGCAGCCCCAAGTAGAGCATACTGCAGTAGTCTAAATGGGAGATGATTAAGGAATGGGTCGCTGTAGCCAGATCGGTCATCTTCGGGAAGAGGCACAACTGGCATACCAGCTGGGGCTAGGCAAAGCTGCTCCTGGCCACACTAGCCATCTTACCCTCCAGGAGCAGTTCTGGGACCAGAAGCACCCCCAAGCTGTGGACCTCATCCTTCAGAAGGAGAGCTACACCATCCAGGGCATGCGGCATGCCTAATCCTCGTATCGCTTGTCTGGATTGAGCCTTAGTTACATCCAAGCCATCACTGCATGCAGACAATGATTCAGGACTTAAACAGCCTCCTTAGCATCAGATGACAAACAGTGATAGAGCTGGGTATCATCAACATTGGTTTTTGTTCAAAGGCAGCATAGTGAAGAGGCCCAACCCGCAAAAGTCAGAACCACTGCAAAACAGCCCCAGAAAAATACCACAGTTGATAGTATTGAATGCCACTGAGAGGTCCAGCAGAACTAGCAGGGATGCAATTCCCCTGTCCAGTTCCCAGAATAGAAGAGAGGGATACAATTACCACCTCAGAGCCTACTCCAGCCAATGTCTCCTCCCCTCACCCCCAGGGCCATTTATTTATTAAAATATTTCTATACCATCTTTCAGTCAATCATCATCATCATCAGGCGATCACTCGTGACCGAGTAAGATTGTCTTCCGGGATAAAAGGAGGAAATTCTAAAGAAGATTGTGTAGACTCTAGCGATGGGTCCGTAAGTGACTGTGGAGGCCAATTCTAGCCACACAGCTTCCCACAGTGAGGACACAGGTTACCAGATAGGAGATGGTCCTGTAAAGGATTCATTTGACGTGCTTTTCGCTTAGCACGTTTCTCCCTTTCACCTTGCACTCGGGCTTCTTCAAAGTCCATGGAACCTTTGTGAAAGGCCAACCTCCATTTAGATCGTTCATGGGCCAGAGCTTCCCAGTTTTCGATGTTTATATTGCATTTTTTTAGATTAGCCTTATGAACATCTTTAAACCTCTTATATTGACCACCGATATTCCGCTTTCCATTCTTGAGTTGGGAGTAAAGTAACTGCTTTGGGAGACGGCAGTCAGGCATTCGAACAACATGACCGGTCCACTGAAGTTGGCGTTGAAGGATCATTTTTTCAATGCTAGTAGTCTTTGCTTCTTCCAGTACACTGACATTTGTTCGTCTATCTTCCCAAGTAATTCGCAGGATTTTCCGGAGGCAACGTTGATGAAACCTTTCAAGGAGGTGGAAGTGACGTTTATAGATAGTCCATGTTTCACAGGCATACAATAAAGTTGGTAATACAATGGCTTCATAAACCAGTGTTTTGGTCTTCTTACAAATATCCCGATCCTCGAACACTCTATGTTTCATTCGAGAAAATGCGGCACTTGCGGAGCTCAAACGATGCTGGATTTCACTGTCGATGTTAGGTGTAACAGAAAGATAGCTGCCAAGATAGAGAAAATGATCGACATTTTCCAGGATTGTCCCGCCAAGCTGGATAGATGGCATCACCAAAGGGTTAGCTTGCACTTGCTGATGAAGCACTTTGGTCTTTTTGATGTTAAGTGAGAGACCAAGTTTTTCGTATGCTTCTGCAAAAGCATTTAGGATAGTTTGGAGATCATCCTCTGAATGTGCGGAGACCACATTATCATCAGCATACTGAAGTTCCACAACGGAGGTTGTAATTACCTTACTTTTTGCTTTCAGCCTGCTGAGATTAAAAAGCTTTCCATCTGTTCGATATATAATTCCCACACCAGTGGGAAGTTTCCCCTTGACAAGATGTAAAACCATGGCGATGAAAATGGCAAATAATGTTGGGGCGATAACACATCCCTGTTTAACACCTGATCCCACTTTAAATGGAGCACCATGAGAGCCGTTGTTGTCCAAAACCGTTGCCGTCATGTTGTCATGGAGAAGTCGCAAGATATTCACAAATTTATTGGGGCATCCAATTTTCATAAGGATAGTCCAGAGAGCTGTACGGTCTACAGTATCAAAGGCCTTAGCCAAATCGATAAATGCCATATAAAGGGGTTGATTTTGCTCCCGGCATTTTTCTTGGAGCTGACGTGCAGTAAAAATCATGTCTACTGTCCCTCTAGAGGGGCGGAAACCATATTGAGTTTCAGGGAGGATCTCTTCTGAAATAGATAGAAGACGGTTTGCGAGAATCCTAGCAAATATTTTACCTGCGGTTGCTAAGAGAGAAATGCCCCGATAGTTTCCACAGTCTGTTCTATCACCCTTCTTAAAGAGGGTGATAATTATGGCATCCCTGAAGTCTTCTGGGATCTCTTCTCTTATGGGTTGGGTTGGAAGACGCCTGTGCGTGAAACTGTTTTATGTGGGGAGATCGGTGCACAACGAATCACCACACAAACTTGACAGAGTACGGCAGAGATCCAATGGCACGGTTACCCTGACGATTGGAAAACCATTCTCTGCTGCAGCCTTCATCCGCCTTCACAGCCGTTGTAATTTAGGTTTAATTATCTTCCGCCTGTTCTGCCGTTGAGGACTTTGTTTTGGATCGTTCTTTGTCTGGTTCCTCTCCCCGGACCTTACCGCCATGGGTGACCCTACTGGGAGTCAATAGGCTCAAGGCAGTGTACAATGCACAATTTTTGAACACTAAATACACACACACACACACACACACACACAATTTTAAAGCAGAAAAATGATAAAACATAAATTGTTCTGGCTTGGCCCAGGGGAAGGAGCCTATAACCTGTGCACTCACAGATGGTTCAATATCAAGGAATCCTGTGAAGCACACTCAGGTCCAAGAGAGTAAGGGTCACAGGAGGGCCAGAAACTATCAGGACATTGGACAGTTACTGCAGGGGATATTGACTGCAATGTCCCTCACAGGGATGTTTATTTATTTATTATATTTATATCCTGCCTTTTTTCCTGCAAGGAACCCAAGGCAGCCGCGGCTTACATAATCCTCCTCTTCCTCTTCATTTTTATCCTCACAACAAGCCTGTGAGGTAGGTTAAGCTGAGAGTCAGTGACTGGCCCAAAGTCACCCAGTGAGCTTCATGGCTGAGCGGGGACTAGAACCTGGATCTCCTGAGTCCCAGTCCAACACTCTCACCACTACGCCACACTGGCTCCCAGCAAAAGACTGCAAGAGGCCTTAAGGAGGCTGGCAGACCCAAAACTTTCAGAGGTTCCACCACTGCTGGATGCAAGTCTAGTCCTTAAAGAGTCCACTGTTATTTTCTGTAGCCTCATGCTCCTGCGTAGCCTAGGAGCAGGAGAAGCTGCAGGGGAGACCTCAGAGTGAGGTTGAGGGGAAGGCTATGTCTTCATGCCTGGAAGATATATGAGGGAGTGCTCATGGTTCTCTCTGAAGTGGGGTGACCAGTGGCTCATCAGACTCTAAGTCCTCCTTGAGTTGCTGCTGAGCCTGGGGACATAGTATAAGCAGAACAATATAATACATAGGAACAAGAGCAATAACCAGCTTAGTCACAAAAAGCCAATATAAATAAGAATGTTTTCACTGGTTGCCTTTCAGTGAAGGGAGCAATCTAATCCCTCTAGAAAGAAAGTTCTATAGATGGAGTGCTGCCACAGAAAACACCCTGTCCCATATTCCCACCAACCTTACTGACCAATCCACCTCTGTCTGGAGGAGGCCCAGCAGGTTGAGGCTCCCTTCCTCTTGGGATTGGGGGAGCAATTTGTGGCTCTCCTCCTCTGGGTTAGGAGGGTGAGCCATTTTCTCGAATGCTCAGTCATCCCTCCTCACAGCAGGCAGGGGAGTGGACCAATTGTAGTAACCCCCCTGGGGTTAGGGGGTGAGTCATACTGGTGGTGACTATCCTTATGAAAATTGGATGCCCCAATAAATTTGTGAATATCTTGCGACTTCTCCATGACAACATGACGGCAACAGTTTTGGACAACAACGGCTCTCATGGTGCTCCATTTAAAGTGGGATCAGGTGTTAAACAGGGATGTGTTATCGCCCCAACATTATTTGCCATTTTCATCGCCATGGTTTTACATCTTGTCAAGGGGAAACTTCCCGCTGGTGTGGGAATTATATATCGAACAGATGGAAAGCTTTTTAATCTCAGCAGGCTGAAAGCAAAAAGTAAGGTAATTACAACCTCCGTTGTGGAACTTCAGTATGCTGATGATAATGTGGTCTCCGCACATTCAGAGGATGATCTCCAAACTATCCTAAATGCTTTTGCAGAAGCATACGAAAAACTTGGTCTCTCACTTAACATCAAAAAAACCAAAGTGCTTCATCAGCAAGTGCAAGCTAACCCTTTGGTGATGCCATCTATCCAGCTTGGCGGGACAATACTGGAAAATGTCGATCATTTTCTCTATCTTGGCAGCTATCTTTCTGTTACAGCTAACATCGACAGTGAAATCCAGCATCGTTTGAGCTCCGCAAGTGCCGCATTTTCTCGAATGAAACATAGAGTGTTCGAGGATCGGGATATTTGTAAGAAGACCAAAACACTGGTTTATGAAGCCATTGTATTACCAACTTTATTGTATGCCTGCGAAACATGGACTATCTATAAACGTCACTTCCACCTCCTTGAAAGGTTTCATCAACGTTGCCTCCGGAAAATCCTGCGAATTACTTGGGAAGATAGACGAACAAATGTCAGTGTACTGGAAGAAGTAAAGACTACTAGCATTGAAAAAATGATCCTTCAACGCCAACTTCAGTGGACCGGTCATATTGTTTGAATGTCTGACTGCTGTCTCCCAAAGCAGTTACTTTATTCCCAACTCAAGGATGGAAAGCGGAATATCAGTGGTCAATATAAGAGGTTTAAAGATGTTCTTAAGGCTAATCTAATGCAATATAAACATCAAGAACTGGGAAGCTCTGGCCCATGAACGATCTAAATGGAGGTTGGCCTTTCACAAAGGTTCCATGGACTTTGAAGAAGCCCGAGTGCAAGGTGAAAGGGAGAAACGTGCTAAGCGAAAAACACGTCAAACGAATCCTTTACAGAACCATCTTCCATCTTCTAACCTGTGGAAAGCTGTGTGGATCTAGAAGTGGCCTCCACAGTCACTTACGGACCCATCGCTAGAGTCTACACAATCTTCTTTAGAATTTCCTCCTTTTATCCCAGAAGACAATCTTACTCGGTCATGAGTGATCGCCTGATGATGATGATGATGACCTGAAATGTGTTCAGAGGGGACCACTAGATGGTGGTGGACACTATCAGCTTGCACATGAATTTGACATAGCATTTCCCCATCCCACAGGCTCTTAGGATGGGCTCGTTGTCAGTATTCCAGCCTCCTAGGACCCCGAACAGCAGTGTGGATGGAGACCTCGTGCCCCCTCTCTCCTTCAGTGCTTCTGCAAGAGGGGCATATTTCTGGTGTGGCCTTTCCTTCTATCAATGAATGGTAGCATTTGTTTATTAACCTGTAAGTTGTCTTACATTTCCTTCAGCATCTTGAAAGGGCACCTATATTAGGGGTTTAGCACCATGCAAATTAAATTAGTAAGTAATGTCAGTCAAAAAGCAAATTACTAATCAAGCTGACTTCTTGACAGCCCTAATTTTAAATGATTATCTATATAATTTTCTTAAGGCTATTTGGAAACTACAGTTGGTACAAAATGCAGCAGCAACTGTTGTCTGGTACTTCAGTCTAACAACAGTTGCAGTAGATGCCAGTTTGTTTCTGGACTTAGTTCAAAGTGGTGGGATAATGCGGGACAGTGACTGAAACGAGTTAAGGAGGGGGCAAAAGTCCTTCCAGAATTTGGTTCTAGAGCGAGCAGCTGAAAGTACAGACAAGGCGCCTGTGGGACATGGCCACCGGTGGGTTGAACTTGGGGGGGAATGTCCTGACTCCGCAGACCCCAGCGGAGGGGAGTCAGCGCGCCCCTTATGTGTGGAAGACCCGAAAGGCTAGGGCATCCGTGGACCCCACGGCCCGGGCCGCTTCACGCTTCCCTCGCGAGTGGACACAGCAGACAGAGGCAGAGCACGCCCCGCACCCGCCTGATTGTCTTCTCAGACGAGGAGGAAGAGGACAAAGAGAACCCAGACGCAGCAGACAGCACCGAGGGAGAGTTGGAGGGGGCGGCGGAAGAACCGGATGTTTCCGAGCTCCCAGAGATTCCAGTTGGGAGGCTGAGGGCCAAGAGCCCCGTGCAAGAGGTCCCAGAGGAGAGGCCAAGGCCCCTGGAGCCCTGAGCAGGAGGACTGGCGGAGGACCGAAAAGGTGATGGAGCACAAGCAGGAGATACTGCACATGAAGCTGGAGCTAGCCCGCCTGGGGGCAGCTGGGACCAACGCCGCACCATCCACCCAGCCACGACCCTCCTCCTGGGACCGCAAACTGTTCCCTTTGTACCAACCCAGCCAGGACCCGATGACGTTCTTCACCCTGTTTGAAGCCACCTGCTGAGAAGAGATGGTGCCGGCTTCCCGCTGGATGGCGATCCTGCGCACCCAGGTGAAGGGAGAGCTGGCGGAGCTCCTAGGGCTGCTGACACAGAATGCACCCACAGATTATGCCACTTTTAAGGGGGCGGTCAGGCAGCGGTTTACACTCACGTCTGAGCACTGCCGGCTGAAATTTCGCCAGGGGCAACCCCGCCAAGGGGAGACCTATGGTTCCTGGTGGGCGAGACTGGGGCAAGCCTGGGATGCTTGGCTAGAAGCCATGGGGAGGCACAGCTGGGAGGAACTGCGGGAGCTGATTATTCTAGAGCAGTTCTTTGCGACCATCCCCGAGGACCTGGCCACCGCCATCTGAGAACGGGAACCTGCCACTGGCTTAGAAGCCTCCCAGTTAGCAGACCAGGTAGGGCTCTACCGGCAGCCCAAGACCAACTGGATGGGAGTCCCTAACTGTCCCAGCACCAAAGGGAGTGGGGATAGAGTCCCCCTGAAGGAGAGAGAAGAGGTGGTCCCCAAACCCAAGGGCCCCACCACCACCACCAGTCCCAGCTCGAGTTCCAGTGGATGCTTCCACTGCAAGGAGTTGGTTCACATCTGAAAGAACTGCCCCAAGCTGCAGGTAAAGAAGAAGGAGACGCGTGGGCTGCTGAGCAAAGTGGGGCGGGTTGTCGCCCCCACCCTGACTCATCAGGAGGACGATGAGGAAGAAGATTCCCCAACTTCACCCCAAGGTGATGACTTGGATGACCTGGCTCAGAGTCAACGCCATGCAGGGACCAGCCCCTTGGGGGTCGCTTCCCAAACTTCGCTCCTGCGGATAGTGTCCCCCGAGCAGATGCGCTGGAGCCAAAATCAATTCTGTGAGTCTATCTGGGTTAATGATGTTTCCTATATGGGATACCAGGACACGGGGGCGAATGTGACTGCTCTACCCCGGGGGAGTGTGAGGGAAGCCCAGTTCTTACAAGGACAAACCTGTGCCATTAAGCCCTACAATTCCCCTGACATTGAAGTGCCGCTTGCCAGGGTCTTGGTGAAGTATCAGGGGTGGGAGGGGGAGATGGATGTAATAGTGCATGGTCAGAAAGAGTGGGGATCATCATCGGTAATGACTTGGCTTACCGAGTGGCTAAAATGGGTGTCATGACCCGCAGTCAGACCAAGCGGCAGGCGCCGGCAGCGGCGGGCACCCCTCCAGCCTTGGTTTCTGAACCTGAAAGTCCATTGCCTCCGTGGTGCCCAGAGGCTGAGGGCCCACCCAAGCCCCAACTGGAGAATCCCCATTGGTCTCTGTAGCCCTCAAGGACAACCCCACTTTCCAAAGAGCCCAGGTGGATGACCCCTCCCTGCAAGGCTGTTGTGCTGAAGCCGCCCCCCGCCAGTCAGCAGAACCACCTGCTTCACCAACACGTTTCTTTTGGGACAATGGGACTCTGTACCGTGAGTTCATGTCCAGACGAGAGATGGGGCGGGGGCAACCTAGACGGCAGCTGGTGGTATACCGGGCTGCAGTCCTTCAGCTCGCTCATGATGTGGCATGGGGGGGACACCTTGGGCAAAAACGGACACTGGCCAGGGTGACCGCAGGATTCTACTGGCCAATGGTAGCTAATGAAGTTCGGAGCTATTGCCAGTCATGCGATGTTTGCCAATGAGACCACCCCAAAGTCTTGCTATAGCCCCTCCCCGTGGTCGGCACTCCATTTGACCGGGTGGGGATGGACATCGTGGGTCCCCTGAACCCCCCCACGAGGACAGGGAAATTTATTTTGACTGGCATTGACTTTGCCACTCACTACGCTGAAGCTTTTGCCCTGTCCTCCATCTCAGCTAGCAGCCTCGCTAAGACTTTGCTCTCTCTCTTTGCCCGCCTGGGAATGCCCCAAACGATTGTCTCGGACTGTGGTACTGGGTTTGTGTCCAAGCTGTTCCAAAAAATGTGGGAGCTGGGCGACGTTGCCCACTTGACATCCTTGCCCTATCCCCACGAGACCAATGGACTAATTGAGCGATTCAATCAGACTCTAGGGAAGATGATCCGAGCCTATGCCACTCAGCATCCAGGGGATTGGGACCAAGCGCTCCCCTACTTGCTGTTTGCCTACCGGGATGCCCCGCAGGAGAGTTTGGGGTACTCTCCAAATGAACTGATGCGGGCAGAGTGGGAGGGAGGTGGAGCTGCTACCCCCCTACCTGTGCACACATTCATGCAGCGGCTGCAGGACACTCTCCGTGAGGTCCGGCAGATGGCTCAGCAGCACGTGAAGGCAGCCCAGGCGAAGCAAAGCGAGTGGTACAATCGGACGGCGGTGCCACGGACCTTTGAGGTTGGGGAGCAGGTGTTGGTTCTGAAACCCCTCAAGACGGACAAATTGTGCCTGAAATGGGAAGGGCCGGGGGTGGTGATAGAAAGGGTGGGGGAGGTCAACTACAAAGTCGCTTTCCCTGACCACCCAACGTGGCACAAAATGTACCATGTAAATACTTTGAAGCTGTATCATGCCAGAAATCCCAATGTCATGAGTGTGCATGAATGTACTGAAGAAGGATTGATGGATGGGGATCTGTTGGGCGAGTGGGAACAAGGGGGGGGGCTAGAAGCAATTGAGCTGTCCCCCTCACTTTCGGAGACACAGCAAGTTCAGTTGCAGGAACTGTTAGAAGATTTCTCGCCCATGTTCTCCGACCGACCGGGTCGGACCCCCCTGATTCAGCATTCCATCCTTACGGGGGACAGCCCCCCAATCCAGTCTCTCCCATACCGTGCTGTGGGGCCCCATGCTGAAGCCATTGCCAAAGAGGTGCAAGCCATGTTAGAACTGGGCATCGTCAAACCCAGTTCCAGCCCCTGGTCATCCCCAATCATGTTGGTTGCCAAGAAGGATGGGGGGGGGTGCGTTTCTGTGTGGATTATAGAAAAATCAACCGGGTGACTGTGCCTGACCCCTACCCCATTCCGAACATGGATGTCCTGCTAGAGCGGCTGTGGCAGGCTAAGTACATTACCACCCTAGATTTGACCAAGGGATACTGGCAGGTTCCCTTAGATCCTGATGCAGCTCTGAAGTCTGCTTTTGTCACCCACCTGGGGTTGTTCCAATTCACTGCCCTCGCCTTCGGGGTCCAGAATGGACCAGCGACCTTCCAGAGGCTGGTCAATGGGCTCCTAAATGGGTTAGGGGAGTTCACCTGTGCCTATTTAGACGACATCGCCATTTTTAGCTCCATTTGGGAATAACACTTAGAACATGTCCGCACGGTATTCCATAAGATTCACCAAGCCGGACTGACAGTCAAGGCAAAGAAGTGTCAAGTCGGGTTGGGGGAGGTAGAATACCTGGGACATAGGGTGGGAGGTGGCAACATCAAGCCCTGGGAAGCCAAAATTGAGTCGGTAAAGAACTCGCCCCGCCCACAAACCAAGAAGCAGGTTCAAGCATTCCTTGGGCTAGCTGGCTACTACCGTAAGTTTGTACCCCATTTCAGCCAGTTAGCCGCCCCCCTCACTGATCTCTGCAAGAAGCGGCAGCCGCTCAAGGTCCAGTGGTCCGATGCCTGCCAAGCTGCTTTTGATGGGTTGAAAGCCTGCCTCATTGCAGCCCCCATCCTCCAAGCACCTGATTTCGATGCTCCTTTTGTCCTACAAACAGATGCCTCCGAGGCAGGAATGGGGGCTGTCCTGTTGCAGGAGCACGAGGGGCAAGGGCTGTGTCCTGTCGCCTACCTTAGCAAAAAGCTCCTGCCCTGGGAACGCAGTTTGGCCACAGTTGAAAAAGAATGCCTAGCGGTAGTATGGGCGATCACCAAGCTCCGACCCTACCTATGGGGACAGCAGTTCAAGCTGCAGACTGATCATTCCCCCCTGTGCTGGCTCGATCGGGTGAAGGGCTCCAACCAAAAACTCTTAAGGTGGACCTGGCATTGCAGGACTTTGATTTCTCGGTTGAGCATATCAAGGGCAGTGCAAACATCTTTGCAGATGGACTGTCCCGGGCTTTCTCTCAAGGAGAAGGTAGATGGAGATTGGAGTGTCCAGGAACCCCAATCCCATCTTCTCCAAAAGGGGGGATGTGAAGAGAAAGCCAGGTCAGGTACACACACACACCACTTGCAGCAGCAGCTCAGGTATCCACCTTTAACCTTGTTTACTGGCCGCACTTGTTTTCCTGCCCTTCAATGAGGCTCACAATGGGACACATCTGCATACCCCCGGGCAGCTTCCCTCCCCTGGCAGCCAAATGAGCTGTGAAGCATCCCCAAACAGGTTATTCCTGACTCAGTTCAAGCAAAGTCAGGAAGGGAGGGGACGCAGGAGGGAGGGGGGAGCCAAGAAGAGGATATAAAAGAAAGGGGCCCGTGGCGGGAAAAGTTGTTGGTCATGGGCAGCAAGCTGCGCGGAGGTCCAGGGCTTCGGTCTGACCTCAGGATCCAGCCCTGGGCAGCTCCCAGTGAAACTAGCTGAATTCGTCTAGCTGCTGAGCTACGTGGCTGTCGAGGAATCAGGGTCATTCCAGGTAAACCTTGTGTGTACTGTTCTGTGGCTCGCTCGCTACTAGATCAATTGCAGGCATGTGCCTAGCGTGTTGTTATTGTATATGCTCTGATACGCTCCATTAAATTCCGTTTACCTGTAAACAGTGTAGTAGCGTCCATTCAAACTTGGTCTCCTCACTCCTCCTGCGTTATAATTGGCTGCGGCTTCTGCCAGAGAGCCGCATACCGCTGACAGAGGGCTAACCTAGTTCCGGTAAACCCCTGAGTGCCCAAACCCGCCAAAAGGACAGTTGCAGTCCTTTTTCACAAAAACAATCACCCCCCCCCCCAAAAAAGAGTGGAGATAATTGGGATAAAACAGAGAATGAACATTAAAACCCCATTGAAACTTGACAGAGCAATACAGTTTTCACTCCCCATCTGGAAACATTAAAGAGGGGACTAATCTAGCCTCCCTAAGCAGGGAGTTCCATAATTGGGGTGCTATTACAAAAAAGGCCCTGTCTCGTGTACCCACCAACCTAACCTCTCTAAGTGGTAGAACATATAACAGGGCCTCTGATGATCATCATTATGTTATGGGAAGTGCATATGGGAGGTGGTGGTCTTTCAGATATCCTGGCCCCAAACTGCATTTATGGTTTTAAAGCACCTTGAACTGGGCTCAGAAACAAACTGGAAGTCAGTGAAGTTGATTCAAGAAGATTGGTGTTACATGGTCTGTAAAACACACACCAGACAAGAGTCTGGCTGCCGCATTTTGCACTTGCTGTAGTTTCTGGGTACTTTTCAAGGGCAGCCCCATGTAGACTATGTTACAGTAATCTAGATGAGAGGTAACAGGCATGGATCTCTGTGGCTCCATCCAAGGAAGTCTGGAGTTGCAATTCCACCATCTGCTCTAGAACCTTACTTTAAAAGGGAAATTAGAAACTTGCAAATAATTATCTAGTGTGGTAGGAGCCCGTGAAGGCTTCTTTAGTAAAGGGCTTACAAGACTTACAACTGCTTCTTTTACTGTCCCAACCTTTCCCAACCTGGTGCCCTCTAGATATTCTGGACTTCAATTCCCAGCTGCCCCAGCCAGCATGGTCAGTGGACAGGAATGCTGAAAGGAATGCAGTTTTTATAATCCAGGATGGACACAGGTCCAAAGAGCAGGTGGTCAGCCTCACTTCTTCAAGCAACTTGTCCACATTCTCAGGATGAAGGAACTGAAACTCATCCATCAAAATTGGACAAGCAGCTGCCTCAATTATCTCACGAGCCTCCTCCATAGCATTGCTGAAGATGACAATACCAGGGCCCAAAAGCAATTTAGTACTGGGGACATGCTACCATCCCCCTGACCATAGATTTCATAGATTATAGAGTTGGAAGGAGCTACAAGGCTATCGAGTCCAACCCCCTGCTTAATGCAGGAAACTAGAGGAGGGGTCTCCCATCCAAGTAAAAACCAGGTCTGACCCTGCTTAGCTTTCCATGACCAAAGTGCGCAGGATGATCTTGCAATGGAGGCATCCAAACCAGGAAGAGTTATAGTAATGGGTGGCTTCAATTACCCTCACATTGATGTAATAATAAATATGTATATTCCAGTCACAACAAAGAGGTTAAATGTCTTGATACCCTAAATTACTTTGCCCTAAAACAGCTGGTCATGGAACCAAACAGAGGGGAAATGACCCTGGACTCAATCCTAAGTGGTGCACCATCCAGTATCTAGTGCAAGATATGAGTGTTGTTAAACCAATTGGAAACCGTGACCACAGTGCTATCAAATTTCATGTATATGTATGTGGGAAATTGCCAAGGAAGTCCAATATAGTCACATTTGACTTCAAAAGAGAAAACTTCTCTAAAATAAGGAAAGTGGGGGAAAGGAAGTTGAAAGGAATCAAGGAATCGAGAGGGTTAAATCTGTCCTAAATGCTTGAAGGTTACTCAAAACCACAAGCCCAGCTAGAATGTATATTGCAGGTCAGGAAAGGCAGTACCAAGTCGAAGGGGTCTTCAGCATGATTAATGAGCAGTGTCTAGGAAGCTATTAAAGTTTTCTTCAGAAACTGGAAGCCTTGCCCAAAAGGGTTGATAGGTTAGAGAAGTAAATATTTGTTCCTGATCTTTGATAGGTTGTTTATAGAAAGTATTGCCTAACCTATAATCTTTGGTAAATGCTCCCAACACATGATGCATGCAGCTGTGCATACTGACTTCTGATTTATGCTGTGCATAAATACCTGCAAACAAACATACAACTCATATGTGTAGCTCATGGAACCATACAGTGTCAGGTTATAAAGAACTTTCATTTTTTGATAACTGACATTATGGCACAGAGTGTATCAACTCTGGAAATATTAAATAGAAGAAATGTAATATTTTAAATTTCTTCTATTCTAGGCTGGAATAAATGTCCAGTCCCATGGCTGGAATAAATAGAAGAAATTTAATATTTTAAATTTCTTCTATTATAGGCTGGAATAAATGTTTTATTCCAGCCTATTTCCTTGGGATTTAAGGAAATAGGCTGGAATAAATCCAGCCTATTTATTCCAGCCTATGTTTTATTCCAGCCAAGGAAATAGGCTAGAATAAAACATTTATCAAAATAAACAGTGGATGATGTTAATAAAATAAACAAAATAACAGTGGATGATGAGACGTATAGAGCCTTTGTTTCTTATACTGTATAAAGCATTGCTTATTTGATGGTTAAAATAAAATGGGAATGTGTGTTACATGACACTTTTCTCTCAACTGCTTTGTAATTTAGGGGAAAGAGGTTTAATAGACTTGTAATGATCCACTGGCTTGCTCCTCTGTAAATCCTGCCTCCGCCACCAGACAATAAGGCAAGTCTGTCCTGTTGAGAGGAAGGAGCCAAGCACAAATCTGCCATAGCATTGCCCTGTGTTTACCACTATGCTACAATGACTGCATGTGTGGCTCTCAGTGCCAGTGTGGTGTAGTGCTTAGAATGTTGGACTGGAACTCAAGAGATCCAGGTTCTAGTCTCCACTTGGCCATGAAGCTCACTGGGTGACTTTGGGCCAGTCCTTAACTCTCAGCTCAGCCTAACCTGTTTCAAAGCTGGTGGATTACACCACACATCATCAAACAGACTGTGCTTTATAAACAAACCTCTAACTTTTATTTAAACAAAGGCCCCTCTGCAGCGCCCTCTCAGGCTGTGGCCTATCTCTCCTCAGGCCAGAAACAGTGGGTGTTGTTGCCCTCAATTACTTCCTGGCTCCTCCCAGGAAGCACACCCCAGCCAGGCCAAATCTGGCAGTTCTTTCATATTGTTACATAATCTATCTCACAGGGTTGTTGTGAGGATAAATGTAGAAGAGGAGGATCATGTAAGCCGCCTTGGGTTCCTTGCAGGAAAAAAAAAAGGCAGGAGATATATATAGAGAGGGCGGGGAGATAGGTGTACAGTGGCACAACAGAAAAAAGCAACAAGGAGGCTCTGGATCCCCTATGGATGCAGTCAGTCTTAAGTTAAAATATATAAGTGTGAAGAAGAGAGCCTTTGCGGGTTCACACACACACACACACACACACACACACACACACACCCTCATGTGTGAACCGGCTAAAGGCTGGGGGTGGGGTGTACATAGTTGGATTGAGGGCTCTAGTAAAGGCAAGCCTTGTGGGAGTTTTACCCATCTCGGACCTTCGGGTAGGTGTGGTAATCTCCCTCGGGCAGCGAGGCTGTGCTGGATTTAACCCTTGAAGAGAACACCCTCAGGTAACAGGTGTGTGCCTGAGAGATATTAAGGAATCAGGTTTTATTGTTTTGCAGCTTTACTGTGTACTAAAGTGTCTCTCTCTCTTTATTTTGTGTGCTTCTCTCATTTCCCTAATCTTGTTGTAAAATGCTACCAGAATAAACCTTGTCCTGGTTTTACCCCACATGGTGTTTGTGGATTGCTCTGCTTGGTTCAGTATCTAAATCCAAGTTACAGAATTAAAGGCGAGTCCCTGAATAGAGATTCACGTAGGGTTGCAGACAGCTGAGGCTGGCAATCTGGTACCTTGAGATCTCAGGGGGTCTTGGTTCCTTTGGAGTAGGAAAGTAGGGGTGTGGCGGGCCAGCCAGCCCCCCCTTCCTCCACATGGTGGCAAGCGCTGGGATTCGAAGCTGAACCACAGAGTGTGTGCACGTGGGCAAATGAGAGAAATTGGAGAGGCTTTAGTGCATAAGTAGAGAGTTTATTATTTTTTAGAAATGAAGTGTGAGATTGAGCCTTAGGAAAAACGTTCAGATTGCTGGCAATCTGTGGGAGCGTTGAAGGCAAGAAATTTCAACTATGGAGGAGTTCCAGAACAGCTTGTGTGCCCAGCAAGTGAGCAGAGGGCAGCAAGTGTGAGATTGAGCCTCAAAGAAAGCGCTCAGATTGCTGAAAGAGGCTACCCCAGTCTGGGGAAGCCTAGCTCCCAGCAGAGAGCGTTGAAGGCAAGAAATCTTGATGTCTGTAGACTGGTGGAAAAAAGCTGCCATGCTAGACAACTGGATGGAGTTGTACCAGCAGAAAAGGCAGGGCGGGTTCCCTTTTCCAGGCGTGGAGAGGCCAAGGGGACAAGCAAAAGAAACTTGGAGTAGGAAAGGGTGGGGGTGCGGCGGGCCAGCCAGCCCCCCCTTCCTCCACAATAAGAAAGATAGATAGACTAACAACAGAGTAATTTCGAAATATATTTTAGAGCTAAATGTTTCAACTTCCACCCTCATCAGTAGTTGTGATGTTAAACGGATACCAAGGGTGGCAGTATGGAATGCTGAGAAATGAAAATTTCTAAAAAGAAAAAAGAGTTATGAGTGGTATAAAGCTTATGAATTGTCCTCCGGATTAAGGCCGTATGGACTGAGTTCTGAATCTGTAGATCCAGAGGTTTTCCTTTCTGTCAGGCATGTCAGTGTCCTTTGTTTGTTCAATTGGGAGCATTTGTAAATCTGAGAGACTATGTGCAGGTGAGTTAAAATGTCTTGCTGTCCTGATTTTTTGGTAAGAATTGCAGATTTGTGGTTACGGAATCTTGTCCTTAGGTTTGCTGTAGTTTTCCCTACATACTGCATACAACATCCCTTCTTCTTTTTACATTCAATTAAATAAATCACATTAGTGGAAGTGCATGTTACTGATTGTGTAATGCAATATGTTTTGTTAGTCTCTCTCTCTCTCTCTCTCTCTCTCTCTCTCTCTCTCTCACACACACACACACACACACACTTGTAGTCTTACATATGGAGAGTCCCATGGGCAACCTCCAGAGTGCTACCTCGTTAAACATGGGGCTGTGTTATGAAGGGTTCACATGGAACAGGGCTGGTGTCGGGTGTCAGGGGGCTGGGGCGAAGTGCCCTTGTGCCCCATCCCCACCCCCAGTAATAGTAGGTCCCAGGTTTTCCCTACACTGGCAGCATGATACCTCCCGCCAGTAGCAACAACCTTACTGGGTGCTGACTCTGAAGTGCCAGGCCTCAAATGCAAACTCACCGACACCATGCTAATGTCTCCACTATGCAATGCCTGCAACGGATGAGGGCGTTGCATTGTGGGAAAGTTAACATGGCAAGAGTTCCTGCAAATCCAGCTACTTGGGCTTGGCAGTCCTGCTGGCACTGGGCCAAGATAATAATAATTAAAGGGAGCCCCAGAGGCATAGCATCAGTGGGTTTTGGTGGGGGCCTTGTACTTACCTATACGATGTATACTGGCAGTGGACCTGACATGGTGCCTTCTCTTTCCAACATCAGAGTCTGTAGCTTTGAGGCTGGATAAGAGATGGAGAGAACTCCCTGCCCTTTCTCCCATTTTTAGAGACCATTGCTTTAAGGCTGAAAGGGTGGCTGAAGGGTTACAGTCCCTTTCCTTGACATCTGTTTTCTATGTACAGAGATTTATTTATTTATTTATTTATTTGGTATGATGGAGCATTCAGACACGTCAGCTGCAGTCTTAAGTCCAACCAATCATGAGAACTAGGCCAGAGCGAGCTATAACAGTGACCATCTTAGAACTGTGTTATTTACAAGGTACAGAGATAACAGCTCCCTCGCTGTTTTTGGCTCTTTGAAAGATGGGGAAAGAACCACACGAGTTGCTGCCAGTGCTGTGTTTCTATGGAATAATAGTACAGTTTTGTCCTAGTTCTTTCCCTGCCATCCAGCTTTAGGGCCAGGAAAGGAGTGGGGACAACAAAAGATCCATGCAAGGAAGGAGAGCAACAAGTCCCTGAATAATTTCTTGCAATACTGATTTACAGAACAGTCGAAAGCATAATCTACTCAGAAGTAAGTCCCATTGAGTTGAAGGACTTCTAGCTAAGTGTGTATAGCAGGGGTGAGGAACCCTTTTCAGCCTGAGGGACAAATTAGCCCCAGACGCACGCGCGCGCGTGTGTGTGTGTGCATGGGGGGTGCCACATGCCCAGCCGTGTGTTTGTCTGGAGCCAGTTCCCACACATTCACACATACACCCCCCATAACCCTCCTCCCATTCACTCACATACACATACACATGCCTATGCTCCCCCATTCACTCACCGACATACTCACACATTCACCTCCCATTTACTCTCACATAGATCCACGCACACATACACCTCCATACACACACACATACATAATGCATATACACAGGAGCGGTGCAAGGCAGTTTGGTGCCCTAGGCAAGATCAGATATTTAGCGCCCCCCCTTCCCACTTGAGAGCGCTGTTTTTCCCCCCAAGGCGTTTCTGGCGCCCCCTTTAGCCCTGCGCCCTAGGCAGCTGCCTAGTTGGCCTAATGGTAGCACCGGCCCTGCATATACAAACAGTCTCCACATTTTTTCCTCTCTCTCTTACACACACACACACACACACACACACACACACACGGCTGCTGTGCGGTGGGAAGGGGGCTTCCCTTTCTCATCTCCCATCACAGAAGCACTGCAGTCTGCAAACTGAGAAAGAGAGCAATTTCTTTTTCTGTGTCCAGATTCCTGGGCTTCTGAGTTGCGCTGTGGGAAGGGGGCTGCCCTCCTCACCACGCAGTACAGAAATGTTGTGATCTGGACACAGAGAAAGAGAGTGATCTCTTTCGCCATGTCTGTATCACTGTTTCTGTGCCAAGATGGGGAAGGGAGCCTTCTCCTCATTCCTCAGCACAGAAACGCAGTGAACTCCCTCTTCCCGGCTGCTCTTCCTTTCCAAGGGACATGCCCTTGGCAGGGCATATGGGGAGGCTTGGTGCACCACATTCAGGTCCACCAGTTGGAGGTTCCCCATCACTGGTATATAGGATTGCAGTCTTAGGCCCAAAGTGCCACATGTAAAACCACATCCCTGCTGCTACTGATATCATGATAATAGTAGCCACTATCATTCAATACTGCTAATGCATTCCAATTTCAATCACGTCCACTGCCACAATTCTTCAGATTAAGAAGGTCTGGATAAGGGGAGTATATACAGCATATATAATGGAGACTCACTCCAAAGCAGAGTATCAACTAGAATGTCTGAGGCTTGTAAAAACCTTTACCCCTCCCCAGAAATTCTTGCATCTGCCATCAAGAACCAGGAGTCACAGTAGACAGCAGCAGCAGCTTGGATGAGGAAGCCCCACCTGGTGAGGGACTCCTAACATCCTGGTTATCTATTTTATTGTCTTTGAAATATTTTATTATGTTCGCCCTACTTCTCTGAGTGGTGTGGAAGTTCCAGGGGATCAGTGCTTACGTGGGTTACTCCCCTTTCCTTTGGAATGTGGTCACTGGAGGCTAATGGTGTTTTGTAATATCTGAATTTATTTACAAATATACAGATTGAACATACGGTAGGTGGAGCTTAACCTTCCAACAGACAACCAAATCCACTGCCTACATCAGATCTCCAGAGAGCGGGAGACCCCCCCCCCACAAAAGTCACTTTCCAGAGCTTGCAGAGCCCAACACTCAGCTGAGCCCTGTCTCTGTGTCTCTCTCTGTTTTGCCACAACCGCAGTCTGTCCCCTTTGTTCCCTCTCACAGCACACAAGAGAGACCTTGATTACATCATCTTTAGCTAGCAGGGGAGGTATTCTCAGGAGGAGCCCCCTCTAATTGTTTCTTTTTTCCCTTTTCAGAACATCCCACAGTGATCTAGTATCAAGAAACAATTTTCTGACAATTAGCTGAGCTCCCATTGAGGCACATCACCTGAATATCCCAGATTATTAATACTCCTTTGTCAAGTTCCAGACACTGGATAGGTATCACCTTAAGGCAAATCCACAGTGATAGTCATACTCACAGAAATCTGGTAGTAAACCCATAATAATATTGTAAGCTGCTTCAAAAACTTTGGTTACTAGGTGGGGTATAAATATTCCATATAAATAAGTGCATACGATTAAGCCTAAAACAGACCTGTGCTTACCCATCCAATAAAGTGACAATATGCAGAATGTGATACATTATCAAACATAAACTGCATATCATCTAGTCAGAGTAATGTAGTGGATAGTTAGACTTGGACCAAGGAGATAAGTTGGATTCAGTTCTCTGCCCAATTTACTGGGTAGATTAGGCCTAATCACTATCTCTCAGCCTAGCCTCCTTAACAGGGGTGTTGTGAGGATAAAATAGAATAGGCCAATGTATATTGCCCTGAGTTTACTGGAGGAAACAAGGGACACAAATAGAAACAAGGGACACAAATAGTCAAAAAGAGAAATGCCAAAATCCAGGTGTAACATCAGGGCCTGCTCCAGTTGGACTGCCTACCCCCACCCCACAGGGCTAACTGACATCAATGGCCCTGTGGGGAAAAAAGGAGTGAAGGAGGCAGAAGCAGGCAAAGGGAACTTCAGGGCCTGCTCCAGTTGGGAGATGAGCGGGGAAGCAGGGCCACAGGGAAGCCAGTGTTTTTGTGAATGGCTGTGAACCGCCCAGAGAGCTTCAGCTATTGGGAGGTACCGGTATATAAGTGAAATAAATAAATATTAGGCCTACTCAAAGGTCACAAAACTGTTCAAGCAATCAAGATCTCTAGATCTCTTCATAGTATCATCCTAAGACTCTGACTCTGCAGACATCATGACCAGCATCAAGTCACCTCATCCTGCTTTTTGAAACATGAAGAGAGCTGAGATTTCCAAAACTTGCACACTTTTTTGATCTTTGAGTTGGCCTAATAAAGGTATCTCACTAATATGGATGTTATGAATGTTTTGCAGGCATTTCACTTAATGATACACTGTGACAAATATAAGAAAGGTGTAATGAACACAATTCTGTACTATGGATGAGGAGAGGCAAACTGCAATCACTCTGGACTGGAGTCTAATTAATATGACAAAGTATTTATCATTTAAATTAAAAACAGTTAATGCAGTTGATGAAGTAAAAAATATATATCTAACAATGAATAAACAATAACAAAACACAAATGGCCCAATGCTCTGCCCCCCCCCCCAGCTGCCCTTTACCTGGAACAGCCCATTACTGTTCCTATCACAGTTCATTCAGTCTGGTGTTTCAGTTGGTGGTTTCTGTTGTATTCACTGTTCCCCTACTTTATGAGCCTTGTCAGTCTGTTTTCTTCTCTTCTTCTCTACTTAGTTGCTTCACCTTGTCTTCACTTCTCAGCTGCTCTTCTCTACCACTTGAACTTTTCAGCACAGGATTGTGGCTTACGCTGGCGTGGAAAGCTAAGCAGGATCAAGCCTGGTTATTACTTGGATGGGAGACCCCTCCTCCAGTTTCCTGCATTGAGCAGGGCAGGGGGTTGGACTCGACAGCCTTGTAGGCTCCTTCCAACTCTATGATCTATGAAATCTATGAAACTGTCTCCCAACCAACTTTTCTCTCTGTCCACACCTTCTATGGGCAGTCCTTCAACAACATTCTGTGCCTTTCTAGAAGTAAGCATCACTGATAGACGACATGCTTGGAATACAGAACATCTCAAGTTAATTCCCCATGTATCCATTTAGAAATTATCTCAGGTTGCAGGCCTGGGAAGAAATACTTTTGCCTGATGCTTTCTTTTTGAAATTGGAGCCCTTTAGCCCTTTATATTTCAGGAAATACTTCTTTTGGATTGTAAGAATTCTATGCAGCACTGCCAGATTTGTGATTTTAATCTTCTGCTTCTTGATATTCTGCGGACTGCTGCAATCAAAGTAGAGACAGTACTGGGCTACATGGTCTGATCCAGTATAACAGCAGCTTCATATCTTCCATGACTTCTGTTTTGTATTGTTGTGGTTTAATTCTGTGCCTCAAATTTCCAGAATAAAATCTAACAGCAAAGATATTTACAGATGCACTGCATTATGGATTAATCTCTGTGAGCTGCTTTGAGTTTTATTTTATTTTTTGTCTAAAAAGTCGGGATAAAATGATAATAAATACAACTTAACAAAAATCCAGCTTTAACTGGAATCTTTTCAGAATCTTTTTAAACTGAACGGTCCTAAGCCTTTGCAATTATCCTTTTATGGGAGCAGTAACATAGACCCGAACTGTAATATGAACCTATTTCCTAATAGCTGCTGGTAATGTATAAATGCGTGGGAAGTGAATTCTTTTGTAGATACTGACAGTCCTGAATCCATGACCCAGCTGGAGCGATCCCCAAATCCTGAAGTCACTAAACAACTACTTCCTTCTTTCTTTTGCTAGTCGGTTCTCCTCCCCCTTGCGCATGGCTTGTAGCCTTCAGTTCATTTAGGGATAGTGTACAAATTCACTGCTTGTCAGCAAGTAAACTGCACAAGAAAATAGTACATCCAGCTACCGTACGTATCCTGAAGATATCACTGATTAGCTGAAGGGGCATACATAAAATTGTGGCCACAGGCATGGAGTGCATAGGAAGAGGAGGACCAAAGACATATAGAAGCAGCTTTCCTTGAGGCTACTGGGGATTGTGCCATTCCAACTAGGCAGTGGATTCTAAGTGATCTAATGCTATCTGATAATACACCCACACAGTGCCCGCTCCAGGTTTTTGAGGGATCCTGGGCAAGACACCCTCAATGGGCCCCCTCTCTTAGTGAATGACCTTCTCACCACCATTGTCATTCCTTGCTGTTTTTCATCTTCTTTCTCAACATTGCTACCACTTGTGTGCTTGACAGGCAGAGAGCCAGTGAGCAAGTAGGCAGTGGCAACTGCTCACCACCACCACCACCACTGCCGCCACCACCACCTCCATTATCTGGGCCAGAATGGGAGGTAGGTGAACAAGCAGGTTGCAGTGGTGAAGAGGTAGAGCAACTCCAGGGGGGGTGTCTTGTCAATGGGCCCCTACTGGGGTGTGGGCCCTCGGCAGGGGCCCATCCATGCCTACCCTTGACATCATCCCTGAACCCACACATTGGGCCACATTATTTAACCCACAGTGAGGCTGTGGTGCGTGCAGCCACCATGTTGCATATCCAACCCCCACTCAGGAGTTGCTGTGTCATGCGAACCGGGCGAGCGTGGGTTATACAAAGGTTAAACAACCCTCACATAACCCTAGAACAGACCAGGAGTCATGTGAGGGTTGTTTAACCCATGCTAGCTAGCATCCCAGCAGGCTGTGGTAGGAGGCTATAGGGGACTGACAACACATTTATAGAAACAAATCTGGATGGTAAACACGGCAGCCATTCATTTCCATGACAGAAAATATATAGGTACATTTTGGACACCATTAAGGAGTGGGGAACTGAGCCCACAGAAAGAGTTTTACCCTCTCTCTCAACTATGTCCCAGAGTGAAGCCTGCTTACTCTGTTCTATGAAGCACAACGGGAGCCACTGGGAACTGTGCCAGCCTCTGCCTGCATAAATAGCCTCACGTCTTTATCTGCACATGCCATTCCTGAGTTCAAGTCCTTGCTGGGGCAGAACTCTGGAAACTGTCACCCTTTCTCCAGGGACCTCAGATTTCAGTAGAACCTCACATCACAACAACACTGTAAGGTAGATTAGGCCCCTTCCAACTCTACTATTCTATGATTCTATGGGAAGCTGATGTATACTGAGTCAGAGCACTAGTCTGTCTAGCCCAGTATTGTCAACACTGACTGGCAGTGGTTCTCCAGGGCTTCAGGCAGGATTCTTTCTTAGAAGAAAGAAACCTGCAGAAGCCAGGGATTGAACCTGGGACCTTCCACATGCAAAACATGTGCTCTACCAATGAGCCAAGGCCATTCTCCAAGTTTCATTACTGGGGATCATTTGAAGATGGGGTTCCCAAGCCTCACCCTATAGCCAATGCACCACATTGCCTATGGACTCATTGTATGGTGTTGACCATCTGTTGTCTCATTTTTCAATTTGCAAACAGGGCTGGTCCTAACATTAGGCAGAGTGAGGCAGCTGGTTCAGGTGGCGGATGCTGCAGGTGGGCCCCTGCAGCCATTCCTCCAGAGTTTCTTCGCTATTCCCATCCTCCTGAGGCAACATCCTGACTGGCAATGGTTATTTACCTTACCTACCTAATTGCCTTCTCCAAATGTATCAAGATAGTGCTGTAGGGAAAGGACCCAGTCCAAGCAAGCAGGAGGTAGCCAGCCCCAGCCATGGACTCCAGGAAGCATCATGCATGCACATATGTTGCTCTGCTCACATGATGCACACCAGTGTCACTGCTGGTGCATTGCAGCATTTGTCTGACTGGGCAGCAGCAATCTGGCACCAGGTAGAGAGGTGAGCCTGCAGTAGCAAGATGTTGGAGGGCAGAGCTCCGTGACCACGTGGCGTGGTGTGCCCTGTAGCCTCTAAGCCAGGGGTGGGCAAAAGGTAGATCGGGATCTACTGGAAGATCACTGGGTGGTTTTCTGATTTACCAAGGATTTCTGATTTACACTTGTTTTAACAAGAGGAACAGCTCCCCACCTCCGCCACCGCCACCCCAAATGGGCTGCTGAAACAAAGAAAGATTTGGGGGAAACCAGAAGTTGATTTTTGTGTGGATGGACTGTGAGCTCAGTTCTGATAATGAAAACAAATTCCTGGGCTGAGGTGACTCAGGGCACGCAGTAAAATGTCTTGGGCTGGGCCTGAATAATAATGATGATAATAATAAGTAGTAGTGTTACTACTAGTAGAAGCCTGATATGCCAAGTGCTAGAAGTTTAACTGGACTCCCACAGGCTGATCAACCTTGTCACGCACTAATAGAACTTTGTATGAACATCAACATTGGCCATTACACTGATAGTAATAGATGTTCTTTGAAACGTTGCCCTTCTATGGGGTTAACATGATGACCGTCCCTATGGTAAAGGTTCTCCTGGTTGGTTAAAGTCACCACCTAAATATCTTAGGAACATAAGAAGCTGCCTTATGCCTAGTCAGACCCTTGGTCCATCTAGCCCAGTATTGTCAACACTGGCAGTAGCTTTTCTGTTAGGATTCTTCCCAGCCTTATTTGGCGATGCCAAGGATTGAACCTGGGACCTTCTGCATACAAAGCATGTGCTCTACCACTGAGCTACCGCCCCTCACTTCTACAGTCCCTCCCTTGTTTGTTTGTTTATTTATTTCATTTTCTATACCGCTCCGCAGCCGAAGCTGTGTTTAAACCCAGTTTCATTCTTAGATGATAACCAATTCGTAATCTGCAAAATGTAAACCAAATAATATCAAACCACCTCACATCCTGGCGCTCTCCCACTTGCGGTAACCGACGTGCGTGATTAACGGGGGTTTGCGGCACTGCAGTAGCCTTGCACATTCTCTCCGATCCCTAACCAATGGGAGAGGGGGAAGTAATGCGTTGGAGGGCAGGTGTCCTCTTGCGCATGCGCGGCGTGTGTGTGTGTGTGTGGTCCGGTGCTGCGGCAGTTCAGTTGTGCGGTTTCTTTTGGGCGAGAGCGAGTGAGAACGGCGCGCGCGGAGAGGTGAGTGGGACGGAGGCCGGGGAATCGCGCGCGACTCTCTCGCGCCCCCCGGGGGCGGGGGTGAGAAGAGGAATGAAAGCGGAGCCTTTAAAGCGGAGCTGGCATGACTGAGGAGGGAAGTCACGACGACGACTACCCCCACCCCCGCGCCCGGCCACCCGCATCTGAGGGGTGGGGAAGGGGAGAAGGGGGTGGGGAAGGGGAGAAGGGGGGGTGGAGAAGGGGTGGGGAAGGGGACCGTCCTGTTTCTTTCGCTAACGCCGAGAAGTGGCTGAAGGACAGTCCTTCTCTTTCGCTACTGAGAGAAGGAGGGCTCTCTTCTAACAACCCCCCTTCTCCCCCGTCATCGCAGTTTCTCGCGGCGCGGGAGAATTAGTGATATAAATCCCATGTAGGGTTGAGCGGGGGGGGGGGGACACCTTACGGGGCGGAGAGAGGAGGAGGAGGCAGGTAGGGCACCCCGCTTTCGACTGGTGAGCGAGCGGGAGGATTTTAACTTAACTTGCCCTTTTCTCTTCCCCCAACCCCCATCTTTGTGTGGGAAGTACGAGATATGGACTGAGGGTTGTAGCCAGTACTAGTCTAACTTAAGTTCCATTGCATTCAATGGGTCTACGCTAAATAGGGCTAACAGTGGATACAAATGGGAGTAAAAATCCCAAGTCCCCTGTCCCAGAAGGGCAATGTTTGAGTTGGGGGAGCACTCGGTCGCTTTTTTTTTAAAAAGAGACGTTGAATAGTATTCAAAACTCGTACTAGTGTGATGTAAATAGCTGGAAATTGGAAACTCCTTTATTTTCCTTCTTTCCGTGTGTGTGTGTGTGTGTGTGTGTGTGTTATGATACTCTACTTCTGTGCCGCCTCTTGAGTGCTGAGGAAAAATAATCTTCAAGAGAGGAGCTGAAGTTGCTTTTAGTGATTGATAGGGGAAATTCTTAACTTATCCCCCCCCCCCCCCCGCAGATAGTGAGATCAGAGTCACCTTCAATCTAAGGAGGGTATGGGCAGTGATTGACTGAAAAATCACTCTCTTCTGCCCTCACCCTTGAAGGCCTGTGATCTGGGGTGGGTGGGCATTTTCCCTCCAGTGCTGGCCCAAGACATCTTGCTGCTTGAAGCAGACCCTAAATGGCACCCCCTTCCCTTGGTTAGGGCCAACAATTCAAAAGAAGTAATAATGCTGCACCATTCAGATACCAATTGCTGCCTTCATCTGTGCCCCCCCCCCCCCCAATGCTGCAGTCTGAAGCAAGTCGCTTCACCCTGCTGCATGGCAGGACTGCCCCTGAATTTGTAGTTTCCTTCTCTGCTGCAACTGTCTGTCATCCTGTGAAACTTCCATCTCCCTTGCGCAGTGACTGAAGGGGCTTCCTTTTCCAGGATTCATTGAGGAGTTCTTGAGACAGAGGAACAGTGTTTGTTTATTTTTTAAATCGTAAGGGGAGTTCTTTGGCTCCCAAGGCTCTGCAAAACTCCCAACATAGAGAATATGCACTCAGGATAGCTAAATACCAGCTGACCCAGTCACTGAGGTCATCAGATGGCATGCTCCTGGTGGTTCCTCATGGACCTTTGGCCTGATTGAAGCCCACTAGGAGAAGAGCCTTCAGTGTGGGTGGCTCCATTTCTGTGGAACTCCCTGCCTCTGGAGGTCAGGCAGTCTCCGGCATTGTGCTGCTTTCGGCATAGGCTGAGGACCTCCTTGTTCTGGGAAGCCTTCTCAGCTGTCCAACCACCACTGTAATGTTACTTTGTTTTCAATGTATTGTTTTTGTTTCTTTTATCTGTTTTTATCTCTTTGTGGTTCACTGCTCCGGAATCTATTTAGATATGGAGCGGTATACAAATACTGTAAATAAATAAATAAAGTAAGACAAAGTATAGGCTGAAATTCTCTTAACTTGAGTCAGTTTCATTTCAGACCCAGGTTTTAGTTGTTGCATTAGAATTAATGTTAGGTAGGTCATGTTAAAAATCTTAGCCCTGAGCTTGAACCACAGTTTGGAATGATGACTGATATTTGCTTCTTCACGTCACTTCATTACACAAACACAAAATCTGGTGGAGAAAGAGAGGGGGCAGGGTTGTATATAGAGTGAGGTAGTTGGCCTATCAGTGTGTCAGATATTTCAGGCAAACCTTTCACAGGGATTGAGCTGACATTCTTCCTCTCACTTTATTTAAACTTAGGTGGCCTTGGCAAGGGTTTATGTATCAGGCTTCAGTTGATACCCTACAGCAGAGAGATGGCTGCCAAGATGAAATAAGTGTGTGTACACATGCGTTTTTCTATCCATCCAGGCTTTTAAGAACATCTGTCTTTAGTGTTCTGTTGCAACATGTATCAATTCTGCAGTAAACAGGCATTGGCCAAATGACTTAATGTGTCTCATCTGTATTTTCATGGTATTAACAGCAGTTCTTGGAATTGCAAATAATTAAACTCCCCGATGTTCCAACATTTGAACTTTGTGTACTCCATGAATAACATTTGGCTGGCTCATTCTTTGTTTTATATTCACCCAGATGCAATAATCTCTAAATGTTTGCACTATACAACACTAACATCTGCAGTGAGAACATTTTGAAAAGTACTTGACCAGTTGATTGTGATAGTCTGTAACCTGTCTAACATTTCAATACTTATGCAAGCTTATGAGCCACTGATCTTTGTGAGGCAGGACCTACATAAGTTAAAATATAGTGCTTAAGTCCTGGAGTAAGGTCATGGTTTCTTTGTTTTTCAGGTTTTCTCTGTTCTTTTTTTGTGATACTATAAGCAAGAAAACAGGGTGTTTTTTCCCACCCCTACCTGCCAGTTTCAGTTTATAGGTTTGGCAGTTTGAGAGCAGTATACTTTACCTATCGAAGTGCAAGAATTCTGTGTACAGTTCTAAGCAGGTAGCAGGAATGTGGATTCTGTTTTAGGTCACTGCTGCAGAACCAGGACTACTTGGGAGCACTGTTTGCAGCAGTGGCAAACACAAAAAGTTCTGTTGTTATGTGGGGTGGGCAGGCAGCAAGACCTGTTGGTGTGGCAGTAGGGCAGGAGACTCATTCTCTTCTCTATTGTATTTTCTCTGCCATATGTATCTCTGTGTGCTTATAATGGGTGGAGTGAACAGGATACATGCCTTCATCCCCCCTCCTCACTCTGGAATGATCATAAATACCCATTTGTACCACAGTGTTATATAACTGAATGTGCCTTATTATACAAAGCACTGAAACAAATAGAATGTGGCCAGTTCAGAAATCAGGTTTGTGTATTGATTTCCTTTGATGAATATGAAAATGAGTTGCCTCTGAAAAATGAAATAATTCTATGTCTGGTTTAAAAATGTGATTGACATAAAATTGGCCCTGGGTGGCTTCCATACAGACAGTAAAGGTGCAAGATGCAAGATGGCCTTGTAGTTTGTGATGATGGGAGGAATTGATGCTGGAACAATCAAGAGTAGACACAGTACTTGGCTTCTCTGTTCAATCAATATCTTATGCCAAGTGTGTTGTTCTCGCATGTCAAAAGAAGAGCCCTGAAAGCTTCACATTGGGCTATTTGGAGCCTGATTGTGTGATGTCCTATAACAGTGATTTTCAACATATTTTAGTGCAGTAATTGTTCATTTAATAGCTGTACATGTTATGCATAGTATTGTTAGCCTAGTAATGTTAGCTTTTTCTGACATAAATAAAAATATTCTTTTAAGCCTTACATCTGTATTAGCCTAATTCTGTTGCTTTCACTGGAACTACATGAAGTAGTCATAAATGAAATATATATTTTAAAATATTATATTTCTCTTGAGGCAGTACCTGCTTCTGGACCTTGTCCCCATAGTAAAGAAACAGTGCCTTAAATTTACTTTTGTGTCATTGCTGTGTTGTAAAATCAAGCAAACACAAGGTACCGGTAGATAACCCTGAATAGTGAGACATATCAAAATAATGATAGTCTATTACATTTATGTATCACTTCACACAACTGAAAGGAGTCCTGAAGCAATTTACAAAAGAATAATAAAAAAGAAAGCAACCCCCAATACAATATATAATAACTTATTCATTAATACCATACAAATTTACAAAAGTATCCATCTAAAAGATTACCTAAAGGACAAAAACCACCCCCATTTAGTACTTGCTCAATTCAAGTGCCCCTCCAAGGCTTGGAGGATTAGAAACAAGTTACAGGCTCATGGACTCCCTCCTCAACTGCAAATTCACTTTCAGTTTGCAGGTTAGCCTTGATCATACTTTGTTGTGATGTCTAAATGATCTAACAGTAGTGAACACTTGCCCTTCTAACCAGAATTGGTCATTATGATGTGAAGTTGGTTTCCAGTTGATTGGAGGACAAGCACTAACTATATGTTTGCCAATTCGGATGTCATGGTAAACCATATGAGTAGTTTGTTTATTTATTTATTTAATACATTTTTATACCGCCCAATAGCTGAAGCTCTCTGTGCGGTTTACAACAGTTAAATCATAAAATACAATATAAAATTTAAAACCACAGATTAAAAACAAACAGCAGAGCTAGCAGCAGCAGTTACAATAATGAAATTAAAAACAACTACAAGATTAAAATGATTAAGATGATTAAAATGATTAAAATCGGAAAGTGAAGCTATGCCCAAAGGAAGGAGAGTAGAGAATGCATGACCCTGCTGTTTGTTTCTTGTCCTCCAAACCATGGTTTTAATCATGGCTTTGTAGCTTTATCTCAGAGATGGGGAACCTTTTATCTGTTGAGAGAGACATCCCCTTATGTCAGGGACTGCATGATGGTGGTTGATGAGGCTGGAGCCAAAAGTGGGTAGGATCACCCCTTCTCTCTTTCCACCTTTCCGCCCAGCCCCTTTTGTCTCTCTTCCTCCCTGCCGAGCAGGCTGCTGGGTAAGGGACAGATCACTCTTGGAAGAAGTCTGAACTGATCACTTAAAGAGGGCTTCCCTGCTTCCTTTGCTCTGTGCAGTTCATTACCCTCCTCTTCCCCCTTCTTGCCACAGATCTGAACTGACTGTTTGCAAAGGGCTTTCTCCCACTTCTTCCATTGGTCCATCTGCTTTGGCGTTCCTCTGTTTTCTCCCTCCCACTCTCCTCTACCTCTGGGCTCCCCCTTCCCACACACCTTCATTTATTTATTTGAATTTTTTTTATGCCGCTCCTCAGCCAAAAAGGCTCCCAGAGGGCCACATGTCGCCTTGAACTATAGGTTGCCCACCCAGCTCTTAACTGGTGGTTTTGAATTTGTATAGTATGAAATTGGGGAAATCTAATTAGATTGATACACATATTTGTTTCAGCTTTAATTATAGTAACAGTAGCAATAATTTACTATATTGTGCTAAGTATTTCCCCCTTTGAAGTATTACTAGTTACCTATGTGCATAAATAGTTCTGTAGCAGGCAGGTCCTTTACTACCAGGTCAAATCTGTTCACATCTGACAGATTTGTAGTGACCAGAATTATGTTACAGGACCCTGATTATCCTCTACATAAGGCATCAAAATTGACAGTAAGTACTTGAACTTCCCTTCAACAGCCAACTGAAAATCTGTTTAGTGTGTAATGAGGCTGAAATCTCTCTCTTCTATGCAGTAGTAGACGAGTTCTGGAAAATAAAAATGACAGGCTCCTTGTTTGTTCTGTTCTGTTCTCACTAGCAAAGTCAGACTTAAAATTGCAAGGGTAAGAATGTGAAAAGAGGGAACTGCAATTGAATAGAAGATACGGTAGACTAAAACAGATTGAATATCAGTGTCTATAGACACTGGAATTCAGTCTGGCCCATTCTATCTACACTCCTGTTAGAGCTTAATTTCTCTACAGTGAATTTTAATTATCATGTTTTATTGTATTGTTTTAATTGTACATCGCCCACGGTGGCCGGGTGGCCGGCCAGATGGGCGATTAACAAATATAATAAAATAAATAAATTAACAATAATGTTAGGTGACATTGAACATGTATGGGAGTTGAGGTTGGAAGGCTCAAAAATGAATTTGGAGTTGGATTTGGGTTCAAGAGATGTGCCATCAGAAACCGACTGAATCATAGCTGTGAGTGGGAGGCTTCTGTTGATCTTGCATGTGGTGTGCAGGTTTTGTAGCTAAAGAGAATGTTTCAGTCTTAAGTATTGCCTGTACTTCTGGCATCAAATTTCTTTTAAAACATTCTTAAAACAAAAGCAAATGAAATGGTGTGTGCTTTCGGGTATGATTAGAATGTTTGAGAACAAAAGCTTACTGTATCCATTGCTTGTTTACTAAGTGGTTTGCAATATACCGGTACTGCTTTTGGCACAGTCAGCCAAGAGAGGAAGGCAAGTAAGCAAAGAACAAGGGTTTCCCTTGGGAGTTATGTAGGGAGTGTGCTATGTCTGTTTTTCCCTGTTTAGTAAAGGAGAAAGATAATGGACCCTTGGCCTGGACCACCAGAATAATATCTAGGTAATGTGTTCACTTCTCTCTCTAAAATATTCCTTAGGTAGATTTAATGAAATGGGATCTTTTAATTGCAGTTAAAATGGTGGTGGCCCAGAGGTCAAGGGCTTTAAAAATACTAGATCTAGGCTGCAATCCTATCCCTACTTACCTAAGCCACACTGAACTCAATGGAATTTATTTCTGAGTAGTCATGTATAGGATTGCTCTGCTAGATAGTTGGGAGCTACTGACGCGAGGATAACTTATGAATGTATCATTCTAGTGTTTAAATATTAGTTGTGACAAGTATAGTAATGGAAATATTGTCTTATATCAGTTTGTATCTCCAGACACTGATGGGGTATGCATTCAGATTTTATTTATTTATTTATTTTGCCTGTGACAGTAAGCAAACATTAAAAAGTGGGATGCAACCTGGAGCTTTGTCTTGTAATCTAAGGCGATTGTTAGTATTTTACTATAGTACAAGGAAGGGGAACCTCCAATGCACTGGCAGAATTTGGCTGATCTGGCCTGCAGGGCCTCATGTGAGGCCTTGCCTCCTCCCTGGCGGAGAAACTAACCAACCGCTTTCATGTGGCTAGAGAAGAAATAAAGAAAGTTAATTGTGTAACAACTTGGTACCCACTCTTAATGTTTTTCCCAGAACTGAATGGTGAAGATGGACCTCCAATCAGCTGAATTTCTGTAGTAGTAGATTCTAATCTGGCATAGAATTCGGACCAATTAATGATAGATATAATATTTTAATTGTATTATTTACAGATTTATGAACAATGCTGAGTATGTGACTGTATTTAACATATTGTTACAGTTATTTGTTAGTTTGGGGGATTGTTATTGTTGAAAAACTCAAATAATTTTTCTTTTAAAAAATGAATCATATCCTGTGGAGAAAGACTGCAACTGTCCTTCTTGGCGGGTTCGGCCACTCAGGGGTTAACCCGGACTCGGGTAGCCCTCTATCAGCGGTACGCAGCTCTCTGGCAGAAGCCGCGACCAATTATAACGCAGGCAAAGCGAGGAGACCGAGTTTTGAATGGACGCTACTACACTGTTATGGGTAAACAGAGTTTAATGGAGCATAACAGAACATATACAAAGCACCACGCTAAGCACACACCTACAATTGAGCTGGTAGCGAGCCGCAAAAGCAATACAGACAGTCGTACCTGGAAATGCCTTGTTCCTAGAAAGCCGCTTAACTCCAAAAGGGCTGTTCTATGTTAGCGTTGTTCACTGGGAGCTCCCCCAGGGTTGAAGGTGGTTTGGCCTGAGCCATGGACCTTGCAGCTTGCTGCCTCACGACCAACAACCCTTTTCCCGCCACTGACCCTGGGCTTTATACCCTCTGTTGGGCCCCCTCCTTCTTGTCGTGCCCCCTCCTGGCACGACTGGTTTTTCTTGTTTGCCCTGCACCTAGGAGTCTTTGGCTGTTCCTTTCTTCTATCCAACACCTGGGAATGAATATTCCACAACTCCTTCGGCTGCCAGACCAGGGACTTGCCAGGGGGCATGTTAATGACTCCTATTGTGATTCTTGGGTGTCTGATGCTATCTTGCGTATGTGTATACGTGTGGGTGGGGGGGGGGCTATGGCTTTCTCTTCACATATCCCCACCCCACCCTCGCAGGGTTGAAGGGACCTGTTCTAATGGGAACACTTATTTAAGGTTTTTTTAAAAAACCAAATAGATTTTTGAACCAAATTATTTCACCTACACTATCCCATCTCTGAGCAATTACAGATGGGCAAGACAAGTGAACCACTAGTCTACCACCTTGAGAAAAACAATAGACAAAGCCAGGTCTTTCCCCTCATTGCCTACACTATGGTAATGGTGGCCTGGATGTGCAGAATAGTGAAATTCAGGATGGCAGGCATTTCTTCAGTGATATGACTGGGTAACGCAATTTCAAGATCAGATTCTAAAAAAGGAACTTGCATACTAATCTACAGTCTGGACCCAAAGGGCCAGACAGCTAGTTCTACACATGCAAGGTAACTTTTCAGTCAGCAGTATCCCATCCCTCATAATAACTCTTTTATTATACATATATATATATATATATATATATTTGGGGGCTCACTTGCTCTCCCACCCCCTCCCCTTTCTGAGGGGATGGGAGTTGTGGGGAGGAGGTGGAACCAAGGTATCTCCCTAACGAGAGTCCTTGGGCATTTTTCCAAGTTCTAGCAATGTCGGTTCTCGCAGCCCCTACATACATCGCCTACAGTTCTTTATAACACAGCCCCTTATTCTCCCCGGTAAACAATGAAAACAGTAATATAGTTTTATTAGGAGTTATCTTGTGTCGTGTTACATTATTCAACCAATCTATTACTTTGTGACATAATGGTTTCACCTTCGGACAGAAGATCCTCATGTGTTCAAGTGATCCCCTTAAATCGCAATTTCTCCAATACATATCCGATAACTCATTAATTTTATGTAATTTTGTGGAGCACAAATGCCATCTGTAGACTGTTTTTAATACCATTTCTTTAGACCTGTCCAATACAGATTTATAGGGCTGCAAAGACCATATTCTTGCCCCTGACTCTTCTGATATACTAATATCTAGGTTTGTTTCCCAAGTCATCTTACAGGGGATATGATTCATGGCTTGCAATTTATCCTTGGACCCAGACAGCACAGTTACATTATCAATGGGTGCACATATGCTTAGGTTGCATTTTATGCATTTTAAACAATTTATTAACAAAAAGCAAATATATTTAAGACAATTATTAAAAGAAGATGGTACTAGTTAATAAAGTTCAGAACAGGAAGAGAAAGAAAGACATACAGTAATACCTTGGATTGCAAGTAACTTGGTTTGAGAGCGTTTTGCAAGACAAGCAAATTTTTAAATATTTATTTTAAAAAATTTGACTTGATATACAAGCGACGTCTTGCAATACAAGTACTGTAATATGGCTTAAATTAAAAATCTCTGTACAAATTTTTTTGGGGGTTTTTTGTTTTGATATAAGAGTGTTTTGGATTACAAGCACGTTTCCGGAACGAATTATGCTCTCAATCCAAGGCATGACTGTACTTTACCCAGTTACAGCTTTCTGCTACCAGAGGTGACTCCCTGCTGGGAGTGACCCACACAGTATTTTTCTTTTTCTTTTTCTTTTATATGATATGTGATGTGATTGGTTACTGTATTGCTTTACTCTCACCTCTTTACATCTGTCCATACCTCCCTGTCATGTCAATTGTTACCTCTTTCTCCTAGTGATCTTTGTCTGCTGAAAAACTCCTAAGTTGCCTTCTGACTATGTTCATGTACCCCGGTCTTAACCAAAAAATAACACATATTTGTATAGTCTGGCATAGCCTGCTCACAAACCACAATCTTTCCTAATTCCTTGACTTCATATACCTTTGCGCAGAGTTGCAATGATTTAAATCAGAATGATTTAAATCAATGATTAAATCATCAATAAAAATCTTTTTTTTTGGTTTTGTTTTTGCAAAAATCATGATTTTTTGCAACTCTTGTCGTGTAGTAACCGATAATAACCGATAGTAACCTAGTAACCGATAATACTGGTAACGTAAAAAAAATGAGGAAAGTGTTTTCTGTATAATTTGGTGTTCTTAACTATTTAGTGTAGGCTATTTGTATATGTGGTTGCCTGAAACTTTGAAATTAATTTTACTAAAAAAATTTGGGGGGGAAATTGATTAAATAAAAAAAAAAAATTATTTTTTGCAGAAAAACACGATTTTTTGCAACCCTTCCTTTGTCTTAGGTGCTACTTCTCTTTTCTGTGTCTCTTTCTGTCTCTTGGCCTCAGAATCACTACTTTTTTAAATTAGCTGTTTTTACTTGAGGCTTTTCCTTTATAAAGCCAAACTTTGGTCAAATATAGATAGATATCCCCTACATAAGGGAGTGTGCTTCTGAGCATTGTGGATGTATACAGACACATTGCTTCACCTTGTGTGCAAGTACCTCCTGGAAAAGAGGAGATCATACTGTACTTGAAGCTCAACATGGTTAAGAGGCAACTTGGCTTTATAAAATCATACATACGGTACTCTTCTTAAAGACCTGAAACTTTACAGTCTGTGCGGAGAGGGCTCCAGTTCTACTCTTCTAAACCCAACTTTTCTGTTAGGGTTAGAAAGAGGGGTGAAGCATCAGATATGGAAGAATTACCTTTTCCCCTATGGAACAACCCAAGCATTTGAGTCATTTGTGAAGACCCTACTTCATTTGCCCCCTCTACTGGAGATACGGAGGGCAGTGACACAGGACAGGGCATTCTTTGTGCCAGCACTAAGATTGTGGAATTCATTCCCTAGGGAGTCTAGTCTGTCTCATACTTTATTAGTTCTCAGGTGATGGCCAGGTAAAAAAAGGTTCACAGGTGTTTGGGTCTCCATGATTTTGTATTTTACGGCTGGAGTTTTGCTTGGCAGTTTCCTATTTTGGTTTGAATACTTTTATTGACTTTGCTGATAGTTATTTATTTACTTACTTTATATCCTACCTTTCTTCCAAAAATGGTGCACATTTTGGTTTTAATTTGTATGCTACATTGTTGAATCATTTTGGGTAGAAAAACAGGATAAATATTGCTTACCGTATATACTCAAGTATAAGTGGACCCTAATATAAGTCGAGGCCCCTAATTTCACCCCCAAAAACTGGGAAAACTTATTGCCTCCAGTATAAGCGCGCTGACCCAAGTATAAGTCGAGGGGGCATTTTTCAGCACAAAAAATGTGCTGAAAAACTCGACTTATACTTGAGTATATACGAATTAAATAAAAACAAAAAACATAGCTCCTACTCCACAACTCTGGAGTTTCCTTTGGGAGAATTTATGATTCACCTCTGATTCTTTATCCTGGCCAGTTCAAGAACTGATGGATGGAGAAGTAAGGTAATTCTGTTTCTCCAGCCCTGGCCCTGCATTGTCTGTCTGCTGGCCCCACATCCAAGCCATTCGCATAGATACAAAGAAGCATCAGGAAAGCATCATTCTGTCCTGAATCCAGGCCCTTTTTAGGGTTGTGGGGAGTTTCCCGGGTTTGGGGAGATGGAAGAGGCAGTGACTGGGTTTGCATGTCACAATAAGCCACAGTAGTTTATGAGCCATGTTAGTGTGGCTTACCATGATGTCTGAACCTGGCACAGGCAATTCAGCATGGGCTGTTTTTCCCCAAAAAGCCACCATGAGAACCCATGACTTCGTAGGGTTGTTGAGGATAGCTTGTTCTCAGGGTGGCTCCACCGATGCCAAAATGGTGCTTTGGAAGGACTGTCACTCATTCTCCACCTTAAAAATAAATAAATTGGTGCCTCAGCATTGCACAAATGGGGTTGTTGTTGTTTTTGTCTGCACAAGAGCGCAGATTCAACTGCCCACTATGTGTGGTCTTGCCTTGGGCAATTTTCTTGTATGTTTCAGCTGTCCAAGGGAGCCCTGAAGTGGCCTAGGTCACATACTAGGAAATTGACAAGGTGAGACTAGACTAATTTGTGCACAGTTGCGGAGGACTGGGGGAGAAATAATAGTAAGAGAAAGCAATTCAGAAGCGCTGAAAAGGGGGGGAAATGCGAACAGAGTAAGTGCACCAAAGGGGGGGCAATATCTCCCACTTGGCAATGTAATCCTCTTGCTTTTAAGTCTTGAACTGACACGTCTCAGTGTTCTCCATCCTTTCAACATTTCTCTGCGCCTCCAGATAGTCCAGAAATGGAAATTATTGACTCCCCCCCTTTTTTTCATGGCTCCTTTTTGGAGTAGTTACTGCAGTGGTTACTACACTTCAGTGAATTTATACAAATCTCCCTAAAAGTTTTAAAAAATTTTTTAGAAGGCCGCTACATGGGATGGAGTGAATGGGGCCGTGTGTGTGTGTGTGTGTGTGTGTGTGTGTGTGTGTGTGTGTGTGTACTGCTGGTATGGGTGTCTGTCAGGAATATTGTGGGTGGGCAAGCAAACAACCAACCCACAGTGGCTTATCTTCCAGGGTAGCTTAGTATTAACCCAGGCCTGTGGCTTATGCTGGCTCAGCTTGTCTGAGCATGGAAAGCTAAGCAGGGTCAAGCCTGGTTATTACTTGGATGGGAGACCCCTCCTCGTAGTTTCCTGCATTGAGCAGGGGGTTGGACTCGATAGCCTTGTAGGCTCCTTCCAACTCTGTGATCTATGAAATCTATGTACGGACTGGCACTGTGCATCTGATGCCTTACTTTTTCTCCTCTCCTCAATTGATTCCCAGTGTTCTGTCTCTTTAATATGATGATTCAGAGAGAGAATTTTTATGGACTAATTATTATAGAAATGAATGAATACAGTAATACCTTGGATTGCAAGTAACTTGGTTTGAGAGCGTTTTGCAAGACAAGCAAATTTTTAAATATTTATTTATTTATTTTTTACTTGATATACAAGCAACGTCTTGCAATACAAGTACTGTAGTACGGCTTAAATTAAAAATCTCTGTACAAATTTTTTTGGGGGGATTTCGTTTTGATATAAGAGTGTTTTGGATTACAAGCACGTTTCCGGAACGAATTATGCTCTCAATCCAAGGCATGACTGTATCCATTTATATTCTCTCAAATTGTAGGCAGAACTAAATAAGTTCCTACCACCGTTTATATTGACATATACTTGGTTACCAAAGAGAAGAAATGCTAAGATAATTTATTCCCTTCTACTAGTCTGTCTGTTTCATGCATCTCTTCTTTGTTTTTGCCAGGGAAATCAAAACCAAGGAATTTTAAAGCAACTTGACAATTTGATTCATGGTTGGAACAAACCCTAGTTCCTAGCATCTTCCAGAAGGGCCTAAAATTGTTACTCGCATTTAGAAGTTTGGAATATTTCTCTAGCCCTAGTCACTTAGTATTTGAAATAATTGTTGAACTAAATGAAAGAGAATTGATCTGTGTAACACACAGTGCAGGAGTGCTCATTTTATTTTATTTATTTATTATATTTATACCCTACCTTTTTTCCTGCAAGGAACCCAAGGCGGCTTACATAATCATCCTCCTCTCCATTTTATCCTCACAACAACCCTGTGAAGTAGGTTAGGCTGAGAGTCAGTGACTGGCCCAAAGTCACCCAGTGAGCTTCATGGCAGAGTGGGGACTAGAACCCGGATCTCCTGAGTCCCAGCCCTACACTCTCACCACTACACCACACTGGCTCATGTAGCTATTTTTATTTTTAGGCAGTAAAACCTAGATAGCTTCCCCTCCCCATGCAACAATGCCTTACCTTTTCAGGAATCCTTGTCTTACCTTTTTTAAAATCTTAGCATATACAGTCATGCCTTGGATTGAGAGCATAATTTGTTCCAGAAACATGCTTGTAATCCAAAACACTCTTATATCAAAACGAAATCCCCCCAAAAAAAATTTTACAGAGATTTTTAATTTAAGCCGTACTGCAGTACTTGTATTGCAAGACGTCACTTGTATATCAAGTCAACAAAAATTAAATAAATATTTAAAAATTTGCTTGTCTTGCAAAACACTCTCAAACCAAGTTACTTGCAATCCAAGGTATTACTGTAATATACTCCCCCTTTCCAGTGTTGAAATGAAGACAACAACAAAAGTTGTGAATGCAAAGCTGTTGCCCTTGCAGCAAGGCTATGTATGGTTTAATTATAGTCCAGTTGCTTCTTGTGTGCATCCCACAGAGTCTAAAAGGCAGTTAGGGCATGCTTTGACTAATCACCTGGATAAACCGTTAGGATGTGATGTGGCCATTTACATTGCTTTGAGAATAATTTGTGTAAGGAGTTATTGAATCCTATCTATTATTTATTTAATTAATTTATTATATTTATACCCTGCCTTTTTTCCTGCAAGGAACTCAAGGCGGCTTACATAATCCTCCTCCTCCTCTCCATTTTATCCTCACAACAACCCTGTGAGGTAGGTTAGGCTGAGAGGCAGTGACTGGCCCAAAGTCACCCAGTGAGTTTCATGGCTGAGCGGGACTAGAACCCGGATCTCCCAAGTCCCAGTCCAACACTCTCACCACTACGCCACACTGGCTCTATTCTCCCCTCCTTACATATAACAGCATATATTTACATTTTGCTGTATTTGTACAGTTACTGATATGCCTGAAAAAATAACTACCACCTTGTTAATAAACAAAAATATTAAAAGATAATGCTAAGATTTTTGTAAAGCAGCAGTCCTAAATTTTGAGGTGCTTATAACTATTGATTTTATTGACTTTTGCATTTTTGTTTTCTGTTGTAAGCTGTTGTGGGAAACTTTTGACTTAGTTGGCAGTGCATTGTAGAAATAACAATACACTTTGTGGTTTTATCCTTTAATCACTGAAATAATATGCTGGAATCAGTTCTCTTCCCACTTCTGCTACAGAAATGGTGAATTAAATTCTCTGTGCTTGGGATTATCTGTAAATTAAGGAGGAGAACATTTACGCCCCCCCCCCCCGTGGGTGTGATGAGGCTTAATTGATTTCAAGAAGTTAAACAATTGTAGAGAATGTCTGTTTTAGTGATTAATTTAATGCTGGGAGTCAGAGATATAGCTTTTACTAGAATGTTATGGCTTTGCAACTCTGGATGTGTTAGGAGTTCTCATGATTTGTATAATGTTTCTGTGTGTATTAAAACCTTGCTCTTTTTTTGTTCTGTAAGCTCACTGCGAAGGAACTAGAAAAACCATGGGTCATCACTAATCTTTTGTTTCTGCCACCTAATCCTGTGAGCTGGTCAGGCCAAAGTATTGAAACCATGCCAACTGAAAGGATATGTAAAAAAAACACAACAGCAGCCATTTATAATGAGCTACAAAAATATCCCAAGTCAGTGTTAAAAAAATAAGAGAGAATTGTCTGGTAATCCCCCCCCCCCCTTTGATTGTTAGATCTTTATGGAAAGCAGCTCAGTTTGTCAAGATGAGAAACATTCAATTCAAACAAAAATAGGGACACATTTTTAAAATGTCCCATTTTTAAAACCAATATACTCATGTACACAGATGCACTCATATGCATTATGTTAACCTGGACAAAAGTTTTATACCTGAGCATGTATAGTATGATGGAAATTCTTTGAAATTATCTTTACAGCAGAAAGCCAATTGCTTAGTTATGACAATATTAGCAGCACTGTGCTGAAAATAAATCACAGAAAGTTGTATCTAAAATGTCTAACATGTTTACAGGTTTCTATATTTATTGAAGTTATTTACAGATGTGTGGTCTTTAAAATAGGTTTTTGTAATTTAAGAAAGGTGTCATCGACTTCAGTTGCTCATCGTTCAGAATTTTATCTGGCTAGGTGCCTGCACTGTTATATACTTATCCTACTGACTTATGAAAATATGCCAGGGTTCAGCCCAACTTATTTTTAGCTTCTATCCTTGGCATCATTTGAAAAGAAGCATTTATGTATTTATGGAAAACGACATCATGAAAAAAATAGAGAGGTGGTGCAGGCTTGATCATTACAAGGCTCCTAGATCTTTCTCTCTGATTCAGCATAGCAGGCTGAAGTCAGTATATTCAGTCATGTAATTCAGTATGGACAGAGGTGAAACTGGCAAAATGGACTGGAATGGAGTTGCAGTAAAGGGTTGGATCCACTTTATTTACAAACAAAGGGGCTATGGAAGTTCTGAAAGAAGACATGCATTTTTATTACTGGAGTGAAATCTCTCTTCTTGCTAGTCTTCTTGGTACTTTGATTTTGAAGGGGTGTTGCCATATTTGAAATAGCAGCTACTTAACAGATACTATGTTGATTTGCACAATTATTAAACTTTTTTGCACACTTCCATTTCTATTGTGTGGGTTATTGCATGGTGCAGTAATAAATCTTGGGAGGGCCCAATTCAGACACTTTTCACCACCTTTTCCCATGTGTAAATATTCCACACAAACATCCGTATCATTTGATTCTTCCAACTTCAAAAGAGAATGCAACCCAGCCCTCTATGTGTATGTGTGTTCTTCATGTGGAGTTCTAATGTCATGCATTAAGTTATGTGTGTGGGGGGGGGGGATGCTCACCCACCAGCTGTTGTGCTAGGGGAAACAGGATCTTTGGCCCAAGTAAGCTATGCTTGCCTTGGAACAACTGTGCTTCTAGGGAGTTGGAACTTCTTGAGGCATATATGGAACTGATGTATGACTTCTAACTGCTATTGTTCTTCTCTCCACCTCCACATGTATATTCCTTCCCATTTCTTTTACTGAGCATTGATTAGAAGGGAAACTGTTTCCAGATTCTCTGTTGGCTGGGGCTGATGACACACACACACACACACACACACACACCATGTATAAGATTAGGAAAGCTTTAAACAACAAAAATCAACGAGATGCAAAATTGAGCAGTTCTGACAATTGCCAGCATGGCTGACCTAACTTTGGTTGTTGTGATATGATGTAAATACAATAGATTCCACTACAAAATTGAGAGCATCTTCCAGATATCTGTGAAAAAGACAGACATTCAAAAATAAGCGTTAACATTTAATTCAGCTGAATCTATGCAAGTTAATGTTTTGAAGGGGTGGCAGGATCTAAAAAGAAACACTATACTTTTAACTAAGCCATTAGTTTATTTAATCATTTGAGAATCTTTATTTATTTATTCAATTTATCCCCTGCCTTTCCAACAAGAAAATGGCATTCAAGGCAGCTAACAATCATAAAAACATTTTTAAAAAGATAAAACTTAGTTAAAATATTAATAAAACAAACACATTAAAAACAAAAATAAACACACACACGCACGAATTACAGAATAAAAATAGCACCCCACTGAACCGAGCAGAACCTTAATTGTGATATCCCATTAACAAATGGTATGTGACTGAATGTAAAACATCTGTTCCTTTAATGATCTTATGTTTTAGCACTGTTAAGGTTGCCATTCCAGCTGTTTTTATTAATCCTATATAATGCTAGCAGTGTGCGTCAATCTATAGCATAACCTAAGGAAAAAATAAAGCCCCAAGGAGTTGATAGTTTCGATTTTTAGTACAGTAATATCAATGTTGCATTATCTTGTCTTTGGGCCTTTAAGTACTCTTAACCTGGATTTTTTTTTTTTTTTTTTTTGGCCATTGGGTATAATTGAGGTAAGTTACTAGATTTTTCTGTTGTTCTAATGCCTATTCAGACTGCACAGAGTCCTTGTTGGGGCAAAGAAATGAGGGGGTGAATGGGAGCAAGTTTTCATGTTCACACAATTCAAGACTAGCATTATCAGTTTAAAATCATGAAGCATATATATTGAAATATATATTCCAAAAGTATGCAGGAACCTCTGGTTTTATATTTGTATTTTGCTTGATTAATAAAAACAAATTGCTGTTATCAGGTGCTTGTAGTGTTTCCTCAAGTACTGCTTGATTTTTATATACAACACTTCTGAAACATGCATTGCAAACTAAGTAGGTCTCTACTTGTTCTTCCAGTGGCCATTGCAAAATAAAAATGACAACCTCATGGAGTGACCGATTACAAAATGCAGCAGATCTTCCTGCAAATATGGACGGGCATGCTATGAAGAAGTATCGTCGGGAAGCATATCACCGGTAAGCTCTTCATGTAGTTAAAAGCATTCCAGTGATGAACTTTAGGAAAAGCCAAAGTTTCAAAGCTCTAAGGGCCACATACAAGTATATTCACATGGTTGAGAACCTTCTGTTATTGTTCCTTCTAAAACTCCCTACATCCCACCTCAGGCTTTGCCTTTTTAACCTCACATTTCTGGTCAGTGTCATTCTGAGGATTGTGTTGCTGCCATCATTTTTGCAGTTTCAGTCTTGTGCTTGGAGGAGGTAGAAGGGATGTGTCTGTTTTGTCAGCTGCTTGTGAGTCATGGTTTTGATACTCCTGATATATTGGTTAGATCAGGATTAGTGGGCACATTTGGAATTCTGATTCAGATTCATAGATTATAGAGTTGGAAGGGGCCTACAAGGCCATCAAGTCCAACCCCCTGCTCAATGCAGGAAACTAGAGGAGGGGTCTCCCATCCAAGTAATAACCAGACCTGACCCTGCTTAGCTTTCCACGCTCAGACAAGCTGAGCCAGCGTGAGCCCACAGGCCTGAGTGTCATGGATGCTGATCCAAAATGGATGCCATGGAGAGGGCTTCCCTATTCATAAAATAGTTTCCATGGTGGGCATGGCTGCTCACAAAACACTAATTTCCCAGAAAGCAAACTGGTGAGACTAAAAGAAAAATAATTTCCCCAAGCATCGCAGAATAAGTCACAGGTGGGATTTGAGCTCTAAGACATAAAAACACTCTTATGAACCCAAATAAAGATGGCTCTGGAGGGCAGCACTTCACTTTACAGCATGCTGGCCTCCCAGTTAAAAAAAGCATTTTTAAATTTAAAAAAAGCCTCTATATAAAAGTGAGAGCCCTGACTCACTGACTCATCAGTTTATCTCCTATTTCCTGTTAAGCTAGAAAGCTGAAATTTGGCATGGTTGTTGCTTATGGATCACTAATAAAAACTTATGTTGTGAAAACTTTGTTTAAAAGCTCCTTAAGGGGGCAAAAGGTTTTTTTTTTAAGTACTCAGAGTGCAGGATAGAAAGTAATCAGTTTTTTAATCTATTCAAAGAACGGATCCTTCAGCTAATAAAGAAATAAACTTGAAATTAGGATAGGCAGATAGCCTCGAGGACACCGTGTCTGCAGGCACATTGGTGTCCACAGGCATCACGTTGGAGACTCCAGGCATAGATGTTATGACCTTGTCTTAACTAATGTCTTGACAAGTACTTTATCTACAGTGGATATAAAACTGATTTATAAGCTTAATGTTTTTCTGTTATTAATAGTTTGTTAGTTTCCCCCCCCATTTTCCAATACAGTACAAATAATAAACACTGCCCCCCTCCTGCCCCGTTCCCATTCCCTCCCCATTAGATTTCCCCCTCCCTTACTCATATCATCCTGTATTTAAAGAGTAAGGTTTTATAAGTAAAATTGTTAAGTAAATATTGAATAAATTAATAATTACTTATTGTTTAATTACTTTTTTCTATGTAACATAAAAGGGTTGTGTCAAGCACATCTCTTTGCTGACCTGCACTGGTTTTGCAGTGGATTACTATTACTCTACATAAGAAAACTTCCCCATATTAATTGGGATTAATTTTCTTTTAGTATTTTGGTGTAATATCCTTTGTCATGGGCAGCTAAAGTCAATAGATCCTGAATCTGTGTATATTTGGGTTTGATTTGCTCTGTGTTGTAGACTAATATGCATAGCTGTTAGTGTGGACTTACTAAACAGTGCAGCATGCCCCTCTGCCAAGTCCCAATTGCCCAGAATGTATCCCACTAAGGTATGGGCATAGTTTACATTGAGTGAAGTTTCCAGGACCATGTTGATCCTGGTTAGGACCTCAAGCCAGAATGGCATCACTATGGGGGAACTCCATAACATATGCACTATTAACCTGCAGACTGTTGCACCTCTTAACACTTATCATCCTGTGAGATGCCCAAGCGTTTGAATAGTTCTGGTGTCCAATGTGCCCTGTATAAAACTGTTTCCTGTATAAGCTGCAGCTTGAGATCTATGTTAGATGGTCTGACAGATTTCAGCTTAATGTTAAGAGTGTTTTTAGACTTTTTTTTCTGGCTATTACTGGCATAATGGTTCTCAAGTCAGAAATTGTTCTGTTGTGGTAAAAAATGGAAAAGTAAACAATATTGTTACTGCACAAATTTCTGTTTAGTGTGCAAGCTTTTGAGCTACTTAGGAGTTTTTTCTTCAGGTGGAAATGAGACAACTGACACTGAAATTGAAGTTGTGTGTGAGCTAGGGTATCGGCAGAACATAATGTTGTGATTTTTCCCCCTTGGGTGTGCTGTCTGAATTGATGTATCAAAGAGTTTACAAATACAATTTTAAGGGATAATTAGTTCCCCACCATAAACATTACTTGTAGAGCCTCCCTGTTCCCTACTGGTACCCATGTCAGCCTTCCTACCGTGCTGATCTTTTCCTTGGACTACTTGGCATCCCCTTCTGCCTCATTACCTGTCTTCTAGGTGCATGAAGGACAGCCATGGGCGTTGTTATACAGAGGCACACCTGGGCATATGCCCCGGATCTTTGAGCTGTGCCCTGGATCTTTACCATCATCTGCGTTACAGTAATACAAGCCATCATCTGCCTTAATACAAGCCTGCTTCTTCCCTCTGAGCTCAGTAGCATTGCAGTTATCCTTGCAATTACTAGGGGACTCTTAGGACTGTCTGTCTCCCTTAGCACACCAGTAAGGAGTGTAGGCACCATCTTTTTCAATTAGAAGGGAGACTGCCACCTTTCCTTCCACAATCTGCTCATTATTTTTTCTCTGACCCTACTTTTCTACTCTTACATGCCCACTGCTGAGAGCTTGCTTGCAATGAAATTTTGAAGAGGGAACGTTTGGCTTCTGCAGTTGTTCAGTAGCTTCAGCACAGCAAAGGATTTAATCAGCCTCCACAAACTTCTTTCCCCCCTCTACTTCAATTTTCCCCATAGAGCTGCAGACAGCAGAATATACCAAAAAGAGGGCTAGGACTATGTGACGTCATGATCCAGGTAGTACTGGGGCTTGAAAATAGGTTTTACAGTTTTTAAAAAGGAAGAAAAGGCCATTAGCTGCCTCACTTCATAAAGGTAATTTAAGTATGTGCAAACTTCACACACCCTCCACAGTTCCTCTGAAGTGCTACCCCTCTGAAAGGAGCCACTTGGCTTGGGGGATTCTCTCTCCCCCCCACCATTTCCAATCACCATTCTTTTTTCCTCTTCTTCCCTTCCCTATGCTGGTCTTTTTTTCTCTCCTTTATTCCATCCAGAGCATGTCTTGGGGAATTCTCCTAAGAGGTGAGGGTGGCGAGTAAGAGAAATTCTGAACTTTATTTGACTTTCTACAAACAAGAGAATTTGTTTTCCTCCTCCTCCTCCTCCTCCTCCTCCTCCTCCTCCTCCTCCTCCTCCTCCTCCTCCTCACCCAATTCTTTGAGTAAAGTGGGTTCACATGGTTGCAGAGGAAGGAATCCAAGGATACTTTGTTTTATCAATTGTCATTATCCAGCAATGGAATTACAAGTTTGAATAAAAACAGGTTTGTTTTGGGTGGAGTGTGGGGGAGGGAGGAGATATAAATACTGCTCAATAAATTCTATGTAAATTTATTCAGAAGTAAGTCTCATTATGTTCAATGGGGCTTACTCCCAGGAAAGTGTACATCGAATTCCAGCACAATTTACTTTTGTGGAGAGGCTTGCAGCCTGATCCTCTGCATGTTGACTCAGAAATAGGTCCTGAGTTGCAAGTGTAGTTCTGCAGGCTTAATAAACTGCCCACCTCATTTCATTTTTTTTAAAAATAAATTTTATTTAGTTATTATAAACTACATACAAAACTATAAAACACAAACATACAACTAAAATAAATCATAAGGTGCACCCCCCATCCGCCTAGGGACCAACTAATATATATCCATCCCCTTAATTAAATTCCACATTCCAAAAATATAACATATCCTGACAAGGCATACTCCCCTTCCCCTTTATTAATACATAGTCTAATAATTGATTCCATATATCCATAAAATTATTCTTCTTTAACTGTCCCTTTTTGCATTTGATACTACAAGTTAATTTATCATTTAGGGCTGTATCCCAAATTTCCTTATACCAATCAGTTATTAGAAAAACATGTTGTACTTTCCATTTCCTCGCTATCATTAAACTAGCCGCAGTTAACAAGTTTACAATTAGTTCCTTCGTATATTGGGCACAAGTGACTTTATCGGTTATTGATAACAAAGCAAGTTTAGGACAGACCTCTAGATTAATACCAATAATTTCCGATATTTCTGTAAAAACCTCTTGCCAAAATTCCAGAACATTTTTACAACTCCACCACATATGAGCATATGTACCTATTTCCTGACATCCTCTCCAGCAAAGTGCGGAGCAATTGTTATCTATTCTATTTAATCTTACTGGAGTTAGGTACCATCTCCATATTATTTTATAGCAATTCTCCTTTATCCTAGTTGACATAACTTTCACAATCCGTCTATCCCATATATTGTTCCATCCCATCTTCGAGGTCACCTCTTCAAATTTATTATCCCATACTGTCTTAAGATGGTCATCTTTTTCTTCTGCTTTTTGAATCAATCTGTATAAACCCCTTGTTATACCTCTTGTAGACGTGTTCCCTTCTAAACCATCTCTAGACATAACAGTCTTTTCAAAATTAGTTAAATCTCTCTCATCCTTGGTTTTCCTTTTCCACTTCTTCGACCACTGTTCTAACTGTAATAAATTTAACCACGACACTCTTCTTCTCCTCCCAACAATTCCCATTACCGTATTTTTCGCTCCATAAGACGCCCCGGACCATAAGACGCACTTAAAGTTTTTGGAGGGAGAAAACAAAGAAAAAAATATAAGGTGCACTTACGTAGGTTTTGGAGGAAGAAAACAAGAAAAAAAATATTCGGTGGTATTTTTCTGCAAGAAAATACTACAGTTAATGAAGGAACTATCAGTAATGTGTCCTTCGTTGTTATGAGATTGTTATTGTTACCACCTCAATTATGGAAGAGATATAAAAGAATAAAGGTGCCTGAATGCATTTGCCAGCTTTACACTGAGCACTGGTGTAGTGGCTAAGCAATTTCTTTAATTTAGTACTGTATTTGTTTATAAAATGTTTATAATGTTACTACCTCACAGGGTTGTTGTGAGGATACAATGGAGAGGAGGATCAGGATTACCAGTACCAGCCTCCTTGAGTTCCTTGCAGGAAAAAAGGCGGGGTATACAAAATGGTACAACTCACAATTCCCCTCCCAATAATGGATAGGATATTCTTAATTCCAGGATCATTTTAAAGCAGTAGGGTAATAATACCTACGTAGGTTTTATGAAGAAATCCGACTCCCCCACGCATAGCCTGCTGCCCGCTGCCACAAGATTTCAGCGTTGGCGGCGGCAGCATTGTCCGCTGGCCGGCCCCCCTCCGTCCCTCGGCCGCGGCGCCTCCAATGAGAGCGCAGCTGGCCGGGTGTGGCGTTGCTGCTGGCGGGAATCAAGCGGCCGGGAATCAGCTGGTAAGCAGGGGAATCAGCTGGGAGGCGGGGGCTTGTGCTGCTCTACCCAGGAGGCCTCTGCTCTTTCGCCAACGGGCGGGGCAGGGGCAGTGGGCTCTGGAAGTTGCCGCAGCAAAGCTGGCCCTGCGCCCACCCGCTCGAGTCCCTGCTGCCGGGCTGGGGGGGGCGCCGCCACTGCGCCGCAGCAAAGTTTTTTGGGGAGCGGGCGGCCTTGTCCCGCTCCGCGCAGCTCACGTCCCTGCTGCTATGGGGGAGGCACCCGCGCTGCTGCCACCACCGCCGCAGCAAAGTTTTTGGGGGAGCGGGCGGTCTTGTCCCACTCCGTGCAGCTTGTGTCCCTGCTGCCATGGGGGGGGGGGCGCCGCCGCCGCAGCAAAGTTTTGGGGGGAGCGGGTGGCCTTGTCCCGCTCTGCGCAGGAGCCGCGCAGAGCAGAGCTGGCCCTGTGCCTGCCTGCTCACGTCCCTGCTGCAGGGGGCCCCGCCGCCGCCACGGCAAAGTTTGTGGCGGGCGGCCTTGCCCCGCTCCGCCCAGGAGCCCTCTGCTCTTATGCTGGACCAGTTGGAGGCGCGCAGAAGAAGGTAGGAAAAAATAAATTATTGGGGTTTTTTTTAGCATTCGCTCCGTAAGACGCACAGACATTTCCCCCTCTTTTTTGGGGTGGGAAAAGTGCGTCTTATGGAGCGAAAAATACGGTATTTGGTCTCTAGTCCCCATCTTTTCCACCCAATCCGATAATCTAATAACCCTTGCTCCTCTTAATATACCCTCCAAATCCACTCTTAAATTTTTGGGAAAGTCATTTAGAGCCACCACCGGAGTTAAAGGAGAAATCCCTGGTATAAATATATTCCTCGTAGTACTCCAAATCTCTAACAAGCTTCTTAAAAAGGGGTTGTCTATTTTTTTTTTATCATTTTGTTATTCTTTTAAAGAAAAAGTATATTTATTTATTTATTTATTATATTTATATCCCACCTTTTTTCCTGCAAGGAACCCAAGGTGGTTTACATAATCCTCCTCCTCCTCCTCGCCATTTTATCCTCACAACAACCCTGTGAGGTAGGTTAGGCTGAGAGTCAGTGACTGGCCCAAAGTCACCCAGTGAGTTTCATGGCTGAGTGGGGACTAGAACCCGGATCTCCTGAGTCCCAGTCCAACACTCTCACCACTACGCCACATTGGCTCTTCTCCAAAGTATTTCGTAATTCAGATGTTTCTAACTCCAACCACATTATTTCTTTAGGCTGTGCTATAATATCCACTGTATGTCTTAATTGATTAGCTATATAATACCATTTTAAGTTTGGAAGACCCAAACCCCCTGCTTTTTGTGCTTTATACCATCTTGTTTTAGTAATCCTAGAATGTTTCCCTCCATTACAGTATGTGTTAATAATTGTTTGCCATTCTTTAAGTTCCTTATCTGATATCGCAATTGGTATCATCCTAAATAAAAAATTAATCTTGGGCAGAATCTTCATTTTAATCAAAGCTATTCTACCAAACCAGGAAAGTCCAATTTTTTTATACTCCTCTATTTTATTCTTAACCTCATTCTTTAATTCCCTATACTTCTGTTCTCCCAATTTATCTATATCTTTTGGAATTACAATTCCTAAATATTTAATTACATTATTAATCTTAACATTACTTTCCCCCTACACATTTCCATCTCTTCTTTTTTACTATAATTAAACAACAAAATCTTAGACTTATCCCAGTTAATCTGTAGCCCCGCTACTTCCCCAAACTCCTTTAAGTGATTTCCCATCCTATCCATATTTTCTATAGGCTTTTCAATTGTTAAGAGAGTATCATCTGCAAAGAGATTTATTTTGGTCTTCTCCTTAATCCCTATCCCTATAGGATATCTTCTCTTAAGTACCATATTTTTCGCTCCATAACACACACTCCCCCCCCCCCCAATAGGGGGAAATGTCTGTGCATGTTATGGAGTGAATATTGTAAAAAATAAGTAATTTTTTTTTTTTTACATACCTCCCTCTGGGCTCCTGGGCGGAGCGGGGCAAGCCCCCGCCTCTCAGCTGATTCGGCTGCAGCGCCCCCCCCCGCCCGGCAGCAGGGACGTGGGCGGGCAGGTGCAGGGACGCGGGCTGGCGGCGACCTCTGGAGCCCACCGGCCTGCGGAAGAGAGGAGGGCTCCTGTGCGGAGCGGGACAAGGCCGCCCGTGCCCACCACAAACTTTGCCGCGGTGCGGCGATGGCAGCGCAGCGATGGCAGCGCGGCGGCACCCCCCCGGCAGTAGGGACGCGGGCAGGCGGGTGCAGGGCCAGCTCTGCTCCGCGTGGCGACCTCCGGAGCCCACCGGCGAAAGTGACACGATGGGACCAAGAACACTTCCTTTGTCCCGGTTTGTTTACTTCCAGGGACACTCTGGAAAATGGAGCATCTATGGCAGGAACCATAGAGCCCTACAGTAGCATCTCTCATGAGTGTTGTTTGGCAGCCAGACAGTGAGAAGTCACTAGTGCTGCTGATGAGAAGTTTACTTTTGGAACAGTAAAAGTAAGCAGATGCTTTGAAATGGGGTGGGGGACTGGGTCTGAGTGAGGAGGAGGAGTGAGCCTGGACCACTTCAAGCATGCAATATAGCAGGGAAAGGTGCTTACTAGCAGCGAGGGCAGCAGCAGCTAGGGTGGGGAGGAAGGTCCAATATTGCCCTTCTACTCAGACTAATTTGCATCTAGTAAGTGCACTGAAATACGAACTGAACAACTTTCTGGACAGTTCACAAAACTTAAAACCATAAAATACGACAGTTTAATAAAATGCAATATAAAAACCTCTAAATGTTTAAAACAGAATAAAACCAATGTAAAAGCCAGCAGCAGTGTATACATCTAAGATCACAATATTTTTTTTTAACTGAAGGACTAAACATCGCACATGATTTCCCCCCCCCCCCCCTGTTTTCTTCTTCTAAAATCTAAGTGCGTGTTATGGGCAGGTGCGTGTTATGGAGCGAAAAATACGGTACATTTGCTAAAATCTCCATTACTAATGCAAACAAAATAGGAGAAAGGGGACAACCTTGTCTGGTTCCTCGACCTAGGTAAATTTGCTCTGTTAAACCGTCATTTACCACCACTGACGTAACATTTTGTGAATATAATTGATTAGCTACTCCTCTAAATCTCTCTCCAAACCCCATAGTTTTTATTAAAGTTTTTAATACTGGCCATTCCACGCCCACCACCTCATTTCAATCCACTGAATTAACTACCCCTTCAACCCAATCTTATGCATGTTTCCTCATTCAGTCCCCCCCCCAAAAAAAAACATGGGTAGGTGAAGGGAAGGTGAAAGCAAACCAGTTCACCCCAAATTGGGGAACTCCCCTTTGACATGAACAGCTACACCTATCCTTCTAAACTTTGGTGGTTTCTTACCTAGGGACACCTCTAGGCTGCCTGAAAGTTTCAGAACAATGGTCCACCATATCTGTTATTGGTCTGTGCCCTGGATCTTTTAAAAACCTAGCAATGGCCCTGGGGACAGTTATCATTAGCTGCTATGGAGGCTACCGACAGGACTTTTCCTTTTCCATCTTTAATTTAAAGCTAGAAAAGTAAAGTATGTAGGGACCTGCCTAGGACTCCTGGGGTGAGGAGATAATGTTCCTGTGGACCGTAGCCATCAGAATATAGCTATGTTATGCCTGTATTCTGAAGGCTGCATGTGGGGCTCTTTCTCTCCATATAACTCACATATAACAAGGAGGAGGTAGTGGAGAGTTGCAAAACACAAAAACAACATCTGTTTTGATCAAGTGTTGCTGGAGGATTGAAAAATGAGGGATTATTGTGTGGAGGGGAACAGAATGTATGAAATCTGGTTATAGTTTTCTTGCAACAGGTGTGGTCAGTGCTTAATCTTTAAAAACAGAACACTGAGGCTTTTATCTGTGTGGGATATATTCCATCACTATTAAGTGTATCAGGAGGGGGAGGCTGTCATTGCTCAGTGGTTAGAGAAAAGTGTTCTGCAAATGCCAGGTTGGTCCAAAACAAAATCTCCCTCGTCCATAATTTAATTGTGGATGAGAGGACTGACCTGGTGTGCATTACTGAGACCTGGGTGGGGGAACTGGACTTCATGGCTGCCATGACAACCATGGGGCTATCTCAACATGTCATCAGCCCAACACATATAAGAGGACATGCTTGATTTGGTTTTCTCAACTGGGCAGGAGGTTGGTGATCTGAAAGTGGGGGAATTAACATCTATCCCACTGGCGTAGTTGGATCACTTCCTATTGAGGCTTAGACTCTCAGCGGCCTTTCCCCTCTGCAAGGGTGGGGGGACCTATTAAAATGCTTAAAGAGGAGAAGTAGCAGCAGCCAAACCTCAGAAAAGAGGAGCAGAAAAGAAGTTACCTGTACCTAGTTAAAAGAGGAATAAATTCTGTATGGAAGAGAATCAGGTGTGACCATCAAGTAAGTGAAGAGTGTAGAAACAGAAAAATGTGGATTCTTGCAAGCATGACAGCAAGATAGTGAAAAGGAAGAACACTGGCTAAATTGAGAGAGAAGCAAGAAAAATGTCTTGAAGAAATATTTGTTTCACCATGGTCAGACAAATCAGTCATCACCCCACCACCAGCCAGATGTGAGATCTGCACCTCTTTTGGAGAGATGTAAGACAACAAAAGTGAATGTGATTTATGGGCTATGCCAGGGGGTACACAACCCATGGACTGTAGGCACTTCCATGGTGTTATTTGCAGGGCCCTGTGACCTTGACACTGCTGAAATTATTGCCAATTTAGTCCAATGTTTACTCCAAGGATGCTGATCACCACTTCCTGCTTCCAAGAGGATGCTCTAGGAACCAGCACTCAGACAGCATGTCCTCTGCGTATTGGAGGCCAGAGCATCTTCTAGTGCAGGGCTCTCCAACCTTGGGTTGCCAGATGTTGCTGGACTACAGCTCCCAGAATCCCTTGCCATTAGCCATGCTGGCTGGGTATGCTGGGAGCTGTAGGCCAGCAACATCTGGGGACCCAAGGTTGGAGAGCCCTGTTCTAGGAGATACTCTGGTAGTGCCTATCAGAGGGCTCTATGACCCTCTGGGTGCTGCTGCTGCTGACAACAGGTGAGTGCCAGGAGTGCATTCTTCAGAAGTAAGTGGAAAAGGAATGGCTGGGTAAGGTGGAGGAGTGGTGTTCGAAGGAAAGTGTGTGCACATGTGTATGTGTACACGTGTGTGTGTATGTATGTGCAGCCTGCGGCCCCACAACTGACCACATATAGCACTCAGGGTCAAAATGTTCTGTGTCCCTTTCCTAAACACATAGGAATATTTGATGACAGTCAGTTCAGGTCAGTCAAGCATATTAATAGTCTACAGTAATACCTTGGATTGCAAGTAACTTGGTCTGAGAGCGTTTTGCAAGACAGGCAATTTTTTAATATAAATTTTGACTTGATAAACAAGCAACATCTTGCAATACAAGTAGTGTAAGGATGTAACCGCTCGCCTCGAGTGGGCATAGCGGGCCGAAATCGGCCCCTCTCACACCCACCAGACACTCGCTTTGATATAAGAGTGTTTTGGATTACAAGCACGGTTCCGGAATGAATTATGCTTGCAATCCAAGGTATTACTGTAATCACTATAGTACTTTTCAATTTACAAAATGTCTTACAATAAATAGCTAGTGTAGCATTGTGGCTAAGAGAACCATAATCACAAAATTTGCTAGTTGGCCTTAGACAAGCCACTGGAGTCATGACAAAGACAGGAGTTAAGGGAATTTTCCCATAGGTTTGGTGTATACACAGCAGATCCTACACTGTGCTTCAACAAAGTAGGGTAATAGCTACGTACTTCAAATGGGGAGGGGATTAGCTCAAGACAACTGCTCAGAATACAGGCAGCACCTCAGCAGCCTCTCCTTGGGAGGAGGGGGGAAACATCTAGACGGCGTCAAGATGTTTTTGCGGGTGGAAGGAGTGCGGAGGATAGCCTATCCTCTGCACTCCTCCTGCCTTCAGTAAAATGCCCGTAATCCTCCGAGTTCGGAGGGTTACACAGGCAGCCTCATAGGATTGTGCTGTTAATGTCTTTTATTAGTATGCATAAATCACCACCCTAGAAAGGACAAAAACAGAAAGACAGACTTGTGCTGGCTATTCCCAATAGAAAGAGACTTTGGCTGCAATCCTATACACACTTACCAGGGAGCAAGTCCCATGAACTCAGTGGGGCTTACTTTTGAGTAATTATCCATAAGATTCCACTGACAGAGTTTCACCACACTGAGACCTCAGGAATCTATTGTTCAGTTTTAAATAAGATTCCAAATGCAACGCTGGTCAATGTAAAACTACAATACTGATCATTACTCAATATAAAATTAACTTCTGCTTTTATAAACTACATCTCAGTGTATGTATTAAACATCTATGGAATGTTTAGCAACGTGGTACAGCTATGATGGTTATCTTGAGTAGTATTGGCATTGACTATGCAACAGCTTGAAAAAAATATTTTCCATTACTTAATCTTTCCTCTGCACAAGTAGGAACAGACTATTTTTGATACACAGATCAGGCAAAAATAATATAGGGATGACGACCAAGTTTAACTATTTCCTCTTCATCACCTGTTGATACTGATTTAGGCTTTGTTCAACGCTATTAATCTTTCCCATTGTAGTAAGGAACTATACTTAGATTTAACTTAGCATTACATTCCCTTAATTCTTTTATTATCTTCCCCCAGTTTATTAATATTTCAAAACTTTACATTACAAGACCAACCAGTCTGTGCGTCAAGGTTCACATTATCTATTTGTCACTTGTGGAGAGTAAAGTAATGGGGAATACTGATACTCCTTTCTAAACTTAAATAGTTATGGACAAAGGCTTCCATACTGTGAGTCAGGGTGCCTGTTTGTCTGCCTCTCCCCCAACTCCCTGGAGGTGCGGAAATGAAACAGCACTGTCTGTGGCTTTTCAAACACGGCCCTGTTTTAAACACCAGGCTATCCTTGAGGTTCTGTACAAAACTCTTTTCCCACAACCACCTTCTGGAAAAGAGGTGGAGGAGAGAAAGAGCCCCACATGCAGCCTTCAGAATACAGGCATAACATAGCTATATTCTGATGGCTACAGCCCACATGACCATTATCTCGCCACCCCCACCCCAGGAATCCTAGGCAGGTCCCTATGCATTTTACTTTTCTAGCTTTAAATTAAAGATGGAAACGGAAAAGTCCTATTGGTAGCCTCCATAGCAGCTAATGATAGCTGTCCTCAAGGGCATTGTTAGGTTTTTAAACATCTGTTTAAACATTTTAAACAGACCAATAACACAAATTTGCATAGAGGTGTACACCAACCCCCCACCCCGATTTGGCACTTTGGAAAACATCCTACTTTTACACAGAGCAATTTCGAGTCAGACCACTTTGACTCAGTACTGAACCCGAGTCAACACGCAGAAAACCTGAGCCTTATGCTTCTTGTTGACTATCGTGAGAAATTCAAAAAACACTAAATTTTTAATCTTTGAGAAAAAAAATCTAAATTTGTTCAGAACTGGATGATAGTTGCAGGAGCAGTACCTGTTAGGAGGAGATTATGCCGGCCCAATGTCAGGAAAAAAAGGTGCAGGGGTTTTTGTGGTATGTGCTAGTTCTTTTAAAGGGAATGGTTGATAACCCCCCCCCCCCCCCGGGCAGAATTGGATGAATAATTCAGGATTTGTTGTCCCATCTGAGGGGTCACACCTGCCAAATTTCAAAATGATAGCCACAGGGGTTTTTGTGCAAGAGCAGCTTTGACCTTTTGAGGGTCTCGAAAGAGGATATACTTATCTCCCTATGTTCCTTGTGGACCATTGTTCTGAAACTTTCAGGCAGCCTAGAGGTGTCTCTAAGTAAGAAACCACCAAAGTTTCAGAAGGATAGGTGTAGCTGTTCATGCAGAAGGGGAGCTCCCCAATTTGGGGTGAACTGATTTGCTTTCACCTTCCCTTCATCTGCCCATGCTTCTTTGGGGTGCGGTGGGGAAATGTGTATGAAAATGGTGCAGGACATAGAGCTGTCACCAGGCAAGAAACCTCTAAAGTTTCAGAATGATAGGAGCAGGGTCTAGGGAATTATGATACTTGAAATCCAATTTAAGGGTTTTTCATAGTGAAGCGTGGTTGCATTGGAAGAATGGCCATCTCACGGTCCCATTCTTGAGCTCTCTCAAAGCAAGCATAGTGATTTGAGCCCATGGTAAAATGTGCTCTATTATTAGAAGGTGGAGCTGTCAATCACTCAACCACATTCCCTCCTCCTTCCTGCAGCATTTAGAGAAACTAAACCTAAATATGTTATTTCTGCTTGGGCTTCAATTCTGCCCAATTCTACTTGGGCTTCAAACATTGTCTGAATTTAAGTGCATGCAAATTTAGAATTACTAGAGTTTATTTACATTTCCCCAATGTTAGCAGTGAAATAAAGAGTACCTCTGAACATATGCAGAATGCTTTTCTTGCACCACTGAGCACTTATTGCCTCCTGCTCCCCATTCTGTTCCCTTCCACACATCATACCCTCCTCATTCCTCTGTCTTCCAGCAACTCTCCATAAAAACAGATGCTTTGTTTTTGTTTTGTGCAACTCTACCTCCTCGTTATGCACAAGCTCATTGTCTCCTCTTCCCAGAACTCAATTTTTTGCCAAGACTTCACCAGGATTTAGCCAAGGAGTCGGGTCTCAAAACTAGGGCTAAATTATGGAGTAACTCTAACTACTGAAGCTTGAGTCCATACAAAAAGAAAAAAAATGTCAAATGAAGAAACATGCATAGCATTGGGTTGAAGGGGTAGTTAATTCAGTGGATTTAAATGAGGTGGGCAGTTTATTAAGCCTGCAGAACTACACTTGCAACTCAGGACCTATTTCTGAGTCAACATGCAGAGGATCAGGCTGCAAGCCTCTCCACAAAAGTAAATTGTGCTGCAATGCGATGTACACTTTCCTGGGAGTAAGCCCTATTGAACATAATGAGACTTACTTCTGAATAAATATACTTAGGATTGTATAAGTGAGCAGTATTTATCTCCTCCTTCCCCCACACCCCACCCAAAACAAACCTGTTTTTATTCAAACTTGTAATTCCATTGCTGGATAATGACAATTGATAAAACAAAGTACCCTTGAATTCCTTCTTCTGCAACCATGTGAACCCACTTTACTCAAAGAATTGGGTGAGGAGGAGGAGGACGAGAAAGTCAAATAAAGTTCAGAATTTCTCTTACCACCCTCACCTCTTGAATTCCCCAAGACAAGCTCTGGATGGAATAAAGGAGAGAGAAAAAGACCAGCATAGAGAGGGGAAGAAGAGGAAAAAAGAATGGTGATTGGAAATGGGGGGGGGGGGGGAGAATTCCCCAAGCCAAGTGGCTCCTTTCAGAGGATTTGGAGTGGGTGGGTGGAGAGTGTGGGAGGTTTGTACATATCTTAATTAACTTTATGAGGTGAAGCAGCTAAAGGCCTTTTCTTGCTTTTTCAGTGTTAAACTTGTTTAAAAGCCCCGCTTCTGTTGGCAGTACCATAAGGCACTCTGCATACAGCCTCCCCAGCACTTCTTGGAACAGATGTCACATAGTTCTACTTCTAACTCTCCTTTTGGTATAATGATAAAGGATGATAAAGGGACTGGAAACAAGGCCCTATGAGGAGAGACTGAAAGAACTGGGCATGTTTAGCCTTCAGAAGAGGAGACTGAGAGGAGATATGATCGCACTCTTCCAGTACTTGAAGGGTTGTCACACAGAGGAGGGCCAGAATCTCTTCTCGATCATCCCAGTTTGCAGGACACGGAATAATGGGCTCAAGTTACAGGAACCTAGATTCCACCTAAACATCAGGAAAAATTTCCTGACTGTCAGAGCAATAAGACTTGCACTGAGTTGCACTGGCTACCAGTTGCTTGCCGAGCCGAATTCAAGGTGTTGGTTTTGACCTTTAAAACCCTACACGGCTCCGGCCCAGCTTATCTCAAGGAGCGCCTCCAGCAACATCAAGTAGGCCGCTCAACAAGGTCTGCCACGGACGGCCTTCTCCTTATCCCATCAGCCAGAGCAGCCAGGCTGGTGGGGACTAGGAAGAGGGCCTTCTCTGTGGCGGCCCCCACATTATGGAACTCCCTCCCTAGTGACCTTCGCCATGCCCCCTCCGTGATGAGCTTCCGCCGTGCATTAAAAACATGGCTGTTCAGGCGGGAATATGGGGTAGGTTTTTAATGAGAATTTTTTATATTGTTTTAATTATTATATTTTATTGTGTTGTTTGTTGTATTTTAATTGTACATCGCCCAGGGTGGCCGGGTGACCGGCCAGATGGGTGATTGATAAATATAATAAATAAATAAAATAAAATAAGACAATGGAATCAACTACCTAGGGAGGTGGTGGGCTCTCCCAATCTGGAGTCATTCAAGGTGCAGCTGGACAGCCATCTGTCAGGGATGCTTTGACCTGGATTCCTGCATTGAGCAGGGGGTTGGACTCAATGGCCTTGTAGGCCCCTTCCAACTCTACTTTTCTATGATTCTATGATAATCCGCTGTCTGCAGCTATGTGGGATACATTAAAGGTGGAAGGGAGGAAATAAGTTTGTTGAGACTAATTTAATCCTTCGCTTTGCTGAAGCCACTGAGTTTCTGCAGAAGCCAAAAGTTTCAGTTTGGGGCAGTAAAATAAGATTAGCTCACAGGGAGCTCTTCCTTCCCCTCTTTCAAACTTTCATTGCAAGCCAGCCTCCCAGCAGTTAGCATATACAGTAACTGTAGAAAGGTATTAAGAGAGAAAAAATGAGCACACTGTGGAAGGAACAGTGGCAGTGTCTCTTACTGTTTAAAAGACTCCTGACTTCATACTACACCTGTTATTGGTCTGCTAAGGGAGTGAATCCTAAGGTCTCTTAGTCATATTGAGCTCAGAAGGAAGAGGCAGGCAAGTATTAAAGCAGAAGATGTCACTGGGGCAGCTCAAACGGTTTGTTTCCTTCTCAATGGAGGTGATTCTCTGTTTTTCTGGTCTAGTGCCCAGAACCACTAGAGTGTTGCAAATTCAGTCCATTTTGTTCAGTAAGCCAAAGAAACTGGAGAAAACCAATTCAGTAAGCCAAAGAAACTGGAACATGGAGAAAGCATATATGAAATTTCTTCCTTGCAACAAGCACAGTGGATTCATAACATTTAAGTCATTTTTTTTGTTGCAAGGAAGAAATGTCATCTACAATTTCCCCATGTCCCAGGTATATCCAATTCTTATATTGCTAGTTGTGTGAGATCTTTCTCCATTTGTGAGTATACAATGGGGCCGGTTCACATGATTGCTGGCATCCACCATGGCTTAAATAAAGCCTGTTGGCATGGTTAAATGCCACCACAGAACCCTACTACAGCCCATGGGTACTGGGTGGCTTGTTACTCACGGCAGCAAGCCACCCTGCCCAGGTTTGCATGTCATGATAAGCCACAGTGCCTGCCCTCCCGCCCGCCTGCCACAGCTTGAATATTCTCAGTGGTGGCCGGCACGTGCTGCAACCCACTGCGGTGTATATAAGGCATGGTGGGTGCCGGCAATCATGTGAACCGGGTTAGTCAAACTTGGAATTCTCAACCACCTTTTTCACCTAGTATCGCACTCTTTTGTGCCATATTCAAGAAAATAGAAGCCACCTCTTAAAGAGAAGAGTTTAGAGTTCCCTGAAAGCCCACTTAAGATATGTGTAGCTGATTCTTTGAAAGATACATTATTTTAAGGTTCTATCTAGAATACATTCTCTTTAGTTCTCCTATATGTGGAATCCAGCTATTTCTGTACACAGGCTTACAGAGGTTAAGGTCCTGAGCTGTGTATGACATGCCTACCAAGTGCATGCTAATAGCTCCATAGCTAATAAGTGCATGCCAATAGCTCCATAATAGCTCCTATCTAATGGCTGGGGAAAAATTGAATTTATCAAGCAGCTGGAGGTCTGAAATTCACGGCAAGGGTATTGTGGGTGGCTTTGGGGAAGGATGTTGTACAAACCTGCTTCTGTTGCAGAGCCAGGGAAGGTGTGGTCCTCCAGTTGTCATTGGACTCCCAATTCCCAGCCAGCCTGGCCAGTGGTGAGGGTTGGTGGAAGTTGTAGTTCAGCAACATTTGGAGGCCACACATTCCCCACCCCTGCTCTGTTGCAAACATTTCTGATGCTTTCAGCAACTCTGATATTTTCAGATTAGTTCAGTAATATCCTCATCTTGTACTTTTGAATGGTAAATAAAGTAATGGCAATTGCCTAAAGGGATAGCTTTATTCTTATCTTTAGGGTCTTCATGCGTTATAGCTTTTTTATTAGGTCTTCCTTTGAGCTATGGCTGAGCTTATGGAACCTGTTTCATGGCTCAACTCTAGAACATGAAAAGTAGTAATACGGGACAGTGTTGTGCTGTTACAGGATTTGGTGGAAATTTGAAAGGTGTCCTGTGTGTCCATTACACTCATTCAGTTTGGTCAGTAGAAACATTCACTTTCTAATCCTTACATGTTTTATTAGTGCTCCAATATCACTGTAATGAAACTGATTGTCAAGACAAAATAGTTTACTTTAAAAATCATAAATATATGTTTGTGCATGATAAAATTTCAGGGTTTAGACACCAGCATGCATGCCTCTAGTTATATTACCATGAAAACTAAAACTTGAAATTGAATAATTCTGTTGAAAAGTCTTTAGTATTGTATCTTACTGGGTGGGTGCCATTTTAACAGCAGTCACCTTCTGAGACTTGTTTAACCTGTGTAGTGAATACTGACTCAGTGCCTGATAGACCTAAATTGCATAGACAAGAGTGCTTATATTTTTCCATATGTTTTCAAAAGTGTTCAACTGACAGTTCAAGCTTTTAAAATAATTGTATTACTGTAGTGTGTGATGCACAGTGCTTACAGAATCATACTTAGAGAATAATAATCTTTGATATGTATTTTCTAAATTATTTGCTAATTAGGACAGCAAATACTGACTATAATTTCTAGAAACATAAAGCGATGAAACCCACTAATTATGACCTATATGTCGGTTTAATTTGTAGTATGTATAAGGATTGCCCTTCTCTCCCTCCTTTCCCCTCCACATGTCATCTTAAGTAGAATGTGTTAGCAAGCTTTAGACTAATAGATGATGTCAACTGCACATCTTATTATATCTTCTTGTAGCCTATTTGTGGGAAATTCCTATGGTGTAAGCAAAAATAGGGACTGAATAACAGCTACCTTCTTACTGAAACATTTGGTAATAAGATGAGGCCTTTCTATTAGCAGTTATTGATACCATAAATTTCAAAGTGGAAGTAAAATTGATATATCATTAGTAGGAAGTTCTTCATTGTGTACAAGCAGAATGTTACTTCCTTTACTCCTTGTTGACTTATCTGGGTTGGGAATAATTGTGAGGCTGGTCCCACTGTAGGAGTACAGTCATGTAATGTGATTGTAGTTAGACAGGAAGGAGGTTGAGTATGAGACACCAAATTGTTGTGATGTCTATTTTTTAACTCTGAGGGAATACTTCTAGTCATCCTTTGGATTATTGCATACAGTTCTTTGGTGTCTAACAGCTGTTACTAGTAAAGATTAAACAATGGAAAAAGTTGGGTTTCCATTCTATCTTGTTACTGGCAACTGCCAAGAAACAGAACTCAGGTATTTACATTTATTTTATTTTATATATTTCTAATTCATGAGTTGTAAAGCTTCATGGTAGTAGAACAAAACTGATTCTTCCCTTACAAATGAGAGTATTTGGTGGGTAACTATTTAGATAAGCTGATGTGAGCCATGATGCAGTACTTCACCTTCTCCGCTTTCAAAGGCAGATTTACTGTAGGCTTGGGGTAAAATGCTGGTAGCTAGGCCTCTATTTCTGGATTCTAATCTGCTCTGAATTTATTTCAGCTTCACTTTAGACATCTTTCTATATTTGTATCACAGGCTTCAGTGAACCAGTGTGAGGTTGTAAAGTACTCTGTCCAGAGGGAATCAAAAAGTATACACAAAATGGGCACTATGAAGTGACCAGGCTCTTGCTCTACTTGGGAACAGAATCCACAATGTAGTAACAGAGATGGGCCGAACAAGTGTCTTTCAAGGGTAGATTACATTTGTTTGGTACTGTCAATGATAGTTTAGTCATCTTGAACAAGCCCAATGTTATAAAGACTTAATGAAAAATTGATTTTTATGAGTATTTACCTGAATGTATAAAAAGTAATGTTATGTTTTTTCCTGAAAAAACAAAGAAAATATTAAAAAAACAGATCAGAGTACAATCACTTTAGTTCATCTCTGTAGAAATTTATTGCAAATATGGGGCCTCATAATAAATTGAGCAAAAACAAAATAATTTTTAAAGCAATGAATTTGGTAGTATTTACAATTAAATCTGAGATAATACAATTATATGCTGCATATTAAAGATTTTCTCCAGCTAAGATGCCGCCTCCTGATTTTGGTTTAATACAGTGAGGGTGATCAGAGCCTTATGGTGTTTGCTGCAGTAAAAGAAAAATCACTCTTAGCTATGGCTTATTTATCAATAGGCATTTTTCTTAAGTAATGAAATTAAAACATGGAAAGCAAACATTCTAAGCCTCAGAACTGTACATATATGAGCTTGGGAGAAGTTGTCCTTTAGTTATTTAGGTTATTGGGCTGAATATAAAACACTAGTTTCCTTTTACTGTAGAAATATGAAACATATCCCCACATGTACAGTCATGGTAGTAAATAATTTGTTACCTTACATAATCTTATTATTTTTCAGTTTATAATTAATCATCCATATGAGAGTAACAGCCTTGTACTTACATGCTTGGAAATGCATCTGCCTAAATCATTAGTCCACCCTACTGATGGACTAATTCTCTTATTGCTCTCTAATGCTGTAAAATATACAGTCAAGCTCTTCTTTAATTGTGTGCTCCTTGAATATTTCTTTGTCCAAAAACTACAACTATTTTGTTGATGTGTCTAAGATTTTAAGTTAACAAAATTAAGGGGGCTCTGTGTCTAAATGTTGCTGTTCTTCAAGAATGTTATGTTTGAGAATTTGTTCTCATTGTACAAGATTATGCATAGAGACACATCCTTTCAGAATGATTACGTAGTTACATTTGTTGCAAAAGTAAAAGCGTTGCCTGTGTAAATTTAGGAAAGCCAGTGAACTGGAAAACTAGGTCGCTGCAACACCATCTGCACACAGAGGGCTCTGTTGTCCTTATTCGGTAGCATTTTGCGCAGTTTTATTCTTGGAAATTAAATGGGAAATTACAGGCACTGGATTAAGATTATTTTGCAGAACTTTACAGTTTAATCATTTGATGGAAAGCAGATTAAGGACTGATCTTTCTCTTTTGTGTGACTTGGGGCAGGCAGAATGTTCCCAGACACTTCCTAATGTTTGGTCTCTCTCTTCTGCTCTGCCCCATTTTTTCAGAGGCTACTAATAATTTCAATCCAGGTTGCTGCAAGGTTAGTTGCCAGTGTGGTGGCTGTGCAAGGATTCACTCAGTTTTGCAGGCCCTATTCATTAAAATGAGATTTGATCACCTTATCACAGAAACATTTAGCTCGTTTACAGCTTAATCCCCTATGTTTATCTGCTCAGGACTCCCTGAGTTCAATGGGACATATTCTCAGGTGTATAGGACTGCAACCATAATTCATCAATTTAGTGTTTTTTCCAGAAATCCATATGAGAATCTCTTTTTTGATAGCAGTTCAATATTGACATAGCCACTTTGCCAAAAAGAGCAGATAAGATGGTACATTACCTTTCCCCCCAAAGTACCACTGGCAAGAGTGGAAGCAGTAGAAAACCACAATCATTCAGCATTATATATAAATGCTCACTTCCATTAGATGAGAAGGCAGATGAGGCAATGGCACTGAACCTCTTTAATAGCTTTTAATGAACCAAGTTATGCACAGCTTCAGGCACCCATGCACAGCTGCTTTGCTGCTCCCTTTCTGTGAGCAAACATAGCTTCCCATTACATCCAAACCAAGAAACCATGCTTACAAACAGGTCAGGATATGGAAGCCAACTTAAAACCATGACTTCATATCCTGGCTTGTTTGGAAGCAGTTAACCATAGTTTCCAAGTTTGGGCATAACAGGAAATGATGGTTAATTGAGGCTTCCTGGATTGCTCTACCATTTGTGCAAAGGGAGAAGTGAAGCAGTTGCATGCAGATGTAGGAGGCCTGTTCATATCTCAGCTTATTTAGCTAAGATTTAATTTATTTCATACATCTTGATGGCTCTATTATCACCTCATTTTTGTTACAACTGATCACTGAAAGTCCCAGAGCTTGAAAAAAATCTCAGAATGCTTCCATCTGTCTAAGGATTTGATACTGGTGCTTAAAAATTGGATAAGAAAGGGGAATCTGCAGGGCTGAAAACGTATTTTAATATTTTTGGTGGTGAAAGTCATTTTCTTCTCATGCTTCCGTCATAAGGAAAGCATTCCAGAGCTTTAAAGCTGCTTTGTGAGAATTTTAACTGAGAATTTAACTGAGTTCATTTTTTAGTTTGGGTAACAATTGTTAAAGTAAACCTTATAAATTGTGTCTTGCTCTCCTAGCATTGATTTGAAATTTCCTTCCACCAAAGCATCTTTAGAATACCTGCTATTACCATGTAATTTTTAGAGATCTGTGAGAAATGGTTGAAATGAGGAATTATGTATCTGATTGCAGTTTTAGATAAAAAGATTTTTCGGTGCGTCAAACTATTTTGTATTTATAGCTACCTTTTTTCAGTAAGTCGGACTATGTCCGACCTGTTAGAGGCTTGCAAAGTGGGGAAATATTTACCTGCAGCCTGGGCTAGGCACTGTACAGGGTGGGTACCTGCTGGATTTGTCCAGCAGGCACCCCCCTGGCCAGTACCTACCCCAGGGACCCCCTGTGCTAACTCACCCTGCCTGATTTGTGCAAATCGGGGAAGGGTGCGTTTTAAAAAAAATGAGCACGATTATTTGTGTACATTATTGTATAATTTTTTTTTTTAAGTAGAGTGACCACGGGCAGCCCCTCCAAGGTACTGTGGGGGGTCCTTGGAGGGGCACCTCATGGATGCCCCCGTGGAGATAGTGAAAGTCAGATTAACAGCTGGCCTTCGTGATTTCCCCCACCCCCAAGTTTTAAAAGTAAAAGTCAAGCTGTGGTGAGCCAAAAACAGCTTGCGGCAGAGAGGGGGAAAACGTCATCCCTCCCATGGTATCCCCTGGGATACCCAGGGGAGGACCAAGGAGGGAGGGGAGGGGGCACCCTACCCATGATGCGACCAATTGTCTGTTGGTCGCATGTTTGGTAGAGTGGCTTATAGGTCACACTACAAAGCTTGCTCCGCAGTGTGCATCCAGTGTTTTCTAAAAAAATTACCACCTAGCATACTCTAAATTATTGTGTCATCCAGTGTTTTCTAAAAAAAATTACCACCTAGCATACTCTAAATTATTGTGTCATCCAGTGTTTTCTAAATTTTTTTAGAAAAGCATACTCTAAATTTGCTAAACCTAGCATACTTTGCTAAACCTAGCAAACCTAGCATACTAGGTTTAATATAATATGCTAAACCTAGCATACTCTAAATTTTCCAAGTCAATTTACATTGATTAAAATGTAATCAATGTGGAAAAATTCAAATACCAAAGTACCACCAGCTTGATACTACCAGCATCCCCCTGCTGAGAGGGGACACAGAAGAGACCACCACCCAGGTAGACTGGAAGCATGCTTTACCACCGTGCTTCCTACTTTCTACCTGTGGCTGTCCCAGAGAGTCTTTTTGGGACTAAAAAACGCCGCCTCTGCAGGCTGGTGCATGAAAAGTTGCACAGCAGGGGGGGGACACCACTAGTGGGGCTGCCACCAAAGAGGCAGTACCAAAGGGTGTTGCTCCTTTGGAGGAGTCACTTCGGGGGTGAAGGAGGGTTAGGTCCACCCAGTCTGTTGTACAGTCCCTCCCCTCTGTTCATCTGCCTCCTTGTGTATATATAGTGGTATTAGACATACAATTATTTTCTGTTGGTGGGAGAAATGTGTTTTTAAAAGGCACAGAGAGGTGGGGGAGGTACAGGGAGTGGACATTGGAACATTAGAGGGTAGAAGGAAGGAACTATGATGGTGGAAGGCAGCTGGGTCATTATGGGGGTGGGGAGTACAACAGGGTGTTGGTTGCTCCCAAGCTGTCTTCCATATCAGAGAACCTGAGGATCCTTGGCGATAGTCCCCCTGGGTTGAAGGTACTGCTGCTGAATGCCAAGTCGGTGAGCAGGAAAACAAAAGCCATCCAGGACTTGATCCTGGATGAGCGTGCCGACCTGACCTGTATCTCAGAGACCTAGTTGGATGAGACTGAGGGATTAAATCTCACCCAGCTTTACCCATCTGGGTTCTCCGTGTTGCAGTAGGCAAGACATATGGGGTGGGGAGGCGCTCTACGTGGGGTTACCCTGGAAGACGGTTCGGAAGTTGCAGCTGGTACAGAATGCAGCCGCTCGCCTGATTAAAGGCTGCCGCCGGCGTGATCACATCACTCCGGTGCTCAAAGAGTTGCACTGGCTACCAGTTGTTTGCCGAGCCGAATTCAAGGTGTTGGCGTTGAGCTTTAAAACCCTGTACGGCTCCGGTCCAATATATCTCAAGGAGTGCCTCCAGCAACATCAAGTAGGCTGCTCAACAAGATCTGCCACAGACGGCCTTCTCCCTGTCCCATCAGCCAGAGAAACCAGGCTGGTGGGGACTAGGAGGAGGGCCTTTTCTGTGGCAGCCCCCAATTTATGGAACTCTCTCCCCAGTGACCTCCGCCATGCCCCTTCCTTGATTAGCTTCTGCCGTGCATTAAAAACGTGGCTTTTCAGGCGGGAATATGGGGTGGGTTAGGATTTTAAAGTTTTGTTCTGTTTTTAATTGTGTTTTATACTGTGTGTGAGTGTGTGTTCCCCCTCCCCTCTTGTATTTTATTGGATTGTAAATCGCTCAGAGTGGCTGGATGTCTGGCCAGATGGGCGATTCATAAATATAATAAATAAACAAATAAATAAATTCACAGTAGTCTATTGTGATTCTTTCCCCCTGTCCAGGTGTCCCATCCTGCAGTCTTCCAGTTTTGAGTGTGTCTCTCTGAAGGTGGGTGTTCAGGACAGAATAAGGATTCTGTTGGGGTGCCATTTGCCCTACTGGTCAACAGTTTCCCTTCCTGAGCTAGCTGAGGTTGTCTTGGGCTTGGTGCTGGAGTCTCCGCAGCTTGTTGTGCTGGGGGACTTCAACATATATGCTGAGGCTGCCTTGTCAGGAGTGGCTGAGGACTTCATGACCTCTGTGGCAACATGGGTCTGTCTCAATTAGTATCTGGCCCCACTCATTAAGCAGGGCACACTTTGGATCTGCTTTTCTCTGTAGGGTAGGATGGTGGTGATCTGGGGGTGGAGGAACTTTCTATAGTTCTGTTGTCATGGACAGATCAGATCACTACCTGGTGTGGTTTAGACTTGCTGGGACTCTGAGCCTCTTCGTGTGTGTGTGTTGATTAAGATGGTCCACCCCAGGAGATTGATGGATCCGGATAGTTTTCTGATGGCTCTTGGGGATTTTCCTGTCACCTCAGCAGGTAATTCTGTTGGAGCCTTGGTTGATCTTGGGAATGGAGAAATGGCCTGGAGGGTTGACACGATCACTCCTGAGTGTCCTCTTCCATTGAGTGGAACCAAACAAACACTCTGGTTTTCCATCACTGCAGGTGATGAAACAAGTGGGTTGTCGACTAGAGCGATGTTGCTGGAAAACTCAGAACGAGTCCAATCAAACACAAGCTAGCGCTCATTTGAAAATCTACTCCATGGCAATGAAGGCGGTGAAGAAATTGTACTTCACAACCATTGCATCTGCTCAGAATTACCCAGCGGAGGTTTGTTTTTTTTTTGTGGTCAGAGGCCTGTTCCACTTTGGCCCGCAATAAGAAGAGGTGGACCACTCGATAGCCCTCTGTAACCAATTTGTGTGTCGCTTTGCAGATAGAATCAATCATATCTGTTCTGACTTGGATGCCATAGTTGATACAGCTGGTGGATGCAATTTGGCTCCTGCTTTTAAATTTGTATAGCCTGAGGATGTGGACAGGATCAACATGTGTGCTGGACCCTTGCTCTTCCTGGCTTATAAAAGCAGCCAGTGGGGGACTGGGTGAGTGGGTAAGGGCAGCAGTGAATGCCTCTTTACAGCAAGTTGTGATTCTGTCTTGCCTAAAGGAAGTAGTGGTAATACCTTCGTTTTAAAAACCCTCCCCGATTCCCACTATACTGGATAATTTCTGGTTGGTCTCCAATATTCCATTTTGGGGCAAGGTGCTGGAGCGAGTGGTAGCTTCTCAGCTCTAGGGATTTCTGGATGAGGGGGATTATCTAGATCCATTTCTATCTGGCTTCAGGCCTGATTGTGGGGCAGAGACTGCCTTGGTCACCAGGAACTGGACAGGGGGAGTGTGTCCCTGTTAGTTCTGCTGGACTTTTTGGCAGCTTTCGATACCATGGTATCTTTCTGGGGCATCTGTCTGAGATGGGACTGGGAGGCAATCTTATGTGGTGGCTCTGGTCCTTCTTGGAGGGCAATCTCAGAAGGTGGTGCTGGGGGATTCCTGTTAGATGCCATGGAAGTTGGCTTGTGATGTCCCTCAGGGTTCTATCTTATCCCCCATTCTGTTGAACATATACATTAAACTGCTGGGAGAGATTGTGTGGAGTTTGGGGGTCCAGTGCCACCAGTATGCTGATGACACCCAATTCTGTCTCTCCTTTTCATCTAAATCCAAGGAAGCTGTTCTGGTTCTAAATTGGTGTCTGAATGGACTGGATAAAGGCAAATAAAATTGAAGCTTAATCCAAATAAGGCAGAAGCACTTTTGGTCAATCAAAAGGGAGATTAGGAAATAGGGATTCAACCTGTGCTGGATGGGGTTACACTCCCCCTGAAGTTTTGGGCTTGCAGTTTGGGTGAAATCTTAGACTCGACCCAGAACCTGGATGCCTAGGTCTCGGCATTGGCCAGGAGTGCATTTGCACAGCTGAGACTAGTGCGCCAACTGTGCCCATTCCTAGAGATGTCTGATCTGGCCATGATCACACATGTGTAACACACTCTATGTAGGAATGCCTTTGAAAACAGTTCAGAAACTTCAGCTGGTCCAGAGTGCTGCGGTCAGACTGTTGACCAGGGCTGGTTACAGGGAGCATGCAAATCTCTTGTTACAACAGCTTCACTGGCTGCCAATCTGTTTCTGAGCAGAATTCAGAGTGCTGGTTACGACCTATAAAGCCCTGTACGGCTTGGGACCAGGCTACCTGAAAGACAGAAACGGGAGTCAAGAATCAGGTGAGGGTCAAGCACAGGAGAAGGCATTGCAAGACCAGAGGCAGAAACGGAGTCAGGAACAGGTGGGAGTCAAACACAGGAGAGGACGTTTGCAGGACCAGAGGCAGAAACGGAGTCAAGAATCAGGCAAGGGTCAAACACAGGAGAAAACGTTGCGGGAACAGAGGCAGCAGTGGAGTCAAGAACAGGAGAGGGTCAGCAATCACTGAAGTGGGTCAGGAGCTCAGTGCAGCCACCACAAAAACTTGTGTGGTTGTGGCAATCTGAGCAAGAGGGGGAAGCCTTTTATAGGGCTTCCTGTGATTCCCAGCTGGCCTGCCTGTGTGGACTGACAATAATCCTGCAATCACTCACATGTCTGGTGCTAACCCTGCAAGCACTGGCATGGTAGATCAGGCTGCCTTCTCTATTAGGCCTCCTGCGGGAGCTGCAGCGCTCCATGGGCCGAGCAGATCCTGGCAGAGGGTGTGTGAATCTCTGACCCATAGAAGTACACCAAAGCACTCCTTTGTGCACACATTTCTCTGTTCCATCTGCCACCAGCAAGCTATTGAACAGAGAGGGGAAACTGAGGCCAGGAACGTGAAGATCATAAGTCCAAATCAGCTCCACCTGAGACCACACAGCATACAAAATATCTCCATTGATTCACATTTTTCTGCTCCACCAGAAACCCCAGTTCTTTGTGGTCTCTGTGCAACACACATATGGACTCTGCGCCTGCACGGAGCCTAGTTTTAGGAAACTTTTATAGCTGAGGAATTTTGGATGGGATCCCCCTCTATCCCAGTACATATATCCATAGCGGGTTTCTGCCTATTACCGTACCTCAGTTACTCTTCGACCGCCATTGTGGTTGCTTTGTAGCAAGCAGCTTCTATCGTCCCTTGAACTGCTACTTTGGAAATTGCTGAGGTTTTATTTGTTCTTTTTCTCTCTGCTGTCTTCCTCTTCTAGCTTTCAGTTACTTGATTGTTTTAATTATTTTCTTATTTGTGATCTGCAATCACCTGATCGCCTCACGGCATATGGCCCTGAAGGTGCCCTTTCGCAAATGTGTGTGATGTGGCAGTAAACTTCCCCCGACTGATGGGCATTCTCTCTTCTTGTTCCGTCTGGAAGAGGGGAACATTGTTGATACCTGTGCCCACTGCCAGGCAGTCACAAAACAAGCTCACCGGAACAGGTCAAACAGACTGAAGGCAGTTTTGTGGAAGAAAGCGTTGGGAACTGTGGAGACCCCTAGGCCAACTATGGCTCAGGATCGGCCCTCTTCACCCATTCCACAGGCCATGCTTAACATGAGGGTGTCAGGCGCTAGCACTCCACCAGTCTTGACTCTAACCATGGGCTGGACCGACCTGCCCATCCCTGGATGGCTGTTGGCTCTATCTGTGGCCAAAAAAACTGTCCAAAAGGCCCAGTCTTCGAAATCCTTGGAGGTGCAAAGAAAGAAGAAGAAGGATTCGAAGAAGCCTTCCTTCCCGTGCCGCTCGGTACCGATTTCAGCGCCGCATCTGTCTGATCCTCCCATACCAAGGACCTCCCATTCGGTACTGATACCCAAGCCAATCAGGATTACATCAGCTTCAGAGGGTGAAATAAGGGATCCTTCTCCACCTCAGCAGTGGAGATTGGAACCTCATGATCTGCCTCCATCTCCTACCTCTCATCGCAGGACTGCATCCCCAAAGTCAGTAGTGTCTCAGTATCCACACTCGAGAGCGGGAGAAGATGCTTATTGGCATTATGACCGTTGAGCTCGCTCTTGGTCCCCACTATTGGACTGGGATAGACAATTGGAGTGGTTCCTTTTGCCAAGACGCCCTCGTTACTGGGATGACTGGCAGTATGCTCATGGTCGAGACATCCACTACGACCAGTTATGGTATGTTGGAGCCATTTCCCCTCGGTACTGCTGCTCCCTTCCAGTGGCTATGCTGTCACGGCTGCCAGTGGACAATGTGTTCCGCTCGCCAATACCTCCGTTGCCTCAGGGCCCATCGGTCCCTCTTCTGAGTGAACAGCTGCTTTTGTTGCATTGACCTCCACTTTTGTTGCATTGACCTCCACCTTTTCCTGTTTGAGACCAGCCATCCCAGCCTCGGCCATCTTCCCCAAGTGGGCTCCTCTGGCCGGAGGTCTTGCCTTGTGTGGAAGCGGAGGACTATCCATCAGATTCTGCCTCCTGTTCTTCCGTGGCTCCTTCAGTTTTGTCACCAAATGTAGTGGTTGGCACATAGGATCCAGCCTCGCTTTTGGAGGATTTGGGCCATTTTTCTGACCAAATTCTCTGCATGGCCCAGTCCCTGGGGCTCGAAACCCAACAGCTGGTACAGAGACTCAAAGACTCTGTGTTCGATATCGTTTATTCAGACGCATCAACACTGATAGGGATTCCCTTTTTCCCCAACCTTGCCACAGATGGTGCAACGGTCATGGAAAGCACCATCTTCTATGACTCCTACTTCTAAAAGGTTGGAGAACATACACCACATCCATGAGAAGGATGCATTCTTCCTTTTCTCGCATCCTTGCATGAATTCAATAGTGGTGGAGTCTTCCCAGAGCAAACCTCATAAGGTGCATTCCTCACCAGTTGATAAAGAGTGCTGAAGACTGGATCTTATGGGTCATTGGATCTACTCAGCTGCCCTTGATCTTCGAGTCTCCAACTACCAGGCTGCCATCTCGAGATACCCGCTGTTTTGTGGGAGAAAATGAGTTCGCTGTGTGATTACTTACCACAGTTGGGTGTTGACTAGGGTGTTTCAATTTGAAGTGCTGTCTCTTTCTCGCCAACAGATCAACACAATTAGACATCAGGCAGATTGCGACACCAAGGCTACGGTGGGTACAATTGCCCTAAGGCGCCATGCTTGGTTAAGATCTGTGGGTGTGTCGCAGGAGGCTTGCTCGTGTATAGAGGACCTACCTTTCAATGGTGACAGCCTTTTCAATGGCAAGATGGATGAAGCGATGAATTCTGTCCAAAAAGCTAAGGCGACAGTGAGGAAGATATCTCTCTCAGTCAACCTTCTCCTTCATACAGACAGCGTAAGTGGACCCACCAACTTCCCTATTTTCAGTTTCAACCTCAGACTGACCACCAGTTCTGACAGCAGACTACCTACTGGTCATAAGAAAAGTGACACCACCGACAGACAGCATCTTTGACTACCCCACTCTTCTTCATACTTCTTCCTATCACCCTGTCTTCAGCACTCATCACTTTTACTTTCTTCCTATGTGGGCTGCCATAACATCAGATTCCTGGGCTCTCACCATTATCCAGAGGGTCTATAGAACTGAGTTTGACGTCCTCCCACCTTTGTATCACCACCCCGTCGCCTGTGCTGCAGTCAGAAGTAGATACCCTCTTAGCGAAAGGAGTGATCTGACCTGTCCCATCTCATCAGTTGTAGGACGGTATCTACTTCTGATACTTCACGGTGCCAAAAAAAAGGATGGAGGACTTCACCCTATCCTGGACCTCGGAGATGTCAATTTCTTTTTTTTCTTTAAAAAATAATAATATTTTATTTACTTTTCAAAACAAACTACAACAAAATACAAGAATATCACAAAAACATAATCCAAACAACATACAATAAATCATAAAGTGCACCCCTCCACCCTCCAAGGGACCAATTAATATACTTCCATCCTTTTGATCAAATGAAGTCCAAATTCCAAAAATATATCATATCCTGACAAGGCATGTTTCCCTTCCCCTTTATTAATACATAATCTAGTAGTTGATTCCATATATCCATAAAATTATTCTTCTTTAGCAATCCTTTTTGGAGATGTCAATTTCTTTATCACACCCAGGAAATTCCAAATGATCACACTAACGTGGATTTTACCCCTTCTTCACAAGGGAGACTGGTTTGCATTGGTGGATCTAAGAGATGCTTATTTCCATATCGCAATCGATGAGGAGAGCAAACATTACCTTTGCTTTCTCTTAGATCCTGATGCTTTCCTGTTTCGCATCCTACCGTTTGGCCTAGCAGCAGCTCCCTGGGCTTTTACAGAGTGTATGGTGGTAGTCTGCATCCACCTCCGACTCCAGGGAGTACAAAGCTACCCAGGGAGTACAGAGCTGGACGACTGGCTGCTTGTCGCCCCCGCAGAATTTTTATTTATTTATTTATTATATTTATACCCCGCCTTTTTTCCTGCAAGGAACCCAAGGCGGCTTACATAAGCTTTTTTTTGGAATAATTTCCCTTACATGCACTCCCTTGCACAAGTTGGGGCTGTATGTGAATCACGAGAAGTTAACCCTCTGCTCCACACAGACAATACATACAGTACATCGGGGCCATCTTGGATGCAACCAGAGGATGGGTGTACCTCCCTCAGACCGAGCAACTACACTGGTTATGTTAGCAAACACTTTTTATCAAACCAGAACTGTAACTGCATTCACTATCCAATGCTTGCTAGGACTAACGGCTGCCATGATGGCAGTAGTGGTGTTCGCCAAACTCCGAAGGAGACCCTTGCAGAATTGGTTTCTCTGCACCTTCAATACCATGAAAGATGCTTGCTGGATGCGTTTACACGTTCTAATGCGCGCACACGCACACGCTCTCTGCCTCCTACATTGAGAGAGGAGAACAAAATAGACATTCAAGTGTTTCCTTCCCATTCAACCTTTGCACTGACATGACAAAACCTCCAAGGCAGTTTGGTTGTGCAGGTTGGCAATGGACGCCCCAATTCAACATTAAATTTTGGATCCTTCCTTGATTGACTTTGAGGGACCAATAGCACCATATATGGCACACAGACAGAGCGTTTCTCCCAGCTAGCCTGTCGTCTACTCTGGGTGTCTGCCTTCTGGCGGAGGAAGGATTGAGCATGCATATGTGAGCTGTGCGTGCACAAAGCAGTCCAGACTCTGAGCCAGAGTGAGAAGTGGAGGTCCAAAAAGGAGAGAAATGTCTACCATGTGGCAGGAGGGTTTGGGACGGGGAGCCAGCGAACTGGCAGGACTCTGCATGTGCCCCATTCCCTGTCTCAGTCCACCTCTTCCTTTCTCTCCCTTGATTTATGGGAGAGATTGGAAGGGGAATTGAGGTAGGGGCATATGCACCTCACAGCATGCATCCGCAGCACTTCATTTCACTCCTTCCAAGATATTTTATGCTGGGAATGCTTTCCCTCCAACCTTAATCACTCCCCCCTTAAAGGCTTATACAGTGTCCTGGACTCAGGCTGGGGTGGATTAGAGTTGGAATGGTAGCTGACCCTATTTTTTTATTTTTTTCCTTATATTTATTAATCGCCCATCTGGCCGGCCACCCGGCCACCCTGGGCGATGTACAATTAAAACAATACAATAAAACAATACAATAAAATATGATCATTAAAACAGTATCAAAATTCTTTTAAAATCCTAACCCACCCCATATTCCCGCCTGAACAGCCATGTTTTTAATGCACGGCGGAAGCTCATCACAGAGGGGGCATGGCGAAGGTCACTAGGGAGGGAGTTCCATAATGTGGGGGCCACCACAGAGAAGGCCCTCTTCCTAGTCCCCACCAGCCTGGCTGCTCTGGCTGATGGGATAAGGAGAAGGTTGTCCGTGGCAGATCTTGTTGAGCGGCCTACTTGATGTTGCTGGAGGCGCTCCTTGAGATAAACTGGGCCGGAGCCGTGTAGGGTTTTAAAGGTCAAAACCAACACCTTGAATTCGGCTCGGCAAGCAACTGGTAGCCAGTGCAACTCCTTAAGCACTGGCGTGATGTGATCACGCCGGCGGCTGCCCTTAATCAGGCGAGCCGCCGCGTTCTGTACCAGCTGAAGCTTCCGAACCGTCTTCCAGGGTAACCCCACGTAGAGCACATTACAGTAGTCTAGGCGAGAGGAGACCAAGGCATGAACCACTGATGGGAGCAGATGATTGGGAAGGTAGGGGCACAGCTGCCGTATCAGATGGAGTTGATACAGTGCTGCCCAGCTCACAGCTGCCACCTGAGCCTCCATGGACAGCTGGGAGTCTAGAATGACCCCCAAGCTGCGGACCTGGTCCTTCAGGGGGAGATGTACCCCAGCACCAGGTCAACATCCCCTAACCTCCCCTTGTCTCCCACCAGAAGTACCTCGGTCTTGTCAAGTACTTGTCAGGGTTCAGTTTCAACATGTTCAACTCCCTAATTCCCCCTTTAGGATACCATAAGCTGTTAGTGGCTCAATCAGGCCGATTTCCCCCCACCCCGTTTTCCTCACTCCCCTCTCCCCCCACTATCACCCGTAACATATTGTGCCTCTTGGATAACAAAGAGCATGTTCAGTCCACCTTAGTCTGTGTTTGGATTTCATTTTTTAAAAAATACGAATTATTTTTCTGCATTATCAGGGAGTTGTTTGAGTATACAGAATCAACTACCTTGTCTGTGGGTGGCCCCATTTTGCTGCCCAGCTGATAAAGCATGGGACCACCACTCTTGGTATTAGAAGGAACAAATAGGGCCCATATCAAAATGTTACAGTATAGCTCCAGCCAGCCTGGAACAGGATCTATAGTATGGGTTGGGGTGGGGGAGAGATTTCAGGAAGGAGGAAAAGAAAAGCAACTCGTTTTTTTTCTTCCCCACCCTCCTTCCCTTGCTATGCTGTGTAGTGCTAAGAAAGGAGCTCACCTTTCGGACTGACTTCAGTGGGAAGAAGGTTCTAGAAAATGGGGAAAGTTTTTCTTCTCCCACCCCACCTGCTGGAGCCTCCCTATCTAGTACAGGGAGGGGAATTCTTTAACCTTATGGTGTGCATTCCTTTGACTCTGTTCCCTTCCTGATGGGTGGGCCGGCAGCCTGGTGCTGTCCAGATGTTTTGGACTACAACTCCCATATTCTCTGACCGTTGGCCATGTTAGAGGGGGCTTATATGAATTGTAAAATGGAGGGCACCAGGTTGCCTACCCCAGACTTGGGGGCTTGAATTTTGAACAAGCCAATTCCTCCTCCTTCCTTCTCTTTTTTGAGAAACCCCCTCAACATTCCATAACTCCTGGATTGAGCATTGGTCCTTGGGCAATTTGGGGGGTTTAATTTACTTTAAATTACACAGCAATATACTTGTGCCTATGTGGGGATCCTGAGAGTATGCAGAAGCCAATACCTTATTTTTGGTGTCCTAGTTTTGCTGCCAGACTGATAGGTACCAGACCACTCAAGTTCTGTGTGAAGAGGAGGTTTAATTATCATTTGTTTACTTAACCAGGATGATGATCAGCAATGCTGCCTGTTCCATTATTTCCAGAGTGTACCTTCAGTGAATCATGAAATATCTGCGGAAATGTTTCTTCTGTTTGGTCTTCCTCTAAATTATGATGCTTGCTATTATGTAACTAAAGTTTGTCATCTTTAATTCCCCTTCTGTTCCTCCCCCCCCCCCCCCCTTGTACTCTACATGCTCCACTGCCAAAGCAGGCAGCTTGCCAGGAAACTGTGACTCCTAGAACAGCATTGGAAAGTTAAGGGTAAAACATGCAATAGCCAGAGAAACTCTATTCCAAATGGACTTGTGTAGAACAGTGATATCCAGTGACTTGTTAAATTAGCTGCAGATGTAGGTTGTCTAGCAGTGTCTAAGGAGATATGCAGTATCTTCAATCTTTTTCAAGCATAGTGCTTTGCTAAAGTCAAATCAGACTGAAGCAAAATTGCATATATACAAGGGTAGGCAGCCTTCAAGAAATTAGGTAATGTGATCAGGCAAGTCGCTGAATTGGACGGCTGCAAATTTCATAAGAGGAGCGTCTGAGTGAGATGAGGTAAGATTGCTAGTGCAGGAATATGATAGTTTGACCTTGGATGTTAAGTTTGCTATTCAAATATTTACATTTATAAATTGCCTTGTAGTGACATTTGCTGCCCATTCAGTGCTTGGTTTTGGGCAAGAAAAACTCTGAGAATAGGAGCAATTGATAGCTCTCCCTTTTTGCATGTATTTATCGGCTTGTTTTGGTATTCTACATCCCTTCACAGAGACCTATGTGAATGAAATGTTGGATTATTCATCTGTATCTCATTAGTTTGAATGGAGCATCTAAACAAAACCTTAAAATGTAAAATGCCTGCTAATTATGTACTGTACAATTTTCTCATTACTACTGAATGCATTGATCCAGAAGTGCGATGTATTATTTGATGCATCATATATTAAAAGATTATTTTAATTTTGGATATTAACTTTACCTTATGAAAGGATGCTAAATGCTGATGGTATTGTTTATGCACAGCCTGAAATTCATCCAGTATTCTAGACTATTTCTCAAACAGATTATTTCCTATGTTTTCTCTTATATCTATAATAGCAGTTGGACAAATTCTTTTTAGAATTTAAAGGACTATGCTGCTTGTAATTTTGGTTCTGGATTTTTGGGAGAGACCAGAAATAACAGAACAACTGTACTGGCTCAGCAACCAGATTATCTGATTGCCCAAGCTAGAGCCAAGCACAGTGGGGAGAGGGTGCAAGCTCCTTCTACCAGTTATGTCCTTACTGTTGTCAGGAAATTCATAGCTGGAAGTCCCAGATGGTGGATTGTTTGTCCTGGAATGGACACTGCAGGAAATGTGTACTGCAATGTAAGAACATAAGAACAGCCATGCTGGATCAGACCAAGGGTCCATCTAGTCCAGCATTCTGTTCACACAGTGGCCAACCAGCTGCCCACGGGATCCCACAAGCAGGACATGAGTGCAACAGCACCCTCTTGCCCCTGTTCCCCAGCAACTGGTGTACATAGGCATACTGCCTTTGATACTGGAGGAAGCACATAGCCAGTCAGCACTAGTAGCCACCAATGGTCTTCTCCTCCAATGTAGTACATGGGTGGGTGGTCAGCCAACTGGTGAGACTGTGGGCTGGATTTAACCCATGGTTTGTTCATTGTCTACTGATAAACTTCATGCTCAACTACTTGGTATAACCATATTCAGTATCTAATGCACTTGGGTTTCTCTAACAAGCTCTGAGAGGTAGTACCTTGGTTGTAAGATTAAATCTCTTCCCCCTACACCCAATCCTGCTGTAAGTCTTGGCTCACTCTGAATCTAGCTGTCATTAAGAGAGGAGGCCAAGAGGGGAGTCAGAGCAAGCTATGGATCAAAGCCAGAAAAAATAGATACTGATGAGTTGCAAAATTGCTGGGCAGTTCTTAGATTTAATCAAATCCAAGGACAGGTAGTCAGGCATGAAGTCAGGTTGAGGGGGGCAGGTAGGGAGTGCAAATTGCTGGACAGGCAGTTGTAAACAAGAGAGGATTGTGATGTGAAAAATAATACACAAGTGCAAGAGTAGGCAGAAGGTAGATGGAAATCTGCTGATAGATTTCCGTGTGATTTGCAGTAGTTAGATCACCAAGGATTTCTGCCTCCTAATGGTTTAACTGTAGTGACAACAAAAAGCTTTATTTCCCCCCTAAATTAGGTGGCTGAAATCAAATGCTTGGGTAAAACAGAAGTAGATTTGTGTACAAGCTCCAGTTCTGGTACTGAAAACAAATTCCTGGGCTAAGCAGGTACTACTTAGAGGCATCGTGTTCTGCATTTCTATTCTTCAATTCTAAGTATATTTTGCAAGCCTTAAAAGTCTGCTCACCCATAGTTACAGGCAATAAGGCTGCAGCAGAAAAAGTTTATAGTGCATATTAGAGCTCATCAAGCTGGGGAACTTCCCAACTTTTGCATGGTGAAGTAGGGAAAGCCCTGGCTACAGATCCAGGAAAACTTGGGTTTGAGTCTGACAATTGTGGGTGGACATATTAACTGACAAATGTTGTCATTATTTTGCATCAGACTATATTGGAAAGTTAGCTTTGAGATATTATTTTGAACATAAAAATTTAAAACCTGCCCCAACATAGACATAGACATTGAGGAAAGAACAAAGGGAAAAGGGGAGAGATCAGGAAAGTGTAACTAAAAAGAAAAAAAAGAGTTAAGATAAGCCAAAGAACACATGCAAAAGATAACACGATCTATAAGGATGCCTGATTCTTGAAAGTGACTGCCTATGGGCAACGGCTAACAAAAATAGCTCAGGATATTACTATCATGACTGAGAGCCAGTGTGGCGTAGTGGTGAGAGTGTTGGACTGGGACTCGGGAGATCTGGGTTCTAGTCCCCGCTCGGCCATGAAACTCACTGGGTGACTTTGGGCCAGTCACTGACTCTCAGCCTAACCTACCTCACAGGGTTGTTGTGAGGATAAAATGGTGAGGTGGAGGATTATGTATATAAGCCACCTTCGGTTCCTTGTAGGAAAAAAGGTGGGGTATAAATTAAATAAATAAATAAAAAAAATAAACATTACTATGTGTGTGTAATACTAAGGGAATTAAGTTGCCATGGGATTCTGTATCTTAGGTTCTTCAGTGGTATATTAAGAACACAGGCCTGATTTTTGTGGGTCATTTTAATACCTATTTCATACTCCACTTGGTTACTAGACAAATTAGGCCCCAGTTACTTCAACACCCCACTTCCTGCTTCCATTTCTTTCTTTCAACTAGGGAGACTTACTTAGTAGTTCATCATTTTTCTTTTTATATTTGACTTCTGGTTCAGTATGATTGACTTTGCAGATTGTGGTTTTGCTATCATGTTCATACATATAACGTATATGAAAAATCCTGGCTTTGTTGTTGGCAAACTAGTAAGTAAAATTACTACGGATAGCATCCAGCAATGTTTGATATTATTGTGCTTAGGAGATCATCAGCCTAATTCTATACATGTTTAGTTAGAAGTACGGTAAGTCTATTGAGTCCAGTGGACATTTGCTCCCAAGTAAATGAGCATAGGATTATGACACGTGTCTCTTGACACACTACTGTAGCAATTCCTAGACATTGTAAAGAATACAGAAGTTCAGATTTCACATCAAAAATGCTTACCATTGGGTTTCTTACTTTCTTTCTACAGGGTTTTTGTGAACAGAAGTCTAGCCATGGAAAAAATAAAGTGCTTTGGATTTGATATGGATTATACATTAGCCGGTGAGTGTATATGAATATGTATATTTTTTAGAATTGTACCTCAAAGCTGAAGGAAGCAGGAATTGATTGGTATCCTTCAGGACAGCAGATACTTTTCTCAGTAGCATTCATTTTAGATAATGGAAGAACTTAGCAGCCTGCATCATGTGGGCTTTATGCTGTCCTCAGTTTTGTTAAAACCTAGGAAGTTCTTAGCTCGTCTGTGCTCTATAGCCCATTGAGGGAGGTATGCAGTCTGTTTTGGTGAAGGTCTGTTCACTTTAATCTATGAACCCTGCCACTATAGATGTCCAAATCCTTAAAAACTTATTTCGAAATGTCTTTCTTCCTAACTTCCTCATCAGTGTCTTTTCTTTCTTTTGTTCTGGATAATGTCATTTCTCCTTCTCCCCAGGTTTGCAGTTTAGGTATGGCTTTTGATTTTCTTTTTCCTTAGGTTCCTTTTGTCCAAGGTTTCTCATTTTAATCTACTTAAGATCTGCCCTTTTTTCCAGTTGATATCGCTAGAATATTGGTCCAATCTCTTGTCTGGTGTAAATCTGTAATATGTTGCTGATTGCACTCTGTTTCTTCTCAAGCCATTTCTGTCTGTGCTCAACACTGACACCTGCCTCATCTTTTGTCTGTGTCGCTGACTTTGATAATCTAATTTGGTCATGTAATTGTTTTATATTTTCCCTTGCACTGCTTTGTTCTACCTTACTGTGCTGTTCATGTACCTCCAACTTTCCTTTAAGGATTTCCTTCCTACTGGCTTTCTCTTCTTTTGCTTTCTCTGCTCCTTGTTCTTATATCTCAGGTGTCAGCATATTTCTTTCTAAGACCAAAATACTATTACTTGCTTGTATTTCTGTGCATTTTCTTTAGTGCATTCTTTACTGGAATAAAACAAAATAAGCCAGGTTGGTCTATATGAAAAATCCCAACACCTTCATTAAGACTAGGGATGGGTGGCCCACCCGGCACTCAACTTGCGGCGCGTGAGCTGAGTGTGAGCGCCAGCTGAGGTGCTTGCTGGACTTCCGGGTCCCCGGCTCTATGTTGTTTACGTAGAAAATAGTGTAAAATACATTAAAAACAGCCTAATTTGCACAAATTAGGCCATAATTTGAGCAAATTAGGTTGTTTTTAATGTAAACAATGCAATTTTCTATGTAAACAACATAGCGTCAGAACCCGGAAGTTGCTTTCCCTGGCTCAGCTCACTAGAACGCGAGTCATGCCGGGGAAAAGGTAGGGTGAGCAGAGCTTGGGGGGTCAAGCCTGGCGAGTTTGCCAGACTTCCACCTCCCAATTGCGCTCCGCGCACATCCCTAAAGACCAACCAAATATGCTCAAAATCATGGGCAAGCTTTTGAGATCTCCATCTGGCAAGATTTTACAAAAAGCAGGTTCGCAGACAGGAAGTAGAGTGGAAAAGAGGCTGGCTTGATGTTGAAGTCATGAAGAGGTGTTTAAAGATGCATCTCATGCCTTCTGCATATAAATTATTTCATCTACCTCTTCCACTTTCTGGCTCTTTTCATTGTCATGTCTCCTCTTAGACTGTAATTACAATAAGTAGAAAGATGGTATGGCACACCAAATTTGTGCCATGCATACTCGCATGCATACTTGACTAAAATGGGCAGCCTTTTACCATAAGAGGACATATTCCCAGTTATTTATACTGGGAATGGGGGGGAAATCAAATTCATAGGTGCCAGCCTCACAGGATGACAAGTGATTACCCTGAAGCTGCTGTTGCTGCTTAGACCCCCTCATTTCGGTAATACGTTTCTGTCTTGGCACTATTGTATTGGATCCAAATATGTTTGCAGAATAAATACTACAAAATTATATGTAGTGACAAAATGCAGCTATAATCTGCAGAAGAAGGTGTGTGTGTGTTTTCCCACTAAATATTCCCAGTAGCCAGGGATAATTTTGAATGGGGGAAAGGTTAAGCAGTGTTTCCTGCCATTCCCCCGATCAAATTTGTAGCCCGTTTCAGCTACTACTCATCAAAAACACCGAAGTCCCCATAACTATCTGAAACTATTGCACATGTCTCCCCTTGTAATGTCTAGTTTGGTCCTGATTGGCAAATAGGAAGATGGAGAACTAGATGTGAATTAATATAAAAGGAAATGTTTCTGTAACTTGCTTCTCGTCATAAACCTTGTTGAAAGTTTTATAATCTTTGTGGGAGTGATCATATGTAAGTAGCTAAGGTAGTTTAAGAAGCTGTCATTGTACATAAATTGCTCATGCCTCTTTTGGATGGGAACTACTGGTAAAAGGGAGGTTGTATCAAGACATGCTTGGTATATGACAATTGATATTGCTAACTATATATGTATCAATGCATTATTACATTGCATTATCTAGCTTCATGTTTCAAATGCTTTGTCTTATGCTCAATCTTGTTGACCTGTGTCACTGGGATAGTGAGATTACTTTGTAAATTTCAGTTTGCTGATTTACATTGTAATAATTGCAGAGAGCAGAATTGGAAAAGGCATTTTCATCACAGTGATCCAAGTTGTCTGTTTCTGCTTGTTCTAGAACAGGGGTGGGAAACCTGTGGCCCTCTAGATGTTGCTGAACTGATGCCCACTAAACTAAAACTATACTCTTCTCTCTTCCACCCACAAATTTATTGGGATTGCCTTTCAGTGGTCACTATCTCAAATCCCTGTTCAGGGATGAAATTCTGGGGGAGCTTGAGTCAGTCACTTGCTGAACCCATATAGGGTTGTTGTGAGGAAGAAATTGGACACTTCTATGTATGTTTCATCTCCTTGGAGGATGGGAAACCTACAAATTTGATGGATAAATAACAACTACTATCCCTCATCAGCTCTGACCTAGACCATAATCTGTTTTTCTAAAACTAGAATATAGTGTATTTGAATTAGTGAACTAACTAGGTATTTATAAGGACTTCTACATATGTTTGACAAGCACAGATACAATTTTTAAAGATTCTTGGAAAGATGACTAGCCAAAGATATTGGTACTAAAGGACTTACTTATTTGAAATCTCACTATTTATTTCTCATATTTGCACAATATGATCAGTGCATATGTAAGCTTGCACATAGGCTTTCCAGGAGGTGGAAGTATGTGGAAGATATTAACTATATTTTTTCATATTAATCCAAAGTTCTGCACACGCAGTATTAATCCTCACAATAACCTCATAAGACAGGCACAGCATTCCTGATTTTAACTACATACCCTTCAGAAAATGACAGATTCAAGGCAAAATTATAATGTAGAATTTATGTGTATATGTATGCTTGGCTGTATGTGTAAAACCTTTGTGGAATACATAGCAAAGTTAACAGAGTCTTAGAATTTTGCTGTTACTTGGTGTATTTTACTTGAAATTACGGCTTGGATCCTAAGATAAGTTAATTTAAGGATGCTTGCGGAAGTGAAGTTTCCTGTTTCCTCCCTGTGACAGCCACCTGCACTCCCTGCAAAGCCTTTGTGGAGAAAACCTTTCTGAACATTGTGGGATGGGGGGGGGGAGCTACTAGAGAAGAGGGGAATCATCCCCAAATCAGGTTTGGATCCTAAGCTATATTAAATTAAAGAAGTTCATGGAAGTAAAGTATTCCCATCACCACAGAAGTCCCCACACCACCACATTCCATGTTGTTTAGGAGGGCCCTCTGAACTTCCAGAGAAACTTTTTGGATGGTGCAGGTGGATACAAGGGGAGGAAAGGATAGGAAACTTTCCTTCTATGAACATCCTTAAATTAGCATCTCAGGGTTCAAACCAAGATGTCTTTTTTTGTGAGAATTTCTGGCCTATTAAAAAATGGGAAGGGAACCCCCCAAAAGACAGGCAAAAATTAAAGATACAATGGGATAAACAAGTATTGCAACATAGGAGGCTGAAGAGCCAGCATATCCAAATTTGAAATGGTCTTCTTTCTGAAATTCCTTGATGAAGGACCATTAGGGTCTCAAATGTGTTGGACTACAATCAATATTTATATTTTTCTTTGCCCCATTGTTGTTGTTGTTTTCATTTTTGCTTGTCTGTTTCAAAATAGGACAGGTCTGTTTTCAGCTGAGTCTTCAGATGAACTGTGGTGATGAAAAGTACCGGTGATAGACCAAATATTTACAGTTTTGTTATACTCCAGAATAAAAAAAAATGAATTTAGAAATTGTAGGGATTATATTTAGTTTCTTGGTTTCTGTTCCAAGTAGGGCATGCTACTTTCACACTTTTAAGTGTTTATAGTCATATGGACTAGGTGTATTTTTTAAACTTAAACTGGGATTGACAGGATTCTTATAGAAAATAGAAGGGGAAATATAGGTTGCATAAAAGTGCTTAAAGGGGGCTGCATAGAGACCACAGCAAGGATGTGGCCAACTACCACATTGTTGTAGCACAGTTATGCCATATTGTATTGTGTGTGTCCTGCATTAAATTAGAGTTGACCAGCTTACCATCTAGATCTGAAAAGCTAATGCTGATGGAACTGAGGTTCAACCAGAATGTTTCTGTGGAGAGAAAGCAGGACCGGACACCCACACCCACACCGCCTCCTGCATAATCCCTGCCTAGGGCAGAGACGGTTCAGTTCCGAGCAACCATTTACATCAACCGACATTTACATTTACCTCAATGGGACACATCTGCATACACCCCAATGGTTCCCGCCGGCAGTCTCAAAGAGCTGCCAGGTACCCCCAAGCACCCGGGAGGCGCCAGAACCCTGCTGGACAAAGCCCGTTCAACCTGTCAGCAGAGGAAGAGGAGGGGGCGAGGGAAAGGGTAAAAAGGGGACTACCAAGCCCATTGAGGTTGTTGGAAGCAAGGTGCAGGACTGCACGGAACAGGTCTGCGACTCCGGTTGGGACTAAGCCTTGCAACCCCAAGCAGGACGCTTGGTAACCGGCTGTAAGTCAGAACAACTTGCAGTGATATTATTTCTAGTAAGTTCAGGTTCTTTGGTGCCAATACTGTCTGTGTTTTCTGCAAGCCTTCTTTAGGCTGAATGTGTATTGGAGATCTACGCTCCATTAAGTTTTATAGACTGTACTGTGTTTACTGTGAAATTCCTTATCTGACCGATTCGCTAAGCTCAATTAAAGGTGTTATAAACAAATCTCTGCCTGCCTGCCATCAGCTCTTGCCCAGTGTCTTTTGATGCGGTTGCCCTCAGCTCACCGAGGAACCGCATAAGGGGAGTTTTTACAGTGCCGGTTAACCTGTTAACTCCCGAACTCATGCAAAAGGACCGGCACCGGTTTAACAGTTTCCATTTCAGAAGGGAAAGATCTATACTAGGGACAGACAGGCCTCAGGCTTACAGGATCCACTTTGGGTTTCTTTTATTAGAACCTCAAGGTCTATCAACTGGAGTCAGGTGCAAAATAATACCTGAGGGCAGACGTAAAACAAACAGAATTAAGGAACAGGGTGCCTCTGAGCACATGGCTCGGACCAAGGATTTGTTTTAGTATTGGACCTAAGCTTTCAGTCCACAAAAATCCACTCCTGGTTCCCCAGTATAAACTTTCTTAATTTCAACACCCTAATATAAAGGGAGGGAAAGCCTTTTTGTTGCTCTTGTTAAACAATAGGAATTTCTCATTCAGTTCTAATCAGAAAGCAATTATAATTCATCTATTTCTTTTTTGCTGAAATCTGCTCAAATCTGGGCCCTCTACCCCTTACAAGGAACCCAGCAGCTCTTTCCCCGTATGAGGTACGAAGTTGGAGGGTGGTAAAATCCAAACAGGAGCATTGAGGCCTAACGGTTTTGAAGTAAAAATAAACAAAATGAAGGAGGCCACTCTCAGATACAAGCAGTCACATTATTACTGCTAAGATACTAGGCCTATGCAAGGAACAAGCCTAATCTATCTCAGACACATGAGTCACACCATTCAAGTTTAATGGTTGCTCTTTATTTTCAAGAAATTTCTCCTTCCCTTGGTGGTTGGGGTAGGGGTGGGGTGGGGATTTCACCAGCCCTGACAGAAGTCCTTTAAAGCTATTTCCAGGGCTAAAGACAAAAAGAGCAGGAGCACTGACCAGCCACTATTCACTTCCCTTCCCCATGCAGCAACTCCTTTTTTAAAGTTGGGAGAAAAAAATAAAAATATTTCCCCCCCTATACAGGTATGCCATATAAGAAGGCGATTTTGGGGTGTGTGTGTGTGTTTGAGTGAGAGTGAGAGAGAGAGAGAGAGAGAGCAAGAGAGAGAGAGAGAGAATTTGAGTTGTAAAACCAGCTCTAATACTAACCATACTATCTTACTCTCCTCATCTCCTATGCAATCTTCATTGTCAACACACACAAAAAGACGCTATCATGCAGGAATCTACAAATGGTAGATTTCCTAGATTTCCTTTAACAAATTCTTTTTCAGTAGTTTTAATGAATCAGTGTAAAGTGAACAAGTCTCAAATGCAGTCAATCCTATCTACACACTGCAGGAAAGAGCAGTGGGGTTGAGCACTACTGATCTCATAATAACCAACCAATGAGGGAGTGTTTTTGCTCTGCCAGGAAATTTTTAATTTTTAAACAGATTTTTTTTTTTAGAACAAAATACTTCACATAGGACCAAAAGAATTGCAATGCTAAGGGTGAGCTGCTTAATAAAGTAATACTACTAAAAGTGCAATATGACATTTTGGAAAAATCCTTATTGAGAGTAAGACTCCCTTGTAGATCTGCAAATAACCCAGAAATCTACCAGTAGATCCTGATCTACCTTCTGACTACCGCTGGTCTGTACCATCTCAATTTTTATTTTTTTTTAGTCTTGTCACAGTCATCAGAGTAGTATTTCAAGTGATAGGAAAGTTTTGTGCATGTATAATATTAGGTTTTGCAATTCAACTCAATTAGAGTTGAATATGTGGAACAAGATATTCAAAGGAAAAGGTTTAAACACCTGTTACAAAGCCTAAAATACATGGCAAGTGATTTGATAGAAGAAACAGGATTGTCTCTGTTTATCAAAACTACCGTATTCTAACATTGTCCAATCATTAAAAAAGATACAGTGAAGAGGGATGCAGGGACTTAAAAGAAGAAAGAAAGAGGGTCCAAGATGTAGTGGCTAGACAATATAGCAGTTAGTTCTCATCACAGATAAGGTAAACAGGGAAGGAACAACTGGGAACTTTTAGATGGAGAGAAGAAAGAGACTTGTGATCATATTACCCTATTAGATTGCATTTTAACCATAATGGTGCCTAAGGTAGGTGACATGGACACAATTCATTAATTTACAACTAAGATTATTTGCGAAAGTTTTAAGTGTAGATTTCAGTGGGAAAGGGTAAACTGGGAGTTTACCCCAGTTTACACAGAGAAATATGCTGCAGGATATGGTCTAAATTTGGAATCAACCAAGGAGGAGATAGGTCCCTAAATATAGAGGTGCCAAGGAAAACGATAGAGCATGTCATGTTGACTTGGTGTCAAATGTATAAAGTAAAATGTTTTTTAATCTGTTTCAAGTTTATAAATATTGTCTGCTGTTGCTATCAAATATTGTCTGCTGTTGCTATCAAATATTGTCTGCTGTTGCTATCCATTCAGAAAAATACTGAATGGATGTTGGTAATGTTAAGTATTATGTTTATCAGATACTAAGGACTGGTGCCAAAAGATTGGTGGCTTCCTCTTCACTTTGGTTAAGAGATCAGGAGCCAGCCGCAGCAATGCATGTTCCATTACTTACCTTTTGGGAGTAATTTCCTGTACTTCCCTTAAAGGTAGTTAAGGAAAATGTTGGCACCAGTCTTATCCATGCGTAATGCTAACCAGTGCTCCCATTTAACCAGGATCTGAAACTTGCATTGAACATTGGAGCCAGATTTTGATTAAACAGGAACATAGGTTAGCATTGACTATGGTTAATGCTGGTGCTGAACTTTCTTTTTGCTGCAGTTAAGGTGATGGGAGTAGGAATTTGCTCTTGAGAGCAAGGGGTGGGAGAAGGGAGTGTCATTTTCACAGCTGGCTCCTAATCTCTCAACCAGGGTTAAAGGAGAGTCACAGACCTGGTTTGCACGTAATGGTGTCAAATCATGGATTAATTGACCCACATTTTGCTGGACACATGGCACGGCCATTTTGAATATTCAGCCCCCGATCAGGGGTTGCTACATGACATCCAAACCTGGACATTATAGGTTAATCATGCATTAAACAACCCACAGTTAACCTGTACTTATTAGTTAGGTTAACTGTGGGTTGTTTAACCCACAATTAACCTATAGTGTCCAGGTTCAGATGTCACGTAATACCCCCGATCAGCCCAATTCAAAAAGGCTGTGGAATGTGCCAAGCATGAGCCAGTGTGGCGTAGTGGTGAGAGTGTTGGACTGGGACTTGGAAGATCCAGGTTCTAGTCCCCACTGAGCCATGAAGCTCACTGGGTGACTTTGGGCCAGTCACTGACTCTCAGCCTAACCTACCTTACAGGGTTGTTGTGAGGATAAAATGGACTGGAGGAGGATTATGTAAGCCACCTTGGGTTCTTTGCAGGAAAAAAGGCGGGATATAAATACAATAAATAAATAATAAAAATAAATACATGACAAATTGTATGTTAATTAACCCATGATTTGCCACCGTTATGTGCGACCAGCCCCCATGTTTTCTCTGCACTAGCTCTGAGTAAATATAAGATGGCAAAAAGTGCTTTTCATTTTAGAATTGCATGTCTAAAATCATGTGCACCCTTTTTGGATATCTGGTCAGTTAGTGGTGCTGCTAGTTTTTGCCTATGGACATGATTTTGCTATTACTTTCTGAAATTAGTCTACTTGGATGACAGACCAGAATGTACTCTTTTTTCTTTTTTTTTTTACAGTGCTGGGTTGTTTTTTTTAAAGAAACTTGTCCATTAGTGCCGGAAACATGCTTAAAAATTGTGATGGTGCCCAAGGAATCTTGTAGTGCAAGGTTTCCAGTGTGTTGGTATTTGCCATTGACAGGGTGAAACACATGGTGTATGTCTCCCTATTGCCTCCCAATAAATCATTAACTGACAGATTGCTAATCTGTGAGACATGGTTTCCTGAGGAATTGGAGCTGGATTGAGGCAATTTTTATTTATTTATTTATTTAATACATTTTTATACCGCCCAATAGCCGAAGCTCTCTGAGCAATTGAGAAAGGCAAACCTAACACAAAAAAGCAACAGGATTCGGAGGTATCCTCTCCATCGTCATGGGAAGTAGTGCAGGAGGGCTACAATTGGAGGACTCTGGTGCAAGCAGAATGTCTTCCACAGATGTGAGCTCTTTGGATCCCAGTTAGTGGCCACTAAACATGTAAAATGTTAAATTAATTCTTTTGTCTGAAATTTAGCAATTAGAGTACCGTAATACTTGGTGTGTCTGCTAGGTATTATAGGTGTGCTGGTTATTGTCAAGAAACCTATGGTAGAAGAAACAGTAAAAGAGGTTACAAATCCATAGATTGGCTATCAAAATTGTGACTGCATAATGTAGAAGGGTACGTTTTACACAGCATGGGTAATACTGCAAATTTTTAAATAAGTCGGTGGGCTGCATCAGAACACAGCCATGCTTTTTCTCACACTCTTCATATATTCCCTTTATTTGTTGGTGATATCTAAAGTCATCCACACTAACATGGTAATTTGACTTGGAGTTGAAAGAACCTTGGCATAGAGGTAAATTGGGGGAAATGGCTGAAGACCATTTATAATGCTGGATGGGGCAAATGTAAGTATGAGACCAGCTTCTTGCAAAGTAAGCAGGAATTTCTCTGGAGTTCCCACATTTTGTGCTTTGGTCTGGCTTTTCCAACATAATAAAGATGTCTTGTCCAACATACCGTAATAAAGATGGTTTTTATAAAGATGTCTGCTCACTTTCCCTAATGTGAAATTGTAAGCATCCATATCACAGCTCAAAGTGGCTTAATTATTGAATTTTGTACATGTACAAATATAATTGTTTCCTGGAGAGTTTATAGTAAATAAAATAGGTTGAAAATAACCCATTTGAATTAATCTAATGAGATTGCCATGAATACTATCCTGTGGTAGTTGATAGTTATTGGGCTTTATTTTCTAAAGTGTTTTGGATATTAAATTGCATTTAGAAGTGAGATTTCTAGGCAACATTTGTTACTTACCTAATAGAATTCACTGTTGCAGGATGTGTTGATAGTCAGTGGTTTAGAATGCTTTAAAATGTGACTAATGGCAGAATGTAATTTTGATGTTCCAGAGGTACTGTATACATGTGGATGTCACATGTTGGGGAAAGACAGGAGGGCTGTTGCTTTTGTGCCTTGCTTGTAGACTTTCTGGAGACATCTGGTAGGCCTGTGTTGCACTAAGTAGATCCTTGGTCTGATCCAGTAGGGCTCTTGAGCCTTAATTTGGTATGATAGCCTGGAAATGTAGCATGTTCCCCATTTAGCATTATGATCTCCATAGATTATTTCAGTGTAAAGTAGATTTTCAACAAGTTATTTTGTTAAATTTGGAATAAATTGAAGAGTGGTTTTTTTTTAAAGCTAACCTTTAAAGAGCAGAATTACTCCAGTGCAGAAGAATATCAATGCTCTTTGTACTTTGCTGTCTATGATACTATCATGATTCTGATGAGTCCATCCAATTTAAAAACAAAACAAAGCACTGGCACTATATTTTGCACTTGAGTATACACATTTTTGACAGTGATATCGGAATATAGTTAATATTGCAAAAATCTGGCTTAAAATGTAGTTTGTAGCATTTAACAGCATGCAATCCAATGCATGTTTACTCAGAAGTCCCACTGCATATAAAGGAACTTACTGCCTTGTATGTGTGCATAGGATTGCAGACTTACAGTGCAATTTTATATGCCTGCTTAGAGGTAAGTCCCAGTGACTTCAGTGGGGCTTACTCCCAAGTAAGGTTGTATAAAATTGCTGTCAGTGCGTTTTTAAGGCCCCGCCTCCCAGTGCACAAGATTTGTAAACGTAATGGTACAATTGGATCACACCTCATTGCCCACTAACTCCACCTCCATCCTTCCTGCATTTTCTGTAACATGGGTAGATATATGCCCATTAATGCACCAACCATTCCTTTCAGGGGGGAAAGATTATGCATTATCAGATGTACATTCACAGACCTCCTAAGCCTAAATGTCCCCATGTCTGCATTCCATGTGAAGTGCCCAGGCTGGGTTATGTGGGTGTGAGCCTGCTACTGCTGTTTCATCTTCCTATTTCACCACCCTTGTGTTGCCAGTTTTCCTCAAGGTCCTCCCATAGACCTAATACTAAAAGTGTAAGGAGATGAGGTCCCATCTTTCTGGAAATCTTTGTACTTGATACAGTTGTCATTACAGCAATCAGTCCAACCACTTTCAGAATACCTTGGTATATGTCATTATTATATTGGATGCTCATAGAACATATTCACAATAATTAGGCCTAAGTTTCAATATTTATTTAAACATATGTCTTAGTAAATGTGTATGTTTTTTTCCTCTCTCAGGGCATGTTTGCTACTTACATAGTACTATTATCATTCCTATTAATGCAAAATAAAATGGTTTTCATGGACGAGGAGAACCCAAACATTCCAACTAAACTAGAACAGATGGAGTAAATATTTGATCTTTAGTTGATAATTTGATTTTGTTATTGTAAATTCCATATTGCTGCTGGAATAAGATTTTAAATAGGTAGATTTGGATCAGAGTTCCAGTTTTTTATCCCCATATTAGCTCTACATTCTTGTATGCAGACACCAAAACCTCTAGATTGAAGTCTCTTGCAAACTTTCCATTTTGAAAACTTTGAAATCTGAGAACATTTTGTGGATTTGGAATTTTGCCTATAGATAGACAACAACAAACCATGTCTGGTTGGCCAGTTTTTGGTCTTTCTCAAGCCAATAACTCCAGGAAATGAAAACACCATTGTTGGCACACCACCACTGTTGCAGTTTTAAAGTCAGTTTGATTCTTTCTTTTTGACAGGGGAGTCCAGTGTAACTCCTTCAAGACTGGAGTGACACTCAGCATCTGCATCTGCCTCATGTGAGTTAAAACCTTGGCAGCAGTACTTTGCACTAGCTGGAGCGGCTGCAGATTTTTCTTTTTTCTTTTTCAGAAAGGCTATAAAAATGGCTACAGTACCTGTTTTAGCAGCAAAGGTAACACTAGCATGCATGGGTATCCTATACCTTGATTATATAGCTTCCTGTGCATATTGGCTTGTCTTGTGACATGCATACTTCATAAAGAAGCCCACACTCCTTGGAGAGCTAAAGTAGTTTTGAACACAGTACATTTTTATTGCAATCATCAACAAAAATTGTGAATTATATCAGCTGGTTTGTGTCTTCAAAGCTTTGACCCGTTTGCCAAATCATCACCCCCTGCAAACCCCTCCCCCCATTTGTTTCTTTAGCTCCATGGTCTCAATACATTTCTTGGTAGCCTTGTGGTCTTTGTAGTTGTATTAAAATTTTCTGTAGGGTTTGCATGTAGGGGTAACTGCACCAATTTGGCTCACTGCACAAGAGATTATGCATGGCAACATCTCGCTGCCTGTTGAATATTAATATATATATATATATATATATATATATATAGTACTATATTCTAATCACTATAACAAGGGATTTGCAATGATTCATCTCATTGTTAATTGTTTTCCTAACACTGAGCAATTTGTGAACTGAATATACATCAGCACTGAACCATGCAGTTTACCTGTACAGTGGTGAATGTTATGGGTGCTTCTTCAACTACGATGCTCCTATTTCGGCACCTAAATGTTGTTCACACTGGCAGCCTTCGGTAGATTACTTGTTTGCAAGCTCATATTACCCAAATGAGCACTTGCACAGCTTGCAAGAAAATGTCAGGAGCTTGTAGCTCATCCTGATTTATCTAAAGTTCTCTGTGGTGTAGAGTGTTGTCAAAAAGGGACATGAGCTCTGAATTCCAGCTCCATTCCCAGTTGTCTAATTAAAGGGAAACTTATCTGGGGCTACGTCACAGTAAGCATAGCACAACCTTCATCATCTATTTCCATCCTTGTAGTTCAGTCTCTACTGTCTCTGTGTAGATTCTTATGTTATCTGCACAAATAAATGCTCACTCAAGTGGTCCACTAACATGAGGTTGGAAATGTCTGCAAGGTTGTAGCTCTTTCTCTACATTAATCATAGATATTTGAAAAATGAGCAAGTTGCAGATCTTAAGTTTTTGAGAGGACATCAAACAAGGTAATCAAGGCAGACTTAGAGCACCTTGATGAAATACAGGATTGCTTCTCTTGGAACCAAGTGCTGGGATCTGGAACCAAGGACCGGATCCCAGCACTGCCAGGAGCACAATGTCAAGCTTATAATAATAAACACAGCACATAATCTAATATGCCATATTTGTCTTGTTTGCCCTAAAAAGGCAGACTTATTCCCCATGGTACTCTTATACCAAAAAGAAATATTTACCGTAACATAACATGTTTGAGACTGGGTGAGAGATTTCGTTTAGGTTTAGTTTAGTTTAAAGAGTTTAGAAGGTGGGGACTGTAAAGCATCATGAAGGGGAGAAGAAAGGGTAACAGCTAGGATATTTTCTTCCCGTAGCATACCATGAGATTGTTACTAATTGCTATGCTCTGGCACTTGATTAGTAACTTTTCCTCTCATCCAGTCACTCCCCAAGGACTCCTCTAGCTTCAAATATATTGGAGCCCTTAAAAGCATAAAGCTTCTGGGGGGAGATTAGGATTGGAGAATGTGTACCATAAGGCACATATTCTCAATCCTCATCCCCTTTCCAAGATACTATTTATTTATGTTAGATAATTATATATTGCTTTCAGATGTAACAACCTCCCAAAGCTGTTTGCAAGAACAAGAAAATACAATCAGTAAAAACACAATAAAAGAAAGAGACAAGTAACAGTAAAATGTTTAATACCTAGCTAAATGTACGAAAAGCCTTGGTGATTAAACAAAGTATTCACTTGGCACCTCAAAGATAAGGGTTGGTGCCAGGTGAATATCTTTTCCAAAAGTGGCATGCCACAACAGCGAAAGCCCTGTTCCTGATCACTGCCTGTTTCACCCCAGATGGAGAGGGATCCATAAAAGGGTCTCTTGAGAATTTTATGACCTGAGCAGGTTTGTGTGGGAGGAGGCAGTTCTTGAATTATCCTTATCCTAAGCCATTTCGGGTTTAAAGGTTTAAGACCAACAGCTTGAATTGAGCTTGGAAATGGACTGGGAAGTGCAACTATTTCAAATCTAGAATAAGCTGTTAGTGGCTTGGCTTGGTCAGTCCAACTCCCCCCCCCCCCCGCCTTTAAACTGACACTCAGCTGCCTCAGCATTCTGTGCCTCCTTGAAAATGAGCGTGTTTAAGCCTTAGCTCTTTTGGGGGAGGTGAGTGGACTAAACTTTCTTTTAGTTTACTAACTATTATAGCTCTGCATACCAGAAGAGCCCCCTCGGAACATGCATCCCCACCCCTATGAAGAGTGCTCCTTTCACGGTTCCCGCAAGCCCTTCTCCAAGATAGTATAAGCTGTAAAAGGGCTGAAGGGCATTCCACCTTTTCTGTTTTTCTTTTTCAACTGACACTCAGAATTCTGTGGCTACTGAGCATGCTCAGACCTCATTGGGATATTTGGGCGGGGGGGCTTAGCCCATTAGCAATTAAAAAGATTTTTTGGTACTTCTGCAAACTTTAGAGTGCCCCGAACATGCTAATAACTCTAGTTTCTTGGCACTATCCACCTGAGTTTGCTATTGGAGAAAGTGGTATTGGTTATAAGTGGGTACAGTAATACCTTGGATTGCAAGTACGTAACTTGGTCTGAGAGCATTTTGCAAGACAAGCAAAAAAAATTTAAAAATTTAGACTTGATAAACGAGCAAGGTCTTGCAAGACAAGTACGTAGGGATGTAACAGCTCGCCTCGAGCAGGTGTAGTGGGCTGAAATCGGCCCCGCTCATGCCCGCCAGAGACTCGCTTTGATATAAGAGTGTTTTGGATTACAAGCATGGCTCCGGAACGAATTATGATTGCAATCCAAGGTATTACTGTACTTCTATTTCTTGGGAGAGGGATGGGGGAAGTACAATCCTGTTGGTTCTCCTTAACATCTCATCAGTGTTTGATACCATTGACCATAGTATCTTACTGGATAGGCTTTGTAGGTTGGGTGTGGAGGACATGATGATGTGATGGTTCAACTTCTATTTGCAAAGGTTGCATTGAGGGTTTTTCTGCTCAACTCCATGGAAGGAGTTGGTTGCATTGGGGGTTTTCTGCTCAACTCCATGGAACTTGTGATGTGTCGTCCTACAAGTTTTCATCTTATCTCCCATGTGTTTAAACATCTATATGAAGCTGCTGAGTTAGGTCACCTGAGGGTTTAAATGAGTTGTTGTCAGTATGCTGAAAATCTCAGTATGCCGATGACACTCTGCTAAAAACATAAGAGTTCCACTAGATCAGACCAACGGACTATCTAGTCCTGCATTCTGTTCCACAATGCCCAATTAGTTTATGGGAAGCCCATAAGCAGGATTTGAGTGCAATAGCACCCTTCTGATCATGTTCCCCAGCAACTGGTACTGAGAGGCATACTACTCCAATACTGGAGGTAATATATAGCCATTGTGACAAGTAGCCATTGATAGCCTTATCCTCAATGAATTTGTCTAATCCATTTTTAAAACCATCCAGGTTGGTGGCCCTTATTACTCCTCCTTTGTGGTCTCTTTGATTCACACACACACGGGTTATGCACCTGCACAGAACAGACATTCGGAACATTCTAGAACTGAACAGAGTTTAGGCTGGAGTCCTGCCCACCTCCTCTGCACATGTTCCAAGTGTGGCTCCTGCCTGCCTCTCAGTTCCTTTTTGTCCACCACAGCGACTGGCAGCATTTGGAACTTTCTCTGCCTCGTGGCTTTTTGTACAAGATTTATCTCAGAGTCCCCTCCTGGGATGCTGAGCAGCTTTCTTTTTCTTTCTCCTCCTTTCCTATCTCCTTTGAGTTTTTCCTCTTTCTTTCCTTTGCCCCTCTGGGGCATATGGGCTCCCAAGACCTGCTTCAGAATGTGTACCCATGATACCGCTGACCAACAGTCATTCTTACTGTCTCCTCTGCCTCAGAGAGGCACAAAGTGGACTCATACATTCACTGCCAGGCCTTTACTAAACAGGTCGGAAGAAATAGAACGACACACCTCCCCGCCCTTTTGTTGGAACAAGCCCTCAAAGCAGCGGATACAGGCATGCTGAACCGGCCACTGCAAACCACCTCCATTTGCAAGAAATTGGCACCAGCTCTCTCACAGCTTCTCACAGTGCCCCTACCCATGGAAAGTGTTGCAGGGCAATCGTCCCCGGTATTGGGTGTCCTTGCTCTTTCTCTGGCATTGGCTTCAGCCTTGCTTTCAGACCAACTACCAATCGTGGCAGCTCAGCTTGGAACTGAGCCCTCAGTACAGGCAGTCGAGACCAAAAATTCAAACCAGCCAAGTCCCGAAATAAATGCCCTGCCAATCCCCAGGCACCAAAGAATAAAAAGAAAAAGACTTGCTCACAGGATCGAATCGGACAATGAACCAATGGCTACACTGACACCAAAGCTACCACCCTCAGTACCAATGGTTACACAATCTACTTGTATCCTGTCCCCTACACCAGTTCTGCAGAAAATATAACTCCCAAGGGATCACAACTCCTCAGATGACATTCAGTGCATGGAGTCGTTATTAGAAGTTAAATCCAGGGAACACTTCTCCCTGGAACCCTACCACCCTTCTCCATGGGACCATCTCCATGTAGGGTTAGATCCCCTAGATACCGAGAAACCTCACCAGCCTTATCTGCCTCATTGGGGAGTTTCCTCTGGCATTGCTACAGCATGCCATGGGACTGCAGCAGACTTGGAACTGAGAGGCGGGTGGGAGCTACAGGGGCCCGGACTCCCACCTAAACTCTGTTCAGCTCTAGAATGTTCTGAATGACTGTTCTGCACAGGCGCACAACCCATATGTGTGAGTTCACAGATAACCACTCGAAGAACCACAGTTACAGGTAAGCAACCTGTCCATCTTGTGGAAGCAAATTTCATGGTTTTAACTATGCGCTGAATCTCCCACTGTTCAGCTTCCCATTCACTTTCTTCACACCATGCATAGTTTTATACACCTCTGTCATGTGCCCCCTTACTCGCCATTTTTCTAACCTTAAAAAGCTCCAAACATTGTAAACTTTTCCTCATAGTGGAGTTGCTAGCTACAGCTTCTATTAAAGAGCTCGCTGTCCCTCCTCTGCCAGCTCTCCAGCAGGCTAATATTTTTTCTCCCAGGGTAGTAACTTTTGTGGGCTTATTTACAATGCTGAAGTAATCACATACTGGTTCTGAACTTTGACTTTGATATAGTATCCTGAAAATTATATTTGATACCAAAACTCAGATGATGAGTGTGCACTACCATTGGGTTTTTTTTTTTAGTGTTGTTCTAAAGATTATAATATCTATACAATAAATTAGTCATAATAATGAGTGTGTTTGCATTTATGCAGAACTTTATGGAACTATTATTGGAAAAAATAACTTACTCATGTTTTAAAAGTGCATTTGAGTACTACAGGTGTATTGAACGATGACAGTGAAGTGTTTTTCTAGAGCAAGGGCAGGCAATATGGTGCCCATGGACACCAGTGCACTGCAGACGGAGCCCACCAAAGTACCCTACCCCTCCCACTTTTTACAAAAATTAACACATTTTATTAACAGAAGCTGGGATTGCTGTGAAATAGGTTTCTGTTGGTGCTGAAGACTGTGGGTTCAAAGGAATTGTTTAGTGCAGTGTTCCCCAACCTGTGGGTCGCGACCCCAAGGGCATCCCAAAGTGTTTTCTGGGGGGTCGCCAGAGCGAGTGAGAATATGCGCTAAAGACGCATGTGTCACTATGTGGGTTGAGGCGACGGGCAGCGCTGCTGGTTGGAGGAGGTTTGAGAGAGAGAACATACAGGAAAGACAGCAGTGTGCAGGCGCGCTGGGAGTGGGGGGACAAGCGTGTGCGCGGCAGTGAGCTATCCAGCAGCTTTTGGTATGTGCGCTGTTGAGGACGGCAAAGCGGTATGAGTGGCTGCGGTGAGTAGCGCGCATGTGACCTTTCTCAAATTGCCAAATGTTCCCACAGCCCAAAAAGGTTGCCTACCTCTAGAGCTTATACTAAGTACTTGGTGAACTTCACAAACTTTATGGCAGTAATTCTCAGAGCCCTGTATGGTGGGCCAGTATATCTCTGACGCGTGCGCACACACACACACACACACACACAAGTATGATGCTTTACAGAGTAACAACAAGAAGATTGATTCCTGCCCCAAAGAGGTCACAACCTAAAGTTTGACACAGAGGAGGTAATGGAGGGGGAGGGTAAATAAGGGAAAAATGAGTTTGGTTCTGTTACGTGTACTTTGTTTCAGTGTGGGATAAGAACACAGGGTTGTGCCAAAGGCTTTGTGGAAAAGTTGGGTTTTGAGGACAGATTTGAAGCAAGCCATTTCAAATACTACCCAGATGCATCAGTTATCCAAATGGTGGATAAGCCTTGGGCTTATGCACCCTCCCTTACTGTATAACCTTTAATAAGAAGTAGGCCCTATGTGCACAATCCTTGTTCACATTATGTAGAAGGTTTGTTTTTGTAATTAATGTTTTATTGTAAAATTTCAACAAAACAAAACCATAAAGAGGAAAGAAAAAAAAACCCTGTAACTACATAGATTTGAATATATCAATTTCAATGCTTGCATATGAAGTGTGTGTGTGCATGCATATAGAATGAAAATACAGCTTTCACATTACATGCAAGGTAAGGAAAGTTGCACAAGCCTGAGGCTTGCTCCTATGACCTCCTATGGATAACATATGAGCCAGTGTGGTGTAGTGGTGAGAGTGTTGGCCTGGGACTCGGGAGATCCGGGTTCTAGTCCCCGTTCAGCCATGAAACCCACTGGGTGACTTTGGGCCAGTCACTGACTCTCAGCCTAACCTACCTCACAGGGTTGTTGTGAGGATAAAATGGAGAGGAGGAGGAGGAGGATTATGTAAGCCGCCTTGGGTTCCTTGCAGGAAAAAAGGCGGGGTATAAATATAATAATAAATGCTCAGGCTCTGGGTAAACAGGCCTTGAGTGATAGATGCTTGATTATGGGCACTATGTAAATTCATGGCTCACTTCAGACTCCTATCTATCTCAGGCTCTTAACCATTTTGCTATACCTATGTCTTCATTTTTATTCTGCTTTTGTGGTGGAAATCAAATTCAACATGTGCTATCCAGTGCAACCATCAGTTCTTCTGTCTGCCCTACAGGTTGTTAATCATATGTCAGTCAGTGATATGACATTGGGCTTCAACTTTCATTTACTGTCCTGAGCCTTTTAAAAAGTTTTTCCTAATTTTGACCATATGTTTGGTGCAATATGCAGTAGGAATGCCAATCTTTTCTGCCCTACCTATAAAGTAGGAGCGGGGCTATCCCAAATGGCAAATAAAAACCTTTATCAGAATTACTCTGACTGGGTTCGCACAACATAAAAACCCATCATGACTGACAAGCCATATGGCTGTATATGTCTGTGAAGGATTGAGGCCTTACACAGGTTTGAGTTAGGTTGAAGCCTGTAGACCCAAACATCTCCTGATGGGAGGGAGGCATTCGTGAGTTTCATTTTCCCCTCATGGAGTTAAAGCAGGGGTCCTCAAACTTTTTAAACAGGGGGCCAGTTCGTTGTCCCTCAGACTGTTGGGGGGCCGGACTATAGTTTGAAAAAAATATGAACGAATGGATCAAGTAAAAAAAAAGGACCTGGGTCCTTTTTTTTTACTTGATTAAATGGAAAGTTATTATAAATTAATAATAAATTAATAATAAATTAATTTGCTGTCTAAAATTGAAATACATTAAATTTTAAAAAGGTATAGAAAGGCTTGATTTGCACACTGCACATATCTTATTTGTAGTGCAAAAAATAGGAAAAAACAATACAATATTTAAAATGAAGAACAATTTTAATCAACATAAGCTTATTAGTATTTCAATGGGAAGTATGGGCCTGCTTTTGGCTAATGAGATGGTCAATGTCCGGTTCCATATTTGTCACTGCTAGTCGTAACAAGTGATGCAAGTGTGCATCAGTTAGTCTGGATCTGGTTGGAGACTTCAGATGTTTCGTTCGGGAAAAAGTCTGTTCACAGACATAGGTGCTGCCAAAGATGGTTGCCATTTTGAGTGCATGGTTCCTGAGATTAAGATATGTCTCAGAGGGGAGAGATGCATAGAAATTAGTAAGGCTGCTTGACTTGAATGCGTCTTTCAGAGAGTCACAATTCTGTAGTTCAACCAGTTCCATTTGGTAAATCGGATCAACAATTTCAATGTCAACAGAAAATGGGTTCCGGAAAAGCTGTATGTCCTGTTCATGGAGATGAAGCTCTTTAAATCTACTTTGAAACTGCTTTTGCAACATTTCTAGTGAATCCACACATGTTTTGTTTGGGAATGCAACTGCTGGTTTTTCCGCCAACAGTTTTTGAGTTGTGGGGAGATGGCAGAAGTTTTCCTCCTTCGCTTGTTTAATGAGGATGTCTAATTTTACTTCAAATGCTTTCACATGTGAATACATATCACAGATGAGCTTCCCCTTTCCTTGAAGTTGCACATTGAAACTGTTGAGTAGCTCTGTTACATCTGTCAGAAAGGCAAGGTGCCATTTCCATTCAGCATCTTTGAGCTCTGGTACTTCTTTGTTTTTTGAAAGCAGAAAAGCAGAAACCTGTGGAAGTAAGTCATAGTCAGCCAACGGACTTCTGTGTGGTACAGAATATCTTCATAGGCAACATCTAGCTCAGACAGAAATTCCTGAAACTGTCTGTGGTTTAGTGCACAGAAAGGAGTTCATTAGTTTCAGTTCCTGAAACTGTCTGTGGAGAAAGGAGTTCATTAGTTGCACACAGTTGTTTGGGCGCTGTGCTGACAGCACAATCTGCATGCCTCTGAATGACGTCACCGCCGGCCGGGACTAATGAGCAGTATTTAGTATGAGTAATGAGCAGTATTTACCAGCCACAGAGCTGGTGGTGCACATCCTGCAACGTTGTTCCACATAAATGTGCATAAGATTGCAGCCTTACAGCCTCATCTTATGCATGTCTACTTGGAAGTAAGTTTCACTGAATTCAAGGAGACTTTCTCCCCAGGTAAGTTTACAAAGGATCACAGCCTTAAAAATACAAACCCATTCCCTGGGGTAGGTCAGGAAGACCTGGTACCCAGAGAACATAGTGAGAGCCAGTGTGGCATAGTGGTTAGTTAGAGTGTTTGACTGGGACTCGGGAGATCCAGGTTCTCGTCCCTACTCAGCCATGAAGCTCACTGGGTGACTTTGGGCCAGTCACTGACTCTCAGTTTAACCTACCTCACAGGGTTATTGTGAGGATAAAATGGAGAGGAGGAAGATTATGTAAGCCACCTTGGGTTCCTTGCAGGAAAAAAGGCGGGGCATAAATATGATAAATAAATAAACCAACCAAACTGGCATACTCATAGAAGCTAGAAATTCTGATTATATAATTTAAAAGATGCATCACACTTCTCCCCGATTTTGTGAGGTATACTGCCTCAGCAGATGGAGGCTCCATTCCTAACTCTCAAAGCCAGGAGCCGCCTCACTGAAACACAGCAAAAGTTCTCATAGGACAGCATCCTGCTTCCGAGGAGACAAGTTTTGTGCCCCACAGAAACTGGCATTCACCCACCGCTTGTGCTCTGCTGAGATTTGCTTTTTTTCCTCTTCAGGATTCTTCAGGATTATTTTAGTGAAAGGCAACTTAATCTGTTATCCTTCTAAATACCACCTGACTAGATGTTTGACATAAGATTAGGCTTCAGAATTATATTCTGAGTTTTAGCAGGATGAATAAATATCAGACTCTTAATATGTGTATATAGAGGAGAAATGGGGTGCGGTGATAATGTCATTGGGAATAGATTTCCCTTGAACAGTAGTTGATATTTCATTTGATGCATTGCTGAAATAGGAACTTTTGTAAAGTTGGCAGTGTACTCAAAGTGTAATGAAACGTTAAGATCACTATACCTACCAAAGCTTGATACTTCAGTCATTGCTTTATGTCTGCTGAACTATCTATAAAGACAATGGCAAAATTAATGTACGGTACTTTTATGCCTTGCTTAGATACTATAACTGTCTCTCTTTGTATTTTCTAACTGGAATTTTCTTATCTTGTCACAGTGTATAAATCCCCAGAGTATGAGTCCCTTGGGTTTGACCTGACAGTTGAACGGTTAGTTTCAATCGGATATCCTCAAGAGCTGCTTAGTTTTGTCTATGATCCTACATTCCCTACCAGGTAAACGACTGTAACTTACCAAAGAATGTATATAAGGAGGTGGGGGAGTGTTAATGACATTTTTAGTTTGTTGTTCAGTAGCTTGTAAGCATGCTGAATTGTATGAAGCCCTTGCAAATTTAGATTGATCTATCTGCAGAGAATGTGTCATAAAAAGATCCCACTGATAAGTATATTGGGGGAGCGAACTCCATAGAAGGAAGACCTAAATCAACAACCAGGTGATGCTCTTGCTCAGTTTTTAGGTTATGTAAATATTAATTTTTATCAAATTCAGGGCTGCTAAAAAGAATCTTGCATGAAACTATTTTGGGGGAAATATATATAGATAGGGACAAGAGTCTGTATGGATCTACAGTCTTCTTTAGGTGCTTCTTTTTATATACCAGGATTTCTTAATTTTATGTCCCCCACCCCACCCCAGACAGGAGCTCTTTGTGCTATGTCGGAGGTTTCTTCTGAGGTCCTCTTGAGTTTTGGGAAGAGCTCAGTGGCCAGCCTAGGGGATTCTTTCTAGAAAGGAGCCCTTGGAAGACCCAGTACATGCATGGAGCACTCCCCTCATGGATTTTGGCCAATGTGGAAGAAAAGAAATGGCAGGACCACTTCTGTTATTAAATTGCCACATGACCAAATTTGTTTCCCCTAATGGTATATACTTATGCTTTACTAAGGTACTGCAAAGGCTTCTGAGAGTTAGCAGTGGTACTGTAGAATATGGGCAAGGGTTGAAAAAATATGATCTAGGTTTGTTGTGAAGCCTTTACAACACTGTCTGGACAGCTTGGATGCAGGTAGTTCACCTGCACAAGCTCAGAGCCATGTATGTCTGCCCTTGGTATCAGGCTATAAAGTCTTGGTTCACACAAGCAGTATCTGTTTAGCTTTAAGCTGATTTCCAAACCAACTTGGATTTCTCCTTACCTATAAGGGCATTTACTGACTACATAATGAAAATCTTAGCAGTTGGGTTTACTTGGTTTGGCTGCCACCTCCTTGTTCTCTCACCTTCGGGGCCAAACTACACATTACAGCAGACATGGGATGACTGCCAAAAGCAGTCTCCAGGAGTCATCTTCTTACCTCTTTCTCCTTAATCTGTAGTTTCACTTATGTAAAAGTGAAACTCTTCATACCATGCACCCCATCTTCTACTGCCACCTTTCTAGTAACAGCTTATGATGTAGAGTGGGGGCTGGCAAACACACCATGGGACAAGTGAAAAACAACACATTAATGGGAGAGAGAGGAGCATGTGACATGGAAAACTTTTTTCAAGGAAGTGCCCACTGAATAAGCTCGATAAATTGGCGATTTTCACCAGGTGAAAAGGGATAGCATGATTAGACTTAACTGCCAATTACTCACTGGTAAGATGATTACGTAGAGTCAAACTAATCCCCATGTGAAAAAGGGGGAGGTGTCTTATGGCACAAAACAGAGAGCCACTGAACCTTCCCTGCACCTGGCACTTAAGAGTAGTATCCTATTGTGCCCATGCACTCTCAAGACCCACCACTCATGCAATGGGGCTTTGACGCTTCTAAAAATAAAATGAGCAAAAAAGCTTGTTTCCAGAATGGGGCAGGTCAGTGGAGCTCACAGAAGGGAGCTCAGCTGACCTGTCCAAATCTGGAATTGAGTGTTTCTGCTCATTTTGGGTTATTTCTAGAAGTCCCAAAGCTCTGTTGCACAAGTGGTGGGACCTGTGAGTGCAATGGAACCAGTGGAGATTGAGTAGCCCCATTGGCTACTGCCCTACCTTCCCTGCTGTCCCTTTCCCCAAATAGTTTTCACCCAGTTGAGTTCACTCTGTTATCTGAGCTTAGTGAAGAAGAAACATACATGGGGAAAGAAGCTGCAGGGAGCAATGGGCAGGGGGAGAATACTGCACTCCTCATCTGTGTGCCCCATTAGCTGTTTAAATCAGACACACACCCTTTCCGTGTGATGAGGACAGTGCTCTGTTTAAACAAACAAAACTGCCACAGTTGTGTCTAGTTTGGCTTTAATGTTTGCTGTAACCAAGGGACTTCTGATAAGCCATTGACAGCTAACCCTCTGTGAAGTTTTGTTCTAAGGTTTTAGCATTTATATAGTGCTTTAGTTCAAAGTGTTGTACGCACATTGGCTGCATTTGCATGTCACACTAAACCATGGTTAGGTGTGATATGCATGAACTGCAGTGAGCCTTGGGCTCACATGCTCACCCCTCCCCTGTCCTTCCATGTGGCTGGGAGGAGTACTGGTGTCTGGCGTGACAAATTTTGGTTAGCACTAACTATGCTCGGTTTCAAACAAGTCAACTTCAAGCTATCATTTCTGAAGCTGACTTGTCAAAACTAAGCATAGTTAGTTTTAATCACAATTCAGGTCTGGGTGACAACAGCAAACTGTAGTAAACTAAAAGTGGGGACAAAAGCTTCCAAAGTTGTTGTCTTGGCTGTAGAAGCCTTTCTGTTAAGATAAATGAGCTAATTATTAGATCAATTGTACATTTAAACCAGGCAATGCAGACTATTTTTTCCTCTGCAGCTAAACAAAAGTTCAATGGGACTCTTATCAGCAGAGTGTCCTCCTTAGGGTCAGATTCTAGTTTGGACAGAACGTGATAGAACTGGCTCAGGTATGCCATTCCAATAGACTATCATTCAAAGTCTTGCTGTTCATCACTGCTTGGTATACAATGCTTATATCATTCTTTGCTTCTTCTTTTTTGTTAATAGAGGCCTGGTATTTGATTCCCTTTATGGAAATCTGCTGAAAGTCGATGCCTATGGAAACATCCTAGTGTGTGCACATGGCTTTAACTTCATGAGGGGGTAAGTACTGTGAATATAGGCAGTCACTTAAGGTTAGCTGCAATCCATATGCACAACTGGAGGTATGTTCTATTGCACTTGGTGGAACTTCTGAATAAACATGAATAACAGTGGCCTATTAGTTGTTTTCAGGAATCACCCCAGCCCTAATATTTCCAAACCCTCACGCTCAGCTTTTCTTAATGCTTCAGTGGTAAATTGGAATAATAAATATGTTGTGCAGTCTAGTAAATCATAATGACTTTGGAAGCCTGATTAAAGAAACTATCTTAAGTGACTTTGGACAAAATACACACAGGTCTGATTCTATTGTACCTATTTTGGTTCAGTAATACTCCCTTCTTGCCCCTCCCCTCACACACCCAGTTTTGAGGAAGATATAATGGTTTGTTAAACCACCGATTCCTGTTGAGAGAGCAAACAAGAACTGACAAGGGTACTGGAACCATATATTTATTCAGGTGTTAATATTGTGTTAAACCCTTTTCTTGGATAGCAGTATTTTAGAAGAGGTCATTTGGCTTTCTCAAAGGTCTTATTGGCCCCTGATTGGAATTAACACAGATATTTAGAGAAATTGTTATGATCTGACATCATTAATTGGCATATTCCCTTGTCCCTTACGTTTTTCAGGCCAGAGATACGAGAGCAGTACCCTAATAAATTCATCCAGAGGGATGACACTGACAGGTTTTACATTTTAAACACACTGTTCAACCTACCAGGTGAGATCCTAAAATGAGGGCAGGGGGGAATTGTGCGATTAAGGTCAGAAAGTATATTACTGTTAATTTCAAAGTGGCAATATTAGGGATGTCCTCTTGGCTTAGATTAATTATATGTGCCTCTCTTTATCAAGTCTTTCATTTTTAATATATTGTCTTGTCTTGGTTTTGATACTTACCTGTGCTTCCTTGCAGAGACCTACCTGTTGGCCTGTCTGGTTGATTTTTTTACTACCTGTGACAGGTACTCGAGGTAAGTGTATTGTATATCTTGATTATATGAAATCTAAGGGGCCATTCTGTGGCCACCAACTTTTCTCAATGCAACTATGTAGAAATCAGTGCAAATCTTCTGATCTCAAGCTCAATGAAACTGTCACTTCAATGTGCATGGAAGTATTTAATTTTGTTACAGTTTGATTTAAGCCCGATAGAGTTCACAGGATTTCATCATTCACAGATGAAAAAATCACTGACTTAAAATGATCATTTACCAGTTGAATACCACATGATCTATTTGTGAACTAAAGCAAAGCATGTAAGCAAGTATTCATCTAGCTTCAGTGGAAACAAGATTGGGGTCTACTTGTAACTAATGTAGTATCGCCAATTCTAGTTGTACAGGAGTTCTTGGGCCTGATGCACTCTCCTTATTGGCTTGTCCTCTATTATATGTGACACTTCTGTTCCTTGTTCCTTTTCTCTTACAGCTGTGAAACAGGGTTTAAAGATGGAGACCTCTTTATGTCCTTCAGGAGTATGTTCCAGGATGTAAGAGATGCTGTGGATTGGGTTCATTATAAGGTGATTGGCACTTTGGGATTTTGGATTGTCTGTTTAATTCAAAGGCTGTTTCTGAGTTTTGAATTAATTATACTATAATTTGAGCACAGTAGAATTTGTTTTGCCACCCTGTGAGTAAATATTAACTTAAGTTTCCCATCTGTATGATTATAAAGAAGGATTTAATGAGGACTGAAGTCTCTTCTTTTCCTCTCTCCCCTTTACTTCTGTCCTCTAGTTCCTTCCTTTCACTCACAGAAACATAGGAAGCTGACTTATACTGAATCAGACCATGGTCCATCTAGCCCAGTATTGTAGTCACTGACTGGCAGTGTTCTCCAGGGTCTCAGGCAGGAGTTTTTCCTTTCCTGCCTGGAGATGCCAGGGACCAAACCTGTGATCTTCTGCATGCAAAGCATGTGCTCTATCGCTGAACTATGGCCCCTCCGAGGCACTGCTCAGGGTCAGCACCACCCCTTAGCTTCAGCAGTTGAACTGTGTCATGTATCTTCAGATTTTTCTGTGTGTTTAGCTTCAGCTAGGTTTACCCCCAGAAAATATTAAGTTCCACCACTTGAATGGCATGTTGTCCTATATTTGTTTCTCATATCATGAATGAGTCCCCGGGCTGTCCGCCCCCATGTCGAGCCTATCCAGAGCCAATCTCTTGACATATGAAACTCTGCAAAGGACTTTCTGTCTCTTGTGTCACTGATTCAAGTGTCACTGGTACATCTTTCTACAACATGATGACAGTATGGAAGGTAATACTAATATGAAACCTGAGAAAGCTGTCTGCTAGACATCATTGCTTCTACCATTTCATAAGGTTTCCCCTGTTGTTTCAGGGATCCCTCAAGGAGAAGACAGTTGAGAATTTGGAAAAGTATGTGGTGAAAGATGTAAGTATGCAGAACCTTTCCTTATTGAAAGAGGATAACTATTGATTTATTTTGTGCAATGTTAATGAAGAATTTATCTTGCCAGTTAAAATGATAGATGCAAGATGGAATGTTCAGGACCTCTCATTCAGAAAAGCACAGCAATTTTATCTGCAATTAATTGATGGTATTGTTGCTCCAACAGATCTTGCCTGTATTGATGAGGAATAGTTTAGCACTTCCTCTTCCCCTCCTTCTTTTTAGTGGAACTTTAAGCCCCCCCCCCAAGTAGTAGTCCATCCGTCCCCCAAATGTAAGGCGTAATAGTGAGAGAAAAAACACCACCGCAGATGTGGTGAACGTTCTAATGCATCTTTCATGTCTCAGTATCCTGAGGTGGACAAAAGTGGCGATTGTGCCTTGGCTCTTTCTTTGAAGGAGTTCCTTTGACGTGCTGTGAGTACATAGCAGTGCACATTTTGTAGAACAAAGCTAGATGAAAGTGAAAATCTAAGTGTCAGTGTTGTTCTAAAATTAGCCAATAAATAGTCCTTGCTGCCTGCAGCCTCTCATTTTAAAATCATCAGGTTTCCAGTTACATATTATAAAATGGCTTTTGACATTTCAGTTTGAAAAAAGTCTCTTGTAATTAAGGCCTGGCCAAATGGGGATTTAGCACAAATTATAACATATGACTTATAAAACCTTTCTGAAAGTTTGCCATGAGCCCTTCTAAATGTTCTGCATCACATAGGCAGCATCCTCTTGTCTAAAATATAGCAGACTGTTGGCATGCATAACACCCAGATGGGTGCCCTTGGTGCTGTTATCTTGAATCTGCTATGCTATATGCCTAGAAACTGGGCATCAGATTCAGTGGTTCATACCTGAGACATGCAGGACTTTAGAAGGCATTTTAGTCAGAATGAAAAATATGTATTTGGCAGTATTCAGAATGGCAGTGTGCGTGCTGCTATCTCAGCTGGGAGATTTGAAGGGGCCTGGAAGGTATGGATTTCAACTCAAGTGGTGGGTTGTGAATCAGATTTTATGTAAATACTTGTCATTTTAGGGGAAGCTGCCTCTGCTGTTGAGCCGCATGAATGAGGTGGGAAAGGTGTTCCTTGCTACAAACAGTGATTATAAATACACTGATGTAAGTACTCCTAGAATATGAGAATCTGCTTTCTTCATCGTTATTATTTTTAATGTGCTGTGTATTTTGAACTTTATCATAGAGGAAGCTTTGAACTTTACCTCAGGGATTAGATAAAGTTCACTACTAAGAAAGTATGAGCTGCAGACTCCTGGATTCTTCTCCAAGATTGGTTACTAGGTGTCTTGTAGTACCAAGGAAGAGTGGGAAATATATGAAGGGGTGTGGGGAATACACATTTTTTAAAAGACCCTCTGATATATTTATCACAAAATGCATAATTCCCTTCAAATTCAGTAACAATCATAGTGAACCTCAAACTACATTCAGGCTTTCTTTTTCTCTTGGGACAGTACTTGAGCTTGTGTGGACCTATACGCTCCTTCCCCGCTTCCCTCATTGCAGAAAGCCATAAAAAAAAACTCAACTGGGAGACCCCATATTAATGTGAATGGAGGATCCTCCCTTATCCAGTGAGATTGAATGTTTATTCTGTCATTCGATAAACATTTGCTTCAGAGTGAGCCCACTAAATGTAGTTGAACTTACTACCAAGTTAACTGTACATAGGATTGGGCTGCATATCTTGCAGTGTTGAGGAGAAATGCAGTATTTCTCAGTTCTGTTATTCACGTTCCTCCACATTGATAGTGGGGCAGGGAGTGAGATAGCTATTTGTATTTGGCTACTGAAAAAAATTGGAGTTGAAATGTGTCTAGTGACCTTAGGTTGTAGTCTGGAATCTATACCTTAAGTCCAGAGGTGCAGAACCTCAGCCCAGGGGACAAATCTACCGTATTTTTCCGTGTATAAGACGCCCCCATGTATAAGACGCCCCCACTGGGCAGTTTTGCAACCGCACAGTTCTCTCCTCGGCTTACTTCCATGTATAAGACGACCCTCTATGTTTAGTCTTAACGATTTTAGGAAAAAGTATAGTCTTATACATGGAAAAATACTGTAGTCCTCTAGGGTCTCAGTCTGGCCCTCCACAGTTCCGCAGATGGCCAAGCCCACCTCCCCTGCTTCTACCCTTTTACCCCAACCAGCTTCTGTGTGGTTTTTTTCCCCATTCTGAAAGGTTGGAACGCCTCTCTTAAGGCCTAGTTACTGGCAGTAAGAGCGTTAAGCTAAATTGTGCTGGTATTTTTTGTTTTTTGACCCTGTCACTTTTACCTTTGCCCATACTGGAATGCGACCCCCAAGAACTTCTTCAGAATTGAATCCAGCCCTTTGGCTGAAAGGGGTTCTGTAGCTCTGCTTAAGAAATTGTGTTTTGTAGGAATGTTTGTAAAATCATGTTGAGTAAACTAGCTGTTTCATAGATAGATATCTTTGCTTTTGATCGGAATGTTTTTAGGGCAGCTTGTTTGTTGATTCACACATTATTTAATACTATGAACTAAATGAATCTGTGCATTATATTATTTGAGTCCAGGATTTTTGAAAGGTCTTTTATTGCTTTATATGCTATCAGAGTCAGAGAACTAAAATGCTTGTGTGGTCATGGAAATCCTATAATAACATCACTGTAGAAATGCAGGGTTCTGGAATGACATTTCAACAACCACAAAGGCTTTTCTAGATTTTATTCTCATTACAGAAGTATTGTTTAAACTTAACTGATAAAAATGAGAACTCTATTCATATAACTTAGATGCTTAATATGTATTTTAAGTCCTGCTTCTAATCTGCCTTTCAGAAAATTATGAAGTATCTGTTTGATTTTCCACATGGACCAAAGGTGGGTGATAAAAGTTGTTGCCTTTAGTGTTAGATGGTATAAATTATCCCTTCCTAAATAGGTGGAGAATAGGATTCAATCCTGGTTCATTGGGATTAAAAAACACAGTAGCTATTGAATTTTGCATCTGTAAAATTCAGGCTCAAGAAACAGTGTCAACTGCTTTAGAATTGTTATTGCAGAACAGTGGAAATAATTAAAGTGTATCTTCATACATCCGATACAGCAGCTTTTAGAGGTCACTAGAGATAAGAAATAGGAACCGCTGAGATCTAATCAGAGGTATTCATTGCCTTTCATGGTGAGTTGTTTGCTTGCCTGCACCTGTATACCATGAACAGCAGCTTAAATGGAAGTTGCTTAGATAGAAGGAACTCATCCTGCATTACTGGGTACGTGGTTAACAGTACTGCCCCAATACTTTAACAAGTAATGCACATTTTTCACAAATTCAGGTAAATGGACTGCTGTACTCTTCACTTTTAAGGTTCTGTTGTTGTTTCATGTACCTGGGCACCTATTAGCAATCAGAAGTAGTGTAGTACAAATACACAGGCTGCCACCTTTCTTTCTGTTCTCAGTGGCAACCCCTGCTTTGAAAGCCTGAGGATTGTTTGCAGTGCATTGTAAGGATTGATGGATGCCTGGGTAGAGAGACTGTTGCCTCCCTTTAAGAGTGTCAGGTGAAGAAATGCCAGATATAGACTTGTTTTGGGGTATCTGTATGTCCTGAAGCAAAAGTTTGTCAGCAGCTCAAAGTCCTAAACATTACAGGGAATATGGATCTTCTGGATGGTGCCTTCTTTGACAAGCTGATAGCTCTGTAACGGACATCTTCCTTTCTTGTAATAGCTATGTCAGACTATGTATCGAGCACAATTATTGGCCTCTATGCAGAACTAGAATTAGCCAGTACCAATATGAAGGATTAGCATTTGTTGATCCAGTATTCAAAAGAGGCATGCTTCAGTTTGATATCTTTTTTTCTAGCCTGGCAGTTCTCATCGGCCGTGGCAGTCATACTTTGACCTCATCCTTGTGGATGCACGCAAACCTCTTTTCTTTGGGGAGGGCACAGTCTTGAGGCAAGTGGATACGGTGAGTGCTATATAGAATGCATGGTAGTTCTGCCTGGAGGAAAACATGGTGTAGTCTATTTTAATAATTAGAACATGGGTATGGAATTCTTAGGGTAGATTATCTCCTTTGAACTTCTTTGAATACTTGAACAAATGTGTTTGTAGCTAATTTTGGGTTACCTGATTGACACAGAAGTGAAGTAAGAGAAGGCATTGTGGCCTTCAAATTAAAATACAGCATGTTTTTCAAATGCAGCATTACATATTTCAGCTGAACATTCTGACTAGAACTAAGCTACAAACAGCATCAATATTGCGGTTAGAGAGCCTAGGAATGCTGCATTTCACTTAGATCAATTTCACAACAGCTGCAATTTGAGCCACACTACATGCTTTGTCACTCCATGGGATTGGTCTTCATTGGGATTCTGACTTCTGTAGTTTTAGCTGAATCTGTTTTATCAGTAATTTGTCCAGCTCCAGCTAAATTCCAGTCTCAATCCTAGCTTGTAGCAAAATCAGTTGGTTCCACTCTGCTTGCCAGACAATCACCACTTCTGTCGTGACATTACTGCACAGCCTGAGGATGTGGACAGGATCCTTGGAGAACTGAAGCCTACCACTCGTGTACTGGACCCTTGCCCTTCCTGGCCTATAAAAGCAGCCAGGGGGGACACGACTGGCTGAGTGGGTAAGAGTAGTGGTGGACACCTCTTGACAGCAAGGTGTGGCTCCATCTTGCCTAAAAGAAGCAGTGGTAAGACTTTGGTTTAAAAAAACCCAAAAAACACATCCCTGAACTGCACTATAAGGTGCTGGAGCATGTGGTGGCTTCTCAGCTTCAGAGATTTCTAGATGATGCAAATTATTTAGATCCATTTCAGTCTGGCTTCAGGCCTGATTATGGTACAGAGACTGCTTTAGTCACCTTGGTGGACAATCTATACCAGGAACTGGACAGCGGGAGTGTGTCCTTGTTGGTTTTGCTTGGACCCCTTGATGGCTTTCAATACCATCAACCATAGTATCCTTCTGAGGTGTCTGTCTGAGATGGGACTGGGAGGCACTGTTATATGGTGGCTCCAGTCCTTGGAAGGGCAGTCTTAGAAGGTTGTGCTGGGGGATTCCTCTGAATACTCAAGCTTGCAGTTTGGGTGTGCTTCTGAAGTCAGCCTTGAACCTGAATGACCAGGTTTCATAGATTTATAGATTTCATAGATCATAGAGTTGGTTCAGCAGTGGACAGGAGTGTATTTGCACAGCTGAGGCTAGTGTGCTAACTATGCCTGTTCCTAGAGTCGTCTGATCTGGCCACTGTCATGCATGCCATAGTTACATCCCATTTGGACTACTGTAACATGCTCTATGTGGGGCTGCCTTTGAAAACTGTTCAGAAACTTCAGCTGGTCCAGAATGCTGCAGCCAAACTGTTGACCAGGGCTGGCTACCAGGAGCACACGACTCTCTTGTTACAACAGCTTCACTGGTTATTGGTCTGTTTCTGAGCAGAATTCAAAATGCTTGTTATGACCTATAAAGCCCTGTATGGCTTGGGACCAGGCTACCTGAAAGACTGCCTTCTCCTTGCCAGGTTCTTCAGAGCTTCTGGAGAGGCCCTTCTTTCAGGACTGCCACCTTCAGAGATGTGTTTGGTGGCAATTCAAGAGAGGGCCTTTTTGGTGGCTGCTCCCAGACTGTGCAACTCCCTTCCAAGGGAGGGCTAGGTTTGCTCCTTTTCTGCTGTCCTTCCACTGGCAGGCAAAGATCACTTTATTTAAGTAGTCTGTTGGATTGCGTGCTGTGTTTAATATTTTCCCTGTAATTGTTATTTTTTAATTGTATTTTAATATATTGTTTTAATCAGTTTTAATTTTTCTGTAAGCTGCCTTGAGTGCCATTTTTTGGTAGAAAGGAGGAGTACAGTGTGGCGTAGTGGTTAGGGTGTTGGACTGGGACTCGGGAGATCCGAGTTCTAGTCCCCGCTCGGCCATGAAACTCACTGGGTGACTTTGGGCCAGTCACTGCCTCTCAGCCTAACCTACCTAACCTACCTCACAGGCTTGTTGTGAGGATAAAAATGGAGAGGAAGAGGAGGATTATGTAAGCCGCCTTGGGTTCCTTTCAGGAAAAAAGGCGGGGTATAAATATAATAAATAAATAAATAAATACAAGTCAAATAAACAAACATTTGGAAGCATAGGTTTGAGTTGGCTTCTGTAGCATCTTACTAGAGGTCATGAAAGGGATTGTAGGAAACTTGTTCCTGTCAGAGTAGCTTAACTGCTTTTACATTGCACAAATGTGTTTGAGGCAAGAGTAAGTGGGTGTTGAAGGCATTTAGGCAGAGGGCACCAGCTGTACAGTTTTGCAATGGTGTTAGTATCTACTAACTTGATGCTACAGGCCATTGTGTTATGCTGCCTTTCATCAACTTGGGCCATTAAAGGGGACACCAAGAAAAATGAGGTGAATCAAGGCTTGTACTGGGAGGAGGCAAACATCAGCTGTGCTTTTGCATCCAACCCATCTAACAAGCAGTCTTTGAACTGGGTGATTTATCAAAGAATATTACAACTGGAATGTTGGGTCTGAGACCTACAGTTTCATTAAAGTGCATTTCTATTTCTGTGCAGGTTACTGGCAAGCTGAAGATTGGTACCTACACAGGCCCCTTGCAGCATGGCATTGTCTACTCTGGAGGTAAAGTAGAAATGAGATGGTTGGTTCTTTGCTTAGGAGCTGGGACAGAGACTTTAGTTTTCTAATCTGCCTCAGCCTAAGGCTTGAAGCTTGCAAATGCTTTCAACAGGGGAGAGTATTCTCTCCCCAGAAGGTTCTCTTTGTCACATATGGGCAGATGTTTTTTCCCATGGCATAGGCTGCAAGGTGCTATTACAACTCTACTTCATGAAACTCACTGGGTGACTTTGGGCCAGTCACTGACTCTCAGCTTAACCTACCTCACAGGGTTGTTGTGAGGATAAAATGGAGAGGAGGAGGAGGATTATGTAAGCCACCTTGGGTTCCTTGCAGGAAAAAAGGCGGGATATAAATATAATAAATAAATAAATTAGGACCTTTGTGTTTGCAGACATGTTCCTCTTACAGTACCATGTTCAATTGTGTTTCCTTGGCATCAGATTTCATGAGGCCTGAGAGCAACAGACATGGGAATTAGTGTGGTGGGTTGTGCTGATGGTGTCAGACCACATTTTGTTGAATTGAATAAGAGCTGGGAATGGGAGCCAGTTTGTGTCTGAATGAACTCTTGCACTTAGTCCTTACCCATGTAACTCTTGGGATTCTCTTGTCAGCAGAGGTCACTCATGAGGCAGAGTCCAAAAGCTGCTGTAGAGTAATTACCACAAAAATCTAAAGTGTCATAGATAAAGTAGTGAGCAAACTTTTGGTTACTCCAAAACGTTTCTTTTATTCAGGCTGGATGTTAAGCAAAACAGGGGGAGGGAAGAGAGAGAGAGAGAGAGAGAGAGAGAAAGCTGTGCTTGATGGAAAAGCCCCCAAATCTGCACTTAAAACAGTCTTGAGATAGAGTTCACAAGGTGTTATGCAGATGTAATTAGATTTGAATGTGCTAGGTACAAAACAGATTTCTGGTTGCATCAACTGCTACTGGGACAGAACCCTCCAACAATGACTGTTCTTCCATTTAAAAAAAAAAAAAAACTCCAGCAGTTATTCTGATCTGTCTATAAGTGCAACACAGAAGGGTCCCTTGTGAAGCAGAAGTAAAAAGATGTAGTAGTCTTGTATTAGCAAAGCTGGAGATTAATTTTACGTGGTGCACTAGGTAAAAAGTTGATAGAAGCCAAACAGGGTAGTCCTATCTTGTAGTAGGAAGGCATGTAAACCCATCTACTCCCAGCTTCTAGCCCCCAGAAGATTTAAGTCCCATCTTCAGGTGGTAGAAGACCATCTTCCTCCACTTTTAAGATCTCTCTCATGGATTTTTATTTATTATTTATTTATTTATTATATTTATACCCCACCTTTTTTCCTGAAAGGAACCCAAGGCGGCTTACATAATCCTCCTCCTCCTCCTCCTCTCCATTTGATCCTCACAACAAGCCTGTGAGGTAGGTTAGGCTGAGAGTCAGTGACTGCCCCAAAGTCACCCAGTGAGTTTCATGGCCGAGTGGGGACTAGAACCCAGATCTCTCGAGTCCCAGTCCAACACTCTAACCACTACGCCACACTGGCTCTTACTGGATGGGTAAGTTTGGTATTTTCCAAAACATACACAAATCGTAGGTAGTTGTGTTGGGCAATTGAAAAACAAGCCAGTAGGGTAATACTCTGTCTCCTATAATAAATGGATCAGCAAGAGAGCCAAATATGAGCCACTTCAGATGAGACTGTTTGTGATCTGGTATGATACCCAAGTACAAAATGCACATGCCAAGCATCACACTTCAATGGTGCATGTATGTATTTTAGCAGGGTGTCTCTGTCAAAATGTTTTGCAAGGTGGGACCCAATCCTCTCGCAATTGCCATGTGTGTATTTTAAAGGGGAAAGCTTCAACCATGCATGTCCCAGAAAATGTTCTGACAGAACATGATGTATGTACGAGGCATTGCTCCATAAGCTGCCAGCAGGGAGAACCAGTCTGTAAGCTGTATGGAAGATTATGGTATAATGTACTTTGGTATCATACCTGTGTGTGCAAAAACTGCATTTGAAGCAGCCCTGCATCTGCAGCCATCAGAGAGCAGGTACATGCTGAGAATAGAAGTTTCTGCACTGCACCCCAAGATTTTCTGGTGAAAGGTAGATTAATGATAGCAAGAAAATGGAAAGTTCAGCAAGTTTTCTCTATCACCAACTGGTATAAAGAAGTGTGGGATATGGCTTTAAATGATATGTTAACTTGTAATATCAAATGCAAAAGGGGACAATTAAAAATAATTTTAAGGATATTTGGGGTTTATTTTTGGATTTTGTGTTAAACAAGGGGAAAGGGAATATGCCGTGTCAAGATATGTTGTATTTTTGGAATAATGAATAATTATAGATTATAGAGATAGAATGTATTATATGGTCCCGTGGTGACGGGAGCACTATATAAGTTGTATGTTTGTTATTTAGTTATTTTATGTATTGTTTAAAAAAAAAATTTTTTTAAAAAATTTAAAAAAGAAAGAAAGAAAGAAACATTTTTCTGACTCATAATTATTGATCCTACTTTCTTCCTCCTTCCCTCAGGCTCCTCTGATACAATCTGTGATCTCTTGGGGGCCAAGGGCAAAGACATCTTATACATAGGTGACCACATCTTTGGAGACATTCTGAAGTCCAAAAAACGTCAGGGTTGGAGAACCTTCCTAGTGATTCCAGAGCTGGCACAGGAGCTTCATGTTTGGACAGACAAAAGCTGTAAGTAATGAGTTGTCTAGTCCCAGGCCTCTTCACTTTTAGGGCACAATCCTATGCATGTTTAGACAGAAAAAGTCCTACAACTCCCAGCATTCCTCAGGCAGCCATGATGGCTGGAGAATGCTGAGAGTTGTAGGAATTTTTTTTCTGTCTAAACATGCATAGGATTTTGCACTTACGTAGTTGATGTAGCTTGGCTTGATGTACAGTAGCTGTGGGGGGACGGACTTGTTTTGTTTCTCAATGATTATTTGCATTTTTTATGTGCCTCAAAGGGATGGAGAAGAGGCAGGTCTCCAAATTGCTCTGTGATATGATGTCTCTGTCTTCTGTAGATTGTTGTTTCCCTTGTAGATTTGTCTTTTTTCTCTTTTGAACTGAGGCTGAGAGAGTTAGCTTACTTTGCCAGTTACGTCACTACTGTTGCTCACATTTGTCATTTATTTACGTATTTAAAACATTTAATTGAGCATTTGAATAGAAAATTACTTAAGGCAGCTTACAACAACAATGAAAACAAGAAAATCACGTTATATATATAGGCATTTCATTGGAGAATGTAAATGCACGAGCATGGTAGAGAGCCAGGAATAGAATAAAAAAAACTAGAGATAGTTGTGCTGGTCCATGAGAGGGAGAAAAAAACCAAACCCACAGTTGGATAATCTTACTATATAAATGTGAAAGTGTGTCTCCAGCTGGCTGGGTACAGGCGTCGCATAGGCTCCTACACGGTTGGACGGATCCGTCCCAAACTTGGCACGCATACTCTCCATCACCCAAGGACAAAGACTGGTGGGTTCAAATCTCCGAAAAACCCTCGCTGTGCCTGTACGGCCCAAACTAGATGAGAGCCAATGGCGTCACTTGGAATGTTCGCAGGGGCCATTCAGGAGCGGTTATGCAAATCGCTCCACCGGCATATAGAATGTTTGTATGAACTGCCGCTACAGGGGCCCAATCAGGAGTGAATATGCAAATCTCTCCAACGTCCAAACAGAATGTTCATATGAACTGCAGCCAGGGCCTACGGGGGGGGGGGGGGGGAGGCAGAGCTGGGATTTCATTGTGGGGTAGTCCCGGCGGGGGGGACGGGGACGGACAAGCTGGGATTACATTGTTGGGTAGTCCCGAGTGGGAGCAGGGATTTCATTGTTGTGTGGTCCCGAGGGGGAGCAGGGATTTCATTGTTGTGTAGTCCCGGGGGGGAACAAGGTGGGATTTCATTGTTGGGTAGTCCTGAGGGGGAGGGGGGCAAGCTGGGATTACACTGTTGGGTAGTCCCGGGGGGGGAGGGATTTTATTGTGTAGTCTTGTGGGGGGGAGCAGGGATTTCATTGTGTGGTCCCAGGGGAGCAGGAATTTCACTGTTGTGTAGTCCCGGGGAGGGAGATGGGATTTCATTGTGTAGTCCTGGGGGGGGGGGAGCTGGGTGTAGTCCCGGGGGGGGGGGGCAAGTAATTCATTGTTGTATACATTATCTCTTGGAATGTCCTCTGTATAGATCCCCTAGACAAAAGTTCCTCAGTTATATTTTATACTCCTCTCCCAATCGACCTCCTCTTGAGCTGATTTGTATCTTACTGGCTGGCAGTAATGCATACATCACTACTATGGTGGCAAAATTTGCTCTGGCTGCATATAAGCTAAGAGCGAGGCATCAAATGGGGATGATGAAGACATATGACCCTGGGAGTTTTTAATTGACAGGATTGTGATTTTATATTTTTGTATTTGTATAGTTGAGTATTACATATACACCAACAGTGTTTGATTCTGAATTTATCATTAATATTCTATTTTTAATTGTTTGTATTTCACTCATTTAATCATATCACAGGATCTCAGGATTCTGATTAATGTTTTCCCTTTCACTTGTATTTATTTGTTTATGTTTTGTTCTATCATATTGAGATTGTGACGGCTTGTAGCTTTTAGCAATAAACATTCATTCATTCATTCATTCATTGTTGTATAGTCCCAGGGGGGAGCAGGGATTTCACTGTGCAGTCCCGGGGGGGGGGGGGGAGTATGGATTTCACTGTGTAGTCCTGGGGGAGCAGGGATTTCATTGTGTAGTCCCGGGGGGAAGGGAACAGGGATTTCATTGTGTAGTCCCGGGGTGGGGAGCAGGGATTTCATTGTGTAGTCCCAGGCGGGAGCAGGGATTTCATTGTGTAGTCCCGGGCGGGAGCAGGGGTTTCATTATGCAGTCCTGGGGGGGGGGGGAGCAGGGATTTCATTGTGTAGTCCCGGGGGGGGGGCGACGACAGGGATTTAATTGTCTTGGGGGAGCTGGTAGTCCCAGGGGAGCTGAGATTTCATTGTGTAATCCTGGGGGAGCTGGGATTCCATTATGTAGTCCCGGGGGACCTTTCCTATGGAGGGATTCAGAACAGCAGACAGCTACCTTAAGGAATTTCAAACAAATAGTGCCTATAGGAAAATGACGACCTGTGCAACGCCGGGTAAAAAAAGCTAGTATGTTCATAAGGACCAACCAAAATGTCACGAAAATGTGCAAGCTTTTGAGTTCTCCAGAGCTCTTCGTCAGGCTAGGTTGTACAAAAAGCAGGGAATGGGGGCAGAAATAGAAAAGTCCCAAAATTTGGCCAGATGTTGTGGCCATGAGGCCTGCAATTTTAGACCCAGTCTCAAAATGGAGATTTGCAGACTGAATGAATTAGTCATTGGTAGGTGTTGCAGAGTGCACATCGCAGTGCATTCTGGGACAGAGAAGCAATGGCTGATCTCCATTTCTGAAAACATAAAAGGCTGATGTAACTCTGATCTTGCTCTTGCTTTGGATGAAACACACAGGTTTTCTGAGTTGGCATAGAGCAGAAGTACAGAGAAACATGACAATCCTTATACAGTCATGCCTTGGATTGAGAGCATAATTCGTTCCGGAAACGTGCTTGTAATCCAAAACACTCTTATATCAAAACAAAATCCCCCCAAAAAAATTTGTACAGAGATTTTTAATTTAAGCTGTACTACAGTACTTGTATTGCAAGACGTTGCTTGTATATCAAGTAATAAATAAATAAATAAATATTTAAAAATTTGCTTGTCTTGCAAAACGCTCTCAAACCAAGTTACTTGCAATCCAAGGTATTACTGTATTAGCAAACCTGGAGATTAGTGTTAGGTGGTGCAGTAGGTAAAAAGGTAAATTGAAGCTAAATGGGTCTGAAACTGCAGAACTCATGGAGACGTCTGGCCAAAATTTTGGACTTTTGTATTTCTTCCCCGACCCCTTGCTTTTTTGTACCACCTAGCCTGATGATGAGTTCTGGAGAACTCAAAATCTTGCACACTTTTGTGGCAATTTGGTAGGCATAGAAGCTGTAACCCTAGAGCAGTCTTCTTCAACATGATGCCCTCCAGATATTTAGGACTTCAACTCCCATCAGCCCTAGCCAATATGGCAAATGGTCAGGAATTCAGGCAATTGTAGTCAAAAATATCTGGAGGGCATCAGGTTGGGGAAGACTACCTTGGAGTCTGTGAGAGGTTCCCAAAGATCCTGGATCCTTCTACCAAAGAGACATTGTAAATATTTACAAAAAGTTGGCTGCTGTTTTGTTTTTTTAACTATAAGAAAGTAGCTTCTGTTATTTTTAGCCATGTGGAGCTAGAACTTCCAAGTTCTACTCACCTGAGTTGTGTAAAATTAGTTTTTACTGAAGCATATGGTGAAGATTGCAGAATTGTATTGTAAACCAACAGAATTTAATATTGCCACACAGAAGGCAAGTAGAATCCTCAGTGCATGTCCAAGCCTGCCTTACCATATTGGCAAGAAAGAAACTCTCTGCTGGATAGGAGTATTTACATCAGTTGACTTCCCCTCAGATAAGGTATTTTACTCTCTCTCTCCCTCTCCCCCCCCCCCCCAACCATTCTTACTGTTTAGGCCTTTTTGAAGAACTTCAGAGTCTAGACATCTTCTTGGCTGAGCTGTACAAGTAAGTAATGGATTCTTCTTTGCAGAGTATAACCCAAATACTGCCTCTTAGCAGTTAGTAGTTGAAGCTCTTCCTTTTCACTGAGTGGCTGCATCCTGTCAGTGGGCTCCAAATTACCATAGAACCTGGAAATGGAGAGGGGGGAAGACCATATTAGTGTTGCCCCACACAACAAGCCTTCCTCAATTAGTATTTGCTCTGCCAAACCCACCCCCATATTAGTCTTCAACGAGCTCTACTGAAATTAATTTTTTTGCTTCAACAGGCATTTGGACAGTAGCAGCAATGAGCGTCCTGACATCAGTTCCATCCAGAGGCGTATTAAGGTAATGGTGACGACTATGCCCTTTTGTTCCAAAGTGCCTTTTGGTTAGATTCTTGATCACCTGATTAGGCTCCCCTTTCCAGTGTTTCAGTGAAACATGAGGGAAGCATTCTGTGCTAGCTTCAGTGGAGGGAGATTCAACAAGGCAGGGAAGCAAAGGAGCAGAACAGGCAGCATACTAGAAAGGAACCTGAGTAAAGGTGGAAGAAAGAGATCTGAGAAGAAAGGGAGTTGAGAAAAGGAGGAGCTAATAAAGTGGGATGGCTGTGGAAAAACTTCACAGGGCCTAATGACAAGAGACTGTATGCTGTACTGAGAGGGAGCAGGGGCATGCTGAAGAGACAGGAGTGTTGAGCAAGCAAGGAGGCTGGTTGAGTCACGATAACGAAATAACATAAGAGGCAACACACTGGGAGCCAATTACATTGCAGGTGCTTGTAATGATCTCCCAACATATATTTTTTTAATGAAAAGCGGCTGTAGGAGTCTGCAACCCCGAGAGGAGAAATTATATGGGGGAGGAACTGTATGCAATTTGCCCACTCAAAAATGCCATACGTACACACACACACACACACACTCACACACACACACACACACACACACACACTTCTACTTATGTCAGAGGTGGGCAGCTTGCAGCCCTTAGCCTAATTCAGAATCCTTCTGCAAGGGATCAGATCTCTAGCAAGAGTGATCTGTTCCTTCCCTGGCAGCCCACAGGGAGGGAGAGGTTATGAAGAGGGAGAGAGAGAAGGGGTATCAGAAAGAGAGCACAGAGAGTGAAAAGGAAGTGGCCCTGCCCATTGTCCGCATGTGGCACCCATAAGGGAATGTCGTCCTCAACAGAAAAAAATCTCCCCACCTGAGACAAACTTACAACCTCTTAGACTTGTTTTTGGTTGTAAAAAACAGGGGGAAGTTGCATTTGCCACACCTAGTTGAACCCCTAAAATCAGGTGCCTGTGGTAAAAGTAGGTAGTGGAGGCACACAGTTGAAAATGGGGCTCATGGTACCCTCACGTAGGGCTTAGAGAATGAAATGGCTGTGAGCTGATGGCAGGAAGGAAGAGGACAGGCAAGGGAAGCTTAAGTACTGCGCAACAGAGAGTAGCTGGAAATACATTTGCTGGGCCCACACCCTGAGAAACTTCTGTACCAGAGATTAATGGAATGAAAAATCAGGCACATGTGACTTTCCCCATCATTGCAGCTCTATGATGGGATCAGCCATGTCTAGTAAAATTATCTCAGCTGTGGAGTTAGTAGTGGTGTCAGGGGCTCTCTTGAGGTGTGCATGTGGAAATTCAAAGGTGAAGAGTTCTCTCAAGGCAGAGAGGACAGGGGAACTGACATTCAGAAACTGATTTAAACTAACCAGCCACTGAAGTGAATATGGGAGGAGCCCCGTGCATGTACGTATTAGAGCTCCCACTCCAGCAATTCATTGCTGGATCATGGTAATGCCTCTAACTTGCCTTCTAATTTTAGAAAGTGACTCACGACATGGACATGTGCTATGGGATGATGGGAAGCCTGTTCCGAAGTGGTTCCCGACAAACTCTCTTTGCCAGTCAGGTGATGCGCTATGCAGACCTCTACGCAGCATCTTTCATCAACCTCCTGTATTATCCCTTCAGTTACCTCTTCCGAGCAGCCCATGTGCTGGTGAGTTCAAACCAATGGAGCTGCATTTTGCATAGAGTACATGCACTTTCTGAATCCTCAGAGTGTAGAGTGAGGAACTTCCCAACCAGAACAGCTATACCATTGATTGCAGTGGACAGCATTAGAGGGAGTCAAGACATTCTAAAATTCAAGAATGTGGCATTTTTCATATTGCAAATGTCCATAAAACTGAGCAGACTAGTGAAAGTCGCAGTCCCCTTTCCTGAAGTGGCTCTCCTTTCTAAATACTGATGGCAAGAGGGAAGCTTCGAGTCCTTCTAGATACTAGTTTTAAGTAACCTCTAATTCTGGCTACAGGGCACACTGCCCCACTCTCTCAACAGTGTCCTGAGGGCCCTCTTGTCTTTTAACTCATTCCATGTCCTGCCAATCCCCATTAATAATATGCACACAGTATGATCAGAGCATACTCAGGTAAGGGTTTCTTTAGGATTGTGAGGGTTTGTCAAAGTCGATGGGGTAAAGTGGCCCATTATCAGGGACAGCGTCAGGGTGTGGCACCATTGGGCTGCTGCCAATAGCCCCTGCCCTCAGGTGAGCTGGTTGCGTGAGAACCCATGCCCTTAGGTGGGCCCACTGCTGGCCCCTGACCTGCTTGTAGTGGTCTTTAGCAGCGCACCTGTAAAGTGTGGGGTCTTAGCAGGGCTGTCAGGTTGACATGGGGTTGCTGCAGCTCCTAACACATGTCACTCATATGTGTTGGGAAGCTACAGGCCAGTCTGCAGTTTGTTGGAGAGGACAGGGCATGGCACTTAGGCCAGCATCATGGGTAGTCAAGGTCAGGCACCTGCCAAGGGCCTACACCCAAGCTGAGGCCCACTAACAAGAGCCCCCTGGAGTTGCTTTTCCTCTTCACCATTGCAACCTGCTTGTTCACCTGCCTCTCACTCTGGCCCTGACAATGGTAGTGGTGAGAAAGATGAGCAGTAGAAGCCTCCGTCTCCTTGCTCACTGGCTCCCTGCCTGTCAGGCAAGTAAGTGGTAGCAATGATGAGAAAGAGGATGAGGAGCAATAGCAGCTGGTGATGATAGTGGGAGTGGGCCTATTGAGGATGCCTTGCCTAGTCGCCCCAGAAACCTGGAGCTGGCACTGCACTTATTTTCTAGTAAGTGAACATTGACTTTATTTCTGGCTGGTTAGTTAGTTACCAAATTTGAATTCAGTGGAACATTCTTAGAAGGATGACTGAAGAAAGAGGAGAGGAGGGGAGACAAAGATAGTAAAATCAGACTGGCCTTGTTGTTTGGATAGGTCACTTTCTAGTTCACATTGGGAAACCATTTTTAAATCCCCCCTAGATGGGAGAGTGAGTCCCGCCCATGGAAATAAATGGAGAAATAGTCTAGGAACCTGTTAAAAAAAGAAAAAGGTAAATGTGCTCCTACATAGGTCCATATAAACTTCAAGATCCTCTACACAATTAAAAAAACAACTGGGTGGAGGTGTTACGGTAGCTCCAGGACTAACATCCAGGACTAATTAAATGGCATCATCACACCATTTACATTTAAATTTTCAATTTGCATTTTTTTTTTATGGATAAGAAAAATAAAAAAAACAGGTTTAAAAATGAAAAGGATCCCCCCCCCCCCCTTGAAGGCCTGCGAGAGCTGTATGGAAAAGATACAGTGTCTCTGACTGAAAGTGTAACGGTTAGGGTGGGTGCTGGCAGCAGAAATCTTTTCTGATAGAAATATCTGATCTTAAAGAAAAATCAGGTTAATCCTGAGAGTCTACAGGTGATGAAGAGTGACAGTGCCAAGTTTGGGGTAGATCCGTCAAAACATGATGGAGTCTATGCGACGATGCCCCCCACACAACAGTCATTCAGAAAGTCAGTCATTTAAAAAGTTTCCCTCCCTTTTCACCCCCTTAGAGAACATTCTAAATGGCCTAGGGTAGATTTGCATACCCAGCCCTATTGGCCCCTGCAGGAATTCATACGAACATTCTAAGTGTCCTAAGGGCTATTTGCATAACTGCTCCTATTGGCTCTTGCAGCAATTCTGAGGTGAGGCCTGTGAAAGAGGCTGATCTTACACCAACCCTCCAGGGTAGGCCACAGCCCCAATGTTCCCTGGACTGGCACACACCTCCCAAGGTCCCATACACCAAACCGGTGTAGCAGCCCCAACCTTTAGACAAGGAACACACGCCAAGATTAAGTTGGAGACTTTATTAAAAAGTAAAAATAACAAGTTAGTCAGTGTAGGGTCTCCAATTGTCCAATATAAGTAAAATAATCCCTTATAAGAAAGGGCTAAAAGAAGGTAAGGGAAAAGGGGTGAGGTAGTTGTTGTGAGGAAAAGGGACTGGGAATAAAAAGGGACTCTAAAAGAATATAAAAACAAACCCCAAGAGTCTGCAAGAACAAAGCAAGTCAACCCAGGCCTAGCTTTTCCTAGCTAACCTGTCAGAGTGGCATACCTGCCCAGATGGAACTTCCCAGCATCCACGCCCCAAAGGAAGAACCCTGAAGCCTTTTCCCCTAGCTCCTTTATTGCCACCAGGGTCCATTTTCCCGCCCAGCGTTCACCAATCCTGTCTTCCTAACTGTCGGAGGGCCCCCCGCCCTTTCTCAGCTGTAGACACTTTCTCATGACTTCATCCCAATTAACGCCTGACCTTGCTTCTCAGCTCTGCAGCTCACCCTTATCTCCCAGGTGCTCCCAACCACCCTCCCAGTACATTCCAAAAGACTAAAGTAAAAATCCGTTAGCTAAACAGCAATGGGGGGGGGGGAAGGGACATCTAACAGGGTTTCCCTAAAGTCCCAGCTACTACAAGTCCCATCTTCACAAGGCCGATTTGTATAACTGCTCCCCTGTTGTTTTGCCCATAGGAGATATGAGTGTGGGGCGATTTTGCCCCCTTTTTTCACCCCCTTAGGGACGGAGTTACCAAAAATCCTTCCTTAGTGGGGCTCTACGTCATAAAAACAATGTTCCTTCAAAATTTCACGTTCCTAGATTAAACGGTTTGAGCTGGGCATTGATCAGTCAGTCAGGACTTCTTTTATATCTATATATATAAAAGAAGTCCTGACTGACTGATTGACGGGGGGGGGGGGGCAGGGCTTTCATTGTCGTGTAGTCCCGGGGGGGGGGGGAGCTAGGATTTCATTGTGTAGTCCCGGGGAAGCAGGTAGTCCTGTGGGAACTGGGATTTCATTCTGCAGTCCCGGGGGAGCTGGGATTCCTGAGGGAGCTGGGATTCCATTATGTAGTCCCGGGGGACCTTTCCTATGGAGCGATTCAAAACAGCTACCTTAAGGAATTTCGAACAAATAGTGCCTATAGGAAAATGACAACCCGTGCAACGCCGGGTAAAAAAAGCTAGTATATAGATAATCAGCGGGGTAATACAAATCAATACTTTGATATTCTTTTTGGTTTAGGGTCTGGAGCAGCAAATGTTTTATTGAGTGCTTCTGTACTGAATTTCCTGTCCACAACATCTATAAATATCACTACCATGCCCATTTTATATTTAGAAGACTGTTTTTAGTTTAAAGGGGGAAGGGCTGAAGAGGGAAAGAGCTGGTACTATAGGGGGGCTGTTGATATTCTGTTGCCCAAGAACCCACACAAATCTGGAGCTGGCCTTGCCCATTATTCATAGTCTTTTGACTCATCAGTATTCAGCAGGGGAGCCCTGCAGTGACACAAGCTGCTGGATGTGTTGTTTTGTGAACACCATCAGTGATGGGCCAATTACCGTAGTCCTCAGTGGAAAAACTCTAGCTCTTTATCGGTGAGAGGTGGCTTCCTTGAGAGAGAACGTTTCCTTTTCTTGAATCCTGTTTTGTTATGTCTTGGCATTTGTAGCCTAACAATGAACTCTTCTGTAGGGGAGGTTAGATTGTCCCCTTCTTGTTGTCTTTTAGGCTAGTGGCGAAGATGTTTCAGTTCTACCAACCTTTCAGTATTTTTTAATGTGGCTTGTTTTGGGATCTGTTTTATCTTGGCTTGTTTTAATGCTTTCCAAATTTTAATTGTAATGTTTAGTTGTTGTTAACCACTTTGGGGCCCTTTTTAGGGTTGAAAGGCAATATATAAATGTTTTTACAAATAAGGAACACTCTCCTTGGGATATCACATAATATAAAAGTCAGACACCCATGTGTTAGCACAGGGGTCCCCAGCCTTTTTGGACCCGTGGACACATTTGGGAGTTTGAGAAACTGCTGTGGGCACTACCACAAATTGCCTAATCAGCTGATCCCCGCTTTGGCGTCTATACCTGTCACATCTATGGATCTTAGGCTGCATCTTATTCAGCAGAAACTTCTGTTTGGTGTCTATTGGACACTGCAACATCCCTTTCATAAGGGGTTGTCTAATTCAGCTAATTGCTGGCAGTGCAATACAGCTAATGCTTCTTTTAAATGTATGTTTTGGCAATGTCTGGTAGTTGCTTCTTTTTGGGAGGTGGTTATTACACAGATAAATTTTGTACTGGAACAGTCTTTAATATTCACTGATGTACATGTTCTTTTAAATTATTTACCTGCTTCATGGAAATGGTGAGCGTGAATGGATTCTCTGCACCCTTTTGACAGCTAAAATACCGATACTACAAAAGTGGAGGGATAAACACTCACCTTGTATAATGGATTGAGGACCTTACAACACTTGATTATATGAACAGGTGGCATATAGATGCCAATTTCAGATGGATACTTATTTGGATATTTGGTCTGCATTTGTTCAAGCCTATGTATAATTGCCAGAAAGCTGTATGCATTTCATACAAATCCATGAACGTATATTTAAAAATTGGAAAAATATATATTTTTTAAATCAGGTGCCCGCGGGCCCCACGTTGTAGCCCCGTGTTAGCATCTGCATGTGCTGAGTCATACCCACCTTCTCAGAGCACTGATGGAAGGATACTTTATTTTGCTGCCATACAGATGCCACATGAGTCAACAGTGGAGCACACCCATGTGGATATCAATGAAACTGAATCACCCATGGCCACCCGTAACCGCACTTCAGTGGACTTCAAAGATTCTGACAAACGACACCAGCTGACCCGATCTGTTAGTGAAATTAAACCACCCAACCTCTTCCCTCAAACTCCCCAGGAGATCACACATTGCCATGATGAGGATGATGATGAAGAAGAAGAGGAGGAGGAAGAAGAGGAAGAATAGAAACATTTATACCTCTTTACATAAGACATGGCTATAGTAATGATTGGCAGGAACAGATTCCCACTTCAGAGTCCTGGGGCGTGGGGTTGGGGGGGGGGTGACAACAAATTTAACACTAATCAGGAGCCCTTTGTTCTTAGCAAGCTTATGCTTTGCAGAATGTAAAGGATTTTGCATTGGATGAGGTAAGACCAGATGCAGATACCTAACTGCATTGTTCCACATGTAGAATATGGAAGGGAGGGGCTGGTTGTGTGGTGTTTGTTCCTCTTACAGGTGCATTTAATTAAAACTGCCTCCCTGTGATGGTTTGGAATTGGTGCAGTGAGGCTGCCATAGGTCTTGCTGCAATCACAAGGGCCTAGTACTAGTTCATCACAGCTGTTACTCTGACACCTTTTGGGGGCAAAGATGTATCCCAGTATTTCCTACTGTATGCATGGAAATGGCAGTACTTCCAGGGCTGCATCTACCCATCAAGCACAAATTTGCTTTTTGAAATGATTTAATCCTCTAATTTCATTCTAGTGCAGTTTTGCTTCTGCTCTCTTTCTGTATTTGAGTTAAGAAAGGCTATCATACCATCTATTCTTGGGTTGTCTGATAGCTAGTTTTTCTATTGCTGAGATTCCAAAGCTTTTTATAATCTCTATCCTTGGCATGTGGTGCATGTGTTCTAGGATCTTCTAAAACAGGTACTTATGCCATATGTTTGCTCTCTGCCCTGAATTTATCTCCACTAACAAGAGATTTCTTAACAGATTATTATTATTTGCTGTATTTGATGAGGAAGGAAGGGGGTTATTTTTATGTATTTGTGTGGCTTTTGGGGAGACAAATGTTAGTACATCCCAGAGAGATGAAAAACTGCAGCATCTGGAGGGGAAAGTTTTGTTTGTGCCACCTTTCCTAGTCTTATTGTTGGTAACACTTTGGACTCTCTGGCAGCCATTCTAGTCTCTCATACAGAGTCATAGTAGATAGGAGTGCGTGGTCCTGGAGCCTTAACAAAGAGGAAGAAGCAGCCTTCAGCAGGATGACCTTATTGCGGACACTCTGTTTTACCTCCATTCCAAGAATGAGAATAATTGAAGGTCTGTTCCATATTATTCGTAAATGGCTCTAAGGGCCTGGCATGTCAATCTGTTCATGAGTTCAAGCTGTTAAGTTTAAAGCACATTTTCCTCTGAATTATCCTGCAATGCAGGGCAAGCTCATTTTCTTCAGGTTAACAGGCAGTATATATTGTGTCCTGGGGTGTAGCACATCCCTTACCATACTGTGCCATTTGAGTATAGAAGACAGAACAGAGGCCCTATTTTAAAGTATTAGAACTTTTATTTTGAATCACTTGATTGTAATTAATCTTATTCCATTATTAAAATACATTGAACTGCAAATCAGCAGGACAAGCTGGTGCTGCTCTGATGGATCTGCAAATAAATCATGAGGTTTCATAATAATCTGTTCTGATGTGTGTCTAAAAGGCGGTGAGGAGAAGCGGATTTCTCAGTGTTGTACTGCTTGGCTAATAACAGGCTTATGAACAAAGTGAAAGGCTGTAATGTGAATAAAATATGCTTAAAATCTATTCCAAGGTAAATGGTTATGAAAGGACAGACATATCCATGAAATGTAGAGATACTGTGGTAAATTCTAGCCCCAATTATCTGCATCTCTTATTTAGGTCCTACTGCCATAATTGAAAATCACAAGTTGATAACTTGGATTTTGTCCAGAGGGGAACTCTAGACTGGCCATGGAGTTGAGCTGGATACCTGTAAGGCAGCAAGAGCTATAAAAATTGACATTGGGAGGTAACCTGCCTGTAGAAGACAGATCAGTATTGTCAAGTGTGCCAGTGTGGCGTAGTGGTTAGAGATCCGGGTTCTAGTTCCCGCTTGGCCATGAAACTCACTGGGTGACTTTGGGCCAGTCACTGACTCTCAGCCTAACCTACCTCACAGGGTTGTTGTGAGGATAAAATGGAGTGGAGGAGGATGATTATGTAAGCCACCTTGGGTTCCTTTCAGGAAAAAAGGCGGGGTAGAAATATAAATAAATAAATAAGTTTCCAGCAGCCCAGCCTCACCAATTCCACCCACACACACACAGCTTTCCCATTTCCCTCTTGTGGCTGGCTGCCCTGGAAACAAGCACCTGGTCTTCCCAGCAGTGAACATAACCAAGGTTCCCCAGGTGTTGCAGCCACGGTGTCTTGGTTTGGAAATTTGGAGTTTGCTTTTAGTTGCTCTGCTAATAAGTATATACAGTTCAACTACCACTTCTGTTCCTGAAAGGAGAATGAATTACAGCAGTGTAGGTAAGCAGTAGCAGTTCATACAATTTAAGTGCCAGGAAGGAGGGGAAAAAGAGAGCTGGGGACAGGAAAGCTTGCTGAAAAGCAAGTTAGAACAATTCAGCTATTTTTCTAATCTATTAGGTGGTTGTCTCTTAGCATCACCACCTATTTGTTATCCGATTCTTCCTCCCTACAACTCAGAGTAGCATCAGTAACTTGGGAGAGCTTCTGCTATTGGGCAGCATAGAAATATAATAAATAAAATTTATGTCAGTTTTAGGTTTCTAATATCACTTTTAAGAGAAACTTGGAAACCCAATCTGTTGAAAGGGCTGCTGCGTTTGAGTATAAGCCTAGCCAACAAATCCTACTCTTCCTGTAGCCCCATGTAAGTGGAGCTTAAACTACATGCAAATATTTCAGAGAGCCAGTGCAATAGTTACACATGAGGTTGAAGAGGCTCAGGTTCAAATCCCCTACCAGACAACCTTGAGCTAGTCACACACTCCGCTTACCTCACAGGGTGGTTGTGAGGATAAATGGGGAAATATCCTTTTATGCCACACCAAGATCCATGGAGGAAGGGCAGGATACAAAAGTATTTAAAATTCCATCAGGCAGAATCCTGCAGCACTGCCAGACCAATAGCCAAGTGCTCCAATTTTATTGTGCTCCTTGCGGGCAATTAGGATGGCACAAAAGGGTTTTTCCTGTTCTCATACCCCTTGAGATTACTTAATGTTACTTGCTGCCCTTATTGGCCATCCTTCCTTTGCCTTATATCTAAGCGATATGAACATGCTGCTCTCAGCAGTTTCTCAGCCACTGAGTTTTCAAGACTTATTTGGGTCTAGAACACCAACTCCAGTTGCAACTCTTTTCTGATGCCATTCTTCCTCAAATACCTCCCTCCTCTACAGGTAGCTGGAAGAAGAAATGCATGTAGGACATCTTCCATGCCAAAGTGAAATGGCAAACGAAGTAAGCCTCCAGCACAGGGCTATACCTGTGCTTCAATACCTCACTAACATGGGATATACTTTCCCATATGGGCATTTTCTCCCATATCCACTGAGATCTATATTCCGCAAGGAAAATGCATGTAAAGTAAAGTGAGGCCTTGTAAGTGTATGTTTTTGGATCTGATACATCAGGAAGGGCATATTTGCCCTGTTTATTGAAAGCTTATATTTCAAGAAATGATGTATATTCATCTGCTCAGCAACCCCTCCCCCCTAAAACCTAAATAGCATGTTTAATATTATACAGAAATAAGGCAGCCATAAAGGAGGTACTAGGAGTTGCCATGAGCAGCAGAGAGAAGTGTGGTGACAATGACAGACGCAGGAGGAAAGAAGCAGAAGTTTGGAGGGTCAGCAGGCAAGACTTGATTTGGCCCTCCAGGTTACCTGTTGAAAAAGACAAGAGATTTAGCGTTTACTTCCCAATGATAACAAATGCAACCAGTGTGTCCCTTCCATTTCTAAGTGGTGGCTGTGGACCTTTTCCTGCTCCCTATAACAGGAAACTAACAGAACATCAACAAGACTATCAGTAACCACCATTCATGAGTTCTGGCCAAACACTGTTAGAAGCCACATTCACTTCAGGGATAGGCCTTCCTCCATTTCCCAAATGGCTAATTAAAAAAAATAAATCAATACACAACCTTGTTAATAAAGATGAAGCATGGAGTGCGGAAAAAGCTACTTAAAACTGGAAAGTTCAACAGGAAAAAGATCATTTATCTAACAGAAATAAACTGTTTTCCAATAAAATCGCAAAAATATACAAATAAATCAGTCAAAATAAATAAAATTGAAAATCTGCAGTACCACTGAGTAATTGTACACTCCACTGGGATATCATTCAGCTTATGAAATGTATACATTTCATTTGTGCTTTTTTAGGGTGTATACAAACAGACAATGTGGAATACTGTTGGCAGAATGTTACAACTCTGGAAGAAATGCAATAATATACAATATGATACAATTTAGCAAGGAACCCACAAAATAAAAAGTATAGAGGCTTTGGAATGCAGCAATATATAGAAAGAAATTGCATGTCTTAAAAGGCCATGACATTGTGTATGAATACTGGAAATCTGTACAGCATACAATGGGGTTTTTTTAAAGGAAAAAAGGTAAACCTGAGAAAGGAGTACAAGTTTCAGCTAAGAGCCTTGGGCTGGTCTGTGATAGGCATAACAAAGAATTCTGAGGACATCCAGATGGAACATATTTTGCACACTGTGAAGAAATAAAGGGCTCTGAGGTTCAAGTCATGGGGTGTGCCATCTTCCCATGTTTTGTGCAACCCTAAAAGGTTAATACCTTTCCCCCTCAAAATACAGTTTAGCACTTGATTTCTGGAATGGCAGGTGTGCAGTGGTTCTCTCACCAGTCCTGTAGGTCAGTGAGGTACAGTCAAGGGGCAAGTTCTTCAGATAGAGTTACTATTGTCTTTAACTTGCCTAGGAAGTGAATTGGGGAATATAATTACAACCGTAGGGTCAGCATTCACAATGTCAGACCAAACCAAGAGTGATTACAACTAGGAAACATGGCAGCACTCACAAAATGCCACACATACCAAATGATCAGTAAAAACAAGTGACAGAAGACATTTCTGAAGTACACCCCAGATAAATAGAACTTGCCGGGAGTCCCTTCACAACCTATGCCCTCTCTTTCAGAGTATTGGACCCCAGCCTACCTCTCACTGTGGGATGCACTAATTAAGAAAGATGGGCTAGTTTACAGAAATGTGATACTACTACTACTTACAGCAGCAGCAGCATGAAAGAGCCCCAGTACCACAGATACAAAGGCTTACAAGCACACCTTCCTCATAAACAGGTCAAATTAGTTGTTATTCGCACATATTTGCAATACTGACTTTTCTTTTAATAGAAATGCAGCCTCTGATTGCTGTAGTTGGGACCAAAAAAGTGGTGGAGAGAAGTGGTTTAACTCTCTAGAGAGTTTTTCCCCCTGCTCAAAACAAGGGGGAAATATCTTGGCAGGGGCAGTTTTGAACAGCAAAAATAGCCCACAGTTAGTTAAGTATTCCTTCTACCCTGGCATTCTGAATCGCAGCCTTCGAGGCCACTTCTCCATTAAAGAAAAAGAAAAAAACTGGAGAAACATTACATGCATCTGCACATAACATCTAGTTTGGCCCTAAAAGACTAGGCTTCACAAGTGACATTCACCATTCCCCTCAGATTCTAATAGACTCCTGCACCAAATATATCCCAAATGCAGCACCCCAAGATGGAATGGCACAATATATATACATATGCACATGCATGTACACACCAAGCAAATCCAAACAAGACCAATTTATCCACCTCACAATCGTGCAGGCAACGAGAGAAGAATCTAGAGCCAGAAAGCAGAATCTATGAGGCACCAGCACTTCCCAACTGTGACAACTTTTACAATATAATGACTTGCAATCCTACATACCTTCCATCATTATCTTCAGGCTTCAAGGCTCATTGTTGTTAAGCTAATCCAGTAAAAACATATTCCAGAATTTACTAGAAGATTGTCTGCGCATCATGCATTTTGCCGAAAGGTGTTAAAGGACTGCCACAGCAGCTAGACAGGCACTTCAGTGGAAAGAATTCCAGCTGCCAGCATTATGACATGATAAAGAGGGTAAACACTTGACGCATAGGTGGGACAGGGTTCGAGAAAGAGGATGTGGACCTGACTAGCTTGAAAAGCAAGAATGCATACTCTTCTGAACGGGGTCCATCTTTTCCCAGGACAAGACCATCGCCAACTAACATGCATGTATTTTAGACAGCAACTGACTCACAAAACAAGTGACAGAAGTTATAGTTGGTTAGGAGCCCGTTTCAATGGCATTTTACACCAAACCGTATAAAGGGAATGAATTTTAGCCAGCAAGACTGCAAATTCCCCCTTCCATTGATAATCTAATCTGGGCTCTGCAAATGGGTGTTTATGACAAAGGCTGCCCCATTGGAATAAGTCCAGCAGTGAGGAGAGGCAAAAGTGGAGACTGTATGAGGCGTATCATGGTCACATTCCAGAGGAGGGAAAAGAGAACCACTGAAAATAAATGGTACAAGGGAGGGAGGAGAGGCAGTTCAGTGCACCAGAATCAACTCTTCAACAGTTCCTAAAGCTGTCCCAGTAGGATGCTGTGTTCTAAAGATCTGCACATTTCCCCCCCAAAGCATCAAGCAAATTTGTTTCAACCTATAAAGTGGACATCATCTTAAGAGTAGGGAGACATTTTCTCCTCTGTAATAAACCAGGTGGTCTTTTCATTCAGCTGGTCAAGATGATTTAGATCAGATATTACTTCCAAAGACCAAAACACTTTAAAACAACAACACTTGAAGCTCATTTTATCCTGAAGTTATTCCAAGGCACAGATCAGCCAGAGACTGTGGCTGTCCTGCCAACTGGGCACTAGAGCTAACAGAAAAAAGCAATTACAGTCAAGTGCAAACGTTTATGCTAGCTACTGCTCCTGTGCTCTCCAGTTCAATCAAGGGATGCCTGACACTAAAGGTCTGTTTAGACCAAAAACAAAACACACACCATATATTCAGTCAATGCATGAAAAGGGAGTGGACCATGCCTGCTAACCCTGATGTGCCTGTTGGCCATGCCCCACTGGCAGCCACATGCCCAGCAGTACTCTGAATGTTCAGATGTGCATACATTAGGTTCTTCCTCTCAAATGGGAACCTTGGGCCAACCAGGGTTCCCAATCATGAAGAGTTTTATGGATGAGGAGTTGTATGCACATGGGGCCCTTTCAGACTAATGCCCAGCTACCGGAGAGGCAAGGCCAGTAGGTGCATGAGCACTGGGTCTAGCTAGCAGGATTTCCCCCCCTGAACAGCTATGAGGAGACTAGCATATGACATACTACTACTAATTACTAATCACACATGGGGGCTCATCTGTATTATAAGCTACTGAACAAGTTACTTCTCTATACTAATATTTGACTTAATTCACACAACAGCCACCATGTGGAGGTGGTTTGAAATTATATGGCTACTGTTTCATGTGGCAAGCTGTTCATCTTCAGTGGCTTACCATGTACTTTGCCACAAGCAGCCAATGACAAATCAATGTTTTACAGCAACATAGAGACAAACCATGGTGCAGTGACCAACACACATATACAGCCCACCACACGGAAGGGCCACTATGGGTACAATTCTAAAGCAGCCTCCGGTGGTAGTTCTTGTGTGTGAAGTGGGATCCATTCATCTCTCAATCTTCAGGGCACTGGAAGTAAAAGCAGCACACTTTGTGTTCCCAGAGCTCACATGAAGTGTCAAAATAGAGCAAAACAACTGTCTAAGTGACATTCAACTGTCATTTTGTCCCTTGATTCCCCAATACAATTTCTACCAACTTGCAATTACTAATTCCTAACCCAATGAGAGTGCCAGTGTTTAATTGAGCTCATCAGGTGTATTATCTCCCATCACACAAGGACACAAGCCTACAAGAACTTCTGTCATGGAGCTATTAAAATGTCAAGAGCTCCCTCCAGTGGTAAGCTGTGGCAATGTAATGTGGGTACAAGGATGGGAAAGGGTAAACACTCTACCACATTTTTCATTCACCTGTAAGGGTGAGATGTTGCCATATCCACTTTTTCTGGATGTTGCTCATAGATACCGAGGCATGAAGGTGCACTTAAAAATAAAAGTAGGTACGAGAACGAGGGAAGACAGGGAGACACATTAATGAATAATGCCAATACAATTAAGACCCAATGTGTGGAACGATAAGAGTTTTCCACACTTAAGCCACACTGCCCTTCATCTTGTGCAACCAGCTCCTGCCCAAATCATGGCCTGTGCCACTTGGGGCATTTTCCCAATAATCTTGGAGATTACCCCTGGGATTTGTTCCATTAAGAAAGCCATACAAAGTAATTTGGGAAATGAATTGTACATGAAAGCATAACTTGACTTACTGCTCTTCAGCCTTCATTTGCTCCACCTATACTTTGTTGGTCAGTGTTTACACATCCTAATGGTCTGAGCTTTTTCAGTTGAGCAGCTAGATAGTAGGATAAGCTCAATGATTCTCTGCAAGCCCTATGCAGTGTAAAATGGCAAGCCTAGAGAGGGAAAAGGCTTGGAAGCTAGCTACCTCCTTGTCCCAAATGCAGGTTTTCATGCTTTGGATGATCCTTGGGCCACTAAAATCAGTATCTTTGGAGACAGAACGATTACCATTCAGCACGAATTCTTCTCTATTTATAAAAGCTTAGCAACACACTGCATTAAAAGAAGTACAAAGTTTCTGGTGGTTCAAAGCCGTTCACACCAACAGGTGCAAAATTAATTCAGTTAGGCTTTTAGATTATTGTCAAAAACCTCACTTCAAAAAGAACACTTACACAAAAACTGTCCAATTCCACGGTATAAAATAAAGGCTGAATGGCTGCCTCTGGCTACCCAGTTCCTAACCATATAACAAGAAAAACAGAGGAAGAGTGAAAGCAGCAAGAACTATTAGGGAAATATGCCAATTCCAGTAACTCAAAGTTTTATTAAGACTTGAAGACCAGCGTGCTAGTTCCCAAAGCTGCCAACAGCAGAACAGTTATGTGCCTTATCTTGCATTCTGCTGCTTTGTGGTATTTGGGCAGGAAGGGCTCTAAGGATCACTTTCTGAAGTAATGAAAATCAAACATTTTTTATCTCATGTGTTTTTCTATCTATCTCCTGGTGAAATGGTTTGTCTAGCTAGTACATAACATGGGAAGCACAATTTTAAATAATTTGAGTACTGTTCTAAGAGACATGGCTAAATTTAGATAACTTGGTAGATGTGAATTTTCCATATTACATTTTGTTAGTCATATATGTTAATTCAAGTCTAGAGCACTATGGAGCAGGGAGGAAATCACTCACCAGAAAGCAGAGAACTGCTATGCAGGTGCTGACACCAAGGGACATTAAGGAGCTGTTTTCCATAATCCTGTCCATTATTTGAATTGAGAGCTTCTTTCCATAGCTTGGCACGGGCTAGTGATCTTATTTAATACATATATCTTGGTACTCATTTGTTCTGTACCACAAAACATTCAGGGAGAGAGGTCATCCTCCAAACCTTACGCTATGGAAGAATATCCTTGCCCTGCAAGCTTTGTATGGACTCTTCAAAAACTAATTCATAATACTTACATGAATTTGAGATAAGCATTGAAAACCTTTAAGAAAACTCAAGAAAAGCCACTCGAGACTGGTCAGGAGAATTATTTGGGGCACCATCACTTCATGTGAAGCATTCAACATGTGTTATGGGGCACAATTTTTTTGGGAAAGACACAGAACTGCCAGAAATACAGTAACAAGATCAGTTAAGAATCCCCTTCTTGGTCATGAACATTCCTCACTTTCCACCTGTTGCAACATGCCAGTTAATAATGGAGACACCATTTTCAACAGCATTCCAAAATTTAACACTGTTCTATTGCTCTGGCAGGAAGCATACAATTTTGCAGCCTGTAAGTCTCAAAGGCCTACCTGCAATTTCTTAAGCACTTCCTAACAGTCCTGGAAAAGGCTGTCAAATAAAAACAGTGTGTTTTAAAACAAAAAGAACATGTTAGTATTTTTAAAATAACACAACAGTCTTCAAATAATTATGCTAGTAAATGAAAAGGTACAGATTTCCCAATCACACTGAGTATCATAACTGAAACTGAGTTGCCTCTCCATGGGGTTTTTCTTAAAGGATTGATATGCTTCATGGGAACTGAAATATCAGCTGACTTCCTCCTTGCCATCTCCTCTTACATGGGCATCCATGAAAGAAAGCAATGCTTCTTTTTCATAGATTAAACTGCTGAATAAGAACCACTGTCTGAAACATAATAAACATAATGGAATAAACTTTACTTAAGCACACAAGGAGCTGTTGGGATGGGGGACAATATACCTTTCCCAGAAGCATTTGCGTAACAGAATTTGCTGAATTTACTTCTCAGCCAGCACTAAACTGCTTGTGCACCTAGGTAATGGAATGTGAGGCATGCCTACCACTGAGGATTCTGGCAAAGCATAAGAGAAAAAGGAGAGGTGGGAAGAATTAGGCTTTACTGTAAGTAACAGAGTCTGGAAGTCTGCCCAGGGAGTATTCCGCAGAATGGGCCCCTTTATAGTTTAATACTGATTTTCACAATTGTATTTCTTATAAGCCACGAGAAGGGGAACAGGCAACCCAGAGTCACAATGATGTCAAGTGAAGTTTCTCAAGGCCATAATTCAGGGAGATCCTCATGGAACACTCCCCCAAATACTCCCGAAGTAAATTTCAGCCTCCTGAGATGTGGGAGCTGGGAATATCCTGAAGGCATTTCTGGTCCATTTTTCACACCCAAATGGCTGTCTCATAGAACTCATTAAAAACAGGAGATTAAAAAGTGGCTCCTATAAGTGAGAATTTACAGAAGAATAGAAATGCTTTATATTGTCATTGAAACACACACACCATCAAATACACATTGATTTTATCCTGAAAGGCTTTTGCAAAATGTAAAAGTGCATGGTGGCTCAGCATCCACAGCAACATGCATCTTGTAAGAAGGGAGCCTTTGAGAGGATTTACTTTGGCTGTCAGCATAGCAGCATCTTTAAACAAAAGGTGTGAAGTGACTGGTGGTCTGACATATCTTATATTCTATCCTGCTTACATTAGGTGATCTTTACTCAAAGTAAAGGGCAGGTTCACTATGATGGTGCTTCAGACTCTGGAAATATAAACAAGTTTAGGTACACACTCAGCACAGGAGAGATGGAAGGAAATACCACAATTACTCCTCCAAAATAAATAAAAATGTTATGTGAAATTCTCTGGCGAAAAGTACTACCTCTGAAAAATCAAACACTCACTTTCATATGGCACAAACCAGATTTTCTGACACTCCTAAACTCTAAAATATGACCATTTACAAAGAAAGTTTGCACACACAACCCCAAAATACCTCTTCCCCTAGACGTTAGACAGAGAGAGAACAGCATTTTTTCCCAGTCTCCCAACAGAGATGCCAGAAGTTCCTTAAGTTTCATTCATTCCTTGTTTTTTACAAAACAAATACATTCTAGTACCAGTTTGCCATTTCAACAAGGGGGAAACAAAACAACTAGGGAAAGATGGGAACATTGGGGCAAATTCACAAACAATACAATAGAGCTTAACTGGGAAGGTCCTGCAACATTTAAAACTGCAAAATACTTCTTTAAAAAAAACCATGATCTCTCTTGAAAAAATAAACCACAGCTGTTGGTTTAAATTTTTCTGTACACATTAAGAAGGATCATCAATACAGCTGGAAAAATAAACGTGATTCTGTTCCACTAGGAAGAATTTTGCCATTTACCCCAGAAGGGCTGCTCGTCATTCCCAAGCTGTGCTTAGGTGTTTGTGGTTTCTTCCTTTTTCCTGTGTCCATCTCTCATTCTCTGAGCTCCCATTTCTTCCCGTTTCTTTTTTCTGCTTCCAGGATGGGCACAAAGTCTTTGGTCTCAGAGCACTGGATGCAGCACAGTTTAATAAGCACATACTAATGGTTTTCACAGTCTGGGAGAAGGGATGATGACTGGTCCTGATGAACAGAGGGCTGGGATGGAGTGCAGAGGAAGAGGGTGATGCTATGTGTCAGCTCCTAGATGGCGCCTTCACTATGCATACTGTGGTTGGACTTATTGTGAGTTACACAGTTCTGTTCATTCAGCAGATTTGCCATCTCATCTGGCAAACCATCATGCAGTTCTGTAAGAGTCAGTTCTATTTTAGTAGTTTCACTGTCCGAGGACTGAGGTGTTTTATCCATCCGGGATGCCATGAGGGCATTTTGGTATTGCTGTCTTGAGATCTACGCCGTGCACATGAAAAGATACAAAAAGAGAAGTTCATAATTAATATTTTATTTTGCACTGTGATCATGCAAATCTGTGACCATCTCTCATTCTCACAAATGATGGATGTTCAAAACTATGTAGATCCATATGTAGTCCTCATCCCTGCAATACAACTTAGATCTGTTTTTGGCTGCAGTTAGATGGGTGCCATCAAAACATATAAAAAGGAAGACTATCAGTTCATGTAAGATCTCAAATTCATAACTTTCCAAAGTCCATTAACAATATAGGAAATTATTTAAAAGGTGCCTGTGAAGTACTGGAAGCCCAGGAAGACAATAACTGCTGGACTTGCAGTTGGAGCTACATATTAAGAGACAAACATTCAGTTTCCAACTCTGTGATTGCCACATAATGCTAATGGGAAAGGGAGCATCTCCTGGAGAGAACTGGTAGGTAGAAGGTTGCAGGTGTAGCTGAGAATCAAAAGGAACTATTAAACTTCCTCCCACCTGCTGATTCTCCCCTACAAAAGCGCCCACATTTCATTACCTGAGCAAACATGGTTTTAGAAGCACCCTTTTGCCAAGGAAAGGTGTAGTTCCTGCCTGGGAAAAGTGGAATAAGGTATCACCTCCCAATAATAAAAAAGAGCTCCAGCAAACCAAATAATTCCTTCCAAATTTTGGATGCTTTATCAGAATAGAAACAGGACCAGTTGGCAACTAGAGTCTATGAACAGCCTACTTTCCCAGATTATAACCTGCAGATGGAAGAACCCTTTCCTACCTTGACATACTGAATGTCTGAGATTGCTCTCACTGAGTAGTCTGGAACGTATACTTGAACAAATGAGTTCAACTGGCTGTTGCTATTCCCTATCGTTGGTGTCACTGCATCAATGCGATCCCCTCTGTTAAGAGAGCCTGAATGATTCAAGCCACAAGAACGGGGTGGTGATTTGTTTTCAGCTGAAAAGAGAGGGAAAAATATGCTTAAGAAAAAGGAGAAACTTTAAACACAGTTCCAATCCTAGAGACCCACATCAGTTCATGGGATAAACTGGATGGTTACTTAACTATATACTCCAATAACAGTCTATTCAAAACACAGCTAATTATGCAGATTTAAGCCCTTTGGCTACATTTTCCTATTGAAATGGCTTTTTTGCTAGAGCTATAACTCTGCAAGGTACAACTTCGGACACACAAATGAAGATAAGAAGCATGGAAGTTGGGATTTTGATAGTAAGATCTAATTTCATACCTATCTATTATAGGTAACTTCATTGCTACATGGTTAAAATACGCCATGCCCATGAAGGGGGGGTGCCGCACCCCTTTCCCTGACCACCGATTGGTGGTTTCCCAGCTTTTGTGCAGTTTTTCCACCATTCTAAAAGATTGAGTTGTCTCTCCTAAGACTTAGTTACTAGCAGTAAGCTAAAATATGCTGGTATTTGGGGGGTTGGCCCCACCCCTTTTGCCTTCAGCCCCATCCACCACTGGAATGCAGCCTCTGAGAATTTCTCCAAAATGGAATTTGGCCCTCAGGCTGAAAGAGATTCTGCACCCTGGCCATAAAGCCTGTCTGGGACTTGGGAGCCTTTTATACTATCTACAGTAAGTGGTATATCCGAATTTACAAGCATAGAATCATAGAAAAGTAGAGTTGGAAGGGGCCTACAAGGCCATCGAGTCTAACCCCCTGCTCAATGCAGGAATCCAGGTCAAAGCATCTCTGACAGATGTCTGTCCAGCTGCACCTTGAATCAAGCAAGAATCAAAGTGGTTCTGCAACTTGGCCAAAAGCAAGAACAAGTCAATGTAAGAGGATGAAATGAAAGCCTGATTCAAAATTCAAAATTAATATTCAGTTTACAGGTGCTCTAACCTTTCATTTTAACTTAAATGCCATACATAGCCAGTTGCAAATCAATAGCACACCCTGAAAGACCCATAGCACAATACATTTAATACCATTTATCAGTCATGAAACAGGTCTGTGGCTCACGCTAGCTCAGCTTGTCTGAGTGTGGAAAGCTAAGCAGGGTCAGGCCTGGTTATTACTTGGATGGGAGACCCCTCCTCTAGTTTCCTGCATTGAGCAGGGGTTTGGACTCGATAGCCTTGTAGGCCCCTTCCAACTCTATGATCTTATGAACTTATTTCACTTCTGTATCCAATTAAGGCCACTTCTTATAATACATTTCCCATCTCAAGTTTTGAAAATATGTGTAGGGAGGTGGTTAGAAAATAGGCACAGGTACACATTTTTGTAATGTAGGACAGATGGATTGAAGCCTAGCAAAGCTTCACTCCTTTGCTACACTGTTCAGACATCTTAGATATCTGAGCTCAATTGGGGCCATTTTTAACTCTTTCCCTACACACATTTTTAAAAAATGAGACCAAAAGAGTTACACTGAACAGTTTATACAAACCTTTGTTCATGCAGATATGAACTAAAGGTCATTGTGAAGGTATTTGGGCATTGCAGCATTGTGAAAAGTGGGGGATATTCTACTAGACAATATTTCTGCAGCACCCCAGCACGCTTGTTATGACAAATTCAAGATGGGCAAGCATTTGGTATAGCTGTGGTCCCATTTCACTTTTCCCACAGTGTCCAATGCAATATGGACTGTTTCAATAACTGTGTGTGCAGAGAGGAGGATGTCACGAAGAGCTCTGAGCCAAGTATGAAAAGCAAGTATGGTGGAATGTTGTGGTGGAACCTGAGAATGTGAGAAACCTGATGGAAGAAGGTCAGTTAGAAAGACTTCTATTGGGCAGCACTGTTTTGTTTAAGAATGAGGGGTCTGAGCATATCATGGCTCAGGGGACAGTTATTTACACAAACAACTTCCAGAAGAATAGCCATGTTAGTCTGCTTCAGTAAAAACAAAGTGTGTGTCTTGTGGCACTTTAAGGTTAAAAAAATTATTGTACTATTAAGCTCTTTCATCAGATGTACAAAGTGTATATGAGGAAAAGTATGTAAACAGTCAGGCCAAATAGCCATGAAATGCAAGAACTTGTGACAATGCTCTGTAAAGCTTAAAGATACACAAGGTAAGCACAGTGACCATTCAGAACAGCAGTAACAGGAAAATAATGCAGACAGTCCCTGAAATCTAAAACAAGCAACAATAGGCTACCTAACAGATAAAACCAGGGACCAAGCATTGCAAAAAACTCAGATGCCAACTCTATCACAATACATATCGAGGCAATATTTACTATTACATGCCCTAACAATAGCCATACCATGAGGGACACCTGAAAGTCACAGTACTAAGGAATGGCAAAGGGAGGCTCCAGCATTAAACTGAGCCAGTGTGATGCAGCGGTTAGAGTGTTGGACTAGGACTGGGGAGACCCAAGTTCAAGTCCGCACTCACTGGGTAACTGGGACAGTCACTGTCTCAGCCTAATCTACCCTACAGGGTTCTTGTGAGGATAAAAATAGAGAGGAGGAGGATCACATACGTCACCTTGAGTTTCTTGGAGGAAAAGGCAGGATATAAAGGTAACAAATTAAAAACAAACAAACTAGAATTCATCAGTCAGGTTGATTCTATTCAGTTAAGCTTTAATCGAGACAATGGCTTTCAATTCCACTAGTATAGTGGACTTATGAAGCGGTATCATCACCTATTTCTGCTGTTGTATATGAACACTATACAATTTAAGCCCTATATAGAATTGTCGGACTCCTGTATTTTGTGTGACTATTTAACCCCATGGTTTACGAGAGGGACCGAGAGTGTTCATATCCTTCCTGCTAGGGCTATCACTTTGTGAATCTAAGGAAGTGGCCTCTAGTTATGAAAGCTTGTGCCACAATAAATGTGTTAGTCTATAACATGCGTGCACAACCTTTTCTGCCCCAAGGGCTGCATGCGATGCTGGCTTGGGGGTTGGGGACTGCAAGCACACACACGCCAGCAACCATGGTACAGACTGCTCTTTCCTCGCTGCTAGTAGTGGTGTGGAAGAGCAATCTGTACGTGGGGGAGGGAGTGGATAATACAGGCAGAAGGGGAATTGGCAGGGGGGCTTTGGTGGGGGGGGTCAGGGCACCCTTGGAGGGCTGCAATAAGGCCCTTGGAGGCCCCCAGGTGTCAGGTTCTGCACCCCTGGTATATAAGGACTGTAGTTATTCTTGATAAATAGCAGACTTGTGGAACTTATCCAAACAAATGAGATGGAACTCACGTGTTTGTGAGGAAAAGTCAGTTGGTTTTCTGCACTTTCTGCACTATTCCAGCGATGGCACAGAGACCATGAAAAAGAACCTACTTCTACTTAACAAGCTCAGGCTGTAGGATGTCAATACATTGTCAGTTGCAATGTATTAGTAGCACAAGGTAAGAAGTATGCTGAAAAACAGAAGCAACCAACTCAGAGGATCCAAAGTACTGAGAGTCACTAAGCAATCAAATAGAGGCTCACCCTAGTATCCTTTGCCCCCATTACCTTAGCACAGGGTAAGACCTCCCATGACAAATGCACTGCCACAAAAAAGTCCCATGCTGCTCTAGTCTGCATTCCAATATCAACCAGGGGGGTTAGCCTTATTTGCAGAAGAGCCAATTCATGTGAAAAGATGAATAAACCCATGGAGGAAAGCAAGAACACAAATACGAGGAAAGAAAGCAGTTAAGGCATGGAGGAATACAGCAGGCATATCCAGGTTCTATTATGTATAGTACATTTCTCCCACAACAGCTCTACACATCTGCAAATCCACTTAATCGTGTGGGTGCTTAATCGGGACAAAGCATCCTCTGAACTAGCTTGTTGCCCAGCTGCTTGGAATGAATACAGTTTCTTGGAAAACAAATATTAGACCTGAAAATCTGCATCTTCTTAGCACCCAAAAGAGCAAGTGTCTGAACTGGTTCACAACAGCAGAGGCTGGTGAGGAGCAGCTTAGAGGACCTTGAACTTGTTTGGCGCTGAGACCTAAACTAATTCTACCTTGTGACATTGCCAGTCCTCCATTATTTCTTTCCTATGCGTTAAATATGTTAATGCATCTCCCAAGAGACACACAGCAAGACTAGGAAAGCTGACCTAGGAAAGCAGCTGCAATGTAATACAACCTAACCTAACCGGTACCTTTTAGGATAGCAACATGGGACATTTCTAGTATGCTTTTGCTGCAACAGAAGATTCCAGCAATATTGTTTGCGAATGCCACAAGTACAATAACTTCTGAATTGTGATGGTTTGTGTAAAAATTCTAGTTGCCATATCAATTCAATTGTTCATTACTTTTCATTTATTCCTTATGATTAGAGTGCGGCAAAATATCCCCTACCAGTTATATTGAGTATCAAATCCCCTGAAGTTTACTGAGTGACCAAGAGCCAACTCACTCTTTCAACCTAACTTCTTTCAAAGGCTTGTTACGATGGTAAAATAGGAGAAGTGAGGATGCACATTGCCCTTGAACACCTTGGAAGGATGATGGGATAAACATAACTAAATGATCACAAATAATAGTTGGCAAATGTGAACAGTCCATTTCATTTTAAAAGGGGAAATGAATACCAAATCACCTTATAACACAGAAATCTAAAGCTGCAGAGTTGAGGGGAAAGAAATCAAAGTCACATTGTCTAATTAAAGGTTTTCCTTTCGAGTTAATAACTGGAAATCTAAGTATGCATGAATGTCATCCCCATCCCACAGTAACTGGCAGATTAAATGCACCTATTATTAATTTCAGGACAGTGGGCAAAACACAGGAATTGAGGTGAGTGACTGCAAGAGAGTGACTCCAAGACAAATAGCAGGTTATTCAAATCTGTAATGAGAATTTCCTTGTAGTCTGTGAGGCAAAAATTAAGAACGAGAAGGTGCAAAGTCGATTGTGAGCCTGAGGGCAGGGACTGTCTTATTATTAATCTTTGTAAGCCACTCTGAGAGCCTTTTCTGGGGGGTTTAAATGCAATCAATCAATGCAAAAACGTTAACCTCACTGTCATGGCAGAGTGCATAGTCTTATAGAAACCTAACTGCAAATTATCTCAAGGACCAAACACATCTTCAAATAATAGCTCTCTTCAATTAAAGCATTCCCTATACCTTAGTTGTTATCCCAGACAGATGTTTATCCAATCTCATCCAACTAAAAATGTCATAACATCTCTGTTTCTAAGTCCAAGGACACATGAGCAATGCATTTTTATTTTTTAAAACCCATTAATTTCTTTATCCTTCTCTCAGTAGTCCTGGTCACAGTTGCATTTCTCCCTCTTCTTCCTGACAATGTTTTCAATAGTGGACTATAGCTGTCATGTTCCCCTCAATCTTTTTCCTTCAAGGCTCCACATGCCTAATCACCAGAGCCATTCCTCCTGTCACATACTCACAATCCTATATCATTGTTGTTGCTCTCTTGGCAACAAACTTATGTCTGATTAGAAGCTGCACACACAGAATGAATTCCAAGTTTGCCTTCTGTTCTAGATTCTTCCCCAAATTTGGCTACCTGCAAATGTCAAAGTCAATTATTTTCAAATCTGGAGTGGAGCGGCATGGTTAATTTAATTACAAGCCAGGGAAAGCCTGGGTGAACAAGTGCGTTTTCAGGAGGCATTTGAAAGATGCCACATTTTCTGCCTCCCGAACTGCACGAGGGAGTTTTCTCCACAGGGTGGGTGCCAGACTACCAAGAATGCCCACTGCCAAGGTATTACATGGCGACATTCCAATAATTTTGGAATGACCAGCAAGGCTTCTCTGGTTACGTATTTAGAGGGTCAGTTGTGTGTATATATAAGGGAAGATGGTCTGCTAGATATCCTGGTCTCAAGTTCAAGTCAGATGGGATTTTTCCAAGTTGATGCAAAGAGCTAGTGACTGGAGCAGGGATATTATGTAATCTGTAGACAGGTGAGAGAACAAGCTGCTATGAACTAGTTATCTAGGAACAGAAAAACCTTAAACGTTCATGTAGAGATTTGTTGCTATTACCCAACATGCACACTGAAAAGCCTTGACTTTTTCAGAGGACAAAAGGACAGAACTTTGTGATGATAGCAATTAATTTCCAAGATGGTGACTTCTACATTACCAAAATAGAAAAACAATCACCCTTTCCTGGAAGGACAACCACCCTCTCCTTAGCTTCCATCTCAGAGATTACTACCAATACAAAATAGGATAGTAGATTCCTTTGAGTGGGACAGGTTAGATCCTGAGGATCTGGTTCTTCATTGCTGAAGGCTGTTATCTCTCTTATCAGGAATATCATCCTCTCCTGAAAACCTGACATGGGAGTTGTGCGACAACAGAATTCTAGGCATGAAAAATGCTTCCTAGAATCTTTGCAGTTCTGGGATTTGCTGAGGCTCGGCAGCTTAGGACCCCTTTTGCTTCCTGTGCTTCTTCTGGAGAAGCTCCCTAGCTGTGACTGAAGTAGTACTCTGTTTAGGACTAGGAAATCCTTGGGGAACTCCCAATGTAGCGAAGGAGGGATTTGCTACTGCCTGATCCCCAAGTATAGGGACTGCACTTTGAATTAACCACTGAGTGTTTTAAGCATCCCAAAGTCCAAGTTTTAAGCATGTAAAAGTATTGATTATAATGCTTAGAAGCCATAGACTCAGAACTGGAAGACTATAATGCCTGAGGGCTTCAAGGCTGATGAAGTGGAAAGAGGCATCTTAGGAGTCCTGCAAGCCTTATCTAAGAAAACAGCTGGAAGAAGGGAATGGAAAAAAGGGGCATCATATGTAAAAACTTGGAAGGTCAGAGAGGCAGAGTGGATGGAGACAGTCTGCTCCATACTACAGTATTTATAGCTGCAAAAGCATGTTTCCCAGTTTACAGATTTGAGATGTTGAGCTCTCAATTCTCTGGCTTTTAAAGAACATTTTTGACAGTGCTTGAAATTATGACCAATATGATACTTTCCAAGAAAAGGTAGAGATTCTGACAGAGTGATCCAGGAAGCTTACTGGCACATTCACAACACCTTCAGAAGAGTGCCCTACCTGTTATGCAGGCAAGAGGACTAACAAAAAGAAAGCAACTCACAGAGCTCTTTAAAGAGATGTTTCATTTGCAATCAGAACAACACTGAGCAGAAAGGCGCTGACCACACCACCTTACTCTATATAGAAAACACTGCTGTGCATAGATGTGGGGGTGGGAGCCAGTGCTGCTCAAGTCTTCCCAGAGCTTTCTAGAAGCCAGAGTTTGTGTGATCACAGTCCCATATGCTGGACTGCACAGAACCTGTTTCGGGCTGGGAGGGTGGAGAGACAGCTGGTATATTTTACATGATTAGGGAAAAAAAACACCTGTGTTGTTGTTTTTAAAGAGGTCAATGTTAGTAGTCAAGGAAGACTTTTTCATGACCAAATATATTATACAAAGTGTTTCTTTTTGTGTCAGTGTCCTTTTTCTATTAACTAATCACAAATGTAAGCTCAGGGCACCTTACCTGTCAGGCACAAGCCTCTCCTGCATCTCTCCAACAACAAAAAAATGGTAACAGGTAAATAAAAACTGGTGCTGATTAGATATGGGGTAAGTGCAGGGTAAGGACAAGAAGGATAAAAAGAAGCATAAAAAGAAGCAAGAAGGATAAAAAGAAGCAAATTTACCTGGAGTACCTGCTGCTAATAACTCTGTTCTGCTGACAACAAAGGTACGAGACAGGGACAAGGGTACTAGAAGAGGGAGGGAAAAAAGAGATGAGATCAGGACCAGAGAGGATGCCAATATCTATAATCGACAGGGGAGAGGATCAGTTTCCCACACAGTGGAGAAATCTAAAACAATTCAAATTAGAGAAAAGTAAAGGGGCATAAAAACAAGGAAAAGCTGGTCAGAAAATTACTAAACATCATAGTTTGGTAATCAGAAGTCACCAAACTATACATGCACCCTACATACTAACCCTAATAGGTAAACAGTCTTCGAAATTGAGTTCGATTTCTTGGGGAGACCGAGCACTTGCTAATAACAAAAATTAGGGATATGCAGCACAAGATGGCATGATAGGTCATTTAAAAGAAATGGTATTGCCACAAACTCATACAACTTGTTTGTGTTATAATATAAAGTGATAAGCACAGCACATCCCATTACCCTAGCAATTAATCAAAGTGAGCCTTGCAAAAATCAAAATACCATGTTGCCACCATTTTTGCTAGACAAGGAGGAACATTTAGTTCTACAGTCTTTTGGCTTTCATCAAAGGCAGCTGTTACAGGGTCAGCAGCAAGATGTATTTGCAGCAACAGCTATGTATTCCTTTAAGACAGGTTGGCAACAGTATGCGTCCCTCTTGGTCTTTTTTGCAGCCCCTCACTCCCTCCACCCCTGCCACGCTGCCAAATTTGCTGCAAACCTTAGTGGCATGGTAACAGAAGGAAGGAAAAATAGCCTCCTTTTAAAAGCCAAAAGTAGCATTTTGCCACTGAAATTCAGCAGCATGGCAGCAAAAAGGGGCGAAGTGAAATAGCCCCCCTCCCGCCAAATTTTAGCAGCAAACTGCCACCTTTGGTTTTTTAAAGGCTGCTTTTCCTTGCTGGCAATGTGGTGGAGCAGGGGTGTGCTCCCTGGTGAGGACCATGCAACCACCCAGACTCCTGGAAGTTGCCCACATCTGCTTTAAGAGTTCATCATCCTATCCCCAGTATTCCAGATAATACCAGCTGTGAAGACAATACCCAGATCGACAGTGCTGTTATTGCAAAATACAGTAGCGAGAAAACAAGGTCCATCAGTTGTTACTATAGTCTCAGATCACACAAAAACCAGGCGTGCATTTTTTTTACCTCCTTCAAGTTGTGAAAGAACACATTACTTTTGAGCAGTCATCCCAACAAAGAAAGTGATCAAATGGCATCTGGAAGAGGAATTTGTCCCCTCAAAAGTAGATAAATGTAGAGAAAGGTAGAGAAATGTAGAGAAAGATATGCAAGTAAATAAATAAATAATCTAAAGCTGGGCTGAACATATTGCTATAAATGGTAGCAGGAATCGTTTTACAATGGAGCAGTGGCACTAGGGTGATACTATGGTAGAAATTCAGAGCTTGCCTCACATTGTCTTTTACCTGTTGTTTGCTGGGATAACTGTGATGTATCTCTCTATGCAGCTGCAAACGTACCTCTAAGCTAGGGTGGTCATGTGTCCAACTTTACAGAAGACAGCTGTCAATTTCAAGGGCTGTCCAGTCCAAGTTCAGTTTATAGATAAAGAATCATAAAAAGGCAGAGCAGGGGCCTTGAAGTTGCCCATCAACAGTAAGCACCTGGAAAGCAGGCTGAGCAGACACACAGGTCACCTGATTACGGTCTCCCGCACTATGATGAGATATATTGAATTACTATAATTTAAATAAAAATACATCTATGCATCTAAATCAGCGTATGCAAATCTGTATAATCTTTTGTCCTTTTTTTGGAGATGCATTTCCTCTTTTTTGGCAATGTGTAAGTGGCCACCTTACTCTAAGCAGAGATAAAAATTTATCACAATGATATATTCTAACCTACCACAAGCCTACACTGCCTGCCTCTGATGAAAAAGTGGAAGTACTCCAGAATAAACCTAGTTTTCTCCCAGGAAAAAAAACCCACAGAGGTGTAATGTACACATAACTTTACAACATGCTGGGAAGAAGCTTCATTATAGACACAAATGTGAACAACTGATCACACCCAGGCAAAGACCTTCTAACAAGGTCTGAACAAGGTTCAGAAAATCTGAAGATCTATTAACCATTTGCCAAAACCCAGAGGGTAGGACCAAGATCCAACTGATGTAAGCATACATCATTACTGATTAGTTGTACCCCTCACCCAATGCAAAGCTGTTAGAATTTATTCAGCAAAATGTCAACTAAATAGCATCCTACTAGTCAATAGTTCAGACTGTTTAAAGGAAACATTTGCTTTTTGAAAAAATGTTGTGTAACAGACAGACTCTAATCTCCCAGCCATTGATTTTCTTATCTTTTGGCCCAACAGTCCGTTAGCAGATCCAGATACCACAGCACATTCTTGACAATAAACAATGTGTCGTACTCAAGATCTACAACTAGACACTTCTGTTGGTTTATAGACTCTTCCCGAAGCTGGTGTCCTCCATATGTTTTGGACTGTAACTCCCAGCATTCCTGACCATTGGTTAAGTTACCTGGGGCTGATGGGAGTTGAAGTCCAAAACATATGGAGGGCACCAGCTTGGAGAAGGCTAGTTTATGGTTCAAGTTGTTTATGTTGACATGCTGTCTGATTTCATCAGACACTGGACTAGTTTCTCTAGCCCTCTTAACCCTCGCGGTAGAGGATGCTTGTTTCAGAAGGAATTTCACACAGCAAAGAGGAAATTACCTGGTGATGCTGTGAGCGCCATTACTCCATAGTAAGAGAAAGCACCAGCTTCAAACTTCATTCCCTCTTTCCCCGCCTCCACTTCCACTTTCCCCTGCAGAGAAAAAAAAACATGAGAATGTTCCTAGTGGGTTTAAAAGTGTTCTGGATTTGAGTCAATATTATGTCCCTTAGCTTAAGTTCATGAAGTTCTACATGTGAGGCACATCCCATCTGTTCTAGCTTTTAAAAAAAAGTTCTCTTTTGTTTTCCCCTCAGCTAGAACTGGTTCACATTCAGTGTTCTAGATACTGTAGTTTCTTAATCATGCACAAATAATTGGGTATAAAGAGTTTTGAATAACTGAACACAACTACTCCGTGTGTGAACTTAACTGTTTTTGGGACCTCAGCATAGTCTCACTATGCAACACAGTACCATATGTAGTTTCTGATGGCATTTGATGGAGCACTAAATGCTTCCTTTCCCAGTACTCTGCTTCTTCCTAGCAGAGAAGTCCCTATGCTTCTCTGTGACTTCAAGGCAGAGGGGATGGTAGCCAAATGAGTGAATATACAAAGGCCTTTTAAAAAGATCAGTTAGATACAAGTAATCGGTATTTCTGTTTTAAGGGCCTCTATTTTCCCATCTTTAGAAGCTTGAATATGTATTGCATCCTTCAATATAAGGATGAAGGACTACCTGAGAGAATAAGACACACACACACACACACACCACCCCAAAATTACAAGCACTAATTTTATTTTCAGGAGTCTTATGTCAACACGAAGGACAAGTCTATATAGATGCATCCCATGCTGCTGATTCAGCATTTTAGTGTTAAGCCTGTGGTGTGGAAATACCCAAAGGAGGCAGCAAACTATTACCTGCAGTTCTGCAAACATTCTTTGGTATAGGGTTTGTCACCCATCTTATTCCCATAACCCCACACACTACACTGTTTGGGGAACAGCAGGGATCAGTGTGAAGATCAGTACAGTTACTATTAGCCTTGTAGGAATTCAGCTTATTTGAAATATGGGACATCCCCCAAGGCATTAAGTAAGAGCAACTCACATCATTCAAGCAACCATTTCAATATTGTTCTAAATATAGGGATCCAGAAGTACAATGATCTAACCTTATCGTATTTGTTCATAATTGCTACTCATTATACTGACAGTAATACAACAGCTTGCATAGTGCTTATCAGGCAATTACTTAGAGCAGAAGAAGAGAATGCTCAACAGGGCTGCGACCAAAAATAGTAGTTCTGTACCCAATTCTCCCACCCACCCCATATAACTTTAAGGTATGTGCCATGATGTCATAATGTCATGGTTTCCCAGATCCACATGACTGACTGCTGTTAGTGGGAAATGACATGGATAAGTTGGACTAAAAGTTACCAGGATAGGGGAAGGGAGAGACAGGCAGAGAGACTACCATTTGGGGAAGGAATCCCCTTTCAATCATCATTTCCAGTTTGGCCATTAGAACCAAACTGGAAATGAACTTGATTAATTTCACCATGCATGAAATTAATCAAGAATCAACTAGTAGAAAAGAAGATCCAAACAGGTTTTTACCTATAACAGGTGTTCAAATTGTCATCCCTGCTACATCACATATGGATTATGAACCTACACAGACCCAACTCCATGAACATTGTAATACTCTAGCCACGGAGCTACCACATTCTCCCCCTTCCCCCAAGAGATTTTGACTGTGTGCATTCCTCAAAAGATGGAGGAATATGCCCCACTTAGTTCCTTCACCGCTGTTAGGGCTGGGTCGTGGGCAGCAGACTAAGGTAACTCAGGAGCTGGGACTGGGAGCCATGGGACAAGCCTGTAGTCAGGACAGAGTAACCAGTCAGGACCACAGGGCAAACCAGAAGGCAAGCCAGAAATCAGAATCAAAGAGCAAGTCAGGATCCAAGAACAATCAAGGAGGCAGCCGCAGGAGCAAACCAAAAGTCAGTAGTGAAGAACAAACAATGACACAGACATATACCAGGGCTCAGAATGACTTTGCTGCTCAAGCAAGGCTGAGCCAGAACAGGAAGCCCTTATATTCCTTCTTGCCCAGAAGGATGGAATGGTCAGCCTGGGTGGGCAGAGTCAGTCTGGAAGGTTCTTCACTAAGAAGCTGCCACCTGCAGTTCAATGGTTCACTACAAGAGAGAATTGCATACAGATCCAGCAGCTCCTGAGAGTAACTGCCATGAAATGTATCAGTAAGAAGCTGAGAGTGACACATGCTATGGGAAAGGAGAGCAGGTTGTGTGACTGAACAGATGATAATTCAAAGAACACCAGTTACATACAGGTAAGCAAGCTATTTTACTTCATGATTTCTGTGCAGTCTCACTTATGGGTGATTTGTTAGGAATGCCCATGAGCATCTTGGATGCTCCTAGCAGAGAAGGATCCTCTGTGCCATTATGTTCAGTGTGCTGACATCTGGATGAGAGCAGGTAGCAATAGTGCCGAAAGAGGAATGGTGCCTTCAACCTCTCCTTTGGAAAAGGACCCCATGTCTTAAACACTTGAGATGATGTAATGTCCCAGGATCCAAGGCAAGCCCTACAAGATCTGAGTGAACTGAAGCAGGTGGACTAGATGCTGAAAGTGGGAGAAAGTGACAGGGTGGAACAACACCTGTCAATACATTAGACAAAGGAACCAAAGTCCAATATATCGGTACTGAAGTGGTGTTGCTACCAAGAGAATCTCGGGCCACGGGCCAGAGTCAGTGTGATCCCTTTTCTTTGGTTCTTGTTCAGCACCCATAGCAGATGACACAAATGACTGCTGTTTATGATCGCAATCCTTTGGACACTTAGAAAATATCTCAGCAGAACATTTAGACACAGAAGCCTTGGAAGCAGGTCAGAAGTGACAGCAGGAGCCAATGGGGGCGAAGAAACCAACCTGGATGGAACCGAGAATGAACAAATAGATTTTTCCATACTTACAGCCTGGGGCTCCACAGGCTGATCGATGAAGGTAGCTGCTAGTGTTTTCCCACACAAGGAGGCCATTCCACCAGCCCTGCTGAAAGGCAGCCCTCTTGAAGGCTCCTCCTCCCTCAACTGCCACCACCACCAGCCATTCCAGCAGGCTGAGAGGAGGGAGATGAGAGGGAGCGCAGGGCCATTCCACCAGCCCGGCTGAAAGGCCTCCCTCCTGAAGGCTCCTCCCTCTACTGTCACCACCACCAGCCATTCCAGCAGGCTGTGCAGAGGGAGAAGAGAGGGAGCGCAGGGCCATTCCACCAGCCCTGCTGATAGGCCGCCCTCCTGAAGGATCCTCCTCCCTCAACTGCCACCACCACCAGCCATTCCAGCAGGCTGAGAGGAGGGAGAAGAGAGGGAGTGCAGGGCCATTCCACCAGCCCTGCCAGAAGTATTACTTAATATTCCCCCTTCTTCCCTCCCCATTCCTTTTTCCTTGCCCCTATACTATTTAATTTATATTTGGCTGATCTTCCCACTGTATTAGGTTCATTACCCTCCCATCCACCCAAGCTTGGTTCCTCTAGGAACTTTGTCCTCTTATATGCGGATGATGCAGTACTGATCTCTCAGACACGTCTGGGCCTTCAGAGACTGTTGAACGGATTTGTTGTCTATTGTCAGGAAAATCTTCTAACTATTAATTATGTGAAATCCAAGGTTCTGGTCTTCTCTAAAAGGAAGGTTAGACATTGCTGGACAGTGAATAACAACAAATTTGAGCAAGTGGATTCATACAAATATCTAGGTATTTGTTTCCATGAAACTGTAAACTGGAGGGTGCAGGGGAAAGCTGTTAAGAATAAAGCCGAACAAAATGTGAATGCTATTGCCTGTGTTTTCTTCACCAATGGTGGGAAACACATTCCATCAGCCATCCGAGTTTATAAAGCTAAAATAGTTTCTCAGACACTTTTTGGGGCTCCAATCTGGTTTCCAACTGTTAAAAGTTCTTTAGAAGGTATTCAGAAGGTATTTTGGGGGCTCCAGTCTGGTTTCCAACTGTTAAAAGTTCTTTAGAAGGTATTCAATCGTACTTCCTCAGACTCATTTTTGGTGTGCCTAGATGTGTCGCTGGCACTGCCCTTAATTTGGAGGCTGGTCTCAATTCCCTTAAGTGTCTGGCATGGACATATTCCATCCATTTTTGGCTCCGTTGCTGCCTTGTACTCCCTTCTACCTCCCTTGCATTTCTAGCAGTAACTGACCCCTGTATGACACCCTGGAGGAAAGAAGTGGAGTACAAAGTTAGTTCTATGGGGCTCTCCCCATCCCACCTACTTTCCTTGGACTGGAATAGTGCAAAATCCTAGTTAAACAGAGATTACGAGACATCGATCTACAAGAACTTCATTGCGCAGCACGGGGCCCGTGTTCTCCTAGTGCCTTGGGTCTATCAGGCCCCTTCTCTAATGACAGAATGGCTTACTTAAATTGGTTATTGTGGAGAAAGCTTGAACACACACACACAGTTTCCCCTTGGTAACAGCACGTAGTTGTCCCTGGCAACCCCTTGTCTACATAATCCCCCCCCCCTGGGGGCAGGAGATGCAGAATCAGCCAGACAGGTAACACCCATATCCTCAATGGGGCACATCGGCCCAAATCCACAAAGAAGAAGCATGGGCCATCAAGAAGGCAGGGCAGTCTCAAAGAGCTGCAAAGTATTCCATACCTCCAAAGGCGCTACCTTTTCCCGGGCAGGAATAAACCCACCTGATTGCAAGGGGGCAAGGATAAGCCCACCTGATCAGCAAAGGGCGGGAAGGAGGGAGGAAGGGGTAGAAAACCCCTCTACCAACCCGACACGGGTGGTTGGGAACACGGGTGCGCTGACAACATCCACGGCCAGCTCCGGCTGGGTGAAGCAGTTCTCTTCCCCTGGGCAGGCGGGCTTGGAGTCAGGCTGGGAAAGGAGCCGCGTAAAGTCTCAGGTCTAAGGTAACACTTTGCCGCAGTACGCTAGCCTGGGGACCCGTTCATTCATAAATCTGAGGTCACGCTCAGGTCTTGTTGATGGTATAGTATTCCTAGAAGTCTATTAGTTCCGCTCCATTTAACCTGTAGTAAATAAAAAGCGTCTGTTCTTGCCGCGAATAGACTCCTGTGCTTCCTTTTTGCCGCGTACGAGTTTCAATCGCTTATACTGTACGAGCTTTAACAGGCTGTAGCTCAGTGCCGGTTAACCTGTTAAGTGCCGAACTCACGCAGAAGACCCAGTTGCTGGTCTTCCACAGTTATCAATTCCCAAATATAGGAAAGCGTTCTCCCTGGCTAGGTTTAACGTCCTCACGTCTAAACTTTTAGACGGAAGATACTCTAGAACACCAGTAGATGAAAGATGCCGTCCCTGTAACAACGTTCAAGTGGAATCTGTGATACACATTCTGTTCAATTGCTGTTATTATCAGGGGGTTAGAGATGCATTACTACTCCCAATTACCCAAGCCCTTCCAGGTCGGTCCTCAGAATCTCTTATGTGCATTTTACTTGAAGGATCTAACAGATTAATCACTGAGCGGGTTGCTAAATTCCTGAATGTTGCCATTCCGACCAGATCTTCTCTGGCACTGTGATTTAATATTTTTATATAGAACAATACATTTTAATGTTATGTATTTTTGTATCCTGTTGGTGGTCAGTTGACCGTAAATAGAGTTCATATTATCATCATATCATCCTTTTTCCTTGTGTGTCGTGTCTTTTTAGATTGTAAGCCTGCGGGCAGGGACTGTCCTGTTAATTGCTGTAAACCGCCCAGAGCGCTTTAGCTATTGGGCGGTATAAAAATGAAATGAAATGAAATAAATAAATAAATAAATAAATTTAGAGAAACAATTGCACCAGGCTTTAGTTGATTCTAAACAATGTGAACACGTTCGCTTTGTGCTTCTCTCCAAGGAAAATCAAGTACCAGTTGTGACTGTCTGTTGTGGAGAGTTCTACACCTCAAGCTTGTTGTCTCTTAAAGGATGCCAGCTGCACCATAGGCATGTGGGGAACATGTATGAAAAGAAATGCCTGTTAAATGAAAACAAAAAAAGGAGGACTATGCCCAAGTATGTTAAGAACTGGGGGGGGGGGGGGAAGCTCCCCAAGGGGAAAGAAAAAAGAAAGGCTTACAGTGGAACATAACTGCAGGCAACAGTTCCTGAGCTCTACTAACATGGCAGTTGGAAGAGAACTGGGCAGAGAGGTACTCGTTATACCTCTCAAGACATGAACACACTCAAAATCTCCTCTCAGTGAAAGGGGGAATGAGTGCCAGTTCCACAATGTTTCCAGAGTTGGTTTTGCATGGACACACAACCCATTTTTCGGACTGCACTTAGAGACATTAAAATGAACAAGACTAATAGTTAGAATTCCAGTGAACACCCATTTCAAAAGAGAATCCTAAAGTCCTGTAGACAGTGACACAGATTATTCAATAGCATATAAAGGTTCTACAAAGCTGTTAGGTGTGTCTGAAACATGACACTTTCAGAGCTACTTATGGAATAGAACACAATCTGTGACAGGGCTGAAAAACATATACCGGTAAAGAAATACTTGCAGGAACATAGATCTGGCTGTGCCAAACATGGCTGAAGGTGTCTATGAAGCTGTCCAGCACAATATACAAAGCAAGTACAGGATCTTTCTCATAGTCCATGGTTCAGATCCCCCATCCAAGCATGGCATTCACAATAGTTTTAGTGTTACCAACAGTCTCGAAACTTCAGCATTACTAGATCTAGCCCATCCTCATATTTTTAGACCATTCTTCAATACAGCATATGCAATTAACTCAGTGTTGCAATTAAGATAACTCAGTTACCTTATGGTAACTACTGTTTGTAATTTCAGTCCATTACATTTAAGCTTTCAATACAGCCTCCCCCACCACACACAGTGTCTTCCCAATCCCTGTTCTCAACCTAAAACCTGTAGGCCTTGGGTCTCCAATGTGGTGTCCATGGGCACCACTGTGCTCTCAGACACTTCCCTTGGTGCCCACCAGCAACCTGCCCTTCCTAAAAAAAAATTAGGCTTTTTTAATTAAAAAAATAACTGGGAGGCTGGCATGCTGCAAAGTGAAGTCTTGGCCTCCAGCGCCATCGTTATTTCCAAGAATACTTCTGGCCCCCATGTGGGCTCCAGAGGCATTCTTGGGGGGGGATGGGGGGTGACTGAAGCCCAATTCTAGGTGGGCTAGTGGTGGTGGTGGGAAGCAAGGGGAGTGTTTTGCTTGTGCTGTGTGAGTGTGAATGTGTGGCCTGTTTGTTTGGGTATGGTTTTGTAAACCGTTTTGTTGTTTGTTTGGGTGTGGTGTGTATTTTGCCTGAGCCTTTGTGTGTATGCTGTGTATATGTTTTGGTGTGTGTGTGTATGTGTTTCTCTGAGCATCACCAGTTTGCCTTCTGTGAAATGAGTATATTGTTGTGCTTTGTGGCATTTGGGGCTTAAACCCACCTCTGCCTTGTACTTAGTTTTTTGGCCAAGTTATTTATCCCTGAGCCTCAATGGTTTGTCTTCTGTGAGACTGGTGTTCGAGCAGAAGACAAAATGATCATAAACTGATTGAGTTGAAAGAAGTGGTTTTGTGTTTTGCCATTCAGATCCCACCCCTACTTTGTACTTAGGTTTCTGGGCAAATTACTTATCTTTTAGCCTCACCAGTTTGCCTTCTGGGAAAATGGGTGTTAACTTTTAAAATCCTACTTCATAAAAACATAAAGAGTTTAAATTGCTATGCTAGCTTGTAACCCATTTTATGAAACTTAATTGAAACATAATGGGTACTTGAAAATACAGTGCAATTTCCTGCAAGATCTAGAAGACTTTTAACACCCAAATGCTTTTAGCCTTGCAATAGAAAACACTTCAGAATTCATGTTTTATTACACTGACAATAGAACCTCTGCACAGTCAACACTGAAGGAAAAAAGTCTGCGTGAATCAACTGACCTTTGCAGTCACGAAAACACACCTCAAGAAGAAGTGTCCGGACTATTCGTACTTCTGTCCTTGCAAAAATGCACAGGGCTGGCCCAAGAAATTTTGCTGCCTGAGGTAGAGCAAATCCCCCCACCCTGCCCCAGCAAGGTGCATAGTACAAGGCTGGTCAAGTTATTTTGACACCTGAGGCAGAAAAACCCACGAGTGCCTCTCCCCTTCCTTGGCAGTAAAAATATATTAATGATAAATTAAATAATAGTTTGCTGCCTTTCATGACACCTAAAATCAATTAACTGGGGCAGCTGCCTCACTCTGCCTAATGTTCACAAAAATACACAAGGTAAGCAGAACTGGGGGGTGATCAGTTTTGTACAAAAACAATGACATGGAAACCTGGCCAACCTTACCATGAAGAAACCTGAAACAGTCACTTCAAGCAGCAGATTTCAACAGGGAAACAATTTTCTTGCCTTCAGCCTGTATACACTATTTTAAGTGGTGGAAGCACAGTATCATTTTGACTTTCGCTTCAGGTTTGTACATGTCTAAGAGTGACACATACACTCCAAGGGCAGAGAAGGTAGACCATTTGCAAGTCAGTAGGTGGTGCTGTTCACTCATTAAATATATTAGTCTCGTGATTCATAGTAGGGTACTAGAAGTTAAATGTCAGAACTTGCCCCGTTCACACTTTTTTGGGCAAAGCTTGCATGTTCCTGAGCTTGTGTTTGCAAAATGCGTTCATCAGAAAAATGTGTCCTACAAAAAATACTTCTTTTTTAAAAAAATACACATTTTCACACTTTAGTCAATGGAAGAAAAGTATGCTTTAAAAAAATATGCACCCAAATGTGCACTTTTCCCATTCGAACAACAACCAGTGTGGCATAGTGGTTAGAGTGTTGGACTGGGACTCAGGAGATCCGGGTTCTAGTCCCCACTCGGCCATGAAACTCACTGGGTGACTTTGGGCCAGTCACGGACTCTCAGCCTAACCTACCTCACAGGGTTGTTGTGAGGTAAAAGTGGAGAGGAGGAGGAGGATTATGTAAGCCGCCTTGGGTTCCTTGCAGGAAAAAAGGCGGGGTATAAACACCCTGACTCCCATTCCCATTGCAAATTCTAGACGATATAACTGAATAGTCATGTTGGTCAGATGGAGGTTGCAAGAAAGACAAATGCTCATATAGTCAGAAGCCTGACCTGTAAAATTAGAACGAAGTAATCAATAGGCTTGTTTCGCTGATAGAGGTAGTATTCAGGGGCTTTCTTGTTCTTCTCATCATACTTCAACTCCTGAATCACATTGGGATGCTTTAGTAGCCTTAGGAGGATCTTTTCAGACATCTGGGATGGGCCAAATGCTTCAACCTCTGAAGACATAAAAACAACTCAACATATAACCCATAGTACATTTGACGAGTCACATGGATTGCTAATTTGTATTTAATCACAATAAACACAAAACATTAGCAGACCTATTCCTCATATTCTGAAGGTTGTTTTCATAGATGACAAAAGTAGCCCACTCATTATATCACACAGTGTACTTTCACAGTAATTCCACATTTTTAAATTGAGTGTCCACCTCAGAGCATATAACAGCGGCTCCATCTTTTTTTCTTTTTTTTTAATCATGAAGCAAATGCTTCCAAATTTCACAAAAATCAGCCAAAACATCTCTGAATAGTTCACAGGCTAATGCTAATGGTGTGATGCAAACTTCTTTTTAAATAAAATAAAATATTAATTTTATTCCCAGAAATATATGTTCTCTCTCTTTCACTTGATTAAATTAAATAGTTTTCAGACTGTGGAAACAGCAGGTTCAGTTTAGAGAGATAGGGCAATATGAAAATGGCACTGTTTGGAAAGTCAGCACCACTCAAGCAGGTTCTTGAACAGTGAATGAAAAGAGTTTCTTCAGCAGTGACTACTAGAGGCTTTGAATATTATTACTTTCAAAGGTTATTTGATTTTCATAGGCCTAGAAGTCTGATGAGCATAATCACAAGGCAAACTGAACAAACAGGTGCCAATGAGCCTGCCCAAAGTAGCTACTCTGACCCAGATAGAATAGCAAAAGTGAGACCATTTTCAAATACTTAGGGGATTACTGTGACTGTCACAGAACATATTCTACAATTTTTGAAGTCTTATAATTAGACACTTCCTTCCACAAGCATAAAACTTAAATATTGTTAACATGGGCCACAGTTAATAAACTGACATGCAAAGTACCAATAAATGAAGAATTTACACATATGGTTCTAGATTTTAAGCAGCCTAAATAAGCCTAAATATAATGAACCAAATGTTGTATCTTAAACAACAGAGCCAAATTAACATGCCAAGTCTAAGACATCTCTCTCTATGCGGAATACAAGCCCTAAAATTATAAAGAGTGTTTGTGGAGACTGCATGGAAGGCGTGGGAGACTCTATGAAAATAAGTTTAAGAACGATATCCTATATTTATTGTTTGTTAACAGCACTTTCTTTTTGTGACTAGTCTTCTTCTTCAAGTTACATTAGCAATTGGGACCAACTGGAAGACTCCTAGAAGATAGTTGCCAAGTTAAAACATGGCAGATATATAACTCAGGTGAATACACTCGCCTGTTAACTGGTCTCCAGTGTCATATATAGGGGCACATTTTTCTAGTATGAGAGTGACATTCAGAGACAATGGGCCTGTTCTCACAATCAAACAGCCCACCATGGCATGGTGGGCTGCAGCATGTGCTGTTGGCCATTTTGAATATTCAAGCCACAACTGTGGCTTATTGTGTCATCTGAACCTGGTCGGGGTAGGTTGTGTGAGGGCTAAACATAACCCTAAAACAGGCATAGGTTCTGAGAGGGTTGTTTAACCCTCACACAACCAACCCCCGCGGAGTTCAGACAACAAAACGGGCTGCAGTTGCAGCTTGAATTTTCAGGATGGCACCCACAGGTGCTGCAGCTTGTCATGGCTTAAATAAGCCATGATGAGTTGCAGCAATCATGCAAGCCTGGTCAATAGCTCTTTTATCCCACAGGCTCACTGCTAAGGCTGCCGAAGTAGCCACTGAGCATATGAACAATGTTGGACTGCAGATATCTGCCCATTCAGAAGAGAACTGATATCCTACTTTCTGGTCATAGGCCAGTATGATACCCATCCATAGGTACAGGCTTGTGGCTTATGCTGGCTCAGCTTGTCTGAGTGTGGAAAGGTAAGCAGGGTCAACCCTGGTTATTACTTGGATGGGAGACCCCTCCTCTAGTTTCCTGCACTGAGCAGGGGGTTGGACTTGATAGCCTTGTAGGCTCCTTCCAACTCTATGATCTATGAAATCTAAGTTACCTTCTAATCAGGAGTTTCATTTTGTATTTAATACACCTGTAGTCCAATGTATAGTCTGTAGAAATAAAGCTGCATTCTCACTCCTGAATCTAGCAGCTCTTCCCAACAATGGCAACTATCTACATAAGTCAGTTATTTTATTTCCTGAGCTATTTCTTCTGAGAATCTATTTATTCAAAGTCAGGGCCAAACTAAGCTACAAGGAGTTCTGTGTAACTCTCCCCCAGCCTTTTTATTTAAAGAGCAGCAGTCACTGGAAGCTGCATTCAGAAGTGGAGGAAAGACAAGTACAGAAGAGATGCTTAGCCCTTTTCCTGCTGGCCATTTTATCCCTCAAAACTGCTCCCTAAACTGTTTTTCCTCCCACAAGGGAAACACACACACATACAGGGAGAAAATCTGTTGAGAGTGATTTTAAGAGGAAAAACAGCCAGTATCCATCCTCCTCCACTTCTGCTTGAGGCCTGCAGCAACTGTTTCTCATTAAATGAAAGAGTCAAGGGAACGTTACACAGACCTCCATGTAACATGTAGTTTGGCCTTTGGTCTGATTGAATCTACACATGCAGTGTGGCACTTCTACCTATCCATATATGCCAGACCAATTCTAAAACTTAGTTACTGGTTACATCTCATTAATGTCTTAAACTTTGTGCCAATACTGAACATAAGACAGAATTTAACAGGGGGTGGGCGAGTATTCAACAACAGCATGGTATATCACTCTCTATCCCAGCCTCCCTGCTAGACTGCACTGCCCCACACACCATTTCACCAGAATCTACTAGCAAACCAGCTGTTGGACCCTGGAGTGATCAAACTATGATAAGCCACACTTGCCTGTTGCTAGGAAACGATGCATTGCCAAGAGCAACTGTGGCGAGATTTTAACCTTCATTTCGCTATCTGTCTGTTTGAAGGCAGAGAAGTCCTGCTTTCTCTCCCGATGGGCTACTTTCTTTTTGGTCTTGTTATCAGCTGGAGGTGGAGAAATAAAATAATAATTAGATTAGGGCCCAATATGAACACTGGGAGATGCTATTTAGAAACAGGAACGGCACACAGACACAATCCGATTCTCAAAAACATATTCTAGAAGTTATGTGTACAACTATTGCAAGCTGCAGTCAATTGCAAAGGTAGAAATTCATGCACCTATGCAAGATCTATTCATCTGATTATGACATTGTGGTGGTATTTATCTTTTGCTACCTGAATAACCTCTGCTTTTTCAGTGCAAGTTACAGAGTGACTGAACTTATGACCCTGTTTTCATACTGCACTCAGAGCATAAAGATCAGGCAAAGGGCTTCCAGTGTCAGCACAAGGGGGCACATTGACCTTGTGCCAGACGTCATCAGTACTGCTATGTCAGCACCGAGGAAGTATCCCTATGCACTACACAAGAACTACACAGTGAGTATTGGAGAAAAGAGTTGATGGATGGGAAACAACCCACAGACTCTGTGACACAGACTAGACAATAATTGGGAATGGATTCACCCCTCTTGTAGTAGTGCATCTTTCATGCCAACAAGAAAACTATAGTAAGTTAAGGTAGGTTTAATGGATTTTATGAAGCAGGTAAAGCGGAGCTGGCTCTGCTGCCTTGTACAAGATATTATATCGACTGAAAAACAAGTCGAGGTTTATATAGAGGAGGGCCAGGATCTCTTCTCGATCATCCCAGTTTGCAGGACATGGAATAATGGGCTCAAGTTACAGGAACCTAGATTCCACCTAAACATCAGGAAAAATTTCCTGACTGTCAGAGCAATAAGACAATGGAACCAACTACCTAGGGAGGTGGTGGGCTCTCCCACTCTGGAGGCATTCAAGGTGCAGCTGGACAGCCATCTGTCAGGGATGCTTTGACCTGGATTCCTGCACTGAGCAGGGGGTTGGACTTGATGGCCTGGTAGGCCCCTTCCAACTCTACTTTTCTATGATTCTATGATTCTATGATAATAGCAGATAAAGGTCTAGATAGCATTAAGATGTTTGCAGCAATATAGGAATACTTAGTGGACAACTGAGGGTGTTCTAAAAATCTGGTGACTACATATAAAAATGGTAAGTAAACAAGAAATTAATGAAGCTGCAATAGGCTAATGGTTTAAAATCAAAATGGCTACAGAATAGTTATGTTCCCCATGAAGTAATATGAAACCTAATATATTACCAAGTAGACACCCATGAAATTTCACAGAAGGGCTTTAAACTTTTCACATCATATACACTGGAGTTATATGCATTATACACACTGCCATCATAGTGTAGTTCTCCATTTGACTCTTGTCCTGTTCCCTTTAATCATTTTTTTCATCACCCACTTCCATTGACAGAGTTCCACTAATTAAGACAGGGAGGCTGGTGGAATAAACTTAGTGATTCCTCTCCCTCAACCCCCCACTTCTCCCTTTCTTTTTAAAGTTATGGTGGGTAGGGAAGAAGAGGTCAGGCCTACAAAGGTGAACATGCTTCTTGCCTCTTTTCATTCAAGTGGGATGGGCAAAAGATGGGAATTGCCATGAGGAGTGTGGGAGGAGAAGGGGATGTCTTCTCTTGTTTTGAGAGAAGTCTATAAAGGGAAATGTCTACAAAATTACATTCTACAATACAAAATTACATTCTCTTGGCTACAAAGTTACACATACTAAACTGGGTTTCTGATTTGTTTCTGATGAATACAATTCAAGGTGCTGGTGCTTACCTATAAAGCCCTAAATAGCTGAAAGACTGCCTCCTCTCATATGAAACTTCCCATAAGTTAAGATCATAATTGGAAGCCCTGTTATATGTCCCATCACCAAAAGAATAGCAGTTGCTGGGAATGCAGACAGGGACTTTTCTGGGAAAGCACTCCAGTTCTGGCATTCCCTCTCAAAGTAGGTGAGACTAGCCCCATCCCTGATGGTATTTAGGCAGGCAGTGAAAACTTACTTTAAAAACCTGAAGCTGGAATTTGGTCTCTTAAAATGTAATGAATTAAGAGACAGCTGATTTGGGGAATAACCTGGTATACACCAAACTGGGAAGATTACATTTTAATCTGTTTAGGTGAGCTATAGTAGAAAAGTCCCCAGACGTTTTTATCAAGAAGCATTAAGCAAGTTTTCATATGACTGTGGTATTTTGACTACTATTTTATTATTTATATGTTTGTAACTTTGTTTTTGTTACATATATTTCTCTTAATAACTAGTTTCCTTGAAATGTGTTGGGAACTGTAACTATTGTGCAGCTGCCCTCATTTTTGTTCTTAGAATTTTCTGTGGCGGTTATTAATCCTCTGCATGTGTGTTTATGGATCTCTCTTCTCCCTATGGCTGGGGACAGATAACAGTTTTTTCAGAGAATAGGAGAGGGATTGCTGCTGAGGTGTCTATACTCACCCCACTTTTCCTCTGGTAGTGAGGCTTTTCAATTGTTTCAAAAACCTGCAAAACTTGTTTGACCAGAGGTGACAGTGTAACAAAGAAATGTGTGCTCACCTTTAGAAATGCCTTCAATCTACTCAACTCTCAAACTATTGTCTGTCTCTAGCCTATCACAGTTTGGAAGGCATGGGAAAGAATGCTGGAGTGGAGCACTATTCACTCCAAAGGATGCCTCCCATGGGTAAAATCTTCTGACATTTTAAATGAAAATAGGTAAAAGTTGTCCTCAGGGCCAACCCAAGACATTTTGCTGCCTGAGGCAAAATGCGACTCCCCACCCCCAGATTCCATGCCCAGAAGCTGACCAGACAGGCAATTGAATCTTCTATATTGGCAATGGGACAGTGTCTTCCACCACACCTGAGGGGCAGTAAACTTGCTTGGAGGGTACAAGGCAGGCCAGATGGCACACAGAATTAGATCCTCCAACAGCTTCCCACTGCTGAGCATCTGTCACCAGCAGCCTTACTCTGCCTAATGGTAGGGCCAACCCTGGCCTTCATGTCATGACACTGGGGTGGGTATAAGTGTTTTTAATTGGGCTAGAGTTCCAATCTTACTTCACAGTTCTTAATTTATCTTTAAAAAAAAAACAAGACAGAGAACTTTATTAGAGGAGAGGCTCCATACTGTTTTGGGGGGAAAGACCATGGAGATTAATACTCACTGTACAGATCTGTTTCATCTAGAATCTCAGACTTGATGATCTCTTCAATTACATCTTCCAAGGTAACAATGCCCAAGACTTCATAAAAAGGATCCCCTTCCCCTTCATTGTTCACCCGCTGCACTATTGCCAAGTGAGATTTACCTGCACAGAGTAGTAGACCAAGAAATTAGAAATTATAGCAGAATTACTGGCCAGCCACTCTCAAATGACGCAGATGGATCCTGCAATGGAACAGCAGATGGTTACAGGGGTATTGTCAATTTGAAGAAGAAGAAAAAAACTATCTGAAAGTTTACCTAACATTATTAGAGAGAGCCTAAAGCTGTTTTCAGGTAGAACATCTCTGTAGTGGGTCCAGCAACCACAAGGAATCGGTGATATTTCTACTATTTCAACAATTCTCAGACAACTTTGCCTTGTGTTAATCACCACCCTGATTTTCTTCCATTTCATGGAGACCACCACCATCAGCATATCTCTATATAGTACAGGCTCAGGGCCAAATCCTGTCCACCTAGGGTCCCAATCTGGCCCTCCAGGGTTCCTGAGATAGCCATGCCCCCTTCTTCAGTCCTACCCCCTTTCTCCCAACTGCCAATCGTTTGGTGGCTTCCCAGCTTTTGAACTGAATTTTCACATTGTAAAGATTGGAATGTCTCCCCTAAGGCTTAGTTACAGGCAGTAAGAGCTCTAAAGTAAAATATGCTGATATTTTGGCCCTGCCTCTTTTGTCTTAGAGCCCACCCCCACTGGGATACAGTCCCTGAGAGCTTCTCTGAAATTGAATTCAGCCCTTGGACTGAAAGAGATTCAGCACCCCTGCTCTATAGGATGTTACATCATGCCTTTCATGTATCCTCTGTGGCATGACAGAACAGTTTGAGCTACTACCATAGCTGAATATTGTGGAAGTGATTTACTACAGTTCTGGAATGAAGAAACTGTGATCTGACATAAAACCTTACTGCAGTAAGATTATAGTTTCTTTCATCAATTACCATTTTCATTCACTCTGACATTCCACATTTGAAAATACTAGGTGTAGTGTGTTATACTATTCATTTGCAAACAGATAAATTCAATCACATGAGGAACTCTAGAAAAGCACAGTAACATTTAACCTCATGGCAGATGACAGCCAGCATACTGCTGAGTACCATAATTAAGCAAATGGTTAAAGATTATATATACTACTCTCAGGCATATTTGGTTGCACTTATTTTATATGGTACTTCACCTGAATCTTTCAATTATAGAGAATGGTGGGGATTTCATAATACCAATGTGTCAAATGCCATCTATTTTAATGTCAAATGCCTGACAAGGGGGGTTGTTATTAAAACACTGAATTGCATTTTAAACGTTTGCATATGCTTTATGGACCATTTCTATGGCTATTGGTACATCAAGGTCGATCCAATGCTGTTTATTAACTATTCAGCAAATTGCACTGAACTCTAGTGTCAGACAATACACTAGGAAACAATCAAACCAAATGATCAAAGCCTAGCTACCTAATCTCATTGCAGAGTTTTCTAGTTGCTCAGGGACTGTGCAAGACATCTGTACTAATTTCAAACTTGTTCAGAGGCTGCAATTCTATGCATATATATCTGAAAGTAAGCCCCGCTGAGCTCAGTGGTACTTATTTCTGAATAAATATCCATAATCTAGCTGCAAGATTACTATCCAGACTTGATCCACACTCCAGATACACAGAAAACAACCAAAACAGTTTGGTCGACTCTTACTTAAACTCCTTTGTGGACAATAAGAATTTGGTTGAAGAATCTGAGATCTACTAACCTAACAAGCATTCAAGCTATCCTATCCAAGTTCACTCATGCTCAAAGAATGAAGATATCTTGGAAAAACTAGACCAGGGAGGGGACCTTATCAACAACTGACATAAACACTGCATCAGGTCAAACCAATTCAACTTGGTAAGTTTCACATCTGCTTTCCCAGGGACCCAACATAAGCAGTTAAAAACAAATTCTTTGTGAATGCTGTCTGTCGAAAGCTAAATTCTTTTGCTATTCCCAGCTTGTGATCATTTAGAAGGAATTTTCCAAAGCAAGGTCTAAGATTAGACTCAAAATGAAGTTTCCATTCCACTTACGATATATTCTCACCAAAGTAACTACTACATAATCTGATTGTCTTGGAGCTACTCGTTTAGATGCAGATGGACATACTTCAAATACCAACGCCAGAGTACCAGCAAGACTTATCTTGAAGAGACCTTGTTTTACAATGGGGATCATTATTAGAACAATGACTTGTATTTATTTTATGCACAAGCTAATAAACTTTGTTCAAGGCATGGAGAATGGTCAAGTTGCTTCCTTGCTCAGTTATAATCATGTTATTTGCATTCCAAGTCTTAGAAGTTCTAAGACAAGTCTATTAGGAACTATGTTACATGACTGAAGATGGCCTCTCTAAATCCGCATACTTTCTAGCTGCCCTGATTGTACACCAAAGTCAGAAAATAATATTTTGTCAACAGAAGAAAATAAAAGGCAGAGATATATGGTGGTATCGAATGATTCCAACTACAACACAACTTTCCTGAAACTTCCCATTTTAATATAGCTCTACATTTTTGGTCAATAATACATAATGGCCTGCTTCGCAAGTCACGGTAAGCCACCGCAGGGCTCTGAGACATATAGCAGCTGCCATTTTGAATATGCAAACCATGGTGGGGGCACACCGTGGCTTGTCATATCGTGCAAAACCAACTGTTGTGGGTTGAGTTGTTCTATGGTTATCTTGAGGGTTGTTTAATGCTCAAATAATCCATGACACCCAGGTTCACACAACACAATAAGCAGTGGTGCACCCCCACTACGGCTTCCATATGCAAAATGGTGGTCGGTGCGAACCTCAGAACCCCACAGGTGAATTAACCCATGGTGACTTATCATGATGTGCGAACTGGGCCATTATAGAAAATAAATAAGTCTAACAAGCTCCATCAACTCTCCATGGCAGAGTGCTAGGGGCAGGCCATGCCGATTAAGGGGAACAGGGGATCGATGCTTAATATCTATCCCTTGTTCCAGGCCTGCCCAGAGCCAAGGGATAACTGGGGGGGGGGTGGCTCCTTCCCCACCCTTGCATTTGCTGCTGTGTAATGCCAGGTCCGTTACTCGAAAAACATCTGTAATCCATGACATGATCTTGGATGAAGGTGCGGACCTGGCATGCATTACGGAAACCTGGCTGGACGAGGCCGCTGCTCCAACTCTGGTGGCCTTGTGTCCGGCTGGTTTCTTGTATGCCCAGCAGCCAAGGGTTGGGGGAGGGGGAGTGGCTGTTATCTACCGGGAGTCCTTGGTCCTTACCAGACTCCCTCTCCGGGAGACCAAGTTTATTGAGTGCATGTACTGGAGGTTGGGTCCAAAGGGCAGTCTGAGGATTCTGCTCGTGTACCGTCCACCCCGCTGCACGACAGACTCCCTGGCCGAGGTGCTGGAGGTGGTCTCTGATGTGCGTGTGTTGTCCCCCAGGCTATTGGTGCTGGGGGACTTCAACGTGCATTCGGGGGCTGTCCTCACGGGGGCACCTCGGGACTGCATGTAGACCATGGCTTCCTGGGAGCTGCACCCTGTATTAACTGGACCTACCCATCTAGCCGGTCATGCACTGGACTTAGTTTTTGTTTCTGGAGAGGGGGGAAATGATCTGGAAATCGGGGGTATATCCACCACCCCCTTGTCATGGTCAGATCACTATCTGGTGGGGTTGGATTTCTTGGTGCCACAACCTCTCTGCAGGGGTGAAGGACCTATTAGGATGGTCCGTCCCCAGGCGTCTTATGGATCCGGATGGATTCCTGAACGCGCTTGGGGAATTGGAGCACACAAACAGTAGCTCGGTCGAGACCCTGGTGGATGACTGGAATGCTGCAATCACCAGGGCATTAGACCGAGTTGCCCCGAAGCGCCCTCTTTGCCTAAACAGAGCTCGCACGGCGCCATGGTTCACTCCTTCGCTGCAAGCTCTGAAACAAGAGGTAAGAAGGCTAGAGCGTCGATGGCGAAATTCCCGCTCCGAAGACGATCGAACACGGGTTAGAGCTGCAGCTTCAGCCTACCGGGTGGCGGTGAAGGCAGCAAAAAAGAATTTCTATGCTGCCTCCATTGCGTCTGCAGAGTGCTGCCCCAGGAGGCTGTTCCAAGTGGTCCGGAGTCTGGTCGGTCCAGTCGCTCCAGACCCACTGGAACAGTCAAAAGCCTCCTGTGAGGCTTTAGCGAAGCACTTCGCAGATAAAATCGATCGGATTAGGAGTGGGATATCGTACGTCGTGGACACAGGGAGTGAGCGGGAGGAGGCCAATGGCAGACCGGTTTTGTGGGATCGGTTCCGGCTTCTTCCTTCTGATGAAGTGGACAAGGTGCTTTCATCTGTGAGGCCGACCACCTGCTTGTTTGATCCTTGCCCGTCCTGGCTCATCATGAGCTGTAGGGAGAGACTGGGTGAAGGGATCAAGGCGGTGGTGAATGCCTCCCTCGAGGAGGGAGTGATGCCATCAGCCCTCAAGGAGGCAGTAATAAGACCGCTTCTAAAGAAGCCCTCCTTGGATCCCCAGGATTTAAACAACTTTCGCCCAGTCTCCAATTTACCATTTCTGGGCAAGGTGATCGAGCGGGTGGTGGGTGCTCAGTTGAAGGCACACTTGGATGAAGCCGATTATTTAGATCCGTGCCAGTCGGGCTTCAGGTCCGGACATGGGACGGAGACGGCCTTGGTCGCCTTGGTGGATGATATGAGGAGGGCTTTGGATAAGGGCGAATGTTCCTTTCTAGTCCTCCTCGATCTCTTGGCGGCTTTTGATACCGTTGACCACGGTATCCTCCTGGACCGTCTGGAGGGGTTGGGCTTGGGAGGCACTGTATTGCAGTGGTTCCGGTCCTTCCTCTCTGGAAGGTATCAGAGGGTAGTTCTCGGGGAGGAGGCTTCGGACCCTCGGCCGCTCACTTGTGGAGTGCCACAGGGTTCCATCCCTGATGTTATTCAACATCTACCTCAAGCCGCTGGGAGCTATCATCAGGAGGTTTGGGATCAGTATGCGGATGACACGCAGCTCTAACTCTGTTTTAAGTCCTCACCGAGGTTGGCCGTTGAGACCCTGTCCAAGTGCCTGGAGTCAGTGGCTGGCTGGCTGAGAAGGAACATGCTGAAACTGAACCCCGACAAGACCGAGGTACTTCTGGTGGGGGACAAGGGGAGGTTAGGGGATGTTGACCTGGTGCTGAATGGGGTACATCTACCCCTGAAGGACCAGGTCCGCAGCTTGGGGGTCATTATAGACTCCCAGCTGTCCATGGAGGCTCAGGTGGCAGCTGTGAGCCGGGCGGTGCTGTATCAACTCCATCTGATACGGCAGCTGCGCCCCTACGTTCCTAATAATCTGCTCCCATCAGTGGTTCATGCCTTGGTCTCCTCTCGCCTAGACTACTGTAATGCGCTCTACGTGGGGTTACCCTTGAAGACGGTTCGGAAGCTTCAGCTGGTACAGAACGCAGCGGCTCGCCTGATTAAGGGCAGCCGCCGGCGTGATCACATCACGCCAGTGCTTAAAGAGTTGCACTGGCTACCAGTTGCTTGCCGAGCCGAATTCAAGGTGTTGGTTTTGACCTTTAAAACCCTACACGGCTCCAGCCCAGTTTATCTCACGGAGCGCCTCCGGCAACACCAAGTAGGCTGCTCAACAAGGTCTGCCACGGCCGGCCTTCTCCTTATCCCATCAGCCAGAGCAGCCAGTCTCGAACGGGACTTGCCTCGATGTCGAGGGGAGACCGAAGCGGAGAGGCTACTCCTGACCGAACCCGTGTGCTCAATCCTCGGCGAAGCGGTCGGTATTGGAGTTGCGGAGTCCTGTATTTCGCCTTCCGAAATAAAGATGGCCTGGACTGAGGACCCTTTAGATTTCTTTGGGGTCGACGGAGCAGGCGTTTTCTCTTTGGCTGGCGATTGCAGCTCTGATCAACAGGATGAGCCCGAAGCCGGTCTTTCGACATGGAGTGTTGATATCGATTGCGCGCCACTCGCTGCCGATTGGGCGGGAGTTGCGGGCTTAGAGAGAGGTTGGCCATCTTTAGGGCTCTTTGCAGTGGCCTCTTCTCTAACTTCTCTCTGCTCCTTGGAGTGTTTTTTAGTCTTTTTATCCCTCCTTTTATCTACGGTCTTTTCTTTAGCAGAGCTCGCTGATTTTGTGGTGGTGGCTCTGGGTATAGAAGGTCCCGCTGCAGATAGGGTCTCTTGCCAGAGAGACGTTTTTAGTTTTAAGGCCCGTTGCTTTCTTGTCAGCTTTGTAAAGGCCTGGCAATGTTTGCACGTCTCTACAACGTGGCCTTGCCCCAAACAAAGGAGGCACAAAGAATGGCCATCAGCTGGGGGTAATTTAGCCCCACAGCCTGTGCACTTTCTAAAGGGGGCTTTAAGAGCCATTATTCAAGAAAAGAGAGAATAGGGAGGGGGGTATAGTTTTGTTTTGTTTTTAAATTTTTTGTGAGAAATAGGTTGGGGGGGTGAAGACTAAAGTTTTTGAGGAGGTAGAAGAAAAAACAGTTTAGTACTCAGCCAGATATAGATATAAGAAGAACCTCCGAAGATAGACTACCAGAGCAATTGGCGGTTGAAGAGGAACTGAGGGAATGGGCGGGGGCCGTGCTGAGGAGCAGGCACGATGGGGGAGGGGCTCCCACCCAATTCACCTCAGCTAAAGAATTTCCGAAGGAAGCTCAGCGCAAGCGCAGAGCCCATATGTATGATGCACAGAGACCACGAAGAAGAACCCCTTGTGCTCTCACTCATGCTGTCACCATCCTCCCTCATCCCTTCTCAGCACCCTCCACCCTATGCCCCTAAAAATCACAAAGAAAGGACATCGGAGAGTGTCCCAAACAGCTGCCTTAACCTTTACGCAATTTCCCCCTCCATGTTACTGCTTTGCCATGACATTTGTGCATGTTTCCAGCTCACTGCTCTGTAACCCATATCAAGATGTGACAGCTAACAATGGAGGGAAGCAACAAACAGGAGTGGGGAAGGACAGGTTGCTTACCTGTAACTGTGGTTCTTCGAGTGGTCATCTGTGCAGTCACACACATGGGCTCTGCACGTGCGCGGAGGCCGCTTCGGGAAGATTCCATAGCTGAGGCAAATTTTGGGCGGGAACCCCTCCCCCCTGCATCTCTATTACGCAGGTTCCCGCCCTCTCCCTCAGTTCCCCTGAGACCGCCATCGCGATCCCAGTGCTAAGGAAGAACATGGGAATAATTTCCCTAACTTTTTGACATCAATACCGAGTGTCGAATTCGATGGTACTACACGGCATCGACTAGCGTGTGCCCAAGGGTCCCAGTCCAGTACACCATCGAACTCGACAGTGACACCATAGCGGGGATGGATGGGCGGGTTGTGTGACTGCACAGATGACCACTCGAAGAACCACAGTTACAGGTAAGCAACCTGTCCTTCTTCTTCGTGGTCTCTGTGCATCACACACATGGGCAGAGTAGCAAGCTGACTTACCGGTGGAGGGTCGGTGTCGGTATCATTGCAGGACCGAGGAAAGGACAGCTCTGCCGAACGCATTGTCCTTTCGGGATCGGACATCGACCTTGTAGTGCGTAACGAACGTCGAAGGCGTGGACCATGCTGCCGCCTTGCAGACATCCGTCAGCGAGACCCCTCTTGCGAAAAGCCGTCGAGGTTGATACTGCCCTGGTAGAGTGGGCTTGAATCGAGTTCGGCAAAAGTTGTCGTTTGAGATCGTATGCTAGTTTGATACAGGCTACGATCCAGGAAGACAAGCGTTGGTTCGATACCGGCATGCCTTTGGAGTGTCCTCCGTAACAGACGAAGAGGCGGAGGGACTTCCTGATGGATTCGGTGCGGGACTTGTAGAACAGTAAAGCCCTTCGCACATCCAACATGTGGAGTTGACGTTCCAAAGGGGTCGACGGGCTTTGAAAGAACGCTGGCAACACAATGTCCTGGTTAAGATGGAAGGACGAAACCACCTTCGAGAGGAAGGCTAAGTCTGGGCGTAACACCGCCTTATCCTTATGAAAACTAAGGTATGGTGGATCTACTCTCAGAGCCGTTAATTCAGATGCCCTGCGGGCAGAGGTGATGGCGACAAGGAATACGGTTTTGAAAGTCAGTAATCGAAGGTCCGATGTCGCCATTGGTTCGAACGGGCTAGACATAAGTACCTGTAGAACCAGCTGTAGATCCCAAACAGGGGTTATCGGTTTGAACGAGGGGTTTATATTTTTCAGACCTCTCATTAAGCGTTTGACCAACGGGTTCGAGAACAATGTATATCCGTCCCGACCCTCGTGGAACACCGATAACGCAGCTAAGTAGACTTTCAACGAGCTCGTTTTGAGCCCTTTGTGTTGCAGATGGAGCAAGAACTGCAGCACACGATGAATAGGTGCTTTAGGATAGGGTACCTCAATCTCCCCAAGGTACTCGCAGAAGGCTTTCCACTTTCTTGCATAAGAAGCTCTAGTGGACGGTTTCCAGGCTTCCCGCAGTACGAGCTTGACCTCTGGTGGAAGTGAGTTTGGAATTAGATCATCCAGGCAGTAAGCTGCAGAATGGACGGACTCGGGTGCAGAACCGAGCCTCGAGCTTGAGAAAGGATTGTTGTCGAGTTCGGTAGGCGGAGGTACTCTCCTTTGGACAACCTGAGAAGTGGCGCAAACCAGGCTTGTCTCGGCCACCACGGGGTCACGAGTATACAGTTCGTCCGGTCGGACTGGATCTTCGCAATGACTTTGGTCAATAACGGAATCGGAGGGAATATATAAAACAGGGTCCCTGACCAGGTTAACAGGAACGCATCTCCGATCGATAGGCTGTCGTGACCCGCTCTGCTGCAGAAAACCTGACACGCCGCGTTGGCTGCCGTTGCGAAGAGGTCCACCGTCGGAGTCCCCCATCACCGAAAGAGGGACTGACGAATTCGGTCCTCCAGTTGCCAGTCGTGGGAATTGAAGGATATTCTGCTGAGAGCATCTGCAAGAGAATTGTCTTTCCCCGCGATGTGGATGGATTTCACAGAGATATGGCGGGGTATCATCCAGTTGAAAATACGGAGGGTTAGGTTGGTCAGCCGTATGGAGCGGGTACCTCCCTCCTTGTTCAGGTAAGCAACAACAGTAGTGTTGTCGGTGACTACCTGTAGATGCCTGTCCGTAAGTATGGATTCGAGGGATTTCATCGAATTCCATACGGCTTTGAGTTCGAGGACGTTGATGTGTTTTCCTCGGTCGTGTGGGCCCCATTGACCCTGCGCTGTGTGGTCCCCACAATGAGCTCCCCAGCCCAGAAGAGACGCGTCCGTCGTCAACGTGATCGCAGGCACGACGGGTTGGAATGGCAGGCCTTTTGTCAAGTTGTGCCGAATCGTCCACCAGAGAAGCGATTGCCTTACAGTAGACGGGATCGACAGGCGGGCTCGATGTGCGTTCGTCTCGGAATCGAACGACCTTATGAACCAGTTTTGGAGCTGGCGTATGTGGAGTCGAGCGAGAGGGACGACTGATATGGTTGAGGCCATGAGGCCGAGGAGTCGCTGAATCGAGAAGGCTGTGCACGAGGTCGCCTTGTGTATTTTCAAGGCGAGGGTGAGTATTTTCAGAGTTCTGTCCTCTGGTAGAAAGGCGCGACCGACAGTAGCATCCAATAATGCTCCGATGAACTGGATCCTTTGAGTGGGGAAGAGCGTGGATTTCTTTGTATTGAGACAGAGACCGAGGGTGTTCAAAGTGCTGGTAGTCAAGTGTAGAGCGCTCCGAAGATCTTGCGCGGAGGGTGCTACTATGAGCCAATCGTCCAGGTAGGGGTAGAGCGTCACCCCTTGAGTCCGAAGAGAAGCACACACCACTGTCATACACTTGGTAAACACCCTCGGTGCCGTCGAGAGTCTGAATGGAAGTACCTTGAACTGGAAGGTATCGGGCCCGACCTTGAACCTCAGGTATTTTTGGCTGTCCGGATGGATCGCTATATGGAAGTATGCGTCCTGAAGATCAATGGATGCAAACCAGTCGTTCTTGCGAAGGAGAGGTAGGATCGACTGGAGCGTGACCATCCTGAACTTCTTGGGTGGAATGTAGAAGTTCACTGAACGAAGGTCCAGGATTGGTCGGAGTCCACCATCCTTCTTCGACACCGTGAAATACCTGGAGTAAAGGCCGTCGTGCGCGAGATGTGGAGACACCGTCTCGATGGCCCCTTTGAGCAACAGGGAGTGGACCTCTTCTCGCAGCGCTTGAGATGGTTGTGTTGTGCGGGTGCCAAGGAAGGGTGGGAGGGAGTCGAACTCGATCTTGTAGCCGTGCTGGACAATGTTCAGAACCCAACGATCGGTGGTAATTTTCTTCCATGATGGTAGGAAGAGGGATAGTCGAGTTCCAAACTGAGGTCGAGCCGGAAGGATCAGAGTCGAAAGGATCGAAGTGGAGGCGCCGGTCAGTGCCTTGGGTCTCGTCAAACCCGTCGTCGTTGAGAGTCACCTCCTTTACGGGAGCCCCGGTAGGAGATTTATGCCCAGCCGGGCGTTCAGCGGCCACGACATCCGTCGGGTCCATAGCTAGCGTCGATCTCGATCCCGAGAGTGATGAAGCCAGTTTCTTTGCCAATCTCCTCGCTTTTTCCTTTCGTTCCTTGCTCTTCCTTTTCGCCTCCTCTTTTTCTCTGCGTGCCTTCTTGGCCTTGCTTTTGGATATCATAGTGGCCATATAGGGCCTCCTGAGCGTCCGCTGAGGAGACCGTGTGAGAAGGCGGCGTACTAGGCCTTGGTAAAGGGGAAGGCTTTTCCGCGGGCGGTTGGAGGGCTTTTTTGTAGAGGATCGCCGTTAATTTGTCCGCCCTATGCTTCCTCGCTTGTTTCGTGAACGCTTGGCAGTGATGGCAAGCGTCCACGTTGTGGCCTTCTCCAAGGCATGAGAGGCAAAGCGAGTGCCCGTCCGCCGGGGGAAGCTTGGTCCCGCACCTCACGCATTTGCGGAAGGGGGCTTTCGGAGCCATAACAATTTTAAAGGATCCCACGAAGAACGGGGGGAATGAAGACAAGAAGAATTCTCAGCTTTTTTTGGTGGATTCTGAGAAGAATCGAAGAACCTCTCGAAGGAACAGCCACATGAGATGGCGGTCGAAGAGGAACTGAGGGAGAGGGCGGGAACCCGCGTAATAGAGACGCAGGGGGGAGGGGTTCCCGCCCAAAATTTGCCTCAGCTATGGAATCTTCCCGAAGCGGCCTCCGCGCACGCGCAGAGCCCATGTGTGTGATGCACAGAGACCACGAAGAAGAAGTTGAAAGCAGCTGGAGAGAAGGTGTTTTCCAAGCGGGTGTCCTTAGTTTGGGAGTGGGTGTGCTTACTTTAGTGTAACATGAAGCAGCTTTTTTTAAAGGTGTTTGCTAGCTAGCAATGTAAGCGCCGAAGTGGAAGAGAGGAATACGGGGATGCTTGGATAAATATTGGAGAGGTGGGGTTGCATTCTTGCACAACAGCAAAAGTCCCGGGGGGGGGGGAAGCTGGCAAACACATTATTGGGCTCATAATGGCTCAGAAAAGTAATTCCATTTGGTGAGCTGATGCAGGGAGGTGGGGGGGGGGAGTTTCCCTCGGTAGCCAGCAAACCTAGCGTACCAATTACAGAAAGGTTGCTGACGTAGGGACCGAGGCAAGGAGGAGTTCTGCTGCAAAGGTACCTAGGATACCTGCCAGAGCTGGCTGGAGGACTGAGGGGGAATGAGGGGCAGAACAAGCCATGGCATGTCCGATAGTCTGTCGGGAGTACTGTGGGTTGTTCAATGAACAACCAACCCATGGTGGCTTATTTGCAGGGTGGCTTAACATTTATTTATTTATTTATTATATTTATTAATTGCCCATCTGGCCGGTCATGATTTGTGAACCTGCCCCTTGTTAAATATGGCTCCAGTTTGTTGGAATATGGCATCGCATATTCAGGTTTGCCTTCGAGCAAGAAGCTAACACCACAGATCCAACATGATCAAGGTCTTGGATGAGATCATTCATTGTCACCTTTGGCCCAGTGTAGAAGGGCGTACAGTTTTCTACTAACTGGCTTCAGGTGATTTGGAGCCAGGAACTGATAGATTGATTTCAGCTGGGGATTACCTCATTCTATGGGTGCAGCTGGCATTACATCATCTATGGGTGTGTCTGTACAGAAAGGTATATAAGGTGTGCAATGTCTCTGTGTTCTTGTTGGGGGAATAAGGAGTTAATTGTATGAAGGAGTTATTGATTATATTGAGTAGAAGCATTCTGTAAGTATAGAGATAGTTTATGTATGTCCAGACTGTACTTGTTTTTGTCTGACATACTGTTCTCTTTCACTTTTGTAAAATAGCACTCTGTGTATGTTCTGTTCCTGTTTTGCAAGTCTTAGTCTTTTAGTAAACCTTTGTGTTTAAAGAAACAGACTTGTGTTTTGTTTTTTAACCTACTGGCCTAGCACTCGCTTCTCACGCCACAATCTCTCCGCTGCGGATTCTGCAGCTGCTGGGACAAAGTTGTTTAACTTTGTCTTTCCCCCCCGGCGGCTCAGATTTCCAACAGGTTATGAGCCCAGGATTGAGAACGTGGTAACGTTGAGAAGTGGTGGTAATATTTTGTTTTTGCTAAGGTCCAGTAAAGTTTTTGTTTGGGGTGCAGAGAAGTTTTTGATCGCTGCAAAGTTCCTGGATAGGGCTTTGTATCGCTGGTCCTTCTCTAGCAGAATACCCTGCAAAGCTGGAGGAACAGCTGGCTGAGGAGGTGAAGTCCGAGCCGGAGCTACAGAGTGATCCTCTGGAGGAGGAGGAAGGAAGAATTCCTGTGCCAACTCCCACTGTGCAGCCTGTGGACAGCGTTCCGATGGCGGTGATGCAGCAGTATGCAGGAGTGGTGGTGGACAAGCTGACGGGAGATAATTACCTAGCTTTGGAATTCAAGACAAGAATGCTACTCATGCGGGAGGACCTGTGGGACATTGCTATTGTCGATCCCCCGGACGACCCAACCCCTGAGGAGAGCCAGCAGCTGCAGAGAGCGCATGCTATGATTGTTTTGTCTTTGGCAGACTCACAGCTTATGCATGTGCGGTCTTTTTTGAATGCCGCTGAATGCTGGCAAGCTCTCAGGAAAATACATGTACGGGACACTGCTAGCTCGAAAATATTGTTGGCGCGGCAACTGTACAAGAAACAGCTGCTGCCTGGTGAGAAGGTGTCTGACCACTTGCAAGTCATCCAGGAGTTGCTGATGAAACTTGCTGAGCGGGGTCAGGAGTACCAACAAATTCACCAAGTCCAGATTGTCTTGTCATCTCTGGATGAAAGCTGGGACTTGCTGGTGAACAGTGTTGCTTCACTACCAGAGGATGATCTAACAATGGAATATCTGTCTGGCCGGCTTCTCGAGGAGGAAGAACGGAGGAAAGCAAAGCAACAGGAGAAACAGACGACAGCTCCCTCCATCCGAAGGAATTCGAGCCGAGGAGGGGCAGGAGTGTCGAGTTACGGAGCAGCAGCACAGCCGAGGTTTGCCAGAGAAGGAACGGAGAGAGCTTTGTATGTGAGGAAATGCTTTAGATGCGGAAAACTGGGTCACATTAAGAGACACTGTAAAGAGAACTTACAGAAGAGCTTTCAGAAGAAGAGGCATCAGGAAGATGGACAATTCAGTAATTCTGTGTCAGTTACTGTAAGGGTGAATGTGAGTCAGGCCACGTCAAGATGGATTCTTGACAGTGGGAGTTCTAAGACCATATCCAATTCCTCTTTACCGTTTGTGTCTTTTGGGCAAGTGTCTAAGCAAAATAGTTGTCATACTGTTACATTGGCAGATGGGAGCACGTGTCCTATTGTGGGTGAGGGGAAATGTAGAGTACCCTGTTTAGATACAGAATTTGAGAATGTTCTGTGTGTCCCCAATTTGGATTACAGCCTGTTGTCTGTGTCATGTCTTATCGGTGAAGGGTATGAAGTGTTGTTCACAAAATCTGGCTGTGAAATCCAGAAAGGTGGGAAGCTTGCAGCAAAAGCCTCCCTGGTTAATGGGCTATATGTGTTGTCTCCGAGCATTGCCATGGTTAAAAATACACCATTACACGAAAATTGCTTACACAAATTTCACAGGAGGATGGGGCATTCCGGGTGCAGTGTAATACAGAAGACTGCTGAGTCTTGTACTGGTGTAACATTGAAAGGGTGCAGTAAATTTCTCAACTGTGCTGTGTGTAAACAAACAAAGTCCCAGGTGCAGCCTATCAGCAGGAAATCAAACAGACAAGTGAGTGAACTGTTTGAGCTGGTGCATTCTGATGTGTGTGGTCCCTTCAAGCCCAGTGAAGGTGGTGCAAAATATGTTTTGCTGGTTATGGATCAATTTTCCAAATTTACTTGGGTATTTCTTTTGAAGAATAAGTCTCAGTGTTTTTCTGCCTTTCGAGATTGGGTTGCATATGCAGAGAGGCAATTTAAACACAAGGTACAAACTCTACAAACAGACCGGGGTGGAAAGTACTTGAGCAGGGAGTTCCAAAGGTTCATGGAAAAAAATGAAATAATGCACAAGGTCACAAATACTGGGGTTACATCTGAGAAATTCAGTGTGCTACAACAGATAATGAGGTGTTTGTTGACTGATGCAGGTCTGGGTACAAACTCACATTTTTGGGGTGAGGCAATCCTGGCAGCCAATTATTTGTGCAACAGGACCTGGTCTGCAGTGATAGACGATATACCGTATGCAAAACTGTTTGGGAGGACGCCTGACCTTGGCCACCTCCGAGTCTGGGGCAGTTTTGCATACGTGCATATTCCGAAATCCCTGAGGAAGGGAGACCCAAAATCTCAAAAGTTGCGTTTTGTTGGGTACGCAGGAACTGGGAAATCCTGGCGGTTTTCATGTGGGAATGCAAAGGTGGTAATTTCCCAGAATGCTGTTTTTGTTGAGGAAGGCTGGCAACAAATTCACACAAACCCTGAGATGTTAATTCCACTAGAAGCCTCTCCGCCAGCTCAGTCAGAGCAGCCGGCGAGAGAGGGGGGTGAAAGAAGCCCAAGGAATTCAAAACAATCTTCTTCGGAAGGAGCCGACACAACTGGGGAGGAGAAAAGGCCAGGGCAAGCTAAGGAAAGTACTGAAATGGAGATAAGCAGATCTCAAAGAAGTACAAAAGGTGTTCCACCCCAGAGATTTGTTGTAGGCGGTGCCAGAGTCTGCAATGTAAATTATGTTGAACCAGAGAACTTGGAACAAGTAAACAATTTGCCAAACGCAGAGAAACAAATGTGGTTTGAGGCAATGAAAAATGAAATGGATTCTTTCAAAGAGAATGATGTATATTCTGAGGTTGTTGCACCAGCAGGGGTGAAAGTAAGTGGCAGTAGGTGGATATTCAAACTGAAAGGTGTTAATTTCGGGTGAACCTATTTACAAATCAAGATTTGTGGCCAGGGGTTTTTCACAAAGAAAGGGGGAGAGCTATGATGAAACTTTCTCTCCAACTTCTAAGGCTGAGACAGTGAGACTGCTGCTGTCTTTGGCTGCAAAGCGTAATTTATTGGTGCACCATTTAGATTTTACTACGGCGTATCTAAATGCTCCTCTGGAGGAGGAAATATACATGGAGCCGGCTCCAGGTTTTGAGTGTGAGCAGGGAAAGGTCTGGTTTCTAAAGAAAGCAGTATATGGTTTGAAACAGTCTGCCAGAGCATGGAACATGTGTCTTAATGAAACACTGGTGCAAAGTGGGTTCAAACGTGGTGTAGCTGACCCATGTGTGTATACAAAGGGTTCAGGGAATGATTTCATGGTGCTGCTCACGTTTGTGGACGATATTTTGTGTGCTGGGTCAAACAGCAGTCAGATATCACAATTTGCACAGCAACTGGGACAAAAGTTTAAAGTCAAATCTTTGGGTGAGGTGTCACAATATCTGGGTGTACAGGTGGTGAGAACAAAGGAGTCTATTTGTCTCAACCAAAAGCACAAGGTATTAGCATTGCTGGAGAAATATGGTATGCTGGATTGTGCACCTGTACTGACACCAATGACTACAGATTTTGTAAAGTCTGTGAGTACAACAGATAAAGTGTTTCCGGAGGTAGAAATGTATCAATCATTGATTGGCAGTTTGCTATATCTGGCACAATGGTCACAGCCAGATTTAGCAGCCAGTGTGGGAGTTTTGTGCAGGTTTACAACACAACCCACTGTTCCGGCATGGAATGCAGCAAAGAGAATATTAAGATATCTCAAAGGCACCCTGGATATTTGTTTACAGTTACCGGCACAAGGTTCTGAAAATTTACAAATATGGGTGGACTCTGACTGGGGAAATTGTGTTTTATCCAGAAAGTCAGTCAGCGGTATGGTTATGCAATTTGGAAATACAGTTGTTAACTGGGTATCAAAAGAAACAGACGGGTGTGGCCACGTCTAGTTGCCAGGCAGAAATGGCAGCAGTTTCTTTGGCATGTGGAGAGACAACATGGTTCATACAATTACTCAAAGATATGGGGATTAATCAAAAGTTACCGGTTGAGGTGTTTTGTGATAGCATGGCGTGCATATCTTTGAAAAATTCAGAAAATCTAAAAGCTTTAACTAAACATGTAGCTGTGAAATTTAGCAATGTTAGAGAACACATACAAACGGGAATAATAAAGCTGGTGTACTGTCCATCAGAAGGGAATTTGGCGGATATGATGACAAAGGCTCTGCCCAGGCCAAAATTCCAGGAAATGATTACACAGTTTGGTATGGTGTCCAAATGTATAAATGTTTAGTAATGTTAATAAAGCTTCTAGCCACTCAGGCAAGGAGGGGTGTTGGAATATGGCATCGCATATTCAGGTTTGCCTTCGAGCAAGAAGCTAACACCACAGATCCAACATGATCAAGGTCTTGGATGAGATCATTGTCACCTTTGGCCCAGTGTAGAAGGGCGTACAGTTTTCTACTAACTGGCTTCAGGTGATTTGGAGCCAGGAACTGATAGATTGATTTCAGCTGGGGATTACCTCATTCTATGGGTGCAGCTGGCATTACATCATCTATGGGTGTGTCTGTACAGAAAGGTATATAAGGTGTGCAATGTCTCTGTGTTCTTGTTGGGGGAATAAGGAGTTAATTGTATGAAGGAGTTATTGATTATATTGAGTAGAAGCATTCTGTAAGTGTAGAGATAGTTTATGTATGTCCAGACTGTACTTGTTTTTGTCTGACATACTGTTCTCTTTCACTTTTGTAAAATAGCACTCTGTGTATGTTCTGTTCCTGTTTTGCAAGTCTTAGTCTTTTAGTAAACCTTTGTGTTTAAAGAAACAGACTTGTGTTTTGTTTTTTAACCTACTGGCCTAGCACTCGCTTCTCACGCCACAATCTCTCCGCTGCGGATTCTGCAGCTGCTGGGACAAAGTTGTTTAACTTTGTCTTTCCCCCCCCCGGCGGCTCAGATTTCCAACACAGTTCGCACATAATGACAGCGCATTAGTTAAACAACTCATGGGCTATCAGGGGATGAGTGGGAGAGATTGTGCGCACAGTGCCTACACAGTGCGCCAGCCACTTCTGCTTGTTTGTAGGTTGTTGAGCGTGACGTGTTCCCGGAGTGCTAGGTTGTTTAGGGGCTCAACAACCCAGCAGTTAGACCAACAACAAACCATGGATTAACCACTTGGTTGTTTAACTCATAGAAAACCCAGTGCTCTGGGTTTGCAAGTCATACACAACAACCTATGAACGGGCTGATTGTAGGCTGTTGAGTAAAAGCGGAAGTGGCGAGTGTACAGGAGACAATGTACTCTCTCTCTCCCACGTGTGCACAACAGCCCATGGTTTCTTTAAACCATGGGCTGTCATTACATGTGAATCAGATGATAAGAAAAATCAAAGTACATCCAAGATAGCTGAGGAAGGGAAATGCATCTACATTTGTATTAATCTATTAATACAAATACATTTGTATTGCATAGATTAATACAGATACAAATACATTTGTGTTAATCTATTAATACATTATTACAATTGTGATAATTTGAATGTAGACATTGGCTAGGAAGTGGGGGAAGAAGAATCAAAAAGGGAAAGAATGAGGGACCGATTTTGCCAAGTAAAAATATTGAGTCTACAGAGAGGCTTTTGGTATTTAGGCTAATGAAGGAGAAACCACAAAGATAGAATTCAGAAAAACAAATATACATCAGTGGAGACACACTTCAAGTCCAGTAAAATCCAGAAGGCTTTTAACACTCTCCTAATTGCCCCACATGGCCTTCAATTTCCAAGATAAATTAAATTGGTTGGTAAGCTCTGGAAAGATACATTCCCCATATATTTGGTTTAATAGTAGACAGATATGGATTTTCCCCCTTGGGAATTTAAATTTTAGTACTTCCTTATTTGCACAAGATGTTCTTCACTTATCAGCCATCAAGCTCCTACAAGAAACATCAGCTAAAAACAAGGGCATCATCAGCAGAGGGAGCATTTGATTTTCTCAAGACAAAATGTGTTGTGTATGCTAAACTTAGCATTAGGAACTTAAGATACAGATGTCTCCAATACCAGTTAGTTATTATATTCTATGTTCAAAATATTTAGCTACAATCAAGGATCAAAAATAACCTAGCCTGGATTGCAGCTCACAGCAGTGTATCTGGGCAAGGATAACGAAAATAAAAATGGACTCAGGGACCCTAGACAACACTGTTTATGGTACAGATAGGCCTAAAAAGCGAAACCGAGAAACAAGAAACAATCAGATGTGTAAGCGGGTAAAGAATTTGCCATCTATGTCTCAAAGCTGGTTTTGACCTATAAAGCTCTTCACAGCTTGGGACCTTGGTATCTGATGGAACTCCTCTTCCCATATGTGTTACCCCCTCATTCAGAAGCCTGGAGGGTGGCTACTAGGGAAAGGGCCTTCTCAGTGGTGTCCCGCCCCCGTTATGGAATGCGCTCCCCAAGGAAATTTGCCTGGTGCCAACATTGTTTTCTTTCTGTTGCCAGGTTAAGACATCTTTTGTTCTCCCAGGCCTGTTAAATCTTTATTATTTTAATCCCTCTTACATTTTGGTGGTTTTAACTCTTGTTTTATTTCTTAGCTGGTTCTAGTTCCTCATTATTTACTATATTCTATCTATTGGGTTGGGTTGGTATTATATTTTATCATGTTGGCTTCTGTATTTGCTTCTGTATTTTTAGTGTGTTTGCTTTATTGTTATGTTTCTAGGTCTTTGTATTGTATTATTGTTTTATTGTTTTAATTGTAAAATGCCTAGAGAACTTATTTTATAGGCATCTTACAGATACAAATAAACAAACTACTGGATATACTTGTGTGTCAGTCACTTCAATATGGCTGCATTTCCCCACTTCGTCTCTTCATATTATTAATACAAAATAAAGATTTATACAATGCTCTTCCGACTACGCACCCCTGTGTACTTTTCAGTAACTATCTCCTAGGGCAGGGCTCTCCAACTTTGGGTCCCCAGATGTTGCTGGCCTACAGCTACCAGCATACCCAGCCAGCATGGCTAATGGCAAGAGATTCTGGGAGCTGCAGTACAGCAACATCTGGGGACCCAAGGTTGGAGAGCCCTGTCCTAGGGCTTCTCTACATGAAGCATATAACCCAGAGCTTTACCAAGGCTGCTTCTTCCTTTTTCTTTGCGGGAGGATTAGAGCATCCTTCACACGAGGTTTTCCCCCCGGGGTTTTTTATATGTTCCTTTATGTTCCATTACATGACACAAGGTGGCGCTGGGGTATAGAGCAGAATGGCGAAATTACACTAGGCCTCTGTAGCACTTCTTAGTGTGATAGGAAATAATAGCTGACTTTCCTTGCTCTAAAAAAAAAGCTGTGAAAACAGCTGGAAAACACAGGAGAGGCCCTGGGAGGATGATGACATTGTGAAAAGGCACCACAAACTTCTGTGAGTGAAGGATCATGAGTGCACAATAAATTCCTCATGTAGAAAAGCCCCTAGACTCATGTGTCTTCACAATGTTCAGAATTTGTGCTGGACTAGTTTCCCTACTGTTTATTTAAACCCTTTTTAGCCCACCTTTCAGCTCTAGTGTAAGCCTTTCAACTCTCCATATCCAGCAGACTGGTCAGGCTGAAAGAGCCTGAAATCTCCTCTGGCTAGTCATCATGCAGTCAATAGGTTTGGGGTGCGCTGTCATCAATATGCGGATGCCACACAGCTCTACCTCTTCTTCAAGTCCTCACCAAGGTTGGCTGTTGAAACCCTGTCCAAGTGCCTGGAGGCAGTGGGTGGCTGGATGGGAAGGAACATGCTGAAACTGAACCCCGACAAGACCGAGGTACTTCTGGTGGGAGACAAGGGAAGGTTAGGGGATGTTGACCTGGTGCTGAATGGGGTACATCTACCCCTGAAGGACCAGGTCCGCAAGCTTGGGAGTCATTCTAGACTCCCAGCTGTCCATGGAGGCTCAGGTGTCAGCTGTGAGCTGGGCGGCGCTGTATCAGCTCCATCTGATACGGCAGTTGCACCCCTATCTTCCTAATCATCTGCTCCTATCAGTGGTTCATGCCTTGGTCTCCTCTTGCCTGGACTACTGTAATGCGCTCTACGTGGGGTTACACTAGAAGACAGTTCGGAAGTTGCAGCTGGTACAGAATGCAGCAGCTTGCCTGGTTAAAGGCTGCCGCCGACGTGATCACATCACTCCGGTGCTCAAAGAATTGCACTGGCGACCAGTTGTTTGCCGAGCCGAATTCAAGGTGTTGGCGTTGACCTTTAAAACCCTGCATGGCTCCGGTCCAGTATAGCTCAAGGAGTGCCTCCAGCAACATCAAGTAGGCCGCTCAACAAGATCCGCCACGGATGGCCTTCTCCCTGTCCCATCAGCCAGAGAAACCAGGCTGGTGGGGATTAGGAGGAGGGCCTTTTCTGTGGCAGCCCCCAATTTATGAAACTCTCTCCCCAGTGACCTCCGCCATGCCCCTTCCTTGATTAGCTTTCGCCGGGCATTAAAAACGTGGCTTTTCAGGCGGGAATATGCGGTGGTTTAGGATTTTTAATTGTGTTTTATACTGTGTGTGTGTGTGTGTTCCCCCCACCCTGTATTTTATTCCATTGTACATCGCTCAGAGTGGCCGGATGTCTGGCCAGATGGGCGATTCATAAATATAATAAATAAAATAAATAAATAAATAAATAAATAAATAAATAATCAGAATTCTCTACCTGTATAGCCTATGTGATCCCTAGCCAATTGGTCAGTGCAGGGCCTTAGGCAATTCTGCTTACTGCTCCTTTGAAACAGTGCTTTCATATAGCTGTGTCCTGCCCACATACTAAATGAGATGGGGTAGGGGGAATATAAGAGGCAAACAAAGGTAAGTAACTTCCTGAGACTGAACCTTGGGACCAAGTTCATTAAAAAAAAAAAAAAGTATACAGCTGGAAACATAAAGCAGGGAAATGATGTGAAGAGAACAGAACATAGTAGATAATGACAAGTATGTTCACCAATGGAACATGTTATTCCTGATTTTCTACAACTGAAAGCAAAAGATTGGAATAGTTTGCCCATTCTCCTTTTGGTGTGATGTATTATTTACTGGTCCAGTCTAGGCCTACTGGAGGCTCAGTGAGGCAGCAGCAGTTATCATACTCATGTCCTCAATATGGGTTAGAAAAACAGGCCAACAAATTGTAACAAAGAGGAAATGTTTTCCAAGTTCACAGTGGGGCTATAGTTTATTTCTGCAGTGACTGAATCTAAAAAAAGGATTCAGATTACACAAATAGCTATTTTACCTTACACTCCCATCAGAACAAAATACATTTTTTCCACTCAGATTTTCCCACCACTAGAAAATGTGACAAATATTTCAAACTGTTTCTATAAAAGCAACTGCAAAGTGTATATATATATATATATATATATATACTTGGTCATTTACAAAAATATGCAGTTATAGAATAAAGGGAAAGAATGAATTTGTTCCCAATTTATAACGTAAGCTACTACTTGGACTTAAGGCATCTTAGATTTGTACTCAAAGTTCAAAATTGCATGGTTAACTCACATTCCCACTTTTAGCTAAATAATGAGCCCACTTTACCACGTGGTAAGGGTTTTCTACCATGTGGTTGCTTTGTTGTATTTCCACAAATGTGGTGGTAATATTTTTACTATGCATTCAAATGTATAATAATGGTGGGGGGTCTTTATCAAGTGGAAAGGCTTTGCCACATTTTCCATGTAACTGGATCATCTGTAATAGTAATCTATATCTGATGACATAGATTGTAGGGCTGTGCAAGTGCAAGCTCCTTCTGGCTTGCCATAAAAACCAATCAGGCTTTTCAGATGTTCCTGTTGTATACTACAAAACTTGAGACATACCACATAAACTCTTAAGATGTCCAACTGAATTCTGACTGCCACTCCCCCCATTCCTAAAGGTGGCTGCTACTGTTTCACTTTTAATTACTGGCTCAGTTCTGTTGCTACAGAGTGGACAAAAATTAGTTCTACTTATCCCTCCATATTGCTGAAGCTTTTTAAAACTACTTTATAAAAGTACAGTAGATGGTTCATTCGGTTCCCAAAGTCTTAAAAGTTAACATACAGATAAAAGTGTTTTCCTTTGTCTCCAAAATAGGTATGTAATGTTGTTAAAAAGCATTGTCCTGTTATTTTTTAAAAGTGGATTATCTGTTGCATGCACATCCCTTCTTTTCATTGGCATCAGCTAAGCAGTGGGGAACCAGCTAATAGCAGTGTTCTGGCACTGATCAAGATTGCTGTTTCCCTGCTGATAACAACAGCAGAGAAATCGTGATCTTGGCTGCATCAGGATTGCTGGGAGTCTTCAAACAACACACATATCATGTGTATAATTTCTTAGTAAGGTGTGGGGGGACAAACACAGCAAAATATGAATGAAAATTTTCAACACACACACTCAAAAACTGCAATATTTTTTTTTCAAATTATATGGACTTGTGAAATCTGAAGATCATTGAGAAAAGCAGGGAAGACAAACTCTTCCTTGAAAGAAGCCTCTACTCATGGAATTTTATAGTTTAGGTCAGCCTACTCCAACTAGTGGCCATGCTGGATGATAGGAGTTGCAGTCCAAAACATCTAGAGGCCATCAGAAAGGCTGCCATGGACTATGGACCCCAGCATCGAACAGGAGTCCTCCCACATCACCTTCTGGAAACATCCCTACAGGAAGAACTGGAATCACTACAAAATGGTGCCCCCACATCCTATCCCAGCTACCATGGCTGATGGTATCAAACGCTGCTGAGAGGTCTAGCAGAACCTACAGAGACTCCTCCACCCAATTCCCAACATCAGTCATCTACCAAGGCAACCAAAGCTGTGTGCTGTTCCATAACCAGGCCTGAATTCAGACTGAAATGGATCTAGATACTAATCTGTTTCATCTGAGAAAACACAGAGCTGAGATGCAATCATGTGCATGAGCACCTTGCGCAAGAATGGAATACTAGAGACTGGCCAGAAATTATGGTAAGATTTGGGGACAATATTTTAACAAAAACCTTATCTCTTCCTCCTTTAGGGGGAAGAATGGAAAATGGCCAATGTACCACAGGACTGTAGACAGGCAAATCTTGTCTCAGTCTTCAAGAAGGGGAAAGTGGAGGATCCAGGAAACTACAATCTGCTCTGACTTCAATACCAGGAAAGATACTGGCACAGATTATAAAGGAGTCAATTTGAAAGCATCTTGCTAACAATGCAGTGATTAGTAGAAGCCAACATAGATTTGTCAAAAACAAATCCTGCAAGACTAATCTTATCTCTTTTTGAACTGGTTACTAGCTTAGTGGATTGTGGGAATGCTGTGGACATAATTTATCTTGATTTCAGCAAAGCATTTGCCAAAAATTTGGTTATATGCCTGCACAGAATAGTCATTCGTAACATTCTACAGCTAAACAGAGTTTTAGGTGGGAGCCCTGCCAACCTCGTCTGTGCACACTCTGAGCATGGCTCCCGCCCGCCTCTCAGTTCAAAGTCCGCCACAGCAGAGGAATAAAGAAGGTGAGGCATTGAAGCAGGGAGGAGGCTGTGTTGTGTGAGTTCACATATGACCATTCAAAATGAACCACTGTTTACAAGTGCCCTTCTTCATGGTCTCTGTGACTCACATATGGGTGACTGAAAAACAAGAGACTATGGCTCTCACTCAGTGACCCTGTACTTGCAGTGGAGCCGGTAAGTATGCCAGTTGATAAGTGAGGAGTATGGCTGAAACCACCCATTTGGCAAGGTGCTGAGCTGACACTAGATGACAATGCCCTTCTGATATCTATGGAATGAAGCTTGACTTCCATCAGGGAGATAGGTTGAGGAAGGAAAGTTGGTAGAACGATATCCTGAGTTAAACAGAATTGTGATACAACCTTTGGGAGAAGAGAGCAGTCTGGGTGTAGCACTACTTTGTCCCTATGAAAAATTAGGAACGGCTGATCATGCCTTAAAGCACATAGTTCACTTGCTCTGTGTGCTGAGGTAATAGCAATGAGGAAAACCACTTTCATCGTAAGGAGCCTAAGGTCAACTGTGGCCATAGGTTCAAATAGTTTGGCTGTTAATTGAGCCAGTACCACTGACAAGTTCCAGGCTGGAATTGGTGGGGAGATCAGTGGATAGAGTTTAGCAAGCCCCAGTGGGCTCCTGTGTAGGAGTCAAAGACACCATTTAGATTGGTCAGGATGTTTACCACGACTGGGTTGGTGGTATCTGTTCTGAAATTGTCTCTTTGAGTGAAAGGAAGAGTACAAGCCTTGTTTGAAAGCTCGGTTCAGGCCCAAGTCAGGCTGGCACCAAGGTGGCTGTTGGCATTGCCAGTATGAACATGAATGGTTGCCACAGGTCTCTGAGGATTGGGATCCCATTCCCATCTTCTGGGTGGATGTCTTCATTTTGTAGACACAGTCAAAGATGTCATTTGTGGATGCACTGAAAAGGCCTTCACCGTTGAATGGAAGATTCTCTACTCTCAATCTGGCCTCCTGGTGGAGTCCTGCAGTGCAAAGCCAGATATGACATCTCAAAGAGATAGCGGCTGCCATAGCCTGCTATGTGGCAGGCCATGTTAATTTGTTGGCCTGCTAATCTATGGGCTTCAGCTTGGAATATCATTGCTATGTTTTTGATGTCTTCTGAGAGACAACTGAAGAAGGTTGCTGTTCCTTCCTATAAGAACTGTTGGTTGGCTGCCATGCATGCCTTGTATTTCATCACACATGCCTCTTATTTCGCCACGCAGAGTGCTAGGACTAGGGAGCTAGTGCACGGAGCTCAATTGGGGGGTGGAAGTCCGGCAAACTTGCTGGGCTCAACCCCCCCGAGCTCTGCTCGCCCTACCTTTTCCCCGGCTTGACTTGCATTCTCGCGAGCCAAGCTGGGGGAAGCAACTTCCAGTTCCCTTCTCTAGCCCAAGGGATTTTGCCATTCTGAGGATTCATCCCGTGTATGGACTTATGTCATCTGACAGGGAGACGGGATTTTGATCCCCTATGGCAGCGTCCAATGAGGAGGTTGAGGTCCTGACAGACAAAGTGTAAAATGAGACTGAGCAATAGTCAACCTGCGCCGAGGAGGATGTATCCTGCATTAGGTGGTGTCTCTGTGTTAGGGGCCAGTGATGGCTAGGTGAGTTGTACTACCAGTGGTGACTGCATAGCGGCCAGTGGTTCTGGGAGCTTTTTAACACCCTTTTTGCCAAGGTAGTGCACAACCAATAAAATGATAAAAACAAATAATTAAAAAGCTTCATTTAAAATGTTTAAAGACTATGTTAAAAAAGATGTCTTAATGATTTCTCTGAAAGCCAAGAGAGTTGGAGCCAATTGTAATTCTGGAGGAAGTACATTCCAAACTTTGGGACTGACAAAGGAGAAAGCCCTTTCCCATGTATCCAACAAATGGACCTCTCTAGGCAGCAGTGTCCTCAGGAGGGCCTCTCATATATATTTAAGAATAAGATAGGCTCATTAACACTTCCATCTCTCCAAATGGGTTCATACCAGCACTTTAATCACTTTCTTAGTTTCCAATTTCTCTCTCTCTCCATTCCCTTATTTGGCAACCATAAGTTCCTCAACTCTGCCTCTCTCTCACCATCTATGTGCCAGCTCTAAACAATCATATTGAAAATAAAGGTTTCACAACTGTCTCCTACTTTGGATAGATTGTGGTTAGGATGTTAGGTTTTGGCACCTTGGCATGAGAGCTATTTTTTCATGTCATGCACACATTGTCCATCCTTCCTGAACCCAGGCAGCCGAGTCTGCTGTGCTGTTCTATCACTCTGAGAAAGAAAATGGAGTTCTGCTTCATAAGATGTCTGATACACTCTAAGGGCTCGATGCTTGGTCCCAGCTACTACAAGCAGACCAATGATGGGGTAACAGGGCATAAGTTATAGCTGGTCATCTTGAACTATAATCAAGGCAAGCAACCAGATATATACAGTAATACCTTGGATTGCAAGTAACTTGGTCTGAGAGCGTTTTGCAAGACAAGCAAAAAAATTTCATAAATTTTGACTTGATAAACAAGCGACGTCTTGCAATACAAGCAGTGTAGGGATGTAACCGCTCATCTCGAGTGGGCGTAGCAGGCCGAAATCAGCCCCGCTCATGCCCGCCAGAGACTCACTTTGATGTAAGAGTGTTTTGGATTACAAGCACGGTTCCGGAACGAATTATGCTTGCAATCCAAGGTATTACTGTATACATCAATCATTGTAGTGAGAATAAAAAAGCATAATGGCAAAAACATAGTAATACCAAAAATAGGAAAAGATACCATTTTACATACAAGAATTGCTTGAATTTGATGGAAAGAACTACCCGCTGGGTTCCTACAAGCTATTCATGAGAAAATCTCTTGAACCCTGGGGACAATGTAAGCCACCCATTTTCCATCCTTCCCAGAGTATTTAAAGACTTACAATTTTCCCATCTTTTTTTGGTTCATCTCCATTTTCCTATAAATAAAGATACTGCATAGGACATGAATCTCTCAATCTTTTCTGCTGCTAACATACACATGCTGGAATGTTTTTTTAGTAAATGATAAGCAACAAGAGCCAGTGAGACAAAGGATATGGGGCCTTGAGCCCAGACAGATAGGAGAGATGGGAGCCTTCTCATCTTTCCCAAGAGACAGGTATCTTTTCTCTAGACCAAAAGGTTGTGTTTTGGAAACAAATGTATCTATTTCTGTCATTTCCTTTAGACTTGCAGTCTTTGTGGGCCAGATAACCAAGCCTGACTACACTGTCTGAGAATGGCAGTTGGGCCCCCCAAAAGTATTCCTAATCTAAATATGAGGCTTTCAAAAGTGTCTCCTGCTGCTAAGAACAAGTCTCAGTGGAATAATGCTACAATATAAATGTTTTGCTTTCAGTGCCCCTTCTTTAATCCAGAGTCTAATCATCAAGTTAGCACTTTGAGTGGCCTCATTTCAATAGATCACTTCTGAGCCTCAATTCAACTCATTTCTATGTTTCTGGGATTCAAATCAATAAATCATTTAGAGGAGTCCAGGAACTGGAAAATGCAGGAACAAGGATAGAGGAACGTATTATATTACCACACACATTCAAGTATGACAACAATGGTTGTCTACAATCTGGTCAATCCAATTTACAAATTATTATGTTAATATTCTAGTAGGAGCCTATACAAACCATGGCAATCCCCAATCTCATGCATCCTTTATTCTAGGGCAGGGCTCTCCAACCTTGGGTCCTCAGATGTTGCTGGTCTACAGCTCCCAGCATACCCAGCCAGCATGGCTAATGGCAAGGAATTCTGGGAGCTGTAGTCCAGCAACATCTGGGGACCCAAGGTTGGAGAGCCCTGTTCTAGGGTTTCTGCTCCTTGTGAACTCAGTTGCCAACTTACCCCTCTCTGCCACATATAGGTCTTGCTGCCTCTACCTCATGTGTATATCATATCCCCCTTCCCTTTTCATGAATTTTCTCCACAGGAGACTTCTGCTTCCTTTCCCTCTCCCAGACCAGGCAACAACTTTCTTGACAACTTTGAATATGTGGCAGAAAAGGTTGAGCACTCCAGAGCACCCTTCCCCAACCTTGTACCCTCCCAATGTGTTGGACTACAACTCCCATTATCTAATAGCATGGCTATTAGTCAGGTTGGGGAAGGCAGCTCTACAGCAAACTGAAATTAATGTTTTCCTCCAGTGTACTCATTCCAACACAAAGTGATCAAATGCAGCCAGAATATTTTAAAAACATTTAGGGCACATATTACAGTCACACTAATCTCCTTCTTTGCAACTAAACACATTATAGAAGAGCCCATTCAAAGATCCGTTGTGGGTTTTTTGTTTGTTGGGGGGGGGTTGGTCAAAATTTAAGTTTATTAAAACATAGAAAAAGAAAAGGAATACACACAAACACAACATACAACAAAACTAAACTAAAATGGACTTCCGATTTTCTCTACAGCAAATATAAGTAACAATAGTCTCTCATACTCTATAATTACAAAGAAATTTCCCTTTTTTCCCATATTCCAAAATTTCTTCTAGTTCAACAAACCCACAAAGAACATCAATCATTTTTAATTTCTACAAGGAGGATTATTAAAGATTTCCATTCAACCCTTAATGTTAATTATTATCTAAATGTTAACAAGAATTTCAAAATCTTTACTGAGCATAACTAAGCATTTCTATAAAACTTAATATACTATAATCTTCCACCCTTTGTTCAGTCTCAAATTTTCACAGATATCTATGTATTTTAACAGTAACAACATAATTGCATTTCAAATTCTAGCTTACATACTGAAATATATATCTTAATTTTATTCTACCAGCTCCAGCCTGATCAACTATTGGGATCTCTCTCACAAATCCCCTTCAAGTTCAAAACCACTTTAGATCTTCTATTTAGGACCTCTCTCACAGGTCACTTTCAGGTATTTTTCTATTTAAGATTTCTCTCACAAATCTTTTTCAATTATTCTACTATTAGGGTCTCTATTGCAGAGATCCCTTCCAAATTTCAAAGAATACCTTAATCAAAGTCATCTTTATATTTATAGGCTTCTTGTAGAACAGTTTCAATTACATTACAGTTGTAAATAACAGATAAACAAATCATAAATCGTTAGCATATCTGATTTTCCTTTAACTCATGATATAAATCTCTATCTGTTTCAATATTCAATATTCAGCAACCCTTATGATCATTGCCTATCTAATTTTGTTACACCTCTCAACCTGGATTTTAAATCTCTATCCCTCAGTTTAAAAGAGAAAACATTCTTTTTTAAAAATAAAATGTAACTTAAGTTTCAACTCTTTTTGCCCTTTTAACCAGACAGTTTCCCACCATTTCATTAGAACAATGAATCTCCCTTTAAATCCCTTCCATCAGAATTCCATCAGATCATATCCCCCAGTCTCAAATAATCTAGTACACAGTAAACAAAACTGTATTTTCTTTCATTCAAAACACATTTAATCATTTCTGCCAGAGCCAATATTCACCAGGTGTTCTTCCATCCTTATTAAAACTTTCTGCCTATCGAAAATAAATCTGTCCTGTTTTAACTTTGCTGCGCCAAAGGCAAGACAACTCCACCTGCTGATCAGAAAGACGAATGAACAACCTCAGCCTCGCAGAAAAGCTAAGTTGAAAGTATTTTATATCTGCGTCATCCAGACCCATTGCAATAGCAAGAGAAAGCTGACAAAATGAATCCAATATAATCTCTCTGGCAGAGAAAACCAACAAGTCTCCCAAAACTTCCAAATTCAAAACGACTCCAGACTCGTTAATCAAAATAGCTTTCTCATTCTCAGGAGAGGATTCTAAAGTAGTTTTCTCGCCCTCAGGCATAAATTATGTGAGGGCATCTGATATTTTAAGATCCTGTACGGCATCCATTTTGTTTTCAGTATCCTTCATTCCCTGCTTCTCCATTCTGGGTTCCCAAATCATTAACTCTGCAAAGTTCTGATCCATCTTTTCTTCAAGAGCGTCAAATTTGTCTTCAAATTTCTTAAGCATCCGCTTCAGTAAGGACAGGTTGCTTACCTGTAACTGTAGTTCTTCGAGTGGTCATCTGTGCAGTCACACATATGGGCTCTGCGCCTGCGCTGAGCCAGCCTCGGAAGATTCTTTAGCTGAGTCAAAATGGGCGGGAACCCCTCCCCCACGGTGCTCGCTCCTAGCACGGTTCCCGCCCATTCCCTCAGTTCCTATGAGACCGCCTATTGTGACCCCATGAACCGAGGGACCGCTGTTGGTGTCATCCTATATGTCCTTTGGGTCGTAACAGCAACGCAATTTCTCATCTTTGGGACGAGCTGGAGCGATGCACCCAATCTCCACTGGCAGGTCCATCGAAATCGATAATGACGCCGAGCGGGGATGGATGGGTGGGTTGTGTGACTGCACAGATGACCACTCGAAGAACTACAGTTACAGGTAAGCAACCTGTCCTTCTTCTTCGTGGTCTCTGTGCATCACACATATGGGCAGAGTAGCAAGCTGACTTACCGGTGGTGGGACGGCGTCACATGTCACTGCAGCACCGATGAGAGGACTGCTCTGCCAAAAGCGTTCGCTTCTCGGGCTCGGAGGTCAAGCTTATAGTGTTTGACAAACGTCGAAGGCGCAGACCAAGTGGCCGCTCTACACAGATCTTGTAGAGGAATGCCCCTTCCAAACGCCGTGGATGTTGATTGCGCCCGGGTTGAGTGCGCTCTTATCGCACCCGGCAACTGTCTGTTGCTTAACTGGTAAGCGAGCTTAATTGTCTCTACAATCCATTTGGCGAACCTTTGCCTGGACACAGGTAGGCCCTTTGAATTTTCGCCATAACAGACGAACAGCTGCGTCGATCTCCTAAACGAGGCTGTTCTGTCCTTGTAGAAAGCCAGTGCACGGCGGACGTCCAGAGCGTGCATTCTCTTTTCCAGGTCCGTTGTTGGACTCTGAAAAAAGGCTGGTAGTATTATATCCTGGCTGGTATGAAATTCCGACACTACTTTTGGAACGAAGGAGGTGTCTGGGCGGACGATCACCTTGTCTCTGTGAAAAATCATGTAAGGTGGATCCTCTCTTAGTGCACATAGCTCGCTGGACCTTCTTGCCGAGGTAATGGCAACAAGGAAGGCTGTTTTCCATGTTAGCAATCGATAATCTATGGTGGCGAGCGGTTCAAATGGCTTTTGTTGTAGTGCACGTAGTACCAATGGTAGGTCCCATCCTGGTGTCAAGTCTTTCATCGGAGGGATGGTATTCCTTAGGCCTTTCAGGAACTGTTTCACTATTGGGTGAGTGAAGACTGTCCCTGCAGTGGAGTAGGGTCTGTTGGCCGAGATTGCTGCTAAGTATACTTTTATAGATGAAAGCTTTAATCCTTTTAGCATTAAAGTGTGCAGATATTCCAGGACAGTTTGTATTGTGCAAGTCTTTGGATCTTGCCCTTGTGTCTTGACGAATCTCGAGAATGCCAGCCATTTTCTAGCATAAGATGCTCTTGTTGCTGGTTTGCGTGCAGCTGTTAGGATGTCCTGGATTGCTACTGGTAAATTTCGCACTAGGAGTGACGTATCCTCCATGCCATGAGCGCCAAGCTCTTCAGGTCTGGGTGCCGGATCTCGCCCTGAGCCTGAGTTAATAGAGTTGGCGTGATGGGCAGTGACTTGTATTCCCCTCTGGAAAGGTGGAGGACCTGGGGGAACCACGGCTGTCTGGGCCACCATGGTGCTACCAGGATGCAGTCTGTGCAGTCGTTCCATATTTTCGAGACGACCCGTGTCAACAGAGGAAGGGGTGGAAAGATGTAGAATAGATGCCCCGACCACTGCATCATAAAGGCGTCTGTAATGGACTCTGGATCTGAAGCTGCCCTGCTGCAGAACTGGTGGCATGCTGTGTTCTCTGAGGTAGCAAAAAGGTCTATTTGAGGGTGGCCCCAGATTGAGAAGATCCAATGGAGGACGTCCGGGTCCAACTGCCATTCGTGGGACTGCAGGGAGACTCTGCTGAGGGCATCCGCTAGGGTATTGTCCTTGCCCGCGATGTGGATCGCCACGAGAGAGATGGACCTTTGGATCGTCCAGTGGAGGATTTTGAGGGTCAGTTTTGTTAGTCTCATGGACCGCGTGCCTCCTTGTTTGTTGAGGTAGGCCACAACGGTCGTATTGTCCGTGACCACTTGGATGTGCTGGTGGTATAGTTCGGACTCCAGCGCCTTCATGGCGTTCCAAACAGCAAGTAGCTCCAGCATGTTGATATGCATCTTGCGTTGAATGGAATTCCATGTTCCTTGGGTGGTAAGTCCCGCACAGTGAGCTCCCCAACCCAGGAGGGAGGCGTCTGTTGTTAGTATCCTTGTCGGTGTTAGTGGATGGAAGGGAACTCCCTTGTTCAAGTTCGTCCTGTCCATCCACCATAGCAAAGTCACTTTTATCGCTCTTGGTATAGGAAGGTGAGCGGAAGGGGACTGCCTTTGTGGATTGAAGGCACGGATGAACCAGTTCTGGAGGGTTCTCATGTGTAAGCGGGCATAGCTCACTACCTGTATCGTTGAGGCCATGTGACCTAAGAGACGTTGGATTGTCTTTGCTGGCGAGGAACGAGACTGGTATAGACTTTTTGAGAGGGTAAGTATCTTGTCTAACCTGTCTCGTGGTAGATAAGCCCGTCCTTGAACCGAGTTGAGAACCGCCCCTATGAACTGGATCTCCCTGGCCGGAGTGAGGATAGATTTCTTGGTGTTGAGACATAGCCCTAGATCTTCGAGTAGGAGCAATGTTGTGCGGATAGCTGACTCTAGACGAGATTTCGTGGAGTCTACCACCAGCCAGTCGTCGAGGTAGGGGAAGATCCGGATTCCCCTGGCCCTTAGACTTGCACAGACCACTGCCATGCATTTGGTGAATACTCTCGGTGCAGTGGAGAGGCCGAAGGGGAGGACTACGAATTGATAGGCCTCGTCCCCTATCTTGAACCGCAGGTACTTCCGACTGTCTTGGTGAATGGCAATATGGAAGTATGCGTCTTGCAGGTCTATCGACGCAAACCAATCCGTCTCGCGAAGTAAGGGCAGTATCGATTGGATGGTGACCATTCTGAACTTCTTTGGTGTTATAAAGAAGTTGACGAGTCGGAGGTCCAAGATCGGGCGAAGTCCTCCTCCCTTCTTCGGCACTGTGAAGTACCGGGAATAGAGCCCCTCCTGGTGGTGGTGCGGGTGGACAAGCTGGATGGCGCCCTTCTGCAACAGAGAGTCCACCTCCTCCAGTAACGGTGGAGTGGGCTGTGTGGTATTGATGCCGAGGAAGGGGGGGAGGACATCGAATTCGATCTGGTACCCGTGTTGGATAATGTTGAGGACCCAGCGGTCCGTTGTAATATGGCGCCACGATGGAAGGTAAGTGGCTAGTCTGTCCGTGAATAGGGTAATTGTATTTGACGATTTTGATGGGGTTTGCTGGGTTGTCACAATCGGTGGTGTTGTCCTGTCCGGTGTTTGAGTCATGTCCAGTAAGTATGTCTCGATTCGTGCTAAGTCAAAGACGCCGTTTGCCGAAAGAGTTGCCCTTCCTTGGTCCTTGGTACTTAGGTTGGAAGGGTCTTCTTGATCCAGAGGGTTGGCGGTCTCGCCCTCGCAAGTCTTGATTTTTTTGTGTGAAGCGCGGCCGAAACGGTGCTGCTGGCTGGAACTTTGTCCACTGCTTAGTTTTGAATCTCTGCCTTGGGGCTGCGTTAAGCCCCATCTTTTGCGCTGTGACCTTCGCTTTCTGGGCTGCGTCGAGGGAGTCATCGGTTTTGGTGTTAAAGAGTCCCTCGCCGTCAAATGGTAGGTTTTCTATACGCGCTCTCACTTCTGTGTTCAGCAACGTTGAGCGGAGCCAAGCGTGTCTGCGAAGTGCCACTGAGCTGATAAGTGCCCTCGCGTGGCAGTCTGTTTGGTGTCTAGCGTTGTTCATTTGAAGTGTTGCCATGCTCAGGGCCTCCGCCTGCAGCACGCGTGCCAGTTGTCTTTTTTCTTCTGACAGGTCCTCGCATAGGTTGCCCAGTTTTTCTGTCAGGAAGTGTTGGTACCTTGCCATTATTGCCTGGTAGTTTGAGACCCTTAGGCCCAAGGCGCTGGAGGAATACACGCGCCTAGCACAGGCATCCAGCTTTTTGCCCTCCTGATCCACCGGTGTGGTATGTATTTTACTCGAGGTGGACTGGGCAGACTCCACTATAATAGAATTCGGAGCTGGATGGGTAAAGAGGAATTGGGCATCCTCTTTGCGCACGCGATAAAGGGATTCCAGCCTCTTGCCCGTTGGAGGAATCACTGCTGGTTTGTTCCAGGTATTCTTGACGACTTTCAGTAGTGCTGGCAGGTAAGGCACCAGTGCTGGTGATGTTTGTGTTGATTGCATCATGTTATACACTGGGTCGTCATCATCAGGCGATTCAATGACAGTCTCTATCCCCAGGGATGCTGTCATTCTCAGCACGTGGTCTGCGAAAGTCCTAAGGTCCTCTGAAGGTGATACTGCCGCCCTCGATTCGACCTGGAGATCTGGTGACGACTCGAGGGGGCCAGACAATGTGGAGTCTGAGTCTGAGTATGGTAAATCCGACGAGGATCCTGGGTCTAGATCTTTAGATGGAGCTGGCTTTTTCAGATGTTTCTTTTTACATAGGGCCTTTCTTGGGGATGCTTGAGTCGGAGAGTGACGAGATTTGGAACTCGTAGCCTGGTTTTTGTTTCGTGGGCTAGAGACTCGTACAGTCTGTGCGGTGCTGTGATATCGCTCGCGTGGACTCCTACTCCGTGTCGGACCTCTGCGTTCATCGATACCGGGAGGTGAGGTTCGGTGTCGACTGTGTCCGACATAGGGAGATCTGCGGCGTCGTTCGGCATCGATGGGTGGTGTTCGATGTCGATAGCGATCAGCACAGGGGGAGCTATGGCGTCGTTCGGCATCGATGGGCTTCCTTCGATGTCGATGGCGATCCCCTGGTGGTGAGGCTCTATGCTGGCGTGCGCTGCCGGAGGAGGTACTTCGGCGTCGGCGGTCGACGGTGCGCGTTGATGTCTTCCGCTGATACTCGACATTTCGATGGCGAGGCCCGTCGGTGTCGATCGAGTGGCTCCTCGACCTGCGATGTCGACGGTCGGCATCGAGCGATCGGCTTCGATGGCGGCGTCGGTCGATGTCGGGCGAAACGGCTGGGCGATTGTGGTCAGTTGAAGACCCTCGGCGGCGATGATCGGAGCCATAGGGAGGGCTGCAAACGGTGTCGGTCGAGACACTTCGGCGGCGGCGTGCGACGCCGTAGGGAGGGCTGTATCGGCGCCGTTCGACATCGAGGGAGGGGCTACGGTGCCGGTGGTGCTCGACGTCGTGTCGTAGATCCCGGTGGCGAGAGCCCTCGGTGTCGACCGATGAGTGTCGATGGCGGGGGTTTCCAGTGTCGGCAGCGGTCCGTCTTGGGCTGCCAGCATCTGCCGGTTTTTCAGCAGCGGCGCGCTGCGTACTACGTCGGGTAGCTTCATCCTCGGATGAGCTATCGGGACGAGTACTGTGAGACCCGTGGTCTCTTCGGTATCGAGGCGATCGGTGTCGAGGCGATCGATGTCGAGGCGATCGATGCCGAGGCGATCGATGCCGAGTCGCACTGTCCTCCCGCCCCTGATACGTGAGGTCGTCTTTGGATCGTATAGAGGGTCTCTTGGACGCTTGCGATCCAGACCGACTGTGATGCTCAGATGGTTTCAATTGGGGCTCCTCTCCTCTCTTAGGTGAGGTGGAGTGACGCGATCGAGCCGTTTTAGGCGGGGAGTCTAAAATTTCTCCGTCGGAGATGGACTCTGCCCGGTCTATGGCTGTGTCTAGCTCAATGATCCTCAAAGTCGATAGCTCCTTGTGCACCGATGTCGATCGTTTAGTTGAAGACGGCGATGCCACGGCTTTGGTTGCGTCTTGTTTTTTGTGAGCTACCGAGCCGATTGGCGATAAGGTCCTTGGTTTCTTTTTAGGTTTTTCTCCTGCAGGGCCCTTGTGTGACCTTTTCTTTTGAGTTTGGTCTCCCTCTTTCCCGGTGACTTTTACAATCGAGGGGGAAGGCTTCTTTGAAGTTGTGGCGCGTGGGAGAGAAGGGCCAGCCGCTGATAGAGTTTGCTGCCACAAAGAGGTTTTGAGCTTTAAAGCCCGCTGCTTTCTAGTCACCTTAGTGAACTTTTTGCAGTGACGGCAAGTCTCCACAATGTGCTCTTGCCCCAGGCATAAAAGGCATAGGGTATGGCCATCTGCTGGGGGTAGCTTCGCGTCGCATTCGGTGCATTTTCTGAATGGGGCCTTAAGGGCCATCGTTCTAAGGGGGGGGGAAGCCAGAAGGAAGATCAACGAAGAGGTTTTTTTTTTTGTTTTTTTTTTTAGAGTGAAGAACGAAGGGGAGATAGTTGAATAGTTGAATAGAGATAAAAGTAGTTAAGTACTCAGCCGTTGGTAGAGGAATAAATCCCTGGAGAACCTTTCGAGAGCTGCTGGTCGCAATGGCGGTCGAAAAGGAACTGAGGGAATGGGCGGGAACCGTGCTAGGAGCGAGCACCGTGGGGGAGGGGTTCCCGCCCATTTTGACTCAGCTAAAGAATCTTCCGAGGCTGGCTCAGCGCAGGCGCAGAGCCCATATGTGTGATGCACAGAGACCACGAAGAAGAAGTTGTAAATCTCAAATGCAGCCATTCTATCTCCTCCAATCCACGCACAGTCCAGCAGCCCCATTGTACAATTTTATTATTTATATGCACTCCTTTCCGCCAATCCCAATTTTTTTCTTAAAGAAAAGCCCATTCAAAGATCTGTGATAATGGCAACCTTTTGCCATGGTTTCTGTGTGAAACAGATATTGTTTATCACAGTCACAGTGATCCATCTATGTTGGCAATAATATCAGGCAATATTACTGTTCATTAGAAACATCTGGCAAATGCACAAATAGATCTTACACTTCATGAGTAATTAAGTTCACCACTCTTACCACTGCAGTTCCAGAACTGATATTGAATTAATGTGAAATACAGCGAAGTAGGAGTACAAATCCAATGGAGGAAATAATCCACTGGGGAGGGACTAAAGGCACCTGATTATAGGAGACCAGGAACTGCTCCTATATTATCACAATTTTCCTTGCTTCCTGTGAGCCATCGATTTTTGAAATCTCTTTTTCAGAAAACACCCCATTCCCTTCTGAGTCAAGTGTGACCCAGTAGTGTAGTGTGTAAAAATAAAGGCTTGTTGCCACATTCCATACTGCCAAAACTACAACTGCATTTATAATGTAGATATAATGTATTTTACACTCTGGTTGTGCAAATGCAACATTCCTACATATTGAACTTTGTGGAAAGTGAGCAAGTAGTACTGACAGCTGTAAGATCCTGTCAGTGTTACACAATCTGCACATATCAAGACTGGCAGCTAGAAGTCATCCCTATGTCCCCACTATATGCAAACCATTTCAACAAATCAACATGACAAGGTACCAGAACTCAGTCTAGACTAAAATTAAACAGCTGAAACATTTTCAGTATTTCATCATGGCTGAAGGCAAGCATGAATACATAAAATCATTTATAAAAGGTAAGAGGAAAAGAAAGCGAGTGAGTAGTGTTTTTGGTGACATCACATGCATATGGTTAGGGTGGTTGCCCCATAATGACAAAGGAACAAACCAAATACTCATGAAACTTTGGACAGAATGCAGAGAGCCCCTTGTGTGAGAGGAAGGCACCCTCTAACTGCAGTCCCCTGTGCCACATCCCATGCCATTCTAGAAGGCCCCCAATGTTCGGAAGTAGTTCTTCAGGTGTAGGGGGCTGCAGCAGAAAGACAGAGGCAAGGAAACCTAGTTGCACAAGTGAAATTCCACTCACTGTTCTCTAGATCCTGTCCCATATGAGCAACTACATCTCATCTAAAGATAACATAACAAACTCATGTAGAATGCAAGTTACTAAACAATATTAAATAATTGCTACAGTTTCACACTATTTAAAATAAAAACATACAGGTGTCAAATAGTCTACTTGTTAACCCCTGAAATTCACACTGACCTTTTTCTTTTCCATCGCTGTTGCAATTTTCCACCAGTTTAAGCTCACTTGACTTAATGGTTCCAACATGAAGCTGCAGGTGGAAAATGTTGCTAGCAAGTTTGTTCCACTCAGAGCAATTTAGGCAGCATTGTTTGCGTCAGGCTCTACCTGTTTTACACCACAAACTAAATGATTTAGGGTCACTGACCTCCCATCTATAATGTTTCACTAGGTATGCCTGTGTACAATATCTTTATAGCACATTGTGTACTTATAGCCAAGTGACAAGTAGTTTACCATGAGGAAACACAGCTGCCATGTAGCAGAATGGACTTCCTGACCCACTTAGAAGCTTCTTGTGGTTGAATTAAGTGTGGATGTTCCAGAGTTAAGTTAAGACAACAAACCCCAATTTTTCTTTTAACATTTCTACTACAAAGATGTAGAATGGGCGGGAGCTGCGCTAAGGAGCAGGCGTGAGGGGGAGGGGCTTCCGTTCATTTTACCTCAGCTAAAGAATTTTCCGAAGCAAGCTCAGTGCAGGCGCAGAGCCCATATGTGTGATGCACAGAGACCACGAAGAAGAACTTTAAGTTTATAGTGAAAACTTGCTTCTAAATGAAGTAATCAGAAACGTATGAATGCAATTCTCTTAAACAACAGTAAGATTTTCTATAGGTACTTAGAATGCTACTTAACTGGACTACAGCTGGCACAGAGGGTGGAAATCTGATGTTTTTAAGAACAGAATGACATGTTCCTCACTATCATGGCAGGAATACAAATCCTTGGGGAAGGGCTAGAGCTCAGTAGTAAAGCACATGCATTACATACAGAAGGTCCTCTCCAGGTACAGCTGGGAAAGTTTCCATTCAGGCCTGTGGCTCATGCTGGCTCAGCTTGTCTGAGTGTGGAAAGCTAAGCAGGGTCAGGCCTGGTTATTACTTGGATGGGAGACCCTTCCTCTAGTTTCCTGCATTGAGCAGGGGGTTGGACTCGATGGCCTTGTAGGCCCCTTCCAACTCTATGATCTATGAATCTAACTTTCCTGTCTGAAACCCTGGAGAGCTGCTGGCAGTCAGTATAGTCAATACTGAGCCAGATGGACCAGTGGTCCTTCATGCCTTGGATTGAGAGCATAATTTGTTCCGGAAACGTGCTTGTAATCCAAAACACTCTTATATCAAAACGAAATCCCCCCAAAAAAATTTGTACAGAGGTTTTTAATTTAAGCCGTGCTACAGTACTTGTATTGCAAGACGTCACTTGTATATCAAGTCAAAAAAAATTCAATAAATATTTTAAAATTTGCTTGTCTTGCAAAACGCTCTCAAACCAAGTTACTTGCAATCCAAGGTATTACTGTATTAGGCAGCTTCCAATGGCCACATATGAAGGGCTGATTCACACATGCATGTTATTACCTAACGAGTGCAAGATTACTGGTGACTTGCATGTGTGAACAAACCACTGCATACTAACCAACACAGATAAAACTTTCTCACCCCTGTGCTTTTCAGTGAAGTCATAGTGGAGCTATGAATCATCAAGTGATGCACATGATGTTATAAATCAGCCCTAAGTACCCTCAAATCTTCACTAAGATTGCAATCCTACACACACTTACCTGGGAGTAAGTCCTATTGAACTACATGGGACTTTCTTCTGAGTAGGCAAGCATAGGATTGTACTGCAAGCCACCTAATAGCCTAGAGATCAATTCCAGGTTTAGTTGATCTTACAATATTCCCTAATTGGATGCACTCCATGTAAAACAGATGCTATACCAAGATACAGACTACAGTGAAAGTCAAGGGAGCTATGATAGTAAATAAGCAACACATTTACTGGGAGGGTTCACATGACACAAGAAGTGCTCGGTGGCTATTAACCCACACAGTGTGGATCCTTTGCCTGCCCCCACCCCCATGTGCCCAACAAATGATCAGGCACAGTGGAGGTCCTGACCTGAGCCACCTCCTCTCCCCTTTGGTCCTCCTGCAGTATCCCAGGGGACACTGCAGGAGCACCAAGATGTCCCCAGAGCCACGGCAAGCCATTTAGTGCTCGACGTGGCTTGACTTAAAAAAAGAATTCTTGAGAAGGGGCTCTTATTTTTCAGCTTGACCGTGGCTTGTTGTGTCATCCGGGTTCTGATGACACAACAAGCCACCTAGGGTTAAGGAAACCCTAGAACAAGCCATGGATTCTTGGGGTGGCTTCATCGCCACCCCACGGGAAGCGTGCTGGGTTCAGATGACACGCTAAGCCACCGTGGCTTTGTAGCCACGGTGGCTCAGTGTGTCATGCGAACCCAGTCACTATCTTCTTATGTGAAATAAATACCAGGTCTTGCCAGTTAATACCATGTATTCTTACCTCAGTACTGTAGATGGCACCATTCTACACTGTACAAAAGCCATGCTGGAGATTCAAAATCTACATGATTTTCCCCCAACTCTTCCAGAGGGGATAGCTATATTACTCTGTTGCAGCTAACACCACAGAGTCTTGCAGCATCTTAAAGACAAACAGATCTATTATGGCACAAGATTTTGTGGACTAGAGTCCATTTCATCAAAGTGTTATTGTGGAGGAAGGGGGGGCTGGCTGGCCCGCCACACCCCCACCCTTTCCTACTCCAAAGGAACCAAGACCCCCTGAGATCTCAAGATACCAGATTGCCAGCCTCAGCTGTCTGCAATCCTACTTGGATCTCTGTTCAGGGACTCGCCTTCAATTTCTGTAACCTGGATTTAGATACTGAACTCACAGAGTACTACAAAACCCATGTAGGATAAACCAAGACAAGGTTTATTCTGGTAGCATTTAAACAACAAGATTAGGGAAATGAGAGAAGCACACAAATAAAGAGAGAGACACTTTAGTACACAGTAAAGCTGCAAAACAATAAAACCTGATTCCTTAATATCTCTCAGGCATACACCTATGTTACCTGAGGGTATTCTCTTCAAGGGTTAAATCCAGCACAGCCTTGCCGCCTGATGGAGAATTACCACACCTACCCGAAGGTCCGAGATGGGTAAACTCCTACAAGGCTTGCCTTCACTAGAGCCCTCATCCAGCTCATTTCACCGATGGAGCTAACTGGGGTCGGATCCTGATGGGGCCCCCCAAAGGCTTGGGGCCTCTCTTTGGCTTGCCACCATCACCCAATAGCCAGGGTAGCCAGTAGCCACGCGATCCAAAGACAGACAAAGACAGACCACGCTTTGGGAAATATACCTTTTCCCCCCTCCCCTCCTCCCTGTAACTCTGCTGCCTCTCAGCCAATCAAGATCAACTTCACCTGGCCAGGCAGGGGGAAGGGAACTCATGACTTACTGGGTTTGAATTACATCTGCATATGAACGCTTTCAGCCTGGCTCCTCCAGACCTCCGGGCGCCAGGCCCCATCCTATGTTTTATGTACCTTTCGCTTCCTCCCAGCCCCCTCAACTGGCCCCACTTGGTTTACACATGAGGAGGCGTGTGCGTGTGTGTGTGTGTGTGTGTCTGCATGCATGCATCAAGGAACCCCCAAAGGCCCCTTTCTCCACATGCTAACTATGCACACCCCACCCCAGCCGGTTCACACATGAGGTGTGTGTGTGTACCCCCAAAGGCTCGTTTCTCCACAGTTAACCTTAGTGCACATGCACACGCACACACGGTATAGAGAAAAAACTTGTGAACACTAGAGCTAAATGACCACAAAATGCAAAAAATACAGTCTGTGACAATTCTACCTAAAGCGTAAATATATACAAGATGAGCAGAGTGCCCATTTACAACAGCAAAGCTTATGCCATCACAAATTTGTTCATTGTTAAAGTGCCACAATAGGGTTATATCCAATGTTAGTCCTACTTAGAGCACACTCATTGAAATTAATGGGACTTAAGTTAGACTAACATTGGATATAATCCACTGGAAACAACCCATAGTCTTTGTTATTTTTGCTACAATACCTCTACTCTGGAAATTTAATAACAGTAATTGGCAATTACATAATCATCTTAGCTTTGCTATGTTAATTAACACATGTAGTGGGACAGGAACCGAGCATTTCTATTCAAGTCTAAAGGTTTACACTGTTGTACTTGATGGACTCCTTACATCATCCGGGTTTACTTACAGTGGTGGTGGTGCATACTGATAGTGAGCATAAAGTGTAGACCTAAAACAGTGGAAGTGCTTTTATGGGGAAAATTTCCTGAGCTGGCATTTCCCCAAGACAATGTGAGAAAAAGAAATGTATAGTTTGGAATGGATGAATGGTCTGACTTTGATCTGTGTTGATTTCACATGTGACCAGTTCAAAGAGTGTCCAGTCCCATCTGTGGATGCTATTCATTTTTCTTTTTTAAAAAATCTGCACAAAGCTGTATTAAAAAAAAACATTGTTTAAAAGTATTTAAAAATCAGTTATGTTATGAAGTGGTTTGAAGGCTGCCTTTTAGTTGCTTTTCTTTTTAAAAAACAGCTTCTAACCCAGGAGTGGGCAACTGCGGGAGGTTCAGGGCCATTTTCAACCTGTGGGCTGCTGTGCAATTCATAGAATGCCTCACCACGTCTTTTAAAGGGGGGGGGGGGGAATTGCCAGTTTCCTGCCGAAATTCAGTGGCAAACTGCTCCACAGTGATACAGAGCACTACAAGCATTAAATTTAGTTTGTTTGCAAGCTAAATTTATCCCTTTTGGTGCTCTGTAGTGACTACGGAGCACCAAAGGGGCCAAATTTACCTTGCAAACAATCTAGATCTGATCCTTGCAGTGCTCCCTAGTGCTATGAATGCCTTTTTTAAAAATTGGAAATGGCCTACAATACCAAATTTAAATAATGGATTGCAAAGATGTACAATCTTGTAGCTATGGCTTAACTGAAAACTTTATAAGATTAAGAGAAAAATGGACAGGTTGCTTACCTGTAACTAGTTCTTTGAGTGCTCATCTGTGCAGTCACACATATGGGCTCTGCGCCTGTGCTGAGACCGTTCCGGAAAATTCTAAAGCTGAGGTAGATTGGGCGGGAGCCCCTCCCCCTCACGCGTGCTCCTTAGCGCAGCTCCTGCCCATTCCCTCAGTTCCTCTGAGACCGCCTATTGCAGCCCCATGAACCAAGAGATATATACTGGTGTATTATCATTTGTTGTACAATAACACCACACATTATTATCTAGAAATGACATGAACTGGAGCAATACACTCAGTCTCTACTGGCAGGTCCATCGAAATTGATAATGATGCCGGCCGAGCGGGGATGGATGAGTGGGTTGTGTGACTGCACAGATGACCACTCGAAGAACTACAGTTACAGGTAAGCAACCTGTTCTTCTTCTTCGTGGTCTCTGTGCATCACAGATATGGGCAGAGTAACAAGCTGACTTACCGGCAGTGAGACGGCAGCACACGTCACTGTAGCACCGAAGAGAGAACCGCCTTTCCAAAGGCGTTCCCTGCCCAAGCCCGAAGATCAAGCCTGTAGTGCTTGATGAACATCAATGGCGCGGCCCAGGTTGTTGCTCTACAGAGTTCTGGTAAACGTCATAGACGTTGACGTTTCCCAAACGCCATAGACGTTGATTATGCTCGGGTAGAATGTGCCCTTACTGGTCCTGGCAACAGCTTGTGTGCAAGCTGATATGTCAATTTAATGGTTTCCACAATCCAGTTGGCAAATCTCTGTTTTGAAACATGAAGGCCTGGGGATTTGCCACCATAACATACGAACAGATGGTTTGTTCGTCAAAAAGAAGCTGTTCTGTTTTTATAAAATGCTTGGGCGCATCGGACATCCAGCGCATGCATTGTCCGTTCTATGTCAGAGGATGGGTTTTGAAAGAACGCTGGCAACACTATGTCTTGCCATGTATGGAACTCCGTCACCACTTTTGGTAGGAAATTGAGGTCTGGATGCACGACTACTTTGTCCTTATGAAACACCATATAAGGTGAGTCTACTCTGAGTGCACAGAGTTCGCCAGATCTTCTTGCTGATGTTATGGTAGTCAGAAAGGCTGTCTTCCATGTGAAAAGCCGGTGGTCAATGGTCGCTAGTGGTTCAAAAGGTCTTTGAGTTAGTGTGCGTAGCACCAGTGGCAGATCCCAGCCTGGCACCAAATTCATGATTGGAGGAATGATGTTCTTCAATCCTTTCAAGAATTGTTTCACCAACGAGTGTGTGAAGATTGAACCTGAGGTGACATAAGACCTATTGGCTGAAATTCAAGCCAGTGTGGCGTAGTGGTGAGAGTGTTGGACTGGGACTCAGGAGATCCGGGTTCTAGTCCCCGCTCAGCCATGAAACTCACTGGGTGACTTTGGGCCAGTCACTGACTCTCAGCCTAACCTACCTCACAGGGTTGTTGTGAGGATAAAAATGGAGAGGAAGAGGATTATGTAAGCCGCCTTGGGTTCCTTGTAGGAAAAAAGGCAGGGTATAAATATAATAAATAAATAAATAAATAAATAAAAGTATCCTAAAAACTCTTAAAATTCCACTGGGTAGGCCTGTCAGAAGAGGTCAATCTTTATGGCCTTTTTAAAGGCCAAAAGACTGTCTAGTTGATGAGTCTCCTCCGACAGGCCATTCCACAGTCTGGGAGCAGCAGAAGAGAAGGTCCTCTGCGTAGTACTCGCCAGCCTAGTCTTGGCCGACTGGAGTAAATTCCTCCCAGAGGACCTAAGTGTGCGGGGCGGATTGTATGGGAGAAGGCAATCCTGCAGGTAACCTGGACCCAAACCATGTAGGGCTTTAAAGGTGATAACCAGCACTTTATACTTCGCCCGGAGATGACTCGCATCAACAGAGGAAGAGGCGGAAACATGTACAGATGTTCAGACCAGTGTATCATGAAGGCGTCAGTGATGGAGTTTAATCTTCCAATGGAATGCACAAAATGGGAATGCACATCTTATGATGTTGGTGACCCTCTTACTGCTACATGTAACTAAAGCAACAGTGGGGAAGCCTTTTTTCTGTCATGGGATATTGACCCATGGGGGGGGGGGATCAGTCAGGACCAGTGACACACACAAATATAAGGAGGAACACATTTGAAAGTGTGGAGTGTTCCAGCTGCCATCCAGCTCTATCCGCACCTTCAAAACTCTCCAGAGGTGACCCAGGACTGCTGGGCAGTTCTAGGCCTGAAGACAGCTTTGAAAGACTGGATGAAATTAAGCAAAGGGCCAGAACTAGCCCTCAGGCCATAGGCTCTCTACCCCTGAACCAAAGCTTCATTCACTTTGGAAAAACTGTTTTTGTTTAGTTTGCTTCTTTTTGCCAATTCATTTATTGTATAAATTTGATGCCACCTTTCAAGTAGAATAAATTGTGCAATTCCAGTAAGCCTTGATTTGCTAAGAGTGAAGAAAACTGTCAACAATTTGAAAATCTGTTGTCAATATTAACTTTCCCCCATCCCTCTAGAAAAGAGTTAAATACAGAGAAAAATTCCTGTGCTGCATCCTACTGATTAGGAAATCCCCGAGGTGTGCATGGTAGGTGGGTAATTTAGGAACCAGAAGATCCCATCCCATCCCCCCCCAAGCTCAATCAGTATTACAGTCAGTTGCCCAACAGTTACTTTATTTTCTGTACTGTTGTTTCAATGGAGTTCGTTTACAGAAAAAACGGGAAAAGTACAGACTCAAAATTGATGGACAAATCTTTCACACACACAGGCCAGGCAGAAAGTGAGAAAATACTCACTAAGCCACACCGCACACACACACCATCCATCACCTCCGCCAGGAAAGGATTTTTCATCCCCTACAGCGTGTTCAAAGCTTTGCCTAGTCTAATTTTAGGTGACCCAAGCAACAAGGGAAAATATTTCGCAAGTTACATAAGTGTTTTAATGAACTGCTAAATAAGCCTATTTAACCCTTCTTTTTATGAGGGCTTTTTAAAAAAAAACTGTGTTAATAATAACAAAAACGAACATACAGTAGTCGTTTACTGCACAATCAACACCCATCCTAATACAGAATTTTCCCCAAAACAAAATCAACAAGATAAAAACACAAGGGCAAATGTATAGAGGGGGAAAGGAAAGGAAAGGAAAGAGTTCAGCTAACATAAGAAGGTTGGCTAAAAAAATAGCAGGAGCAAACTCTTCACAAAAAAGCAAGAAAAGAAACAAGAGGCACAGCACTTCTCTCCAGGTTATGTGTTCTGCAAAAAGGTTTAAGCAGCTACTGAGCATTGTAGTGGTTTCACTCAGTTGTCATACCTTACACAGTAAAGACTGGAACACTTTAAAAAACAAGGTTTTACTCTTTAGCCTTCTATCTAACCTTGCTGAAGCCTTTCTGCTGAGCCACAATTTTCTTAGGTATATCAAAGAAGTAATATGTGGCCCTCCAGATGTTGCTGATCTGCACCTTCCATCAGCCCTAGCCAGCATAGCCAATGGTGAGAGATGTTGTGAGTTGCAGATCAACAACAGTGTTGCGTAGTGTGGCGTAGTGGTTAGGGTGTTGGACTGGGACTCAGGAGATCCGGGTTCTAGTCCCCGCTCAGCCATGAAACTTACTGGGTGACTTTGGGCCAGTCACTGCCTCTCAGCCTAACCTACCTCACAGGGTTGTTGTGAGGATAAAATGGAGAGGAGGAGGATTATTATGTAAGCCGCCTTGAGTTCCTTGTAGGAAAAAAGGTGGGGTATAAATGTAATAAATAAATAAATAAATAAATAAATAAACATCAGGAGGGCTACATGTTCCCCATCCTTGTATTAGGCGACGTGTCAGAACTTCCCCTTCTGCCAAGCTCTGTGCAAAAGGTCTTTTTTTTCTAGACATCTGCACTATGCTGACTAAAGAAGATTACTCTGGCACAGTCTTTAGAACATTTAGCCAAGGAGAAAGACCTATATTTCTGCTCAATAAGACAAATATAATCCTAAGATGTCATTCAGAACAACCGGGACAACTAGAATTGAATCTTTATCTTTCCTTACGATTCTTTCCTTCTAAGTCAAATATTTCAGAGAAAGTAGTACCTCTATTTGGAGGGATTGCACAGAAATGTAGGCATTTCCGATGTAGTTTTTTGAATATGAAAATATGGCCCTCAGCACCATAGGGTCTTTCTTGCAAATGCTACGGAGGCATTTTTAAGTCAAGTAATCTCAGATCATTGCAGATGAACTTTCAGTTCATAAATGCTCTCAATCCTTGAAAAGCTCCCTGAGGGCCATTACAGAATCCTCTTTCTCCTCCAAAATCACAGCTATCATTGTGGTAGAAGTGGGAACAACCGGTGAGGCATCCATTGAGTGTATGGCCCCAAGCAGGATAAAACAAAATTCAAAGAAGTGCTACCTACAACAAAGAACAAAAAAAGAAGGCTTAATTATAATGAGAGTGCAGAATTACAGGCCAGATAATATGTGATGAACCCACTCAGCACAGGTACATCCCATTTGTGTCATACCAAAGGCTACATCTGATATTAACATGCAATGTATGTGCAAAACCCCTCCAATGTTATTAAAATACCCAAGTGAATTCTTTACACCATTCAAGAGTCAGTGTTATCATTAATCACTGGACAGATACATCCAGAAATTTATGCAATTTGCGCTGCACTTAAATTAGAAGTTAAGGGCCTTCTCAGTGAGCTATTTCTAAAAAGCCTGGAAACAAAATTCCAGAGAAAAGGGAAAGGGAAGCCCCTGCTAAAGAGACAGTTCATGAAAAGTCAACTGTAGGGGTATTTCTTAGAAAAATACAGCTGCTGAGAAGAATAGAGTATTGCGTCAGTATTTAAAATTAGCAGCTATTGTAACCCAAAAGGGCAACTCAAGATTTATAAACTGCCCGATTATTAAGCCATCAATGCCATTTGAGAAAACCCAGGAATTTAGAAGCACAAAGCACTGCAACCTTTTCTATAAATTAGAACACTGTATCCAAAGTTTACTCTCACTAGAACACACTGATGTAAGGACAAAAGTAAGGATGCAAATTATTTCCACCCCTTCAGTTAGCTGTTGCAAAGATAGCTAACACAATCTGATTAGAAAAAAAAATCCCCCATTGTCAAGGGCAGAAATAAATAAATACATACACACACTCACACATAAGAACAGGTTTGAACATTATTAGAAGCATCAAGTACAATGTCCAATGGGGAACTTGCACAGGAAGATATGTACAGCCAAGGAAGATGAACTGTATACCTTTGCATGTTGCTATAGAAGCATAACAGCAGGCACTTGCTCATACACCAGCTTGCCAGCGCTTTTCATAATGCACTGTTTTAAATGTATTTGTTTTATTATTGTTTTAACTAAGTTTTTACTTTAAAATTTGGTTATTTTTAGCCGCCTGGAGCACCATTTCCTTGGTGGAAAGGTGGGGTATCAATCAATCAATCAATGTCCAAAGCCACCTTAAGGCTTTCCTAGTGAAAAAATGATTTCTCTTGGGTAAGCCAGCATAGCAAAGAGCTCGTTCCCCTCTTCTTCCAACCATTTCCTTTTCTCCCCACCCCAGAATAAGCCTATCATTTATTGTTAATATTTACTAGTCACACTTCAGCCATGGTTCTTGCAGTGGTTTACAATTAAAAAATGTGGAGAGAAAACCTGAGTACACTGCTGAACCCTGACACATTGAACCCTGACATGTTTTCCCCTTTTCCGCTGTCACCCCTCAGTCTGCATAATCTCCACCCGGGGCACAGGAGACACAGTTCTGGGCAGACCGGTTACACATAAGCCACATCTGCATACCTTCAATGGGGCACATTTACACTTCCCTCAAGGGAGCGCATAACATTCCGGAGGTGGGGGGGCGCAGTCTCAAAGAGCTGCAAAGTACCCCAAAGTACCCAAAAAATGCCAGCACCCGAAAGGTGCCACCACCCTGCGGGACAGGACCAGCCACCTGATCATCAAGGGTGGGGAGGGGGCGAGGGAGGGTAGAAAAGATACGTGCCGAAGGACAAAGGGTTGTTGGGAACACGGTCCAGGCTTGCACGGATCAGGTTGCTAGCTCCGGCTAGGGCCAAGCAACTTCCAACCCCGGGCAGGGCGCCCGGTGACCGGCAAAGCAAACCGCTACGCTAGATCTTAGAGTCAGAGTCTCTGTTGTCAGGTAATTCTCTGCATTCGAGTTAAGCCTACCTAGAAAGCAAATTGAATACTTCTGTTCCTCTATCTGTATTGACTGCTATGTTTATACTGTGAAATTCCTGTAGTCTATTAGTTCGGCTCCATTAAACCCTTTTGAAACTGACCAGATTACAGGTTCCTTGTATCTCTATGGGATTTCATGCCAATATCACTCGCGGCTAGAAATAAAGTCTTGGGAAGCCGCATACAGGGCACAACTTCGGTGCTGGTTAACCCTTAAGGTACTGAACCCGCACAGCGGACCAGGTTCGGTCAGACACAAAAATATAAAACACAATAAAAACCATCAAAACAAACAGATCACAGCAAGCACTAAGCCAGCATAAAAACAAGACTGAAGATAAAAAGCCTGGGCTAATAAAAAGACTGTCACCTGTCATTTAAAAGAAAATAAGGATAGCACCAGGTGAACCACTCTGACAAGGGAGTTCCAAAGACAGGATGCTACCGAAGAAAAGTTCCCTTCACTAGTCACCACCTGCTTTACTTCAGGGGGGCGTGGAGAGACACATAGTGCTCCCAGACGGAGGGCTCCTAGCACTAACGTTCAAAAGGCATTGTGCAGCTATTCCATCTTTTTTTCCCCTTTAACTGTTTTTTTTCTGGTAAGAAAAAAGATGAAAGTGGTTGGAAAACACAGGACCATACAAATGGAAGATGACAACATGTAGATTTCCCATAAAATTCCATGAATGAGAATTGCACAGTAAAAGCAGTAAAAGCAATTTTACTGCACAGTAAAAGGCAATTGCACAGTAAAAGCCTCATCTGGAAGCACCCACAGACCACGGCCCTTGAAGCAGATCTTAATTGTTAGACAGGTTACACGTGGGAGCAGGTGGTCCATTAAGTAACCTGGGCCAGATCCACACCTAAGGTTTATTACAGGACTGTATCACTACCGTGACTTGTGGGACACATGATGCGTGCACTTTTCAGTGCCGGTCGTGGTAGTCCTACGTAATCATTCTTCGTTTCCTCCGGAATTTCCCGGACTAGGTTTATCACATTTTTTTCAGTTATTGTGGTTCACTGTCGCAGCACACGGCCACTGTGTGCTAAACTTGCACTGCAGTTGCCATCCGAGGTGTGGTCACGAAAGTGTCATCACTGGAGTTAGCCAATAGATTTTGAGGGGCGGGGGGAATGCAGCATAACCTGTCTGTCCCAAACTGGTGGGGAAGAGAGGTGTCTGCCATTTGTTGTTGTGCAGTGGTTCGCCCTCTTTCCCAGAAGCTTCTTAATTTTTTTTGTTTGTAAACATTCATGCACACCTGCACAGCTCCGAGCAGGCCACATAGGGGAATCATGCGTTGTTGTTGTTGTTGTAAACCAATTTGCTGCTGTGCACGTGTGCACCTCTGCATAAGCGGCGGACCAGAAACAAAGAACCCCTGCTTCTGAAATGGCTGTTCCCCCTGCATGTGAAAGGCAGTACCCCCAGGATAACCGCCATAAAGTTGGAGAGGGAACAAGAGCAGGAGGTATTTCGCCCCTTTTTTAAACAGCAGTGTTCACCCCCCATTGCCTGAAGAGCAGGGAGCTGTAAATTAGCCAAAAGGCATGTCTGCTCAGAAGTAAATCACATTCTCTTCAATGCCCTTGCTCCCAAGTGTATCACAGGATTTAACAGGAGCCTTGTGCTTGGGAAACTCAGAATGGGAGGAACAATTATTTTTTTAAAGATCACTCCTGCACTCATTCGCACCTGCACAAAGACGATGAAGCAAGCAAACAAACAAAAACCCTGTTCAAGGCAATGCCCAGTTCTACCACTATAGAGTTAGGTGTGGGGTGGCAAACCAGGATGACTGCTGTACATTTAATGAGAGTGTGCCCTGTGAGTAGCGACTCCAGAATGTGAATACAGCAGTACCATTCTGCTAACTTGACAATATACGGTGTATATTGTCCCGGCTTTATAGGTCAAAACCAGCACTTTTAATTGTGCCTAGCAACAGACTGACAGCTGGCATCACTGTTTCAAGTCTAGAGTAGTATGTTTCATAAACCAAATTCATGTAAATACCCACGCTATTTTATTTTGCACTAACTGGCACTTCCAAACAGCCTGCAAGGGCAACCCATACACAGTGGAGATACTACAATAGTCTAAATGAGATACTACCAGCAGGGTTTAATAAAACCACTTGCCTCCTCAACAGTGGTGAGGGCCCCTTCCCCATCTGGCAAATGCTGCATACCTCCAGCAAAGGCCCTGCTTGTAGTAAACTGCCTCTCCTTCATCCTCCAGGCTTTCTTCTGCAAGGTGGGCTTTTCCAAAAAGCCCCAGCAGTGCCTTGCTGCAGCCTCCTATGAACACCTGACAGGAGAGGAGAGAAATGCCCCCTTCACCATGGAGGGAGGAAAGGGGAGTCTCTTTCCCTTCTAAATCAGTTTTTTCAAGCAGTGGCAAGGTACTGATGGCACTTTCTCAAAAAGCTCAACTCTCAGGAGAAAACACACCTCTCCCCACTCTCTGTGGAAGAAAGGAGAGGAGCTGCTGTCACGCTGGTTGGGCTTTGGCAGAAAGTGCCAGCCATTCCTTGCTACTGTTTCTTGCAAAAACGCAATGGGAAAGGAGAACAATGAAGGAAGGAAGAGGCAGTATACACACACACACACACACACACACCACACACACCACACACACAGGATAACATTTCATGCAAGACTAGATTAGTATTAGTCCTAATAGTCAATTGCTGAAATGTACTAAATGTCTTATATTTACTTAACAGTGAAAATACAATTTACATCAATGAGATGTGTGGGCACTAAGCATCTCAACAAGAGTGCCAACCCGAACTGCAACAGATCTGTAAAAGCTATATCCCCAATGGAATCACTACTTGTTTTAAATAATCTGAGCACTGTAATAAGATTAGAGGCGATTGGGTTGAGCAATGTGAGTAAATCCATCTACTAATCCTCAGAATCGACTATTCACAGCTCAAGTACATCAGCCTTTTCAAGCAGAATGAGCTCCAAACACCTTTTACAAAATTTCATGCTACAACAAAGACTCTTATTCCATTTACATTGGTTGCCCATTTGTTTCCAGGCTCAATTTAAAGTGCTGGTGTTGACCTTTAAACGGCTTAGGACCAGGGTATCTCAAAAACCTCCTGCTCCCTTCTGAACCAACTTTTAAGACCTTGGAGGCCCTGCTCTCTATCCTGTCCATAGACGCGTTCAGGCAGATGAATACAACAAAGAGGGCCTTCTCAGTGGTGGCACTGAGATTATGGAAATCTTTCCCAGTGGAAATCTGCCAGATTCCCTCTCTGCCCATCTTATTCCAGTTTTCATAATACATAATCTGTATTTTCTTTTAGAATAGGCCATCTCCTGGAATATTTTTGTCCTGGAGTGTTTTTGGGATTTTTTTTACTACTGTAAACATACACAGTATTTGCATTCACAACCCACCACAAATAAATAGTTATGCATACAAACTATAGAACACACACACACACTTTGAACAATTGTCAGAGTCTTCTAGCAGAGCAGTAAATCTAGGATGTTTGACCAAATTGTGAACTTTGGGTTAAAAGCATCAAACTTGCAAGGACATGCAGCAATAACCCTAAATATTACCCTATATGGATTCCTCCTTCAAATCTACTCATGTTTTGAAATAAATTGGTTTTAATTTTTATACTTCTTAATTATAAAAACTGACAAAATGTTCCCAGTTGCAATTGTTAAGGTCCCAATAGAATTAATGACAAATTTACATTGAATGTACATAAACAAAAACAAAACAAGGAGTGTTCATGTTCACAAAGCAACATGAAATCCTTTAACATTTCTTTAAAAAAATATACATGCAAGTGGTTCACTAGAAAATGTTGTAAATAATGCAAATATCTTCTTTTTCAGACATTTTATATCCATTAGTGACATAATATTAATTCCAAATATTAGTGACCTCAAAATAAACTTTCAGACTTCTTAGTTATGTGTAAAAATTGATGCTGTGTGAACCATAAGTTGATTTATGGGATTGACTGAACCTCCTTCTCTCCCACTTCGCAGCGCTTCATCTAGATGGCTGAAAATGGCCATCTAGAAGAAATAAAGGGTGTGAGGCAGTGGAGGCCGCCACACTTCATGCCCAGCACTGGATGCACATAAGCCTCTATGTTCGGAGGCTTACAGGCATCAAGGGCAGAGGGCACTGGATCGCACCCCCATTACTCTTTTCTTATATTTGCTTCATAAAGATTTTCCACTTCATAAACATCTTTAATTTCTAGTAGCTCTTAATATGAATTTTTAGTAGTCCAATTCCCCTTATGTTATTTTTTCTAACATTATCTTTTCAGTCAATTTTATTATACTTTTTAATCTCTGCTTAGCTGAAACTGAAAATACTCCTATTAAGCAACTTCTAATGAAGTCCTTAGTTGCATCCCAAGTTATTGCCCAAGACATATCCAATATACCTTTAAGTTGGAAAATAAGATGACTTCCTCCAGCCTTCCCCAACTTGGGGCCCTCCAGATGTCTTGTACTGTACTTCAACTCCTAGCAGCCTCAATAAACATCGCCAATGGTCAGGAATGCTGGGAGTTGTGGTCCAAAACATCTGGAAGGCACCAGGTTGGGAAAAGCTGTCTTACTCTTTATATACTGACAGTGCAATCCTATGAAGCTGCCTGTAACCCTCTGAACCTGGAGGATTACAGGCATCCTACTGATGGAAGAAGCGCGGCGGATAGGATATCCACCACGCTCCCCTTGCCCTCAAAAACATCTAGACAGCCGATTTTGGCCATCTAGATGTTTTAGCTCTCCTCATGAGGAGGAGAGGCTGAGGCACCACCTGGATTCCTCAGAAGCCTCACTCCTCCACTCCCTGCCCCTAGGAATGCACTCCCCATGGGGGAACTGAACACGGTCTTCTTTGTTTGGTTCCCTGCCAGCACGGAAAGAACCATGCTGGCTACGGGGGGGGGGGGGGCTCCACAGCGCTGCAACTTCAGAAGGGATTTTCAAGATCACAGTGCCTTCCAGGCCCAATCCTATGTCCACCCAGACAAGGGGCTTGTTTGCACGACATGGGAACTGCAGGGGAGCAGAAGTCCCTCACGGTTCCCGTGTCATGTGAACGCCGACCGGGGGTGCCCCTGTGGGACGGCCGCGCATGGGACACATGCAAAGTGACCATGGTCGGTAGAGGGGTAAGCCCCTACCGCGCGTGGCCACCCTGCCGTGCGAACAGCAGGTGGCCGTCCCGCGGGGTCTGCACAGAGGCGGCTGCCCAGAGTGGCCGGAGCTGCCGCCGCTCCAGCTTGTAGGGGCAAACGGCCCCTCTGGGCATCCTGAGCCCCCACCCCCTAGCGCTGGGAGGCCCGCACTGCAGTGCGGGGACTACCGGCTCCACTGGGATCCGCCCACACACACGGGGCGCAGGTCGTCTGCGGTGCCCCGCCGGACCCTGCGGACGGCCCCATGGTGCCTCCCCCGCCTGCAGCCTGGGTCGTGCGAACCGACCCAAGGTCAGAGGGACAAAGGATTGCGCCCTGAATCACCCAACTCTTTTTGAGAAGGTAGATATTAAAAGTCTCCAATTGCTATTTCTAATCTTTCCATGCAGAATGTGATATACTTATAGGATGTGATCAGGTAATATTCTTCACCAATTTCTAGATTTGAAATATATTATATTAATCAGTTAATTATTATTAATAATTATTTATTATTATCATCATCATCATCATCATCATTAATATTAATACACAGTGAGATGTCTATGCTTTAACAATGATTACAAATTGAAAAGCAGAATACTCTCTCCTGTCTTGATTATAGAATGTCCATATATCTAAGAAGGTAGTACTTGCACTCTCTTAAAAGATGGGATAATCACAGCATTAAAATCTCTACCTGAGAATATTTCATAGTTATCATTCTCTTCTGACCTCTTAAAACAGACATTCATAAAAGTGTTTTCTGCTTGGTCTAGAGCATAGATATTTATTTTAAAAATTCCAAACACTAATCTGTCCCTTCAGAATTGAATATTGAGTATAATAATCTGTTGTTTTATCTAAACTAAACCTTTGTTTTCATGCAAATTACAAGTCCTTTGGTTTTAATCTTTGTACATGATGAATATGTTTTCTCTATTTTTAAACTAGGCATGTGAATATCTCTTTTTAATATATTTTTTAATGAGTATTATGTCTTTATTTTCTCTCCTAAGGACTTGTGCTATTTTCCTTTTTTTAAATTAGATTTAATCATTCTACACATTTAAACATAAAAGTTGAACTTTATTCCTCTTTAAAATACCAATACACTAATTATCAAGTTAGCATATTATCCCCAAAGCAGTTGTTTGTAAATCTCCAATTCATTGGAGAGAGAGTCTCATCTATTCAGACACAGTACATTAAATGGACCTACTATTTCAGTTCTTGCTACACTCTTATATGGGATTAATAGTTAATATTGTTGGGCTGCATCCAACTGGTGGAGTCCCTCCACTGATCCAGCAGATGCTTCTGTCAGCGGAAGAGGGAGGAAGGTGATTTTCAATTCTTCCTTCTTCCCCCTGCAGCCTCCTGTGCTCCCCCACCACCCACAAATCTACCCCAGATGATTGGGGAACCCTTTAAAATTGCAAATTACAGCCCATTTTAAAAACAGAAGTCCATGTGCCAACTCAACTCGCATCAGATTGAGTCAGAACCAGCACTAGGTTGACAGAATGGAATCCATGGGGCCAAGTTGAGAAAATCCATTGGATTTTCACCCACCTATCAGATTCCTCACACATCCCTAGTGGATCTAAGCCAGACACGGAAGCTTAACAAGATTCAGATTCTTTTCCTTCTCCCTAGTAAAAGATTAATGTTGGGTAGCGGAATAGCGAATGTATCAAAAATTGCATGATCCTGTCACTTGCTTCAGGAACCAATATAGTTTTCGACACCTTTCATGCAAACTCCGTGAACAGAACTGCAGCATACTAATTTTCCAAATGCAGTATCTCTAATTAATATTTAAATGTTAATAAAATGTTAAATGTCAAGTTAAATGTTTAATTAATGTTAATAAGTAGATGTATGCATTTCATGACTTGACTGCTTTTCTTTCTGTTAATGGATTACCTTGGTGGCTACCAAGCAACACTACAACTTGATTTTGTTACCACACAAGGTGATTCCATTACCTGTATGCTTATTTTTCTTTTGATTAAATTAAAATATACAGAGGAAAAACTAATTAGTGCAACCATAACACTGAGTATATAGTTTACAAGAGGGGAAATAGTCACATGTCCAAGATTGTGCTACGAGCTGAATCTGCATATAATTGCATTAAGTGCAGAAAGTAATGTCCAAAAATTATACTGCTACTTAAGCATTTTTAAAGTTTCTGACACTGGGCGGGTTCACACGTCACAACAACCCACCCTGGCAATAAGCCACGGTGGGTTGGTTGTTCTGCGAACAATGCATCATCATCATCATCATCATCATCATCATCATCATCATCATGCGATCACTCCTGACCGAGTAAGATTGTCTTCCAGGATAAAAATTTATAAAAAGGAAATTTTAAAAGGAGGAAATTCTAAAGAAAAATTGTGTAGACTCTAGCGATGGGTCCGTAAGTGACTGTGGAGGCCAATTTTAGATCCACTCAGTTTCCCACAGTGAGGACACAGGTTACCAGATGGAAGATGGTCCTGTAAAGGATTCGTTTGACATGCTTTTAGCTTAGCACGTTTCTCCCTTTCACCTTGCACTCGGGCTTCTTCAAAGTCCATGGAACCTTTGTGAAAGGCCAACCTCCATTTAGATCGTTCATGTGCCAGAGCTTCCCAGTTTTCGATGCTTATATTGCATTTTTTTAGATTAGCCTTATGAACATATTTAAACCTCTTATATTGACCACCGATATTCCGCTTTCCATCCTTGAGTTGGGAATAAAATAACTGCTTTGGGAGACAGCAGTCAGGCATTTGAACTACATGACCGGTCCACTGAAGTTGGCGTTGAAGGATCATTTTTTCAACGCTAGTAGTCTTTGCTTCTTCCAGTACACTGACATTTGTTCGCCTATCTTCCCAAGTAATTTGCAGGATTTTCCGGAGGCAACATTGATGAAATCTTTCAAGGAGGTGGAGGTGACGTTTATAGATAGTCCATGTTTCGCAGGCGTACAATAAAGTTGGCAATACAATGGCTTCATAAACCAGTGTTTTGGTCTTCTTACAAATATCCCGATCCTCGAACACTCTATGTTTCATTCGAGAAAACGCGGCACTTGCGGAGCTCAAACGATGCTGGATTTCACTGTCAATGTTAGCTGTAACAGAAAGATAGCTGCCAAGATAGAGAAAATGATCGACATTTTCCAGTATTGTCCCGCCAAGCTGGATAGATGGCATCATCAAAGGATTAGCTTGCACTTGCTGATGAAGCACTTTGGGTTTTTTTATGTTAAGTGAGAGACCAAGTTTTTCGTATGCTTCTGCAAAAGCATTTAGGATAGTTTGGAGATCATCCTCTGAATGTGTGGAGACCACATTATCATCAGCATACTGAAGTTCCACAACGGAGGTTGTAATTACCTACTTTTTGCTTTCAGCCTGCTGAGATTAAAAAGCTTTCCATCTGGCCAGAAACTATTAGAAAAGACGGAGTTGGTAATAGCAACCCGAACGGACTCTTACTTCTGTCTATATGTGCAGAGCATAATCTCACTATTACAAACACGCTCTTTCGACAAAAGAATACGTTTAAAACATCATGGCAGCACCCCTGGTCAAAGCACTGGCATCTTCTGGATTATGTAATTGTCCGTGTTAGAGATCGCCGCGATGTACTTCTTACTAGGGCCATGGTGAGTGCCGACGACTGCTGGACAGACCACCGACTAATCCGGTCCACTATGGTTATCAACATTGCTCCCCAACGTAGGTTTCAGGGAAGGCGAACAATGCACCATGAGCCTGACAGATGATCAGGCTCACCATGGATTGCTCGCTCCCTCTCTCCCCCTTGGTCCTCCAGGCATAATCCCAGGGGACACCGTAGGGATGTGCGCGTGACTCAACTGGGGGGTGGAAGCGGGGCAAACTCGCCCCGCTCCCCCCCCCCCGAAACTTACCTTTCCCTGGCTCGGCACATCTCCCCGGAGAGGATAGTTTGGGATAAGGAATTTGAGGATGAGATTTCGAATGAAGGGTGGAAAAATATATGGGAAAGACGAATATTGAAAAATATGTCAATAAGGATAAGAGAACTTTTATAAACTTATTTGGAGATGGTATCTGACTCTGGTCAGATTAAATCGAATAGACAGTAATTGTTCAGCATTGTGTTGGAGAGGGTGCCAGGAGCTAGGCACCTATGCTCATATGTTGTGGAGTTGTATAAGCGTACTGGAATTTGGGGGGGGGGGGAGAATTTTTGTAGAAATATCAAAAATTATTGGTATTAATTTAGAGGTCTGTCCAAAATTAGAATTGTTATCAATAATGGATAAAGTTGTTTGATCTCAAGATACAAAATAATTAATTGTAAACCTGTTAACAGCAGGAAGATTAATGATGGCAAGGAAATGGAAAGTTCAACATGATTTTTTAATTGTTGATTGGTATAAGGAGGTGTGGGATCATAGAATCATAGAAAAGTAGAGTTGGAAGTACAGTTGATGATGATGATGACCAGGCCATCAAGTCCAGCCCCCTGCTCAATGCAGGAATCCAGGTCAAAGCATCCCTGACAGATGGCTGGATACTGCTTTAAATGATAAATTAACTTGTAGTATCAAATGTAAAAAGGGGCAACTTAAGAAAAATAATTTTAAGGATATTTGGGGATTATTTTTAGATTTTGTTTTAAATAAGAGGAAAGGGAGCATGCCATGTCAAGATATGTTGTATTTTTGGAATGATGAATAACAATTGATTACAGTATAGAGATAGAAAGTTCCTTTGGTCCTGTGGTGGTGGGAGCACTATATAAGTTGAATGTATGTTATTTTAGTTGTTTTATATATTGTTTGGAAAACAATAAATAAAAATTTTAAAAAATGTTTGCCAGCCATGGACAGCCTCACCAAGGTGCTGCTCAGGCACTTTGAAAGGGCTGTGAGTGGCGGTCAAAACAGAGATCACGAAAGGCAGCTGTCAAGCTGCCTTTCACAATATCCGAGGGGGGGGGGAGAGTTTAAAATGCAAAAAAGCCATGGGGAGCTGAAAGCGGCTCTCAATAGCAGCAGGGAGGAGCAGAAGCCAGTGCCAGTCACTTGTGGGGTAGCTGACACTGGCGATGGCCAGGGTGAGCTCAGGAAGAGCGGCAAGGGTTTTTTGCCGCTATTGCCGAGTGCCTCACTAGCCACTGAACGTTACTCACAGTGGGATCAGTTGTCTGGGTTTGGACCACAGGACAACCCACCATGGGTAAAACAACCCCCAGAACAGCCTATGGGTTCTCAGCGTGGCTTATTTGAAAAAACCAAGTCACCGTGTCCGTGAGTAACCCGGGCTGGGTTCAGATGACACGATAACCAACCATGACTCGTTGCCCATGGTAGGTTGTTGTGTCATGCGAACTAGGTCACTGTCTATAATATTTAATTTTTAAAAAAATCAATTATAGCCTTATAGGAGATGTTCTCTTGCCTCTGGATCTATATCAGCCTTCCCCAGCCTGGTGCCCTCCAAACGTTTTAAACGAAAGCCCCCAGCATTCCTGACCATTGGCCATGCTGACTAGGACTGATGGAAGTCCAAAACATCTGGAGTGCATGGGGAAGGCTGGTCTATATAGTAGCAATTTAAACATTTGTTCATGGCTACAATAATTATAACAGAAATAATATGGGTAATTGTTACCCTTGGAATTGCCCAAGTACAACCTGCAAAGAAATGTTGCAGTATGAAATGCTTCCATTCCAGCCAACCAGTCATGCCTTTTTTCAGGAGTCTTCATTCCATCCCCCTCCCCCACCCCCAGTTAGCATTCTATGGCTACTGAGCATGCTTACTGGGTTTTCACTGGGTTGCTTATGGCATTAGGTTTTTTCCCTAATGATATTTTGTACTTCTTCAAAGCCTGCCAATACTTCCTCTCTTCTATGCAGATGGTACTTGTGTGATGCTTCAGAGTCCAGTTCTCTATAGCTACAAGCAACCCTGACTAGGACAGCTGACTTCCATAGGGTTCCTTGAATAATTCACATCTTTAAATTAACACTTTCCTAGCTTCAGCTCCCCGACCCAGAAGGTGGGCAAAGAACATTTCCCTGCCTATGTACCATGCACCTGATTGGTGAACTCAGTTGTGCAGCTACTCTTGCCCTCCCCCGGCCAAACCTAATAAATGTGGAATATGTCCCATTATTCTTTGGTGACTAGAATCCCCGGCACCTCCCCCAACCAACCAACGATGCTGCATGTTTTGCAAATCTCCTACAAATGTAGAAGTAACTTTGCCTCTGAGAAATGTAGTGTCGGATTAGCAAACTATTATTTAGTTTTCTTTTTCCACTATTCTTTGATTTACCTTCTTGTCTTTTATTATACTCCTTTAATAAACATTTCTCTTAATTTGGACTGGAGGTTTGGAGTGTGGATTTCTCACCAAATCCAAGAGAGATTTTATTTTCTCCCCACTTGCCCAGACTGTCATGGAGAGAGGGAAGGAAAGACAGGATGGGTACTGACCCATGGAGACTGGGGGTTTGGCTGTCAGACTACCTCCTCTTAATATACACCCTGACAACCTAAGAAAATCTGTTTGCTTCAACTGAGGGGGGGGGAGTTAAGAAAGTAGCAGACATTCACAGATACTACTGCACAGTTAGAAGTGAATGCAGCTGGCCCACCTGCAAAGCAGCAGCAGTATGTGGATTTCCATCACAGTGCTCTTCAGGCTATATAAGGACCCACAGCTGAGAAGAATTTTCTATTAGACTGTAGGGATACTTCAGAAACCAGCATTAACATTTCTTTGTCAAAGGCCCTGACAACAACTCATCCCCAGTAATCAAACAGTAAACCCACCTCACTAACCAACAAGCGTTAATTTGACAGTGCTTCCACAGACATAGTGAAACTATGTCCACAAATACTATGACCAAAGGATATGTCTACAGTCACCCTAAAATTCCACTATTTATGAAACTTAGTGGCAACACTACAAAACATCACAGAGTGCTAGTCTTGAAACAATTAGTGAACATGAAGAAATACAGATTCCTAGCCCAACTTCAAATAGTTAAGCAGCATTCTGTACCAAAATACCAATTTTAATGCAAGACCAAACTTGTTTTCAATCTTGAATGGATATTCCGAAAATTAAAATTCTGATTCCACACCACTGAACTAGCTGAAACCATTCCATCCCCATGACCCAAACAAATTACTACTGCTTGTTTATACTTGGATGGATCCAGAGAAACAGTGGCAGCAGCAGACTTGCCCACCTCCTGTTCGTGGAAGGTGCCCCATTGCAATTTTCAACCATCCTCCCCTTCCTTTTCACTCCCCCACACCACACTCCATTCAGCAGGGTCCCCCAACCCTCAGGAGGTGCGAGGGGGATGGGAAAGTTGCCTTGTACCCAACTCTTTTGCAGGCATTTCATTGGACCCAACCCATAATTATCTTCTATTTCACAAAGAAGTGAAATATTTCACAATGAAATATTTGTGTAAACCTTATCCTCCAAACTCCTAGTGCAACTGTCCCTAACTCTGAATTTATTCCATATGAAATATAGGAGTGGGTCAGTGGTGGATAACCTGTGACCCTCCAGATGCTTTGGCCTAAAACTCCCCTCACCCCTCACCATTGTTTATGCTGGCTAGGGGTGATGGGAGTTGTAGTCCAAAACATCTGGAGGGCCACAAATTGCCTACCACTGTTTTATAGGATGGATTTAAAATTTTATGAAAAATCTCACTACACCTGCTTTTGGCTTCACAGTTTAAAACATTTTAATATTTAAATGAACCTATAGTGATTAGAATTTCATACCCCAAATAAGCAGCAACTGACCCAGACTTTCAAGGACATTAACACAGCCTGGAATTGGCAGAGAATGAGTCATAAAAGCTGGAACAAAGCAATCAGACTTTTTTGTTCTAAACTTTATGAGCCAACTGTCCTTCTAACATAATTAATTTTCTCAGGGAGAAAATTTAGAGAACACAATCAGCATGCAAGCTTTCTTCCCTCAAGCAAATTCTGCTAGTTTAAATGTTAAAGATGTCTTCAGGATCCTGAGTTTCTCAAATCTGGGGAAGCTGGGGGAAGGGGAGGACATGAAAAGGATTACATCAAGGGGAATTATCAAAGCCGAGGCAGCCAGCAGCGCCCAAATCTTATTTCAATATACAGTCATGCCTTGGATTGAGAGCATAATTCGTTCCGGAAACGTGCTTGTAATCCAAAACACTCTTATATCAAAATGAAATCCCCCCAAAAAAATTTGTACACAGATTTTTAATTTAAGCCGTACTACAGTACTTGTATTGCAAGACGTCGCTTGTATATCAAGTCAAAAAAAATTAAATAAATATTTAAAAATTTGCTTGTCTTGCAAAACGCTCTCAAACCAAGTTACTTGCAATCCAAGGTATTACTGTACTGGACTGCAAGTTGGAGAGCAAGCAATGTAACAGTGCTAGATACTATGAGGCTTTATTTGTCTGCAACTAACTGAAGCAAAGGGTATTGACATGACATGTGTCCATTCTCTGGAAAAATGAAGTTGTGCATAACTGATGCATTGTTGATTTTTTAGTTGGGAGCTAAGAGCTCCACCTGACCACCACCCCCAATCTACTTAATCTTAAATTTAACTAAAGTGAAAGCATTCAGTGCCAATACCACCACTCTGTATCATACCCTGCTAATTTTGGAAATTGGACTGCCAGGCATTTGTCCACATTGCATTTATCTAGCTGCTGTTTCTAGAAACTTTCTTGGTGCAATTCTGCATTAATTCAGTGGCATTCAATGGTCTGGTTCACACATGACACTAACCCAAGGAGCTGCCTGCCTCTCTCTGCATGGAGAAAGGGACTTGGCCAGTGGCTTACAGGAGTTGGCTCCTGCATGCCCCAGCTGAGTCAGGCTCCTTCTTCCCACAGCACGTGTCTTGATCAGGGTGTGAGTTGCACAAGAAGGGACTTGGCTGTACCTCGCAAGAACAGGCTCCTGAAAGCGCCAGCTGAGTAATCTATGGTATATAAAAGAAGTCCTGACTGACTCACTCACTCATCAATGCCCAGCTCAAACCATTTAACGTAGGAATGTGAAATTTGGAAGGAACATTGTTTTTAAGACATAGGCACCCACTAAGGAAGGATTTTTGGAAATTCCATCCTTAAAGGGGTGAAAAAGGGGGGATAATTTTTTAATGACTGACTGACTGCTGTGTGCAGGGTATCCATCCGGAACATTAAAAATATGTTTTCATCAAGCTGTCCACCACAACCTCAAGATCTCTTTCTTGGTCAGTCACTGCTAACTCAGATCGCATCAGATTATACTTGAAATTGGGATTTTTTAGCCCCAACGTGCATTACTTTACACTTGCTTACGTTGAACCGTGTTTGCCATTTTGAAGCCCATTCTCCCAGTTTGGAGAGATCCTTCTGGAGCTCCTCACAATCCCCTTTTGTTTTCACCACCCAAAATAATTTGGTGTCATCAGCAAACTTGGCCACTTCACTGCTCACCCCTGATTCTAGATCATTTATAAATTAGATGAAAGACATTGGTCCCAATACAGATGTGGTCCCTGTGGGACCCCGCTGTTTATATCCCTCCATAGGGAGAATTTACCATTTATTCCTACCCTCTGCTTCCTGTTCTTTAACCAGTTACTGATCCATAAGAGGACCTCCCCTCTTATTCCATGACTGCTAAGTTTGCTAAGGAGTCTTTGGTGAGAGACTTTGTCAAAAGCCTTTTGGAAGTCAAAGTAAACAATGTCTACCAGATCACCCCTGTCCACATGCTTATTAACACTCAAAGAACTATAAAAGGTTAGTGAGACAGGACTTACTTTGCGGAAGCCATGTTGATTCTTTCTTAGCAGGATGGCCAGGTATCCTACACTACAAAGGACAATATTTTATTTGAAGAACTGTCAGAGGACAATCCTCTATTAGAAGTGTTCTCTATTTGATGGGCTGTCCAGTCCAGGCCTGGTTTAAACTTAAGGAACCCTAAGGAGGGAGAACAGGGGCCTTGAAATTGCCCATCAACACTTAGCACCTGAACAGAAGACTGAGCAGGCACACAATCGTCTGGTCAGACTTCCCCACTATGATGGGACATATTGTATTTCTATTTAAATTATAATGATTATTTCTATATTTGTGTGTGTGTGTGTGTGTATATATATATATATATATATATTTACACACACACATTAGCATATGCAAACATTATGCAAACTGGTATCCTCTTTTGTCCTCTTTTTTGTTGATGCATTTTGTCTTTTGGAGCAAAGCATGAGTGGCCCCCCATACCAGTGTGATTCCAGTTACCAGGCTTAGATTTGCGCAACAGTTATACATACCAGCAAATTGAATGCTGGTTCAGCAATCTTACACTTCCCCCACATACTTCAGGTGGACTGACCACCTATATCAGTGATGGCGAACCTATGGCACGGGTGCCACAGCTGGCACGCAGGGACCTCTCTGTGGGCACTCGAGCCATTGGTCACCAGATCGCGAAAAGACTGTCCCCTTCTTCAAAACACTAATGATTTTGTTCTTTCTCACAGTGTGGAACAGAATGATTTTATTCTAGAATTCCTGTTACAGAATTCTTTTCTACATTGTTATCACATTTAAAAGATTTTGAAGAATGATGAACAGAGCATGGCTTGGATGTAAAGCCCTAACAGTTGACCTGAGTGCTGCATGTGTTGCTCTCAAACTAACGGAGTATGAGCCAAGGTTTGACAAATTATCAGCATGCATGCAATAGCAAAAATCACATTAATTGTGCAAAAGCATGCCCAATGCAAACTTTTACCTAATGCAGTGTTTGCAGTGCAAGACATAAAGTGTTTAAAATGTGTTAAGCATGTTTAGTTTTCTTGTTTATCTTGCTCATCCTAGTACAGGTTGACTTTTACTTTTACTAATCCGACACCTGTAGAAGCAGGGAAAGGACCCGGGGTAAAGCTTGCCCCATACAATTTCAGTCTGGCATATACAGTATTTTTCCATGTATAAGACTATACTTTTTCCTAAAATTGTTAGACTAAAAATTGAGGGTCGTCTTATACACGGAAGTAAGCCAAGGAGAGAACCGCACGGTTGCGAAACTGCCCAGTGGGGGGCGTCTTATACATGGGGGCGTCTTATAGACGGAAAAATACGGTAATCATATTACAAGTTGAGAATCCCTTATCCAAAAATACATGTGCCTAATTATTTAAAAAGTTGTATAAATTCCCTTCAGGCTATGTGTACAATGTAGTACTATAATAATTTTTTGAGTTGATTTTTTTTCCAACAAAAAACTGTTTGTATAATTGAAAGCTCTGTTATTGTGTTTTTCTTTTAAGACAAAAGATGTTAATTAGCTCGGACAACTGTATGAGTTGTTTTTCTAAAACCTCAGTATTCAGGTTTAATTGCAGTGTTGGCACTTTGAAATAAATAAGTTGGTTTTGTGTTGCAGTTTGGGCACTTGGGCTCAAAAAGGTTTGCCATCACTGACCTATATATATATATATATATATCCTTATTTTAAAAGTCTACAAACAGATGCTAAAAAAACATTGCAAAACAGCTTTGAGATTGGGGGATGCAGGAAAAGATGGGTCTGTAAAATTGTAACATCACAGGCTCTAGCTAATAGGCTCCCTCTACAGACAGGTCTTCCCCATTCAAACTTCATCATGCTGAAAACCTGCACAATTTTTTTAAACAGTACACCTTGGAACAAAAGTATATCGGTTTATAAAGCAGCATAACTCTCTCCACTACTTTTACAGTGGTACATTTGTATATTCACTGTGAGCTCCCTTTTGACCCAAATTATATTCTGCATGAAATAATAATTTCCCCTCAAACACAAAGCTTTGAACAGTTCTTAAAGGGTTAACATTTCTCTCACAGAGGCAGTGTGAATAATTCACCATGACACAGAATCTACAATGGCTCTAAAATGTAATCCTTCGTGTTATTGCTTAGCTTTATGCTCTAGAAGCTAGACCATTTTTGTTTCACATATGCCAATTATTGTGAATAGAGCATGGATAGGTTTAACTAAAAAGTTTTACTATTTATATTTTGTAAATTGAAGCTTTTCAAACAGTTTAAAATAAGAGGGCTCCCCAATCCATCACAAACATGTATTTAACAATCTGCACATAGGGTATGTGTACCAGAGTTTAGAAATTGGCTGCCACTCTCCAATGCACACATATGATGGAAAACATATTTGTCTCCACAGAGCATTTGAAGAGACTCTGAGGGTCAAACTACATGCGACAGGCAGTTCCACAATTCTCTCTCAATGTTGTGTATGTGTTTAAGTGAAATCAGCAGCAAGAGGATGGAACTGGGGGGGCAGGGGAAGAGGAGCACCCAGAAAGGAGGAGCAATCCTCTCTTGACATCTGTCTGCTTCAATATCATCATCATCATCATCATCATCATCATCATCATCATCAGTACCACCACCACCACCACCACCTTCTTCTCCATGGAGGAAACCATAGGTGAAAACACATGTGAATGCTACAAATACACCAGAGAGGTTAATGCATTTGAAGTGGACAAGTTAATTTAGAATTGGGCTAAATTAGGCCTGTTATCTGTGCTATCACACAAAACTGCTAGTAGCTATGCTAATAATCAAAGTACCTCATAGAAAAAAAGAATCCTAAGAAAGATCTAGCCGTTTAGTCTGTTTCAGCAAAATCAACAAAATGTTTTGTGGCATGTTAAAGACTAGCAAATTCTTTCTGGCATAAGCTTTCATGGACACTGTCCACTTCATCAGATGCAAGTTATACAAAGAATAATTTTTTATATAAATAATAAATGCTACAATAATTCTACATGCTTATTTTTAAAGTTTCCAAGTGACTTAAGATTAAAGAAATCTCCTTAATTCTAGCTAATATTTTTTTTGCATACTCTAGAGATTAATTAACCAGTAATGTAGTAATGAATATTTGTGCAGTGACAGGTTACCAGGCAACAAGGGACTGTATTTACCAAGCATGAAAATAGAATTAAAAAGTTGCTCACTAGAGAAATTAAATGAAAGTTAGTAGTACACTTGATATTGCTAGTCAGGTTGAAGTTACTGTGATCTAAAATTATGGATTTTCTCTATCAGTTCTATGAAAAATAAATTCCTCTGCTTTTAAAGCAGCTGATATAGCTTTCCCACAGAGGACTGTCAAAGCCACCCACTGCCATCCCAATAGAAGGGGCAATTTCTATTTAGTTCAATAAGAGAAGTATTCCACCCTGTTTTAACGGTTATCCAGACTAATGGTGCTTCCAGAAGGACAGCTGACCCTGTTACCAAGTGAAATGCATTGTGCAGCTATTCCATTTTAGTACCGTACATACTATCTTCCATTTTTTACAAGTATTCCAGTAAAAATTTCTACATAGTATCACATTAAGTGTGCTTTATCTCCTCCCCCCTCAAATATTTAATGTGGTATATCAAAGCAAAAACATAACATGGAGTACTTTTTCAAGCTTTGTTGTTTACTAAATATAAGTAAAATAATCATGTTAAATTAGATTGTTCTCTAGGGCATCAGAATGATTTCCAATGCAAAGTACCCCGCTCAAATCCAGACTAATGCCCCCCTCTCTGCTGAGCTTCCGCTGTTCATTAAAAACCTGGCTGTTCAGGCGGGAATATGGGGTGGGTTAAGATTTTTTTAAAAAAAAATTATAATGTTTTAATTGTATTTTATCTTGTTTTTAGCCTATGTACATCGCCCAGGGTGGCCGGTTGCCGGCCAGATGGGCGATTAATAAATGTTAATAATAATTATTATTATTATTATTATTATTATTATTATTATTATTTACCCTAACTTGCATAGGGAAAATTTCCAGAAAATGTTCCAATTCATTTTTTTCTGGAAAACCAACATCACTTAAAAACACACAGGAAAAAAGGTTTCATAGCAATGATATCACAGTCACTATCCAACCACTTTCTCCCTGCCAATCACATTAGAAGTTACAGAACTATCCGAGTGAGAACATATTTATTTCTGAATGCTGAGAAAAGGAGATATCTCCACAACAGAAGTGCTACCTGGAGAGAGAGTGTTTGGAACTCCTGAAACAAGATACTAGTAATTATTAATTTAGTATGTAAAGAACAAAAGTCTGCATACATCTTTGATCAGAGGTTTGCAGTATCACTACGCACATTATTTTGATTTCCAATTGTTTCCAACTGAACACCACTTCATATACTTTGAGGACACCAATTACATAGACACACACACCCAGCTATATCCTGTGCCACAATTAGTTTCTATCAACATCATGGATATTTGGCACCATTTCATCCTTTTATGAATCTGAACGACTCCACACAGATGGAGGAATAGATAGAATATTCTCTAGAATTCTGCTGCCAAGAATGTGGGGAGATCCATCTTGATCAGGAGTTCCAAAGCAGCCCAAATATTTCTCTAACTGAAAAGTTATGATATCATATACTACTCTCACTTTTACTTTGCACAGGGGTAAAAACAAAGGTTACATCAAAACTACACCCTCAACAAGGTATTTAAATTTTAGGCTTCAGATCAATACTTGAGTGAGTTCACTATCACAATGATGGTAGGCAGTGAGGTAACTGTTCTATATTGATAAGCAAAAACTTACCTAAGGTCACAATGATGGTTCTCAGGACTTTTCAAAGCACAATTCCTGAAACTGTTTCCCTTGCAATTCAAAAGACTAGAATCCAGGTCCACTTAGTAAAACGCACTGACATGAAAACAAAACATAAGCAAGGAAGAGTTTGTATTGCTCATGTTCCATTAGTGAATGAATATAAAGCTATGTAAACTGATAAAGGTCTCTCAGACTGTTAAAAGAGGAGATAACATGGATCCTTTTAAAAGGAATGTGCTTCCCTTAGTCAGTGTATTCCTTCTGTATTCTCCCTGGTATTAGCAGTTTTTACCTACTCATCCTCCCAATCAAGAGAAAAAGCAACCACTGTCACTGACAAAAGAACTGGGGTAGCCATTTTCCCTCTAGCAAAACTGCTGCGAGTACATGGGATGAAACAGCAGCTGTTTCTTTGCCTGGGACACTGGTTAAGAAAGGGCTAGCAAGTGATATCCCAATTGCAGGTACAGTACCTATAAAGACAAGTCAGAAAAGATAATAGTAGCTATTTGAAGCATTTGGAGGGTTTTCTACATGTGGTGCCTCATTTAGGGGCTGAAGTGTGATCCAATCTAAGGATAACTTACAAATCAGAGATGGAGAACCTGAGGCCCTTGAGTTGCTATTGGACTCCAACTCCCATCAGCCCCAGCCAACATGGCCAATGGTCCTGGATGATGGGAATTTTAGTCCAACAAAGGAAAGCCACAGGTTCCTTACCCCGGTGTAAATCAAAACACCTTCTAGTATATAAAGGTATTGTCATTAAAGAGAAAGTTCTTTGTTTCATTTTGAAGAATTACTGGTTTTTCTTACAAACAATGATTTATTTTATTTATTTATTTATTTTTATTGTATTTCTAGATCGCCCATCTAGCTGGTAGCCTAGCTACTCTGGGCAATGTACAATATAAAATAAAGCAAAACAGAATAAAATACACTTAAAACAGTATAAAATTTTAAAATCCTAACCCACCCCATATTCCCGCCTGAAAAGCCATGTTTTTAATGAACGGCGGAAGCCCATCAAAAAGGGAGCATGGCGGAGGTCACTGGAGAGCCGCCACAGAAAAGGCCCTCTTCCTAGTCCCCACCAGCCTGGCTGCTCTGGCTGATGGGACAAGGAGAAGGCCGTCCATGGCAGATCTTGTTGAGTGGCCTACTCTTCATAGGGATGTACACATACCTTTTTTTATGCTCGCCGGGTGCTCAGCGAGCACCCCTGCCGCTTGACATGTCTCACGGCGGGAGTGGGGCTCCCGGTGGACTTTCTGGAGCCCGGAAGTGACCCGACAGGTCCCGGTGCTGTGCCAGGAAGTGATGCGACGGGACCCCGGCACTGCGTTTTTCACTTAAATACCATAGAAAACCACCTTAAAACGGCCACGATTTGCTATTTGCAGCCGTTTTAAGGTGGTTTTCTATGGTATTTACATGAAAAACGCAGCGCCAGGGACCCAGAAGTACCTCTCCCCGGCTCCTCTCCGGGGAGATGTGCTGAGCCGGGGAAGGGTAAGTTTCGCGGGGCAAGTTCACCCTGCTTCCACCCCCCAATCGAGTCACGTGCACATCCCTACTTATAAGGCACCTCTACATGAAGCAGTGTGTAACTTTCTTTCTCTTGTGTGTACACACATACTCATACAGTGCTATACTTTATAGGGCTTTTGTAAGAATATTGAAATGTATGTGATTCACTTTAATCCTATAAAGTGCTATATAAATGCTAAGTGAAACAAACAAAAAAGAAAAGTGATCTACAAATTTGACAAGATCTTGTTTCAGACATGTCCTGATCATAATTATTCTAATACGAGCAGCCTCATCCTATGTGAGTACCCACAACCGTCTGAATCCGGAGGATTACAGACATCCTATTGAGTGCAGGAGAAGCATGGTGGATAGGATTGCCACCACACTCCCCTCGCCCTTAAAAACATCTAGATGGCCGATTTCAGCTGTCTAGACCAGGGCTCTCCAACCTTGGGCCCCCAGATGTTGCTGGCCTACAGCTCCCAGAATCCCTTGCCATTAGCCATGCTGGCTGGGTATGCTGGGAGCTGTAGGCCAGCAACATCTGGGGACCCAAGGTTGGAGAACCCTGGTCTAGATGCTTTACACCTCCTCGTGAGGAGAGGCTGAGACACAGCCTGGATTCTATGGAAGCTGATAGTGCCTCGCTCCTCTCCTCCCCACCCCTGGGAACACCCCCCATGGGGTAACCAAAGACAGTCTTCCATGTTCAGTTCCCAGCCTGCGTGGAAAGAACCACGCCAGCAACAAGGTGGGGGGGAGGGTGCTCCGCAGCATTGTGACCTCAGAAGGGATTTCTGAGGTTGCAGCAGCTTCTATGTCCCGTCCTATGGTCCCCCAGACAAGGTTGGAGGGCCACAGGATTGCGCCCTAAATAAAGTAAATGAAGACTTCAATAAAAATAGTTTGGTTTCTGCCAATATCTGCAAACTGAGACAATTTATCAATTTGATAATCTCAGTCACATTCCAAACTTTTATCAGTCAGTCCTATTTTATTGGCTATGTATGCATTTTCTTTTAGAGGAAATTCTATGTAACCATAAGCAAAATTAAGTAATACTGGAAAATGTCGATCATTTTCTCTATCTTGGCAGCTATCTTTCTGTTACAGCTAACATCGACAGTGAAATTCAGCATCGTTTGAGCTCTGCAAGTGCCGCGTTTTCTCGAATGAAACATAGAGTGTTCGAGGATCGGGATATTTGTAAGAAGACCAAAACACTGGTTTATGAAGCCATTGTATTGCCAACTTTATTGTATGCCTGCGAAACATGGACTATCTATAAACGTCACTTCCACCTCCTTGAAAGATTTCATCAACGTTGCCTCCGGAAAATCCTGCAAATTACTTGGGAAGATAGGCAAACAAATGTCAGTGTACTGGAAGAAGCAAAGACTACTAGTGTTGAAAAAATGATCCTTCAACGCCAACTTCAGTGGACCGGTCATGTTGTTCGAATGCCTGACTGCCGTCTCCCAAAGCAGTTATTTTATTCCCAACTCAAGGATGGAAAGCGGAATATCGGTGGTCAATATAAGAGGTTTAAAGATGTTCATAAGGCTAATCTAAAAAAATGCAATATAAGCATCGAAAACTGGGAAGCTCTGGCACATGAACGATCTAAATGGAGGTTGGCCTTTCACAAAGGTTCCATGGACTTTGAAGAAGCCAGAGTGCAAGGTGAAAGGGAGAAACGTGCTAAGCGAAAAGCACATCAAACGAATCCTTCACAGGACCATCTTCCATCTGGTAACCTGTGTCCTCACTGTGGGAAGCTGTGTGGATCTAGAATTGGCCTCCACAGTCACTTACGGACCCAACGCTAGAGTCTACACAATCTTCCTTTAGAATTTCCTCCTTTTATCCTGGAAGACAATCTTACTCGGTCACGAGTGATCGCCTGATGATGATGATGAATCTCAGTCACATTCCAAACTTTTATCAGCCAGTCCTATTTTATTGGCTATGTATGCTTTTTCTTTTAGAGGAAATTCTATGCAACCATAAGCAAAATTAAGTAATTCATAAAATATTTTTTACATTTAGATGTATGACAAGACATGGCTTTATTTTATTTTTATTTATTTATTTTATTATATTTGTTAATCGCTCATCTGGCCGGTCACCCGGCCACCCTTTGTGTTGATACTGATGACCAAATGAGTCAGCTGATGTGAAATGGCAGCTATCATCAAACAACCTATTCATATGTAATTAAGGATGGCCAATAATGGCAGCCCATGTCAAATTGCTTTTCCTTCATAAAAGCGAATGAAAATGTACTCTGTATCCCATCATCATCATGCTATATATTTCATTAGCAATAGCCCAAGATGTGGAGCATGGAAAGGCAGAAGACTCCATCCAGGCACCCTTTCCTCTGCCCTTCCCTCCCACTCTGAAAATCCAGCACTGATTTGGTGATGAGGAAAAGACTCTTTATGTGCAGTCACAAGCACACAGCCTCCTGCTGTGTTCATTATTGTTTCGGTTGGGGGAATAGTCTACAAAGATTCTATTTTGTGGGGATAAGAAAAGCATGATAGTAGATTTGGAAGCACATCAATCATTGCCCAAGTATTAGCACCTGGGAGCCAAATTCAGCCTTGTAGTTACCGTAGTCATCCATTTGTTCAAGGTGTACAAATTCCTTCAAGGCAAATAGCCAGGCAGAGCCACCACTCAAGCCACCTTGTACATAAGTGCGAACTGGTAAACATTTTGCGGGGGCTGGAATTTGTTTTGTACTTATCTACAAGGATGGCGTATCTGGTTAGCTGCATTCAAGAACAGCATGCTTTTAAAAAGGATGCTCTCTAGACTATTTTTTAAGTCTTCACCTTTTATCAGTTCTATCAGTTCCTGCTTCCCAGACAGTACACAAAGTAAAAGTGCTTATATAGCAGCTGGAGAACTTGTTTACCCTATAGTTTCCGATACCACAAAGCATCTGAGGTTAAAAACATGTTTTCCATACACTTCATTACAACAACAATGAAGGCAGTGTGGTGCTACTGCTAACCCAGAGCTGAACAGCAACACAGTCATATCTGCAGACATGCACATTCTTGACCACAGCCCTTTACAGGTTTGTAATTCATAATTAATACCCCCAATGAGAAACAATCACTTTTGTCAAAGCCCTAAAGCTACAACAAGCTAATTACTAATAAAAGCTCTACAGTCTCAGTTAAGCTTTGGGAATGTCGCTAGGCACAGCAAATAGCCCAATGGTGAGCAACGTTTAAATCCTCCGGACCTTCTGGTAAATATTCTATAGTTTTATATTTTCCCTTCCCCCTCTGATTCCAGAGGCCTCGTGTTAGGCACAATCATTTACCCTGTAAGCACCGCGATAGAGAGAAACCCTATATAACCCAAGCACACGATTAGCTACAACCTGGGTTCACCACCGAGACCTATGCATGAACCAGAAGGTCACAGCTAGTTCAATTTTAATTTTTACATAGAATTGCATGAATTTGGTGAATAATGCACCACAAGCTGGGACTCCCTCAGTAATATTAACTGTCATCACAAGATTTACTTTCAAGTTGCAAAACTGAATTGGCCCAATGCAGGCAACCTGGGTCAATTACAAACATTCAATAAACACAGGGCAAAACAACAGTCAGAACAGGTAACCCCATCCAGATGTTTTAGAGTACCTTTAACTACTTCTCACTACTGGTGCACTCCATATAAATTTTTTAAAAATCAGACTTGGATTCAGCATTTTATGTTGATTTTCAGATAAAGCGAGGAAACACATTGGAACTGGCAGTTTGAGTATCTTGTCTGGCAAAGAAGCAGTGGTTTCTATTTCCATTTGTTTCCAAGTCAAAATGTATTATTTTGAGAAAGTGAACATTGCCTAGAAGAATTCCATCTTAATCACACTTAGAGTGCCATACACTCAGCTGCCATTCACACAAGTATATCTTCCTTAAAGAAGAGGAGAAATTAAGCGGCTTTCAGGCATTAGGAATGAAGAAATACTACTATGTACAGTACACCCATCAAACCTATGCAAAACCTTTCCAGGATCTGCTTGAAGAGGATTTCTGAGGTTTAATCTGCAAGCTAGATCTGGAAAATGTTCAAAATTTGCCTCCAAATAATTTGAACTATCAGAGGCCAGTTTAAAGTTGCTACCATAGTTGCTTTTTTAAAAGCTAGAAGTAGACTGTATTGTTTGCAAGCTTAGAGACCTGTAGCACACTTATGTATAAATAGCTTATCCTCATTTAAGGACAATATTGTCTACCAAAGTGTTTTCTATCCTCCTCCTCCTCCTCCTCCTCCCACCTTTTCTCCAATACTGGCTCAAGGTGGCAATTTTATGTCTAAAATTTCTACCCCACAGTTCTACGCAATACACAAGGCAGCGTACAGCAAAAAAAAAACAAAAAAAAACCAACTACAACCCTGAACACAACAGTCAAATTAACAGCCAAATCTCAAGACTAAATGGGCAGAGGCAAGAAGCAGACTCAATCTAGGCAAGATGTAGGTACTGTTTAAAGGGTAGTTTGCCCAGTTAAGTGTTGTTCAACCAGTTTTGGATGTGGTTGCACTCCCCTTAAAGCAGGGATAGGCAGCTTAACCTACCTCACAGGGTTGTTGTGAGGATAAAATGGAGAGGAGGAGGATTATGTAAGCCGCCTTGGGTTCCTTGCAGGAAAAAAGGTGGGGTATAAATATAATAAATAAATAAACCTGGTGCCCCCTGATGTTTTGGACTACAACTTCCAGAAGTGCCAGCCAGCATGGCTAATGGTCAGGGCTTATGAGAGTTGTAGTTCAAAACATCTGGAGGGCACCAGGTTGCCTACCCCTGCCCTAAAAGATCAGATTCATAGTTGGGGAGTGTTCTTAGATCCAGCATTGTTGCTTTTTAGGCACAAGTGCCTTTAGGGCATGGGTCCCCAATGCAGTTCCCACAAGGATTTACAATGGCACCCATGAAGCTCTCCACTCCCTGTCCCCTTCAACAATTAATTTTTCTTTAAAATCTTGAAAAACATTAGGGCACCAGGTTCTCCTTCCTGTTCCTGAACTTGCTGCTGATCAGCTGTTTGGCTAGCTAGGAAGAGAAGGAAAGAGTTGCTTCCTGGCCCTGCCCAATCCTCTTCTGCCCACAAACATTTCCCCTTTGATCTCTCTCCCCCTCCCCACTCCCAGGCTCTAGAGTCGCTATTTCTCTCACCCAACTCCTTTCATTGTTATTTTTCTCCCTTCCCCATCCCTAGCCCTTCTTCTTTCTTTCCCTTCCTAGCCCCTAGCCCTGCTCAGTCTCCCACTCACCCCTTTATTTCACTGTTTCTCTCCACTCCCAGCCTCTAGCCCCCCCACACACACACATCTTTACCACCACCACCACCAGCCTCTAACCTTGCTCCTTCTCTCCCCTCTACCCCTTTGACTGGCTATTTCTCCCTCCCAGCCTCTATCCTCTCTATTTCTCTTCCCACCACATCTTTCCCTCGCTGTTTCTCCCCCTCCTAGCCTCTAGTCTTGCTCTTTCTCTCCCCTCTGCCTTCCTATTTCTCCCTCCCTCCCAGCCTCTAGCCTTGCTATTTTGCTCCTCCTCCACCTCTTCATCTTGTTTCTCCCCCATTCTAACCTCTCACTTTGCTATTTCTCTTAATACTTCCTTCTCCTTCCCAGTCCCTTAGCCTTGCTCTTCCCCTCCCTCTCAGCCCTTAGCCTTGCTCTTTTTTTCTCCCTTCCCAGCCCCTTCTCTCATTCTTCACATATATATATACACACACACACACACACACACACACACATACACACACAAAAAGAACCTTCCCAGGCAGGGGCTCTGATGGCAGAGGAGGAAGTAGGAGTGCCAGGTGGGGAACTAAGTGGCTGAGGCGGGGGTTGAGGTACAGAAAACTTTTTCTTTCTTTTTTGGGGCTGAGGAAAGTTTGTGTGTGTGGATAGGATGAACAGAGCAATCCTATGTAGGTCTATTCAGAAGCAATTCCCATTGAGTTCCATGTAAGCATGGCTTACATGGCTGCATGCGGCTTCTGTGGGATCAAGTATGTAGATTGGCTTTGGAGTTCAGACCCTTCCTCTTCATGTGTGAATTACTTGTCTTTTGATTAGCCAGGCCCCCATGACAGCCATTATGTGACTAGACACCCCCCCCATGGGAATCATTTTTAGTACAGTTTCTTAAATTCCCAAATATGCCCACAAGTCCAAAAAGGTTGGGGACCCCTGCTTTAGGGTATCAGAGACTTTTATCAGCTTTTGCTGATATGCCACAACCCTATAGTCTGAACCTATCTGGACAGTGATAGCCTTGTGAGAATTATCCACGCTCTGGTATCCTCCTAGTTGGATTACTGCAAAGTGCCGTACAAGTGGCTGTCTTTGAAAACTATCTGGAAATGACAGCATATACAAAATAGAGTGGTGCAGTTATTAATAGGGATTGGTAGATATGATAACATCACACCAGTGCTTGGTAATCTGCACTGACTTCCAGTCTGTTTCCAGGCCTAATTCCAAGCAACGGTATTAGACTTTAAAGTTCTAAACAGCTTAGGGTAAATTTAGTCGAAGGATCGTCTCCTCTTGTGTATACCTGCCTGGTCCTTAAGATGTTCAAAGGCCCTTTTCCAGGTGCCCATGCCAATCAATGAGAGCAGGGTGGTTACCAGGGAGATGGCCTTTTCAGTGGTGGCATCCTGGTTATGGAATGCACCCCCACCGGAGAATTCCTGGGGCCAACATTGTGGTCTTTTGTGTGCCAGGTGAAGACCATTTTTTATTTCCCCAACATTATTTAGTTTTTTAGCCTTTCAGTTTTTGGTTTTTGTGCATTTTACATCTTCGGCACGAATTACTTTCCCCTGTGCTGTTTTTTCCCCATTGATTTTTGTGCTGTTTTGTGCTGATTTCATGCTGCTTTTCTGATGTTGACTATACCAATAATGTTTTGATATTATTTTATTATGTTTGAATCTTATTGATTTAAAACTTTGGTAAACAGTGTAAAGGACTTTGTTGATGGGTGGTATAAAGACCTTGTTAAAAAAATAATTTAAAATGTTATTCTGAAAAAGGTCACTGAAATAAAATAGTCTTCACTTCAGCAATGGGGCCAAACATGGGCTTCCGGTGGAGAAAAAATGGCAACTTGATGCCTCCTCAGGGGGAAGAATCAGCCCGGCTTAAAAAATCCATTTAAGAAGCTTCTTAGCTGATAAATCTCCTGGAATTAAAAGGATGATTTAACAGCGATTCCCAGAGTATCTCTATAGGCTCCATCTCTGAGTGTGCTGCAGTAACGTAAGTTCTTGCAGTCTCCCCCGTGGGGGGGGGGGAGTCCTGGAGTGTGGGAGATAACTTGCTGGTGGCCATGGCTGAAGCTCTTAATTAAGGGCACGAAGTTCGTCAACTCCATTTCTTAAAGATTTTATTGCCTATTTGGAACAAAGAGAGATTTTATCTACAATGAAGTTGAAAACTCCCTACAGGGAAGTAATCTTTCCATTATGCTTTTTTGCTAACAGGCTATTACGGTCAATGAATGGTCAAAATGGTTACACAATAAAAAAAAATTTAAGCTGGCTGATCAATTGTTGAATAGATTTCATGCTGTTGAGAGAAGATTACTTCAGAAGCTGGATCATTTAGAAGTGGTTATTTCTCACAAAGTTGAAGATTTCTATAGCTCCACAGGGCGGGCATTTGAAGAGTTGGAGAAGACAGAACGGAACACTGATAAGGCTGGAATGTCGGAGCAGAAAATGGCTGTGCTGAACAGAGGAGTTGAATCGGAAGAGAATGCTAGAGAGAGAGATGTGGCTTTGCTGGAACAGAGAGAAGGGGAAAGCGGTTTGAGGCTTGGAGCTTCTTCAGAGTTTGTGTTACTAAAGGGTGTACTGGATCGGCTGGTTAATGAGAAAATACTGGATCGGGTTTATTGGCAGTGCCTTCCCATTGGGCTGGAAGCTGACGGAAAGAAGAAGGTGGTTTTCTTACTTTAAAATTCGAGCAGAAAACTTATGTTTTTGACAGGGGGAAGAGTATTTAATGTTACTTATACTTTGTTGTGGAAAAATCAGAAGTCCATTCTAGTTTAGTTTTTTTTTGTTTCTGTATTGTTTCTCTGTTTTTTGCTTTTTATGTCTGTTGGGGTTTGTTTTGCTTTTCTTTCAAAATAAAAGATATGACAAAGCAATGGGGCCAAGCATACCCATCCTGAGAAGTTATTCCAGATCTTCTGGATGCCACAACCAAAAATGCCCCTCTCAAGTACCCAGGTACTGCTATACATCCAATAGTGTGGGGACCCAAAGATGTGGAACTATCCAGGGAGTTTAGGATCTTGAAATTAAGATTTCTGACCATACAAACTATTTTTTGTTTTAGTTTATTTTTAGCAAATGATGAAAGACTGCTCATGTAATTAAACTAAAATAAGTTAAAGAGCCCTCTTTGGAGTAACACTAGAAGCTACCAAGGGCCAAACTGGATGTGACATTTGTCATGTACTTTGGCATTGTGCAGCTGATTATTGTTAAGCTAAAAGCGGCACATGGAGGCCCTAGCCAGACTGGGACCATGGCATGGTGGGGAAGGCCCTTTGCCCCTGCAGAGGTTCTGATCAAAATCACCCCCTCCACCACATCACAGCCCCAAGCCAGCTCAGCTTCCCCAGCAAAGAAGTTGGTGAGGAAAATTTGGGAACTGCAGTGTTTGGGAGGGAAAGGTCCCTTTATTTCCTCCCTCCCCCCTGCAAAGAAGGAATTACTGGAGCAGGAAAAAGCAGGGCAAGGGAACAGTCCTTTCGCCTTTCCTTCCCCCATTAGTTCATTCCATCCCTCCCGCACTGCAAAAGTTCTAGGAGAAAACACTTGGATACATAATGCTAACCTATATAGACTGTTTACCCAAAGCAGTAGTGTTGTACTTACGTTTTCAGCCCCTCCATATCACAAAGGCAGAAGAGAGAGTGAAAACCCAATGGAATAAGATAGATTGATCAGCAGTCGCTGGGGAAGATAAACCATGATGTCATAATCCTGTCAGCCAATTAGGGGGCATTTTCAGTCTCCACTATAGCGAGGGCTACATTAAAGTATATTTTCTTGAATCAATACAGTAATGATTCCTGTTTACCTACTGAGTAACTGAATGCAATTATGGGAATGATTCTGCAATCTGAGAATTAGGAGAAAATTCCAATGTTTTTCCTTTATTATTTATTTATTTGTAGTATTTATATACTGCTAAATATAATAAAATCCCTAAGCAGTTTACATATAAATATTAAAATCACATTTAAAATACAATTTTAAACATCGCCCAGAGTAGTTGGGTTCTGGCTAGATGGGCGATCTAGAAGTACAATAAATAAATAAATAAATAAATAAATAAAAATACAGAGCAGTACAGGCAGTAAAATGGAGCAGCATGATTAATTTAATTAAGAGCCAGGGAAAACCTTGGTGAACAAGTATGTTTTCAGGAGGTGTTTGAAAGATGCCACATTTTTTGCCTCCTGAACTGCATGAGGGAGAGTTTTCCAAAGGGTGGGTGCCGCTACCGAGAAGGCTTGCAGTTGAGGTATTGCACAGCAACATTCCATTAATTTCTGAATGACCAGCAAGACCTCCTCTGAAAATCTTAAAGGTTGGCTGGGTATATATAAGGGAAGGTGGTCTGCTAGATATCCTGGTTCCAAGTTGCTTAGGGCTTTGTATGACAATAACATAACTTTGAACATGGCTTGGTAGCTAATAGGCAACCAGTGCAGTTCTTTTAACACAGATCTTATGTGTGCATAGCTGGGTGTCCCAGTGAGCACCCTAGCAGCTGCATTCTGCACTAGCTTCAGCTTCTGAACCAGGCCCATGGGCAGCCCCATATAGAGCGCATTACAGTAGTCTAATCATGAGTTTGTAATGGGCGCTCTGGGCCACCAAGGTCACCTGGGTTTCTAGTGACAGATATGGATGCAGGACCACCCCCAAACTACGAACCTGCTCCTTCAGAGGGAGTGCAACCCCATCCATAACAGGCAAATAGCCCAATTCCAGGACTTGGGAACTGCCAACACAGAGTCTCTGTCTTATTGGGATTCAGCTTATTAGCCCTCATCCAAGCCATAACTGCATCCAGGGACCAGTTCAGAACATGCACGGCCTCTCCTAATTCAGATCTCACAGAGAAATAGAGCTGGGTGTCATCAGTGTACTGATGAGACCTTGCCCCAAATCTCCTGATGACTGCTCCCAATAGCTTCATATAGATACTAAATAACATTGGGGACAAGATGGTGCCCTGTGACACCTCACAGTTCAGCTACCATAGGGCCGAGGTGCAGTATTCTCTGGAACTGACGCCACAAGTACAAGTTGAACCACTGTAGGATGGTGCCTCCAACTCCCAACTCATGGAGGTAGTCCAGGAAGACACCGTGGTCAACAGTATCAAAAGCCACTGAGAGATCCAAAATAAGTAACAGGTTCACACTCCCCCTGTCCCTCTCCTGAAGAAGGTCATCCATCACAGTGACCAAGGCTGATTCCATCCCAAAACCAGGCCTGAATCCAGACTGGAATGGATCTTGATAATCAGTTTCATTCAAGAGTGCCTACAGCTGAAACGCCACCACTCTCTTGAGCACCTTACTCAGGAACAGGGTGTTTGTGACAGGAAGATAGTAGGCACAGATCTCTGGATCCAGGGAGGGTTTTTTCAGGAGTAGTTGCACCACTGCCTCCTTCAAGGCAAGAGGGATCAAACCATCACACAATGATGCATTCACCACTTCCCCGATACATCCACTCAGTCCCCCATGGCTAGCTCGAATAAGCCATGAAGAGCAAGGGTCAAGAGAGCATGTGGTGGGTCGTACAGATGCAAGCGTCTTGTCCACATCTTCAAACTCCAAAAACCGAAATTGATCCCACAAAACAGGATAAGACAATACTAGACACCTCAACAGACAATGTATCAAGAGCAGTGTTCAAGTCAGCATGAAGGTGAGCAATTTTATCCTTCAAGTGTCTTGCAAACTCATCACAGCAGGCATCCAAGGGTTCCAAAGCTCAGCTGGATGGCTACTCAAGGATGTGATGGAGGAGGCAAAGTGATCCTTCTTTGCTGCCTTCACAACCACACAGCAGGCATGATAATACGCTCTTACGTGTGCTCAGTCACCTTCATGACGAGTCTTATGCCACTTATGCTCCAGCCATTTTCTGACCTGTTTCATTGTCTAGAGCTTCTCAGTAAACCAGGGAGCCTTCCGGGCTCCCCAATGCTGAAAAGGACACTCCGGAGTGATTGTCTCAATGGCCCGTCACACTCACAGTATGACAAGAGCCTTGACAGAATCGCCGGCTCTGGCTACTGAAAAATGTTTTTATGTTTTAATACAATGACCAACACATGCACCCTGTCCTCAGTCATTCTTACTGTAGATGCATTCTAGAAACCTGGGTACATGCATTGGTGAATTGGCTTCTTACATACTATGGGCCTACTCTATTTCTCTCAGCACAGTGCAAAAAAAGAGCAGTTAAAATAGTCTTGCTGAAGGCCATGAATGCAGTGAAAAACCCACCAATGTCAATCCAGTACAATAAATCAAAGTTATCTTATGCAGTGTCTATATTATTTAGAGGGAATAAGAAATTCAGGACAAAAAAGGTTACAGATTAGATGTAATTTGGTCCCGTCCCGTCCCCCCCGAAAAGCAAGTCCATCACTTGTTTATCAATTTTTATTCCAGCCAGTTCCTGGCATTAGCAACTATGATTTCACCTCAGCCAGGACAAGTTTGCATAGTCTAAACTTGAGCTCAGAAAGAACAGTCTGGTGCCACTTTTTAAATGTTTGCCTTTTAGAACAGCATCATGTTTCTGACTCACATTCTGCTTGTAGCTCATTACAACTTGCCTCAAAATCCTTCTCTGGATTGCAACAACCATACTTTCCTTCATTTTGTACTGTACACCCCAACTTCTGCAATAAAGAAACTGAAATTCTGTGCCCAGAAGACTCAACTTTTACATTCATAATAAAATATGCACCTTATATGAAATCTTTGCAAATGTGCTTATTTCGTATCAAGTTGCTCAATTTCTGTTTATACTTTGAACACAATATCAAGCTTTTGCAAAGTTCCTGTTTTTTCTAGTAAGTGGTATGGTGGCAAGGTGAGAAATGTGAGCCGCAGTGCAAGTGCAGTAAGGAAATCTTTCTAGAGGCCCTATGCCAAGAACATAAGCTTAGTCTCCTAGACAACTGAACCTCTGACATCACATATTCAACATCTACCACCACATCAATGAAGACACACTCAGGGATCCTGTGCCAAATTCAAGATTCTCCCAGAGGCAGAACAGCCTGTCCTCATTGCTATACTTTAATCATATGTCTCTCTAATCAACTGTGTACCTTACAACATATTGTAGTATATACTTTTCACCACTTACTTAGGTAAAACACTGAAGTATTTTGATAGATGTGTAAAGATCTCATAAGGCTGAAGAGTATTTTCATACTCCAAATTTTACAAATAATTTTTCGAAACTAAAAAAAAAGTAAATGTATGCAAATTCAGCTAGCTTGGAGATTAATTCTAATCAAGATGTAACAATATTTGGAGTTTGTAAATGCCTAGAACTCCTGTAGATATTAAATAAATGGCTTTCATAGTCCCAATTTAAGTATTTGGGAAGTGAGCCCTCCTAGTCCTAAACCAGGTTAAGTGACAATTCAGTCTGGGAAATTAGATCCTGATCCAGATATATTCATGTATTAAAGAAGTACAACAGAAGGTCTGAAGTTACATCTCTGCTTCTGCTTAGAGCACGCCAGCACTTTGTTACTGGTCTGTTAGTTTAATATAAATCCTGCCTTTCCATTTAAAATACATTAACAGTTGTTTAAAAATAATAATGCATACAACAAAATAAACATCAAAAGGCAAAAAAAGCAGTAAGATGAAAACAGACATTCATTTTGTATTCTTCCACAAGCAAAGCACCTAAAAACTTGGTGATGGCTTCTGAAAATTTTATTCTAATGCCAAGGAATTTACTTTTTTCTTTTAAGCTCTCCTGCCCAATGGTAATCCAATCATAGATATGTACAGTTGCAATGAGGCACGGTCACTCAATGTAACTAGAGTGACAACCTATGCAAAACAAGTAGGTCCATCATATTTTATACATAGTATGGAGAAAGTAGATAGGGAGAAGTTTTTCTCCCTCTCTCATTAATACTAGAACCTGGGGTCATCCAGTGAAACTGAATTGTGAACTGAACTGAATTCAGGACAAATTAATGTACTTCTTCACACAGTGTTAGATTATAGAATTTTCTACCACATGATGTAGTGATGGTCACGAATTTGGACAGCTTTAAAATGGGATTAGACAAATTCATAGAGGATAAGACTACTGTATAAACGGCTACATGTCATGATGGCTATATATTACCTCTAGTATTAGAGGCAGTATGCCTCTCAATACCAGCTGCTGAGGAACACAAGCAGAAGGGTGCTACTGCACTCATGTCCTGCTTGTAGGCATAAGCATCGTATTTGTCACTGTGGGAACAGAACGCTAGACTAGATAGGCCTTTGGTCCGATCCAACAGGGCTCTTATGTACTATTCTTTTACAGTGCTTTGTTTTCATATCGGTATCAAGTTGCTTTGCAGATCTGTTGCAGATCCTTCCAAACAGGAGAAATTATAAATCATAATGGCTTTCATAGCTGCTTATCAGTGTTTTATAAAGCTGCTTATCAGTGTTACGGTAATCGCACACAAAGAGGACTATAATTGCTATTGGTGGCCAAATACCTTTAATATGTAGAGTAAATTGATCGACAGTACATATTCCCTCATGATCCCTCTTGATCTAACTTTGCATTATAAAAACATTTTGCACAATGTCACTGTGCTATATCTAGCATTGGTAATCGCTGCTGGTGTACCAGGATTGAATCCTACTCAGGACCGGTGCAGGGCTGTTTGGCGCCCTAGGCCAAATTATATTTAGCGCGCCCCCCCTCTCGTGCCGTGGGGGGGCTCCGGAGCAAAGCAGCCTTGCTCTGCAACCCCCCCGCGCCGCCGCCGCCACCACCACCTACCTTCCCCCCCACCCGCTGCTGGCTGCTGGTGCCGCCGCCGCCTCCGACGCGACGGGACCCCCGCGCTTTTTTTTTTTTGCCGGGGAAACCAGGGCTGGTTCCTCACGCCAAAACAACGCCGGCGGGGCTCTGGAAACGACGCGAAGGTAGGTAGGGTGGGCGCGCGGGTGGGTGCGGGCGGGCGGGCGGGGGGGAGGTGCGGCGGCGGCGGGCGGGCGGGGAGGTGCGGCGGCGGGCGGGCGGGCGGGCGGGGAGGTGTGGCGGAGGCGGCAGGCGGGGCAGGAGCGCGCCGGCGGCAAGGAAGGAGCGGAGCATTTCCGCCCTCTTCCGCCACGCACCCTAGGCAGCCGCCTGGGTCTGCCTAGCAGTAGCGCCGGCCCTGATCCTACTACTGTGCTGACACACCATATTGGACTGGTTTGGGATGCCAGCGCAATGCCATGAGACATTGCTTTCCGGCCTTCCCAAAATATTTTATGCTGATATAGAAGTATACAGCACTGGAACTTAATTAGTACATTTGCTTAATCAGCTAGTGCCACAAAACAGACATCCCTTCAGAGTACTGTTACAGTGAGATGTGTTGAAATATAAACTGTTACCTAATAATTCTAACAAAAGAAATATAAATGGCTAAACTTATAGGTTGGCTCCAGACGAAGTTAGTAGGCCTTAGTTCTCTTTAAATCAATGCAGCTTAAATCATGACTAACTTGTCCCATTGATTTACATAGGACATACGTAAGTGCAACTAACTTAAGTTTGGATGCAACCCATTATACATCATATATAATCATAAAAGAGGATGTGTGTCCATCTGTCTGTCAGTGCCACAAGACTGTGAAACCTAGACACCTGAAATTTGGCATGCATACTAAGGGAATCCTAGTGGTGCGCACCTCAGGGTTATTTGGTTTTTTAAACATATTAATTTTAATTAACTGAGGTGTGTCTATGTGCTTCAAGCCAGCAGTACCATTGTCAGTCACTAGATGGCAGATGTCCCTAACCAACACATAGCTTTACAGTCAACAGTTTGAAGCTAGGGGGGAGTAGTCTGAGGCACATACGCCTGCCCCCCCTTGTTGTGGGGCAGCTCCCCATCAGGGGAATGGAGTGGGCAGACCACTCTTTCAGGGAGCTATACAGATGCACCATGGAAGCAGCTGTGCCAATGGCACAAGTGGGCATGGCTACACTCAAATGGGGCATACACAATTTGTCAAACTCTGACAGCTATGTAGGTTTGCTTGAACACTTTGCTATATCAAACTAAGAGCTATTCCAACCCATGCAAAGCTGGGTCCATTCACTGGTAGTTAATATAAACTACCTACAACAAAGACTGTCAAAAGGTAGGGCAGGAAAATGATGGAAATGTTTGTGTAGTATTCATTTTGCATAAAATTCTTAATTCAGCTGCTAGATGTGGAATTTCCCCCTCAAAGGAGAAGAGATCAGCAGTGCAATCCTATGCATGCTTAGTTGGAAATACATCTCACTCTATTCCAGTGATGGCGAACCTTTTTGAGCCCGAGTGCCCAAACTGCAACACAAAACCAACTTATTTATTTCAAAGTGCCAACACTGCAATTAAACCTGAATACCGAAGTTTTAGTTTTAGAAAAACAACTCATACAGTTGTCCGAACTAATTAACACCTTTTGTCTTTAAAGAAAAACACAATAACAGAGCTTTCAATGATACAAACAGTTTTTTGTTGGGGAAAAAATCAACTAAAAAAATTATTATAGTACTACATGGTACACATAGCCTGAAGGGAATTTATACAAACTTATTAAATAATTAGGCACATGTATTTTTGGATAAGGGATTCTCAACTTGTAATATGATTATATGCCAGACTGAAATTGTATGGGGCAAGCTTTACTCCGGGTCCTTTCCCTGCTTCTACAGGTGTTGGATTAGTAAAAGTAAAGTCAACCTGTACTAGGATGAGCAAGATAAACAAGAAAACTAGACGTGCTTAACACATTTTAAACACTTTATGTCTTGGACTGCAAACACTGCATTAGGTAAAAGTTTGCATTGGGCATCCTTTTGCACAATTAATGTGATTTTTGCTATTGCATGCATGCTGATAATTTGTCAAACCTTGGCTCATACTCCGTTAGTTTGAGAGCAACACATGCAGCGCTCAGGTCAACTGTTAGGGCTTTACATCCAAGCCATGCTCTGTGCATCATTCTTCAAAATCTTTTAAATGTGATAACAATGTAAAAAGAATTCTGTAACAGGAATTCTAGAATAAAATCATTCTGTTCCACACTGTGAGAAAGAACAAGATCCTTAGTGTTTTGCAGAAGGGGACGGTCTTTTCGCGATCTGGTGACCAATGGCTTGAGTGACCACAGAGAGGTCCCTGCGTGCCAGCTGTGGCACCCGTGCCATAGGTTCGCCATCACTGCCAATAGAGGTTACACTCTTATAATTGTACATAGGATTGCAACCTACGGTAATCCTCCTTAAGCCTAATTGTTTTGATCCTAAATTCCTTAGGTCACTGAAGGAAAATCTGTTGTGAACTCTGTTCTGCAAATTCAGCAAAATACTGCTCAACTGAGAAACTTAATTTTGTTACAAATATTTTGTAAAGTTTCATCGAGAATGCAGGTATCTTTGGATTCTCCAAATAATTTAGTAGCAGAGAAAGAGCATAGATATGATGGTGAGAAACATTCCATCAATAGGGATTCCTAATTTACAGTTCCCTTTAGGAACTTGAGCTGCAAACTATTTGAAGCAAGCGGTAGTTTTCAGCATTATTTCAGCCAATTAGGTCATTACATTTTCTAGGAGAGCTTAGCAGGACTTTAAAAATGAGCTAATCTTGTTTGAAATGCACACAGTGGTACAAAACAGTCAGAACCTGCATAAGAACAGATGGTTTTGCCACCTTCTTTTTGCAAAATATTCTTTTGAAATAAGAGATATTAAAGAATTTTCCAGGGCAAGAGAATTGGGACAAGGTTTCACATAAGGCTTGGCTCTTGAGGCAAGAGTTTAACTGCTATTTGTCCACTAGAAACAGAAATCTGTTAAGTGTAAATATTAATTCATGACGGGTCTGCAATATTTCCTACAGATATAGTGATTGGAATTTCAGGGTACAGTCATGCCTTGGATTGAGAGCATAATTCGTTCCGGAAACGTGCTTGTAATCCAAAACACTCTTATATCAAAACGAAATCCCCAAAAAAAATTTGTACAGAGATTTTTAATCTAAGCCATACTACAGTACTTGTATTGCAAGACGTGTGTGTCTTCATTGATGTGGTGGTAGATGTTGAATATGTGATGTCAGAGGTTCAGTTGTCTAGGAGACTAAGCTTATGTTCTTAGATGAGTGTGTCTTCATTGATGTGGTGGTAGATGTTGAATATGTGATGTCAGAGGTTCAGTTATCTAGGAGACTAAGCTTATGTTCTTGGCATAGGGCCTCTAGAAAGATTTCCTTACTGCACTTGCACTGCGGCTCACATTTCTCACCTTGCCACCATACCACTTACTAGAAAAAAAAGGAACTTTGCAAAAGCTTGATATTGTGTTCAAAGTATAAAGAGAAATTGAGCTTGTATATCAAGTAAAAATTTTTAATAAATATTTAAAAATTTGCTTGTCTTGCAAAACACTCTCAAACCAAATTACTTGCAATCCAAGGTATTACTGTATTTCAAAAGCTTTTTAAAACACTGATGTTTAAGGGGCATGCAGAATTACTTTATTATAAACTCAGCAACAGGGGGCACAATCACATTGTGCCAATTCCCAAATTACATTTTTATGTATTCGTGTATACAGGTCCACACTCGCACACAAGGATGCAAGCGTGTGCACTTTCTCATTTCAGTGCACTCCTCAGGAAGCATGGCAAATAGATTTTGGCACCATGGCCTACTAGCACAGCTCTCTAGAAACTAACAGCCAACAAGCTAGCAGTCTACCTGTAAAATAAGTATGTAAAATTTACTCTGGCCTAACTCGATCCAACATGGATGGACAGTTAAGCAGTGATTCTGTTGTCATGCTCCATTCAGACATTATTGGAGCACCATGGTTGCTTCTTTCTTGTCGCTGGATTGCATAACACTTTAAGTAATGTTTTAAGGACAGAATTACCAGGATGATGTTGGCTTATATGATAACCAAATCAGCACTGGATGGGAAGTGGATGGGATGGGGGAAGAATGCTGGACATGGGTATAACCTATGTAGGCAGCTTATCTCTAGTGATTCCATCCTTCAAAAAATACCAGAGAAACATGAGATCTAGCCACACAGAAGTGAAAACATGCATCTCTGGTAAAGTATGAAACAGGCCTATGAGGAAACGGTGGTAAGATGAGCCACATAAACACCAACTGGCACACCATTACTCACAGGGAGCACAGCCATGACTGCTGTACTACACAGCTGAGAAAAGTCATTAGGAAGTAACATGGCTAACTGAGTAATGCAGTATTCAGGGGGTACTTCCTACATGACATTTTCTCACATAGAGAGATTATCTCTGTGGAGAGGGAAACATGAACATTAGCATCTGTTACTTCAGTGTGACTGCTTGGAAAAGCAATAGGTTAAGAGTAATGTACAGTCAACACAGTGGATCCTCTGGCTGGGGACTCCATTCTACCTGAATGATCCAACATTTTATGAGTTTATACTTAACTGTGTTAGTGGACAGAGTATTAAAAGCCCAATCTCATAAAACTGGCAAGAGAAAATACTATGAAATCCAGCAGAGGGCATCTGAACTCAAACTAATTCAAAGGAGAAACTAATTAAAAGTAGAGGCATAAAGTAGAGGCATAAAGTATTAAGCATAATAATTAATGAAGTTAATTCATCAGCAAAACATTTGAGAAGTCTTATCCATAACCACAGAGAAATTCACCATTTCTTGTGAAATTCATCAACCACATACAGTAATACCTTGGATTGCAAGTAACTTGGTTTGAGAGCGTTCTGCAAGACAAGCAAATTTTTAAATATTTATTTATTTTTTACTTGATATACAAGCAACGTCTTGCAATACAAGTACTGTAGTACGGCTTAAATTAAAAATCTCTGTACAAATTTTTTTGGGGGGATTTTGTTTTGATATAAGAGTGTTTTGGATTACAAGCACGTTTCCGGAACGAATTATGTTCTCAATCCAAGGCATGACTGTATCAGCTAAAATAGACCAAAACAGGATGATATAAATCACAGGCATACTGACTAGCCAAATAGCTTTCCAAATTTCAAAGTGCTACACAGAGTTCACTATTAAACAGCATAGACATTGAACAATACACACTTGAAGACAAATCAATGTTTTAAAAAGTCTTAAATGGAAAATATTTGGGCTGCTAATAAATCTCTTAAAGGTACAGAAGAATAACTACAAATAATTTTTCAGTGAACAAGTCCTCAATAAAAATCCTCACAAGACATTTTTGCTGAGGTGCTCTTTGTAGTTAAATAGGCCTTCCCACTAAACCAGCTGAATATAGTAAGGATAATTAATTTGTCTAGATGGGAATTGCTAAATCACTAAATATAGTGATCCTTTCTAAATATAGAGAGGATCCCCGATTAAACTGAACTGAAGACAAGAGTATTTAACAAAAACAGATAGTTTGAGTTCTATTCAATCCCTGGTTAACAAAGGTACAGAAAAGTTGACCTTCCTCCCTTGCCTTGGTTTGATAGTCTCATCTGAAGCCAGGAAAATATTTTTTCTTAACACAAAATTGAAGCAATTTTAAGTCTTGCACCACAGGAATGAAAATGAAAGGGGGGGGGGGGAGTCACTAGTCTGGAGCCAAGAGCTCTGCATGTGGTCAAATTAAATATCAAGTTTAATTTTGCTTTCATGGGTTTTAGAAACAGCAAGGGGCAGGATTTGCTTTAATTGGGATTTCTAAAAATAACACTCACCTATACAACTAATGCACTTCAACAGTTCTGCCAGATCAAAAGCTAGTTAAGTAATAAAGTAAGCATAGTCAGTAATTAGAACGTAGAAGACAGGAGATCAAGCTCTCTTCCGAACAGGCTCACATTGACCAACCTCTGGAAAAAGTGCCTTAATGTATAAGAATTTCATTCCTGTTCACAAATCATGAGAACATGACCCATTTGCAACTCTGAATGTGAGCAGGAATGCAATTCTCAGAAATTGTTTGCAATTTCTCAAACTTGTGTTTGCATTCAAAAGTGTGCACTTGTGCAAATATACACTTCTGAAAATGTGCATATGCACACTTACACAAATGTGAACTTGTGCAAATCCACATTTTCACACTTTAGCCTATGGGGGAATATGTGCATTTTCAATCAGGGAAAATGAACATTTAAAAAATGCATATATTTTTTAATTTCAATCCTCCATGGAATCAAAAGCTCGGATAAACCAACTCTGCAGTGTCCTCATGTGAAGACAAGCATAGTACATAACTGATGTCATCTCAGCCATCAATCCCAGGAGATGCTGGACATTCAGCACCATAGTATCAGTCTTGTCAATCAATTCCTCTGCTAGAGTAATTAAGGACCGAACTTGGTCCTGTGGAAGGAAGATCCGACCAACCTCTGAGTCAAGAAGCACCCCAATGAACTGGAACTTCTGTGTCAGCACCAAGTTAGACTTCTCTACATTTATGTAGAGCCCAAGAGTGTTGAGGAGACCACAAATTATGCTGATTGACCTAAGGAGCTCCCGCCTGGTAAAAACTACCAGCAGCCAATCATTGATGTAAGGGTAGACTTCTATGCCTTGAATCCTCAAGAAGGCAGTCACCACTGCCATGCACTTTGTGAAGACCCTCAGTGTTGTGGTAAGCCCAAAGGGCAACATATGAAACTCGTAAGCATTGGAACCAATGACGAAGTGGAGGAAGCAGTGGTAAGTCCTCTCAATAGTGATGTGAAAGTACGCATCTTTCAGATCAACCAACACAAACCAGTCCCCCTTGCAAAGCAGAGGAAGGATTGAAGGTAATAATACCAGACGGGACTTCTTGGGTGTGATGAAGGAATTCACTTCCCGGAGATCCAGGATCAGATGAAGTTCTCCATCCTTCTTCAGACCTGTAAAGTACCAAGAGTAGAAGCCATTGTGAAGCTTCTATCACCCCTTTTGCCAAGAGCGCTTCTACTTTGATCTGAAGCACTGGCAAGGGGGCCATCAGCCAGACAACACCAAGAGAAGGAAGGGCATTGAACTCAATCCTGTAGCCTCTCTGGACAACAGAGAGGATCCAAGAGTGTGATGTTATGCTGGTCCAGGCTGGCAGAAAAGAAGACAAGCAAGTTCCAAAGTTGAGACCAAGAGCAGAGGGACGAAATTGAAGTGAGGGGGTGGGGAGTCAAAGGCAACATTTGTTACCCCCTTCGCCTCTACCGCAGAGGCCTCAAAACATGGAGACTGAATATTGTTTCCTTGGTGTGGACGTTGGATGTCTATAAGCCTGCCCAGCTCCAAGCTGCTGTTGGTAAGGATACGAAGACGAACAAGTCCACCAGCACTGTTTGCACTGAGTGGGTGGTTGGCCCAACCTCATATGCCTGCATGGCATTTTTTGCCTTCTGTACACAGTCCATTGCCTCATCAGTCATCGCATTGAATAACCCTTGCCCATCAAAGGGTAGATCTTCAATATGGGATCAGGCTTCTTGACACAATCCCGCAGACCTGTCAGGCATCCCGTCTCAAAGCCACTGCAGCAACCATGGCTTTGGCATTGCAATAGACTTGGCGCCAAGAAGTATTAATCTGTTGCCTGGAGAAGCACATAGCCTCACTCTGGAAAACCTGGGCTAAGGGCACAATCCTCTACATGTTTAGACAGAAAAAAAGTCCTACAACTTCCAACATGCTGGCTGGCTGGGGCATGCTGGGAGTTGTAGGACTTTTTTCTATCTAAACATCCAGAGGACTGTGCCCTTAGCCCAGGTTTTCCAGAATGAGGCTATATGCCTCTCCAGGCAACAGATTTAGGGCACAATCCTATGCATGCTGTAGGACTTTTTTCTGTCTAAACACACATAGGATTGTGCCCTAAATCTCTCTTGTCCTCAGGAAGGTGATCAAATAAATTCCTCACTTTCTCCCACAAAAACAACTAATAGCAAGCCATCGGCACCGGTAGTTGGAAACCTTGAGTCTCAACGTGGCAGAGGAATAGATTATGCTGCCTATTAAATTTAATCGCTGACCTTCCTTGTCAACAGGGGATGAGTGGGACCTTCAACACTTTCCCTGAGAAGCTTCAACAATGACAGAGTTGGGAGCAGGGTGTGTGAAAAGAAATGCTGCAAGAAATACACGTTTGTGTGTGCATGGAAAAAAAGATGCACAGTAGCAGACTCTTGTTTTGCTGCAAAAGACTAAACATAGCTATCCCTCTAGCACTTGCTCAATGCTGACACTGGGCCGGTTTGCACAATCAAAATAAGCCTCCCTACAACAGTTCATGGGTTATTGGAGTGTTGTTTCCCCTTCCAACAAGCCATGCTGCCCGGGTTCAGACAACACAACAAGCCGTGCCAGGGAGGCGATTGTTGAAATTGTGCCTCACACGTGCTGTGATTTAAGTACGCCAAGATGGCTTATTTTGATCATGTGAACCAGGTCACTGACCTGGTTCACATGATCACTGCAGCCCACTGTGGCTTATTTAAGCCATGACAAGCCACGGTACCCACGGGCACCAGCTTGCATATTCAAGCCCCAGCTGTGGCTTGTCATGTCATCCGAAGCTGGGTGGCAGGGGTTGTTTGAGGGTTAAATGATGCTCAAATAACCCATGGTCTGTTGTAGGGTTGGCTCCAGATGACAGGAAAAACCACGGCAACCTGCCATCAGGGGATGGATATTCAAAATGGCCATCCACCATTTAATTGACTTAAATAAGGCACGGTGGGCTGCATGATCATGAAAACCAGCCCACTGTCTTAGGCTGAGGCCTGGAAAGAAGCATATTAGTTCACAAGTGTTATAGGTTCAAATTGATGCAAAAATACCTGCATAAGGAACTTCAGAATTTAATCCAGATGATAACTTTTTTGACAAGTTTAGGTCAAGCAAAAAAAAAAGTATAACAATGAACTGTGACAAGAGGTATAAAAAGGTAATTGATGTTTAAACTACCCTATAAATACATGAACAGAATCATGAGCCCCAAGCATATACAGATGAGTGAACTAGGCTAAAGAATTTCTCCAGGTGTGTCCCTACACCTGGAAAAGCAGGCTGATGATTACAAGGAAACTCTTTCAATATTAGGGACACTAGATTGTGGTGGAAGATATATGGATTCAACTGGAGCTCTCCAACATTCCTCCTGTGTTATCGGCACCCCAGTCCTAAACACAGTTTATTTCATTGGAATCATATTTTTAATATCTGTACTTCTCATCTGCAAAAAAAAATAGATTGACAGTTTCATCACTAGGATATACCCAACATTACTCAGAAGATAACAACTAAAAAGCCTGAAAAATGAATTGGATGAACCAGAAGACCAGCTTGATTAAAAAGCTTATCATCACATTACTAAATCTAATCCAAGCTATTAGACACTGAAATCTAGTTCTTTGTACAGTGGTTTAAAATAATTAATTGAGCTTGTATGTACAATACACATCTAATGTGAAACTAGTATGCTTGACAGGTCTCTCTATATATTTATTGTTTAGCCTAAAGGCTACCAAGAGTAAATTTTGATATTTGCTGATTGTACCATAAATTTCTCATAACCAAATTATTTCCTGTCAACAAGCACTGCAATATGAAAAACTGGGGGGAAAAAACAATGCAAAAAAACTAATGCAACAATTAAAAAATCAAGTAATCAAGTTACCTAGCTTGTCATCTGTTAGGAAATCTTCCTAAATTGAATACAAAGTATGACTGTTCAGCATTCATAAGTTATATACCGTAACTGCTGGGGGGGCCAGTTTCAAGTCCACCAAATGTTAACATGCTGGCCTTTCCGACCTGCTGGATGACTGTTTAGAGCTACCAAGGTCCAGCAGGTCCAGGTGGTCTCAACTTTTTCCCTTCGCAGTGGATTTGGATGGCTAGTCCCACTTATATTTTTGGAACACACCCACACTATTATGAGTTTCCCTGCTCCTTGGGGGGCAGGTTGAAATATGATGGCCCCTGTATGTTTATGAACTGCATAAAACAAGGTTGGATTATTTTCCTATTATGGTGATGTAATAATGTAAAGTTTTCCCAGCAGAACTTTATTTTCCATGCAGTTCCATGGGCCACAATCCTTCATCTTCTACACATGACAAAAAGTGAGTTGTCAGACAACACCGCCCAATCCCTTTCTCTAGTTCTATGCTTTTATCACACAGTTACTCCATGTCCCTGCTTTTCAGCCTACTTCCTACTATCAATCAGCTCTACCAAAGTGCCAAGTACTCTGGTTCTGTCATGTCTTGCCAATAATGTATGACTTTTCCGTGTCTCTGGAGTTATGAAGTTTCCCCCCCTTCCCTAACACTTTTCATTAATTCCCTTTTTCCTCTTCTCCCACCCCACCTCCATTGACACTTTATTTAAGTTCTTTATTTCCCGATCCAACCTCTTCTGCTCCCTTCTCCTCTCCACCTGTCTTTCCTGCTTCCTTACCTCCAGGGGCCCTCTTCAGGACATTTAAGGCTTTATAAGTCAAAACCATCATGTTAAATCAGACTTGGAAATGTACAGGCAGCTAGTACAAGCAGGCCAGAATCAGTGTTATATGTTTGGACCTTCCTATCCCCATTATCAGCAGCCCCATGAAGAGCACATTGCAGTAATCTAGCTTGGAGGTTACCATAGCATAGACTACTGAAGCTAAGTTATCCCTGTCTAGATAGGGATGTAACTGGGCACCCAACCAAAGCTGGTAGAAGGCACTCCGTGCCACTGAGGCCATCTGAACCTTAAATGACAAAGATGGCTCCAGGAGAACCCCCCGAGCTACGGATCTGCTTCTTCAGTGGAAGTGCAACCCCACCCCACCCCCCAGAACAAGTTGAGCACCCTCCATTCAGTCAGAAGAACCACCCACTAACAGCATTTCGGTCTTGTCTGGATTGAACTTCAGTTTATTAGCTCTCACCCAGTCCATTGTTGCAGCCAAGCACCGATCTAGCACATCCACAGCCTCACCTGATAAAGATGGAAAAGAGAAAAAGAGCTGCGTGTCATCAGCATACTGATGACAAAACACTCCAAAACTCCAGATGACCCTACCCAACTGTTTCTTGTAGATGTTAAATAGCATGGGGGACAAAACCAACCCCTCTGGAACCCCATACTGGAGAATCCATGGAGCTGAGTAATATCCACCAAACACCACCTTCTGGAACAGGTCATCTTAGAAGGAATAAAATGACTGCAATGCAGTACCTCCCACTCCCAACTCAGACAATTTCCCCAGAAGGATACCATGGTTGATGGTATCGAAAGCTGCCAAGAGATCAAGGAAAATCAACAAGGTCACACTACCCATGTCTCTCCCAACACAGGACATCATACAGGGCAACCAAGGCTGTTTTCATGCCAAAACCCAGCCAGAACCTCAACCGAAAAGTTTCCAGATAATTGGTGTCATCCAAGAGTGTCTGGAAATAGTTGACAATCATTTTCCCAAGGACCTGGCCCAGGATAGGTACATTTGCCACTGGCCTAAAATTATTGAGATCTTCTGGGTCCAGGGAGGATTTCTTCAGAAGTGGTTTCACCACTGTCTCTTTCAGGCAGCCCTGGACAACTCCCTCTCACAAGGAGGCATTAATCACCTCCCTGGCCCAGCTAGCCATTTCCCCCATGACAGATTTTATAAGTCAAGTGGGCAAGGATCCAATATGGAAGTGATTGTACGAACCTGTCCAAGCACCTTGTCAACATCCTCGAGCTGTACCAGCTGAAACTCATCCAAGAAAACTGGACAAGGCTGTGCCATGGATACCTTACCTGATTTACCTACTGTAACACTGGAGTCTAAGTCCCGGAGGATGGAAGAGATTTCATCTTGGAAGTGCTTTGGAAGCGTATTATAGCAGGCTTCTGATAGATCCACAGCATCCTTAGGGCCAGCATGTAATAAGCCCCATACAATTCTGAAAAGCTCTGCTGGGCAGCACATAGAGGATTCAATAGAGGCAGAGAGAGATTTGTTTCTTTGCTGCCCTCACAATTCATTGCCACCATATTTTTGCATGGTGATAGATCATTAAGCAAAATAACCGCACAAGGGCCAAAGTGTTATGCAGCTTTGAGCTTCAACAAGATTTCCTGTGCCGTTTTCCTAGCCATCATATATTCTCTTGTGTGACCGTATTTGTGAATTTGTGCAACTTCAGCTATCTCCTAGGTTAGCAAAGCTGTTGTTGGAGCTACCAGTTGGGACTTCTGTGAATTGTGAAATACAGACTTTCGCTGTATACACCTGAAAACATTATATTCAGTTATAGGATTGTTAGCCTTCAAACGGCAATTAGAAGATGAACTATGGCAATTAAGAGATCTTCACCCTCCCCCCACAAGAAAAAAATGCTGGGCAACAGAAAGCTGTCAGATGAAACATCTAAAATCAGCCATGTCCATTATAAAAGTAAAAGATATGCAAAACAAGATACTGAACCAGCAGAAAATTAGTTCTATATGAAAATGTTTCCATTTAAAACAGAGTCCTGTTTAAAAACAGACATGCTGATATACCGGTACATGCTTTCCTGTGGAGTGGAGAGAGAGAAGAATAGCATTCTCTTGGAATACTGCTTCCTATTACAGAATTTATAGTTATGTGGTAATCAGCTCCATTCACATTCAATGTTTATTGTCAGCAGTTGGGTAGAAAAGTTCAACATAACTGAAGGAGCCACCAAGGCAAACAGAGAAATTACAAGTGATTGCATTTTTTAAATCTTATTGTCAATTTACACAAAAAATGCTAGGTTACAAGACGCAGAACGAGCCCTCCAACAGGAAACAACATAATACAGATTGGGGGACCTGCTATTTGCAAAAGAAGGAAAGCTTCTACACACACACACACACTCATTCAATGTGGTATACTGGTTAGAATCTTGGACTAGGACTGGGGAGATCCAGGTTCAAATCCTCACTCAGCCACGATGATCAGGGGCAGTATGTCTCTGTATGCCAGTTGCTGGGAAAATGAGTGGGCGGGTGCTGTTGCACTCATGGTCTGCTCATGGGCATCCGGTTGGCTACTGTGTGTACAGAATGCTGGACTACATAGGCCTTTGGTCTGATTCAGCACGTTCTTATAATGTTATGTTCTTATAATGAGAAGACAACACATAATGAAAAGACAACATGATTTTCTTAGTTTTCCAAGGTGAACATGAACCACAATACATTATGATACACTTAAGGACTCTTCATCACAGATCAACTTGTAATTAAAAAAGCAAGCAAACACCGAGATAGCCAATAATAAGATAGCCACCGAGATAGTCAATAAGTTTTTTAAAAATCTAAAATCCGGGGGGGGGGGGGAGCTTCAAAATCCGCAGTTAGGACATACCTTTACTAGATCTACCCAAAATACCACAAAAGTGCACTAGCTTTCGAGTTCTCCAGATTTTTAGTCATACATACCCAATCTAAACACTATTTCTCATTTCTAGAAAGCTATATAAAATATGACAAAATGGACCAATGACACTGAAGACCTTCGGAACTGTCTGTGGATACAGAAAACCAGTAGAATCACTGATTTGAAATCAAACTAGTTTGACATATTTTGCCATTTTCTGAGACAAGTGGAAAAGTTGACACAAGTCAGCCACAAATGTGTTTTGTCCACAAATCCTATCATAATCAACAAAAGGAAAGAACAGGGGAGGGGAGGATGCAGAGGAGAGAGACATGGGAGCAGAGAAGGAAGTGGGGGAAATGTTGCAAAACAGATTCTACAGTTTTAAAGCCATTTCCACCAGTAAGAGTTATAACACCATTAGAGTGGAAACACTCATGTCCTTGTAGCACAGAGAAACCACAAGCAACTAAAAAGTTGTCCTAAAAGTAGTTTGGGGGGAAACGGAACATTGAGGGGGAAATAGCATCAGGACAATGAGTGTGTTGTGTGCTCTGTGCGTGAGCCAGACATTGCAGTACTGAAATAAAATGCTAGTGTAGATTAGCTTCTAATCTTACGTTATTTTTTGAAGTCACCATGAGCTATTTGCATCATATCAGTTTCACATGACAACTGTGGTGTTTGAGTTTTATTTCACTTTAAATATTTTATCCTATCATTTTACCACTTTTAGGTACTCAAGGCTCTCAATTGATGAAAGCCAAAAGCTAACTTACATTTAGTCAGGTCATTGGTCCACCTAGCCCAGTACCATCTACTGTGATGGCTCTCAAAGATCTCAGGCAAAGTTTTTTCCAGATCTTGTTACCTGAAATATTTTCAACTGGAGATGCTGGATATTGGGATTGAACCTAGAAGGACAGGTTGCTTACCTGTAACTGTAGTTCTTTGAGTGTTCATCTGTGCAGTCACACATATGGGCTCTGCGCCTGCGCTGAAACCGTTCCAGAAAATTCTAAAGCTGAGGTAGACTGCGCGGGAGCCCCTCCCCCTCACGCTTGCTCCTTAGTGTGGCTCCCGCCCATTCCCTCAGTTCCTCTGAGACCGCCTACATGAACCGAGAGATAATCACTGTTGGTATTGACATTCCCTTTTATAGTAATACCAAAAAACATTATCATCTAGAAATGAGATGAACTGGAGCAATATACCCATTCTCCACTGGCAGGTCCATTGAAGTCGATAATGATGCCGAGCGGGGATGGATGGGTGGGTTGTATGATTGCACAGATGACCACTCGAAGAACTACAGTTACAGGTAAGCAACCTGTCCTCCTTCTTCGTGGTCTCTGTGCATCACAAATATAGGCAGAGTAACAAGCTGAACCACCTGGCGGTGGGATGGCGGGATGGGTCACTGCAATGAGAGGACCGCCCTTCCAAAGGGCATTCACTGCCCGAGCTCAAATATCAAGTCTGTAATGCTTGATGAATGTTGCTGGCGCAGCCCAGGTTGCTGCTCTACAGAGATCTGGTAGAGGGATGCCTTTCCCAAATGCCATGGATGTCGATTGAGCCCGGGTAGAATGTGCCCTTACTGGGCCTGGCAACTGCTTGAGTGAAAGCTGGTATGCCAATGTAATAATCTCCACAATCTAGTTGGCAAATTTCTGTCTTGAAACAGAAAGACCTGGGGATTTGCCACCATAACATACAAATAGTTGATTTGTCTAAAAGAAGCTGTTCTCTCTTTATAAAATGCTAGGGCGTGTCAGACATCCAGCGTATGCATTTTCTACTCTATGTCAGAGGACGGGTTTTGGAAAAATGCTGGCAACACTATGTCCTGCCCTGTATGGAATTCCGCAACCACTTTTGGTAGGAAATTGAGATCAGGACGCATGACTACTAGGTATGTCCTTATGAAACACCATATAAGGGGAGTCTACTGTGAGTGCACAGAGTTCACCAGATCTTCTTGCCGATGTTATTGCAGTCAGAAAAGCTGTCTTCTATGTGAGAAGTCTGTGATCAATAGTCGCTAGCGGTTCAAAGGCTTTCTGAGTCACTGTGCGTAGCACCAGTGGCAGATTCCAGCCTGGCACCAAATTCCTGATTGGAGGAATGATGTTCTTCAAGCCTTTCAAAAATTGTTTCACCAACAGATGTGTGAAGATTGACCCCGAGGTAACATAAGGCCTATTGGCTGAAATTGCTGCCAAGTATACCCTTATGGAGGATAATTTTAAACCTTGCACCATCAGGGCGTGCAAATACTCTAGTACAGTTTGTACTGTGCAGGTTTTAGGATTTTGTTTACAGCTATCAGTAAATTTGGTGATATCCAGCCACTTCCTAGCATAAGATGCTCTAGTTGACGGTTTACAGGCAGCTTGCAGGACAGCTTGTATTGGTGACGGTAAGTCTTGGGCTAGAATCACTGTATCTGCCACGCCATTAACGCCAGGCTCTTCAAATCTGGGTGCTGGATATTGCCTTGAGATTGAGTTAGCAGCGTTGGCACTATCGGGAGCAACTGGTATTCTCCTCTGGAAAGGTGCAGGAGTTGGGGGGAGCATGGTTGCCGTGGTCCCATGGTGTTACAAGAATGCAGTCTGCCCTGACCCTCCAGATTTTTGAGATGACTCGCCTCAACAGAGAAAGAGGTGGAAATATGTAATACAGTCATGCCTTGGATTGAGAGCATAATTCGTTCCAGAAACGTGCTTGTAATCCAAAACACTCTTATATCAAAATGAAATTCCCGCAAAAAAATTTGTACAGAGATTTTTAATTTAAGCCGTACTACAGTACTTGTATTGCAAGACGTCGCTTGTATATCAAGTCAAATTTTTTAAAATAAATATTTAAACATTTGCTTGTCTTGCAAAACGCTCTCAAACCAAGTTACTTGCAATCCAAGGTATTACTGTACAGATGTAATACGGCTATCTCCATGCATATATCGGTGTCGAGAATTATAGGCATATTGAGAGTGATGCGATCATTCAGTTGAAGTCTGTGATTGAGATCGACTCCTATATCGACGTCGAGAAACAGAACTGGAGGAAGAACATTTTCTCCATGGAGTATACGTCTCCTCTAACGCTGGAGCTGCAGTAAGCTCCGTAGCTACGAGTACAGGTGAATCTATAATTTCTCCATTGGGGAGTGAGACTACTTGCACTCCCGAAACCAAGGCACGCTTTGGAGGCATGAATGCAGCCAGCTCGTCTCCTCTCAGGGGCCGGAGTGACGGGCTTAGAGAGGGACTTTCGGTCCTTAGATATTTTTTTCTTGGACACAGTCTCTTTTTTCTTTTGCTCTTCCTTAGAGCGTTTGTGGGCTTTTTTTGTCCTTTCTCTTAAGTGGGGATTCCTCATTCTGAGTTGCTGCCACTATAGTATGAGACGGCGCTGATCTTGGCTTGGATGTCGTGGCCCGCGATATAGAGGGGCCAACTACGGATAAGGACAGGTTGCTTACCTGTAACTGTAGTTCTTCGAGCGGTCATCTGTGCAGTCACACATATGGGCTCTGTGCCTGCACTGAGCTCGTTTCGGAAATTCTTTAGCTGAGGTGAAATGGGCGGGAGCCCCTCCCCCCTCGCGCCTGCTCCTTAGCGTGGCTCCTGTCCATTCCCTCAGTTCCTCTGAGACCGCCTATTGCAGCCCCATGAACTGAGAGACACATATTGGTGTTATTATCCATTGCTATGTAACAACACTACCCATTATCATCTGAAGAAAACTAGATGAACTGGAGCGAGTCACCCAGTCTCCACTGGCAGGTCCATCGAAATCAATGACGCCAAGTGGGGATGGATGAGTGGGTTGTGTGACTGCACAGATGACCACTCGAAGAACTACAGTTACAGGTAAGCAACCTGTCCTTCTTCTTCGTGGTCTCTGTGCATCACACATATGGGCAGAGTAACAAGCTGACTTACCGGCGGTGGGACGGAGGCACACGTCACTGCAACACCAATGAGAGGACTGCCCGGCCAAAAGCGTTCGCTTCCTGGGCTCGAAGATCAAGTCTGTAATGCTTGATGAACGTCGATGGCGCGGAGCAGGTGTCTGCTCTACAGAGCTCTGGCAGTGGGATGCCTTTCCCAAATGCCACAGACGTTGACTATGCTCGGGTTGAATACGCCTTCACCGAACCAGGTAACTGCTTGTGTGCAATCTGGTACACACGCTCAATTGTCTCCACAATCCATTTGGCAAACCTTTGCCTGGACACAGGTAGGCCTCTTGATTTGCTACCATAACAGACGAACAGCTGTGATGTCTGTCAGAATGAAGCTGTTCTGTCCTTGTAAAAAACTAATGCATGGCATACATCCAGTGCATGCATTCTCCGTTCCAAATCGGTGGTTGGATTTGGAAAGAAAGCTGGTAATACTATGACTTGGCCTGTGTGAAATTCTGAAAACACTTTTGGTATGAAAGTGAGATCGGGACGGACAATCACCTTGTCTTTGTGAAAGACGATATATGGTGAGTCCACTCTGAGTGCACAGAATTCGCTAGATATCCTTGCCGATGTTATGGCAGTCAGAAAAGCCGTTTTCCATGTCAGGAGCCGGTGGTCAATCGTAGCAAGTGGCTCAAAGGGGTTCTGTGTGAGTGCGCGTAGCACTAGTGGTAGGTCCCAGCCTGGCACCAAGTTCCTGACTGGAGGAATGATGTTCCTTAGTCCTTTTACGAATTGTTTCACCGATGGGTGCGTGAAGACTGAGCCTGTGGTGACATAAGGTCTATTGGCTGAAATTGCTGCCAAGTACACCTTTATGGAGGATAATTTCAAGCCTCTCAGCAGCAGGGTGTGCAAGTATTCCAATATAGTTTGAACAGTGCAGGTTTTAGGATCCTGTCCACATTGAATAACAAATTTGGTAAAGTCCAGCCACTTTCTGGCATAGGATGCCCTTGTCGATGGTTTACGGGCAGCTTAGTAATATGTCACGTATGGCTGATTGTAAGTTTTGCACTATGAGTGTCGTATCTGCTATGCCGTTAACGCCAGACTCTTCAGGTCTGGATGTTGAATTTTGCCCTGAGCTTGCATCAGTAGCATTGGCATGATCGGGAGCGACCGATATTCCCCTCTAGAGAGGTGTAGAAGATGAGGGAACCACGGTTGCCTTGGCCACCATGGTGCTACAAGAATGCAGTCCATTCTGTCGTTCCAGATTCTCGAGACAACTCGTGTCAACAGAGGAAGAGGCGGGAAGATGTAGAACAGATGCCCCGACCACTGCATCATAAAGGTGTCTGTAATGGAGTCTGGATCTGACGCTGCTCTGCTGCAAAAAAAGTGGCAGGTGGTGTTCTTGGAAGTGGCGAAGAGATCCACTTCTGGATGACCCCAAATTGAAAAAATCCAACTGCATATATCTGGATCCAGTTGCCACTCATGTGATTCCAAGGAGACTCTGCTGAGAGCATCTGCTAGTTTGTTGTCCTTGCCTGCGATGTGAATTGCCACGAGAGAGATGGATCTTTGAATCGTCCAGTTGAAAATTCTGAGGGTCAGTCTGGTCAGTCTCATTGACCTCGTTCCACCTTCTTTGTTCAGGTAGGCAACGACAGTGGTGTTGTCTGTGACTACTTGAACGTGCTGGTTGCAAAGAAGTGATTCTAATGCCTTCATGGCATTCCACACTGCCATTAGCTCTAGCATGTTTATGTGCATCTTGCGCTCGACAGAGTTCCAAGTGCCCTGGGCTGTGTGGCCCGCACAATGCGCTCCCCATCCAAGAAGGGAGGCATCTGTAGTCAAGATTCTCGAGGGAGTTAATGGATGAAACAGAACTCCCTCAATCAGATTTCTTTTGTCCATCCACCACAGTAGTGATGCTTTTATGTTGCATGGAATGGAGAGACGAGTAGAACGCGACTGCCTTTGTGGGTCGAAGGAGCGGATGAACCAATTTTGAAGTGTTCTCATGCGAAGGCGGGCATAACGTACCACTTGCACTGTGGAGGCCATACGGCCTAGAAGACGTTGAATCGACGTCGCCAAAAGTGAACGTGCTCGATACAGTTTTCTTGTGATGCTAAGTATCTTTTCTACCCTGTCTTGAGGTAGAAATGCCCTGCCTTGGGTCGAATTGAGAACTGCTCCTATGAAGTTTATTTCTTTTGCGGGAGTGAGTACTGATTTTTTTACGTTGAGACACAAGCCCAGGTCTTTGAGCAAGGCCAACATTGCGCAAAGTGCAGATTGGAGGTGAAGTCATGATGAGTCGACGACTAGCCAGTCGTCGAGATATGGGAAGATCCTGACCCCCCTGGCCCATAGACTCGCGCAGACTACCGCCATGCACTTTGTGAACACCCTGGGTGCGGTGGAGAGCCCGAACGGAAGAACCATGAACTTATAAGCATCGTCTCCTATCTTGAACCTTAGGTACTTTCAACTGTCTTTGTGAATGGAGATGTGAAAATACGCGTCCTGTAGATTTATGCACGCGAACCAATCGGTCTTGCGAAGTACTGGCAGTATCGACTGGATGGTGACCATTCTGAATTTCTTCGTTGTGATGAAGAAATTGACGAGTCGAAGGTCCAAGATCGGTCAAAGTCTTCCACCCTTTTTCGACACCATGAAGTACCGGGAATAGAGCCCCTCCTGGAGATGACGCAGGTGGACAGGCTGGATGGCACCCTTCTGCAACAGAGTGTCCACTTCCTCCAACAACGGTGGAGTGGGCTGCGTCGTACTGATGCCGAGAAAAGGAGGGAGGACATCAGACTCAATCTGGTACCCGTGCTGCATGATGTTGAGAACCCAGCGGTCCGTCGTGATGGAGTGCCACAAAGGGAGGTACATGGACAGTCTGTCTGTGTAGGAGATTGTCAAGTCCGATACAGATGTCAAGATCAGTGGGTTTGTCATATCCGGTGGTTTTGTCATATTCGGTGGTTTTGTCATGTCCAGTGAGTTTGTCATGGTCTGTGGAAGAGAGTCAAAGGCGCCATTTGCCGAAAGAGTTGCCTTTCCTCGGGCCTTGATATTTCGATTGGAAAGGCCTCTTTGAGACGGTAGGCTGACGGTCCTGTGAACGCGGGTCCTGACCTCTCTGTTGAAAACGAGGTCGGAATGGAGCCGTGGAAGGGTGAAACTTGGTCCACTGCCTCGGCTTGTATTGTTTTTGCATTAAGACCCATCTTCTGGGCATTCACTCTGGCCTTTTGAACCACATCCAGGGAGTCATCCGTTTTGATGTTAAAGAGACCTTCTCCATCAAATGGCAAATTTTCAATGCAGGCTTTCACATTGTTGGTTAACAGAGTTGAGCGAAGCCATGCATGTCTACGGAGACCAAACTGATGTGGGACCTCGCATGACAATCAGTTTGGTGTCTTGCATTGATCATCTGGAGGGTCGCTATGCTCTGGGCTTCCGCCCGTAGCACCCGTGCCAAATCCCGCTTCTCCTCCAGTAGGTCTTCACAAAGGTTTCCCAATTTTTCAGTCAGAAAGTGTTGGTATCTGGCCATAATGGCCTGATAATTAGATACCCAAAGACCTAATGCGCTGGACGAGTATACGCGCCTGGCACATGTATCCAGTTTCTTTCCCTCCTGATCCACTGGCGTAGTGTGTTGTTTGCCAGTGGAGGATTGGGCCGATTGTACAATGATTGAATTAGGAGCAGGATGTGAAAATAAAAACTCTGCATCCTCGTGACATACCCGGTAAAGCGACTCCAGTCTTTTTCCTGTTGGTGGGATTGCAGCTGGAGTGTTCCATGTGTTTTTAACCACCTTTAGTAAAGCAGGCAAATAAGCAACCAGTGCTGGTGAAGTTTGGGTTGCTTGCAACAGGTTATATACTGGGCCATCGTCGTCTGGTGATTCAATCACTGTCTCTATTTCTACTGAATAGGAATAGAGTTTACTGCCAGAGAGCTGTTTTGAGCTTTAAAGCTCAGTGTTTTCTCGTCGGCCTAGTGAAAGCCTGACAGTGGTGGCATGTTTCTACCACATGCCCCGCTCCAAAACACAAGAGTGGCCATCAGCTGGGGGTAATTTAGCCCCACAAGGGACACACTTTAGAAAGGGGCGCCTTTAACGGCATTTCCTCAGAAAGATGAGAAGTCCACACACATATACTGTATATATATTATTTTATTTATTTATTTAAAAATGGTTTTTCAATGAGACGAGGAAGAGAAAAAAGTTTTATGAGGAAAAGTTTTAGAAAAAGATAATTTTAAAGTACTCAGCCAAGTTGTAGTAGATTTTAGAAGAACCTCCGGAGATGACTAGCTGCAATGGTAGTCGAAGAGGAACTGAGGGAATGGGCGGGAGCCGCACTAAGGAGCACGCACGAGGGGGAGGGGCTCCCACCCAGTCTACCTCAGCTTTAGGATTTTCTGGAACGGTCTCAGCGCAGGCTCAGAGCCCATATGTGTGATGCAGAGAGACCACAAAGAAGAACCTGCTGCATGCAAAGCATGTGCTGTGCTATTGAAATATAGTCATGCCTTGGATTGAGAGCATAATTCGTTCCGGAAACGTGCTTGTAATCCAAAACACTCTCATATCAAAACGAAATTCCCCCCAAAAAATTTGTACAGAGATTTTTAATTTAAGCCGTACTACAGTACTTGTTTTGCAAGACGTTGCTTGTATATCAAGTCAATTTTTTTAATAAATATTTAAAAATTTGCTTGTCTTGCAAAACGCTCTCAAACCAAGTTACTTGCAATCCAAGGTATTACTGTAGGGCCATTCCATATCCATATATCTACCTATAACTATATCTAGATAGATAGATACTGCTATCCAGTGACTAATTTTTCCTTTAAGCCAAGTTTTCAGAATGAATTAAGGCTCCCTAAAGCAAATAAATAAAAGAAGAAAGCTGGTTGGGAAGTAGAAGGGCAAGGGGAAAGATTAGGAACCAGTAAAAACTAACAAAGAAGGACAGGTTGCTTACCTGTAACTGTGGTTCTTCGAGTGGTCATCTGGGCAGTCACACATATGGGCTCTGCGCGTGCGCGGAGGCCACTTCGGGAAGATTCTAAAGCTGAGGTAAATTTTGGGCGGGAACCCCTCCCCCCCTGCGTCTCCTTTACGGGGGTTCCCGCCCTCTCCCTCAGTTCCCCTGAGATCGCCATCGCGATCCCAGTGCTAAGGGAGAACATAGGAAGAGGTTTTCCCAATTCTTGATACCAATACCGAAAGTCGAATTCGATGGTGTCACACGGTATCAATCATAGTGCGCCCAAGGGTCCCGGTTCAGTACACCATCGAACTCGACAGTGACACCGAAGCGGGGATGGATGGGCGGGTTGTGTGACTGTACAGATGACCACTCGAAGAACCACAGTTACAGGTAAGCAACCTGTCCTTCTTCTTCGTGGTCTCTGTGCATCACACATATGGGCAGAGTAGCAAGCTGACTTACCGGTGGAGGGTCGGTGTCGTCATCATTGTAGGACCGAGGAAAGGACAGCTCTGCCAAATGCATTGTCCCTCCGGGATCGGACATCAACTTGGTAGTGCATTACAAACGTCGAAGGCGTGGACCATGTAGCCGCCTTACAAACATCTGTCATCGAGACTCCCCTTGCGAAAGCCGTCGAAGTTGATACGGCTCTGGTAGAGTGCGCTCGTACCGAGCTTGGCAACAGTTGTCGTTTGAGTTCGTATGCTAGCTCGATACAGTCTACAATCCATGAGGATAGACGTTGGGTCGAGACTGGCAGGCCTTTGGAGTGTCCACCGTAACAGACAAAGAGACGTGGAGACTTCCTGATGGGCTCAGTACGGGACTTGTAGAACAACAGAGCCCTTCGTACGTCCAACATGTGAAGCTGATGCTCCAATGGAGTCGACGGGCTTTGAAAGAATGCTGGTAATACAATGTCCTGATTAAGATGGAAAGAAGACACGACCTTAGGAAGGAAGGCCAAGTCTGGACGCAACACCGCCTTATCCCTATGGAAACTAAGGTATGGTGGGTCCACTCTTAGAGCTGTCAGCTCCGATGCTCTGCGAGCAGAGGTGATGGCGACAAGAAATACAGTCTTAAAGGTTAGTAAGCGAAGGTCTGATGTCGCCATTGGTTCAAACGGCTTAGTCATGAGTACCTGCAGAACCAACTGTAGGTCCCAAACGGGTGTGACTGGTTTAAATGAGGGGTTCATATTCTTTAGTCCTCTCATGAAACGCTTGACCAACGGGTTCGAGAACAATGTATATCCGTCTTGGCCATCATGGAAGGCTGATAAGGCAGCTAAGTAGACTTTCAACGAGCTCGTCTTAAGCCCTTTGTGTTGCAGATGGAGTAAGAATTGCAGCACATGATGGATAGGTGCTTTAGGGTAGGGTACCTCGATGTCCCCAAGGTACTCGCAGAAGGCGTTCCATTTTCTTGCATAGGAGGCTCTAGTGGACGGTTTCCAGGCTTCCCGCAACACGAGTTTGATTTCTGACGGGAGGGAGCTCGGTATTAGATCAGCCAGGCTTTAAGCCTCAGAATGGATGGATTCGGATGAAGCAGCGAGCCTTGAGCTTGAGAGAGGATCGTTGTCGAGTTCGGTAGGCGACGATACTCTCCCCTGGACAACCTGAGGAGTGGTGCAAACCAGGCCTGTCTCGGCCACCACGGGGTCACAAGTATGCAGTTCGTGCCTGGATCTTTGAATTGACTTTGGTCAGTAATGGGATCGGAGGGAATATGTAAAATAGAGTCCCCGACCAAGTTATCAGGAACGCATCTCCGATCGATGAGCTGTCGTGCCCCGCTGTGCTGCAGAAAACGTGGCACGCTGTGTTGGCCGCAGTGGCGACTAAATCCACCATCGGAGTCCCCCACTGTCGAAAAAGGGACTGCCGAATTCGGTCCTCGAGTTGCCACTCATGAGAGTCGAAAGACATCCTGCTGAGGGCATCCGCAAGAGTATTGTCCTTCCCAGCGATGTGGATGGCTTTCACAGAGATATGGCGAGGAATCATCCAGCTGAATATACGGAGGGTTAGGTTCGTTAACCGTATCGAGCGGGTGCCTCCTTCCTTGTTCAGATAGGCTACAACAGTGGTATTGTCCGTGACCACCTGTAGGTGCCTCGCAGCAAGTATAGATTCGAGGGCTTTCATCGAGTTCCACACCGCTTTGAGCTCGAGAACGTTGATGTGGCTCCCTCGATCTTGTGGGCCCCACTGGCCTTGCGCTGTGTGGTCCCCGCAATGAGCTCCCCAGCCCAGGAGGGACGCATCCGTCGTTAGCATGAGTGAAGGCGTGACGGGTTGGAACGGTAGTCCTCTCGCCAAGTTGTGTCGTGTCGTCCACCAAAGAAGCGATCGCTTTATGGTGGCCGGAATCGACAGTTGGGCTCGATGTGCATTCATCTCGGAATCGAACGACCTTATGAACCAGTTTTGGAGCTGGCACATGTGAAGTCGAGCGAGAGGAACGACCGATATGGCCGAGGCCATGAGGCCGAGGAGCCGTTGAATCGAATAGGCTGTGCACGAGGTCGCCTTGTGTAATTTCGAGGCGAGGGTGAGTATTTTTAGAGTTCTGTCTTTCGGTAGAAAGGCGCGACCGACAGTAGCGTCTAAGAATGCTCCGATGAATTGGATCTTTTGAGTTGGAAAGAGTGTGGACTTCTTTTTGTTGAGGCAGAGACCGTTCAAGGTGTCGGTAGTCAGGCAGAGAGCGCTCCGAAGCTCCTGAGCAGAGGGTGCTACGATGAGCCAATCGTCCAGGTAGGGGTAGAGTGTCACCCCTTGAGTTCGAAGCGCAGCGCAAACCACTGTCATACACTTGGTAAACACCCTCGGTGCCGTCGAGAGTCCGAATGCAGTTTGTAGTTGGATTCTATAGAAGAATCGAAGAACCTCTCGAAGAAACAGCCACACGCGATGGCGGTCGAAGAGGAACTGAGGGAGAGGGCGGGAACCCCCGTAAAGGAGATGCAGGGGGGGAGGGGTTCCCGCCCAAAATTTACCTCAGCTTTAGAATCTTCCCGAAGCGGCCTCCGCGCACGCGCAGAGCCCATATGTGTGATGCACAGAGACCACGAAGAAGAAGAAATAGAAATACATTGATAGTAAGATGGGATACAAAGCTTTTCTGAATGATAAGCACACACACACACACACACACACACACAAAAGTTACTTGATCCCTTTAGTATTGACTGCAGTCCCTTCAGACTCCCTTCAAACTCTACCCAAAACAATATGTGAATAGCAGATAGGCATTTAGCATGAGTTTAACCAAATATTTTAATAGAGGAAGTTTGTTTCCATTTTAAAATGTAAAGGCTTTGTCTTAATACAGTTAGGCTGCAATCCTAAACACACTTACTAGGGAGTAAGCCCCATTGAACATAGTGGGAATTACAACTGAGGACGCATGCATAGGATTGAAGTTAGTGCCATTAACATCACTGTTACTAAATTCACAAAGCTAAATACACTGTACAACTTGAATAACTTGTCTTCAAGCTATATTCTTTCCCCACTGATTCTGGGAGGGGTTTTATGGCAAAGCTTGGGAACTTTCCATATTACTGCTACATCTTGACCCTCACCAATACATATCAAGTATGATTTCTTATTCTAGCTGAGGACTGCCCAGCCCATGCGCTATGCCAAGCAAAGTTAAAGGGTCCCCAATTCAGTGTCTGATGTATTATTATAATTTAATGACATTCCAAAGTAGTATTTTGAGGAATTGTAATGGTAGGTCATTTCTGATCCAATCGAACATCAGATCACATAAAACTTTACATTTATTTTTAATGTGAATCCTCTAATACAAGTACCGTAGATTTTCTACTCCTTTATCTAAGTGGAAGATTCAGACTATTGACCTGCCTTAAAGACAACAATCCAAGGTAGACAACTTGTATGATACACAGTGTGACAAACCTCTATATTCTGATGTAGCTCAGCAATGCCCCCTCCAGCAACTGGTAAGTTGGCACCATGCAGGGACACCTGAATAGGTTTATCTCATCTTTCTTCCCCAATATGCATTCAAACTTAAGGTCTTTTGCACAATGGTTTGTGCAGATAGAATTGGCCAGCTCTTTTATTATTCAAGTTTAGGGTTATTGTGAAGGCAGGCCCAGCCACTAAGCAATTTTCTGATTTGCTGGCTAAACCACTGATATCAGAAACAGATATCAAATTATTTGACAAAGCAAGACTCAGGGCCGGTTCATACGACCCAGGCAGCAAGCGGGGGAGGCACCACTGGGGCCATCCTCCGGCAGTCCCCACACCGCAGTGCGGGCCTCCCGGCGCAAGGGGGTGGCAGCTCAGGATGCCCAGCGGGGCTGTTTGCCCCTACAGGCCGGAGCGGCCGCAGTTCCGGCCACTCTGGGCTGTCGCCTCTGTGCAGCCACGGGAGGCCCCTGCAGGACGGCCACCCGCTGTTCGCACGGCAGGGTGGCCACACGCAGTAGGGGCTTACCCCTCTACTGCCCATGGTGACTTTCCGTGCTTCCCACGTGTGGTCACGCAAATGACTGCTCGGAGCTGAGCTGCTTCTGCCCTAGGCAGAAGCCTAGATGGCCGTGTGGGGGGGTGTACCTGACTTGCTTTCTCTCCACAGACCTGATCTGTGTTTTATACTGCACTCTGGACTAAAACTGCAATCCTATACCCACTTGCCTGAGAATAAGACCTATTGAACACAGTAGGACTTACTTCCAAATATAGAATTGCATTGTAAACCAAGTTTTAAACTTTGTCATTTCCTGGTGTTTCCCCAAAATATATTTAAGCAATATTCGTGCACTTTGTAATAGGTAAAAAGTGGTGTCAAGTTTCCATATGTAAAAAATATATTATCTTGCTTTTACTGTGATAAATAGTACAGCTGCTTCCTAACAAGGCATTCATGCATGATCTTGAACAACTTAAAGAACTACCAAAATATTTTAGTCTCATCATTCATTCGCTCTTTGATTTCCTACCATACCAAAGTGTGGCATCTGTGAAATGAACTCTAAATGAAATGTACCATATTTCAATTGGACACCTCTGAAGAACTAGTATGAAGTTATTATTGTGTCTAAAGCAATCTGGAATGCATACAAGAAATTTCCCTCTCTTTCTATTTCCTTCAGATTGGTTTGAGCTCAAACCCATCCAGGTTCAGAGGCAGACAGGACTGTTATTTTGGGCACAGACAGATTCTTTCCCCTAGTGAAAAACATGAGGGTGATGATTTAAAATGGAGAAATGTTGCAAAGCCTTTTGTAACTGGACCTTGTTCAAAACATCAGCTTAGCAACAAGTTCAAACCTAACACTTCAGGTTATTGTCAGTAATGAAAGCATCTTAACTATTCAAATTCTACTACCTTCCCTTTTAAAAGAAAAAAAATCCAAGTAGAGCAAAAATGGCCAAACTTAAAAAAAAAAAAAAAAAAAAAACTGTGGAGAAAGCCTGAACACGCATACACAACCACACACAAACTTCCCCGTAGCAACCACACGTAACTTTCCCTGACAACTCCTGTCTGCATAATCCCTCCCCCGGGGGGGGGGGAGATGGGCCGGATCGGCCAGACATGTATTCCGCATATCTTCAATGGGGCACATCAGCCCAAATCCACAACGGAGAAGGATGGACCATCAAGAAGTGCAGGGCAGTCTTAAAGAGCTGCAAAGTGTTCCATACCTCTAAAGGCGCCGCCTTTTCCCGGGCAAGAATAAGCCCACCTGATCAGACAGGGAGCAGGGAAGGAGGGAGGAAGGGGTAGAAAACCCCTCTACCCAACCGTCACGGGTCATTGGGAACACCACGGGTCATTGGGAACATGGGTGCGCTGACAACATCCACGTCCGGCTCCGGCTGGGTGAAGCAGTTCTCTTCCCCGGGCCAGGCAGGCTTGGAGTCAGGCTGGAAAAGGGACCGCGTAAAGTCTCAGATCTAAGGTAACTCGTTGCTGCAGTACGCTAGCCTGGGAACCCATTCATTCATAAATCTGAGGTCACGCTCAGGTCTTGTTGATGTTATAGTATTCCTAGAAGTCTATTAGTTCCGCTCCATTTAACCTATAGTAAATAAATGCCTATTCTTGGTACAGAGAGGCTCCTGTGCTTTCTTTAAGCCACGTACGAGTTCTAGTCAATTACACTTGCTTGGACGGGCGGTAGCTCAGTGCCAGTTAACCCGTTAAGTGCTGAACTCACGCAGAAGACCCAGCTGCTGGTCTTCCACAAAACCAAACCCCAAAGAAACCCTCCAAAAAGTAAAGACAATTGAACATACAAGCAGTATTGTATGCCATTCTCCTGGTAAGTCTTGCACTGCATACTCAGACCAGAAATGGTATGTGGTACCAAAGGAAAACAAAAACTTTGATTTCTAGTAAAGCAAAAGCGTATTTTGAAAAAGCATTCATTTGCATCCCCCAGCCTATTCTGTAAACATGGGTGGGGAAAAAACCCCAAAGGGCTCTGTGCAAGATACATTCCTTTCTAAGCCAAAAATTCTGTTTAAGCTTTAAAAATGTATGAGACAGCCATTAGAATATTTTTACATGTCTACGCAGAGGACCCACTAAGTTCAATGGGACTTTCTCCCAGATAAGTGTGTACAGGATTGCAGTTTTATCATCTTAAATGGTGGAAGCATCTCTAAATGCAGCCAAAACAGTTAGTGTGTGTTCCATGTTGCTATTAGCAGCTTATCAAGAAAAATTCAGGTATAGGAAGAGACTTTATCTAGCGAAAACAATACAGTTCTATTTGTGATTAATAGCTGGCACTATTAGTAAAGTAGTAAACAGAATGTTAAGCTCCAACGATAGAGAAGTCTGTTTCAACACGCCACAGGATAGCTTTCCGTCCATACTGCCTGGAATCAGGGCCAATTTATGCAACCATTTTTTTCTCTTATTCTCCATCTCTGGAGATTTGGCGGTGGTGGCATGTCTTATCAATAAGGAAGTGAGTAAGAGGTGGGGTGGGGGAATCATCTGAGCATCCAACATATGACCAGATCTCAATTTAGTGTACCATTGAACATGCCTCAAAAGAGACCAATAATGCACACAATAAATGTCACATCCAGTTTGGACCTTAGAAGTGGTGGAGGATCCCACTGTGTCTGCATTTAATACTGGGTGACAAAGAAGTCACCACAGTTTAGAAATAGGTAAGATGGCAAGCAAAGTGATCTGACTGAGTGGGACTAACTTAGGCTCTACTCAGGGTTTACTGATTTGTCTACACAGTGGCCAGGTTTGCACATCACTTTAAGCCCACAGAGGCTCTGACTAATGGTCGGGCACAGCAGGGGTCTGGAGGCACCGCCTCCCACCTCTTCCTCCCTCAGTCCTCCTGTCAGTATCCCAGGGGACACCACGGGAGCACTGAGTGGAGAGGAGCGGGGATGACAGCTGCCAAAAGTTCCCTAGTGGCACTTTTTGGCAGATGTCAGATGCTTGTTCCCCTTGCTCAGCGGGGTCACTAAACAGTTCCTCAAGAGGAAACGCAGCACCATGGGGCTCGTCCCCAGACCTTTCTCCCCCAGCTTGCCCCCCTGCACTCACTAGTTGTGGCACCCGCAGGTGATGGAACAAGCAGAAGCAGGGGGGCAAGCCAGGCAGCAGCAGTGAGGGTGATTGGCTGCACGCTGTCTTTGCAAGACAATGCGCGACCAACCCCCCTCACCACTGCTGCCACCATGCTCCCTACCAAGGGCAGGTTAAACCTAGCTAGTCCTGGAGGGGGACTGATTCCCACTGCATGCGCACCATAAGGACAGGGGGAATCGCTCTACCCTCCCACCCTTGCTGGGTGCAGCACCCACGAGCACCACACCCAGTGAGAGCAGGGGGGAAGCAGGAATCTGCTATGCGCCTCCTCCGCCCCAATCCCTGAGCGGGGATTGGGCAGGAGGCACCGCCGCTGCTGCCCCTGCCCTTTCACCTGATAGTAGCGGCTGCGGCAGCGGGATCCAGCCACCTAGGCCTCGCATGCTCTCAACAGTAATTAGCAGCTTTATTGTTTTACATAATAGCTGCTATTAGTAGCTTGTGGTAATAGCAGCTTTATTGTTTTACATAATAGCTGCTATTAGTAGCTTGTGGGTGTCAGGACCCCTGAGCAGCAGCCTGGGCTCTGGCTATAACAGAGAGAGTCCAACCAGATCAATCAGACCACAGTAAAAGAGGCAGAGGTGCTAGAAACCAGCCCATCCCCAAACATCATGACCAGGTCTGATCCACAGCCTGAGCCCAATGTCAACACCATTACTAGTGCTGTTCCAATGGAAGCATCTAGAATACTGTCCACCCTGATTTCATGGGATCAGTTTTAGTTGATGTACCCTGAGGATGTGGACAAGATGCTTTGAAGTGGTTGGCCAAGCACCAATATTCTTGACCTTCGCCCACCTTAGCTACTTACATGAAGACTAAGGGGACTGACTGGGAGGATAAATGCCTCTGACAGTGGGAGTAGTCCCAGCCACCTTGAAGGAGGCAGTAGTATGTCCACTCCTTAACAAACCCTCTCTGGATCTGTAAGATTATAGCAACTACCACCCAGTCAACAAATATCCCATTTTTGGGCATGGTTCGCAAGAAGGTGATGGCAGTACAACTCCCAAGTGTTTTTCAATGGAATGGATTGTCTGGACCCATTTCAACTAGAGTTTATGCCTGAGGTTGGCACTAAAACAGCCAGGATTCCCCTGATGGGTTACCTGTATCGGGAGAGAGAGAGGAGGAGTGTGGCCCTGTTGATTCTCCTTGACCTCTCAGTGGCTTTTGATACCATCAACCATGATACCTTACTGAACTGGCTCTGTGGGTTGGATATAGAAGGCAGGGTGATGTGGTCATTCTGCTACTATCTGCAGGGTTCATTACAGAAAGTAGCATTGGGGGGGGTGTTTCTGCATGACTGCACTGCACTTGTGCTGCTGGGTTCCACAAGGTTCTTTCTTATCCCCCCCCCCCCACTCTTTAACATCTATATGAAAACACTGAGTGAGATCATCTGAGTGTTTGGAAAGAGGTATCATGAATAAGAGACACTCAGCTCTATTTCTCGCTGTCATCCAAGTCAGGTAAAGCTGTGTTTCTCCATCATCCAAGTCAGGTGAGGTTGCATTTCCCTCCATCATCAAAGTCAGGGAGGCCGTGTAGGTGATGGATGAGGGGCATCTCAGCATTCTTTTCCACCATTATCATTGCATTATTCCTGATTTAAAACCAGACTGGTGAATAGATGGATGTGCACACAATTTCCACTTTTCTCTCTCCCCCACCCCATCTCTAAGTCATTTTAGTTACACCTGAAAAGACAGCAACATTTGTATACATATATTGTCTGTGAACATTTGACTTTAAAAGAAGTTAAGCTTGTCAAGAAGTCCAAAGAACTGCTCTCTATAGAAAAAACACACATATAGCAAACACCACAGCATGTGGGAAACAAACAAAAGAGTCTTAACAGATGCAATGGAAGCATGCTGGTGCTAAGAAGACATACCGGTAATACACCTAGAATGGATGTTCAAAGTTATCTTCTAAATATCAGGAGCAGCCTCAGATTCACAGAAATCTTAATTCTCATTCAGTACTCAAATTGCAAGCTACCAATTTAAACACCTACTTGACCAGGTTCATTCTTACATGGCTGCTGTAGGAAAACTAGGACAACATGCCACATTTCAGAAGTAACATTGATTCTATGGGTGCAAAGGTTAAACAGGATACATTCTCTCCAACAACTTTTAAGTACAGGAGGAGGGGCAGAGTAGGAAAACATTATAGGAAGGGAAAAAAACACACCCTACCTAGATTGTTTTGACATTCTCAAAATTGTTCACTGCCAGCACACAGTCCAGTTGAGAACCAGTATCAGAGCACTCTCAGCAATTTACTGATTGCTGACTGACAAACTGATAACGTTTTATGAACTTTAAGATGGCAAATTACAACAGCTTCAGCCTGCTTTTTCACATCCTGTAAATTATACTAACATTTAAAAAATCAGATAACTCATTTTAATTCATTTTCCTGTCCCGCACAAAAGGCTGTAGAACATCACACTATAAATTCAGCCTTTTTAAAAAGAACATAATGGTGATACACCAAATCTTATTGGATTGATCCTGAGGAACTTCCTAGGAAGTTTAGTGACCCACATTTGTAAATCCTTTACAGAACCAAGTTCCCATTTTTGTTTTCATGTTTTTTTATAATCTGCTGGCATCCCTATCTTAACCTGTCCATTTATAACTAAAGTACGTAGATGCATATTCACTCATAATTCCCATTTCTCTACCCATAACAGTTTTTGCCCCCAAACTGGGCAATGATTGGGTCAGTACACATGCAATGTCGAATCATAGTTTAACCACCCTCAGGCTACTTCACCCCTGACTTCCAGGTTCAAGCAAACCATTATTTTCTGTTACATTGAAACCCATTTCAAACTATGGCTTGGCATTACATGTGAACTGAACCACTATGCAGATTGCATATTTAGAATATCAACCACTACTTGAAAAGACCTCTATGCTTTAATAGTTCCCAGTAGCAGAAACTCCCAGTTTCTCAGTTTATCTTTCTAAATCACTAAGAAAAGACCTTCAAGACATAAAGCTACAGAAAAAAAACACTTTGAGATGTAGCATACTTTATCTCACCACCTCTCAGTTTTAAACTATTTATAAGAAACAAAATATTCTTTTCTTTTAATCCAAATGTTGTTTATCATCATTTTACATTGCTGCCCAGTGAAATGCTGCCATGATGAAGCTTAACTTTCATACACACTTCACACAGCAGTTAAGGTTGGAAAGCAATCTAAACTATTGAAGTTAGATAGGCTGCATGTAATTATCTAATGGCATCCAGCCAAAGATAAATTAACTAAGCATGAACCCCTGTTAGATGTGAAAAACCAAGTGGATCCACCAATTGAAAGTTTGGCTAGCAGAGAGAAATCTTACCATTCTAGGGAGTCATGTTTCTAAATCTTTTGTTTAATAAAATGAATCCCTTGCACACACAATTCCACCAAGTGTTCCATTTGATTTATTTGTACAGCCTGGATACTTAAAAACAAGCCACATTACTACTACTTATTGTAGTACTTTTATATTTAAGATAAAACTTTTCAAATTTTAGTTTCCCCCCTTCTGTGGCAAACTCCTTCAATTGTAAACTCAGTATTTTAAGTTGTATCTTTGCTGCTGACCTCAGAGAAGTTTCCTGCTTTTCCATAATAACTTTCAAGATACAATGCTTAAAATTTGTCACAGATGGGCACTTCCAATAGTTTGTGATCAATGTGAGCTACTATGTTTGATTAAAGGATTTGGGTATTGCAACCAAATCTGCTCTCCCTTGTCAATACATTTTCATTTGTTTCAAACTAAATGGGCTTTTAAAAAATTGGGCATGTTGTGTACAATTTAACCATGCATGTTCTTAGCACATTACATTTCCTTTACAACACTTGCAAAATTAACATTGTGGATAGATGGTACCACAGAACATGCATATAACCACATATACAGCACATTCAACATCATTACATCACTCTACACCAGGGGTCTTCAAACTACCGGATCCGGCCCAGCGTGCCCTCCCATCCGGCCCGGCTCCGTAGGCCCGAACTGGGCCCGCCCAGGCTCTCAGCCGCCCACACGGGCTTGCCTTGTTATTCGCTCTCCCCGGAGAGCCAGCTGCGTGGGCTGCACCGCCCGCGCTGGTCCCATCGCGTCACTTCCGGCGCGGCGGAAGTGACGCGTGGGACCCTGCTCCGTCGCACTGGACCCCCGCGCTCTGTTTTTAAACAGAGCGCGGGAGTCCAGCGCGACGGAGCGCAGCAGAATGACGCGGCTCCAGCGGTGGTGGTGGCAGTGAGGCTTCAGCGGTAGCGGCGGCGGGACTTTGGCGGTGGTGGCGGGGCTTCGGCGGCAGCGACTTCGGCGGCGGGGCTTCGGCAGCAGCAACGGCGGCGGCGGGGCTTTGGCGGTGGTGGCGGGGCTTCAGCGGCAGCGGCTTCGGGGCTTCGGCAGCAGCAGCAGCAGCGGCAGCGGCGGGGCTTTGGCGGCGGGCCTTCAGCGGCAGCGGGTGCAGGTACGGCAGCGGGGGGGCGGCGGGGTGGTCTGGCGGTGGCAGCAGGGGGTCCTGGGGGGGCTTTGGCGGCAGGGGGGCGACGGCGCGGTGGGGCTTCAGCGGCGGCGGGTGCAGGTACAGTGGGGGGTGGCGGGGGGGTCTGGCAGTGGCAGCGGGGGTCCTGGGGGGCTTTGGCGGCAGGGGGGCTTCAGCGTGGCAGGGCGACGGCGCGGCGACGGCGGCGGGCTTCAGCGGCGGCGGGTGCAGGTACAGCGGGGGGTGGGGGGGTCTGGCAGCGACGGGGGGATCCTGGGGGGGCAGGGGGGCTTTGGTGACAGGGGGGCTATAGTCCAGGCCCCCCAACAGTCTGAGGGACAATGAACTGGCCCCCCGTTTAAAAAGTTGGAAGACCCCTGCTCTACACACTCTGCACTCTAGCAAGCATAGTGCTAGATATGTGAGACTATATACTGGTGTTAACTGGCCAAGATACAATCTGGCCAAATACCTTGTAGAAACTGCAGGTCCAAGGGGAAGGACCAGAGATGGCATTATTGTCCTTAACTTTCCTAAAGTCTTCGGATGACATTTTGATTTGCCTGTAGACCTTCCTGTTCACGTTTCAAAGATCTGAATGTTTCTAGTGGTACTCTTTTAACCATTACTGTGTTCTTTGTTTGTTCTATATAACCAAAATATCAATGGACTGCTAACGATAATTTACACAAAGCAGACATTCTGATGTCATTACGGTATATTGCCATGTTGGTACCATACCATTCAGAACAACAACAACAACAACAACAACAACAACAACAAAGGAGAAGGATGCATATAATGGAGACTATATTCCCATTTTTTAAAGTAGCAGGTGTTCCATGTATAGCAAGCAAGGATGTACAAGTACACCTCATTACTATAACAAGGCAGCAAACAGAGCAGTACCTTCTAACAAGTGAAGTGTAACTACTGGAACTAAAACATGTTGTACTCAATGTGAAGTGATACTGCCCTGCACTGAGCTTGATGGACGTGAAACCCAAGCAAATCAACGACTACCATCATTAGTCACTTAGACTGTATGTGTTTTTCATGCATGTCAACTAGTGACTAACAATGACAAAATGAGTAAAGATCACCCACAAAAGTGATCTGGAAATGTGCTAGATAAACCTGAATAGTTTTAGAGAGTATTATTACCTATACCTCAACCATGTAGCAAAAATTCTTCTTCTACATTCTTCTTCTACAACAGTCACTTTTTGAAATATTAACACTCCCTTTAGCTTATGCTTAAATTTGAAATCAATCACTTTGTTTACAAAGTTGCTGGTAAATAATTCCATGATTTCTGATGACGTGATTCACTCCACTGAAGTTGTGTGTCAGAATCATTCATGATGGTTTGCTGCTGCAGATATCTGTTGCTAAATCACAAAAATGAATGCTGTAAAATCTAGATGGTTACCACACTGATAGTATGAAACACAGTGAAAAGAACTATGAATATTTATTATTACTACTACAACAATGACTGTTATTACTACTACATTTTTATCCCACCCTTCCTCCAAGGAAGTCAGGGCAGTATACACGCTTCTTCCTAATCACCACATTTACTACCTGTATGATGAGGCTGCAATCCTATGTACACTTAATAGGAGTGGTATGTATACTGTAGATAAATAAATGCACCATTGAACAGTGGGATTTAATTCCTAATCAATATGCATATGATCAGGCTGCCACTATCTCATTTCAGTGTTTGTGCCCTTCCAATATCAGGCCCATCTTCCTTATTTGTTTAGCCAAAACAAATCTCACTCACTCAGATCATGATAGCTTTTCCTTTTGAAACACTTCCAATTGGTCAATAATCTCAGCTACACAAACTGCCCCCAAAGTATACTTCTTTCCTGTTATTTCAGTACAGTACAATGTATTTATTCTTGTATCGATATTGCAATGCCTATAGCTTCCTATTTTATCTCATAGCAGAAATTCTCTCTCTAAGGTAAAGGAGTAATACCAGTTCACAGTAACGTTCCACAGCTCTTAAGAAGTGAATAATAAAAACACATACCAAACGCACATATACTGATCGGGTGACCTTGGCAGTAGCTAGGCTGCAGTGGCCAGCTGTTCTGGGGCCATTAGCCATGTGCTGGTAGCTGCAGCTCATTAGCGTTTAGTATTTACGCTACTGTTTGTAGCTGGCAGGCTGCAAATTGGGACCTTGTCAAATCATTGCACGAGTGCCAGGTCACGCTCACTAGACATGGCACGGTTCACAGCATTGTAGTCCTCCAGTGTCAAGGGCTAGTTTTATGAGCTCAATTAGTGGAACTGGGAAAGACTTAAAATTAAAAGTTTAATCAGCAAGATGTGAGTTGGGAATTGAAACACTACTTTGGAAGTACCCATCACAGTACTCTTTGTTGTTGTTCTTAGCTTAAATATTAATGGACCTAACATTCCAAGGTCTCAGTTTAAGCTTACATTATACAATGCTCTCAACAAGCCCATTCTGATCAAGGACCCCACTCTGGTTGCAAAAATACATTTACGGTAAATACCAATCAGTCTAACTGCACCCTTATGCAAAAATCCATCTATAAAAGATTTGGGCTGTAATCCTATACACACATTAAGTTTATATTTGGAGTTTTGATCCAACAACCCTAGCACCATATTCTAGACTTTAATCCAGCATGTGTATATACACACACAAACAGCTTCAGTGTCAGTACACAGAACAGGAATCTAATTTCATCTGATGTATGACTTTTAGACTTTAACTTGGTTAAAGCAGTGCACTACCACTAAACTTAAAATGGTGCAGGTGTTCTATGTCCAATCATGTGCCAAGAGGAAAGAGAAATGCCCTACAACCACTACCACAATACCCTCAGAGTCAAGTTCCAAATAATCTTGCATCATATGGAAATCCAACCTGTGGAGGAAAAAAGAGAAGCAAAGGCTCAAGGTAATGGGAAGACACTGTTTTACATATTTTCCAGCCTCTGTTTTGCCCTGAAGTGTATTTCACCAGGAGTTTTTAAAGTATGGTGTGGTTTTTTTAATGAAAGAATATTGATAATAATACAAGACTTTACTGATATTCTGACAGTTAGGTTTTGCGTCTATCTTGCACAGATATCTTAAATGTATGTTTATTTATATTATAACATTTAAATCTCAAACTTAAGCTATTCACATAAGGATTTTGTTTTGCATTCTTCTGATAGAAACAGGAACAATGCTGTCAAATTGTTGCCTTGACCCCTACGCCATACCAGATCAAGTGTTATGATCTTACAGCATGTCAGATCAAGTGCTACTTAACAACAACTCACATCCCCTTTTGCTAAACTGTGACAATCAGTACACACATTCCTAAGGGCAGTTGCATGGGTACCAGCAGCCAGAGAAACCCTGGAGACAAAGCATGAGATAGCACTTATTACATTGAGGCAGCCAAAAGACATCAGGGAACTGGGAACATGCCGTAGCTTCTCGTTATGTTTACATTTTTAAATGTTTACTTCTGAAACTTTAAAAAAAATGTTTAATTTATAATGTCTATAAATCTTGGTTTAATTTTAAATCAGGTTATATCTAAATCACCATGTTAAAATCTATGCATATAATTTCTTAAAACTGAATCCATGACCACCTATCAAAACACACCAAATTAAATCCCACTTTTCTCCATCAAAAAATAAATAAATGGGGGGGGGGACTCTGACGTCTGAGGTCAAGTGTAAATAGCTATAAGTCATGCACTGAAGTTTTTTATTGTGACAATTTTCAATATTTCTGACCATATCAACTGAAAAATATGGATTTTTTTAAAAAAAATCCTTGTGGGGTTTCACACACATATGGGTTCTCTGCGCCTGCGCTGAGATCGATCGGAAACTTCTTTAGCTGAGATGAGCCGGGCGGGAGCCCCTCCCCCTCGCGCGTGCTCCTTAGCGCGGCTCCCGCCCGTCTCCTCAGTTCCCTGAGACCGCCTATTGCGACCCTCGGGACCGAGGCTGATTCAGGAAGAAAACTTTACTACACCTCCTCGAACCCGATGGGTACGAGATTGATAGAAAAAAACTCCGAACCTCGATGTAATCGAGATCGACTAAAAAGAAAACACACGAAATTGGACCACCCCATTTCCACCTGGGTATCCATCGAACTCGATGCAGACACCGAGAGGGGAAGGAGGGCGGGTTGTGTGAATGCACAGATGACCACTCGAAGAACTACAGTTACAGGTAAGCAACCTGTCCTTCTTCTTCGTGGTCTCTGTGCTTCACACACATATGGGTAGATTAGCAAGCTGACTTACCGGAGGTGGGTCGGTGTCGGCAGTCAGATGGTGATCGATGATAGTACCGCCCTGCCGAAGGCGTTCTGCGCCCTGGATCGAACATCGAGGCGGTAGTGCCGGATAAAGGTGGAGGGCGAAGACCAAGTTGCCGCCCTGCACAAGTCCGTCAAAGAGACTCCTCTGCCGAATGCCGTCGAAGTCGACATGGCCCTAGTAGAGTGCGCCCTCACGGAGCTTGGCAAAGCGCGACCGGTGAGTTGATATGCCAGTTTGATGGTGTCTACAAGCCATTTGGATAGTCTCTGTTTTGATACTGGACATCCCTTCTTCGGAGGGCCGTAACATACGAAAAGTTGTTGCGTGTGCCTTATGGACTCTGTACGCGCTTTGTAAAAGGCTATTGCTCTACGGACATCAAGGCTGTGTAAAAGTCTCTCGGTATCCGATGATGGTGTTGAGAAAAAAGCCGGAAGCACAATGTCCTGGCCTAGATGAAAATCGGAGACGACTTTTGGTAAGAAGGCTATGTCCGGCCGCAAGACGACCTTGTCTTTGTGGAAAATTGTGTATGGAGGGTCAACCCTAAGAGCGGCTAGTTCGCTGACACGCCTTGCGGATGTAATTGCTGTCAGGAACAGAGTTTTAAATGATAGAAGACGTAAGTCTGATTTCGCCATGGGCTCAAAAGGGGGTTTCATTAAAACTTTCAAAACCAACTGGAGGTCCCATCCCGGTATAATAGTCCTCGTCGGAGGGCATAAGTTTTTTACACCCTTCAGAAATTGCTTCACGAGTGGGTGTACAAATAAAGATGAACCGGTCGAGGTTGTTCGGTACGCCGTAATTGCTGCTAAATAAACTTTAATAGACGAGAGTTTAAGTCCCCGGGCCATCAGAGAGTGAAGGAAGTCGAGGACAGTCGATATCGAGCAAGTTATAGGGTCTTTATCGGACATCGACACAAAGTTGGAGAAAGCTTGCCATTTCCTTGCATAAGAAAGCCTTGTTGATTGCTTTCGTGCCGCTAACAGGACTTCCCTTACTGCCGAAGAGAGGTCTGTATGCCTTGCTATCTGATCCTCCAAGCCGTGAGGTTCAACGATTGCAGATTCGGGTGAAGCACCCTGCCCTGCTGCTGGGTGAGCAGGTTGTCCTGAAAAGGTAGTTGCAGGTAATTTCCCTGAGATAGATGCAGAAGGAGGGAAAACCAGGGTTGACGTGGCCACCATGGGGATATTAGGATACAGTTTGTTCTGCCCAACGATATCTTTGCCAGCACTCGAGTCAGTAGCGGAATTGGAGGGAACAGATAGAAAAAGTCGTTGCTCCAATCCAGTAGGAAGGCGTCGGTCATCGATTTCGGATCCATAGCCGCTCTGCTGCAGAATAGTGGACAGGCCGTATTTTCGCTGGTTGCGAATAGGTCTACGTTCGGCCGGCCCCATAGGTGGAAAAGAGATGCCAATATTTGCCGATCCAGCTTCCACTCGTGCGACTGTAGCGACACCCTGCTCAGTGTGTCCGCCAGGACGTTGATTTTTCCCGCTATGTGAATAGCTACAAATGACATTCGTCGAGGTAGAGCCCACTCGTACAGCTGTAGCGTCAGTCTCGTGAGGCGCATCGACCTCGTGCCTCCCTGTTTGTTTAAATACGCTACCACTGTGGTGTTGTCTGTTACAATCTGAACGTGATGGGCAGTCAGATGATGTTCCAGCGCTTGTAGTGCTTTCCAGACAGCCATTAGCTCCAGCCAATTGATGTGTCGGTTCTTTCCGCCGGATTCCAAGTGCCCTGTACGACGTGGTCGTCGGAGTGGGCTCCCCATCCTAGTAGCGATGCGTCCGTTGTTAGAATTCGGCTCGGTATCGATGGTCGGAAGGTCACGCCGTCGAGCAGGTTCGACTCTTTCTGCCACCACCTCAAAGACTCTCTTACGGCTCGTGGAACTGATAGACGAAGGGATGGTCTGTCCTTTTCTGGCTTGAAAGCTCGGACAAACCAGATCTGTAGCGGTCGCATGCGAAGCCTCGCATAGCGTACGACTGCTATGGTCGAGGCCATGTGCCCTAAGAGTCGCTGGAGTGTGCGAGCTGATGACATTGGCCGACTGTATACTTTCTTTGATAGAGCGACTATCTTCATTGCCCGTTCGTTCGGAAGGTAGGCCCGACCATCGGATGCATTTAACCTCGCCCCTATGTATTGAATCTCTTTTACGGGCTGGAGGACCGACTTCTCTGCATTCAGGCAAAGTCCCAGCTCGAGCATGAGGCCAAGGGTCTGTTCGAGTGCGTTTCGTAGCTCGAGCTTCGACGATGCCACCAACAACCAATCGTCGAGGTATGGAAAAATGGTGATGCCCCTTGTCCTCAAACTCGCACACACCGCCGCCACACATTTTGTGAATACCCTCGGCGCGGTGGAGAGTCCGAATGGAAGAACGACGAACTGGTAAGTGTCTTCCCCCACTCGAAACCGAAGGTATTTCCGGCTGTCTCCGTGGATGGCGATGTGGAAGTAGGCATCTTTGAGATCGATGGATGCAAACCAATCGGTCCTTCGGAGTAGGGGAAGGATCGATTGGAGCGTGACCATGCGGAATCTTTTTGATGGGATAAAAAGATTCACAGTTCGAAGGTCCAGGATCGGTCTGAGTCCTCCTCCCTTCTTCTTCACAATGAAGTACCTCGAGTACAGGCCGACCTCCAAGTTTCCTGCGGGAACTGGCTGTATTGCTCCCTTTTGAAGGAGGGTCGAAACTTCCTCCAGTAGGACCCGCGTTGGACGGGTGGTCTTGATCCCGAGAAATGGGGGGAGGACTCCGAACTCGATCCTGTAGCCGTGCTCTATAATGCTTAACACCCATCGGTCCGTCGTGATGGTCCTCCAATTTTGGAGGTGGTTGCAAAGTCGGTGGCCGAAGAGAGTAGTCTGAGGTGGTGCAGAGGTGTCGTCGAGGTATAGCGTCGATGGTGTGTCGGTCGGGCCGGTAGGGCAGTCAAAGACGACAGACGACTGTAGTCGCCCCCCTTCCTGCTGCCCCTTGGTCTTTGCTGCTGGTATTGTCGCTGGGGTTGGGTCAGAGGCTGCGACGCCCCAGGTCTCCGGTTCCCGCCCCTGTATTGACCCGCCGGCTGGTACTGCCTGGTCGGGAACGGAAACCGGGACCACCGCCGTGGCCTGAAAGACTGAGATGGTTGCTGGCGGACGAGCCCCATCTTTTTGGCCGTTGTGAAGGCCTTCTGAGCCGAGTCGAGGGAGTCATCAGTAGTGGCGTTGAATAACCCCTCGCCATCGAACGGAAGGTCCTGAATCTTCGCCCTATCGTCGGGAGTCAGAGCGGTAGAGCGAAGCCATGCGTGCCTCCTCAAGGCCACGGACCCGATCATCGATCTGGCATGACTGTCGACCTGATGCCGGGCAGTGTTCATCTGAAGTGCACCGATACTCGTTGCCTCCTTGATGTACTGAGCCGCCAGATCTCTCTTGTCGTCCGGCAGATAATCACAGAGGTCTCCCAGCTTCTCTATGATGTACATTTGATATCTAGCTAACAACGCCTCGTAGTTAGATATCTTTAGTCCGAGGGAAGACGATGAATAGATCCTACGTCCGTAGGAATCTAGCGTCTTACCCTCCTTATCTGCCGGAGTGGTGTGCTGTCTTCCCCCACGAGACTGCGCCGATTTGACTATGAGCGAGTTCGGGGTCGGATGGGAAAACAGAAACTTTGCTCCTTCCTCCTGGATCTTGTACATCGACTCCAGGCGTTTGGCCGTCGGTTTCAATGAGGCCGGAGTCTTCCAGGTTTCTTGCACCGTCTCCAACAATGTCGGCAAGAATGGAAGAAGCAGCTGGTTCGACTGTGTCGTTTTAAGGACCGCATAAATGTCGTCCTTGGCCTTCCCCTTTGACGATTTCGCCTCAACTCCAAGAGCAGTCACCAGCCGGCTGACATGCTCCGCAAAACTCCCCATGTCCTCCGATGGGGAGACTGCTTCTTTGGACTGCACCTGCCCGTCCGGGGAGGTGGAGTGGGAGGAGGAAGCCGTCGAGTCGGAATCCGACCGATACGCCGATCCCGACGAGGAGTGGCCAACTACATCAGTCGCAACCGGAAGGTTTACGAGATGCTGTGGCTGAGCTGTCGACGTCGACGCAGCTGACTCCCTCACCACTGTCGACGGGGCACGAGACACAGCCGTATCTCGGTGTGGCGTTGGGGAGTGCCTTCGGCTACGGTGTCTGTCTGGAGAAATGGAACGCCGGTGATAGTAATGGCGTTCCGACCTCTCGTGCCTTGGCGAGCGTCTCGACCTCGAGTATCGGCTCCTGGAACTCGATCCCGAGTAGTAGGAACGGGACCTCGACCTCTCACGGTATCGGGAGAGTCGAGATCGAGGACTCGAGGCCGTGGAGACCGACTCACGAGCCCGATAGTAGGGGGATCGTGATCGGCGGCGGTATTCTCGACGCTCCTCTACGCGCCCAACTGACGGAGACAGTAACGGCGGGGGACCCCTCGATCCCGAACGGGGTCTATCCAGTGCCTTTTGCTCCTCGAGCTGGGCTGGCGAAGCTCGTAGCTCTCCCTCCGACAGGGAAGCTGACGCAGCTGCTGGCTCTTTTTGGATCTCTCGGCCTCGAGGAGACGTAGTCGAAGCCGGAGTGGACTGGCGGGCAATCGATCCCGAAGCTCGATCCCGAGCACCAGCCAGAGCCTCTATCATCTCCACCGTACGCTTCGAGACCACCATAGTGGTCGAAGTCAACGGGACCGCCATCTCGCTAGCCGTAACCGCCATTTTCTCCTTAAGGCGTTTCGCCTTATCCTTACGGGCCTTCTTAGCGAGTTTTTTCGTTATGTCCGTTGGCGGTTTTTTTATAGACTGGGATCCCCCAGGTCGTTCCTCTGGCGCTGGTCCTTTAGCCGATAAGGATTGTTCCCACAGGAGGGCCCTCAGTTTCATTTGCCTGGCCTTCCTGGCCTGTTTGGTAAAGGCCTGACAATCCTTACAGCTTTCCACTTTATGCTCCTGCCCCAGACATAGGAGGCAGAGCGTGTGCTTGTCAGCGGGGGGGATTTTAGTCCCACACCGCTGACATTTCCTAAATGGTGCCTTGAGAGGCATAGTGAAAGATTAGATAGAAATATATAGATAAGGACAAGAACGGGGGAGAGAAGGTTTTAGGTAGGATTTTTTTGGTAATAATTTTTTTTTTTTTTTTTTAGAAAAGAAGGTATAGTTCGAAAGAGAATGAAAAAACAGAAGGTTTATGAGAGAAAAGTTTTCTAAAAGAGGTAACTATAGAAGAATAAATTCAGCTTTCGCTTACAGAGAAGGAAGAGAAGAACCTATCGACTAGTCGCAGAGGCGGTCGAAGAGGAACTGAGGAGACGGGCGGGAGCCGCGCTAAAGAGCACGCGCGAGGGGGAGGGGCTCCCGCCCGGCTCATCTCAGCTAAAGAAGTTTCCGATCGATCTCAGCGCAGGCGCAGAGAACCCATATGTGTGTGAAGCACAGAGACCACGAAGAAGAAATATGGATTTTTAAAAAAAAAATCCTTGTGGGGTTTCTTGTTGCAGTGGCGGCCGCCATTTTGAATATTTGGGGTGCGCCGTAGCTTCTTATTACATGCAAACCTAGCAAGAGTGAGTTGTTGGGAGTGGTTGACAAGCCACCTAGAAACCATGGGCTGTTTTAGGGTTGTGGGTGGCTTGTCAACCACCCCAACAACCCACCCTCACTAGGTTCGAACATAACGAGAAGCTACGGCATGCCCTCACCATGCCCCAAATATTCAAACTGGCTGCCGCTACCACAACAAGAAGCCCCACAGGAAAATTCACCCATGGTGGTTTCTCATTACATGTGTCTTCACACAGAGGCCTCCGTGCAAATGATTTTGCTTAGTGACTTTTTATGTCTACAGAGAATTAAGCAGAAATCCATTAATGTCATAGTTTTCTCCATTGTCACTAAGTAGGTATTTTGCAGTGCAAGAGGCCATATGACCAAAGTTTGGATTATGCTCATATGTGGCAGCAAGCTCTACTTCATATGAAAATTGTTCAACCACCAATTAGCAAGTCATGAAACATTACAATTACAAAATAGGAAACTTGATTTAAGTAAATGATTACAATCAGAGCAGCTGCTATGCAGAAACAAATTTGTGAACGAGAATACAGATTGCAATAATGAAAACACACCAAAATAGGAAAGAGAAGCATATAAAGTATTTCCAGAGCTATGATCCAAGATGAACAGAGGCACCTTAGAATCAAGGTGCCTCTGTTCATCTTAGAACCACTTATCCTGAACAGGGGGGAAATTTTGATACCCAAGCATGAGAGGCAAGTACATCCAATAACAGCACACATATATTTTCTGAGCAACCAACAGGCACTATTTCCTAAAAGGCTTACACACTGGACAATATTCAGGCTAGGGGTCATCAATTATAATCTACATTAACAAACACTGTTTGATTGTACAACTTAAATCATTTAAGACTTGAAATAAAATGTATCACCTAGATATACTTGATTGGTTGGATCTGAACAGAGTTAATTAGTTCAAACAGGTTATTAGTTCAAACAAAATATAGTAGAAAAGAGAAAGATAAAACAAGAACAGGAAGCAAAACTCAAAGTCTCCAGGTCTACTATTGCAGTAGATAAGGAAGTCACAAAAACTCCTGCATAGCAGGGCTGTAAAGGGTACTGGGAACGCTGCTGTACAATGAACGGCCTGTGTTAAGTGTGCCAGCTTTACAATATTAGTGTCAAAACACAAGGCATTTCAAGCTGAATACTTGCAGCAAGCTAGAAATAGAAGGCTTTGGATTTAGGATCATACATGCTGGGAACAGCCAGTGAAGAAAAACGAACAGAAAGAATGCCAGCAGTTTTAGCCAGGGCTCAGGCAAACAGGATCATTAAACCCACACTTCTCAACTGGAAGAGAGGCAAGTGAAGAACTGCCCACAAGTTTCTTTGCAAACCAAAGCTTTTATGCACTCCCTGCTGTTGACCTCAAGCCAAGTCTCTCAGCTTTTTGCGAATGAACACACCCAACTTCTCTCTAGCGGAAGAACTAACCCCTTTATACAGGCCTTGGATTGCAACTGTCCTGTGGCAGCAACATGCATTGTATTTCAGGGTGCTAACAGCCTAATAATATCATACGTCAACAGTTCTTGCTCTATCAGCAAGCAGTAACAACAAAAGCAAGCATAAACCAAGGTATGCTTATTCTGTACTTTCTGCAGGGCCAAGTATTTTCTGCACCTTTGCTGGAGAACCATGTTGAATTAGATACAGTCAGCAAAACCATGTTTTCAAAGACTCCAAATCCAAAGCATTTAGGAAACGCTTTTAATGGGAAAGTCATGGGGCTTCTCTGTAGTGAAAAGCTTTCTGTTCCCCTACCATGGCTTCTGTTACTTCTCCCTTTCCCTCCAAACTCCATCTATGACCATTCACCATGTCATCCCAACCTTTTTGTCCTGTAAAAAAAAGGTGTAAACCAGATTCCTGAATGCAAATTAAAGTGAACATACTATATAAATTTGCTTCACATCATTTAATTTTTGGAAGAGAATATGGGGTGGGTGGGAGAGACACAAACTACACACAGCCCTGTCTAAATTCAACAAGACAGGCAATGTATGAAACCCAGATGTTAGTGATACCATCTACTACCTAGATTTGGGAAGACCCACCAATTCATTCACTGAGCCTGTTTCCATGTCACAATAAAACACACTGAGAATAAGCCACGATGGGCTGGTTGTTCGCTCGCTAACCTACATTACTCCCAACAGATGATCAGGTACTCTGCGGCTTGCCATAGTTTGTTTTCTTGGTCCTCCTGCCTGCTCCCTGCATGTATCCCAGGGGCCTTTGCCGCACAACTCCTCTTGTATCCTCATATTCCCAACAGACGGAAACTTTTCTCCCCCCCCCCCTCCGATTGCTACCCCTTTTCTGAGAAATTATTAAATGTGCAACTTTGTAAAATTTTCAGTGCTTTGCAAGTGTGTAAATGGGTTCATAATTTTTTAAAAAAATTTCTGTACTTCACAAGGGCACAAATGGGTTCATAATTTTTTTTAAAAATATTACTATTGGGTCCTTTGCAAGTGCGCAAATGGGTTTGTAATTTTTTCGGTCCATCGCAAGTGCGCAGATTTGCAGGACCACTTCAATAATAGAAGAGTTACAAATGCATCTGCACACTTGTGAAGGACCAGTCGTCGTCGTCATCATCATCATCATCATCATCATCCCATCTGTGCACTTATGAAGCACTGAAAAAAGGGGAAGAAATGGTTGTGAATGGGTTAACAATCCCAAGTGTCATTTCCGTATTGCTGGGGTGGGTGGGCAGCACTGATGAAAGAGAGGGGAGGCAGCACTAGCAAAGAGCAGCTGAGTTTTTCACTGCTCTTGCCAGGCGGCTCCATAGCCCATACCCAAAAGCCACTCACAAGCCATGCTGCTGGGTTCACACATCACGACAAGCTACCCTCAACAACCCAACAACAAGCCATGGGTTCTCAGGGTGGCTTCTGTGTGGTTAACAAACCACATCGAAGCCTCCGTGCTGGGTTCAGGCATCACGACAAGCCACACTGACACATACAAGGCTCACAACCCATCGTGGCTTACTGTATCATGTGAACCAGGTCACTGTGACCACATCAAATGGAATGTTATTTTATTTATTTATTTATTATGTTTATACCCCACCTTTTTTCCTGCAAGGAACCCAAGGAGGCTTACATAATCCTCCTCCTCCTGTGAGGTAGGTTAGGCTGAGAGTCAGTGACTGGCCCAAAGTCACCCAGTGAGTTTCATGGCAGAGCGGGGACTAGAACCCGGATCTCCCGAGTCCCAGTCCAACACTCTCACCACTACACCACACTGGCTCTCAATAGCATGGTTGTTTATTCAAGTTTTCATTAGTGCATGTCGCTCAAAGACGTGAAGCTCTTCTTCTAAACCAGTATGTTTCTCAAACTTTAGAACACAGGCACCCTTCTAAACCCAGTCTACTTTCTCAGCCTCTTAACCCTAGCCATCTCCTTGGCAGGAAGTACACAGGATTCTCCCACACTGCTGTATGTGTGGGACACTAATCCAACACTGGCATTAGAAGAGGACTAGAACAGGGCAGACCCAGGCTCCCTTCCTAAAACCAACTGGACAGAGGAGGAAAACTGCAGCAGCCAGAAGCTCCTGTATGTTCCCTGCCTCTCTGCAGGTTGCATTGGTTAGCATCTGGCAATGCTGTATCTCTGTTACTGGGAGGAAACTGTCTTAGGCTTTACCTACTGCAGGATCCTATCCTGCTCCCTCTAAATTCATGCCTCACTTGGAGGTCTTCCACCCTCCCTCTCAAAAAGGGAAGAGAACCACTTTGAGAACCACTGTTCTCTGTTTTTTTCAGAGCATGCATTTAGTCATAAGTCTAAGATTAATTGGGGTGGGCAGGTGCCGCAGTTCCCTTTGTGTCATTTCAGCCCATATGTTAAATATAGTCAAATTATTAGTGATGTAGCAACACCAAAGCCGTAGGTTGTAAAATACAAAGATACTAATTCCTCTCCCCAAACCAGTCAGGGGCACATACCCAGCAACTCTAAATGTCAATCACTTTTTAATATGCTTTTAATGGCTCATATTATTAATCCTTAAAGCACTGAATGTTAAAATTGCAGCAAGCTCTTGTTCTTGTATATTTCCATTCTGGTCAGAAGCAAAGAAAATTTGCATCTAAAAAATTAATCCTATACCTCGTTATATTATGTGAGTTTCAGAGCAAACAGGTGCCACTTTCAAAATCCACCCTGTAGACCAGCCCAACATTCTGTTTACCTCAGTGAAGGATTACCCGTATATACTCGACTTTAAGTCGGCCCTAACATAAGTTGGGGCCCCTAATTTCACCCCCCAAAACTGGGAAAACTTATTGCCCCCCAGTATAAGTCTAGGGTGGGAAATGTATGAGGGGAGACTCCCGCCGCCACCCCCAGACACCCCCACGCCACGCTGTTCCTCTCCGCTCGCTCTTTAACATTATTTTCCTCCCCCCCCATACCTTTGTCAGCGGCGGCTAGGCAGGGAAGCGGCGCAGCAGCGCGAGGCGCCCGTAGAGCGAGTGGCTGGGCTGCGTCTCCCTGGCAGGGAGACATGTGGAGCCACTCCGCTATTCCTCCGCTCGCTCTTTAACATTATTTTCCTCCCCCCCCATACCTTTGTCAGTGGCGGCTCGCTCTGCCGGCGCCTCGCGCGCTGCCATGCTGCTTCGTTCCTGGGAGCCGGCATGGCCAGGGACCCACGTGGAGCTGCTCCGCCATTCCCCTACCTTTCTGTTTGTAAGCGGAGGCTTGCGGCGCTGCCGGCGCCGCCCTCGTCGCTTCTGGGCCGCGACGGGCATCACTTCCTAGGAGCCGGCATGGCAGGAAGTGATGCCCGTCGCGGCCCCGGAAGTGATGCCCGTCGCGGCCCAGAAGCGACGAGGGCGGCGCCTGGCCATGCCGGCTCCCGGGAACGAAGCAGCATGGCAGCGCACGAGGCGCCGGCAGAGCAAGCCGCCACTGACAAAGGTATGGGGGGGGGAGGAAAATAATGTTAAAGAGCGAGCGGAGGAATAGCGGAGTGGCTCCACATGTCTCCCTGCCAGGGAGACGCAGCCCAGCCACTCGCTCTACGGGCGCCTCGCGCTGCTGCGCCGCTTCCCTGCCTAGCCGCCGCTGACAAAGGTATGGGGGGGGAGGAAAATAATTTTAAAGAGCGAGCGGAGAGGAACAGCGTGGCGTGGGGGTGTCTGGGGGTGGCAGCAGGGGTCCTGGGGGTGGAGGGGGGTGCCTGGCGGTGGCAGCGGGGGTCCTGGGGGAGCGCTGACCCACTTATAAGTCGAGGGGGGCATTTTTCAGCACAAAAAATGTGCTGAAAAACTCGACTTGTATTCGAGTATATACGGTACTTGAAATTGAGAAAAGTATAGAGGTCATCTTATTTCTGCTACTGAAATAGTGATCACATTAACTTAATAGCCTGAAGGGAAATAAACATGAATAGGAATTTGCAAAAGGTGTCTTGCAAAGATGTTGTACCAGAGGATTTTTCTTCAAGCATCCCCGCCTAAAACGAAGTAGGCAAGAATCACAATTGCAAAAGCACAGGTATATTCACACATGCATACACCACTTGAGAAACACTTGTTAGACAGAAACTACAACAATTTAATATATGACATCAAGGTACATTTTTAGTCAATATCCCTCTAAAAGCCATCTGACTTTCCAGTTAAAGAAAGGAAATCTCCAGCTCTAGTAACAGGTCTGGAAATTATGTGTAAAAAATATTTCATCATATTCTAACCCATTCCAGTAAGGGTTTTACCCCATACTGTATCACAAAACCGAGATTTAGGAAACCTTTATTTTATGAAGGAATGAGGCACTTATTCCTCCATAAGTTTTTCAGACTAATGTAACCTCTAGAAAATATTCAGGCTTTACATCTAAGTTAATTGTACTGATTTAACCCAAGATACATCTAAACAAAGTTGTATGTATCACTGTTTAAATAAGCTTTTTGATGTCTACAAGAAACCTTTGGTAGGCATATTACAATCATTTTCACAGTAATGTCTTTCACTTCTACAATTCCACTAAGAGCAATCCTATGCATGTTGACTCAGAAGTCAGTCCCACTGTGATCAATGGGATTTATCCCCTAATCAGTGTGTTTAGGATTGAAGCCTAGAGCAGCAAGTACAACAGGATTGGGGAAAGAGCGTTCTTTTATGTTTGTTTTAATTTTAAAGAATCCCATTTTGGTTTTTACACCTCAGTCCTCTTGTTGTAGTTGCTTTATGTATGTATTATTTAATTTATTTATTATATATAAAAATATACCCCGTCTTTCTAATGCACATGTATTACACAAGGTGGCTTACATTAATTAAAATTACAACATAATATAAAAATCACATGTTAAAAGTATAACGATATCAGCAAACTCAAGGAGGACAATGTTTTAGTAGCATCATAAAAGTGAAAGCGATTGCTATAAAAATGGGAGAGTAATATTAACATTCAACAGCTTTAGAATTAGCTTATAATTCAATTTGCCCAAATTTACTGCTCAAAGTTGCAATTCAGCAAACAACCTACCTAGGTTACAAATCTCTTCTCTCTCCCCCTGCTCTAGAAAATGTCTATCTACAATCCATCAGGTGACTTCAGGATGCACATGAAAGGTTTCCAAGAATATTTTACCAGACAAAATATCTCATTATTTGTGTGAATCAAAATATTTCAGAGCTTACAGTCAACTCAAAGATGGGTTACTTTTAAATGGAAAAAGCTAGGGTATAGAGCCAAATCTTAGTGAGTCAGACATTGCTCTGAAATCTAACCAGCAGAATTTACTGCCTAGAAATCAGAAAACTGAGTGCAAAAGTTCAGCTACAGTGCAGGAACTACTTTGAGAAAAGGTTAACTCCAGCACTACCCTGTTTACCCAAGTTGTAGAGCAAATGCAACTCTGAAGATGGTCAGTGGAGCAGACTACCTGCAACTGAATTTGGACTGTGAAACTTTGATAACAAATGTATTTCTTTAGATGTATAGCCTGCTCCAACCTGAAGGCTCAGGGTGCTAAACACACATAAAAATCAGTGAAACAGAGCAACAGTGCATCTTTCACTATGCCTTCCCAACCTAACCATGACCCCAAAGGCCAGCCCAAACAAGTAGGTTTAAAATGTTTCAAAGACGCTCAGGACTGGCAAGTCTGCAGTGAGAAGCTCCATAACTGATGGGCAACCACCAAGGATGACTGAGCCTGAGAAACAGATCGCATCAATAAGAGAGTGTCCTCAGTGGTTTTCAGAGATCATAATAAGCCACAAGGGCATGGACCACAATGTTCTTTAAGAGTAAGTGTCCATGATTAGATCAGTCAGAGCAAAGCACCAAATGGTGCCCTCTCCCCACAAAGTCAAGGTCATAGTACAAGCCTGGTTGAGTTATTTTGGCACCTGAGGCAGAAAACCTGAAAAGCACCTTTCACTTTTCCTAGCAGTAAGAGTACAGCAATAATAAACTAAATTATGAATAACTTGCTGCCCTTTCATGGCATCCAAAATCAGCTGCCTCAGGCACGAACCTCACTCTACCTAACAATAGGGCCATCTCCATCAGTGTTTACCATAGGTGATGTACCACCAGTGGGAAACATTCCAATGTTCCAAGTGGAACTTACATAGCTATAAAAAATAGAACAAAATTACCCACAAATAACTATAAACACCAATGGTATTTTATAGTGTACATATAAGGAGCCACTTCACATGTTACAACAAAAATTCTTACACAGAAGACACTTTTATGTAAGAATTAGTTTAAAACCCACATATAAATTGTAATGCAAAATGATTGTACACAGGTGGGCTCTGTTATACATGCACTAGAGCAGAGCTCTCCAACCTTGGGTCCCCAGATGTTGCTGGCCTACAACTCCCAGCATACCCAGCCAGCACGGCTAATGGCAAGGGATTCTGGGAGCTGTAGTCCAGCAACATCTGGTGACCCAAGGTTGGAGAGCCCTGCACTAGAGAGTCACAGCCAATCACAGCCTTCAAGCATGTGTACAGGGAGTAAACTCCCCCATCTATGACCACATAGATTTCATAGATCATAGAGTTGGAAGGAGCCTACAAGGCTATCAAGTCCAACCCCCTGCTCAATGCAGGAAACTAGAGGAGGGGTCTCCCATCCAAGTAACAACCAGGCTTGACCCTGCTTAGCTTTCCATGCTTTTACCCAAGTGTCTTCCATGCTGGAATTTGTGCCATGAGACTACAAACAAACATCCAGTCTTATTTCTCAAGAAGTATTTTCTTATATAAAATAGGCACAATAGTTGTTTATCTATAAACACATAAATCAAAGGGAAAGTTAAAGTAGTTCAAAGGGAAACAACCCCTGAAATTTAAAAATAGCTTCCAAAATCTATGAATTGGAATCTTGCATAGATACCAGATAAGCAACAACTTTACTATGTATTACACTACAAAACATGTGTTTCATTACTTTTGCCTTCACATTTGTACATGACACAAAGGTGTGACTTGGGCACATAAACTTCTCTTGTTTCATGCAACACTTGTCCAGAACTTACTTTAGATGTACATATAAAAACAAAGTGTATGCACAAAAATGTGTGTTTAACAAGGCACACCAGAAAGCTGCCTACAGAAGGGAGCCACAATTCCTTATCCTATCTGCATACAAACTGGCTATTGAATAATGTGTAAATCAGTTCAATAGAAGCACACAGACATAGAAATAAAGAGGGTAGTAGATCAAAACCTATGATTACCGGGGGGGGGGGGGATGAAGGGAAGGGGATCAGTTAGCTACTCTACAATTTTACCAATGTGGCATTGAGCACAGAATTCAGCATCCCAGGAATCTCAGCTTTAGTTTTAAAAATGAAGCAAGTTCCTAGCCCCTAAGGCTCCCTTTTGCATTCTCCTTCTGCACTCCCAACACCAATCACCACCATCCCACCTTTTTTGAATTCTTCAAGCATGGCATCAAGCTTGGTGTCATTGAAGACAAAGTGCAGCGGATGGTTATAGAAACGGGTGATAGTCTTGAGTGGGGTGCAATCATCAGGATCCACAAAGGCCAAGTCCTTAACAAAAAGAAGGTCCACAATGTTGGAGCGGTCCCCTTCAAAGACAGGGATACGGGTATAACCACTCTCCATGATCTCAGACATAGTGTTGAAATCAAGCACAGCCTCAGCAGTAATCATGAAGCAGTCCCGAAGTGGAGTCATTACATCCTCCACTGTCTTTGTACGCAATTCCAGTGCCCCCTGAATGATATTCAGCTCCTCTTTAACCAGGTCATTGTAGGGGTCAGTGACCCTCAACATCTCAAGTAGTTTCTCACGATTATAGACAGTACCAATCTCCTGCCCTAAGACACAGTCTAGCAGCTTGCTGACTGGGTAAGAGGCCGGGAAGGTCATCATCATGAAGAACTTGGTGAGGAAGATGGTGTTGGCGCCTACAGCAAGGCCGTGCCGGGAACAAATAGCCTGCGGCACAATTTCACCAAAGATGACGATACCAATGGTGGAGACCACCACGGCCACAAGTCCGGAACCAGCAATGTCATCAAGCAGGATGGTAAGGGTGGTGTTGACCAACACATTGCCCAAGAGTAGGGAGCAGAGCAAGTAATTGCCCTGGCGGCGCACAGGCTCAATGCGCTTGGCATAGTTCTTCTCTTTTTCTGTCCCACAGTTTTGCACAATACGCAACTCCATAGGATCAAGGGCCATAAGTCCCAGGTTGAGGCCACTGAACATGCCTGAGAGGCACAGTAGGAGGGAGATGAAGATTACCTGAAGCCAGAAGGGAAGCAAGAATTTCTTCTCCTCCCCAACAATCATCTTGGTGTCCTCACCATCATGATAAATCCAGGTGGTCTCAGTCCAGGGGCCCCCATCAGGGCCAATAATGTTCCCTCCGCCACTGCTGCCCCCGGCTGAGCTCCCCGGGGCCCCTAGGATGGCTGGGGAGGATACAGAGGTGCATAGGTAGTAGGACTTGCTCTTCTCCGTTTTCCGCAACGGCTTGATATCGATCTCGATGATACCCGAGGTGCGGCGGTTGAGGGTGATGTGCGGCAGGATTATGATGTCCGAAGTGCGGATGCCGCAGCGTTGTGGGACCGGCGAGGTAGAACCGACGGGAGCCGGGCCATCTTCTTGCTCAGCCGGCGGCCGCCTGCCTTCTCCATCCCTCCAGCGCTCATGCTCAGTAAAGGCGATGCGGGACCAGGTCTCGTTATTGATATTCTGCCCATAGACCCGCAGCTTGACATGGGTCCTCTCGCTCACTCGTAGCACGCCCTTCTCCATGAACGACACGTCGTCCGTGTCCTCCAGCCGCAACCCGATGATCACCGTCTCCTCAGAGTCGGCGGCTCCGGGCAGTAAGGAGCCGGCGGCCGCGGCGCGCGGGGACTGTTCTCCGAGGCACCGGCTGAGGAAGATACCGAGCAGCAGCGGCAGCAGCAGCGGCGACCGCGGCAGGACCCGCGTCTCCCTCTCGCCGCCTCCCCCCGGCCCCGCCATGAGCCAGGCAGCAGCCGCGGGTAGAGGCGCGGCCATATTCCAGTCAAGGGAGGTCAGCACTACCAGGGCCACAATAAACGGAGCGGCTTCATCGCGACGACGCTCAACGGCCAGAGTGAGTTACGAGCCCCTCCAGGGATAACAAGCGACTGCCGGGCCTCGGCCACGAGCAGCTCCAACCCCTACCCCTGAGGGGAAGGGGGAGGGGGAACGGAGCCCGCGCGTGCGCATCCACCAATCAGGTGAATACAAGCGGAACAGCGGAGGGAGGGGGGGGCAGAAGAAAAACAATTGCCCAATCAGCGAGCGCTCTCGAGAAAGGGGAGGGGGTGGAAGCTAGCTAGCCGGCCGGCTGGCCGGCCGCATGCCCGCCTTCCTCGCGCATGCTAGGAGAGCTGTGTGGAGCCGGAGTGGGACGGGAAAGGGAATTTCAGCTCGCTCGCGCGCCTTCAAATCAAAGCCGCAGTAGAGGTTTCGTCGAAAGAGAAAAGGCGAGAGCGAGGCCGACTTAGAACAGCGCGCGTTCGCTGGACAGAGCACGCGCGACGTTTAAGGAATGGTGGGAGAAGAGCCTAGCTGACTTCACTCAGTACTCTGCATAGTAGCTAAAGCCAGCACGCGCCGCCGCAGCCACAGTAAAGAGGTTCGCAGAGCTGAGAGGAGTCCCCAACCCCTTTTCCAAATTAAAAAAGCGCGTGACTGTTGTGTGTATGCGAGCTCTAGCCGGACTGAACAATGGGCCAATCGGAAGGAAGGAGAGCGGAGATTGGTCAAAGGAATGACCAATCGGATCGGGAGCTTTCTGCCATTCCCGGCTCCTCTTGAGATGTCAGCCGCGAAACGATCCCTGCGGGAAGCGTGCGTTCTAGTCCGTCAGTGGTTTCTTCGCCTGTTCCTATAGCACGCTTGTGCTTGCAACCTTTTAAAAATCATTCCCCTCCACATCTGGTCCTGTCAGCATATTATTTCTGTCTAAATACATCTTAACTAAAGCAACATTTTTTACTACTGGAAAATATTTCAACTTGTTGCAATTTGTCCTTTTAAAAAAGCTTTTGTTGGTCTAAGAAAGATATTCCAATTAAAAGTAATAAAACACTCGTAGGTAGGTCCCAGAGACAATGAGTCTATGCCTCCCCATCCTGCAAGCTATCATTGTGACAAACGTATGTAAGAAACAGCGGGCAAACCAGCTTTTGAGCATACGAAAGTAAGAGCCATGCTGGATCAGAGCAAGGGTCCATCTAGTCCAGTATTCTGTTCACACAGTGGCCAACCAGCTGCCCACAGGATCCCACAAGCAGGACATGAGTGCAACAGCACCCTCCCACCCATGTGCCCCAGCAACTGGTTACATAGGCATACTGCCTCTGATACTGGATGTACATTCTTCTGGAGCAATTGTTCTGGAGCTAGAGCTAAGCAGTCTTTGTATCTCTCCATGCATGCACTTCACCCACAGGCCTGAACTATGAGTGAAGCATCCAGATTTGTATAGGTCCATCAAGATTCAGCCTCTGTTTAGAGTAGGATGGGTAGGAGGAATGTGTGCATGCTGGAATTCTGTTAGCATGTGTACAAGCACTAAGCACTCACTGGGTGACTTTGGGCCAGTCACTGACTCTCAGCCTAACCTACCTCACAGGGTTGTTGTGAGGGTAAAATGGAGAGGAGGAGGAGGATTATGTAAGCTGCCTTGGGTTCCTTTCAGGAAAAAAGGTGGGGTATAAATATAATAAATAAAATAAATAATAAATAAGAGTACAATCTTATGTCTGTTTAGTCAGAAGTCAGTTCTACTGATTTCAATGGAATTTACTCCCTAAGTGCATAGGATTGCAGTCTTAAGGGCTACACTACTACATTACACAGTTTGAAGTACAGAGAATAATAATAATCCTTCCCAAAGGAATTTCTTTGTGGAGTGTGAGGGCATATTCATATCCGACATATGTATTTTAATAATAATTATTATTATTACCATTTATTATTATTATTATTATTATTATATTATTATTATTATTATTATTATTATTTATGTTGCTTCGTGGGTCCCCAACTACCTCTGCTTGCTCTCCCCACCCCTTCTTGTTATATATATATTGTTTTCTGCTGAGCTGTGGCTGCCAAGGAGGAAAGAGATCAAGCATTATTTTGATCTGATTTTTAAACAACAACAACAACACAACACAACACAACATTCTCCTTTCAGTGTAATTATTTATTTGTTCCTTTGTTGTAGAACAGTTATTTTTCATATTTTATAACAGACAAAGTTAGGGGTGGGAAATGAGGAGATAATTCTTAAAGGTCCAATCTCCCTGTCCAAACTGAATTGTTAACAGGAACAATTCCACACCCTGCAGCTTCTATAACCATTGTGGCATTCTCTGAATTGCCACACCTAGTAGAAATTCTTTATTCGGTGTTATTCCTGTTGGATACAAATTCTGTGCCTTTAAGGACCACTTCTCAGGAGCTATTTTGTACTTGGCTACCAATACTTGTACAAAAGTATACAAAATACATTTGTGTTTGTTTGCCAGTTATACAGAGCACAGGCTCCTGCTTCTCACTGAGATAGTAAACCTGTATTTAAACTATACCACTTCAGACTACAGGGTGGGGAACTTACATGAGTAAATGCTCTCCCCACAAAAAATCCTCTCCATGTAGAAAACCAGATGTCAGGGGAAAGGGTTTTAGGCTAGCCTTATCCCTGACATCAGATTTCCTATGTGCTGGTACTTATTATTTTTTGTATGGAGGATTCAGTCATGTGAACTCCCCCACCTCCAGTCTCAAATTGTACAGTCCAGACCCAAGTTTACCACCACAATGAGAATTAGGGTTGTGTTACACCTGATCTTTCCCTACTTTCTATGTTCTCTTCTGTAGGATTGCATTTGTAGACAATATTCCTTGTATACACTTGTAAACATAATCTAGTTGCCTCTACAAGGAAAAGGTACACATGGTGCCAACAATTTTGAAATAGGAAGATGATAGCCTAATCTACAGTGTGATCCTGGTATTTACCTGGTGCTCTCCAAGAGTATAATTCAATTACCGGTAGTCCCTATAGCCACAGCTGACCTGGACTGTTTCAGATCCCTTATAGTGGTAGGGCTTAATAAACTGTTGCAGAAGGGAAGCGCCATATAAATAGCTCTGTTCTTGCTCAGTGTCATGCTGCAGCCTGAATAAGTTTGACCAAAGCTGCAGCAGCTTTTAGCTATTTGTCTGTATAATAGCAGCTTTTGTCCCCAAACTTTTATATGCTCATTATAGGTAAGCACAATCCATTTTATTTGGGAGGTCCACAGTTTTCCTAAAGAGATGGGTAAAGCATGAAAACTCTGTTTCATATTTCTATAAAGCTCAATAAAAGAAATCTTTACTTGCTCTGCATCTTGTTTTGTAAAACCCATCAGCATCTCAGCAAGAATCAGCTCCCCTGATAAAAGTGAAATGGGAAAGGTTTGCTAACAACAAATGCTTGAAACTTCGATGAATGAAATGTCCTACTTTTACAGTGCAATGCTATGCATGTTTACTCAGTTAGGTCCCACTGGGTTCAATGGGGCTTACCTCACTTAAGTGTGTATAAGATTGTAGTCTTAATTTAGGTTACAGCAGGTTAGTCTGCACGACAGCTATCATCCAGAGCTTAATCATGGATGAGGGGCCCAACCTGGTGCGTGTCACCAAAACCTAGGTTGATGACCTGGGAGGAGTTGATCTGTCCCAGTTTTGTCCACCTGGGTATGTAGTGCCACACCAACATAGACTAGGGGTTGCTTTAATCTATAAAGAATCTAAAAATGGTTCAAATAAATTATAATCCATCTCTCTCATTAGGAGACCCATCTGCTCAAGCACCAAGTTTGAATGTTTGTATCTGGTGTTGGGACTGGAGAGATTAAGGATTTTGCTGCCCATCAGTCTTCCTGTCCAAGCTGGCTGAGGTGGTCTCGGACATGGCGTTGGAAAACAACTGGCTTGGGGGATTTCAACATTCACATTAGGACTGCCTTAGTGGGGGCAGATCAGGACTTCATGGCTCCTGCAGTCACTTCCCTGGTTTACCAGGGAGCTGGGGGCTATGAAACAGGCAAGACAACTACTAGAACACAGATGGTACAAATCTCACAACAAAACACAAGAGCACATTATGGTGCCTACTCTGTGGCAGTGTAACGGTCTTACTTTTCTGCTTCCATGGCATTCCTGCGTAGCCATCCAGCAGCGCTTTCCCAGGTGGTGAATGGGTTATTAAAATGTGACTGTGGTAGGGATGTAGAGGAGTCTTTGGCTGGCAGGCGCTTTGTCCTTCCAAATCACTACAGTAATACCTTGGATTGCAAGTAACTTGGTTTGAGAGCGTTTTGCAAGACAAGCAAATTTTTAAATATTTATTTATTCATTTTTTACTTGATATACAAGCGATGTCTTGCAATACAAGTACTGTAGTACGGCTTAAATTAAAAATCTCTGTACAAACTTTTTTGGGGGGATTTCGTTTTGATATAAGAGTGTTTTGGATTACAAGCACATTTCCGGAACGAATTATGCTCTCAATCCAAGGCATGACTGTATTTGCCTTGAACTTGATACCATCATTGATATGGTTCCTATGGAGGCATCCAGAGCACCATCTAGTCCAGTTGTGCGGGATGAATTTCAGTTGTTGCAGCCTGAGGATGTGGAGAAAGTGCTTGGAGGGGTTCGCCCAACCACCTGTATTCTTGATCCTTGTCCACCCTGGCTATTAACAACTAGCCAGAGGGGATTGACTGGGTGGGTCAAAGAGGTAATTAATGCCTCCTTAGGAGGGAGTGGTGGACCAGTTCTGCAGGTTGGATGTAAGAGGCATGGTGATACAGCTGTCATGGCCCAAGCATGGGGTGGGGGAGTGTACACTTTACTGGGGCCTGGAGATCCAGGGAATCTGGCCCAGGCTGTAACCCATTACCATGAAGAAAACAATTGGGGCTAAATTATAGATCATGATTGAGGATATTTATGGAAACTCATTTCCATGTATCTATGTGCCTATTCTCCAGATCTTGTGAGGTTTGCTTGGAACCAGTGAGACACAATGTTGCAGCAGAACAAGCAACATTCTTAACAGTGAATTGCTGGGTAAGGCCCTTCTTTAAAACAGAGAGATTTCTTTGCGGCTGCAGCAGTGCTCCACTGGAATTAAAATAAAAAATAAAAAATAAAAGCATTGACAAGATAATACTTTATTAGATGAATAACAAAATTACAAAATGCTTAGCAAGCTATTCAGGCTGGATGGTATCTTAAAGAAAAATAGCCCCCAAAAGTGTGTTTTACAGAGTACTACGGAAAATGGTACATTTATGCATCTCTCTCTCTCTTTCACGTGTGTGCATGCATGCACGTGCACACACACACACACACACACACACGCAATGGAGGACAAAATGGTTAAGGTACTTCTATATCATTCACAAAGTTGAAACATGCAATAAGCCCAAGACAGTCTGAAAATGGGATATCTGAAAATGGGACATCTTTATATCACTCTTTCAGAATGGGAGCTTGTAGTACACAAATAGCTAGAAATCTGAAATTTGGAACACTTGATTATTAGAAAAGAATGAAAATTGTATATTTCTACATTTCTGTATCATAACATGGCACAAGGTGTACCCACCGCCCACCAAAATAGTTAAACTACTTCCACATCACCTAGAAAGTGGAATTTTGTTACATTGTTCAAGACACTACAGAAAAGCCTAAAATCAAGCATTTTTACACTGCACACTCAAGACACAAAGTTTACCTCCTAATGATTAATTATTACCATAAATAAATAATGGTAGCCAACACTCCGGCACAGGTCAAATAAAACTGCACATTGAATGGAATGTTAGACTCTGGGAGTTCTGTTGCTCTTTCATATGCTTGAATGAGCTTTGCAGGGATTTCCAATAGCAGCCAGGAATGTATCTAATCTATGCTCGCAGAATGCAACTAACTTATTTATTTATTTATTTATTATACCCCGCCTTTTTTCCTGCAAGGAACTCAAGGCGGCTTACATAATCCTCCTCCTCCTCTCTATTTTATTCTCACAACAACCCTGTGAGGTAGGTTAGGCTGAGAGTCAGTGACTGGCCCAAAGTCACCCAGTGAGTTTCATGGCCCAGCGGGGACTAGAACCTGGATCTCCCGAGTCCCAGTCCAACACTCTCACCACTACGCCACACTGGCTCTCTATGTTCTATATTCTATATTCTATGTAAACGCTCTATGTTTAGTTTGCAATAGAGATCTATCAATTCTATTGCTTTCACTTGTGCCATTTATTTCAGTGGGATGTGTATTTTATCACTGCACATTCCTATTCCAGTGTTCTACACACACTTATAGCCCAATCCCAAATATATTGACTCAAACATCCCATTATCTTTATGGTAAATATACTTAGGACTGTGTGGGAAGTCGCACTGATCTGTATGGAATATGCTGCCAAGTATATTGTCATAGTTTTCTGTTATGCTTTCACTGAATTTACAGCACTGTACTCCACAAACCTATGGTGAAAGAGATATTTTGAGATTAGAGTTGGTTTTGCCTTGCTGCTGTTTTGGCTGGGTATTCTTCTTTCCAGTTTATTACTTATGGCAGTACAGCTCCCCCTGCTGCTAATATAAAACACCAAAAACAGCACAATCCTACACTTCTCTACTCACAGGTAAATTGCATTGACTTCATTGGGGCTTTCTCCCACATAAGTGGGTATAGGATTGCAGCTGAAGTAAAGCTGTACAAACATTTACTGTCCCTTTAAGAACATAATAGGTCCCATGCTGGATCAGACCAAGGGTCCATCTAATCCAACATTCTGTTCACACAGTGGCCAACCAGCTGCCCACGGGGTCCCACAAGCAGGACATGAGTGCAACAGCACCCTCCCACCCATGTGCCCCAGCAACTGGTGTACATAGGCATACTGCCTCTGATACTGGAGGTAGCATATGGTCATCAAGACTAGTAGCCATTGATAGCCTTACCCTCCATGAATTTGTCCAATCTCCTTTTAGAACGATCCAAATTAGTGGCGATCACTACATCTTGTGGAAATGAATTCCATAGTTTAACTATGCACTGTGTGAAGAAGTACTCCCTTTTATCTGTCTTGAATCTCCCTTCATTACCCTTCATTGCCAGCCTATAAAAACATTCTGTTGGTTTGCATGAATTCGGTTGCAGCATGTAAGTTATGTTTAGGTTGGGTATTTGGATGTTTATGTTTTGTATTTAGATTTTTAAATTCTGCCCAGAATCCGGACAGTTGGCTGTCCAATAACTTTTTGTTCAGCATTTCTAGCATTAAATGCCTTCGTTTCTACTGCACACTTCCCACTTCTCTGACCAGTGAGAAATTCCATAGGCAGACCTATCAGTTTTAGATTCCTTTGGAATAGTGAGTGAGCACTGTACACTTGGGACACTTTTGTAACATTTGCTTTATATACAAATATATAAGCAGAACATAAGTGGAGGCAAACAGCAGGCACTTAGACAAGACAACCCTCAAGGTGTCTTCAACCAATTCATAGCTCTCTTTTTGCCTCTGCTGGTTTCAAAATTTGCTGTTATCTACTATATAAATGTGAAAGTTTGTCCGTCCGTATGTGTGTCCGTGCGAGGGTTTGCGTGCGTCGCATTGGCTCCTACCCGGTTGGACGGATCTGCCCCAAACTTGGCACGCATACTCTCCATCACCCAAGGACAAAGACTGGCGGGTTCAAATCTCCGAAAAACCCTCGTCGTGCCTGTACAGCCCAAAAAAGATGAGAGCCAATGGCGACACTTGGAATGCACGCAGGGGCCATTCAGGAGCGGTTATGCAAATAGCTCCAATGGCATTTAGAATGTTGGTATGCACTGGCACAGGGGCCCAATCAGAGGCGGATATGCAAATCTCTCCTACGTCCAAACAGAATGTTCACATGAACCGCAGCCCCCTACATGGGGGGGGGGGATTTTGAATAAACAGTGCCTATAGGAAAATGACAACCCGGGCAACGCCATTGTGTAGTCCCGGGGGGGTGGGGACACAGGGATTTCATTGTTCTGTGGTCCCGGGGTGGGGCGGGGCAAGGATTTCATTGTGCAATCCCGGGGGAGCTGGTAGTCCAGGGGGAGCTGGGATTTCGTTGTGTAATCCTGGGGGAGCTGGGATTCCATTATGTAGTCCCGGGGGACCTTTCCTATGGAGGGATTCAAAACAACAGACAGCTACCTTAAGGAATTTTGAACAAATAGTGCCTATAGGAAAATGACAACCCGTGCAATGCCGGGTAAAAAAGCTAGTCTATATATATAAAAGGAAGTGTCCTGACTGACTAACTGACTCATAAATGCCCAGCTCAAACCGTTTAATCTAGGAACATGAAATTTTGAAGGAACATTGCTTTTATGACGTAGAGCCCCACTAAGGAAGGATTTTTGGAAATTCCGTCCCTAAGGGGGTGAAAAAAGGGGGCAAAATCGCCCCACACTCATATCTCCTATGGGCAAAACAACAGGGCAGTAGTTATGCAGATCGGCCTCACCTCAGAATTCCTGCAGGAGCCAATAGGAGCAGTTATGCAAATAGCCCATAGGACACTTAGAATGTTCGTATGAATTCCTGCAGGGGCCAATAGGGCTGGGTATGCAAATCTCCCCTAAGCCATTTAGAATGTTCTCTGAGGGGGTGAAAAGGGAGGGAAACTTTTTAAATGACTGCTGTGTGCAGGCCGTCGTCGCATAGGCTCCATCACGTTTTGACGGATCCACCCCAAACTTGGCACGCACATTCAAGATCACCCAAGGACAAAGACTGGCGGGTTCAAATCTCCGAAAAACCCTCGCTGTGCTTGTACAGCCCAAAATATATGAGAGCCAATGGCGTCACTTGGAATGTTCGCAGAGGCCATTCAGGAGCGGTTATGCAAATCGCTCCAACAATATATAGAATGTTCGTATGAACTGCCACAGGGGCCAATCAGGAGCGGATATACAAATCTCTCCTGCATCAAAACAGAATGTTCATATGAACCACAGTCGGGGTGGAGCTGGAGGGGGCAAGCAGGGATTTCATTGTTGTGTAGTCCCGGGGGGGGCAAGCTGGGATTACATTGTTCGGTAGTCCCGGGGGGGGAGTGCAGGGATTTCATTGTGTAGTCCTGGGGGGGAGCAGGGATTTCATTGTGTGGTCCCGGGGGGGGGGGGAGCAGGGATTTCATTGTTGTGCAGTCCCGGGGGGAGCAGGGATTTCATTGTGTAGTCCTGGGGGGGATTTGATTGTGTAGTCCTGGGGGGGGGGAGCTGGGATTTCATTGTTGTGTAGTCCCGGGGGGGAGGGGAAGCTGGGATTTCATTACGTAGTCCTGGGGGGGAGCAGGGATTTCATTGTGCAGTCCCGGGGGGGAGCAGGGATTTCATTGTGCAGTCCAGGAGGGGGGGAGCAGGGATATTATGCAGTCCTGGGGGGGGACACACAGGGATTTCACTGTGTAGTCCTGGGGGAGCAGGGATTTCATTGTGCAGTCCCGGGGGAAAGGGAACAGGGATTTCATTGTGCAGTCCAGGGGGGGAAGCAGAGATTTCATTGTGCAGTCCCGAGGGAGGAACAGGGATTTCACTGTGTAGTCCTCGGGGAGCTGGGATTTCATTGTGTAGTCCCGGGGGGCCAGGGATTTCATTGTGTAGTCCAGGGAGGGAAGCAGGGATTTCATTGTGTAGTCCCGGGGGGGGGGAGCAGGAATTTCATTGTGTAGTCCCGGGGGAGCAGGTAGTCCCGGGGAAGCTGGGATTTCATTGTGCAGTCCCAGGGGAGCTGGAAGTCCTGGGGGAGCTGGTAGTCCTGGGGGAGCTAGGATTCCATTATGTAGTCCCGGGGGACCTTTCCTATGGAGCGATTCAAAACAGCGGTCTGCGACTTTAAGGAATTTCGAACAAATAGTGCCTATAGGAAAATGACGACCCGTGCAAACTTGGCACGGTCACTCTTCATCACGTGAGCGAAGCCGTGGGTAAAAGCTAGTGTGTATATATGTACACATACATAAACATCTAACTTACACCAAACTCGCTCCTTAGTCAGCAGGTGGGGTGTCACCTTCCCCAATCTTTGATGGGCTATAGTCCATGAAAGCTTATGCCAAGATACATGTTAGTCTATAAGGTGCTTCTAGACTTTGTTTTTTCTGCAATAGACTAATTCTGCTACCCTATGGAATGTTTTGAGCGAGAACTTAAGCTCCCACTGATTAAACAACAGCCATCAATTCTAGGTTATTGACCAGCAGTCTGCCTAACAAAAGAATGATCAGCTAGAAGCCAGAATTACTTCTGCTCCTAGCATGCTAGAATATAGATCATCTTGTGTTGTATTTTATGAGCCTTTTACACACTAGTGCAAACATTTAAAAACCTACTCTTGCGGGAGCATGCCAAAAGCCACTCCTTGCAGAGTTCTACATATGGAACTGGCCTTCATGTGAACACTGCCAGTGTATGGCGCCTACAGTATGACTAGGAATCAGCACACAGCAGGTATTGTACCAGAAATAGTTGCAGTAATGTGCCCTGAGACACTTTTGTATGATCTTAAAGCAGTGAAAAAGCACTAGAGAAATATTTTAAAATCAAATCCTAGTATCAGGGTGTTTCAGAAAGTCATAGCATTTTTAAACACACAGTGTGAACAGCCATTTTGCTGTTATGCTCTGAAAAAAACCTCCGTTCAGTTTTTGGTTTGATTTACAGAAAGAGAGGTCTAAAAACAGATTTAAAGACTGCTTATGAAAACAGACTTCATGGATGGTACTGTCTGAGGAAATTCCAGGGAACTCTGTGAGTCCCCTGAAATGTTTGTCTTTGGCAGAGAAGGCTGTGTTACTATACAAAGCCTAGCCATGAGCTTCAGTCTAACCAAGGAATTAAGCAGCACAGGGCTACACTTTGGGGAGGCTGCAGTTGGAAAAATACAGTGGCAGTAGCTTCTGAGCCTATTTTCCTTTCTAGTTGCTCAAAACAGGTGATGTGACATCAGCTTCAGCCTCCCTTTTCCATTGCAAGCAGTATAAAAAAGAAAAAATAGTTTGGAATTGGTTTAAAACAATGGTCAGGGATAAGAAGGGACATTACTAGATTCCCGCATTTCGTATCACAAGGAATTATTATATCATATGACTGTCATAGTATGCAGATACCCTAATGTCCACTTACCATTTTACCAATTCCTCCAAATTTGAAACTATACTCAAGCCATGGTAAGAGGCATAAATATAAATAGAATATTAATGCCATTTAGGAAACAATATCAGAAATATAGACGATCTTGTTTAGAGCAAGCAATACAAATATAAATGCTACTTAGAAGCAGAATTAAGAAAGGAAATTTAGTATTAGACTTTGACAAAGATTGGGTATATGCTTGTAAGAAAGCTAAAACTCTTTTTTGGGATGTGGCACTGAAGGAGAACATCTACTAAATACTATATAAATCGTATTATATGCCAGTTTAGACTAGCAAGAATGTACCCCAATTTATCAAATTTTTGTTGGAGATGAAGAAGGGAGAGTGGAATATTTGCACATATCTTGTGGGAATGTCAAGTTAAAAAGTATTGGTTAGATATTGTACAAGGAATTAGAGAGATAATGGACATGCTATCCCACTGACCCCTCAATATATTTTGTTAAAGGCAGCAGTTAGACATGTAAGGAAAGAAATACTGTAATCGTTACTTGCATGCTAACTGAGGCATGTATATTACATGCCTCAGTTAGCATGCATATTACTGGCAAAAGGTAGGAAATCTGCCCTTCTACCATCTCTCAATATGGAATAGTATGATAATAAGATCAGAGCTTAAAAACATTTATGGGAAGGAAAGACAAACACAGCTGAGACATTTCAACAGAATTGGATTTTATTTACAGTATACAATTCTGGAACAGGTATAGGCCTTCTGGCTTAGCACCAATAGATCTTTTGACCATGTGTTCTTAAGAATATCTGTTGCACTTTAGAGTTGTAATTTGTAAGGTGGATTATATAATTGCTGATGAAGTTAATAATATATGATGTGTCTAATAATAAAGAATTGGAAAATGCAAAAAATTATAAAATGAAACAATGCTCACATGAATCAGATGTGAATGAGGAACACTGTAATTAGCTCTACTATACTTATCAATTCTATTTATCTGTCACTCATGAGCTGCTCATTTAAATTATCAGAAGTGTCCCTGATTATCCTGGAGCTCATCTGCTTCGTTCTAGTTTCAGGGGTGAGCAACTCGTGCCCCCCCTCCCAATGTTGTGGCCTACAACTCCCATCAGACCTAGCCAGCATAGCCAATGATGAGGGATAATGAGAGTTGTAGGCCAAAACATCTTGAGTTTCCCACTCCTGTTCTACTTCCACTGGACTTAATTTCCCCCTTCATTGGTTAACCAAATCCAACACTGAACACAATTAAGCTGCTTTCTTGAGATATATGACTGTGCAAACAAGGTCTTAGTTTCACAATGCAACCAGACTGGTTTACTTACTAGTGGCTTTTTAAGAACAGAACATGTAGCTGTACTAAAAATATGCAGCACCTTTGCTGCTTTCTTATCAGAGTTTTTATGAGGCTCTGCAATAAGCAATTAAAAATTAACCCAACAGGCTTCAGTCTCAACGGCTTCCTGCTGTATATACGGCCCCCTGCTCCCAATTTGACATTTCTTTATTTTTCTCTCTTCCTGGGGATTGAACATTTAATATTGATAGGATGAAATCATATGATAAAACTTCTTAGGATATGGCAGCCCAGGGGTTTTCACCAGATCAAAACAGTGTCTTAAAAGTTATATGCCAAGAATTACCATAAATAAGACTTACCATTTTATCTCTCAGTAAGAGGCCTTTAAATCCTTCATTTGCTTTCTAAAAGGTAGCAGGTTGGATTAATATAAATGAAGGTATGGATTTAGGGCCTAAATCTGGGAACCATTTAATCATGTCCTGCTCTGGCCAGGAAAACCCGTGTGTGTGTAGTGCTTACCATCTTGCCTATGAAGAGTTCTGCAGAACTCAAAAGACTGTACAGTATTTTGTGACTTTTGAGTTAGTCTAATAAAGGTATTGTGCTAATATGGATTTTAGTATTTTTCTTTGGCTACCTTCCCCTTTTCTAAAGCTATCTAAGTTAGTGGCCATCATATCTTGTGGCAATGTATTCCATGTTATGTATTGAGTCAAGTTTGTTTTTCTGAATCTGCTGCCATCAGTTTCACTGGATGACCCCAAGTTCTAGTATTTTGGGAAGGCAAATAATTTCTCTTCTCTTTCACTCAGTGAGCTTTTTTCTACACAAGGCTGTGGAACTCTCTCCCTAGTGACCTCCGCCATTCCCCTCTGCTGAGCTTCCGCCGCTCACTAAAAACATGGCTATTCAGGCAGGAATATGGGGTGGGTTAAGATTTTAAAATTTTATACTGTTTTAAATGTATTTTATATTTTATCATGTTGTACATTGCCCAGAGTAGCCGGTTTGCCGGCCAGATGGGCAATTCATAAATTCAACAAATAAATAAATCTGCTGTATCTACTTTTGGTTTCGTCAGGAAACTGAGATCCAACCACTACACGAGGAGCATTTCCTTTCTTGCTTTTCCACTACTTAGCCTCTAGGTGGTGCTGTGGTATAGCAGAGTAGTGCAAGTACACAAGAGAAAATAGCACTTTCTTTCGCTTTCATGCTGCATTTTCCCTGCTCAAAAAAATCTTGCCGAAAATGCTGGTTAGACTCAGAAGTGAAACTGGAAGGTCACAACATTGTCTAAAGAATTGGTAAGCAACCGTGAGCAAGGAATGACAAGGCACGATAAATGCCTCATGTAGATAAATGCCTCACTCGCATTCACTCTCTCACTCATTTTTTCTGTTCACAATAGCGTTGGCCGATTTTTCAAACAACATAGTAGGTTTAATATAGCTTACAACACCACCCTGTGACTTCAGATAGCAGTATACAATTCAGTCAAACTCACTGTGTCCTCCCTATTACCCCCATGGCAGCAAGAATAGTTGTGGAAAGTAGTTTTGACAAGAATGTCCAGCCAAGGCATTTTTATTTTGCTGCCTGAAGTGAAGTACAGGAGCCAACTGGACTGGCAGTTGAATCTTACTTCATCTGACAAAGGGACAGTGTCCTCTGCTGCACCCATGGGTGACAGGCTAGCTTAGGAGGTGCAGGGCAGGCTGTATGGCATACATAGATCTGTTCTCCAACACCTTGCTGTCACTCCCTGCCCTCCAGCATCTGCAACCTGAGGCAGCCACTCTGCCTAATGGGTGGGCCAGACCTGTCATTTGGTTCATAGATCATAGATCATAGAGTTGGAAGGAGCCTACAAGGCCATCGAGTCCAACCCCCTGCTCAATGCAGGAAACTAGAGGAGGGGTCTCCCATCCAAGTAATAACCAGGCCTGACCCTGCTTAGCTTTCCACACTCAGACAAGCTGAGCCAGCATAAACCACAGGCCTGTATATCAGCTGCATCTTTTAAAAGGGGGAATGAAAAGTTAGGGGAGGAAGAGACATTACTATTTCATCACCAAAACATGGAAAGGGGTGGGGGTGGGCAATTTCAAAATGACTCCTCTTTCAAATAGAAATAAGAAAATTTCTATTCTTTTGCAGTTTTGATAAACAATTTTTATTTCATTGCCATGTCAGCTGTTTGATTCAATCGTGTGTAGTTTGAGGTTGTAACTTGGGACTTTTGATATCTAGTATGATAACAAATGGGCTTAGATCAGCACAGTTCTCTCTACACAACAGGATAAGACAGAATTGTCCTCTGTCTCCCTTGCTAGAACTACCGACATCAGAGGCATCAAGGTGGGGAGACGGAATGCATTCAAATATGGCTGTTCCCAGGCATCACTAATCCCTATCCATTACTTGCATGTGCAATACAAAGTGTAACATCCTGAAAATCCCTAAAAGTACCTCATAAGTTGCCATGAATAAGTAGTTGCCATCATAAGAATAATTTCCATGGGGTTAATTTCCACTATATGCCATATCTGGTCAATGTGGTATCAGTAACAAGTGTAGATCGCTTATTCTAATGAGAAATGCATGTTGGACAGAGTGCCAGAAAGATCACTCCCTCTAATCGCAAATTCAGGTAGTGAATGCCAACAGGACTGGAGCCAAAATGGAGTAACTGAGAAATCAGAGGACGGTATATCAGCATGCTCAGAGCAACCCCAAGGTTTGCAGAAGTACAAACCCACCCCCAAAAGCCCCCACCACAAATAGCCCAATGGGAACTAAGCAGAGTAAGCATGCTCAGTAGCCACATAATACTGGGTATCAATGGGAAAATAAAACCAGAAAAGCAGTAATACTCTTGACTACGTATCACAGCAACAAACGACTACTTTGATTTCTATCAGAGTCCAAAGAGTAAAGTATTGCAAACCTGTTCAGATGTTTGGAGATACCGTAAGATTTCTTACTGGGCAGTATGTAATCTGTTGTTGCTAATCTCTTTTGTTGTTCCCTTCCCCCTCCTACAATTTCTCCATCTTTTGCTGTTCCTGTGCCAGTCATGAAGAAAGTAATAGCTTACTTTAAAAACTGTCACAGAGCAGCTATGACAGACCTAAGTGCACTGCAAGTAATATTTAAGTATACAGGATTGAGTCCTACAGTCTCAATGTATGCTGTCTCTCCATTTATAAGCTTAATCAATTTATTCTTCCAATAAACAGGCCTGATTCACATATGCAGATAGATCACTTGAATTCTTTACACTAGATTACTCTGCACTGGATGGCTGCAAGCTGATGCATTAGTTGGGAAACGCACTGCATTTGAAGTTATGTCAGGTAATACAAAACTTCTCTTTCTAGTATTAGATCTGTAATGTCACATTTAATTTAATTTCATTTCATTTATTTCATTTCTATACTGCCCCACAGCCGAAGCTCTCTGGGCGGTTCACAATAATGTATACATAAAAACAACAATAAAAGCATACAAAATAGTTTAAAAGATTAAAAACCAAATTTAAAAACACAGTTTAAAATAACAATCCAAAAACTAATAAAACTGAGCCTACAGGTGACAATCCCCCCACCCCCGTGCTATTCCCCGTGATCACATTCACACTTGCAAGTGATCACTAGGTGGTACAGTGATTGCACGAAATCTGTATGTGTGAACCAGCTCTGACTTCAAGAAAGCTAAGCCCATATTTATTTATATATATAATGAATAAGGCTTTGCCTCAATGTCAGGAAGGATGCAAGAAGTTTTTAAACTTCTTGGTCCTTGCTGACATGCCAAGAACTAGTAGAAACAGGAAGTATGGCAAATGCTCTGGCATTTAACAATGGCCTTTTAACAAATGCATATTTGAAAGAGGAGTCATACTGGTGAAGCTCTCCAGTAGCCTCACCAGGAGTTTTGAAAAATGTCAGTAAGATCTCATGTCTTTTTAATGAAGACAGCTTTCACAGGCATCAGCACTTTCATTCTTACTCTAAAAATAAGCCTTTGATACCAAAATTAATTAGAGAAAATATCCCAGCAGGAACATTTTCAAAAATATTTTTTGAATAATAGCAATGGGAGAATTCATGAAGAAGTCTGTTTAGGTATCTCCCTCTTCGTCTGTAATCAGTTCTTGCATCAAGCAGGCCCTTGTCCTGTCCTATATTCAGTACTTTCAAGTCAGAGACCTAAATTTAACAAACACATAAACTTTCAAAAAAAATTATCTGAATAATGTAGATAAAACATTAAAACCAAGAGCTTTTATCATCATATTATGATCAATGCAATAATCACTCTTTGTATATATTACTACAGGATTCCTAAACAGCCCCGGACTATTGAACTCCAAGATCTATCCTCTAGTAAAATAAATTCTGTTTCCATCTTAATCCTAGTTATGATTGCTAAAATCTTAGTCAAGCCAAGCAAGCACAGAGTTGACATTATCAACCTAACTGCAATTATTTCTGGACTGAACTGTTATGATTATCATGTAATCTTAACTCATATGATTATATGAAGACTCAATGGGTAACTGCCACTTTTCACATCAGACAATTCCCTCAAAATAGGAACCAAGGTAGAAACCAATAATAAGGATGTTTCCATGCATCAGCTCCCCTCATTCAGTGTCAGCATAATCACCTGATAAGCTTGAACGTTGCTGGGCTTATCACCACTGGTTGTCCCGCCATACACACCTGGCTGGGGGTTTTTTTGGTAGTTGTCAAGGGAGCATCTTCAAGATTAAGCCAACCTAGAGCAACTTCTCCAGGCTGCCTGCATGCAAGGCATCATCCTGGGCAAGATGCATCAAGAGCCCCTATGAATATCTGCCTGCACTGCTGGTTCCATAATTTGGTGCTAAACTGGAAATGCACTAACCCAGGGGTAGGCAACGTGATACCCACAGGCACCAATGCACCCCAGACACCTTTCTTGGTGCCCACCAAGGTTCCCTAGCCCTCCTACTTTAAAAAAAAAAAATTAACACATTTTCTTACCAGCAGCTGAGTGAATAGGTTGCTGTGAAATAGGTTTCTGTTGGTGCTGAAAACTGTGGGTTCATGGGGGTTTAGTGTATTGAGGCTCATACCCCAGCTCTGCCTTGAACTTAAGTATTTTGGTCAGGTTACTTGTCCTTTGCCACACCTCCCATGGCAACCATTTTGAGGTAGTGCCCACAACAATTTCAGAAATTGCCAGATCAGTCCATGGCCCAAAAAGATTGCCTACCTCTGCATTAAACATTAAACAGTATTCACAGACACACCCACCACCACCACCACCCTGATAAAAAGGTACAGAATTGGTTCTCTGAATTTGCAAAGTATCTGCTCATCCTAGAATTCTATATCCAGCCCAATACTCAAAACCCCTACAGCTCCCCCTAGCCTGCCGCAGCTTCCCCGCTAGTATTTACTCCACATTACCATCCTGAATGCATTCCTTTCCATTGGTCCCAAATTTAGCCATGTTAAACTCACTTCATATAGATTGAGCTTGGAAACTGGCTGGTGCAAAGTCCTAACTTGGAAGCCTACAATGATCTCCACCTAGCTGTAGCCCCTCCTCTCTCAGCTCAGCAGCTGCCTACCATTTTAGAAAAAGGACAGAATTGGCTGTAACAGGGAATAGGGAAATCTTTTTATATAATCCCTTCCAAAAAGGACAGGTCTATGGGTCTATGACAGGTCACCTCCCAACAATGCTAATCAAGGGTACTGCAAGTACAAGAGAAGGATCTTGCACAAAGAACAGTACTCTTCACTTAACAGAGGATTTCAACCAGTGCACCAAGCAACATGATTTCTACCTCTCAGGGCTGAGCAGCATTGGGCCTTTGGCAGTTCTTTAAGCAAGAGATTCTCACTCTGAGACAATAATATAATATAAACTAGCAGAACAGAGCATCTAAATGCCCCAATTTATTCCTTCATTTGCTACTACTCAGAATCCACAACCCCACTTTATCGTTTTCAATTAATCCCACTGTTGCTTTTCAAACTCTGATTTTCAATGTTACACTGCAAGGTTCAACAGCATCCTTTGGACCCACAGCATCCTGAGGGAGACTGGGCAGGGACGTTTGCCTTCATATGCTCCACTAATTTAAATGGATCACTGATCTTCTCCTGTAAAAAAAAACAAAAATAAAAAGAGGGAGAAAGGGGTTGAGTTCAGTTATAGCAATACATTAGCTTTAAAGAGTATGTGACTGGAGAGAACAACATACCTTCAACTAATGGAAAGTTACTTACTGGCTCAAAAGAGAGGATTCAAATCCCTGGGAACATGCTATCCCTGGGGTGCATTTGCTACATTTGGGTTGCTATCCTTCCGCAAAGGAACTAAGAGAGATAATTTATCTTCAATTTATCTTCGCTACAACTCTGCAAGATAGGTTAAGCAGAGATTGATTAGCCCAAGGGCACCCAGTGGGATGCATAGCCAAACAGGGATTTTAATCTGGGGTTTTATTTATTTATTTATTCATTCATTCATTCATTATTAACATTTATATGCTGTACCACCTTATCTGCTAAAAAGCCAAGCTGGTGTACGGTTTAAAACAATATTCAATTTTGGGGCATACCTATATACCATATATGCAGTAACAGAACCATTGCTTTGTGTCCCTTAAAACTTTCTTCTAATCTACTATATAAATGTGAAAGTTTGTCCGTCCATCCGTCCATACGTTATGTACATATGTCCGTATGTCTGATCGGCTCACTGTGCATCGTATAGGCTCCTACACGGTTGGACGGATCCGCCCCAAACTTGGCACGCATACTCAACATCACCCAAGGACAAAGACTGGCGGGTTCAAATCTCCAAAAAACCCTCGCCGCGTCTGTACAGCCCAAAATAGATGAGAGCCAATCAGGGCCGGTGCTACCATTAGGCCATCTAGGCAACCGCCTAGGGCGCAGGGCTAAAGGGGGCGCCAGAAACACCTTGAAAAAAATTACGGTGCTCTCAAGTGGGAAGGGGGGGGCGCTAAATATCTGATCTTGCCTAGGGCACCAAACTGCCTTGCACCGGTTCTGGAGCCAATGGCGCCACTTGGAATGCACGCAGGGGCCATTCAGGAGCGGTTATGCAAATCACTCCAACGGCATTTAGAATGTTGGTATGCACTGCCACAGGGGCCCAATCAGGAGCGGATATGCAAATCTCTCCTACGTCCAAACAGAATGTTCATATGAACTGCAGCCGATGCCTACATGGGGGTGGGGGGGATTTTGAACAAATAGTGCCTATAAGAAAATGACCACCCGTGCAAGAAGGAATTTCATTGTGTGGTCCAGGGGGGGGGGGGGGAGCAGGGAATTCATTGTTGCATAGTCCCGGGGGGGGGGCAGCAGGGAATTCATTGTTGTGTGGTCCCGGGGGGGAGCAGGGATTTCATTGTGTAGTACCGGGGGGGGGGGGGACGACACACACAGGGAATTCATTGTTGCATAGTCCCGGGGGGGGGGGGAAGCTGGGATTTCATTGTGTAGTCCCCGAGGAGCTGGAATTTCATTGTGCAATCCCAGGGGAGCTGGTAGTCCCGGGGGAGCTGGGATTTCATTGTGTAATCCTGGGGGAGCTGGTAGTCCCAGGGGAGCTGGTATTCCATTATGTAGTCCCGGGGGGAATTTACCAATGGAGGGATTCAAAACAACAGACAGCTACCTTAAGGAATTTCAAACAAATAGTGCCTATAGGAAAATGACTACCCGTGCAACACTGGGTAAAAAAAGCTAGTATGCTATATAATTCCCATGCATTCTTTCCTTGTCTCCCCTCTTTGCAGCCCAATTACAAAAAGTTTTTTTTTAAATCTTAATGTATCATATTGGCTTTACTGATGCCCTACAATCCTCAAGTACCGGTAAATGCTTTATATTAATCAGTACTGGTCAAAAGCTGTGAAAAGCAGATACAGCTTTTCCCTTTGCACCATTTTTTAAAAAAAAATCTGGGAAGTGTCCCAAAGCTTTGGAGACAAAGAAATCTACCATCTAGAGCATGAATGGGCAACTTGTGCCCCTCCAGATGTTTTGGCTACAACTCCCAGCATCCCGCATCATTGGCTATGCTCCCTAGGGCTGATAGGAGTTGTAGGCCAAAACATCTGGAGGACCATGGCATATGTTGCCCACCCAATCTAGAGGAAAGCTGAAAAGGTAAACCCATTTCCAAACACTGGGTCTATTCACAGAATCAAACAGACCACCATGGCTTATGTAAGCAATGGTGGGCTGAGGCGCGTGCTGGTGGCCATTTTGAATATTCAAGCAGTGACCACAGCTTGTTGTGTCACCCAAACCCTGTGGGGGTTGGTTGTGCGAGGGTTAAACAACCATTGCAGAACCCATGGCCTGTTTTAGGGTTATGCAAGGGTTATTCAACCCTCACACAACCCACCCCTGCTGGGTTGGTACAAAACGACAAGCTGCGGTTCTGGCTTGAATTTTCAGGACTATTGGTATTTGTGCAAACTTTTAATAGCATTAAAATCACCAGCAAAGGAAATTGCAAAGCGGCACTAGAGAAAAGTAATGGATGTACAGTAGGTGGTGCTGTTGTATACAGTATTTCAGAACTAAAGTATGGTATAATTGTGGTTGGTGTACTCTTGTCATGTGTTGTTGTTCATCTGCGGTTGTCTTTACCTAATTTTGAGACCTGCTACAGCCTGATGATTTTTCTTCTGTCCTGATATGTGGAACTATGGAACTCAAGAAGGGTGTACTTTCTTTTTCACATGACTGTATACACACACACACACACACCTAATTTCTACATCTCCAGAGCCGGTGTATTTTAAGTTCAGCTTAGCACTATGTGGTAGAAAAGAAGGTATTTTGCTAACCAATAGAGAAATGTTACAGCTCACTCTAGTATTTTCTTGGTAAGACTAGTTCTTGGTAAGTTCATAGTTAAAATGTAAGATTCTTAGAATAAAGTCAATGGATTTTATCCAAACTAAGTTAGCTGCCCTTAAGCGCTATTGAAATCAATGAGACCTAATCAGGACTCAACTAACTTAGTCAGGATTCAACCCAGTGACTTTTTAAAAGTCATAGAATCATAGCAAAGTAGAGTTGGAAGGGGCCTACAAGGCCATCGAGTCCAACCCCCTGCTCAATGCAGGAATCCAGGTTAAAGCATCCCTGACAGATGGCTGCCCAGCTGCACCTTGAATGCCTCCAGATTGGGAGAGCCCACCACCTCCCTAGGTAGTTGGTTCCATTGTCTTATTGCTCTGACAGTCAGGAAATTTTTCCTGATGTTTAGGTGGAATCTAGGTTCCTGTAACTTGAGCCCATTATTCCGCGTCCTGCAAACTGGGATGATCGAGAAGAGATCCTGGCCCTCCTCTGTGTGACATCCCTTCAAGTACTGAAAGAGTGCGATCATATCTCCCCTCAGTCTCCTCTTCTGAAGGCTAAACATGCCCAATTCTTTCAGTCTCTCCTCATAGGGCCTTGTTTCCAGTCCTTTTATCATCCTTGTTGCCCTTCTCTGAACCCTCTCCAGTTTGTCTACATCCTTCTTAAAATGTGGTGCCCAGAACTGGACGCAGTACTCAAGATGAGGCCTAACCAGTGCCGAGTAAAGGGAAATTATCACTTCCCGCGATTTGGAAGCTATACTTCTATTAATGCAGCCCAAAATAGCATTTGCCTTCTTTGCAGCCACATCACATTGCTGGCTCATATTCAGTTTGTGATCTACCACAATTCCAAGATCCTTCTCACTTGTAGTATTGTTGAGCCAAGTGTCCCCCCCTTCTGTAACTCTGCATTTGGTTTCCTTTCCCTAGGTGCAGCACTTGGCATTTATCCCTATTAAATTTCATTCTGTTGTTTTTGGCCCACGCTCCAGCCTATCGAGATCACTTTGAATTTTGTTTCTGTCTTCCAGAGTATTAGCTATTCCACCCAACTTTGTGTCATCTGCAAATTTGATAAGCATTCCCTGCACCTCATCTAAGTCATTAATAAAAATGTTGAAGAGCACTGGGCCCAGGACCGAGCCCTGTGGTACCCCGCTCGTTACCTCTCCCCAGTTTCAGAAGGAACCATTGATAAGCACTCTTTGAGTCCGATTCTGTAGCCAATTGTGGATCCACCTGATAGTTGTTCCATCTAGTGGTGGGCCCGAGCCTTGAGCCGGCTCGTGGCTCGCTCCTGGCTCGGCCCTCTGCGGCGGCCCGATCTCGCTCTTCAGAGCAGTATGGAGCGTTCTCCACGCTGCTCGAGCTGCCGCCGCTGCCGGAAGACCCCCCCGCCCCCCCGCAGCCTACCCCCCCCACCTACCTTGTCCACCTCGCCTCCGCCGCTGCCGGAGCCACTGCTCTGGCGCGCTGGACCCCCGCCCGCGCTCTGTTTTGGAACGCCAAAAACAGAGCGCGGGGGTCCAATGCGACGGAGCAGGGTCCCGTCGCGTCACTTCCTCCGCACCGGAAGTGACACGCCGGGACCAGCGGACGGGGAGGCAGGCTCTCCGCAGAGCCTGCAGGTAAGCCCACGTGGGTGGCCGAGTAGCTCGGCGGACACGAGCAGGCCCAGTTCGGGCCTTGCTCCTCTCTGCCAGGCTACTCGGGTACATCCCTACGAGTGTAGCCCACTTTTAGCTAGCTTGCTAATCAGGATATCATGAGGCACTTTGTTGAAAGCTTTGCTGAAGTCCAGATATATTATGTCCACCGCATTCCTATAGTCCACAAGGGAGATTACCCAATCAAAAAATGAGATCAAATTAGTCTGGCAGGATTTGTTCTTGACAAATCCATGCTGGCTTCTAGTAATCACTGCATTGTTTTCAAGGTGCTTGCAGACTGACTTTTTTATAATCTGCTCCAAAAATTTCCCAGGGATTGATGTCAGACTGACTGGCCTATAGTTCCCAGGTTTCTCCTTCTTGCCCTTTTTGAAGATGGGAACAACATTTGCCCTCCTCCAGTCATCTGGCACTTCACCTGTCCTCCATGATTTCTCAAAGATAATAGACAGTGGTTCTGAGAGTTCTTCTGCCAGTTCCTTTATTACTCTAGGATGCAGCTCGTCAGGCCCTGGAGATTTAAACTCGTTCAGAGTAATCAGGTGCTCCTTGACCATTTGCTTATCAATCTCAAGCAGCAATCCTGCCCCTTCAGTCTGCACTTCAGGTTTGCCAGGGGGGTCATAGACCCTCTTTTGGGAGAAGACCGAGCCGAAGTAGGAATTGAACACTTCTGCCTTTTCCTTGTCTTCTGTTATCAATTTGCCATCCTCATTGCGTAGTTGAACCACCATTTCTTTCCTCTGTCTTTTACTATGCACGTATCTGAAGAAAGCTTTCTTGTTGTTTTTAGCATCCCTCGCTAACCTTAGCTCATTCTCAGCTTTAGCCTTCCTGACACTATTCCTGCAGTTCTGTGCTACCTGCCTGTACTCTTCCCTTGTAGCCTGTCCTTCCTTCTACTTCCTATATGTGTCCTTTTTTGTTTTCAGGTCATCTTTGAGTTTATTGTGAAGCCACATTGGCTTCTTCTGTTGCCCTCTGCCTTTTTTCCTTGTGGGAATTGTTTGCAATTGTGCCTTTAAAATTTCCTTTTTTAAAAACTCCCACCCATCCTGAGCTCCTTTTCTCATTAGAGTCGCTTGCCATGGGACCTTACTTATCATTGTTCTGAATTTGTTAAAATTGGCTTTCCTAAAATCCAGGGTATGCGTTTGGCTACACTCAGCTTTTGCTTCTTTTAGAATCAAGAACTCAAGTATAACATGGTCACTTTCCCCAGGAGTTCCCGAAACTGCACTTTATCCACTAACTCGTCTCTGTTGGTTAGAATCAGGTCAAGGATAGCCAATCCTCTAGTTCCTTCCTCCACTTTCTGTAGGAGGAAGTTATCAGCAACACAGGTCAGGAATTTCTTGGAGGGGCCATGTTTGGCAGAATTTGTCTCCCAACAGATATCGGGAGATAACAGTCCATACAGTTGTGTGAGATTGTTCAAGGTTATAACAATTCAGCTCTACTTTATGAATACTTTAGTGGCTAAACGTGATGTAACAGATAACACATGTGATCTAACTACCACAAACCAAAGCGTAATTTATGTAAAGACACACTCAGCAAGAGACAACTTTCTTGCCAAATGTTTTTCCCATGGATGGTGGCGGTCTGTTCACATACCCCTATATTTTTTGCTTAGTTTCCAACAGGTATTACCAGATGGTTGAGGAGAAGCAATTCCAAAGGCAGATGTAGAAAGTAATTGTACAACATATCGTATGAGCTTCATCATGCGATACTGACTGGACCCCCTCTCAAAATACAGAGCTCCTTTCTTTCTCCTAAGACACGAACGCTAATCTATTCTGTTATTTATATCTGAGAATTTGAATCCCTGTAGGACAGGAGTGGGCAACTTTTGGCCCTCCAGATGTTTTGACCTACATCTCCCATGATTCCTCTTCATTGGCTCTGCTGACTAGGGCTGATGGGAATTGTAGACCAAAATATCTGGGGGGCCACACACCCCTGCTATAGGAAATGTGTGTGTGTGTGTGGGGGGGGTTCTTTGCTTTCAAAGGAAGTTGATATTGTTATATCAGCAATAGCCAGAACAAAAAACTAAGTTCATGGAAAGCTACCGTTTAGTGCCTATTTAGATGCTGATATTCCTAGTTCCTCTATAATTTCGAGTTAAATGCATATTTAGAAATCTGTACAAATCATGCAGATGTAGCCTCAGATTAACCTAGAAACAAGTCCATCTGAATTACCTCTCATGAATACTCTGTATAATAATTCCACCGTTGGATGGGCTCAACATGATGTCTGTCATCCAGGGCACTCAAAGAAAGCAGGGATTCAAAACAGGATACAGGAAGGACCACCACATGCAAAGTTCATCAAGAATTCCAACAAAGGACTTCTAAATACAGTAGGTGCACAATGATGACATCACACACTTTCAAGGGTCCAAATACTCCAGCATTTTGTATCCAGCAGAAGGCAAACCTTCAGGAAGCCCACAAGGAAGGCCTCGGGACAACAGCCCCTCCCCATTGCTTGTTCCCAAAATTTGATATTTGGATATATCATGTCCAGTGCTTTTTTTCTGGAGAAAAAGGTACCGGAACTCTTGGATTATGTTTCCTCGGGAGTAGATGGCGATTAAATTGTAATGAAATTAATAGAATAAAAGGTGCTGGAACTTAGTTCTGGTGAGTTCCACCAGAAAAAAAGCCCTGATCATGTCTAACCCTTTTTGAAAGCCATCCAAGCTAGTAACTATCACTATATGTCACCAGCAGCAGCCATTCCAGCAGGCTGAGATGAGGGAGATGAGAGGGAAAAGCAGGGCCATTCCACCAGCCCTGCTGAAAGGCCTCCCACATGAAGGCTCCTCCTCCCTTAACTGTCACCACCAGCACCCATTCCAACAGGCTGAGCTGAGGGAAATGAGAGGGAAAAACAGGGCCATTCCACCAGCCCTGCTAAAAGAATGATTTTTTTTCTCTTTCTTCCCTTTTTCCTTGTGTGTCGTGTCTTTTTAGATTGCAAGCCTGTGGGCACAGACTGTCTTGTTTAATTTATTATATGTAAGCCACTCTGGGAGCCTTTTTGGCTGAGGAGCAGCATAAAAATACTTCAAATAAATAAATTTTGTAGCAGTTATTTCCTTAAGGATGCAATCCTAAACACATTTACCTGAGAATAAGTCCCAATGAACTCAATGGGGCTTACTTCTGAGTAGACATGTGTAGGATTGCACTGCATATTAATTATACATTGAGTGAAATAGAACTTCCTTTTGTTGGGCCTGAACCTACTGCTGTGCAATTTTATTGGGTGGCTCTAAGTTCTACTATTATAAAAGAGGGAGAAAAATCACACTCTATCATCTCTCTCCCAAACATTCATAGTTTAACACTATTAAGGGTGGCCGGGTGACCGGCCAGATGGGCGATTAATAAATATAAGAAATAAACACACCACCATGTTTACTCTTAGTTTGGAAAAAAAGACCCCGAGTCCTATATCATGCCTATATATTTGCCGCTATAAGGCTTCACTCTTGGGTTTTGGTGGGGGTGCTGGGCAAGCTGTCTTTGGTAGCTGGCATCAGGTCTGCTAATAGCAATTTGGAGCGGGGGGGGGGATTTGAAAATGGCACAGGTAAAGGGTTAACAACAACACCGCTGATCCAATAAAAGCTGGAACCCATCCTGTAGCTGCTGAAAATTAAAGAATCAAAATTGTGAGGTAACATCATTGATCTCCTTTGTTATACCTGTTTCAGCACTTAATAGACATTTGTAGTGAGCAATCTACAACCAAGTATCTCTTTTCTGGGTACAAAAAGCCACATCTCACCTTATCAGTAGACATGGTAAGAATTTGTTGCCCCAGAATGTGGCCACTGTACACATTGACTCTCAGTTGCCATTTTCCTGCCCATTGATCTAGTTTGGAATTCACCCATTCACCCCAGTTCGGGCTCTAATTTACTCCTTGAATTTGTAAACCAATCAAAAGATTACTGAGTAATGGGTGGGTTATGATCCCAGGAGAAACAGATGTTAGGTTTTGCATAGGCAGAACGAGATTACCACCTGACATCGGGATTATCACCTGACCTGGTGGGTGTTACTTGAGTTCAAGTACAGAAGGTCTTTGGTCAGGAGACATAGTCTCGAGGTGACATGACTCAGCAGCCTTGAACAGATTTGGGGTAAACATGTTGATGAGTAGGTTGTGCAACTGGGTGAGTAATATCCTATTCATAGATGCAGGGTCAGGGGTATATAAGCTAGCACACTTGCTGATAGCTTCATTCCGTTCCGTCATTCCTCTCCATCTCTCTCTGCTGCTTGTTCGTCTCAGCACGACATGTGGATTGTTCTGGACTTCACTTCATCTAGCCTTACCACTGGGGTAGTGGGTTTGAGTCTGCAATGATGTAGTGAGTAGAAATGCATTGATTGCCTTAATCCCATGTAATTGGGTCTTACAAATAAACTCTTTAATCTTTATTAACTGCTGTTATCTCCTCCTTCCGCTTGCGTGACTGGGACTGAAGGTCATTGGCTAGGGGAGCTTTTGAACCCGAGTCAGTCCAACTCTCACATCGGTTATGGGCCCAGATAAGGATCAGATAACGATCTGATGGTTATCTCAGATGGGCAGATAAGCCACAGAGACGCAGTTTGGAAAAATTCAGCAGTTATAGAGTTAAAGGAATTTGTTTACTATTTGTAAGAACGGTTTGTAAATAAACCGGGGAAGGCAATGCAGTGTTGCTAAAGCTGGATGCTGATAACAGCGGCTTGGAATGCAGCACAACAGAAAAATGCAGACAGAGAGACGAAGGATTTTTCGTTTTGAAAGCAGCTAGAACGGAGATGCCAGGCTTGGCAAAATCCAAGGCTACAGACTGTGAACGTGGGTGCCGGTTCGGGCAGCTACTAGGCTGAAAAGTGAACAACGCTGGACACAAGGATTTCGTATTCCACAGCTTGCTGGAGTGATTGTCAAGGAGCTGTATCGGGCAAAGAAATAATCTTCAGGAGGCTGTGTGTCTTTGACTCAAGGCTACAAGCAGGAGGATCATATTTCATTTGCAGTTTGCTTCTTCACACAGCAGCGGATCAGCTATCTTTTGCATTATGTCAACAAGTGGCTTGGATTACAAATGCGTGGATTACGTCTGACGTGGGTAAAGCGTCTGGAGCGTCATGTCGCAGCAAAACAAGGTCACGTGTGACAAAAGTATCTCGGGAAACTTGATACTACAGCGGAGGCTGTATCAAACCAGCGGAGGCGTGGTTTTACAGCAGGAGAAAACAGCGCGCAGTTTTGAACAGAGAAAGCTGTGCTTAAAATGTGAAGCTGTTCTTCATTTTCTTCATGTGGGATCACAGAAGAAGGAGCTTGAAATCAGCAGGGGTGCTGCTGAAGGGAAAACCTTTATGTTTTAACCCAGGACATAACAAAATGGACATTATTTTGTTGTGGAACAGAAAACAGTGGATTGTTTAAACGAAGTTTTCTGTGTTGGACATAAATAAACAGGAAGAGGACTATACAAATGGTCAGAAGTTTAACAGTCACATGTTTTTGAAACTGTATTTCTTGAAAGTTGGATAACTTGGACTCAAGAAAGTGTAATATATGCTCTTGAAATGTCAGGAAATGTACTGAATGTATATATGACTTGAGTATATTGTGGATTTTTCTGTAGCAAAATGTAAACTACTGAATTAGTAGGTATGTTTATATGACAAAGCTAAGAGATGGATTATTTCTTTCATACTGTAATGATGTAATAAAGAAATGGAAAGTTGTACTGATGCAACTATAAAAGGTTAAATGCTTATATGTATGACATGTACATGCATGCATATACATGATGTTTGATCATTTAGATTCACAGGCCTGTGAAAGAAAATGCAAACTGTGTTTGTGGGGAAAGCATTGGGAAATTGTAATTTTCACATGAAAGGTAATTTTGTGCACATAAACAAGGGATGCTAGCTTCAACAGGTAAACTGGAAGGCAAGCTGAAAAACATTTCATTCAATTTGTTCTTGATAATCTTGTGGATACTCTGATGGTTTTTAGAGGAAAGGCACGTTATTTCATGATGTCAATTGATCAATACACGAGGTACAAGGTTGTGTACATGTTAGATAGAAAACTGGAGTATTGAACAAAGTCAAGGTGTTTTGTGCTTGGATGGGAAACAAGCATAATGTTACCTATTTCTTTTCAGATTTGGGGAAGTTCAATTCAGTGCATGTTTTCATGACATTTCTAACAGGATGTGATATTGAACACATGGATTGTGTGGAAGAGTAAACAAACACTCAGAAGAGGTGATACTAATTTGGATAATGAGGTTTGGGTAGAAGCTCTTAAATGTTTTGATTATGTACATGATAGAAGTTTTAGTTCTGTGTAATGAACTGTACACCTTATAGAAAGTAGTGTAGAAGGAAGAATCTTCTGGAGAAACATTTCAGGATCTTGGATCTGATATGTAGGTACATACACCTCAAAGTTAGAAGAAATATGTAAGGGAGCTTACATGAGATTTTTCTAGAAATGAGAATATTGTGTTTCACATGAATAACACTTGGATAGTGAGATTATCTAGAAGTGTTAAGTATAATGCTGAATGAAAATGTGAGATCATTTTTCAAAATTAATTCTGTTAATGCAGGGGATGCATCAAGCTCAGAGTCAGAATAGAAAGCATTTGCTGAAAGACAGTCAGGTAAATTTGACAAACTTTGATACACATTTGGTTTAGTGGAGACTAAACAAATGATTGTTCATCATTGGTGCAAATTTATTGGAACAGGAACCTGATAACTGATGAGGTAAGGAACAGGTGAGTCAAACAACCTGTGAGATATCAGGAAGAATTTGCAGGAAAAGCCATTTGAAACTTCAAAATTTCAAAGAGGTGAAAAATTATCTGTTAAGGAAGCTGAACCATAGCTTCAGGCTATGCAAGCTGAGTTGAATTCTTTGGATAAAGAACAAAACATGGAAGCTGGTGAAACAAACAGCAGTTCATGGAACTCATTGTTACCAGATAGATTTTTTAAATGAAAACTAACCAGATTGGAAAAAGGTTACATGAAAAATAGCAAGATTGGTTGCTTGTGATTTTTGCTTTAGTTAAAAGGAGCTGGAAAATCATGAGTGAGTGCAACAACAATTTGCTTTGGAAACAGTTAGACTGATGTTTAAGAATGTAAAGATGTAAGAATATTTCACAATTGAAATATTGGAACATAAGCATTTTAAATGAGAGGAAGTCTTTGGAAAACTGTGAGATTTTTCTGTAGGAAAGCTAGAATCAGCTGGAGGCTGGAATTCTGTTTTGAACTCAAACATTGTTGAACTGAGGTTTGCACAGAGAGGCAGATCAATGTTTGTTTGTTAAGCAGGAGAAACAGGGACATAGACTGTATGTACTTTGTTTAGATGGGTGATCTATTGTTTTTTTCTGGACAGAGAAAAGCAATATGATATAATTGATCCAGGGTTTGGAATTTCATTGAATTGAAACTGCTTGGTGGTGGATCAACTGTTTATTTGTAAATAGAAGTTGAGGGAGAACCAAGAGGGCAGTAACTTACTGCAACAAACCAGAGAAATATCATGGATGTGATTGAGAATTTTGGAGATTGTTAACTCAGTGAGAGACTCCAAATAGTTGGGATTTTCAAGCACATGCTGATGGAAAAGCAGTTTGAATGCTACACAGAAGCATTGGGCTGTTGAGCTTTACTGTACAAGCAACAAGGCCAGGTATTGCTGTCAGTGTAATGGGCAGACTGTTAGACCAACAGGACATGCTTGGAGAGCTCTGAAAAGGAGTTGAGTGTTATCTGGAGGAAACATCACACTTCAGACTAAGAGTTACAAGTCAGAGCACAGGTGGCTTACAGATTCACAGAAATGCCAGTTGTGGTTGTGATAGTAAGAACAACAAGAACACACCTGAAGTTTGTTATTTTTATAATCATACTTTGTTTGATTGATTTTGTAGAAACAATCATTTAAAAGTTAGAGTTCAACTGAAGCTGAACTGATTGCATTTGTTTAAATAGTTTAAATTGTAAAAAATGTTTAAATGATGCTGAGATTGATGTGAAAAACCTATTACAGTTTTTTCAGGAAACCAAGGCAGGATTGCTATGCTGCAGGCAGATAGCAATACACAACGTTTTGGGTTTGCAGATAAAACTGTGTCATAAGGAGGGATACATCAGAAGTGATTTGATGGTGGTTCAAATTTCTGACAGGTAAAGTCATTCCTGCAAAAGTTTTTTTTTCATCAAAGTCCATAGATGAAAGAACAGCATCAGATGTCAACAAAGCTGTTGCTGTTGTATGAGGTAAATAACCACGTTCTACGCAAATGCAAAAGCAGGGGGATGTTAGGTTTTGCATAGGCAGAACGAGATTACCACCTGACATCGGGATTATCACCTGACCTGGTGGGTGTTACTTGAGTTCAAGTACAGAAGGTCTTTGGTCAGGAGACATAGTCTCGAGGTGACATGACTCAGCAGCCTTGAACAGATTTGGGGTAAACATGTTGATGAGTAGGTTGTGCAACTGGGTGAGTAATATCCTATTCATAGATGCAGGGTCAGGGGTATATAAGCTAGCACACTTGCTGATAGCTTCATTCCGTTCCGTCATTCCTCTCCATCTCTCTCTGCTGCTTGTTCGTCTCAGCACGACATGTGGATTGTTCTGGACTTCACTTCATCTAGCCTTACCACTGGGGTAGTGGGTTTGAGTCTGCAATGATGTAGTGAGTAGAAATGCATTGATTGCCTTAATCCCATGTAATTGGGTCTTACAAATAAACTCTTTAATCTTTATTAACTGCTGTTATCTCCTCCTTCCGCTTGCGTGACTGGGACTGAAGGTCATTGGCTAGGGGAGCTTTTGAACCCGAGTCAGTCCAACTCTCACAACAGATTGTGTAAATCAGCCCTTGGAAACAAGGGGAAGGAGGGAGAGAGAAAAAAGCGTCCTTGGCATTTAAATAAAATCCTGCTTTACTAGTTTGAAAGCTAAATGCAAGGTTGGGGGGGCAGAGTTAGATGCTCAGGTGCAGATAAAACCACAAGGTCACACACATACTACAGACCAAGAAACAGGATTTCTATAGATCTGCAAAAGAAACTGAGGCTTGTTTCTATACCGGCCTAGAAAGTGTCTGTTTGGGTCTTGACACAGGTGCACAGCTGTGGGTAGCTCATTTCCTTGGATTTTCTATCTCTGAATGGAGGATAATACTCATGTCCCAGGAGCATAGAGATTACTAATGAATGGGATCAAAGGATTGTGACAACAGGTTATTGCTTTGATTGACCATTTACAGACAGGGAGTACACCTGCACCAGCTCATTCTCACAGGATCTCACTGAAAATAACCACCACGCTGAAAGTAATAATCACACCTGACGTGCTGCCCTTTCACTGTTTGTCCCTGATAAGAGCGCCACTTTCTGGTTCCTTCACATGAAAGCTCTACCACTGAGTGACGGCCCCTGCCAGATTCAAGTTTCATTTCAGCCATGAACTCTCAGCATAAGTCAGCTCTGCTCTCTCTCTCAATCTCAGCCCGCTCCCTGCAACATAGTTCTGATAATATTGGTTTACTTTACAGGTTTACAGTAATGATGATTGAGGTAATACCTATCCAGCCCTTCTCAGGATCCTTAGGAATATACAGGGCTGGCGCAAGACCTCCCGCTGCCACGCACCACTGCTGGGGGTGAGGGAGTGCAAGCCACTGCAGCACGCCACTGCTGCGGATGGGGCAGTAGGGAGTGCAAGCCACTGCCGCACACCACTGTTGGGGGGGAGGAGCATAAGCTGCTGTCATGACTATGCGGATCCCCCTACCAGGCACCTTGCCCTCAACGCCTCACTCTGAGGGGTTCTTCCTCAGAGTGAGGCATTGGTGGGGAGGCGATACTGGAGACTGCCTCAAAGTGACTGCCTCAAAAATGCCACACGCTCTCTTGCTACAGCCTAATTGGCTCTTCAGAGCGGCCACCCGCCTATGCCTTATTCAGAGTGAGGCATAGGGTGGTCAGCGGCTGCTACAGAGAGCCCCAACAGCTGCTTTCCTGCTGCAGCATTTGCTGCAACAGGGGAGCGGCCAGTAGGGCTCTCCAACCCACCCGCCTGCCCTATGCCTCACTTTGAGAGGCACAAAGCAATGGTGGTGGCAGCAGAACCCCTGAGGGCACCCTGATGCCCTTCCTGATTCACACACACACACACACACACACACACACACACACACAATCTTTAGTTAAGTGTAATAGAGTTGATCTTTACATTATTTCTTGTAAAGCAGATATTAAACCTGGAATTGAAAAAGCTTACATTTTCCGCCCAATGCATATAGTGGGAAGCTGAATATTGGTAAAGGTAACTGTGAAATTGGCTTTAAGCTTGCTGGTTAATCCAGAAATTCTAATGGGTAGTATTTTAGCCTAGGTTGCACTGCAGTAATAAATCATTTACATGTTTATTACAAAAGCCAAATTACCTGTTTCTATTAAATTGGGTGTGTGTGTGTGTTTAAGTCTACAGCATCTCACTGCAAACCAGAATCCTGTTGGATTCTGCTGCTTATCTAAGAAATGCCTCTCCTGCACCAGACCTCTCCCCCTTTCTATCACACACCAATAGGCACAAGGTTATCCTTTCTAGGACACACAGCTGTTTGCCTTCATCGGATGAATCCAGAGAGAATAGGCTTCTTATAGATAGACCAGGTCCAAAGTAGAGTCAAGGCTGAAGGGTAAGGATCAAGATCCAGTTAAGCACAATGGATGTACAGAGAAGGCCCGAGGGAATCCAAAGCGTTAGTGCTCTTTAAAATGCATCATTCCACCGTACTGCACAGACCATCTACCTTTTTTCATGCACTTGTGTTAAGTCTCGATGTACATTCACTGATATTTTCAAGTGAAAATTACACAGACATGTTCCCGAATTAACACAGAGCTTGTCTGTATCATCTCTCTGTCATGGATAGCCTGTCTGCCTTCCCCAACCTGGTGCCATCCAGATGTACTGAACTAAAGCTCCCATCATCCCCAGCCAGCATGGAAAAGCTAGTCTATGTGATCATTTTAATTCTGGAATGTTTTCACATACCCTTGGTTCTAAAGAGTAACAGAAATTAAGCAATTCATAGTTGGTGCCAGAGCCCTCGAATGTAATTCTGGGATGAATACAACCACTTTATCAGGACCTCTGAAACATTACAGTATTTTACTCACATGTGCGCGCGCGCACACGCGCACACACACACATACACACAAAGGGGTCCACAGGTTTTGTCTGGCCCTTCCTAGCCACCTAAAATTTCTGGGTGCCAAACTTACCACCAATCATGCTCCTCCTCTAACTCATGGCGAGGGACTGGATCTTGTCATACTGAGCTTCAGAGGCTCAGGAAAAGGGCAGGGATGAGCCCACACTTGTCTCATTCTTTGCTGCACATTCTCGAAGTGAAAACATATGATCACCATTGGCTACCTGGTGAGCACATTTGTAGACCACTACTAGCACGTCTACTGTTTGCTCCTGCTGACATGTTCCACAGGGACAAAACAATAGGAAGCAACATCAGAACTTACAAAAAGGGCAAGTGTGAAAACACTACATGTTACTGAAGATCTCTCTTTCGGCCCATCTCACATCTGCAAAATTTTAAATATCATTGATAAGTGAACAGATGCATATTCTTTAGAAATCTGCAGGGATGTAAATAAACCGTGCAGTGCAGCTCAGGCTCTACAATGGGGACTGTGGCAGTTTTCTCACATTAAAAAATTTCCTTTATATGTTTTGTTGCAAAAAAATATATTAAAAACAACCTTTAGTGTGGCATATGAGGCAATAGGCATAAAGGCTCAGAAACCACAGAAGATGAAGTGGGAATGAAGAAATAGGTGGTGTTGGATAAAGCTGTTTGATCAGGTCTAATTCCTTTTGAAATTATACTGTTCTCTGGCTATAGACTACTGAAACACTTATTTCTTTTGTTCTTACCCACATTCTGATGGGTTCAAGAACACATGCATGCCCACAGAGCTGAAATATCTCTATGATATGAGAATGTGAACTCCTATTGCAGAATCTGTTCTTCACTCATGAACAACAGAACAGTCAGAATTAGCAGTTGCCAAACTAATTTTGTAGTTGTCATATTCCAAATAATTCAGGCCTAGCTCTCACCAGAGCAGGGGGGATGCCACTTAAGGAAGAAGGTGGAGGTACACATATTTCAAGGCTTGTCCATAACCACCACCCCACAAAAATAAACCCCTGCACATAGAAAACTAGTACAGTCAGGGATAAATCTCATCTAGTACCTTCTCCCCAACATCCAGGGGGGGGGGCTTCCCAGTGGAGGGTGGTGCTTTTTGTAGGGAAAAGCATTGAACCACGTGAGTCCCTCCACCCCTGCAGGCTGAAATTATACAGCCCAGACACAAGTTTATAACCTCAGCAAGAAGTAGACCTTAGAACAAGGGTGAGCAGACTTCAGGCTTCTGGGATCTGCTTTTTTTTTTTTTACTAGAACCTCAAGATCCACCAAATAGATCCTGTGCAAAAGACATACACTTAAAATTAAAGAATTCGGAGCTTAGGAATTTGTTTTGAGTAACAGAACTGAATGAAGTTAACACAAAAATCCATTCCTGGTTAAACCCCTGCAAGTTTTCTACATTTCAGCAGTATAATGTAGGATTGCAGCGTGAGGTGGGGGGAATCATTTTATTGCTGCTATTTTTAAATAATTGCTGATCTTTTGCAAATCACCCAGAGATCTAGTAGTAGATCCAGATCTAACTTCTGTCCACCCCTGCCTTAGGTGGAACAGACTTTCCCTTCCAGTCCCTCAGGTGTAAACCAAAGTGGTGCTTTGCTAGTCTATTCAAAGCTATTAGCTTTAAAACACACACAGACTACTCTGACTTCAGCCCTATGGAGGATTGTAATGCTACTGAGGCCAACTACAGCATGGTTTACACATAGAAACTTTAAGGGCCTTGTTCAGGATTCAGGAGTGATCTATTAGTGCTGTACCTAACTGACCTTTAGTTTCCTGGGATTACAGCCTTCTGGAGTTGGCAGCTTCTGCCCCACTGGATGGATCAGGAACTTCCTAGAAAATCTTGAGTTCTGTAGAATAGCTGCTGTCTCCTCATCCACATCCACCACTTCTCCTTGCTGGAGGAAGGCAAAATAAAGCCAACACACAAAAGAATTGGAAAATGCCTTTTTACTCCGCACAGTTCCTCTCACTCCAACCCTAACCCTAGAGCAGCAGTGAGCAACTTGTGGCCCTCCAGATGTTTTGGTCTACAACTCCCATGCTCCTTCACCACTGGCTATGCCATCTAGGCCTGATGGGAGCTATAGTCCTCCAGATTTTTTTGCCTACAAGTTGCCCTCCCTTGCCCTAGAGTCACCAATGTCCCTAACCACAATGTTCCCCAACCTATTGGCTAGGGGGCAGGGGCTTGTTCACATATTCAGGTACCTGGATCCCCAACCCCAGCAAACAAACAGCAGCTTTGAAAATGTGTGCTTTATATTGGGGAATCAGCATAGAAAGAAATGGTTAAAGAGCCACCCACCACTGAAAGTTCCACTTCTCCTCTGATCCAATACAGGGCCTCCCACAGCTGCTTTTTAATTAAAATCAATGTGTGGGCAGATCCAGCCATGCCCCTTCCTTGATTAGCTTCCGCCGGGCATTAAAAACATGGCTTTTCAGGCGGGAATATGGGGTGGGTTAGGATTTTTAAGTTTTGTATTTATTTATTTATTTCATTTATATACCGCCCCACAGCCGAAGCTCTCTGGGCGGTTCACAATACTTTATGCATAAAAACAATAAAAACATACAACATAGTTTAAGAATTAAAAAACCAAATTTAAAAACACAGTTTAAAATAACAGTACAAAACCCAATAAAACTGAGCCTACAGGTGACAATCCCCCCCGTGCTATTCCAAGTCCTAACTAAATGCCTTGGCATAGAGGGAGGTCTTAACCTGGCGCCGAAAAGATAGTAAGGTTGGCGCCAGGCGGGTCTCAGTGGGGAGCTGATTCCATAATTGGGGGGCTACCACCGAGAAGGCCCTCCTCCTCGTTGCCACCAACCGAGCCTCTCTTGGAGGTGGCAATCGGAGGAGGGCCCCAGATGTTGAGCGTAGTGTCCGGGTAGATTGCGGTTGGGAGAGACGTTCCGTCAGGTATTGTGGTCCTAAGCCGTGTAGGGCTTTATAGGTTAAAACCAGCACCTTGAATTCGGCTCGGAAGCATATTGGCAGCCAGTGCAAATGGGCCAGAACTGGTGTAATATGCTCGGACCTTCTGGTCCCAGCAATAAGCCTGGCTGCCGCATTTTGCACAAGCTGCAGCTTCCGAACAGTCTTCAAAGGCAGCCCCACGTAGAGTGCATTGCAGTAGTCTAGTTTAGAGATCACCAGAGCGTAGATTACTGAGACCAGGCTATCCCTGTCCAGATAGGGGCGTAGCTGGGCCACCAGCCGAAGCTGGTAAAAGGCACTCCTTGCCACTGAGGCCACTTGAGCCTCAAGTGACAAAGATGGCTCCAGGAGCACCCCCAAGCTACGAACCTTCTCCTTCAAGGGGAGTGCAACCCCATCCAGAACAGGTTGAACACCCTCCATCCGGTCAAAGGAACCACCCACTAACAGCATCTCAGTCTTGTCTGGATTGAGCCTCAGTTTGTTAGCCCTCATCCAGTCCATTGTCGCAGCCAGGCACCGGTTCAGCACATCCACAGCCTCACCTGCTGAAGATGAAAAGGAGAAATAGAGCTGCGTGTCATCAGCGTACTGATGGCAACGCACTCCAAAACTCCGGATGACCCCACTCAGCGGTTTCATGTAGATATTAAATAGCATGGGGGATAAGACCGACCCCTGAGGAACCCCATACTGGAGGGTCCATGGGGCCGAGCAGCATTCCCCAAGCACCACCCTCTGGAGCCGGCCATCCAAGTAGGAGCGGAACCACTGCAATGCAGTGCCCCCCACCCCCAACTCAGACAGCCGCTCCAGAAGGATACCATGGTCGATGGTATCAAAAGCCGCTGAGAGATCCAGGAGTATCAACAGGGTCGCACTCCCCGTCTCTCTCCCGACATAGGTCATCATACAGGGTGACCAAAGCTGTTTCCGTGCCAAAACCAGGCCTGAACCCCGACTGAAATGGATCCAGATAATCAGTCTCATCCAAGAGCGCCTGGAGCTGGTTGGCCACCACCCGCTCAAGGACCTTGCCCAGGAAAGGAACATTCGCCACCGGCCTAAAGTTGTTAAAATCTTCCGGGTCCAGAGAGGGTTTCTTCAGGAGTGGTCTCACCACCGCCTGTTTCAGGTTGTACTGTTTTTAATTGTGTTTTATACTGTGTGTGTGTGTGTGTGTGTGTCTGTATTTTATTGCATTGTACATCGCTCAGAGTGGCCAGATGTCTGGCCAGATGGGTGATTCATAAATATAATAAATAAAATAAAAAAATAAACCACAGGTCTTCTGCATAACATGGGAGTTTGGCCAAGCCCATGCATAATAGCACTTGCACCAAGTATGCAGAGCTCACAGTGAAACTGCAGGGACACATATTGTGAATTCTGTGCCATAAACCTCCCTGCTAAATAGAAACCAGGGCAGCAGACAGGTGGCTGAGGCTTTGTAGACCTGACAAATCAAGTTAAGATAAACCCAGAGAGCATATCAGTGTCAGGGTATGTCTAGAAACACACAAGGTGAGAACTGACATTTATAATGCAAAATCCAGCTTTAGTGTATAGAATCTAGCTGGTTCCCCCCCCTCCCCCATGTAAAAAAAATACTAGCCAGGACTATGATTTCCCACCAACACCCACTCTGCAGGTCATGGCAAAAGCATCTGCCAGCTGGCCAGAAATCAGACAAGAAATATAATTCTACCTTCTAGTAGACACAGGGTGGATTTTATGTATTATTTTTATTTTTTTGCTTCACAGAGTTTCAGCTTCTTTCATTGGAAGAGAGTTCTGCTCCCCCCGCCCGGCCTGTACCTTGAAATTGTAGTTAATGTTCAACTCTAGTTCTCTCTCATGCCCAGGGATGCCTCCTTTGTAAATAACTTCATGCTGCCCAGCTGAGCATTCCTTGGGGATCTTGAAGAGACGGAAAGTAGCAGAAACAAACTGGCAATCACCTAGAACCAGAGCATAGGGGCATGCATCACAACTAGTGTCGAAACAAGATAGCACTATCCCCAGCTTAAATGTGGGCTACAGAGGTACTGAGGGGGGAAACAAGGTAGACAGCTTCCAGGTTCTCTCATCAGGTACAGCACTGATTTGCATTGTATGCATTAAGATGGAGTATAAGGATTGTTATTGGGTTTTTAAGAAGATGTAGACTGTGAAACTCTGCAGAAACAGGCAGTTCTCTGTAGTACAAAATGAGCTGCATTATAGAAGGTCTTAAGTGGCCTCATTCAAGGTCCTACCTATCCAGGGAAATACTCGAAAAGCAAAACAAAACACAGACGCCTTGTTTTACTGAGATGGTTTACATTGCATATGCCTATCATAGCATCACGTGCTCAGACTGAGGTTCTGGAGACTTGTCAGGGGATAGCCATATAAGGGAACTCCGTTCTCCCCCAATCAGAATCATGTGTAACTAAAGACTGAATGGGACTGCTCTAATTATTCCCTTCTTTCAGAAGCTCGTGGTCTTCAATAGAACTAGAAGTTTGGCCTGCTTGATCAAAGGATACTAAGAATGCAAAGAAAGCTCTCAGAGCCTCTTGGCACAAATCCCAGTCCACTGTCCCAGCTCCATCTCTCTTCATCTAGGCAAGGAACAGAGGAGTGACCTTTTTCTCTGCCAGAACAGCTCTTCCTCCTCACCATACTGCGTCTATGAAGTGTAGCCTTCAAGCTATCTCGAGGTCAATTAGCAACTCCACAGCAGAAATAGAAGCACCCTGTCCCTTTGAAAGAGAGATAGGAAGAAGGGGAGGCAGGGAGAGATGTACACATCTTCCTATCCTTCCCTTGTTCCATGGCACTAATATGAACTTAAGAATTCCTCTAGAAGGCTTATTAACGTTTCTCTTAACACTGCCAATATTGAGATGGGATCGCTGGAAGCAATTTTAATTCATACATCAGTATGATTTTTATTTAGGTTTCTGGGACTAATCTCTTAAAAACAGATAATGAAGGAGAAGGATGGCTAAATTCTTACATTCCCATTTGCAAATCTCACCTGCATAAAAAAACATGTCAGAGATAAGCAAAGATGATCAAAGAAGGCTTTCATTACAAGATCATGTTATAATCTCAGCAGCTTTGTCCCCCATGCTATTTAATATATATAACATATACATGGGAGATTGTCTGGATTTTTGGGGTTCACTGCCACCAGTATGCTGAGAACACCCAACTCTTATTTCTCCCTTCCATCCAAATCCAAAGAAGCTGTTCTAGTTCTAAACCAGTGTCTGATGTCCATAATGGACTGGATGAGGGCAAACAAATTGAGGCTTAATCCAGACAAGACAGGGGTGCTCCCGATTAGTCCAAAGGCAGATCAGGGAATATTTGTTTGTTTATTTATTTATTTATTATAAAATGGAGAGGAGGAGGAGGAGGATTATGTAAGCCACCTTGGGTTCCTCACACGAAGAAAGGCGGGGTATAAATACAATAAATAAAATAAATAAATTTATACCCCACCTTTTTTCCTGCAAGGAACCCAAGGCAGCTTACATAATCCTCCTCTCTATTTTATCCTCACAACAACTCTGTGAGGTAGGTTAGGCTGAGAGTCAGTGACTGGCCCAAAGTCACCCAGTGAGTTTCATGGCCGAGCGGGGACTAGAACCCGGATCTCCCGAGTCCCAGTCCAACACTCTAACCACTACGCCACACTGGCTCAGCCTGTGCTGTATGGGGTTGCACTCCCCCTGAAGACTCAGGCTTGCAGTTTAGGCATACTTCTGGACTCAGCCTTTGAACTGGATGCCCAGGTTTTGGCAATGGGCAGGAGTGTGTTTGCGCAGTTGAGGCTAATGCGCCAACTGCACCCATTCATAGAAATGTCTGATCTGGCCATGGTCACACATGCCTTAGTTACACGCATGCCCCCTCAGACTACTGTAATGCACTAGGTGTGAGACTGCCTTCCAAAACTGTTCAGAAACTTCAGCTGGTACAGAAGGTCCCGGCCCTCCTGGGGTAACAAATTGGTCCTCTAGGGTTTCCCAGATGGCCACACCCCTTCCCTTGGCCCCACCTCCTTTCCTCCAACCACTGATCATTTGGTGGTTTCCCAGCTTTTGTGCATTTTTCCACATTCTAAAAGGCTGAAATGCCTCTCCTAAGGCTTAGTTACTGGCAGAAAGACCTCCACGCTAAAATAGGCTATTTGGGGTGATTTCCACCCCACCCCTTTTGCCCCCACCACTGCAATGCCGCCCCCAAAAGCTTTTACAGCACCTTTTGGCCCTCAGGTTGAAAGTAGTTCTGCACCCCTGCTGTAGGGCTAGGATGGTTGCTTGATAGAATGGAGCTACATGCGATAAGAACTCTTACCCACAAGGTTTTCCAGCTCCTTGTTGGCGAGGGTTATTTGGGAGGCAGTCACCAGCCGAGGCGGACAGAATCCAACTTCCTCAGCAATTTTGTAGAGATCTTTCCACCACAAGGCTCCCCCTAGGCACTCACCTAAAGATGGCATGGTGAGAAAGGTAGGAAAATGATCATTTCCAGGTAGCCTGGAAAAGCAAAGGCCTGCAACATCCTGCCTCTCTTCATCAGTTTGGACTTTATTTTATTTTATTTATTTATTTATTTATTATTACATTTCTATACTGACCAATAGCCCAAGCTCTCTGGGCGGTTCACAACAATTAAAACCATAAAATACAACATGATAAAACATAATATAAAAGTTTAAAACTACAGTATAAAACCAAACTAAAGCACAGCTGAAGTGTAAAGATTTAAAATAGAGTAACAGATTTTAAAGCAACAGGAATTACATTTATATCCCTCCCCCCCCCCCGCCTTTTTCTTCTTGCAGGGAACTAAAGGCAGCCAAGGGTGCAATCCTATGGCCCTCTGACCTTGCCTGGGGGGCCATAGCATTATTTGGAGTCCCAGCTCCGAGGTCCTGCGAGCTTGGAGCTGGGACTCCGAATGCTGAGCCCCCACCTCACTCTCCTTACAGCTGGCATGGAAAGAACCACACTGGCTGCCTCCCCGAGGTTGCAAATCGGCCTCAGACAGGAGGAAAAGGGGCATGCCGGGGGGCAAGGAGGGGAGGGGGCTGCGGCCGACAGCTTGTGCCATATCCAAGCAGCGCCCCAGCCTCCTTCCCTCCCCCTCTGAAAAGCTTCATCTAGAGGGCTGAAAACAGCCAGTTAGATGAAATGCAGGGCACGAGGTGCAGCGGCAGCGAGGGTCACCACCGCCGCACCTCGCGGCGTGCACTGGATGCACATAAACCTCCGAGTTTGGAGGCTTATGAGCATCGAGGGCAGGGGCGATAGGATCGTGCTCCCCGATGATCCTCCTCCTCTCCATTTTATTCTCACAACAACCCTGTGAGGTAAGTTAGGGTGAGAGTCAGTGACTGGCCCAAAGTCACCCAGTGAGCTTCATGGCTGAGTAGGGATTAGAACCCAGATCTCCCGAGTCCCAGTCCAACACTCTAACCACTACGCCACACTGGCTCCCTTGCATGCGACAGCAGGCTGCATAGACACAACTACCTGCAAGAATCTCACCCATGAAACAGATTATTGGCATTTGGCTAAGCAGCCAAAGTTAGGGAGGGGCAGTTTAAAATGTTTGAGAAACAGAATGCCCTGTGGGAAGAGATCACATATAACCTAAGCCTCAAATTGTATGTTTGATGGGGAAATGTAATGCTGGTTCTGGATTCTCAACCCTATATATAGAATTGGGGTGTGGGGACACAAATTCACTTACCCCACAAGACTCTATGTTTCCTGATAATCTCTGGCAGGTCGTGGCTGGCATACACATCACTGAAATACATCTCCCCGCCTGCCTGAAAGAAAGGTGTCAACAGCAAATAAAAAAAACAAACACAATCTCCACAGTGTGAGAGGGTGTATGGTGGAGGGGCGAGAGATTGTGACTTGGTTAAAGTCAAAGGAGCGGCTTGACTGAGAGTGCAGGGCCAGCTCTAGCAGCTGATCGCTGCCAGTTGAATTGTTTGCTATGGGTGTGTTATGTCTTCAAAGCAGTGTAGCTCACCCAGACAAACTAATTAGCCAAGGTTTTTGGAGGCACCCCAGGCCTTCTCCTTGTAGGAAAAGTCAACCATTCTCTTCCCTTTGTTAGTATAAACAGGACCTAGGAGCAACCCAAGAACATCACAGGCAACATCTCAAACACAAACCTGACACATCTCATTCTGCTAAAATCCCTTACTGGAGGTCTTTCCAGGTGCTGATCTGTACAGGTTCTTCTATTCAAAGGGCTTGTGTGCTTGACACCGACTGCACATTTTCTCTATTTGTAAATATGTTTGGATAGAACTATTTCCAGAAGTAAACTCTTCTTGCTTGTCACCACTCAGGTAGTCCCTTTTCTCCGCAAAGTCATTACTGTATCTAACATGCATTACATAACCAGCTCATACTTTACCTTTAAGACTCGGTAAGCCTCACACAGGACAGCACGTTTATCAGGAGAGAGGTTAACCACACAGTTGGAGCTAAACAGGAGATAAAAGCTCTTTTAAAAACACTTTGAAGTAGGAAAGCAAAGAGCAGATTTCATCATGCAGGTAGAGGGCTAGCCTTGAAGCCAGATAAATTGGGACTTGGGGTCTGCCATAGTGGTAAGGGGTAGAAGAGGTAAGGGCACCTCTCATGTCCCAAAGGAACCCTGTTCTCTCGCTGCAGGTCAGCGCTAGAGAAAAGAATGGATCATGGACGCATATCAGTTTTAAAACCAGCATATTTTGGACAAGTCCAAAACTCGAGTTAGAGAAACCTTCTTTCTCCTCTAAATCCTGCTAAACTAGCACTGTTTCAGTTGCAGGAACGTTTGCCTCTAAAAGGCCAGTACAAATACCAGCAAACATGTTTCAAACACATCTGCCATTAAAGTGAATGATAGGGCTTATGGGGGGGGGGGTCATTATTTTTTGCTTCACTGTTCACTGCTCAGGAATCTTCTTTAGATATCGAGCAGTTTATAAATTCTGTAAATAAATAATCATAGAATCATAAAATAATAGCGTTGGAAGGGGCCTATAAGGCCATCGAGGCCAACCCCCTGCTCAATGCAGGAATCCAAGTCAAAGCATACCAGACAGATGGCTGTCCGGCTGCACCTTGAATGCCTCCTGAATGACCAGCCATGGCTTTATGGTATAACTTGATTTTAAATCTTTTTATTCTTTTCTATTTTGATTCTTGTTTGTTTGTTTGACTGTTCACTGTTTCAATGGGTTCTTAGGGTGGCTTTTGGGGAAAAAACAAGCCACCCTGTGGGAAGTGCTCTGAGTTCAGACGACATGACAACCCACCGTGGCTAGTTACCCATGATGTGATGTCGTCTCGTGTGAACCAGGTTAGTGTGTATTTCCACTCTCCAAATCAGTGTCCAAAAACAGTGATTCGCAGCTTACTGCAATGTGAGGTTTGGAACAACCTCACAAAGGAGGCACTGATATTTGGGGGCTATAGAAATCCACAAAACCCCAATCATAGCATTGTGTGGCATATGGCATCTAAAGTTAAAGCCAGCACCGCAAATAGAATCCCAATACCAGGCCTATCATCCTGCAGGAAAAGGGGCTAGAAAGTATACCTACATTACAAGATCGTAACTTTCATCCTTCAGGCCCGCTTCACCTAGTTTTTCCACGTAGCCATAGATAAAATTTACATTGGGTTTCCGATACCCAAATTTGTTCATGTGATGATCAATGTGTTTCTTTGCCACTTCTACCTAAAGGAGGGAAATAAATCAAGCCAGGAATTAGAATATTGCTGTTCAATACAGGGGAAGACTTAAAAATGGTGTGTGATGGTTGTTTCTTGTGACCTAAATGTTAGGTGTCCTCTTTATGGTATGTAGGTCATCATTTATTTACAAACTATTTATGCTATTTATATATACATTCATAGCACATGATTTATGCAACTCCATCTATGTGATTTATGCAATTTACATGACAAGATTTTAATGCTATTTTTACATATTCCTTGCAACAGGTTATTTTTGTGTCATATATACTATTATATATACTAATGATTTCTATATTAGATGTGATAATGAGTCCAAGAATGAGTTTTGAACTCACAGTCTTTGAACACAAAAATCCACTCCAGGTGAAACATCCTACAAGCTTTCTTCATCTCAGCTATATAATTTAGGGTGGCAGGCAAGTCATGTTGATGTTGCTTTTTGAAAATAATTGAGTCAGAAATCCTTGCCAATCTACTGCAAGTAACCCAGAGATTGAGTAGTTGATCCAGATCTACCTTCTGCCCACCCCTGTGCTAGAGGGCTGAAGGGAGAGGCAAAGACATTTCTGATTTGCAGAAAACTTTGCAGGACAGAAACAGGAGCTTTACTCCAGCTTTTTCTGTCCTTCTGCAAAGCTTTCTGCGAATTAGAAAAGTCTTTTCCACTTCCTTGAGCCCTCTAACAAAATGGGAGAGGCGAGGTCTTTCAGCCCTCAGTGCTTTCTAAAAGTCAAAACTTTTCTGACATACAGAAAGCATTGGAGGATAGAAACAGCAGGTATTTCTGCTGTTTCTCCAAAGCTTTCTGCAAGTCAGAAAAGTCTTTTCATCTTCCTTATACCCTCAAGCTATCACAGAGGGCTTGGAAGAGAGGTGGGGATTTTTCTTCTGCTGAGGGAGTGGGGATAGAATTGGTGGGTGAGGACAGATAGAGGCCTGGCTGGTAAACCAAACTGATATTTGTTGACACCTGGTTTGTTTTATTATTTATTTACATTTATATCCTGAAGGGAATAGATCTGACCCAGCCAATTACCGTCCAATTAGTTTGCTGAGTATTATTAGCAAACTATATTTCATAGATTTCATAGATCATAGAGTTGGAAGGAGCCTACAAGGCTATTGAGTCCAACCCCCTGCTCAATGCAGGGAACGAGAGGAGGGGTCTCCCATCCAAGTAATAACCAGGCTCATCATCTGCTTGATAAACTATTGGACTGGTTACGTGTAGGAAATATACTTGAAGAACAGGCTGGATTTAGAACAGGAAGGTCAACAATGGATCAAGGATTTATTCTTCAACATCCAGTCGATAAATATACCACTCCCAAAGCTGGTGCCCTCTTTTCCGTTTTTATCGACTTTAAGTCAGCTTTTGACCTTATTCCCAGAGATAAATGATGGGCTAAATTTGAGAACACCAATATTGACAGAAGATTATTACCGCTTAAGCGGCGTCTGCATGAAAATACAAGGTTATGGGTGAACTGCAATCAGGTAGGGGTTTTATCATGACCAGTGTCCACATTTAATGGCGTGAAACAGGGATGTATTCTAGCTCCCACTTTGTTTAATCCAAAACACTCTTATATCAAAACGAAATCCCCCAAAAAAAGTTTGTGCAGAGATTTTTAATTTAAGCCGTACTACAGTACTTGTATTACAAGACGTCGCTTGTATAGCAAGTAATAAATAAATAAATAAATATTTAAAAATTTGCTTGTCTTGCAAAACGCTCTCAAACCAAGTTACTTGCAATCCAAGGTATTACTGTATATTGCACCAAGGAGATGTTAACAATCAATTACTCAAAGACCAAGTTGGTGGTCTTTAGGAGGAGGAAAATTAAGCACAAATGGACAATTAATGGAAATCTCATCGAACAGGTTGCTAGCTACAAATACCTGGGAATAATGTTCCATACATCTGGATCCTGGCTCACCCATATAAAATATGGTGTGGCAAATGTGCGGAGGAGTGCCGCAGCACTGATAAGATTTTTCTTTACTAAAGGTGGGCAGTATATCCCTTGTCAATCCAGGTGTTTGAGGCCAAAATTATTGCCCAAATGTTATATGGGTCCCAATGGTGTGCTTATCATAATCTCCATCCCTTAGAAACTATTCAGACCAAATTTCTAAGAGTTATATTTTCTGTACCTCACTGTGTTCCTAATGCAGCTCTACGGCTAGAGGCTGGTTTAGTTCCCATTGCTGCCAGCACCAATCTGTATATGATAAATTACTGGTTAAAACTTATATTCTTACCAGTCGGGCTGGCTCCATTGATATTGTTGGATCCTTTCCAATCGAAATGGAAAAAGCATTTGTGTAACGAATTATCACGTTTGGGATTTTCTCCCAACGCTTTAATAGCGCTGGGTTACTCTAATGCTAAGATAGCCATTAAGCAGAGAATCTGGGACATTGTATTGCAAGAACATATAAGCTTACTGCGTAAATTTAGCCCTTTAGGAAATAAGATCTTTGAGCCCCATGCTTATCTGGCTGATTTAGGAAAGCTTTTATGTTAGTCAGATTTGATGTCTTGCCTTCTATGCTTTTGGAGGGGAGATATCAGGGAATACCATTTCATGATCGTCTCTGTCCCTGTAAGAACGGGGAAGTTGAAACTGTGGGTCACGTACTTTTATACTGCCCCTTCTACCGGGATCTTCGTAAAGATCTTATTTTACCTATTTTATATCATTGCCCGGGCAGAACTGAAAATTTTTACATTTCCTTGCTACTCTCTGATAAGGTTCCGCAGATTACTAATAAAGTGGCTAAATTTTGTGCAAATGCTATAACTTGCCACACCTTTTTACCCTCTGACTCTGGCCATGTTTGACCAATATAATTTTGATTTAAAATTATAAACTCTATACACTTCAGATGTATGCTGGTGTACAGTAGCTATGTTTGTATCATGGATTGTTTTCCTGTTATAATGTTTTTGCCGGTTCTGGTCAATGACCGTAATAAATACTCATTCATTCATATCCTGCCTTTTTTCCCTCCAAGGGACCCAAGGCAGCTTACGTGATCATTCTCCTCTCCATTTTATCCCTTCATCAACCCTGTGAGGTAGGTTAGGCTGAGAGTCAGTGACCGGCCCAAAGTCACCCAGTGAGTTTCATGGCCAAGTGGGAACTAGAACCTGGATCTCCCGAGTCCTAGCTACAGTCTTTAATCAGATTCTTAAGAACAAGCACCTACCTGGGTTTCAGTCATGTCTACCCCAGTGACATGTCCATTCTCCCCAACCAGCTTACTGAGCATGTAACAGTCTCTGCCACTCCCACTGCCCAAATCCAATATCCAGCAGTCTTCTAGACATTCTGGGATCACCAGGCCACAACCATAATACCTGAGGGAAGAAAGGACAAGCCAAGGTGGAAAGAAATGCATATTTGATGGAGACAAATGGGATGGGATGAAGTATTAAGTACAGTACATCAGCAACATGAGCCAATCCACATTAGCAACACTTACTATTATTATATTTGCATCTGTTGCTTCTCAACACTCTTCTGCCACTGGTGAACAATTTGGTTTTCAAGTCAATCCGAGTTTTAGTGTATGGCCAATGTCATCACAATATTACATATTCAGACAAATTAAAACAAGCATAATCAAGGACGTATCAGCAAAATAGTAATACAAATAATCTGGTAAATGTCAATCATACCAGTCTATCACCCTTCCAATTTAATAAACAGTGCAATACTATACACATCTACTCAGAAATAAATCCCACTGAGTTCAATGGGATTTACTCCCAAGTAAGTGGGTACAGGATTGCAGTCTAATAGTTCAATCCTACAACTTGTCTACTCAGAAGTACATCCCAGTAACTGTAATGGGATTTGTCCCTAGGTAAGTGGGTACAGAATTGCAGGCTGTAATCCTAAACACATACGGTATATTATGAAGTAACCCCGCAATGCATATATTGGAACTTGCTTCAGAATAAAAATGCATAGGATTGCACTGCAAGATCTACAAAACCTTTCATAATCTTGGGAGCCTGTATAGCAAGTTGTGATCGCCTCCACCACTCCTGCTCTGCATTGGATGCTCATAAGCCTCCGAGTTCAGGGGCTTACGAGCATCGAGGGCGCAATCAATAGGATTGAGACCTAAAGTTTTAGTTGATTAATCTGCCAATTAAAGCTTGAAGCCGTAGCCTTTTGGTTTTATTTTAACTTAACACTAGGCATGGTGATATCCGAGCTCGCTATTGGGTAAATAATTTAAGAAAAATAGATTGTGTCTCCACTCCCTATCTATGATGCAACAGATTTCTAAACAACTTGTTATGTGAGCAAAGCTCACTCAAGAAATCAATACTGTACTTTTCTGAAACCTCCTCATGCACACATTGCAGTGCTTCTCTGACATGTGTGGCCAAAGGCCTTGCTGAAGTAAGGCAGGCATTGGTTTTTAGATCTTCTGTTTTCTTCAACTCTTTGCCATAGTAATCCTAAAACAGGAAAAACAGATACACTTATATGCAACACATTCGTGGTTTACAAGGGTTGTTTGAAGGCCAAAGATGGGGCTAGGGGATGCTTATTGTATAGGATCTATGAAAATGGACCTTCATATTTGAAGTTACTAGGTTTCAGCCATTACTAATCCAACACAAGTCCACAGCTCGTACATTTGAATAGCTGGGCAAAAAGGGAAATCCAAATATTATTAGAACATATACATTTAGAACATACACATTCTATTAGAATATTAGAACATATACATTGTATGGGCAGCGCCATCCAAGATGGCTGCCCCGTAACCCTCCAAACTCAGAGGATTATGGGCATCCAATCAAGTGCGGGAGGAATGCGGAGGCTTGCCCTGCCAAATACATAGATCGATGGCCGATTTCAGCGGTCTATGTCTTTTGCCCCTGCTCGTGAGGAGGGGGGGCTGGGGCCCCACTGGGATACACTGCATCTCGGCGGAGCCTCACTCCTCCCCTCCCCGCCCCTGGAACACCCCCCAGCGCCAGCTCCAAAGTTGCACTTGCGACTTTGGAACAGCAGCCGGTGCAGAAAGAACTGTGCCAGCTGCAAGGGTGGAGGGAGGGCGCTCCCCGGTTGGAGTTCCAGCTCCCACCTCGGAACACATTTCCAAGGTCGGAGCTGGGACTCCGACCTATTCTATGGCCATATAGACAGTGTCTAGCGGCCATAGGATTGCATTCTTACAAACACCAAACTACTTTTAAAAACAGCAGCCACTATTACTTGGCTGTCTCTAGCCGCTTTTGTCTGAGAACGATGAGCAGATATGTGACAATTGCTATACTACACCCAGTCCTCTCTTTCTGTTACATAGTGTACTATTTAATGTACGCCAACATTTTTACCCCATACTACAGTACTAGGCAGGGTACACAAGGCAGGCGCTGTCACCCGGCTGAGTGAGCGGGAATATATGGGAACAGAGATCTCTTCTTTGGGTCCAGGACACCAAGGGGTTTGGCTACGACAGAAGTGAGCAGCCAAAACTTGTGTGTGCATGCTTTAGCATAAGGACATACAACCTATGGCAGCCTTTCCCAACTTGGTGCCCTCCAGATGTGTTGGACTACAACTCCCATAATGCCACAGCCAGTTGTAGTCCAACACATCTGAAGGGCACCAGGCCTCCTTCAGGGGAGAGCACATCTGCGGAAGGCTTCCCCACATCTTGGGGAAGGCTGCCACTCAGCATCAAACTAACCAACTCTCACCTGCACTCCCTTGTATATCCGCTCGGCAGCCACTGCAAGAAAATAAGAGGGGCTCAGAATATGAAGGAAAAAACTCGTCCAATCGTATTTTTGGAGAAGGCGGGAAACAGAACCCACCCCTTTGTGCCAAATCTAACTTCCCTCCCGCCCCTGCGAGAGGCTCTCACCACCCCTATCATATTCTTTAAATCCCACCCCCGAACCCACCTGATTCCTCTCCCCCCCCCCCCCCCAAGCACAGCCTGGGCTCTCCTCTCCCCACTAACAGGCTAACCCTGGTGCCCTAAAAGAAAGCACTCCTGCCTTACTCTGCGCGCCGTCTCAAGCCGATCCCAAGCTCTGAACACTCTAACGAAAGAACTAGGCCCTTTGCAGCTAATGAGTGAGCCGGTACCGCGATATTATTCCGAGGGAATGGGCGTGTCATTCCACCCTGGGCACGGCCGGAGCGCCGTCGGTCACGATCAGAGGCAGGGTTAAGTAGATGCGATCAGTTTCTATGGGGGCAGTACACCACAGATCCAGGAAACGGGACCGTGGTTTGCTCCCTTCATTGTCCCTCCACTTGCTTCCGAAGACTAAAGGGGCTGCAGAAGTCCCTGCTGGAATGAATCATAGGCTCTGCAGGGGTAGGTAGGGCCAGAAAAGCTTGTCTTCGCGGACTAGCCCCGTCCTGGTTTCACCCTGTTTTCTTCTGTAGGGGCGTTGCTAGGTACTAAAGATCCGGGGCACAGACCCATGACACCTATTTGCATGTGCCATTGCATGTCAATTTAGAATGACTAGAATTTATTTAAATTTCACCAATGTTAGCAAAAATAACAGTGATGTAGAGTGCCTCTGAGTATATGCATAATGCTTTTCTCTCACTAGTGAGCAATTACAGCCTCCCCCTCCCCACACACTTAATAGTGATGGAATATATCCCACACAGATTAAAATCTTTTTAAAGATTAAGCACTGACTACATGAGTTGCAAGAAAACAATAACCAGATCACATACATTCTGTTCCCCTCTACACATCAATCCTTCTTCAAGTTTCAGTCCTCCAGCAACTCTTCATAAAAACAGATGTCTTGTTTTTGTCTTTTGCAAGTCTTCTCTTCTTCCTCCTTGTTATGTGCAGTGCAAGCTCTCATTTTTGCCTTCTTCCCATAGCTGAATTTGTGCCAAGACTTCACCAGGATTCAGCCAAGCGGAGTCTGTTTTCAATACTACAACTAAGTCATGGAGAAAGTACCTCTGGCCATGTACCAAGTGCCTTTCCCCCACCACTGAAATCCATACAAAAAGGGGGGGGGAACACAAATGACAAAACATGCATAGGATTGGGCAGAAAGGGTAGCCAAGTCAGTGGAGTGGAATGGGGTGGGCAGTTTATTATGCCTGTAGTACCACACTCACAACTCAGGACTTATTTTTGAGCAAACATACAGAGGATCAGGCTACAAACATCCCAACAAAAAATAACTTGGGCTGGTATCCCATGTACAGTTTCCTGGGAGTAAGCCCCATTGACCATAATGGGACTTACTTCTGACTAAACATACATACGATACTATAAGTGAACAGCATTTATCCCCTTCCCTGCTCAAATTAACTCATTTTTATTAAAGCTTGTCATTACATTGCTGAATAATGGCAACTGACAAACAAAATAGCTCCAGATTCCTTTCTCTGCAACCATGTGAACCCACTTTTCTCAAAGAGTTGGGTGAAGAGGAGGGAAAAAATCCTCATCTGTTTGTAATGTCAAATACAGTTCAGAGCTTTTCTTACACACAACCCTCCATAGCTCAGTGGTCCTAACTCAGTGGTAGAGTACATGCATTACATGCAGAGGGTTCCAGGTTCGATCCCTGATATCTCCAAGTAGGTCAGGAAAAAAACCCGCCTGAAACCCTGAACGGCCAGTAACAGTCAGTCTCGATAATACTGGGCTAATAAGCCAATGGTCTGGGTCTCTAATGCAGCGCCTGTGGGCATCACTGTGTCCACAAGCCTGGCTGAACTGCCCACCAAGCTATCCCCCCCCCCCTCAACAAGTGAATGGAGCTAGTCCTCCACTTAAATACTGGGGAAAGTCCTCTTAGCAGAAAAAAGGCTAGAGGGAGGCAAAGCCCACCCACACTAAGGACCCTTGAGCAACAGGGTCCTTGGCAAGGGGGATGGGCTTCGCCACCGCCCAGCCAATTTTCAGCAGATTTTCTTACCCCATGCAAATGAATGGAGAAATTGCTCCATTCACTTGTATGGGGGGGAGAGATAGAAAAGGACGGAAAGAGAAAGACTGAAGGAAAGAGCCAGAGCCAGAGAGAGAGAGAGAGAAGCCAGAGTAAGAAGCACACACAGAAGATGCACATTCATGTACGCATTTTTATGGTTGCCCCCCCCCCCACAGCAGCCAATTTTATGGTGGTGCCCAGGACACTCTTTCAAAATGCCAAATGCGCCTACAGGCCTACAAAGGTTGGGGACCCCTACCCTAGATGAAATAAAGGCATTTGTGGAGGCTAAATCCTTTTCTGTGCTGAAGCCACTCAGCTTCTGTAGAAGCCAAAAGTTCCAGTTTGGGGCAGTAAAATCATGTATGAAATACCAGTATTTCACAGGGAGCTGTTCCTGCCCTTCCCCCACCCTCTTCAAACCTTCATTACAAGCAAACACCCAGCAATGGGCATGTAAGAGTTAAAAGGTAGGAGGAGAGCAAACCAATGAGCTGACTGTAGAAGGAAAGATGGCAGATCACCGCACACACACGTTTACAGAGTTAATGGCAAAATAAACAGTGGATTTTAAACCATTCTCTGATATGAAAACACTCCTCCTCCCAAACTGAGTATACATGGCAGGGCATAATATAAATACATAGATCAGAACATTAATTACAATAATTTCAAAACAAAATTGTTTGCTTTATTTAATCCTTTAAGTATGAAATGGTCAATAATAGAAGAGTACAAGTGGAACCTGCAATAAAACATTGCAGTGTGGAATGCTGCTGCTCACTGTTCCAGCCAGCCAGCCAGCCATGCCCTCCTCCACAATACTCCATTCTATTCCCCCTTCCTCCTATGTTTCTGCCCCACTCTCACCATTAGTCAGTCAGCATTCCATGGTCACTGAGTGGGCAGCATCATCATTGGGCTGTTTGGGGAGTTCCCCCCTTAGGGCTTTTTCCTAACGATTTTTTGTACTTCTACAAGCTTTGGTTCCCCTAAGGCTTAGGGATCTAGGAATTCTGATACATGTAGTTTTGCTACGTAAGCAATGGTCCTTGTGGACCATTTTACCTGTGCACAAAATGTAAGACTGCATCACTATTTTCCACAGCAATATTGTGAAGGACTGCCAACCGGTCCTTTCCTCAAGACGAGAGAACAAAGGCGCCAAACTGCCAGCCTTGGCTCTGCCGTCCTGAGACTGATTTTCTCAGGGCTTTGCCCTTGGTCTATACACTGGATTTAGCACTGAACCACAGAGGGGGGGTAGCACTGAACCACTGAACCCACACCGTGTGGGGTAGAACCAGGAAAGTTTATTTAAGGTAAACCGAATACAATAAAAGGTGGGAAATGAGGGAAGGGGGAAAAGGTGGGGAGACACTTTGGTATACACAAGTAGAGCTACAAAACAACAAAACTAGTTCCTTTACTATGTAAACACCCAGGCACTTACTCTTTGCCTGGGGGGTTGGTCTTCTTAGGGCCTGCCTCAGCAAAAGCCCTACTCCGCACTCCTTCGCATCCAGACAACAACAACCAAACCCAGAAGCCACGGCTGGCAGAATTGATTTTCCCCCAGCCCTCCTTTCAGTAGCCCGTCTGTCTTTGGCCAATCAGGATGAACTTCATCTGGGCTAGGCAGGGGAGGGGTGGCTCCTAGGTGTCAGAGGGGTGAACTCCTGATCATGACTAGAGTGCTTGGGGAACATTTGCATGCAAATACATGGGAGACTCTGAGGCGACACAGGGCCATCAAAGGAAACTATGTACATTTGCAGGAGACTCTTAGGCCCAGAGCCATCAGAGGAACTACGTACATTTGCATGAGGTTCCCAGCCTCCAGCTGGGATCACACTTGTTTACATGTGTGTGGTGGTGAAGGGTCTGCTTTTCTTCACAAATAAATTTAATTGCTTGTTCTTGTTTAAAAAGAGCAAGAAGCATGCACAGAAATCTAACACATGCGATTTTATGTACAAAGAACAGTTCTCCTTTATCGTTTTGCGATGTATACATAAATCATGAGTACTCTTATCTGAACAAAGTGAAGGTACACCTTACTAATAAATGAAAGAGGAAATGCTAATATATTTTAAATACATACTATAGTATCAATTCTGCTTTCCACTGGCTTTAAATTGGCCCAGTCCACCACACTGTAGAAATATCTCCAGTACCATTCCGACTGCATATTTGAGGTGGGATACAAATAAATATAATAATAATAATATCTACCAATGTACTGGTTCCATAGAGAATTACACTACATAATGAAGCCAAGGCTGCTTAATCAAGACCCATAGCAGCAATGAGTGTGTAGGAATGTAGTTCAAGGCCAAAACTGTCAGCCTTAAGGGAGTACATTCTAGACCTTTTTCTGCAGAGAAAATATACGCACACTAGAGTTGTTTCAGCATAGCTCATACACAAGCAACTGATACTGTACTGAGAAATGGGGGAAAAGAAATTAACAGCACAATCCTATGCATTTTTACTCAAAAGTAAGTATCGGTGTGTTTAATGGGGCTTCCTCCCAAGTAAGCATGCGTACGATTGCAGTCTAAATGGGAAATTGTTAGCAACCATATACAATGAAGCATACAGAACTTTTGCAAATTATCTTACGGCAGTTCAGCATTTGAAGCAAATCTAAATAAGCTCCCAGATTTCCACTCAGCATTCTATGCTCCCATTAGCTAAGATAAGGTTGGGAGAGAAAGGAGTTCCAGTCCTTGAAAATATGTCTCTTTAGGCTGTAATCCTATGGTCCCTGAGATGGCATCCCAGGAGCCATAGGATTTTTGCATCCCCCCTCGTGTGTGCCATGAAAGGGTGTGGCTCCGCAGGATCCATAGCCATCTCATGCCCCTAGAACAGGAGAACTGCACCAGTCCTGGAACTGGCTTATTCATTTCCCTCCCAGTGATGTCAATGGGAGGGAAACAAGGCAAAAAGAAACAGATTTTTATTTTTAAAAGCTGTTCCTCCCTTTGTTTTGCTGGCTGGTGCGAGGCTGGCAGGACTTTGGATTCATGAGGCGCCAATGTCAATGCTCTCCACACCTAGTGGTAGGATTCCTCTGTTAGTTGCCTAAATATGAAGTAAGATGCGGAGCTTGAATGATGCAAAATGCCAATCATTAATTATGTGGCAGGTTTCAGGGGAAGGCAAGTAAGAATATTGAGGAAGAATTGTCATCATTAACCTGGCCAACAGCCTGGCAAATGGTGGATTTGTAATTCAAGGGGCAATATGCACAATCTTCATAGGGGCTGCTGGAAACTTCCATAAATAGGGTCTCTACCAATACCAGTATGCGCAGGATCAGACATATTGCACATTGCTGCAAACCACATCACAAGTGGGTTAGAGGTGGCATGCTCCAAGAGTAACCCTGCACAAGTTCATAGTTGTACCTACATACAACAACAACATACAGGGAAGCACTGCAGACAGCAATTTTAAGCAGCTTTCTAGTGCACATCTATGTACCATATGATTGTATGACTGCCTGAAAAAGGAAGAAATTCACACTATAGATTAATTTGACTAAGCTTTTATATAGCCTGAAAGAAGAATTTCATCCTTTAAAGCACTCAAAACCAAAACCAGATGTATTTGATTTGTGATCTGCAAAGGTAGAAATCCCTTGGAAAATTAATCCTGCTACATCTTAGCTCCGTAAAAAGAAAAGAACATGAACTCAGAGGGTAAAAATCTATAATTAAATACAAGGAAATATCTAGCCTTTTACAAATGCAACATTTGCAATTTAAAAAAAGTAAGGGCTGTCCCCATTCCCAGGTCAGAGTGTTATGCATGGAGCAATGTACACTTGGCATCATCACAACTAGCAGACAACTTTTGGACTAGGTCAGTCCCACAGTGCTTTTGCTGAAGTGGGAACAGGGTAAGGGACTCCACAAGTCCTGAGATGTGTTTTCTCCCATCAGTTTCTAGCTGCTCTTTGGTACCGTGCATCATTTTCTGTTCATTTCAGAAGAAGGTGGCTCAGTTGATCACGCAAATTTGAAGACTGTTCAACACTGAAGATGAGAAGGAAGAGTTCAATAGGTACCCAGGGACATTTGGATATATTAGAAAAATACATAAATATTTACAAAATACCCAATGTTCTTTTTGATTTAAGTATGTATTTTATAATCGATAAGGGAACAGGCAGGATGGATTGCATTGCCACTTTCACTGAAAGCCAAAATGTGTTTTTCTTTTTCTAATTTTTGTTTTTGTTTTAGTTTTTTGGGGGAAATGGGCACTATGTGGGTTATTTGGGGTATTTATTTATTTATTTATTACTTTTAATCTTTTTTATACTGTATTTGAGAGCTTATGTGAGGTACAGGAAAACTGATGTTTCCCTGGACCACTTGGATTTTTTTGTATTGAAATATATTAACGATCTATGAGATATATTATACAGAAATAGTTAATACTGGTAAAATTATTAAGATTTGTATTTTAGGAGGGGCAGTTAATCTATTTTTCATTGTTTCATGTTTAACATGACTTCATGGAATGTCAAGGGGCTGCGGAATCCAAAAAAGCAGAAAATTGTGCTTTCTAGGTTAAAAGAGCACAATGCTGATGTGGCTTTTCTACAAGAAACTCACTTGATGGCTGTAGATGCCCATTTATTGAGGAAATATTGGGTTGGAGAGGTATATGTAACTGACACTTCTACTAGGCTTAAAGGGGTAGCAATCTTAATTCATAAGCGATTTTCTTTTTCAGTTCAATGGGTTATTAGTGATTCTGAAGGTCATTTTCTGATTTTGGTAGGAAAATATGATAAAGTAATGGCTATGATTAATGTATATGGGCCTAATAACGATTCTCTGGTTATGTTCCATGAATGTTTCAGTAAATTGGTTGATGTTGCATATGATTATTTGATTGTGAGTGGAAATTTTAATGAAGTTTTAAACCCGTTGTTGGAAAGAAATACACCTGCCCCTAAGAAGCAAACAATGGTGAGACTTACACTTCAAGCTTATATGGCTGAATTTGGCTTGATTGATGTATGGAGAGCTTTGCACCCTCTCAAAAGGGACTACACATTTATTTCACCTGTTCATCATAATTCTTTTCGATTAGATTATTTTTTGGTTTCTACATCGTTGTTACATTATATAAATGTCTGTAAAATTGAAATAATGGTAGTTTCCGACCACGCCCCAGTTTGGAGTTGCAATTTTCAGATTCACTTAGGACCTTTGAAGCTTAAATGTTTCCCTGCTTAATGATGAGACGTTTAAAAAGCAGATTTTGGCAGAATTAACTGAACACTTTGAAATTAATGAGGGCACAGTTGATTCTTGCGTTATTGAGTGGAAGGCCAGTAAAACTTTTATACGGGGCCAAATTATTGCTTAAGCTTCCCATAAGAACAAAATTTTAAAAATGCAGTGAGTAGTTTTGAGTGAGAAGTTGAAATCCCTTATAACTCAGTTTGCTACTTCTGCAACTGCACAACTTTATCAGGAGCTACAAAGTATTAAATATGAATTGAATAATACTCTTTCACAGCAGGCGGAAATTGCTTTAACCTGTTTACGTCAGGCATACTGGGGAAATGGTGAACGTCCAAGTAAGCTTTTGGTACATCGTCTTAAACAGAAAAAAGCTTCGGCTATTGGGCGGTATAGAAATAATTCATCATCATCATCATCTGTTCATAAACATAAATAATATGTTCAATAAAGATGTTCATAAGGCTAATCTAAAAAAATGCAATATAAACATCGAAAACTGGGAAGCTCTGGCCCATGAACGATCTAAATGGAGGTTGGCCTTTCACAAAGGTTCCATGGACTTTGAAGAAGCCCGAGTGCAAGGTGAAAGGGAGAAACGTGCTAAGCGAAAAGCAAGTCGAACGAATCCTTTACAGGACCATCTTCCATCTGGTAACCTGTGTCCTCACTGTGGGAAGCTGTGTGAATCTAGAATTGGCCTCCACAGTCACTTACGGACCCATCGCTAGAGTCTACACAATCTTCTTTAGAATTTCCTTCTTTTATCCTGGAAGACAATCTTACTCAGTCATGAGTGATCGCCTGAATAATAATAATAATAATAATAATAATAATAATAATAATAATAATAAAAATAAATAAAAAAATCCGGTTCTCTTTTGGCATCATTAAATGATGCTTATATCACTGTGATTCCTAAACCTGGAAAAGATCATACATATTGTGCTAACTATTGACCTATTTCGTTAATGTTGATATTAAAATATTAACAGCAATTTTGGCTGATAGATTGCAACAAGTTATTACAACACTTGTTCGATCTGATCAGGTGAGATTCATTAGAAATCGACAGGGAGCCGATAATCTTAGATTAGTAGTTGATTTGATTGTTTTGAATACAAAGAGAATGGACTCAGCTGCTATAATTTCTTTGGATGCTGAAAAGGCCTTTGACAAAATTCATTGGAAATTTATTTTTGCTACATTGAGAAATTTTGGCTTTCCCATGGAATTTTTAAATTGGGTTGAAATTTTATGTTCAACCCCAAGAGCGAGAGTTAAGACCAATGGGTTTTTTTCAGATTATTTTATACTTGGGAGAGTTACTAGACAGGAATATCCACTTTCTCCATTGATGTTTGACTTATGTTTGGAACCCCTGGTGTGTGCTATCAGAAAGAATAGTAGTATTCATGGATTTTCACATGATTGTTTAGAATTTAAAATTATTCTTTATGCTGATGATCTTTTATTGTTTATCTTGAAACTCCAGTCATTGATTCCTGCTTTGATTAAGGTGATCAAGAACTTTGGTGATCTGTCTGGCTATTTAATTAATTGGTCAAAGTTGGAATTTATGCCACTTGGAGATAATATGTCTCAGAGTGTATTAACTCAGTGGCAATTTCGATGGTGCCCAGATTTTATTACTTATCTGGGAATACATATCCCTAGAGACATATCCCAAGTGATTAAACTTAATTTGAGTAAGTTCATTAATGAGATCTCACGAGATATAGACAGATGGGCATCTCTTAAGTTGAGTTTGTGGGATAAGGTTAATGCACTTAAGATGAATATAATACCTAGGATTGTATATGTTTTATGTGGGATTCCTCTATTTATACCTGGCAATTATTTTCAAAAACTTAATGCTTTGTTTCACAATTTTTTCTGGGGTTCCTTGCCTCCACGAATCTCTTTGAAAAGAATGCAACTTGCAACTAAAGACGGTGGGTTTGGTTTTTCAAATCTTGTCTTACATCATAGGGCTTATTTGTTGACTAGTTCTAAATTCTGGTCTTTTCCACTTAGATTATCCACCTTGGTCAGTTTTGGAATCCTTATGTCTGGATCCTCTCTCCAAATGGATGGTATTAGGGTCTCGCTATACTAAAACAGACAAGGTGCCTCCTACAATTAAGGCAGTTAGAGAGGTGTGGTGTACAGTAATACCTTGGATTGCAAGCATAATTCGTTCCGGAACCGTGCCTGTAATCCAAAACACTCTTATATCAAAGCAAGTCTCTGGCGGGCATGAGCGGGGCCGATTTCGGCCTGCTACGCCAGCTCGAGGCGAGCGGTTACATCCCTACACTACTTGTCTTGCAAGACCTTGCTCGTTTATCAAGTCAAAAAATTTTTTAAAAATTTGCTTGTCTTGCAAAACGCTCTCAGACCAAGTTACTTGCAATCCAAGGTATTACTGTATTATATCTCGTCAGTTACAGTTTGACCCATTTTCTCATACTAAACTGACTTTATGGGGTAATCCGAATTTAAAAATTGGTAAGATAACGTTCCTGTGGCGGACTTGGGCAGACAGGTTGATTTTTACTTTGGATCATTTATTTATTTATTTATTTATTATATTTTTGAATCGCCCATCTGGCCAGTCATCCAGCCACTCTGAGCGATGTACAGTGCAATAGAAGAATACAAGAAAAAATAGAGTGTAAAACACAATTTAAAAAAAAACAAAACAGTACAAAACTTAAAAATCCTAACCCACCCCATATTCCCACCTGAAAAGCCACGTTTTTAATGCACGGTGGAAGCTAATCAAGGAAGGGGCATGGCGGAGGTCACCGGGGAGAGAGTTCCATAAATTGGGGGCTGCCACAGAAAAGGCCCTCCTCCTAGTCCCCACCAGCCTGGTTTCTCTGGCTGATGGGACAGGGAGGAGGCCGTCCGTGGCAGATCTTGTTGAGCGGCCTACTTGATGTTGCTGGAGGCGCTCCTTGAGATAAACTGGACCGGAGTTGTACAGGGTTTTAAAGGTCAACGCCAACACCTTGAATTCAGCTCAGCAAACAACTAGTGAGTGTTGATGATGAGTTTTTGTCATTTTTGTCTTTGCGAACTAAATATAACTCACCTGCCTCAGCTGAATGGCAATACTTGCAATTGCAACATTTGTTAGAATCTAGGTTTGGTCCGGCTGCTTTTTCAGCTTCAGAGCCTCCTTCGCTATTGGATGCATTGATTGAGGCTGAGCAGTTATATTGACCTACGATTCATATTTATAAAAACTTATCATCAGTGAATTTATTTATTTATTTATTTATTATATTTATACCCCGCCTTTTTTCCTGCAAGGAACCCAAGGCAGCTTACATAATCCTTTTAATAAGGGTTTGTCTAAGTCAGCTAACTGTTGGAGGTGTAATACTGTGAATGCTTCATTTACACATATGTTTTGGCAATGCCCAGTGGTTGCTTCTTTTTGGGTTGAGGGTATAGTATGGATAAATCTAGTATTAGAATGCTCTTTAATATTTACTGATGCACATGTTCTTTTAAATTATATGCCTGCTGTATGGAATTTATTGCAAGGACAACACATGTGGATTTTCTGCGCCCTCTTGACAGCCAAAAGACTGATTTTACAACACTGGAGAGATAAATGCTCACCTCCTATAACACAATGGATTGAGGACCTAATAACGCTTTCAACATTTGAGTGGGTGGTATTTAGACACCACCTGCGGATGGATAAATACATGGATATTTGGTCTGCTTTTTCTGATGTTTATGCATAACTATTTTTATTGATAATTGTATTACTATATACTTTTTGAAACTTATGGATATATATTTCATAGATATTTATAGTAATGGATCCATTTAAATCACTAAGGAAATTCTATTTTTTTAAAAACAAATTATTTATTTTTCCTTTCCTTCATTTTTTTCCCCTTTTTAATGGAGTTTCTTTGTTTTGGTGTATTTCACATTTTAAAAAACTAATTAATTTTTTAATATATATATATATATATTAGAAAATTACTGTAAATGGGCTGGACTGAGCTGCTTCTGCAATATAAAGAATGGATACAGATGTCTTAGAATAAAATGGGGAAGCACATGCTGTTTTAGTCCGCTGATCTTGCCTTCCTGAATTATCCTGTGTGTGGTTTGGAGGAAGGGGACATTCTGTATTTACAAGCAGGAAACAGATGCTTCCATTTTAAAATTTATTTCTATGATTTAATACCCCACAAACTAACCCAAAAGGTTGTTGCAGCAGCTTACAGATACCATAAAATGCAAATTAAAAATTAGTAAAAACAATGAACAAAACAAAACTATTTGCTCCCAGGGCTCGGATCTGAAAATAACTGCCATAAAACATTCAAATGGCAAAAGTTGCAATCCTTTGGCCACTTACTTGGGATTAAGCCCCACCTTACGTCTGAGTAAACATATCTAGGATTGGACTACATATCTTTCTGACAGAAAGTGAAGGGGGGACAAATCAACATGAGATGTAAATGATTACAGTTTCTCCTAAAATCTCTTAAGTGTAATGCTCACTCACAGAATGAATTTGATCTTGTGTAAGGACATACTCTGCAGTAAGTCCCACTGTGTCCAATGGTGTTTGCTCACTAGTAAGTATGTTTAGGGTTACAGCCTTAAGCAACAAAGAGTTATCTATCTATCTCCTGTCAACTGGAGATCAGGAAGACAAGGAAAGGAAACCATGGTCGGAAAAGGCAGAACAATGCAGAGTGCAGCCTTCTTGGCCACTATAAGCCTCACCAACTTTTAAAAAAACCTTGCACATCTACAAATCATTCTTCAACACTTTTTACCTGTTATTAGAATGTTACAGCAAGACACATTAAAAAATTAAAGTATTCTCACTATTTTTAATATTTATTTGGCACCAAGAATGCACTAAGCATTGTATAGTGGTGATATAGTCCTAACCCTATTAGGTTTGCAGTCAAAATAACATGGACAGGTGAAAAGAGATGCGAATGTAGCCACAAGGATCTATTGCAGGTAAATGCAAAAGCTAATCTCCCAACCAAATAAGAACAAGGCAAACTCACTTTTTCTGAATAGCTTCTTGCCTAGAAAAGAAAAGACAACAGCAGGGCGGGAAACATTATAAGGAAATATGTTACAAGATGCTTAAGAACACAAAGTAGGTTGAAGTGAATTTTGAGCTGATGAAAGGAGGCCTGATTTACAGCTAAGGAAGTGGGAGAAATCAAGGAGGGATCAGATTGTTTGACTTCCCAGCCATGAGATCTACGTAAAACTGAACTGACACCCTTCAGGTTGCTACCAGTGATGCCAAGAAATCTGTGAATTAGAGCGGTGAACAGCCAAGTCTAACAGGCAGATTTATGCTATGCACCAGACCCCACAAAACAGAATGGTTATTTTCAACTTTATCAACTTAAGTGATTTTATCCTAGCAATTAATACAGTCATGCCTTGGATTGAGAGCATAATTCGTTCCGGAAACGTGCTTGTAATCCAAAACACTCTTATATCAAAACGAAATCCCCCCCCAAAAATGTGTACAGAGATTTTTAATTTAAGCCGTACTACAGTACTTGTATTGCAAGACGTCGCTTGTATATCAAGTAAACAAATGTCAGTGTACTGGAAGAAGCAAAGACTACTAGCATTGAAAAAATGATCCTTCAACGCCAACTTCAGTGGACCGGTCATGTTGTTCGAATGCCTGACTGCCGTCTCCCAAAGCAGTTACTTTACTCCCAACTCAAGGATGGAAAGCGGAATATCGGTGGTCAATATAAGAGGTTTAAAGATGTTCATAAGGCTAATCTAAAAAAATGCAATATAAACATCAAAAACTGGGAAGCTCTGGCCCATGAACGATCTAAATGGAGGTTGGCCTTTCACAAAGGTTCCATGGACTTTGAAGAAGCCCGAGTGCAAGGTGAAAGGGAGAAACGTGCTAAGCGAAAAGCACGTCAAATGAATCCTTTACAGGACCATCTTCTATCTGGTAACCTGTGTCCTCACTGTGGGAAGCTGTGTGGATCTAGAATTGGCCTCCACAGTCACTTACGGACCCATCGCTAGAGTCTACACAATCTTCTTTAGAATTTCCTCCTTTTATCCCGGAAGACAATCTTACTCGGTCACGAGTGATCGCCTGATGATGATGATGACTTGTATTGCAAGACGTCGCTTGTATATCAAGTAAAAAATAAATAAATAAATATTTAAAAAATTGCTTGTCTTGCAAAATGCTCTCAAACCAAGTTACTTGCAATCCAAGGTATTACTGTAGTTGAGTAGTAGTAGAAGAGGAAACAACATTAATAGTACTGGTTTCAGTTTCACTCTTGCTCTGCAGGGCTCCCCTGAAGCTGGTATAGGGTCTATACAAGGCACAATTACATTTCCAGGGAGACCAGCCCATCAAATAAAGAGTACACACTGTGTATACTTACTGGTACTGCAGGTGAGTAGTTATAATGGCCATTTTCCTTAAACTCTGCAAAGAACAAAATATAAAATAACTGTCCTTTCCCATTATGATTCCATCAGTGCAATCATTACACAGGACATTGCGGGTTACTCAGAAACCATCACATACTAGACCCTCCTAGCCTAGAGCATCTGCTACTCTGAAGGACCCCAAGGCTTCTAAAATTAACTTTCTTATAAAAAAGAAGACTTTCACAACTCTAAAACCTAGCCACTTACTCCCAAATTAGTAAGGAATATTCTGATCACATATTTTATTTACCGGTATTTATTTATTTATTACGTTTATATCTTGCCTTTTCCTCCAAAGAGCTGAAGGCAATGTACATGATCCTCCTTCTCTCCATTTTATCCTCACAACAACCCTGTGAGATAGGTTAGGCTGAGAGTTGGTGACTGGCCCAAAATCACCTAGTGAGCTTCATGGCCAAGTGGGGACTTGAACCCAGGTCTCCCTAGTCCCAGTCCAACACTCTAACCACTACACCACACCGGATCTCACACAGGCTGGGATCCTGAGTTTCTTTCCACTGGCAAGAGTGTCCCCTGAGAGGTGTTCTGCTCATGAAGACATTCATGTCTAGTGGAAGGAGCAGGAATTGACTTCCACTGATTCCTTACAAAGCTCCATGCACCCCCCGAAAATCTGCTCTGGAGGGCTGTAGGGGGAATTGGTGAAAATTGCCTCCCCTCCTTCCATTGGCAGGATCCACCGCTGGATCCTGTTTGGCAATTTTGAAATTCTAATACTGAGAGCAACCAACAAGATGACTAGGATTTCAAATTCCTAACTGGTAAGCTTGGTAAAGAACTGCCAGGCTTTGGCTGGACAACATACAGCCCACAGAACCCATTCCTGTAACCCGCAATATCATGTGACACCAGTCACATGCTGCAGTTCATCACCAGCCAATGTATGAACTCAGGGAAATTGTAATTACAGTGTGATACACTTGATAGCTTTGGACCTTAGTGTTGGAAGAAAGAGAGGATAGAATTTCCCTCTCAGCAACACAAAGCTAAGTAAGCCCACCGGCCACAAAGTGGCTCACTTGCCAATCTGTGGACTGCTATTGCCACTGCTGCTGAAGCATTTAATTACTGAAATTAAAGCTGAAAGCAAATACTTGACTGAGTATATGGCATTACCAGAAAAATGCACAGATACATAAGCCAACCACCTATAGCATTGTCCACACACTCATATTTTAAACTGGTCCCTTTTACAAAAAGAGATGAAGGGATGACTCAAAGCTGGTTATGTTCTCTGTATCAGATAACAATATGGCAATGTACACCAAGACATGTGTTTGTTCAATCCTCCTTTAAATGTGACTATGAACACCAATGCAAAGGTGTCTACAGTAAATACACATGTATGTAATATGTAAAGGCAGACAATGTGTCTAGACTGAAGCCCAGACCTGTGTTAGGAATGGAATAAAAATCTCTCACTTCCCAATCCTGAATCTGACTAATAACCTCCCCTTTTCTGCATTTCTTGCAGTTCACATATAGGTAACTAAGTACCGGCAAAGCACTCACTATTAATAGATAAAGCATTCCTTACATCTTCTGAGTGCAAGATGGCATCCTCTTGCATCACCATATTTCTGGCAGCCTGTCCTAGGAACTGAAAGACATAGAAGCTACAATAATAAATACAAGTTTCATGTTCTGGGATACTAGTGATGTAGCACTCCATTGGTACCAAAGGCAGCTGTTTTGCTCAGGTAGCTTCGATGGAATTTACGCAACTGTTATGTAAGCAGAATTGCAGGCTTAATAAACTAAGTTTTAACCCAAGAATAACTTCTTGGATGTGAGAAAGACCAATACAAAAATTTGTTTCCTGAAATTAAAGATGCCTTACAAATTATGAGATCAATGGTGGAGTCAAATACACAGGTAAGCATAGCACCCTGATATGATACATAGCTGCTGCTGCTGCGTCGTCGTCTTATTCTTCTTCTTCTTCTTCTTCTTATTATTATTATTATTATTTTATATATATAGAGAGAGAGAGAGGGAGGGAGAGGGAGAGCGCATATCAGTGTACATGGTGCTTTACAGCAAAAAGGATAGGTACTTACTATCTAAATTTTAACAGTGGAAGGAGACAACAAAACATCAAAGAGACTGTTGGAATGGGAGAGGCCATGGTAACAAGGAATTAATGCGAGCACATGTACTTACGATTTACATGGACTTAGGCCACATATGATTTGGAAGTAGAAAATACTGGATAAAGGAACAGAATTCACATTTCCGGAAGCTTTTTAAAAATCTTCTCTGTCATATGATATTAGGAAGCAAAAATCCATATTGGGCAATGGGATGCTTTCTTACAAAGCGGTATGTTAGTAACATGGCCCAATTGCCAATGAACATTTGGATGAACCCTTTTGTCTCTCAAGGCAGGAGCTCTGTGCATCAAAATTCAGCATTATTTAGTTGTGAGCCAAGATTTTTCATATTCTGACAGTGGGACACAGTATTGGCCAATGTGTATGGGGAAGTAGTTGCCATGGAGCTAGTCCAGTTCACTGGGAATCTCTGCATATGCACCTGTGTGCTCTTGCTCTCTGAAGTGTGCAGCATTACTTAAGTTAACACAACTTTTCATGGATAGACCTAGAAGGAAAGAGCCACCGGGCAGAAACCCATATAAACCCTAAACTCAGAAAACCAAATACGTCCCACTGCAACATATCCACTTACAGGTACAATTAATTTTGCTTCACCAGAGAGCATTTGTATTCCACAAGTGTTAAAACTCAGTAGGCTGGTTCACACGATCAAACAGCCCACCATTTTAAGCCACGGTGGACTGTGGTTCATGCCAGTAGCCATTTTGAATATTCAAGCTGTGACTGTGGTTTATCATGCCATCTAACCTGGGGAGTGTAGGTTATGCAGGGGTTAAACAACACTTGCATAATCCAACAACAGACCATGGGTTATGCGTGGGTTCTTTAACTCTCACATAACCCACGGTTCAGACAACATGACAAGCCACAACTTGAATATTCAAAAACTGCCTGGCACATATCACGCTGGTCAGCGGTGATCGTGTGAACTGGGTAATAGCCTAGTATTATTCCTGAGATGCTCTGGATTAAGGTTACTCCATGTCTGGATTTTATCATTGTTACCTTTAAGGTAAGTCTCCACACCAGTGGGAAATGTATACCGTATATTGATACATGCATATTTATTCATAGCATTTCTTTGTTGTTTATTTATTTACTTGATTTGTACACTGCCTTTCTACCAAGCAAAATGGCACTCAAGGCAGCTTACAATCATAAATAAAACTTGATTAAACAATAGTAAAACAAATGAATTAAAACAATAAAAACACAACAACAGAACTGCTTACACACCAAAAGCCTGCTTGAATAAAAAGGTATTACCCTAACAGTGGAAGGACATCAGCGAGGGAGTGAACTTGGCCTCCTTCAGCAGGGAGTTCCACAACCTGGGAGTGGCCACTGAGAAGGCCCTCTTTCATGTTGTCATCTGAAGGTGACAGTCTCAAAAGAAGGGTCTCTCCCAGGGATCTTAAGACCCTGGCAAGCTCACATGAGAGAAGGCAGTCTTTCAGGTAGCCTGGTCCCCAGCCATATAGGACTTTATATAGTCCTATATAACCAGCACTCTGAATTCTGCCTGGAAACAGACCAGTAGCCAGTGCAGCTGTTGTAACAAGGGAGTCACGTGCTCCCTGTAACTGACCCCAGTCAACAGTTTGGCCCAGCATTCTTGACCGATTGAAGTTTCTGAACAGTTTTTGAAGGCAGTCCCACATAGAGTGCATTACAGGAGTCTGAAGGGGATGTAACTAAGGCATGTGTGACCATGGCCAGATCAGACATCTCTAGGAACGGGTGCAGTTGGTGCAGTAGCCTCAGATGTACAACTGCACTCCTGGCCACCGCTGAAACCTGGGCATCCAGGTCCGAGGCAGAGTCCAGGAGTACATCCAAACTGCAAGCCTGAGTCTTCAGGGGGAGTGTAACCCCATCCAGCACAGGTTGAATCCCCATTCCCTGATCTGCCTTTGGACTAACCAGGAGCACCCGTCTTGTCTGGATTAAGCTACAATTTGTTTGCCCTCATCCAGTCCATTATGGACATCAGACACTGGTTTAGAACTTGAACAGCTTTCTTGGATTTGGATGGAAGGGAGAAACAGAGTTGGGTGTGTTCAGCATACTGGTGGCACCGAACCTGAAAATTCCAGACAATCTCTCCCAACGGTTTCATGTACCTATATATTAAATAGCATGAGGGATAAGATGGAACCCTGAGGGACTGGAGCCACCATATAACAGTGCCTCCCAGTCCCATCTCAGACAGACACCTCAGAAGGATACCATGGTTGATGGTATCGAAAGCCACTGAGAGGTCCAGCAGAACCAACAGGGGCACACTCCCCCTGTCCAGTTCCCAGCATGTATCATCCACCAAGGCGACCAAAGCAGTCTCTGTCCCATAACCAGGCCTGAAGCCAAATTGAAATGGAGCTAGATAATCCACATCATTCAGATATCCCTGGAGCTGAGAAGCTACCACAGACTCCAGCACCTTGCCCAAGAATGGAATATTAGAGACCGGCTGAAAATTATCCAATATAATGGGGTTCAGGGAGGTGTTGTCGTTTTTATAACAAAAGTCTTACCATCGCCTCTTTTAGGCAAGATATAATCATACTGTGCTGTAAAGAGGTGTTTACCACTACCCTTACGGTGTTGTCATTCCCCCCTCCCCCCAACGGAATAGATACAACAGGACATGTTTACACTCACAACTTGCTACTGGTTTCCTGTTGAAATTACTACTAGTCATGCGCCTATCATTGGGCAACTCAGATAACCAGCAGTAATTCATGTTAAATTACTGTTGGAGGCTGTTTGAAAGAGTATGGGGATCAGATCCAGATTTAGGCACTGGAAGAAGACTTCCCACCCCCTCCTCCCCACAGAAGCTCCTCCAGCCCCCTGAAAATGCTACACAGAAAGTGGGGGGACCCTGCTGAATGGAGCAAGCTATGGGGGGGCACGGGGAGATCCCTGAAAATTGGGCAGAGGCATCTTCCACAAGAGGAGCCCTTCTGCCCACAGAAGGCAGATCCTGGTTCCAACCCTGGGAGTACAGTGTAACTGCTTCTGCCCTCCCAGGCAGAAACAATTAGGCTCTTGCCCTTTTCAATAGTGGAATCCATACTCCTTTACAAAATGCAAGACACTATGGCGAGCCTTCTACAACTGTGGTGCCTTCTAGACATGTTCAAGTACAACTCCCATCCGCCCCAGCCAGCATAGTTGACAGATTATAAGAGTTGCAGTCAAAAACACCTCGAAGGGGGCACCGCGCTGGGGAACGCTGCACTATGGCATCACCACTATTTTTCTTCTCAGTTTGGGGACGAAGCAAAAAAGAACAGCTGTAGCCTACTTCCTCTGAATTGGCAGAGTGAACAGTACTGGGAGGAGTATTTTACTACAGCAGCCAGCTAGTGCGAGTGCATTACTGCTAAATCTCTTCATCTCCTTCACTCCATGGAAGGATGCAACCGAAAACACCAACCACCCGCTAGGCTAGCCAAACCCCCAAGCATGGGTTGCACCCTCCCACTTAGAGATAAAGCCAAGGAGATCGGCAGCCGAAGCTTTCCTAAAAATCCAATCCCAGATCTGCCGGCATTTTACAAAGAGACTACACATCCCAAAATACACTGCGGTCCCCTTCTGCCGAGATAAAGTTGGGCACCAAGCGCGATGCTTTCTGGATCTCGTAGTCTCACTTACCTCAGCGCTCCGGGAGCCTTTCAGCACCTGTTTGGTGAGGGCGATTACATCTGTACCGCAGCTGGTCACCTTCTCGGTCAGCAGTCCCTTCACTGAGTGGCCGAATCGAGCCTGAAGATCCACACCGTTTCCTGCTGGAATCGCTGCCATCTTGCTAACGTTACCCGCGTCAAAGATACCACGACGGGTAGCAAGAAGGAACAGAATAGATAGAAAGGCAAAAAGGAGTGGATCTTGGCTGTTGAGAAATCAATTCAACGTGCTGAAGCTCTACGTGCAACGTAAAGTAGGAAGGGTCTTTCCGCCAGCTGTGAGCGTATTGTACCGACGCAACTCAGAGAATTGCCAGACATTTATGAATGAATGGTTTTTTAAACAAGGTTTACAAAAGGGTACTATTTAAAGAGGGACATACCCTTTCCCCCGTGTTTCATATTATGTATTCCTCAGAAGCATTAGTGTGACACATAAAGTGAGTTGTTAAAAAAAAAAAACATGTAAGGGCGCAATCCTATGCGTGTTTAGACAGAAAAAAGGGCCACAATCCCAAGCATCCCCCAGCTAGGATGCTGGAAGTTGTAGGACTTTTTCTGTCTAAACATGCATAGGATTGCACCCTAAATAAATAAAGTTAGAACAGAGACTTCTGTATTTGATGCTCACTTTTGTCGTCGTCCCCCAAGTACAACTTATTATTGAATGTTTACTAGTTAAAAAGTTGGCAAAACAAATCTGAGCACAAAGAACAGAAGACATTCTCTTAAAACACACAGAAACTTCCGGAATGATACCTTCAGAAAGACTAAAGAATAAACAAGAGTGTACTTAAATATACAATTTTTGTACAGGAGTGTTCAGATATTTGATTCTCTACCTGCAGACTGAAGTGATACATTCCACTCTTTATCATAATAACATTCTACTACCTCATTCTGTTTATTAATTATTTATTTGAAATACTTTTATGCCTCTCCTCAGCCAAAAAGGCTCCCAGAGTGGCTTACATATAATCAATTAAACAAGAAAGCCCCTGCCCACAATCCAAAAATAAAGGTTACAATCTAAAAAAGACACTGCACACAAGGAAAAATGGGGAGGGAAGAAGGGAGGGGAAATTAATTAATTCTTCAGGCAGGGCTGGTGGAATGGCCCTGCACTCCCTCTCATCTCCCTCTGTACAGCCTGCTAGAATGGCTACTGAATATGTAGACTCAGCCATAGTTACACTGGAAATAAATCAATTCAGCTGGCAAATCTGAAAAAGAGATGTGATTCTTTCCACACAAGCTACTGTTGCATGGATCCTTGTATGCTGGCTGTGGATGATGGAATTTGTAGTCCCAACACATCTGGAGGGCACCAGATTGGGGAAGGCTGCCTTAGTACTTGTAAAATCTCCAAAATTTCAATAACTGTTTTCACTGAAACTGCAAAGATCTTGAAATCAACTAGAGATAGGCAACACCTTATGTGGTAAGAATTTGAAAGTATGCTAGGACGTTTGTTCTTTCTCTAATCTGTGTATCACCTCTGCATCCTCAAGTTTATGCAGTCCTCCATTTTATATCTTAGGGTGGAAGCCTATGCATGTTTAGACAGAAATAACTCCTACAACTCCCAGCAAGCCCCAGCCTCAAAGATGGCTGGGGAATACTAGGAGTTATTTCTGTCTAAACATGCATAGGATTGTGCCCTTAATCAGTCTCCCTAGCAGAGCATAGTGCAAGGGAAGCCTAAAAGGGATAAATTAGAGGTCTGTCCACAGCCAACAATACACATGAAAATGCTATATAATTTATTTAGCTCCCTAAAGAGACTCAACTGACTCAGTTCCAAGATGTATCGGATGGGGTCTACTACCAGAAGAATGGAGAGGAAATTATTAAGGTGCAACAGGAAGTGTAGTGAACTTTCTCAGTGTCCAGAAGCCAGGATAGTTTCTTGGAGCTATGCCAAGGCCTTATAGCCTTCAGCTTGTTAGGAATAGCACCAGAGATAATTGCCTTGAAGCTGCTTTCCCCATTTATATTCAGTGGAAGACCGACAACCTGGTCTTCTGCGCGGGTTCAATGCTAAGGGGGTAGCGGGTGCTGGGGCGGGCCTTCTCCGAGGTCCCCAGTGCCTCGCCTTAGCCCAGAACAAAGGGATAACTTATAGCCACAAAAGTATCTTTTAGAAAACAAGTTTATTTACAGAATTACCTTCACAAACTCAGACCCACGCCAGCAATACAGCTTATCAGTACGGTACAAAGTAGCAAGCAAAAGCCTCAAGGACAACGTGATTTCAGGGCTCTCAGCTAGTTAGTTTAGCTCGGGTCCCGGCGGAGGCCCGGTCTACCCAAGCGGCTAGCTGGGTTCCCGGCGGGGCCCGGTCTACCCAAGCGGCTAGCTGGGTTCCCAGCGGAGGCCCGGTCTACCCAAGCGGCTAGCTGGGTTCCCGGCGGGGCCCGGTCTACCCAAGCAGCTTGTGCGTGATTTCAGCTTGGTTTCCCGGGGGTCCGGTCAACCCAAGCGGCCAGTGATTTCAGCTTGGTTTCCCAGGGGTCCGGTCAACCCAAGCGGCTTGTGAGTGATTTCAGCTTGGTTTCCCGGGGGTCCGGTCAACCCAAGCGGCCAGTGATTTCAGCTTGGTTTCCCGGGGTTGCTGATCCTTCGTTCCCTTACCCCAGGCATGGGCAAGATTGCTGATCAGGTCCAGAGAAAAGTTCCCTTGTGCAGGGTGTTTTATACCTTGGTGTTTCAGGTAGCCCCTCCCTCCGTGATCAGGTGGGTTGACACCCTCCCTGAGGGGCGGCCTTTTGGGTCAGGTGGGGTGACGCCTTCCCCCCGTGGGATGGGGTCCCTTTGAAGCCACTTGGTCCCATCCTATGGTGTTGAGTGGCCATTTCTTAGGGGTGCCGAAGCGTCTGCCCTGGAGAGGTATTCAAGTCTTATGTAGATGGGGCTGATATGCAAGAGCATTGACAAACCTGGTGATGCTTCCTGCCTTCCCCCCTGGGGTGATTCTATGTAGATGTTGTTTGTCCCCTTTGGCATCTGTGGAGACTGGTTGTCTCCCCCCCCCAGGGTCTCCTTCCCCCTTCCTTGGTGAGTGTGTGTGTGTCAGGCAGGGGGCTTAGGTTGGCTTTCTCCACATATTCCTTAGATAAGATCTGCTTTGGTTGTGAGAACTGAAACTGTTTGCTTTACTATAGCAGTTTTGCCCCACTTTGTTTCCCAGGATGGGGATTAGCTTGTGGCTTACTGACAGCTTTTGAAGCAGGGGGAGAGAGGAACTTTATAAAATCCATGGCAAGAGACATCTTTTGTTCTCAGCTTGGAGAGAGGAATTGATGTGGCTTACCTAGGCAAGTTTGGAGGCCCACGAAGCATCCTCTGGCCTATTCAGGGAACCAATACGGCCATAGATAAGGGAAGTGTAAGCTTTATTTTGCTTGTTTATATTCTGCATCCATATTTCATCATTGTATTCAATAAACTGTATATCATCTTTGACACAAGTGGTTTTGTTTCATCCTGAGTATCCTCAGATCTGAAGTGAGGTGCCTTGGCTGGATTAGCTATGCAGTACAACACTACACATGCTCTAAAGAAAAACGCTACATACATATTCTGATTCACACATGTTTCTTTCTCCCCTCACGCCACCAACGTAAGTGAACACCACTTGCTTTGTTCTCTCTATACACATTCTCAGCCTTGGCATTATCAGTGGAATAGACACTAACAGTTCTTCAGGGAGGAGGAAGAGGTGAAGGAGTGAGAAGCAATGCAACTAGGCCATTGGGGCCCGTTTAGGGTCAGGCCTGTTCTCAGGCCTCGTTCTGCTTTGGTTCATAGGGAGAACATTCAGGCCTGTTTTCGGGCCTCGTTCTGCTTTGGTTCCTGTGAGCTTGTACCTTCCCATAGACAGGCACATTTTTCATTATCAGTATTGAGTCTGAAATGAGGTGCCTTGGCTGGACCAGGCCCCTGAGTAATACAATTGGCATAGTCAGCAGGAGACCAGGCTGAACTGACCATTTATGTTTGCAAGGAAAGCTTGGGGGCTGGAGGCTGCAAGGAACCCTGAGTGGCTGGTGACATCAGTGTGGGGTCCTGTGGCAAAAATGTTGAGCCGGGTTGCTCCCTTGGTGAGTTGGGATACAGATTTGCAGAGGAAGGGACCAACCCGTTGCCCTAGAGCAGTGCTTCTCAAATAGTGGGGCGGGCCCCCCAGGGGGGGCGCGAGGCTCCGTAAAGGGGGGCTCGTTTGACCTCAGTTAAAAGTTTTTTTTAATATTGTGTTCCTTTAAATCCTGTGCTCCTTTAAATCTTTTCTGCTACAGTTAATAAAGCTATTCTTTGTTGTAAATTGATCCACATTTCTTTCTTTTTTTATTCTCTTATACGTTAATAAGGATACAGTGTTATGCAGAGGTGTACTTATAACAATTTTATAGACAAATGATACTATTTACAGTCGCGCGGGGGGCGCGAAATGTTTTCTTCTTCCTAGGGGGGGCATGACAGAAAATAATTGAGAAGCACTGCCCTAGAGCTGTGGTTCTCAACCTTTTTTTGCCCCATGCACCCTTTTCACCATATGTGAGAATATCATTCCCCCCTTTCCAAGATTGTCTGACTTAAGTTAATCTGTGCCATACAATAAAGTGTGATGTCCTGTAGATTATGTACAATCTGTAGAATTGTAATTTGTAGAAAGATCAGTATTCCAACAGTTTGAGTCTGTGGTCCCAATTCCACCTCTGAAACCCTAAAATGCCCCCCCGGGGGAAAATTCCCTCCTGATTGAGAACCCCTGCCCTAGAGCAGTGCATGCGAGAGCCAAAAACTGACAAAGGGAAGAAGCCAGCAACAGAAGGGGTGGGATGGATTTTCCTGACGGTGAGACTTGTGGGATGTGAACCAGAAGCAGGAAAGTGCTAACAAGGCCCTCTCTGATGAGATGCAGGCAATTAGAGCATGCAATGCCCCGCTACAAGTAAACTTTGGAGAGTGCCCAAAAGAGAAGTCAGCTGGTAGCGAACAAAGCAGAGAGCCTAGCCAGTGGCTAAGATGAAGAGGAAGAAGTGCTGTGGCAGGGTGCAGTGTTTAAATCAGGATAAGATCTGGACATTGATTACCCAGCCTGACTGGGATGGTGACATCTGGGAATCTTCTTCGGAAGAGGAATTGACGGGGGGGGGGGGGAGGCTGACAGGCCCTAGGAATCAGCTCCACAGGCTCACTGATTCAGAACAAGACGAAGCGGTCCCCTGGAGCTGTTTATGGAGAACTGTGAAAGTTCAAGGCAAGGGGGGCAGTGCCTTGGCTGGATCAAGCCCCAGGGTATTGCACAAGGCTAGAATGGGAATTAGGGAGAATGGATGAAATGATAACTTTGGCTTTAGTCATAGCAGTAACCCATCTGTATAACTTATCTGAGGTCGCAGAACATTCTTGCTTTTGTAATTAATCCTGAAGACATCCCTCAGTCCTTGCCTTGAGATGTTTCAGGAAATAAGGACCCCAAGGGATGGCACTGTTTGCAATTGGCAAAATGGAGCCTGACATTTGGGGCTGCTCCAGACTCCACTAATAATGGAGGGGATGTGACTGCATGCCGACTTCAAGCACAATAGAAGAATTAATGGGTCTCAACTTAATGGAAATGTAAACAGCCACAAGTGAAACATTCTCATGTGTGTCTGAGAAAAACAACAGCAAAGGAGGACAGAGAGGCAAAAATCACATCTGCTGTTCCTCCCTCCTTGCCGGCAGCAGCCTGGCAGGGCACTGGATACTTGGAAGCCTCTGAGATCAGAGGCTTTTGTCCAACAAGGGCTCAACACATAGGATTGTACCCTTAGACCTTTAAAGGCCAGAAACTAGTGCCACAAGTGAACTGGTTGCATGCATAGGCTTTACATTTTGCAACAGTGCCCCCCATAAATGGTGCAATTAATGGCTGATAGTGGATCATAGATTTCATAGATTTCATAGATCATAGAGCTGGAAGGAGCCTACAAGGCTATCGAGTCCAACCCCCTGCTCAATGCAGGAAACTAGAGGAGGGGTCTCCCATCCAAGTAATAACCAGGCCTGACCCTGCTTAGCTTTCCACACTCAGACAAGCTGAGCCAGCGTAAGCCACAGGCCTCATCAATGTTTCAAAAGAAAATGAAATATTTGTGAGGGTTTGGTGTGCTTGAATTATACTTTGAAGATCACATTCTAATTAGTTGTTGATCGTATTGCATACAAATTGAGAAAATGCTCTCTGATTAGAAAAGAAGTAATACACTAAACACTGAACATTGTGAAATACTGGGCAGATTTACACATCATGTTAACAGATCCTGGCAATAAGCCATGGTGGGTTGGTTGTTTCGTGAACAACTCACTGGCTGGATTCAGACAACACGATAACCCACATTCAAGGGTTGAGTATTGAGTGTGGATTGTTGTTGAAATGTGGATTATTGTTGAAACATGGGTTATTGTGTTGTCTGAACCCAGCTGCACTAACGTACCATGGTTTGTTAACTACAAACAAACTATGAAGAGTATCCATGGTTTTTTGTTGGGTTGTGAACTGTGGGTTGTTCTTTATGGAAATTGTAATATTGCCTGCTTAAATCAATGAGGTAATGTATCCACTAGTTAGAATGGGAAGAAAGGGTTAATTGAAAAGGGTGCATATTTTGTAACCCCTCCTCCCTACTTCTGGCCTCTCTGTGGCCAGCTCTTTCTCTCTCTCCCTCTCCCTCTCCAACATGATGGACACACACATATGAATAAATGGATGGTAAGTAAAACTAATAAATGTCTTTATTAGTTTTAAACCTTGTTTGGACAATCCATTTCCTTTTAAGAGCCTTTTAGCAGGGTTTACAACCCACGTGGTGATTACCAGTTTCAATAACCAGGCTGTGCATAAGGGGGAAAGCTCTGCTGTGTCCTAACCAGTATAGGACCGACTCCTTTCCATACCCTCCAACAGGTTATGGGCCCAGAACCCAGACTCAGAGCAACAGTTCTCCCCCTCCTTCCCCCTCGATCCTCCAGCCAGTATCCCAGGGGACTTGGCAGCTGAAGCCGCCTTGTCTCCTCAACCCGCCACCATTTTTTGGCTCACCCTGTCTGTTTCCCCCTTTCCCCCCTGGAGACTGTTAACAGCTATCTCCAAATTGACAGCCAGTCACAGCCCCTCCAAAGTGCCCAAGCAGAGCTGGAGCTGGCATAATTCATGCCCTCTGACTGGAATCAATGGGAGATGGGGGGAGAGAAAGAAAATGGCCAGAAACAGCCACATAAGAAGGGGGAAACACCTGTGGTAAGGAAGAAAATCTTCCAGAACAGAGGTTCATTCTCTAGCTGACTGCGGTCAATGTGAAGGACCGCGACCGGTCCTTTGATTCAGGGCGGGAGATCAAAGATGGCAAAATGCTAGCCTGGATCTCGCCGTTCCCAATTCACCTTTCCCAAACTCGGCCCCGGTCTGAGACAATGAGATTTAGCACTGAATCAACAGAGGAGCTACACACACTCAGCATAGGGTAAAGTGAAAGGAAGTTTATTTTGGTTACAGATTAGGTAGAGAGATAAGGGCAATGAAATTGACAGAATGGAATACCTTTGTTACACACAGCCAGAACTACAAAATAACAACTGAGAACTTACACTAGAGTACCCAGGTGCTTCGCTTGGGGGTTGATCTTTCCGGGCTGGCCTAAGCCGATGACCCACTCCGTGCTCCATCACACCCTTTGATAGCCCAACCCCTCCTTTCTCAAGCAGGACAAACCAGTCTGGCGGCTGGCCAGGTAGGAGGGGTGAAGTGGCTTCAGGTGTCTGACAGTTGCATTCTTGACCACTGAGGGTGCTTGGGGAAACCATTAGCATTTGGATGTGTCGCAGACTCAGAGGCACTACCTGGCCTCCTTGGAGGAATATGCACAATTCACTGTTGTTTTTTGCATAGGTCGGTTAGGGGGGCGGCTAGCTGACTGAAGTGCAGGACAAATTTCAGATAATAGCCTGCCAGCCCGAAGAACGACTGTACCTGCTTTTTGGTCGTGGGGCGAGGCCAATCTCAGATGGCCTTGATCTTAGCCTCTAAAGGCTTGATGGTGCCACCTCCCACCCTATGACCTAAATACACCACCTCCCCCAGACCCACCTGACATTTTTTTTTGCTTTTATGGTTAAGCCATAAAAGAAAAGCCCAGGCCAGGGAGATTGTACCAGCAGCTCCAGAAGAAACCTTCAGTTGGCCTGAGAGAACTGGTGTATGTTTGGTTTTGGGGGACAACGACGTTTGTTTGAGTATTTAAACATTGTAAACTGCTTTGGGTGCCTTAGCAGAAAGGTGGTATAAAAATGTAATAAATAAATAAATAAGCCAGCTTCATGTATCCACTGGAATACCATTTGGACATACGTGAGGTGTTGTTCCCAGGTGGAACTGAAAATTGTAATGTCATCTAAGTAAGCACAAGCGAACTCCCCTAGCCCATTCACACCCAGGTGTGTGACAAAAGCGGATTTCAATGTAGCATCCGGGTCCAGGAGCACTTGCCAATAACCCTTGGTTAAATCAAGGGTGGTGATGCACTTCACCTGCCCCAACTGTTCCAGCAAAACATCTGTGTAGGGAATGGGGTATGGGTCAGGGAGGGTCACCCGGTTAATTTCCCGGTAATCGACACAAAATCGGGCACACACACACCCGTCATTTTTGGCCACCAGTACAATAGGGGAGGATCAGGGGCTGGAACTGGGTACAATGACCCCCAGGTCCAGCATGGCTTGCACCTCTTTGGCGATTGCCTGGGCATGCGGTCCCGCAGCCCTGTAAGGTAGGGATTGGTTGGGTGGGCTGCTTCCTGTCAGGATAGAATGCTGCACCAGGGAGGTTCTACTGGGGCAATCAGAAAACATGCCCTGGAAATCTTCCAACACCTCCGCTATTTGGGCTCTCTGCTCCAGGGTTAGGGAAGGGGACAATGTTGTGATATGTATCACATTCACAAGCTGGAGCACATTGTTTACACATGGAAGGGACAGAATGGCGGGTAAACAGGTTTATTATGTCTCTCTAGAATCTCGTGTTTTCGCAGGGGTTACTAAAGTGTGAGAACAATATGAGCTGGTCACATGGTTTGTATGTTCTGATGACGTATTAACTTGTTGTCTGTCTGGAGCCATTTTTAGAGAGGAGCAGGACTGTTCTCTCTCTTCACTCTTTTCTTCTGACTATTGTTTGCTGGACTTATGCAACAATGTAGCGTCTTTGCTGAGGTGGGGTAAAGCTCAACTTGCTCCACTGGAATAAATGCTTGCTATGCATTGTACTCTGCACATGGACTGTAACTAGGAAATGTATACTCTGTAGAATATTACTTTGCTAAGTAAATAAACAGGTAGAATAGACCTGTGGAGTTACAGAGATTTTTCCTTGCTATCTGCAAACGGGGGAGCTGGCTGCTGGAGTCGGATTACATGCTGGAAAGCTGGCTGGCTGATTGCAACCGAACCGCTGCGCAGAGAGGGGGAGAAAGATCTGGATTTCTGTGTGTGGATAAATGGGCCTCTACACACGAACAGGATTTTTAATCTCCCATCTTGCACACACGGGGCTCTGCTGTCACTCACGCGCCATCAGACAATTCCAGCTCTTCCAGCCCCGCACCCTGTTCCCATTCTTCCAATAGGTCTCTGTGGCATAACCTCACAATTCAGTTCCCTGGTGTATGTCAGCGTTAGTATGTTTAGTGAGCAGCATAGTGAGCATAGAATGTTGAAAGAGGGGGTGTGGCTAGTGATATCTTAGAAAGGGTGGGGGAGGAGTATATAAAGGGGATTGAGTGATGTCAGTTATTATTATTATTATGCTGGTTCTTGTTGTAGTCTTGTCTGTTGGTGGTTGGGGTAGGCAGGTTTGAAGTATTTTTCTGGAACTAAGATTTTGGAAATTAAAAATAAACTTATTTTTATTTTGTTTGTTACCCAAATCCTGCATGTCAGCTTGGCGTTATTAACCTACATTACTGTTGAACCTACACACACACACCTTTATACCCGCAGTAGAATATATTCAAAATAGAACCTTGATAAACTTTATTGTTCTTTCCCCTCATATGTAGGGAAGGGGTTTCATTCGACCTGACCCTCAGGTTTTTAGCTGTTTGTGCTTAGCCTGAGAAGGGTTTATGTGACTGGGCCTAGAGTGAAAGGACTGTGTCGTCGCAGTCTCCCTCCGGCAAATCCTTCTCCGGGAAGCACAGCATATCAGCTTTGCATTCTACATACAACTTCAGGGTGTTTACCTGGTACACTTTGGATTGATGCCTGCTACTGGGGAGGGCTACTCGATAGTTCACCTCCCCCACCCACTGTACCACAGTCCTGGGTCCTTCCCACTTCAAAGACAGTTTGTTTGTGTTTATTGGTTTTAATATGAGTACTTGGTCTCCTGCTGCAAAGGACCGCGGTACCGCAGTCCAGTTTTACCAGTCGTGCCGCTGCTGCTGGGCGTTCTTCAGATATTGCTGTACAGCCTCCCTTACATCCTGCAAGGTGGCTTGAAGCTGCTGCATGAATGTGTGCACTGGCTGAGGTGTGACGGCTACGTCCCCCTCCCACTCCACCCGCAAGAGAGTCAGGGGTCCCTGCAACTTTCGCCCAAACATCAGTTCATTTGGGAAGAATCCCAGGTTCTCTTGGGGGGCATCCCGGTATGCAAACAGCAGGTACAGGAGGACTTGGTCCCATTCCCCGGGATGCTGAGCGGCATACGCGCAAATAATCTTTCGCAAAGTTTGATTAAATCATTCGATCAGTCCATTGGTCTCATGATGGTAGGGCATGGAAGTTAGATGTTCCACCCCAGCAAGCTCCCATATTTTCTGGAACAACTTGGAGACAAACCCCGTGCCACAGTCTGAAACTAAGGTTTGGGGCATTCCTAGGCGGGCAAAGAGAGAAAGCAGTCTTATCCAAGCTGGTAGCAGAGGTGGAGGCTAGCACAAAAGTCTCTGCATAGTGTTACGACAGATAATTCTGGGCGCTAGATTCCCTTTAACCCCACACTCTTACGAAAGGTTTAGGATCTTTGGCTGGGGTAAAACCTGCGCTGCTGGGGTGGAAAGCAAGCTCAGCCTGTGCTATTCTCTTGAAAGCATAGCAAGAAATTGGATATCAAGCGGCAACACTAAACCAATAAATTAGGTGTCAGGGGCAACAGGAATTGTAATATAGTATTGTGACACGCTGAGGGCCCATGGACAGGGGGAGGGGGAGGACTTTGCTTCCTTTCTCTTCTGAAGCAATCATTGTGGGGGATGGAAGTGCTGGTGGAGGCAGCCCCCCACCTGAGAGACAGAAGGAGCTCCTTCGCTGCTGCCCTGTTGGGGGGGGGGCTTCACTGCTGCTAAGGGTCCTGCCTTCAAGTGGGCCCTGCCTCCTTTCTCTCTCTCCCTGTGCTCAGCCCAATACTTATGCTGCTAGTGCTAGTTTGTGTAAGAGAAAGTAGAATCATTCCCCTGGAGAAAGGATTGCATCTCAACCCTCTTATCAGCCCTCTTCTCTTATAGTCCTTGCCTTACAGTGCAATCCTATAGCTGATCATGAGGACCCTTTTTAGAGTGGAAAAGTGGATTATAAAATGTTAATTGTGGAGGAAGAGGGGGGGCTGGCTCACCCACCAGACTCCCACCCTTTCCTACTTCAAAGGAATCAAGATCCCCTGAGATCTCAAGATACCAGATTGCCAGCCTCAGCTGTCTGCAATCCTACTTGAATCTCTGTTCAGGGACTTGCCTTTATCTATAACCTGGATTTAGTTACTGAACCAAGCAGAGTGACTACAAAACCCATGTGGGGTAAACCATGACAAGGTTTATTTCTGGTAGCAATTTACAACAAGATTAGGGAAATAAGAGAAGCACACAATATAGAGAGACACTTTGGTACACAGTAAAGCTACAAAACAATAAAACCTGATTCCTTAAGATCTCTCAGGCACACACCTGTTACCTGAGGGTGTTCTCTTCAAGGGTTAGATCCAGCACAGCCTTGCCGCCCGAGAACTACTCCATCTACCCGCAGGTCTGAGATGGGTAAAACTCCCACAAGACTTGCCTTTCACCAGAGCCCTCATCCAGCTCATTTCACCAGGAGCTAACTGGGGTCGGATCCTGATGCCCCCCCAAAGGCTTGGGGCCTCTCTTTGGCTTGCCGCCATCCCCAATAGCCAGGGTAGCCGGTAGCACGCGATCCAGGACAAAGACCAAGACTAAAACAGGCTTTGGGAAAAATCTCTTTCTCCCTCCCCCTTTCTGTAGCTTTCCTGCCTTCAGCCAATCAGAAAGAACTTCACCTGGCCAGGCAGGGGGAAGGAAACTCGTGAGTCATGGCTTGAACTATTTGAATTACATCTGCATATGAACGCTTTCAGCCTGGCTCCTCCAGACCTCCGGGCGCCAGGCCCCATCCTAGGTTTTATGTACCTTTCGCTTCCTCCCAGCCCCCTTGACTGGCCTCACTTGGTTACACATGAGGAGGCGTGTGCGTGTGTGCGTATGTAGGAACCCCAAAAGCTCCACATTAATGCAAACAAATAAATAAACTTTAACTCTGGGTTTCCCACAAGGAATGTGCATCTTTGATTATTTACCCGTATTTTTCCGTCTATAAGACACCCCCATGTATAAGACGCCCCCCACTGGGCAGTTTTGCAACCACACTGTTCTCTCCTCGGCTTACTTCCGTGTATAAGACGACCCTCAATTTTTAGTCTAGCGATTTTAGGAAAAAGTATAGTCTTATACATGGAAAAATACTGTATTTGGCTCAGGTCAGCTAAAGTGTGTTGCAATTTCACACTTGCTTCTTTTGGCAGAAGGCAAGGCTGAGTTTATGGTTCAGATTACAATTATCTCCCAGCGATTAACCCAGCACATCAAAGAGCAACCCCAAGGTACAGTGATGTCACTCTAAGCCCTTATAAAAGTCCAATCTTTGGCTGTTGCAGGGAGATAGCTTCCCCAGACCTCTTGTTCCTGGATCTCTGACCAAGCCTCAGGACAAGTGAGGGACAATGACGGTTCTCCTGGTTGCCTTGTTCCTCATGCTGGCTCTCCTATCCTTCTGGAGGGTGACAAAAAGGAAGCTGGAGCCCAAGCACAACTACCCTAGGAGTCTGCCCTCCCTGCCAATCTTTGGGAGCCTGATGCATTTTGTCGGAGAAACCCAGCCCCACCTCTTATTCTGCAGACTGCAGCAGAAGTATGGCAACCTCTACTCCCTCAACATGGGCTCCGATTACGTGGTGGTGATCAACGACTATCACCATGCCAAAGAAGTACTGCTTAAGAAAGGGAAGATTTTTGGTGGCAGACCTCGAACGGTAAGAAAACTATTAATGCCTTTCTTTTATCTATGCCCATGGGGAACTCCTGGGCATAGATAAAAGCCCTCTAGATGTTGTTGGGACTCCAACAACAGCTCCAGCCAGCATAACCAATGGTCAGGGACGATAGGAAGTGTACAACATCTAGAGGGCCACAGATTGCCTATCCCTGATCTTGGCCATGAAATCTAGTGGTTCGAGTGGAAGAGGTGAGAGAGAGAAAAATCAGAATCTTTTTATGTTGTTAGATTATGACCAGAAATGTGTGGCAGAAAATGTCATCAAGTGTCATAGTCATCAGGCAGGAAGGATTGTCTCTTCCTTTGCTGTTGGGTCCTAAACCCAGCTTAGTTTCTAGCCTACTGTTATCAAATGGGACTCAGGGTCTTACTTTTCTTCTTCTTCTTCTTCATCTTCTTCATCATCATCATCATCATCATCATCATCATCATCATCTGAGTAGTTTGTTGTTGTTCATCATCTTTTTGGATGAAGGGAGCTTATAACAATACAGATACCTTAGCTCTGACTCAGCTCTGTGTATTTAAACTATGCATTTTGCTACCACAGAATGACATGATTATGGCCAACAGACGGCTTTAAAAGGTGCTTAGACAAATTCATGGGGGAATAAGGCTATCAATGGCTACTAGTCATGATAGCTATATGCTCCCTCAAGTATCGGAGGCAGTATGCCTCTCAATACCAGTTGTTGGGGAACACGAAGTGTGCTAGCTGTAGTTGTGTGCAAGTAGTTATATGAGACAAGACAACTTGTAGCGATGTCAAAAGATGCATCCTGCCAATTTAGTGGGGCTCAGATTAGCATTACTATGTGGGTTCAAATACCCATCTGCACATGCATCAGTGGTGCATGTGGAAGCGAGCTCCCCCTTGCTGGATCAGGGCATGTCCCTTTACCCCAAGCCCCTGATCATGCCTGAGAACAGCTCCCTCCTGGTGACAATATTGTGTAGTATTGGTATGTGGCATGTGATAACAAGAAAGACATCATTATGAATGTGAATGGTGGATGGGAACATTGTAGATAACAATAAAACAGAATAAAATAAAATAGATTGTTTTCAGAAAACTCTTCTATATATAGTTTTTTTTTAAACTCTTCTGTAAAAAATATTTATGCTGTGGGCATCATCTGTTTCAAGAAATTAATACTGAGGAGAGAGGAAGTAATAACAGGATTGAAATATGGAAGAAGCTGCTATTAAAAGGACAATGTTCTGTTCTCTCTACTCTGTAATTTATAATTACACCCCCTGTCTTTATAATTACAAGACAGATAGCTAAGTTTTGTGCCTATGTGGTTAAAATCCGCACTAATTATGAGCAAAAGTAAAATTGTTATTATATTATCTAGTTCTATCTAGTTTTAATCTAATATTGGTTCCTTTTAGTTTTTATTTTTAATACTTACCAAAAAATTAAATTTTTTACTTCTTGCATGTTAATAAATCTTGGTATGCACTATTGTAGATTACATATGAATCTGTACGATTTTGTATAAATTGGTTTTGGTCTATGACCTGTAAATCAATCAATCAATCAATCACACCCCCTGTGAGCCACTCTGATGCAACTACTAGGGTGTCTTCACACGATAGGTTTTTCCTGGACAGAAATAATATCTGAGAAAGAAAATACCATCTATACCAGCCTTCCCCAACTTTGTGTCCTCCAATACCTCTGGAAGGCATCAGGTTGGGGAAGGCTGACCTACACAATCACTTGTTAAACACAAATACTTGCAGCACCAGTGATTATGCACACTATTTTTCCTTGCCCAGAAATTATCCCATGTAGGAAACCAACCATGTGTGAAGCATCCCTCCATGCCAAAACTCAAACTAAGGTGGTTCACACTGGAGAGTGTTCCAGTCCCATTAGGAAATACCATTGTCCTTACTTTCTGCATGAATCCCAAGTTTCACTGAGTTGGTAAATGTGAGTCTAGGCTGTACCAGTCCAGATATATGTGGTGGGGCTATGGGGAAAGGCTTAGATTATTAAATACTGCTTCATACAAATTAAAATTAAGAACATAAGAACAAAAGCCTGTTTCCCACAGTGATTAACCAGATGCCTATTGGAAGCCCACAAGCAGGACATGAATGCAATAGCCCTCTCCTACTGCTGCTCCTCAACAACTGGTGTTTGGAGGCATAATGCCTCTGATCCTGGAAGCAGCATATAGCCATCATGACTAGTAGCCATGATAGCCTCATCCTCCAGGAATATGTATAAAGCCCTTTTAAAGCCATCCAAGTTGGTGGCCATGATCACTGATGTAGTGAAATGCATATTTCACCTATGCGCTGTGTAAAGAACTACTTCCTTTCACCTATCCTGAATCTCCTGCCATTTAGCTTTATTATGAGAGAGAAAAAGGTCTCTCTATCCACTTTCTCCACACCATGCATCATTTTATACACCTCTGTCATGTCTCCCATTACCATATTTCTAAGCTTAAAAGCTGCAAATGTTTTAACTTTTCCTCAGGGGAGTTGTTCCAGGCCCTTAATATGCCCTTTTCTGCACCTTTTCCAGCTGTACAATATCTTTTGTTGCAGGGACCACAACTGTACACAGTATTCCAAGTGTAGCTGCACCATACACATGTATAAAAATATTACAATATTGGCAGTTTTAATTGAATCTATTTCCTAATTCCCTGTGCGTAGAAAATTAACACATTGAGTAGATGAGTAGGCTAGAAACCTTCTCCCCGATACCTAGTTTTCTATGTGGAGGAATTTGTTTTAGTGGAGGAGCATACCTGCAATCTGAAGTGCTACAAATGAGACAGCTTTACCACCTCAGGGCCAAGCTAGATATGAGTCTGACAGGGGCAGCCATGTGTGTTGTTCACATGTCTGCCATGCTCCTATAAAGCAGGAGTTGGGGTCTATTTTAACATGAAAAGGGACATATGGGTGAGGGTAACTGAACTCTCCAACCTCCCCTCTTTTATCTCCCTGTGCTTTGTCACCCCAAGGAACTTTGATTCCAATTGTTAATATGGATTAGAATCGAGACTTCACCAATTCTTTAGGAAACAGGCAAAAAACCATCTATCCTGTTTTTGGGTGCTTCCAGATAAGGCTTTTATTGTGCCAAGGCCCTGCCTCATTCATGGAATTTTATGGGGGAGGGATGTCCAGATGGCATCATCTTCCAACAGTAGCCCTCCTGTGTTTTCCCACCATTTCTTTTGTCCTTTTTCTTACCACAAACCGTCAAGGAGAAAAAGGCGGAATTGTTCCACGATACTTCCTGATTCGTAGTGCTAGGAGCCCTCCATTTGGAACACCCTTCATCAACCCTGAACAAACAAAGAAAACTGGTTTGCGTGTATTTAGGGGATAACAGATCCGCATCAATGAGACTCCGAACAGTCTGTTAATCTGAAATGGCTTAAAATAGGCAATCTTTATCAAATGCACTAGTACGATCACTGTAGAAGTGGTGTGTGTGGGGTGTGTGTGTGTGTTTTCCCTCTCCTTCACAGCATACAGAAACCGTGTGATAATGTAGCTCATTGCATCATCAGGTATTCTGGAAGGCGAATAAAATATTCCTAAGCTTTCTTTTTTCCTCTCCCATTGATTCAAGGTGACCACAGATTTGCTGACACGGAATGGAAAAGACATTGCCTTTGCCTCTTACAGCCCAATATGGAAATTTCAGCGCAAGCTGGTGCACTCTGCTCTTTGCATGTTTGGGGAGGGCTCTCTGGTCCTTGAGAAAATCAGTAAGTGATCCAAAAGCAGTGTTGGGATGGCTCCAAGGAAATGCCAACAAAGGGAGATGGGGAGAGAAGATCCTAGCGATGGCACTCATAGATAAAAGGTTAGGTTAACTTGCTTCTCTTTGGGTGAAGGCAGACATAATATTTTAAGTATGCTGGAAGTGGTTTGAATACAAATTTTCTGCCTTCTAAGGCATTTGAGGGCAGCGAATATGTGTTCATGCTACTTCTACCATGGTCACGGTGTATAGTATATATGCATCACCAGATATTTTAGACACATCTTCTCCACCAGGCTGAGCTCAGGGAGAAACATATTTTTGGAACTGGATTTCCACAGTGCTATCTTGTGTCATTGGTGAAGCCAGTTCTCTCGTTCTCAGAGCTGTGCACAGCATTGATTGGCTGGTGCTTGTGCCAGTCATTAAGCCACCTCCCTCCCTGCCTTCTCATATCAGATACGTATGTAAAAGGGGGGGGGATGGGGGGAACTTTTTAAAAGGAGAAAGAAAAAAGATAAAGTCTAACAAATGTTTGAGCAGATAAATATGCAGGCTCTTAAAAAAAATAAAGAAACCCCATGTAGACAGCCCACCTGAAACATGGGGTGGAGGACAGGATGGCAGCTGAATTCTGTTTGGAGCCAAGTATGTGTGTCCATTGAGGAGGAAAGGTGCAGGATGAAGTGCAGTTAAAAAAAGTCTACACTCACTCCTGTTTCTAAATATATCTATACTCGGCTGTAATGTTATGTCTCTTCTCAACCACTGGTAGAGTGTTGAGTCACATACCTTAAGTGCAGTTTGGCTACCTAACCTTCCAATGGTAAAAGTATCTGCATCCCATGACCACACATATACCATACTGCATGCTTTATTCTGGGGCAATTAGTCTCTTCTTGGGAAAGGATGGGCATTATATTTCTAGGTGCACACTTTTAATAATTTGAGGCACGAATATATGATGCTGATGTTGCTTATAAACCTATGCAGATTTGTTTATAAGCATTCCTTTCATTTTCTATGTTTTTGTCTCATCACACAGACTTTTGGGGTTCACCTGGTGCAGCATTTATCCATAGTGTAATGGTCTTCCTGAGAGCTGTAAAATATAATATGAAAAAAAGTTAGTAACATATAAAGTATCTTAAAAAACACACAACAAAAAAGAATATCATATAAAGCAGGATGCCCCCAACTGAATACCTATAGGAAAAACATGATCGCTGGAACAAGGAGCAGTAGAGATAATGTACTGGACAATGTCCCCCTTAGGCATGTGTCGGTGACCCCCAAATATGTCACAGCTAGCCTTTGGGGGTCAGTTAAGAGAAGAAGAAAAACTTTCCAGGGAGGATTGTGTGTGATTCTGGGTTCTCTTCTATATAACCCACATTAGATTGGCTCTGGTTTCAAATGGAGGTGATGGAATGCAGCTAGGAAAAGTCTGATTTGGAAAAGGAAGGCTAAGCAGAAGAATAGTGAACAACTAAATACATTGTCTTGCCTTGTCTTTCACTGCCACTTAGTGGTGACTGTCAGAACATCCTTGCAAACTGGATAAGGATGTTTATTTTATGAAATCAATTTCTCTTGGTATAAAATCAGGCAAGCTCCCAACTTATAAAGCACATGTTAGCAGGACCGGTGCAAGGCAGTTTGGTGCCCTAGGCAAGATCAGATATTTAGCACACACACCCTTCCCACTTGAGAGCACTGTGTTTTTTTTCAAGGCGTTTCTGGCACCCTCTTTAGCCCTGCGCCCTAGGCTGCTGCCTAGTTGGCCTAATGGTAGCACCGGCCCTGCATGTTAGGAATAATGGAACAGCTGTATAGAGAGCATGGATACTTAATAAGGAAAATATTTTAGGCATTTCAGAAAGATAATGGTTTAATCAATTATAACAAAGCTTTTGTTTAATCCACTTTAATTCCCAGATGTGATCTTTCTTCCATTATGTTACACCAGTTTCCTTGAAGACAAAGGCAGAGAGGTCACAGTGAGGTTGGTCATGGGGGGGAGAAAAGCTCCCCATGAATTATCATCACTCCTTCTAATAACAAACTGGGATAATGAATGTTGTCAGGAAGGATTGTAGTCAGAACAAGGAAATTGAGAAAGAAGAGGGAGGTATCAGCATACCTAAGGGGACAACCCCCCACAACTACCCAATGAGGACTGAGCATGCTTATTAGATGTGGAATGCAGATTGACAGTTACAAAAGAAAAATGGAACAGGGCAGGGGCAAGGGCAGAGTAGAGGGAGTGGAATGCCCTCTTGGAGGGAATCACTGACTGGAGCACTGAACAGGGGCAGTCTTTTTAGGTGGGAAGATGTACTAACTGGGTTCGCACAACACAACAACCCATCACGGGTTGCTACCCATGATGGGTTGTTGTGTCATGCAAACCTGAACTGATTCCTGCAGGGTGGCTTGTTTGAGGGCAACAAGCCACCCTGACAACTCATGGGTTTATTTATTTATTATATTTTTAAATCGCCCATCTGGCCGGCCACCCGGCCACCCTGGGCGATGCACAATCATGGTAAAATACAATAAAACACCATTAAAACACCATTAAAACACAATTAAAACACAATTAAAACAATATCAGTGTTTTAAAAAATCCTAACCCACCCCATATTCCCGCCTGAAAAGCCATGTTTTCAGTGAGCTTTAGATTGGGTTGCAGTAGGGGTTGTTGTACCCACGATGGGTTGTCGTGTCATCTGAACCCGGGCAACTGATCCTATTGTGGGTACTGGGAACCGGCTACTGAGCCGCTTGGCAAGACCCAAACCCTTTGCTGCTCTTGCCAAGCGGCTCCTGGGCAACCACCATTGCCAGCCACCCCAAAAGTGCCCAAGCGGAACTTGGGGGCAGCTGGCACTGGCTTCCCCTACTCCCTGCTGCGATCATGAGCCATTTTGGGCTTGCCGCAGCATGTTTCACTATAAACTTTTTTTCTCTTGAGATCACGAAAGTCAGCTGTGCAATCCCCATTTTGACAGCTATGGGCAGTCCTGTCAAAGTGCCCCAATGGCACCTTGGAGGGGCTGTCCATGGTTGCCAAACATATTTTAAATTTTTTTTGGTCTCCCCTAATTTTTGCAAATATTTGCGATTTTTTTAAAAAAGAAATGAACCTGCACTTGCTCAACTGTGGACGATTGCAGTTGCGCAAGTGCGGGAATGGGGAGCCTTGGGTGGGCAATGTGCAGGCAGGTGCCTGCTGGCAAAGTCCAGTAGGTACCCACCCTGGGCATTGCCCTACATAGGCTGGAGATAAGTTTATTTTCCCTTTTGGCTACATCTGGCATCTGTCAAAAAAAGGTGAGCTGTTAAATGTAACCAAAAGTGAGAGTGATCTTAGCTCACAAAAGTGGGGTGGCGCCTCATTAACCTGTTTTGCGGCAAGATCCTTGGAGAGGTTTTTTTTGGGGGGGGGACTTATGTGTCCTAAGGGTGCCCTCATTTTTGTACTTGTTCCTGAGATTCTACCACCTTGGGAACATGTGGGAATAGTTACATTTGACAGCTGTCAAAAGTAAACCTCCATTTTTAAAGTGGGATTTAGAAAGGGGTTTTTAAAAATTGGCAGGAAAGTATACAGGTATATAGACAATGATGGGTTGTCATGTCATGCAAACCTGGACCAATTCCCGCAAGGTGGCTTGTTTGAGGGCAACAAGCCACCCTGGACAATCCATGGGTGATTCTAGGTGTTGTTGTACGAATGATGGGTTGTCATTTCATCTGAACCTGGGCTAACCCCATCATGGGTATTGGGAATCAGCTAGCAAGCGACTTGGCAAGAGCAGCAAAAACCCCTTGCTGCTCTTGCCAAGCTTGCCTGGGCACCCGTCAGTACCAGCTGCCCCACAAGTGCCCAAGGGGCTATTGGGGGCAGCTGGAACTGGCTTGTTGCCCTCCCCACTGTGATTGCAAACAGTTTTTGGTTTGCCACAGCTTTTTGTCCCTTTACCCTTTTTTTTCCTGAAGTCTAGCTTGACAGCTGGCTTTCACGATCTCTGTTTTGACAGCCACAGACAGCCTCTGCAAAATGCCCAAGTGGCACCTTGGAGGGGCTGTCATTGGTTGGCAAACTTTTAAAAAAATTATCTTTAATTGCACACACAATGTACACATTAAAAAAAAAAAATTAGCCGCACCTGCATGCGTGAAGAAATCGGGACCCTCAGCTGGGCAATATCAGGGGCTGGGAGCATACTCGCTGTTTTTTGTACTTTGTTTTCTCTTGACAGCTGTCGAAAGGTAAGGTGTGTAGAGGGAAAGCAAAGGCATGAATGATCTTTGCTTACGAAAAGGGGGTGGCGAGATTTATACCCCATTGGCAGCGAGATCCTAATTTTCTTTTTCTTTTTTTGCCCTGACAGTCCTGAGGATGATGCACATTTTGCACTTCTTCTCAAGACTCTAGCTACTCAGGAAAGTACAAAAGTGCATCCCACCCCCTTTTCTGGGGAAAAGGAGTTTTGACACCTAGCTGTCAAAACTCGGGGTCCCCTTTAAAAGGGGCTTTGACAGGGCAATGGGTTTTTTTAAACTGGGACATATACAGCCATATGATTGAGACAGTTTGCATGTAATGAGAAGCGTGGGTGAATTTCCCTGTGGGGTTTTTCATTGCAGCGGCAGCCATTTTGAATATTCGTGTGTGTGTGTGTGTGTGTGTGTGTGTGTGCTGTAGCTTCTTGTTACCTGTGAACCTGGTGAGGGTGGGTTGTTGGGGTGGTTGACAAGCCACCCACAACCCTAAAACAGCCCATGGGTTCTGGATCGGTTGTCAACCACCCCAACAACCCACCCTCACTGGGCTTGCACATAATGAGAAGCTATGGCACACCCAACCACTCCCCAAATATTCAGAATAGCTGCTGCCTCCATGACAAGAAGCCCTGCAGGGAAATTAACCCAAGGTGGGTGGCTTCTCCTTACGTGTGAACCAGGTCAGAATCTTTTAAATTTTGCCTTTGGCCTATTATCATTTTTATTTCCCCTTTACTACTACAGAACTAATTTTAATTCTAATAATTTTAATCATTAATTTTAACTAGTGATTTTTATATTATATTTTATGTATTTTTATATAACAAGAGTCCTTACCAAATGATTGGTTAGCTGACTGCCTGAGAATCAAGTCTTAATTTTTGCCCGCCTCAGTAGTAGGAGATGGTGTTATGCCCTTATAGATACATATATGCAACTGTTCATTATTTTTAAGAATATGTTTTAACTTAAATAATTTTAATGATAAAACCCAATTGGTGTTTATTATATAGACATGTAAACTTATGTAATTTCTGGTTTTTAAGTTTTGTACTGCTATGGTCTAAGGACTAATGCAATAAACGTCTATATATATGTATATATATATATATATATATACTACAGAACTAAGAATGGGAGTTAATGACTTGCCTGAGGTCAAACAGTAAGCCCATGGAGGAGGTGGTCTTGAACCCCTGTCTCCCCCAGTTCTGAGACCAACAGACTATCTATTGGAACATGTGTCCAATTTCAGATATGCTTCCTCTCCATTGCTGGGATACCAGTATCACTCTGTCTCACCCTTTAATCCTGATTCATATCTCCCCTCCCCCCCCTTCTGCCTGCTTCTAAAATAAAGATTCCCCATCCCTTCATGCATCTCTTCTTCTGACCTTTTCTTCCAGTCTGCCAAGAAGCATTTTCCTTAGTGTGAAATTCTGACTGCTACACAGGATTCGCTCCTGGACATAGGAATTGAACTGACACGTGCTGTTACTAATGTGGTGTGCTCCCTCTGCTTCAACTCTTCCTACCAGCGTGGAGACCCTGAGTTTGAGGCCATGCTCAAATACAGCCAAGGCATTGTGGAGACTGTATCCAAGCAGGGCATGGTGGATATCTTCCCGTGGCTTCGGGTAAGAACTAGGGGGAGGGGGATGCTATGAAATAACACACATTCTGTTGCTCAAGCAGAGTTTCCAGAGATGGCAAGGAGGCCTCTGCAGGAGAAGACCATACCAATGATCCACAGATCACTTAAGCAGTATACTTGCTGCCCTTGATCTATTAGTAAACCAACTATGGTGGTTAGTGAGTCGTATTGTATTATTCTTCCCCTGATTTGCCATTCTTCATTAACAGGGGTAGGTGAGAGATACATCCTCTTTTAGATTGCACATTCTTATGTGGGCAACAGGATCTTCTATCCTAGATGGCCTAGAGTTCTATGCTAGAAAAAAAAAAACCAGCTTAAATTATTTGAGCAAAAATGAGGATGCATTGTTCAAAAGGACAAAATTCATAGTTACCTGTTCAATAATGTATATTCAAGGCAAATCTTTTTTATTTCTATGTGTGTGCTTGGGCCTGCACAAAATATGTATTTTGGCAGGTGGTGGAAAGTCAGAGGGATGTATAAGGCGTTACTGGAAGAGAAATCATACTGAGTTATATGGGACTTGGTGTCATGTGCAGGGTGCAAGAATCAGATGGAAGCATCTGCTTGTGTGTTAGAAAATCAGTCTACATTGCAGGTAACAGAACTGGCTCCTACAGAAACCTCAATGGCAGGGACTACCACAAGGGTTCTGGGGAGTGAATTCTGATCTGAAGTCAAGAAAGGGATTGTGTTTGCTATGATGGTTGTTTTTTGTTTGTTTGTTTGTTTCCAGTTCTTTCCCAATAAAGACTTAGCCTTGCTAAGGAAGAGTGTGAAAGCAAGAGACCAGCTCCTAGATGAGAAGTTTGCAAAACATAAAGTAAGCATTGCCACTCAAGAGATGTGACCTGTGGAATAGCAAATGGCCAGGCCCTATCATTGCCCTGAAAACTTACTTGTTTACTACTTCGGCCTTCCCCTGATTATGTTTTATGGGACACAATTGTAGCTTCAATTGTGTGTTGTAGGTTTTGTCTTATGCTGCTGTCTCTTGTTTTCTTGGAATGTTTGCTATTTTTATTACTGCATCAGTTTTTATTACCGTATGTGAATTTTATTGTTGTGCCCTGCCTTAGAAGGGCTCCTGCCCTGAAAGGCAGCCAAGAAATATTTTAAATAAATAAATAAAGCCTAGCAGGTGCAAAGAGCAGCAGAGATCAAGTAACTGGGGAGGTAGGAGATCTGTGGATAGACACTTAATGCCAAAGATGAAAGCATGAATTCCAGCATGAATTTTTGGGGAGAGGAAAGGGAGGGTGGAAAAAAAAATGTGTGCCCAAAGCAGGATCCTATTTCAAGAATCTGTCACTTCTCCCACATTTTCAAGTTGGGCATGGGGAAAGAATGATGGGTACACCAGTTGGAAGACGCACCCCCACCCATCTGAATTTACAATATTTATATACCATTTTCCCCCACAAAGAGGTTCACAGCAATAAAAATCAGATTTATAGTAAACAATATTGCCCTCACAACAACAGAGCTACGGAATACCAGGTGCTGTTAGTGATATCATGTTGCCTGGCTCTGCCCCCTGATGGGTGATGATGGCAAAGACATGTACTAGCCTAGTACTACTAGGGGACAGATTTATTTATTTAAAATATTTATAATCTGCCTTTCCTAATGCAGGTTCAGGCACCTATTTGTTCTTCATCCTGTCAGGATGGTTGCTATACTGTTGGGGTTAGGTGTGGCAAATCCCATTTCAATTCCTTCTCAGCCATGATGCTCACAGGCTATCCCTGGGCAAGCCACTCCCTCTCACCCAAATTCACCTCATGGGTTTATTGTGAAGCTAAAAATGCTGCTCTGAGCTTCTCATCTCTGTAAAAGCCAGAGTCATGTTCCAGAGTGGCAGAGATTTATTTATTTAAATAAATCACGGGCAGAGCTATGTAGATAGTGAGTGTGGGCCTGGCCTGGCCATAGTCTGCCTTTCTGTCACCTCAGCAACAGTGCTGCTTGACAGCTTTTGCTGAGGCAGGGAAGTGTGTGAGGCCATTGCTGAGGGAACAGGGAGGATCTTGTCTTACTTCAAAAATGGAGCAAGGAAAAAGGCTAAACTGTGGGAGTGGAGCTCTTCACTTCCAACCTGTTGACTTTCTGCCATAGAAATGAGTACAACCCATTAACCTGACCCTTGCCCTTGACACAGTGCTCACTGGGGGGCATATCTGTGCCCCACCACAACTGTGTCCCCAATAATAACTAGTTTACTTCCTCCCATACAGATCAGTAACTCCAGCTGACTCCTATAGGTCAGAGAGATGAAGCTGAGCAATGCCCACCCACCCCCTTCCCCACACTGGGATAATCCATTTCAAGAGTGTGGTAGATTGTCCCCCTCCACAACTATGTTCCTGACTGAATCATAGAATCATAGAAAAGTAGAGTTGGAAGGGGCCTAAAAGGCCATCGAGTCCAACCCCCTGCTCAATGCAGGAATCTAGGTCGAAGCATCCCTGACAGATGGCTGTCCAGTTGCACCTTGAATGCCTCCAGAGTGGGAGAGCCCACCACCTCCCTAGGTAGTTGATTCCATTGTCTTATTGCTCTGAAAGTCAGGAAATTTTTCCTGATGTTTAGGTGGAATCTGGGTTCCTGTAACTTGAGCCCATTATTCTGTGTCCTGCAAACTGGGATGATCGAGAAGAGATCCTGGCCCTCCTCTGTGTGACATCCCTTCAAGTACTGGAAGAGTGCGATCATATCTCCCCTCAGTCTCCTCTTCTGAAGGCTAAACTTTCTCTCATAGATATTAAAGGGAACTACCTACCAACTTCTATGGGCTACCACTGGGAAGGGAATGCTGCTCAGAAGGGACAAAAATTTCCTCCTGTCCTGTCCCTGACACTGGGCAGCCTGGCTTTTGCTGGCAGGGACCTAACTGGCATGTGGGGGGGGGGCAGGGGGATGCATCTCATTGCACCCCTTCTACTGACCTTTGCAATCTACATGCCCCACTCCACATCATAATGAAATAATATTTTGTCATTACTAAACGTCTGAAATACTCCATTCTCCTTCCCAGGAAATGTTCAGCAACGATTCTGTCAATGACCTAATAGACGCACTCCTGAGAGCCAAACTGAACATGGAGAACAACAACAGCCATCTGTTGTCTGGGTACGAGCTGACAGATGACTTTCTGCTCATGACAGTGGCTGACATCTTTGGGGCTGGTGTGGAGACCACCACTACTGTGCTGAAGTGGAGCGTGCTCTATCTCCTGCACTACCCAGAGGTACCATCTTGTCCAGTCCTGTCTAGGTTCTGGAGGAGATATATGTTGATAGTGTGTTATGTGAAGCAGACAGAGACAAGTAACTTAGGGCATAATCCTATGCATGTTTAGAGGGAAAAATCCTAGAACTCCAGCAGTCCCCAAACCAACATGAGTGCATGGGGAATGCTGGGAGTTGTAGGACTTTTTTTGTCTAAACATGCATAGGATTGCATCCTTAGGCACCTACACTGAGAAAACCAGTTCCTCTCCCCAAAAGGTATTAATTCTGCCAGACCTAAAGATTGTCTTTATTTCATTTCTGGGGTCACCAATGCAGTTATTTTATTTTAAGGAAGGGTGTTGAGCAGTGCCCTCTTTGCTTGTAGCCAGTGTGTTATGCATTTTCTACATACAGTCCCCAGACTGCAGCAATGTGCTATAGATGATGTATTCATCCTTACAATATGGTTTGCATTCCTGGACTGTGACAAACCCCAACCCCTGGGCATTCATATCACCAAAGCCAGTGCTGGCTCCAGGTTTTTGAGGGCCTTTGGGCAAGACACCCCTCACTCAGTGAGTCTACCTTCTTACTGTCATTGTCACCAGGTGCTCTTGCTCCTCATCATTACTACCACTTGCTTGCTTGGCAGGCAAAGATCCCGTGAGCAAGTAGGCAATGGCATCTGTTGTTACTCCTTCTCACCACCACCGTTGTCTGGGCCAGAGCAGGAGGTAGGTGAACAAGCAAGTTGCAAAGGTGAAGAGGAGAAACGACTCCAGGGGGCTCTTGTCAGTGGGCCCCTGCTGGGGTGTAGACCCTCAGCAGATGCCCAACCATGCCTACCTTTGACGCTGGCCCTGACCATAGCCAACTCCTGGATCTACAATATCATTTAACATCTGTTGTTTGTTCAAGTGTAATCTGCATAATTAGTACCTAGTTCAGTTGGTGTTCATATGGATCTTAGCAAAACAGAAGACCACAAAGACAATTTTACTAGAGATGGCTTATAGCCTATATACACACTGACTGAGTTTGCAGGATCATGGTGGCTGAAACAAACTACCATGCATGCCAGCTGGATTTCCCTAATTACCTACATCGGTGCAGCTTGCCGTGATGTCTGAACCCTGAAGGCATGGCTTGTTTGGGGTGGGCAGCAACCGTCATATCATGGGCTGTTGTTGGCACCATGATCATGTGAAGCGAGCCATTATGATTGCCAGACATGCTTTAAATTCCTCCACATGGCATGTCTCACTATGTAGTGAGCTACTACGGTAGTTTGCACTAGCTCACTACACAGATTAGGATTGTTGTTTTAAAGATGTTAGTGATGTATTGCTGCTTTTACATTTGTATAAAACTTGTATTTTGTTGTCAAGTTTGTATTTTACCCTTTCTTAGCCACCTTGAGAGTATTTTTGGCCAAAAGGCAGCATAAAAATAGATTCTAAAGTAACAAAATATGACACAACAGATGGAGTAACTTTCTCCATGGTACTGCACCGCTTGCAGTGGCAATGGGTAAAATCACTTCATCCATAGACACTGTATTGCTGCATGCTAATAACTCTCCACATGCCATGATACCTGCCATAGGCAGCAATGTAAACTGGCTTCTTTGCATCAGCCATAGCATGCAACCCCAACTGTCCCCAAACAAGCACCTCTGCTCCAATACTCAATGTGTTTAGCGGAATATGTTTGCTTCCTGTATACCTCTGTTAGCAGAACAAGTCTTGGGGAATGGGAGGAGCCACAGCTGTTATCCACTATCAGTGTAGCTTCTCACAACTATTCAGAGCAAAGGGATAAATACATGGTTCCCTATTTCAAAAGCTTTCTTCTTTCTGTTATTGGTAGAATTACTCAATTGGCAGTCATTTTCTTTCCACTGTTGGACAGCCCTACTAGCTAATGAGGACAAGGAAAGAGCCTACAGTTAGAGGCGAGGAAGAGGCAGTTGTATTCTAGACTCCCCAGCCTCCTGGTATCACTGTCTGACTTGACCAATTCCTCCCCACTCTCCAGGTGCAGCAAAAGATCCACGAGGAACTAGATGAGAAGCTTGGCTTTAACAGACAACCCCTGCTCAGCGACCGGCAGCATTTGCATTACTTGGAGGCTACTATTAGTGAGGTGCTGCGCATCCAGCCTGTGTCGCCACTCCTTATCCCACATGAGGCAGTGGAAGATACAAGGTGAGCACAATTTTCATCAGTGAGATCTGCTACAAAGCCAATGAGAGGGGGCTAGCAGTAGGGCAGGAGCAGTAAGAGGGAAACACTGATGGTGTTTGTCTTTCTGCAGCATTGGGGAATATGACATTCCTAAAGGAGCTCAAATAGTGATCAACCTGTGGTCCATTCACCATGATGAGAAAGAGTGGGACAAGCCAGAGGAATTTAATCCAGGTGGGTGTACCACATTTCCTCCTTGGGGGTCTCTTATTCAAATTCACTTATTGTCTAGAAGAGGTACTTTTTCAAGATACTACTCTGTCTATTGCCCTTTGATCCTGCTGCCATACTTCTCCCAGCCCAGTTTCCTGCCCAGGAACTTCTCACATACTCCTGTCCATTGCTATTCCTAAAAATATTCAGTCTTTCTTCATGCATTAAATAAGCTGTCCCCAACTGGGCACCCGCCCGATATGTTGGGCTACAACTCCCATTACCCCAAGCCAGCATGACCATGCTAGCTGATGGTGTTTGTAGTCCAGCACATCAGGGGGGGCACCTGGGTGGGGATGGCTGCTTTAAATATTGGGCTGCCTTATGTTTTTTCCCCACTTGGCTCATTACTGCCTTCATCCACATAAACCTGTCCATACTTTAAGATCAGCAACAGAGATGCTCATTTCCCAACTTTGAGGGCAGTTAGGTGGGCAAGTACATGAGAGAGGGCCTTTTGCATAGTGATCCCACACCTCTGGAATGTGTGGCCATCAGGGGTCCATGAGACCCCATCATTGGAGACTTTTAGGAAGGCTCTGAAATTTACTTGTTTACTCTGGCCTTCCCTGATTATGTTTTACCGAACTGTTTTCGGTAGTAGCTGCAATTGCGTTCTGGGCGTTTAGTACTGTCTAGGCCAGGTGTTTTATGCTGGTGTTTGTTCTCTTTATATTTGTTGTTTTTATTAATGTTGGCTGTTTTATTACTGTATCAGTTTTTAAATTGTTATTATTATAATGAATTTTATGGTTGTAAGCCACCTTGGGAGGGCTCTTGCCCTGAAAGGTGGCCTAGAATTATTTTAAATAAAATAAATAAATAAATTACTATTGCTACTGTAATTGGAATGCCACTTTTTTGCAGAAATGTGCCTAAAGCTGCTCACAACACAAGAATACATTATAATAAACAATCTAATTCCAATCATTTCAAAACACAATGTAACAACCAACATACACAAATAAATTCAACCATACTAACATTATAACATTGTAGATTCATTATGAATTAGGCAATATCAATCATTAAAATGCAATATCAATTGGTATTATTTAGCCACTATTATATTATTTATATAACTAGCAACCAGTTCCTCAGAAGCGCAACCAGGTTTCTTACAGCCTACAGCAAATGATCTCTCTCATGCCCAGCTTTCTCTCATTCAGTTCTTAAAGGCTCCTGCAGCAACAGAGACAGCAGTGGGTGGGAATGATGCTCAGTCTCTTCTTCTGTGCTCCAGCTGTTCCTGCTTCCCAGGAACGGTGCAGGGCTGTTTGGCGCCCTAGGTCAAATTATATTTAGCGCCCCCCCTCTCGTGCCATGGGGGGGGCTCCGGAGCAAAGCAGCCCTGCTCTGCAACCCCCCCCCGCGCCGGCGCCACCGCCACCTACCTTCCCCCCCCCCATGCTGGCTGCTGCTGCTGCTGCCGCCTCCTCCTCCTCCTCTGACGCCACGGGACCCCCACGCTTTTTTTTTGCCGGGGAAACCAGGGCAACAGGGCTGTTTAAGCCCTGTTGCCCTGGTTCCTCCCGTCAAAACAACACCGGCGGAGTTCCGGAAATGACGCGAAGGTAGGTAGGTGGCTGGCCGGCGGGCGGGTGCGCGAGCGGGGGGGGGGAGGTGCGGCGGCGGCGGCGGGCGGGCGCGCGGGGAGGCGCGGCGGCAGGTGGGGCAGGAGCGCGCCGGCGGCGAGGAAGGAGCACAGCGTTCGCGCCCTCTTCCGCCACGCACCCTAGGCAGCCGCCTGGGTCTGCCTAGCGGTAGCGCCGGCCCTGCTGCTTCCTCTCTGTTTCCCCTCCCTAAAGCTGCATTTGTGAGTGGCAATGAAATCCTTATAGAATTCCTGTCACTGGCAAATTGGGGAAGGAATTGTATAGGTATCCTAGCCAATTTCTTCTATAACTTCATTATAGAGCTTGACATATTTCTTAGGGAGATGTTTGTGCCCTCCCCACACAGGTCGTTTCCTAGATGAAGATGGGAACCGAATCTATTCTCCCTCACCTAGTTACCTCCCCTTTGGAGCCGGTGTTCGTGTTTGCTTGGGAGAAGCCCTGGCCAAGATGGAGCTGTTTCTCTTCCTGGCTTGGATCTTGCAAAGATTCACACTCAGCATCCCTGATGGCCATGCATTACCTGAACCAGAGGGCAAATTTGGCGTTGTGCTCCAAGTACCAAAGTTCAAAGTGAAGGCTACACTGCGGGAAGCTTGGAAGGGAAAGTAATAGATCAGTGATGTTATTTGGGCCTAGATCAGCTGCCCTAAACAAAGAGACAGAGGCTGGGAATCTGTTCAGCTGGGCCAGTAAAAGGTTTACTGGAATCATCTGTACATATGAGACTGTGGAGAAGGGAAGTTGACTGCTTTAGGAGATGAGGGCAGAAACGGCGTGATCCTCTTTTGTAAGATGTGCTAGAATCATAGGACCAAGGCAAAAAGGACACCACAGTTCTTACCAATCTTTCTCCTGAGAATAGAAGCTGCAACCCCTCCATCTCTCCAATCTACAATCAGAGTGAAATAGAGTTCGTCAGTTCCTCAGCAGTAGTCAATTCACAACTAAGGCCTATATAGTAAAGCAGGAGTGGGCAACTCGTGGCCTTCCAGATGGTCTGGCCTACAACTCTCATCATCCGTCACCATTCACTATGCTGGCTAGGACTGATGGGAGTTGTAGTCCAAAACATCTAGAGGGCCACAAGTTGCCCACCCTGTGCTATAAGGATAGGACTTCCTAGCAGGGTTGTATTGAAGATGTATAGGGCCTACAGGGCTCTCCCCATAAGGCTACAGAGAGAAACTCACAGATTAGTAAAAGGCCTCTTCAAAATCTGCTAAATCTTACATTCCTCTCGAAATGTCATTGGGTTTACTTACTTGCCTCCTACGGATGGGAGACCCCTTCTCTAGTTTCCTGCATTGAGCAGGGGTGTTGGACCCTATAGCCTTGTAGGCTCCTTCCAACTCTATGATCTATGAATCTATGAATCTCTCATATACCACTTTTCCCCCACCCACAAATTCTTCCCTGTCAGTGATCTTCTGAGTGGTTGGGGAAAGCCTGAACTTCAAACATCTGCAGGCCTATTTACCAACACAATATACAAAATTACTTTAACCCCACTTGCTTATGCTGTTCTGTCTTGAGACATGCTCAATTAAAATGAAAGGTAGGAAATATCTTCCCCCGCCCCTGAATGCGACATTCGTACATAGACATTCACACATACACAGTCATCATAGAGCCACCTAGTTTAGGGTAGATGAGACAACTAGAAATTTTATCTGAGTAGTCAAGACATTCATTAGAATCCTGAGAATCTGTTTTCAAGTGCACCATAAAATCTGAAGAAAACAAAGTACAATTTATTTACTTTGGCTTTGCCTCTATGGCAGGTTTCCTAATTTTCATAATGCTGAGGAGCATATGTGATAGCGAGTTGATCCTGCTCAACTGTGATTCTCTGCACCTCTTACTTACCGTACTTACCGGTACTCACTCATTAGAGAACCCAACGCGCATGCACACACACACACACACACACACACACACCAATACATCCCTGACAAAGAAATATGTGCACCAGACATGACCAGGAATCAATAGGCACCAAAATCTGCAGTACTACACATCTGGGGCTGACTCTCCCCCTTCACTTTCCTATGACTCTCCCCCTTCACTTTCCTATGACTCATATCCTTACAAGGAACATGCAGGAAACACTTGGAGGATGCATAATCAGGTTCTCTCAGGTGGATTTCCAACTCTTATCTGGGAGTCATCCCGCCCCCATACCTTTGTGAAATCTTCCTTTGTCTTTGAGTGGCTGGCAAAGAAGGAATTAAGACTAAGCCAGGCTATGGAATCCCAGGCAGGTTTAGGATTTAAGTTCCAGTTTATAAGTAAAGTCTTAGCTAGTTAATCTTATGTTTCATTTTATTTTAAAAGGAACTTACCATTTTTGAACTTCTCTCTCCTTGGTTCTTGAATAAATATACTCAGTTGTAAACTGGAGTTGATTTAGATCTTTTGAATTTTTTGCCTAGCCTGAAGGTTGGTTTTACTCATGTGCTGGATTGCTTGGCATGCACATTAACCTGGTTTTCTAACCCTGGACCCACCCATGTCCAAGCTAAGTTATTAATTACATGGTGGTAGCTGTGAATACCCCTAAAGGCACATTCCTATGCATGTTTAGACAGAAAAAAGTGCTACAATTCCCAGCATTCCCCAGCCAGCATGCATAGGATTGCGCCCTAAACTGACAACAGACACTTGAAGTCTGTCCTATCTTGCAGGGTTGAAAGTTTAGACTCCCGCTTCTCACACATGGGCCTGAAGTTTCTCTCATGGATAAATCAATAAAACATCCTGCTAGAGAACCTGAGAAATGAGGGTACCAAACAAAAGCAAGGCAGGAAGCAGAATACAGGATGGTAAAGAGGGAAACCAACAAAAGCAGGTGGAAGGAGGCAACGTAAAATGTGTAAGCATGTAGGGTGGATATTCCCAATTTTGTCCTCTACTAATCAAGTAAAATGAAATGCATGTACATAGAGTTAATAAAGTCCTTTGCAGAAAAATTATACCCATAAGGGGTAACCCAGAGCTATTATATACATTTACACACACCCTTGTATATTAGTACAAGATACGAAAAATTGAACTGCTCTTGGAACCACTGTTTGAAATTTATGAAAAGTTGGACTCTTTACCTTAACAGAGGTATATAATTAAGTAGACTAGAAGGAAGTTACATCTATCTTCTTCTGCTCTACTTGGGGCACAATCCAATGAGGCTGCCCATAACCCTCCGAACTCATAGGATTATGGGCATCCCTCCTATGCATGGCAGGAGGAGCATGGAGGCAAAAGTCTCCGTGCTCCTCCTGCCATGCAAAACAGACGTCTGAAATTGGCTAAGTGTTCGGCCTTGGAACGGGTGGGAAGGAGTGCGACGTGCTGCCAAGATACTTCATTTGCTGGCGGAGCCTGGCTCCTCCCTGTCCCCAAATCCTGTCTCCGAGGTCGCTCTTGTGACCTCAGAGCTGCAGCTGTAGAAGTAAAATTTGTCCAGACTTCTGTTTAAACAGAAAAGTCAGACCATTCCTCTTGTTCCTTCCAGGAACATGTCCTGACAAGTCAGACCCTTTCCTTGACCTTTCACAGAACAACCCTGAGGGCAAATCACCCATCTGTTGATTTGCCTAAGCCTCCTTCCTGCTTATGCTAAAAGTACAGTGAGCCAGCATCACCTTGGGATTATCACTTTGGGATTATCACCTTGGGAAAGACCACTGATTAGCATGATGGCTGGAAGATGGGCAATACCTGATCTTTTGTTTTTTTGTTTAAATGTCTCCTTTTGAATTGTTTCTGTTTCCTGTACTGACTCAATTGTCACCTGACCTCTACATGATGCTATTTAGTATAAATGGAAGTGTCTCCCTTGCATTCTTGTTGGCATTCCTGACTGTGCTCAGATGCCATCCGTGAATTCACTAATAAACTTTCCTCTCTAAGAACCTCTTAAAAACACAACGCAGTAGATCAATTTTTCCACAACAATCTTGGTGCTGTGACTCGGATCGCTTCAAGGGACTGGACCTGCCTGAAACAGGGAAACACCACTAAACTCCCAGGCGCCAAAACCCAGGTAAGAGACCTTTTGAAATCTCTTTTGGGTTTTTGGTGTGTGTCCTTCTGTTTCTAGCAGACCATCCTTTCCCTCCAACGCGATCTGAACTTTGAGTCCATGAGGTTTTAGAGACAAAAGAAATTTCCTGTAGGATTGTATGCATGTTTGTGAAAGTATGATTGTTAGATTTATGAGCTGTTGACCAGGGCTGGGACTAGGCGAAAGCTGAACCTCGTGCCCCAACAGACAGACCCTTTTCCCTTTTCCCAATTTGCCCAGTACCCATGGTTTTACTGTGTGGAAAAGGCACATCTTCCTAAAATTCTCACGGATGAGTGTGTATAAGTTGCTGACCAGGTCTGGGACTTAAACTGAGTCAAGACGCCCTGAACCTGTTCGTGAGGGGAAACCCAATGATCGGCAGTGTTTCAAAAGCAAGTGGGCTCAGTGGAACCTCGTGACCCAGTGACGTGTGACTGTTCATGAATCTGCTGATCAGGACCAGGACTTAAACCACATACTAAACCAGTATGTAGTGGAACCCTGTGTCCCAGTAGAGCAAGTAAATCCCTTTTCCTGTTTCCAAGACTCATGAGTCCCATTTGAAGTCATAAGACTGACTGAGCCGACAAAAAGGGATTGTGCCGCAGTTGAAAGACTGAGTGAGCCGATCAAGGTGTTGAGCCGCTGTCTGAGACTCAAATGAGGAACATCCCTCAATAAGTTTGCCCTGGATGAGTGTCCTGTATGAGTGTGAGGAATAGGGGGTGCAAGATCAAAGGAGATCCCCCCCAAGGGAATGCTAGCATGTTGTAGGTACACACCTTATGGCCATAGGTAGGTGTGTAAATTTCTCGAGAAATGGAATGTCATGACAAAAGGATGATCCTAGTAAACAGTTCCAACTGGGAGGAAAGTTTGACTTGGACAGGATAGTGCACTTAAGGGGAGCGCTCGAGTCATGAGGAAGTAAGGTACCTCAGACTCAATGGGAAGTGTATTTTAATTGGTATGAAGAAGCTTCAAAACGCATGCATGAATCCAAGCTTAAAAGCTTGAAAGATTCAAATATATATATATTAAAAGATCAACTAAAATTTAAGCAGGCCTGCAGCCAACCACCACCATTGGCTCCTATATCCATTGCTAGCGAAGAAAAAAATTTTTTTTTGGAAGAAAAAGCAAGATCCTGTAGATGATTATCCTTACCTACATGAAAAGACCCCAAAATGAAGATGAAAGTAGAAGGTTTTCGCATGATGATGCTGAAACTACCCCAGTGGCCACTCCTTCACCCTAACCCACCTCTGCCTAGCCAGAAAGAGCAGTTAGAAGCCAAACACAAGAAGGAACTAGATGCCCAGAAAAATTAAGAACCCAGAAGCAACCACCTTGCCTGGCTCTGTTCCTTCTCAAAGACTGTTAGTCACCCCAAATTATGGGTCAGTCACCCTGGCTCCACTAACTAAGAGGTACCTGCAAGAGATAAGACTCTATGGCTGTCCATGACCCATAGACACCAAGAGATTTAAGGAATATAGTAAAATAATTTCCTAACATGTGAGAAGAACCAGTCAAATTCAAGGAAGAATTTGAGACTGTTAAGACTTGTTCTGCCAACAGTAGTCTTAAGAAAAAAAAAGAAAAAAAAGAAAAAGAAATGGCCAGTAACTGATCCAAAGTTTAATGATCCTGTTAAATTGATAGAGATGCAAATAAAATTACTTGATGCACTTCTATGAGAAATCAGAGTCAAAGCAAAGAAGTTAAATGTTCTACAAATTGAAGGCTTCAGCAATGAAATATTCTAGAGATGCCCTTACTACAGTAGTGAAACCTAAAACTGACTAGATCAAGATTAATACCTGTAAATAAAAGAAGTATTTTTGAGATTTTTGAAAATAATAAGAGATGCCAAGAAAGAATGCCCCTCATACTATCAAGAAAGCATTTGTTGCAGGACTGTTACCTAAAGTAGGAGAGCAGCTGAAGACAGTATGTGTAGGATGGCAAACTGCAAACCTGGCAGATTTAACCAATTATGCCAACCACTGCATGGACATCCTAAATAAGAAGGGGGGGGGGAAAGAATGTATAAGTTGATTAGCTTGCAAATCCAACAACTAGATCTAAAGAGAGGCAAAAGAAGAAGAAAAAAGTCAGTGAGTGCATCTGTCCCTTTAAAGTAAAACCCCTGCCTGCTTGCCCAGTTGCCACATTCCTAATAGATTAGAAGCCAAACACAAGATCTAAGAATGCCAAGAAGTACTCAAAGAACCCTGTGTTGTGTTAAAGAAAAACAACAACAATAACAAAAACATTTGTGAGTTTTTGTGCAAAGAGTTCCTGAGCATAAGCAAAGTTTTGGTGCCTTTTGGAGTCTCCACCAGTCCTGTGTTTAGTGAAGAAAGAGAGTGTGCTCCTAACCAAAGCACACACTTCCTCAGATCTGAACTAGAGGCGAGAAGTCCCAAAATGAAAAAAAAAAATGATTTGTTATAGCTGCTAGCAAAATTAAATAAAATATTTTTTAAAATGGCAGCAACACTCATGAGTGTTTGTGGCTACATTCAAGTTTTGCCTTTAAGTTTTAGTGCCCAGTTTTGTTAGAGTGGGCCTTCCTGAATTTTGCCTCTCCCCTCTTTAACACAATCCATGCTTAGTTGGTTTTTTGCCAAAGGCAAACCAACAAGGCATGTTGGTTAATTTGGGCAGTTTAATTTCAGAATTTATGCTTGGCTAGTAGCTTTATGGCAAGCTAACAGAAAACTTTTGTTAAAATAGTATTTGGGTGCAACACAGCACAGTAGCACCAAGATACTAAAAGAATTGCAATTCCTGTTTCACTTTATTGTTAGGCTGGTTTTCAAGAAAAGTGTTCTAGTTTAAATTACACAAGTGCTCCCTTTGTGGCTCATGCTGGCTCAGCTTGTCTGAGCGTGGGGGGGTTGGACTCGATGGCCTTGTAGGCCCCTTCCAACTCTATATGAATCCCATCACAGTTGCCACTGCATTTTAAAATTGCATCTTCTAATTGCTAATAGTTTTGGCATCCCAGTATTTTTAAACCTTTGGTTGCATAAGTGCCTTATTTTTTGGCTTTGTTGTGTTTTAAAAGGTAGCATTTGGTTAGTTTTCTAAAGCTTGGTTTGCCTTGCTAAAGATTTTTATTGTTAACCCCTCCCGACTTCTTGGCAAAAGACAGGCAAGCCTAAGTTCAAAAGGTAAATTTTTCCTGCATTTATTTATAGCAATGTCATACCTGAATTGCAAAATCTTGCTGCTATCCAGAATTTGACCCCAGAAAATGGGGGGGGGGAGAGAGGGACATGGAAATTTAGCAAATTGCTTTCTCTCTAAAGACTCTATGGCATCATTTGGACGGCCGCCTAGTGATGCCCAGAGTTCTTTTCCCTAAATTACTCACATGCTCCATAGACTTGTCGTCGCATGTGAGCAAAGGGGGGATCATTGAATTGTTTAACAAAGATTGGTTTGGATTAAATTTTACATCTGCAGCAACTCAGTCCTGTGCCCAATGTGTGGTATGCCAGGCTCATAACAGTGGTAAGCCTGTAAAAAAATAAAATAAAATGAGCATGCACCCCACACCCTGGGGACCTTTTGTAAATATACAAATTGATTTTATTGAAATGCCCAAGTGTTGTTCCTATCAATATGTTCTTGTAGTTATTTGTATGTATTCTAAATGGGTTGACGCATACCCTTGCGTGAAGGCTGACACCACAACAGTAAGCAAAAAAAAAATGCTAAAATAATTGATCCCCAGATTCAGAATACCTTGCTCCATAAACAGTGACAGGAGATCACATTTTACTGGACAGGTGGTAAGAGAAGTGTGCAGGACATTACAAGTCCAGCAACATTTCCATTGCCTATATCATCCACAATCTCCGGGAGCTATAGAAAGACATACCGGTAATAGAATACTGAAAAGCAAACTGGCTAGAATATGTGCAGAGACAAGACTAAAATGGCTAGATGCACTGCCCATAGCCTTCATGAGTATGAGATCCACAGCAAATCAAGTAACAGGACTTGACCCCTCATGGGATATTAATGAGACACCAATCTAGGCCTAGCCAGACATATACACCTGCTTGATGATACAATTCAAAATTACTGCAAGGCCCTAATGAGATGTGTGAAGACTTTTTATTCACAGATAGAGGTGGCTCAGCCCCAACCCAGCACTGAAGGACACTATCGAACCAGGTGACTGGATTCATATTAAAGTACATCAAAGGAAGTCATCGCTGGATCCGAGATGGAAAGGTCCATACCAGGTACTTTTAAAGACTAACACTGCAGTGAAGTGCCAGGGACTCCAGACGTGGATCCATGCCTCCCAATGCAAGAAGACCTCTCCGCCCCCTGATGAGAATGAGGACATAATAACGCCTCCACCGATTCAGGGTGAATGTGCTAGTTTTAACCTCTCCCCTGAAGCTGAAGAATTTGTGCCAGGACATCAATATTATCTCAGACCTCGGACGGGACGACCATCAAAGACAACACCCAGAGGATCGGACGAGAAGAACTGATGTCATCATTTTAGAAGAACACCACCTCAGCCTGAGCCAGGAGCCTTACTTATCAGCCCTTTAGTACATCAAAGTCAGAACAAGAAGAAACACCTGTAGTTGTGCTCTTGCTAGTGACTGGTGGTTCTTTTGCCTTAATTGATATATATATTAATATTTGAAACAATATGGCTAAATGGAGTATGGGTATATTCTTAGAGCTCATAGTCCTCATCCAATCTGCCTTCCAGGAAAATACTTACATTCAGTTTTTTTTAAGTTTGCACAAAGATTTAATGCTACCAACTGCTAGGGGTATGTAGCCACATGCCAGTACATTCCCAGGGAGGAGTTCCCATGTGGCCAGTGCCCATTACACTAGTAAACTTGACCTTCACCAACAGACCCTAGTACTCTAAAGGGTCCAGTTGTTGCAAGTTGTTCCTACATTGGGGGAATGGTGTTTTACGTGCAACAAAACACAAAATCAGCCCTCCACATTTGTAGGACAAAGTCAATGTAAGCATTATTTCACCCCTCATGGAGATTGGAGAAATAACCATACTGCCAAACCCATATTCTGCACCAATTATGGAAATTACTTCTCCCGAAGTAATCAAACTATGGGCAAATCTCTTAAATGTAGTACCTGGAAGAGTTTTAATGATAAACTGTGGGACTGTACCCTTACAGGGAAAGGGCAGTGTTTTCGCAATGGCACAATGCGAAATAGTACTGCCAAAGATGGGACGAGCCTCTTAAGAGGCTACTATGCTAGGTACATAAACACCATCTCACCCACAGAACCTTGCTCAAGATCCTGGGAAACACTAGCAGGTCATTATTGGATATGTGGTGATAGAGCCCATAAAATCCTACCCCAATATTGGGAAGGAACCTGTTTTATAGCCTATCTGACCCCTGCTATGAGCCTCAGTACTACCCTTCCCAAAGGACGCCTGCGAAACAGACGAGATCTAGAGTCAGCTAGAAAAGAAGTAGAAATTACAAGCCCTTTTACCTATGGAGAAGCCATAGGCTGGTCTTTCTTCCCACCAGGAGGAGTGGTTCGGGTAGGAGGTGCAGTAATAAGGCTCCAAGCAGTGGTAGAAATTTTAGCAAATGAAACAGCTGAGGCTATTGAAGAACTTGCCATAGAACAAAAAGCTATTCGTCAAATGACCTTGCAAAACCGCATGGCATTAGACATGGTGTTTGCCTCAAAAGGTGGAGTATGTGCCTTGATTGGTCAAGAGTGTTGTGTGTTCGTTCCTGATAATTACAATATCTCTTTTAATCATGCAGAAAAAATACGTGAAATTGCTTTTGTTGCCCCTGACAAAAGCCTAGAAATGTGGTCTTGGCTAACAGGCTGGATACCAGACCTAGGAAGTTGGGGTAGAGCAATTGTTCATGGATTAATAACCCTATTGCTTGTATTTGTTGGGTTTTATATATTATTATTGTTAAGCAAGTGTTGTTTTACTACATGCAGCAAAAGCAAAAGCTCTGTATTGACTCAAAAAGAAAAAATAATGATGCTTGAAAGGATTGATCAAGGGAGAGAAAAGGAAAAGGAAGCATTAGATGCTGAATGGAACCGCTTACAGAATATTTGCATAGAATAAGTTACAAATGTTAGTTGTGCTATAAAAGCACAAAACGGGGGAATGTAGAAGTAAAATTTGTCCAGACTTCTGTTTAAACAGAAAAGTCAGACCATTCCTCTTGTTCCTTCCAGGAACATGTCCTGACAAGTCAGACCCTTTCCTTGACCTTTCACAGAACAACCCTGAGGGCAAATCACCCATCTGTTGATTTGCCTAAGCCTCCTTCCTGCTTATGCTAAAAGTACAGTGAGCCAGCATCACCTTGGGATTATCACTTTGGGATTATCACCTTGGGAAAGACCACTGATTAGCATGATGGCTGGAAGATGGGCAATACCTGATCTTTTGTTTTTTTGTTTAAATGTCTCCTTTTGAATTGTTTCTGTTTCCTGTACTGACTCAATTGTCACCTGACCTCTACATGATGCTATTTAGTATAAATGGAAGTGTCTCCCTTGCATTCTTGTTGGCATTCCTGACTGTGCTCAGATGCCATCCGTGAATTCACTAATAAACTTTCCTCTCTAAGAACCTCTTAAAAACACAACGCAGTAGATCAATTTTTCCACAACACAGCCGGAGTGGTTCTTTCTGCTCTGAGGTTGGAGCTGGGATTCTGAAAAATCCTATGGCCATCTAGAATCTGTCTAGCAACCATAGGATTACACTGCCCATCATTATGGAAAGAAGTCCCACTAATGGAGACATGTCCATGTGCTTATAACTATTGCAGTGATGGATGTATAGTTGAGTATTATATCCAAATTCCAGCTACTCAGCAGGTAGCAAGACTTACTTGCTCCTCTCAATATGGACCCTCAATTGACTAAATGTTTGCAGAAAGATTCACACATCTGTACAGGGTATTGATGAATCCTTGTTAAGGCAGATCAATAGATTGCCTGCAGCCACCTCAAGCCATCAATAGACCTTTGAACCCGGGACAGAGGAATTCAGAAGCAGATAAAGAGAATCACTGGTTTGTTTAGCCCGGCAATTAATTCTGCTTGAGTAGCATGTACTACCCAACAATCAGCCAGTTATGAGTGTCTAATATTTGGTGTTAGGAAGTTAAGACAGGATTGGGATTCTGTTGGTGTAATGGCCACCTTGCAGCCTGAGTCTCCCAGTCTAAGCTGACAGAGATAGTCTTGAGCATGGTGTTGAGAACCCTAAGGTTGGTAGTCTTGACTTTAATATTCATGCTGGAGCTGTCTTGTCAGGAGCAGCTCAGGATTTCATGGCTGTCATGTCAACCATGGGCCTGTCTCAGATAATATCTGACCCACCACATGGGGCAAGGCATACTTTGGATCTGATTTTCTGTATTGGATTCGGGGAAAGTGAATGGTGGGTGGGGGAGCCAGTATCAACTCTGTTGGCATACCTGATCAGCTTTTACCTTCAGGCTGCCTATAATCTTCACGGGGATGGTGGACCAAGATTGACAGTCCACTCCTAGAGGATGATGGTTTTCTGAGGTTTCCGGCGGATTGTCCTGCAGGTTTAGCCAGTGGTCCTGCAGAGGCCTTGTCTCCACCTGGAATGAAGGGATGACCTGGGGCATCAATGAAAAGATCACTCCCTTTACCCAGTTGAAGAGCCATATTAGCTACTTGGTATTCTGAGGAGCTGAGAGCAACAAAATGACAGTGTTGATTATTAGAGTGCAAATGGTGCAAGACTCATAATGAATACAATCAGAGATAAGTAAGAACGCATCCGTGATCTTCTGTGCTGATGACAGAGAACAAATTTTACTTCTCTTCCACCATTCCATCTGCTCGATATTGTCCAATGGAGCTTTTTCAAGTGGTTAAAGGCCTCCTTGGTATGGGCTCTTGGATACCAAAACTATATATGCATTTTATCATAACAGCATGGAGATATTTTTTAAAATACGGCAAGCGATATTATATATATATATATATATATATATAGAGAGAGAGAGAGAGAGAGAGTTGTGTGCCTTACACCATTTTTGGTTATTGTTCATCCTAACTGTTGCCCTCCTTCTTGTTCCACCCTGGGATGCAACAGCTTGAGCCCTTGAAGGCCTGCTGTGACCAATTAGCAGGGCATTTTGCTGATAAAGTCGCTCGTATCCATGCTGACCTGGATGTCATTGTTGTGACAGAGTCGGAGATGGACAGAATTATGGCACCCTCGAGTTGTGTCACTGTGGATACATTTCATCTTATACAACCTGAGAACCTGAACAAACAGCTTGGTTTGAGACCTAACACCTCCTCTCTGGGCCCTTGCCTATCCTAGCTTATTAAATCTTGCAGGTAGAGTCGGTGAGGGTTGTGAGAGGGAAAAGCTCAGGTAGTGCTTGACTGTGTTGACCTCTCTGGGATGTGGGGATGCTTCCTGCCAATGCTCTGGATTGGCCAATTCAAAGGTATCCTTGTGGGTTACCATTTCACTAGACCACAGATGAGCAACTACCACCAAAACAGCCACTGCCACAATTGCTGCTGAATTTGCTGCAGCAGTGTAAAAAACTGATTTTGCAGGGAAATAAGGCAAATAAGGCAGGGAGCACGTGCCTTTTTTTGCAAGCAAAATCATGCTTCCAGGAGGCTTCTGGGATTGCAATTCTACTTGCAAACAAGGTACATGTTCCCCACACTTTGTTTTCTTGCAAAAGTATGGCAGCAAATTCGGCAGCAGAGGCAGGACAAAAACAGCTATATAGGGCCGCATGCAGCTTGTGTGTTGCCCAACCCTGCATTAGATAGACAGACCCACCTATCTACCTTCTTTGTGTGCATACATCCTGTAATCAAGGATGAATGCATATGCATATTCTACCATCTTTGTTTCACTTTTCTTTTTTTCCTTTTCCCCCTAACCATGGTTTTATAATATACACTTACACTGGAATTTTAGATTCAGCAATTTATATACCTTTTACTGAGGTAAAAGGCATGTGTATTTGTTGTGACCATAAAGGCCCAAGGTACAAGGTTCATGTCTGCAATAAGGCTAGGGATTTTTCCTATTACTGATACTCTTAATATTTAACTAAGTAATGAGGCGACCAGAGAACAGACTGCATTGGCACGGGGCACATTGAAAGAAAAAGGCAATAAATAGAAAATTGAACAAGGTTGAGATGCTCAAATCTACACGTTTCTCTCATTCTCTTTTAATAGCATGCTTTAAATGTGGAATTAAAGCAATCCTTTAACTTTCACACACACAATCCTCAACCTCGCCGAAATTGTCCCCAATGCAACTTCAGTTCATTCACAAAATTGATAAGAACTGCAGGCCAAGATGTGGTTAATGCATTAGTCTAAGCAAGCACACAGATTCCAGTGATCTGGTTTGTTGGCTCATAATATTATTCGTGGTTGAAGATAAGTCCTCTCTCTTGGGCATGGGCTTTATATCATATATGATTTTAAAAAATGGTGAGGTTGTAGACATTTGTACTCTAAAGGTGCAATCCTAGGCATGTTTAGACAGAAAAAAGTCCTATAATTCCCAGCATTCCCCAGGCAGCCATGCTGGCTGGGGAATGCTGGGTTGTAGATTTTTTTCTGTCTAAACATGCATGGAATTGTGCTCTAAATGACTTATGTTCTTCAGATTTATCTTCTCATTGTCACTTTCACATAGCTACTTTGGGTAAATAAATCTGAAAATGCAGTACAGTTTATAGGAAAGCTGGGTCACAGCAGGTCTAAATCAAAGAGACCTTTGCATAAACTGCCCCAATCCTGATTTTAAAAAATTGATTTATTCATTTTATATTCTTTCATATTACAAATATATATTTAAAAAACCATACAACTTGGAACAGTCCCCCCCTCGCCACCCTGAATTTGATTAGTGTAAATGTGGAGAAAGCTAACCTAAGCCCCCTGCCTGACACACACACACTCACCAAGGAGGGGGGAAGGAGACCCAGGGGGGGAGACAGCCAGTCTCCACAGATGACAAAAGGGACAAACAACATCTGCATAGAATCACCCCAGGGGGGAAGGCAGGAAGCATCCCCAGGTTTGTCAATGCTCTCGCATATCAGCCCCATCTACATAAGACTTGAATACCTCTCCAGAGCAGACACTTCGGCACCCCTAAGAAATGGCCACTCAACACCATAGGATGGGACCATTAAGCAAGTGGCTTCAAAGGGACCCCATCCCATGGGGGGAGGGCGTCATTAAGCAAGTGGCTTCAAAGGGACCCCATCCCATGGGGGGAGGGCGTCACAAAGTAGCAAGCAAGAAGTCTCAAGGACACCATGATTTCAGGGCCTTTTGGGTCAGGTGACCCAAAAGGCCCTGACCCAAAAGGCCGCCCCTCAGGGAGGGTGTCAACCCACCTGATCACGGAGGAAGGGGCTACCTGAAACACCAAGGTATAAAACACCCTGCGCAAGGGAACTGGGTTGTTGGACCTGATCAGCAATCTTGCCCCATGCCTGGGGTAAGGGAACGAAGGATCGGCAACCCCGGGTAGCCGCACCCGGCACGCTCCAGCTAGCCGCTTGGGTTGCCCGGACCCCCGGGAAACCAAGCTGAAATCACTCACAAGCCGCTTGGGTAGACCGGGCCTCCGCCGGGAACCCAGCTAGCCGCTTGGGTTGACCGGACCCCCGGGAAACCAAGCTGAAATCACTCACAAGTCGCTTGGGTAGACCGGGCCTCCGCCGGGAACCCAGCTAGCCGCTTGGGACCTTGGGTAGACCGGGCCTCCGCCGGGAACCCAGCTAGCAGCGTGCGGTTGACTGGGCCTCTGCTGGGACCCGAGCTGCTCTAACTTGCTGAGAGCCCTGAAATCACGGTGTCCTTGAGACTTCTTGCTTGCTACTTTGTACCGCACTGATAAGCTGTATTGCTGGCGTGTGTCTGGGTTTGTGAAGGTAATGTTGTAAATAAACTTGTTTTCTAAAAGATACTTCTGTGGCTATAAGTTATCCCTTTGTTCTGGGCTAAGGGTGATAGTCGCTGGGGATCTCGGAGAAGGCCGCCCCAGGACTCGCTACCCCCTTAGCATTGAACCCACGCAGAAGACCAGGTTGTCGGTCTTCCACTGTAAATGAACAATTAATCTGTTCATGGTGACTTTGAATATGCACTGCACAATCTTCTTAAACAGGGAAGCATACTAAAAATGGAGGTGTATTTTTACCATGAGCAAGCATAGCAACTAGCATTGTGCCCTGTTTTTTGTGGAAGTTTTGATTTAGTGGAGAGGGGAGAATGTTTGCAAAAATTCTTCTACTTTTCACTCTTATACTGATTTCCCCCCACATCTGTTTGCAGCCATTGTTTCTTTAAAAAAACCCAAACATTTACTGCATGATCCCAGCCTATCAGGGGTCACACACTGAGCATGATAATATCACAGTGAACAGAACCAACTAGGTTTAGATACGTAACATAGCTGAAGGCAAACAAAGCCTTCTAATTACCTTCAACACGTGCCCATTGCTCAGGCACCTTGGTCAACACTCCCTACCTTGCCCATGTTGCACAGGAAGCTTAATTGCCTTTTAGTGTTGCATGACACTATTTCCCTTCTCCCAATCCAGCTCTACTTGTGTGCAGAGGACTAGTTACAGGTCTAGATGGAGCAGAATAGGGCTGAGTATGCCCAACTGAATGCACATCCCATAGAAAGTAATGCTCAGATGAAGGATATGCACATTTGGATGAGCATCTGAACACAAATGGCATCCATCTGCACTGCATTACATTCAGTGGGGTGCACATTTCAATAGATTGTGCATCCACATTCTGCCCCAATTAGTCCCCTAAACACAACTGGATTCGGGTGAGTAAGCATCAGTTTGGGTGCCTCATCAACTCTTCCCTGCAAATTTGTTAACTTGTGAATAGTTCTTCAGATTCAATTACTTGGGAGCTCACTAGGTGGCACTAGGGTCACAACTACTTACAACAGTTCCTAATGGGGATAAAATACAGGTCACTTACCGGTAATTGCTGAAGTTGCAGTATTAAGATTATTATTTATATTTTGCCGCAGGTTCTCAGAAATCAGTGTATCAATTTTTACTAGGCATTTTACCAAACATTTTAAAAAGCAGCATCTAATCTAACTGCATCTGACAGAACCCACCCACCCCTAATTCTAGAGGTGTGTCATGCTCAAAAGATCATCTAATTCAGCCAGATCTTGACTAAGGGGACCCTCAGAGGGGCAGAGAGGGGCTGCTCAGGGCCACATGGCCTGTATGAGAAGGTCAAGGCTCTCACACGTTGGGGGTGGTGGTGAAGTCTGTGCTAATGTTAAGTGCCTTCAGCCCAAAACAAGAGTTAAAAATGTTGGGGAAGCGCTAGATTATATTGCACCAAAAATTTTATTTCTAATAACAGAATCAAGCCTAGATGTGCAAACTGTGTTTCAGATCAAACACTCTACCTGGCTGCTTTAGCTGCTTTTGGGAGGTGGCAGCAGAGCAGACTAAGAGATAAGTCAAGTTATTAGCATGAGGGAAAGTAATGAGAAGCACACTAAATATGCTCCAGTATTATACTTAGCATATCCTGTCTAAGGATATGGCCAGGCTATCATTCAAAACAATAAATAGTATACCATGGTCCTTTTTTCCTGCTTTCCACTGTAATGCTGGACCATATCTTGCAAAATATAACTATTTATTTTATTTGGCCTTATCTGTTCTGTAATAGCTAATACAGTTATTACTGCAGTTGGCTAACCCCTATAACTTGAGAGCAGTATAATGTCTGGAGGACGGGGCATGATTAGAACATTGAAAGATGATGATGATGATGATGATGATGATGATGATGATGATGATGATGATGATAGTCACAGAAGTGTGTTCTGTTCCACTTCAGACACTAATGTATATGTGGAGAAACAAAAGGAACATATTTCATATCCCAACAACAGTACCAGTTCAACTTACAAAGATGATGCAAGACCCAAATTAGAATTAGAGACAAGAGGAATGGCCTAAGCCAGTTATATTTTTATTATTGCATAGTTTTCTTTTGCTACACTCTCTCGGAAATGCTGTTGGGGTGGGATGTTGGAGGATATGGAAAAGGAGTCGGTCCTATACTGGTTAGGACGAAGCAGAGTTTTCCCCCTTATGCACAGCCTGGTTATTGAAACTGGTTATTACCACGTGGGTTGCTAAACCCTGGTAAAAGGCTCTTTAAAGGAACAGATTGTCCATACAAGGTTTAAAACTAATAAAGACATTTATTAGTTTTACTTACAGTCTGTTTATTCATATATGCAGGGTGCATATAGGCAGAATTTAGAGTATTTGGTGTTAAGAGTCTGCTTCACTGGAGATCACTGGCTGGAAGCCAGCTGAGACCTTGTGTCCATCATGTTGGAGGGAGAGAGAGAGAGAGAGAGAGAGAGAGAGAGAGAGAGAGAGAGAGACTGGCCACAGAGAGGCCGGAAGTAGGGAGGAGGGGTTACAAAACATGTACTCTGGGGATTGTTCAATTAACCCTTTCCTCCCACTCTAACTAGTGGTTATATTACCTTGTTGATTTAACCAGGCAATATTATAATTTCCATCAGGAAATGCTGGGCCATAGCCAATTTTCTGTATAATGGAATTCACATACATTTCAACTGGGCACCTAGTGATTCATGCATTTGTTCAATTGAAATAGATGGGACTTATCTCTGCATAACTGATGGCAGAACTCCACACGCTGTCAGCTCCATCCAGACTGGATTCTAAGAACAGCAGGCATGGGCAAGTAAAGTGTACTACAAGCAGAAAGGGAGGACCATGGTGCATTATGTATTGAAATGAAAGCTGTATGCTGTTTTAGTTCATTTTATTGATAGTTCTATTGTGAATGAGCCTAAAACGCTTGCAAGTTTTACTGTTCACTGCCAAGAAAGGAAGGTAGCATTTCCCAGAGTTTCCAGTATAAGAAGTGGGGTGGAAACATGAAATCCAGAATGACCCACTAGGAAACATTCTTCATACTGCACCATGGCAGAATTACAGTGTTTGAAATTGGAGACCAGGACCTTGCCAGGATCTGTGGAAACAGCCTATCATGCCAGCCATACCATGCCATTTATCTTGGCATATTACACCAGCTCAAGGCAATACATTAACCTACTTACAGACTATTTAGGTTTGACATGTTCAACAACAAAAACAGAACATGACATATAGCGCAGAAACTAAACAGTTCTCCTTTCCTATGTTCTCCCCCTCCTGTCCCACCCAGATTCTGGAATCACAAGGTTTGGTTTCAGGCAGAATTTGATGCAGTTCAGAGATTGCGGAAGGAATAATTTTTTGTGGCTGATTCTTCATTCTGACTTTATTAGTTCCTATTGACCTGTACCCCTCCCTCCCCGAACCAGATTGAAACTCAATTACTACAGCTAAGCTATGAGGACAGACTAGAGAAAGAGTGGGGCTATAATCTAAAAAAGGCCATCTCATAGGGGCCCATACATAGTCTCATTAGCCTGTAAACAGAGTGCAAGGAAGAGATCTTGTTATGAGCAGGAAAATCAGACACATATGTCTTGCTTGTGTTACTGAGAGTCATATTCATCGGAAATATACGCAGCAGCAATTTAAAATTGTGGTTGTTGGCAAATTAAAAGGCTTGTGGAAACAAGCAACATTTTTGGACAATGGACCTAAATCCATTTGGCTCAACACATATAAGCCACTTATATGTAGATACAATCAACAACATGAAGAGGATCAGAATTGTGCCCTCTGGCCTCAGCCCTAATCTCCATGCATTGATCATTCCTATATACACAGTCTAGATCCATACAACTTGTACACATATAGGCTCTGTGCACGAAGGAACACATGTAAGTCACGGTGGGTTTTGCCTCAACATTCCCAACCTCCTGTCCATACATTGACTGGGTTCTCATGACACAACAACCCATCGTGGATTGTTATCCACGATGGGTTGTCATGTCATGCAAACTTGGACTGTTTCCTGCAGGGTGGTTTTTTGGGGGGCAACAAGCCACCCTGACAATGCATGGCTTGTTCTAGGGGCTGTTCGACCCACAATGGGTTGGTGTGTTGTCTGAACCTGGCAGAACAATTTCCTCATGGGTTGTGGAAAAGGGCTACTGAGCCGCGCAGCAAGAGCAGCAAAAAATCCTACCGCTCCTGTTCATGCGGGTGAACTGGCTTCCCAAAGTCTGCCTAGCAACAGATCGCGATGTGTCTGCCCGCACCCTCCCTTCTTCCTTAGCAGTCTCCTCACTCACCTCCTGTAGTCTTCTCTCCACCTCATTTGTTTGCTTGTTAGCAAAGTAGCTTTGTCTTGCCCCTGCGAGTGAGGTGTGTGTGATCTGCAGGGCAACATTGAAGGAGCTTGTTATTCTACCACCTTCAGCTATGACTTCAAGTTGCCCTTCCCCCACCCCAAGGATTTACCCTTGCAAAAAGCAGTTTTCTAATTAAACAACATTACTAGTGCACTCATGTGAGAATTGATATTGTAGAAAGCCTTAACATTGTACCATGTGCAGGTGCTTCTGTTTGAGAAATGAATTGCTTCCAATATAACCCACCCCTTTTGGGGTTACTTCTTCCTACCATGGGTAGCTGATTCCCATTTGCCACTGCAGACATAATCTATCCTCCCTGCTTACTGCCCTTCCTCTGTGAGGGACTTTACTTCCATCCAGAAGAAGTTGCTGCAGGCACTTTAGATATTTGGTTCCTACGGCCACTTGTGCCATGGATTCCACTGAGGAGGCAGCCGGGGAGCCCTCTCCCCCACTCTTCCCAGAAGACCCCGCCACACAACCATCGCAGGATACAACACTGCAAGCAACTGAGGCTCCTGCTGAGTTGGAGGGCGAAAAACCTCATGTGAGAGTTTGGGTAGAGTTCTGGAGTGAGGCTTAATTGGGCACTTTAATTGAACTCTGCATAAGCCCAGAGGCACAGGAGTACCTCCAGAGCACCAGGCATTATAATCTCTTCCCTGGGTTTTCCGAGCAGATGCAGCTACGGGGCTACTTTCGCAAGCCCGTGGAGTGCAAGGAGACGCTGCATGGGCTGAAGAAAAAGTTTAAGGAAACCACGACTCACAACAAGTGCCCAGAGGTTGAGCTGCACACCATGCCTTTCTATGATAAGCTCGCTACAATCTTGCTAGATCGGAGGGATATGACTTACAGTTACACGGCTGGCAGCGGGATTCCCTTGAGCCACCCACCGAGAGTGATGAACCGGCCCATGAAGGGGTTCCAGTCTCCCACTTGTGTCTGTCCTCCCTGACTCCAGGGCTGTCAAGACACACAGAGCTCTATACTGCATGGGTGCAGATGTCCAGTATGCCCAAGCCGCACGGGGAGCCATCTGCTGTTATTTCAAGACCACCAGCAGTGTGTCCAGGGAGTCCATCCCTGCTTCCCCAGCAACCAGTCCGCCAACCTTCCAGTAGTTCACCAACAACGTACTCTTCCAGTACAAGCAGCCCTACATATTTCCTTTCTGCTGCATGCAAGGAAAAGTGGTTGCCCCCACGCCAAACTCAGGACTTGGACTCAGCCATTCAGGAATTGGTCTGGTCAACTTGCCCAAGGGCAATGGAGACAGAACTGGAGCTCCATGAAGAAGGTAGGGAGCTCTGCTCTCAAGACATCAGGGCTATGCAACCAGCACCGCCCAGGCACCTGTCTCGGGAGGAGGAGTAGCAGTGAGTGCAACACAGTATTGTTGATCTAGACTTGCTTCTGATGCAGTCACTTGCTAGCACCTAGTGAACCATTGGAGCACCTGGAAAGCGAGCTTGAGGGGACTCTTCTTCCCAAGCTCTCTCAGGTGAGGGCAGGAGCATGGTTGCTGCTACTCCCCTGATGTTGAGAGGTTGAAGGTGCAGCTGCACCTGAGGAAGTGCAGCCTGAGCAGCTGGCACAGCAACAGAGAGGTCCATGAGAAGAACCACCGGGGGGGAAGAACTGCCACTAAGCAACGCTCAATGGGCGACGTGTCTACATAACAAGCATAAAGCCGACCATGGCAAATGACTTGGTCAGTGCCGTTGAAGGCTCAGGGGCATGATGCACATATACCCTATTCAGGGAATTGAATGAGCATGAAAATAGAAGAAAGGCCAGCGAGTGTCTGCTGTCTATCTGGTCAACTCGGACCATAGCTAACAGCATCTATGTGTCTGGAGAGTCGGTGCATGCAGGCATGACAGCATCTGACTGTGTGTTTGAGTGGGCAATGAGGGATTGGACTGCCGCCATTGATAGGCAGATGGATGTGCACCGAGGGATGACAGCAGCCTTGCAAGCTCCCTATGTGCTGTACCCATACATGCCACTGCAGCAGTCCCTTCCCCCTCCTTAACCCTCCTGGTCCTCCTCGTCCTTTACAGAAACATGCTTGTCACTCTGCAGTATTCCTGCTGGCCCCTGTAGCAGATCCACTGGTTGCCCTGCACCCTGGCATACAGCCCGCAGAGCAACCAGTGCAAGAGGTAGAGGAGGCAGATCCAGCAACTTGGTGACGTCTACGGACCGTTTGATGGCAACCACCTTCATGTTGCGGTGGATGGAAGAGGAAGAGCCAGTGTGGCGTAGTGGTGAGAGTGTTGGACTGGGACTCAGGAGATCCGGGTTCGAGTCCCTGCTCAGCTATGAAACTCACTGGGTGACTTTGGGCCAGTCACTGACTCTCTGCCTAACCTACCTCACAGAGTTGTTGTGAGGATAAAATGGAGAGGAGGAGGATTATGTAAGCTGCCTTGGGTTCCTTTCAGGAAAAAAGGCGGGGTATAAATATAATAATAAATAAATAAATAAATAAATAAAGATAAGCCTGGAAAAGGTGCTCATTAACTCCCTTACTCCCACCACATCTTTTTTCTCCTTGCGCTTAATGCTTCCCTTCTTTCCTTTTGCTTTCTAACTTAACAAAAAGTTACACAGAATTGCTCTGCCAGGTGGACTTGCAAGGACACTTGCAGACAGCGGAATGAAACACTGTTGCAGTATAGGGATGCCAGCGATGCGTGGGCCACCTAAGGGGGGTGTTTGGCATGGTTCACTTTCATTTCTGGAAAGATGGACCCTGGGAGTAGCATGTGAAGTGTGGTTGCTCGCTTACAGCTTTGGGTCGCCTGCCATCGCAGATGCATACAGTGCCTTAAGAGAAAAGGTGCATGGCACCTGTGGTGCTTCTGTGGTGATGCTTGATGGGATACTGTGCCATGTGTGTGTGAGACTCAGGTCACACTCACATGCTCATAAACTTTTGTTTCCTTTTCTTCATACCCTCTGCCTCGTGCTTCCACTGCTCGCCCACACCCTACTAAACCTCACACTTAGCACTAGGGCAGTTTGCAGTTTTGACTTTGAGAGGTGGTACTGACTGCTTTGCAGGTGCCTGTGCTTGACCGAATGGAAAGCCTGGTCTATGACCCAAGACCTTCTTTGAGCAACCCATAGGGTCCTCAGCTGGAGAGCGTGATTTTCCATCTGCAGTGTTTTCCCCCTGCCTCCCGTGTTTCCCCCTTCGCCCTCCCCTTCCCCCGCTACCTAACTTTCTATATTAATGGCACATGCTTCCCTATGCCAAAGCCTGCCCTCAAAGATGCCACTCACTACAAAGGGTTGTTTTCCCATGCCTCTGCCCCCTGGTTCCACCCCATGCCTCCACCCCACTCTGCCTGTTATGTTCCTCTCTTCTTGGCAGCTGAATCAGTGCGAGATGAGGCTCCTGTGCTTAGAAGACAGTTATGGCATAATCACCCCTTAGTCGTGCTGTGATACACAGCTCTAAAGCAATCACAGATGAGTGCAAGGAGCAGGACAAAGTCCTCGAGTGCTGACGCATGACACCTGCACTGGGTCACCTACCTAATTGGTCTTCTGTACCAGCAAGTGGCAGGAGGAGGCGAGGGACAGAGCAGGGCTTGCTAAGGAGTATTTCTCAGCTTGGTTCAGGGCGGTTTTGCGCTCTGCAGGAGATGCTAATGCCTGCCTTCATTAAAGGGGACCTTGGTTGCTGCCACCTTGGTCACTGCCACTGTGTTGGAGGTGCTCACCACAGACAAATGTGTTGCCTGCTGGTGGACACTCCTGTGCACCTGAGGCCATGTAGGTCTCAATTCTGGATATGGATGCTTGGGTGATGCCAGATTTCATAGCGCACTCTGCATGTCCTGGGTCACTTTTGAAATAATTGCAGCAGAAATTGGCCCTACAATCTGTCATTCAGAACCAGTAATATGGAAATCCATATCTTGAAGAAGGGGGGGGGGGAGGCTGGGACTGACCCTGTACAAACTTGCTCTCAACATTGGGTATCTTCCCCTCAGCAATACCTTCAGAGTGGGGAAGTCTATTGTGTGCAAAATCTTCTGAGAGATGGTAAGCATTCTGAACGAGCTCTACCTTGATGAAGTCATCAAGGTGGGGTATGAGAGAAAGAACATATAGGGTTTTCACGTGTGCATTGTAGCTCCTCCAGGGATGGGTGAGGAGTTCTACAACCGCAAATACCTTCACAGCATGGTCCTCCATGCACTTGTGGATTCTAAAGGGCAATTTATGGCTGTTTACGCAGGGGTTTCAGGGAGAAGCCATGACATGGCTCCTTTGGCAGACAAGCTAGTCACTGGCCAGTTCTTCACCAGCCCCCCACCCCACTACGGTCAATGGGTTCCCCATGTGGCCCCTCATGCTCAGAGACCAGGTGTTCACCCTGCAACCGTGGCTTATCGCACTGTACTGGGCTCCAAGGATGGCAAAATGGAAGAACTTCAACTGCTACCCCATCCGTGCAAGACTGCCCATGGAGTGTGCCTTTGGGCACTTAAAAGCATGGTGGCGCTCCCTCTACACACTTCTGGATATGGAGGAAGACCTCATTGCAAATGTGATTGTCACTTGCTGCATCCTGCACAACATCTACGAGTCAAGGGGTGATGTGCTCCTTTAGGACAACTGAACAGGCAGGGATAGTGCAGGCAGGAGAGCATGCACGCACCACCCTAGTGCCACCCATTGTGGCTGCCTGCACAGGCAGGAAGGACCCCCTCAGAGCCAGGCATTCCGGCCTGGCGGACTTTCTGAGGAGCTGTGCCAGCCACTTTCTCTGGCTGATGCAGCTCTCCAGAGAGCCCGCCCACCCTCAGAGGATCCTCAGAGCAAACCAGAGCATGGGTGGCTGAGAGCAGCTGCCTGCCCTTTGTTTTGCTCTGAGGATCTCTTCAGAGTGAGCCAGACAGACAGCTGCTCTGGAGAGCCTGCCTGCCCCCCATCTAGCTCTGAGGGGGTCCTCAGAGAGAAACAGAAGGCAGATGGCTGCTCCAGAGAGCCCCACTGGCTGCCCTCTCACTATGGCATTTGCAGCAGCAGGAGAGTGGGACAGGCAGGGCTCTCTGGAGCACCCACTGTAGTGCCACCTTGCTGGAGGGAGCTGGCGGCAGGAGGCCCTCCTGGAGGAGGAGGAGTGGGCACCTTCTCCTGCTATGCCACCTGAGGCCTGTGTGCCAGCCCACTCATGGGAGGGCCGGCACACAGGTCACCTGGTCACCGTCTTCCACACTATGGTGAGATGTACTGTATTTCTATTTAAATTATAATAATTCTTTCTAAATTTGCATCTATACATATAAATTAACATAGGCACATTTTATGCAAATCTGTCCTTTGGGGGGGGGGATTCATAAGCGTCCACCCTAGTGATTCCTTCTATTCATTCCCAGTTCATTGTTCTCATGCTATAGTTGTCAGGCACAGATATTTTTCAACATAGGAAAAGACCTGGATGTTCTGGTCTGCTTTTACATGAATGGATGGATGCCCATTATTTATAGTTGTTAGCGTTGTAGCTATTTTAAATGCTTTATGCTGCTGTTTTAGTTACTTGCATTTTATAGTGTGAGCAGTATCCTGTTTGGCACTAGCACCAACATAAGCTACCTTTAGCGCAACGCAAAATAGTATTTGCTAACATGAGTGTTTTCCTTGGAAAATCTGTCATGCCAGCAAACACTATTGGCATAATTTATGTTAGCACTAGTGCCATGTAGGATACTTCCCTGTTTTAAAAATTTACCCTGTAAACTGGGTTGAAAAGGCTTTGTCTCAAAAGGTAGTATAAATGTATTTTAATAGCATCATTAGCATCATCATCATCATCATCATCATCATCATCGGTTGTCAGCTGATCTCCTTTGAAGAGAGCAGAGTCAGATTCCAATTTCTTTCTAGTTTCCATGGTTTGCTTTGCTTTGCTTTGCTCTGTTTCTCTTCAAAAATATCACTGACTGAAGCCTCGCCCTCCTATTAAACCTAACCCCAGCCTTCTTCCTTCCCCTTCTAGATGGACATGAAATAAATTATCCTTATAGGTTTGCTATCAAGATCTGGGGTGTCCGTTTGACCTATGATTTAATGACCTTGGATGTCCCTTGAACAGCTAAAGTTTAGCTGGTAAACACTCCCTCTGAAATCTTGCTAATGGAATGTTGATCTGCAAGAGAGTCTAGAGGATCTTGCTGAATCACTTGTATCAGTATTTATATCCCCAACAGCTGCCTCACAGCTTAAATTCCCATATTTTGCCTGAGTGCTCTGTCCCACAGCCTCAGCTTGCCAAAGCTCAGATTTGGCAGTCTGCAATAGGTGCATATATAGTATGTAAATTTCAGGGGGACACTTATTGGGAAGAAATAAAACCAGATGAATAATAGCAGCTCTCAGAGTTTTCCATACTTTGACCTGATACACTGGTTAAAATGCAGGAATGTTGAAAGAATTACCTAGGTGGACAAGGAAGATCTCCTTGCTCCCAAATTCACTATAAAAATTAGACTACTGGTGCAATCTGATGCATGTTTCGACCAAAAATAAAATAAAATAAAAGTCCTACAACTCCCAGCATTTCTGGGGACTTTTTTCTATCCAAACATGCATAGGATTGTACCCTAAATATCATGGAACAAGAGATTTACCATGGTTTGGCATATCCACCACATCCTGAACCACTTACTACTGGCTTTCCATTTCTATTTGTACTATACATCCATAGGGCTGTTGTAGTCATCCCTTGAAGAAACCATATCCCTAAATTTTCTGACTTTGTCCTTAATTGTGGAGTCCAGGGGAAGGGGTTTAAAGGGGCCATGCTTTGCCTAACTGCCACTGCTTGTACTTCCACTCTGAACACTCCTGTTGCCAATGCCCAGGACTCATCTTCAGTTGATGAGGTGCTGTCATTCATTTTAGACTCACAAGGAGCACTAGTACTTACCTCATATATTAAATATATATAGAAATCTGCAGTTGTGTTGGTCAAAGATCATGAGGCAGAATATAGGTATCCTTTTTCTGCGCCCTAATGAGACCTTTATGCCTGCATCGGAAGATTTTGGCACCTTTATTTATTTATTTATTACATTTATATCCCACCTTTTTTCCTCTTGCAAGGAACCCAAGGTAGCTTAAATGATCCTCCTCCTCTCCATTTCATCCTCACAACAACCCTGTGAGGTAGGTTAGGCTGAGTGCCAGCCTGAAGTCACCCAGTGAGCTTCATGGCCGAGTGGGGACTAGAACCCAGATCTCCAGAGTCCCACTCCAGCACTGTAACCACCACTATACCACAGTGGCTCTCATTGCAGTAGGACAGAACCTAACTGTTCAAAAAGGAACAACAGGTGGCGTCGAGAGCACATAACGCAGGTCACATGCTGAAGCTAAGCAAGTATGAGCCAGGTCAGTGCTTGGATGGGTGACTGCCTGGGCTGTTCTCCTGCATTGAGCAGGGCCAGGGGGTTGGACTCGATGGCCTTATAGGCCCCTTTCAACTCTATTCCATGATTCTATGTCACAGGAAAGCCCACCACAGACATTACATGGTGGAGAGCCACAGCAGTAATCACCCCTGTGTACAGTGCAGATTGATCTGGGGGTTTGGGGGGAGAGTGTCAGATGTGTGTGTTTGTTTGAGAGAGAGTGTCCCTACCCACTTTAGCACCTACCCACCGTGTGTGTGTGTGTGTGTGTGTGTGTGTGTGTGGGTGTGTGTGGAGGTGGGCAGCCATCACTGGCATACAGGCCCTGGAAGGTTAGGCACAGGGGAATGTGGTCCTCAGCCTGAAAAAGGTTTGTCACCCATGCACTAGTGGAAAGTGCTTCTACAAGGTGGGCAGTTTCCACCAACCCTCTCTTACCTGCTGTAGCCCTCTACATCATACCCCATAGTGTGCCAGAGGGCCCTGCAACTCTCAGGAGCAGCTTTGGGGGGACTGCAGGGGATCGGTAAAAATTGGGTACCCACCTTGCACAAGGAGGAATGCTTTCTGTTAGAGCAAAGCCACCATTGAATAAAGCCAAAAGATGCTGCAAGATTTAGGGCGCAATCCTATGCATGTTTAGAGAGAAATAAGTCCTACAACTCCCAGCATACCCCAGCTAGTATGGGTATATTTCTTTCTAAACATGCATAGGATGCACCCTTAGTCATTTTAATCAATAGATGAATTAAATGCAGAATGAAATCTTCCCCCTCCTCCACTCCCCATTACACAATGGAGCAGAGATAGAAGGGCACATGAAGTAGGCTGACAGACACATCAACTTTTTTTCTTCCTGTGTTACATTTGATTTAAAATAAGTCCTTTCCTACAACTTTGTATCCAAAGCTTGCAAATATTTTCAATTTCTGAGTAAAGCCACTATGGTTTTCTTTTAGTAAAAGACGTTGCAAGCATTTTGATATTAGAAGCATTTCAACGCCAGGTCAAGATTTTACTTATTCATCCAAGCATTTACTAACTGGTTATGGTTTTAGTCTCTTCTGCTCTTTTTTGCTGCTTGCATTTTATTAATTTTCTTCGTGCCTTGTACCCCACCCTGATATCTTCAGATGAAGGGCTGTTTAAAAATAATTTTCATAAATAGATAATTAAAATAAGAAATAATATTAGGAAAGTGAATCAGATAGTTCTTTTGCTGTAAACACAGGCACCTGGCCTACATCAAACATAATTTTAATGCCCAGTGGGGCATATAAAATGTCTAGACTAAACTTCATCTTGTTTTAACAAATTTAAATTTTCTCTCTCTCTCCTGGGGCAGACGTGAGAGTTGCCCATAGAAATCAATGGAGAAATCCAATAATTTAGCTGTAATTGGGCAGTGAAATGCCCACCCAGAAAGAAATGGTATCAAGTACGAGTGGAGTCCATACTCTAACTCTGGTCTTAGCTTGTGTGAAAAACTTGTTTTTTAATAACTATATGCCTTCCTCCTGCTACCCACACAAATATCAAACGTTTCACACAAAATAAGACCAGAATTAGAAGAGCACAGACTCCTCTCTTTAGTGATACCATTTCTTTGGAGGCAGGAACCCTGGTGCCCACTCATTTCTATGGGCAGCTCTCACTTCCAGTGTGGGGCACATCTTGAAAATGACTTCTCATTTAGAATCAGAAAATAGCTTATCTAGCCAAGAGGTATGTTTAGTCTAGTAATCTGACATTTATTTATTATATTTATACCCCATCTTTTTTCCTGCAAGGAACCCAAGGCGGCTTACATAATCCTCCTCCTCTCCATTTTATCCTCACAACAACCCTGTGAGGTAGGTTAGGCTTTTCTACAGCTTCCTCAAAGAAAGAAATGTGGTTAAAGGTTTGGTCTACGATGTTGAGAGCTAGGATTAAATTCCTCGGGAACATTTCTCAAAGGAAAGGGTTTGCTTTGAAAGCACACTGAGAAATGGAGGGAATGATCCTATGGCCCCTAGACATTGTCTGGGGGGGCCATAGGATAGTTCGGATTCCCAGCTCCGAGGCCAGAGACAATGCTCTGACCTCAGAGCTGGGAATTGGAGCTCCGATCCCCCTCCCCAGCCCCCCCGCAGCTGGCACAGAAAGAACTGCTTCGGCTGCTCTATGAGGTTGGGAAAGCAACCTCGGAGAGGGGGTAAAGGGAGTGTTTTGGGGAGGTGGGGAAGGGACTGGGGCAGCCAGGATATGAGGTATCCTGTAGCGGCTCCAGCCTCCTCCTCTCCCTGTCCAAAATGGCATCACTAGACAGCCAAAAACATCTATCTAGAGAAAATGCAGAGGAGTGGGAGGAGCAGGGAGGTGGAGATTGCCTCTGCCGCTCCTCGCACTCTGCTTTGGATGAGCATGAGCCTCTGAGTTCAGAGGCTCCTGCAGATCTTGATAGGATTGTGCCCTTTAGATGCCAGTATCCCAAGAATGACTTTCTTCCTCAGTTGTAATGGTAGGGTCTTCTTGAGCAGAAGAAACTCAGTGGCATAAATGTTATGCATGGCAACCTCCTCCCCAATCTCCCCCTCGATAAGAAGGGGGGGGCTTGGCCCCTCCAGTTTCCTCAACAATGACCATACCTGCCTCCAATGCTAGAAGGGCTAAGGAGCAGGAAACAGGACCCTGAAGGGCTCTCACTAGTATAGTAAAGGATGAACAAGACCCTCCTTGGCCTGGCCCTTTGGACAACATTGTTGGATTTCACAACTTTTCAAAGTATTTAATTATTATTTCCTGGTGTCTGCACTTCAACCTACTATGCTCTAGCCCTGTTCTTGAATGAAATGACCTTGTTTTTCCTAAAATGCATTCCCCACCTAACATCTGTGTATACAGTGAATGGTTAAAGTTTAGCTGAACTCTGATAAACCCAGGAGAGTATTGACAACCCCAGAAGACCTTTGTGAATGACCAAAACCAGTGAACACTGACTGTCATCTAAATAAGATAAGCTTTCTGTTATGTCCAAAATGTGGGGAAATAACTATTTTTGAGAGCCCACTACATGCATCTGGGATTGCCAGTAACTCCAGTCCACTTGGGGTCTAACTTGTCTTCTGGGGTTCCCCAGATGGCCACACCCTTTCCCCCCAACCACCAATCATTTGGTGGTTTCCTGGCTTTTGCAGTGTCCCCCCCCCCCCTTCTAAAAGGTTGAAATACCTCTCCTAAGACTTCATTACTGGCAGTACAAGCCTTAAGGTAAAATATGCTGGAATTGTTGGCCCTTTTGTGTTCGCTCCTGCCCACCTCTGGAATGTGGCCCCCAAGAGCTTTTCCAGAATTGAATTTGGCCCTCATGCTGAAAGAGGTTCAACACCCCTGATCTATACACTCAAAGTGATGTCTGCAATGGGGAAAAATACAGTTGCTAGATGTTACTATGTTGGAGCTCTTCTGCAGGATTTGGTGAGTATTACCCAATGTTGTACTAATGAGCACTATATTAAACATACCCACCCCGCAACTTACCAGAGAAAAATATCCATATTAGTATATATTCAGAAATATTACAAAAGTATATAGAAATTGGGAGCCATGGAAGGACACACAGCAGGATATCCTAGAGCTGATCCTGCACAGTCCCCGGAGCCATCTCTAAAGCGTACAAATCATTTTAAACAAGGCAATCACTTATACAAGGTTATTATTTGCAGAATTTGCACTTGGTTGTTCCTTTGTGGGACTTCTTTGGTGGATTTGCCAGTTTTCCAGGGCTGTAGGAAAATGAGGCCACCACAGTTAGAATAAAGGCTTAGTCTGCTTGTATAAATATACACATTTTAAAGAGTCGCAGGCAGATCCACGAGAATATTATACCTAATTTGACAGTGGACACTGCTAGAGAGGCAGGTGCAAAGATACACTGAACAGATGCTGGATAATCTCCCCTGGAGGGTCTTATCCTCATCCTGAAATAATTAGAGATCTCTGCTCCCTGCAACAGGTGGTTCTGACAACATTGGCTATTGCAAATCAAAGGATCCTTGCCAATGCCAAGTGAACATTCCTTCACTGAATCTTTCCAAACTCTTGATCGCGACAGTCCCTTGGAGCATGCGGCAATGCCATTCCATTATCTTAAATTTGTTACCTGGTGGTTATTTTTGTTTTAGTGTCCTCTTGTTGCTTATATTAAGGAGAGACCGACCACCGGATGCCCTTATATGCCTGGCCTTATTGCATGCTATCACCTCTCCACATTATGACCTTGGTGGACTTTGAAAGTCATAATACCTTGCAGAAGAACTGTGTTAATGCATTTCATGTGCCTGAAGCCCAAGGCTGAACAATTAAGACCAGAAATTTCCACAGCACTATTTCTTACTGCTAATAGCCTTGGGTAGGCTGGGCAGAAATTAAGGACAATTCTGCATGACAGTCTGAAAGAGCCAGTGTGGTGTAGTGGTTATAGTGTCAGATGGGACTTGGGAGATCCAGATTCTAGTCCTCACTCAGCTGTGAAGCTCACCGGGTGACTTTGGGCCAGCCACTGACTCTCAGCCTAATCTACCTCACAGGACTGTTGTGAGGATAAGATGGAGAAGAGGAGGACCATGCAAGCTGCCTTGGGTTTCTTGCAAGTGAGGGGGAAAGGGGGGGTATATAAATGTAATAATAAAATAAATAAAAAGAAATAAAAAGAGTAAATAAATGGCACGTTACATTTTCACCTAGTTCAGAGCGACTGCCCCTCTTTGGAAGAGAGAAGCTCTCTCAAATCAAACCAAACAATCCGCTACAGCAATGTGATGATGATAGGCTACTTCTGAAGTAAGAAAGTCCAAATATTCCTAAACCTATACACATACTCCTAAACCTATACAACACAGTATCCAGCAAAATACTGTGTTTTGCGGCTGCTTAAGGACAACACAAACAATGGGAGGGCTCGCATGACACAGTAAGTCACACTGTGTAGAAAGCTACACACTACACAGTATGGCTTATAAGCCATCCTACCTCGATGTGCCTGACAAACAATTGGGCACATTGGGGGTAGGATGCCCCCTCCTCCCCCCTCGGTCTTCCCAGGGGTATCCCAGGGGACCCCGTGAGAGCACTGAGGTTTCCCCCCTCCCTGCTGCTGCTTGTCAGTGGCGGAGGGGAGCGGTGGGGGGGGGGGAGCAGGGATAGCTGACATCCCACAAACCAGCTCGTGAGGAGACCGTGCAAATCGGTCTGAGGGCTGTTGGCGCTGCTCCTTCTTGCTGCCGCATGCATGGCAATGGCAAGGAGGAGTGGACCTCATGAGCTGGGGTGAGGGATGTGCCCCCCAATCTCTGCCCCGCGCTGCCACCAGCCGAAAGGGCTGGGGGCAGTGCAGCGCAGGGGCAACCTCGATCAGCTCGAGGTTGCCCCTGCAAGTTGGCGAAGCCAATCTTCGCCCTATGTTGCCACCTGCCAAAAGGGTCGGCGGCAGCGGCAGCCTTGGTGATTGCAGCTTGCCCTGCTGCCGCCCTGTGCAGCAGGGGTGCGCGGCGGGGCCGCTTGGGCACTTTGGGGGTGGCTGTCAGCGGCACCTGCCCAGCAGCCACTTGGCAAGAGTGGCAAGGATTTCTTGCTGCTTTTGCCAAGCGGCTCTGTAGCCATTTGGGTTAGCCCAGGGGTTTGGACAACACGGCAACCCCAGGGGTGGCTAACAAGCTCTACAACAAGCCATGAGTTGTCAGGGTGGCTTATAAACCAAGAAGCTGGGCTTATAAGCCACCCTGAATAACCCATGGTGGGTTCACACAACACGACAACCCCGTGGTTTATAAGCCAGGCCGGGTGGTGGTGGTGGTTGCTGTGTCGTGTGAACTCAGTCAATGCAATTCCAGCGATGTCTTATATATTTGGGCACTGGCTCCAAAAGTGGATTCCCAGCAACAGCAGGGGCATTAAAGAGCTGGTTGCCTAGATCCTCCTATCCCTTTGTATGGCTAAAGAACTGGAGGCGTTTGCCAGCCATTGGAGCCTAAGCTCACTACTCCATCTGCCATAGTAGCCAGGTACTTTAGTATATATGGTATTTACTAGTGGGAGAACTGGAACAGGAAAGGGTAGTCGAGTCAAGCTATAAGGGGAAGAGGAAAGGAAGGTAGCAGAACCATGGAAAGACACACAGCAGGATATCCTAGAGGTGATCCTGCACAATCCCCAGAGCTATGTCCAAACCATACGAATCATTTTAGATAAGGCAATTACTTATACAAGGTTATTTGCACTCTGTGGGACTTCTTTGGTGGATTTGCCAGTTTCCCAGGACTGTAGGAAAATGAAGCCACCACTGTTAGAACAAGGGCTTAGCCTGCTAGTATAAATACACACATTTTAGGGAGTTGCATATTATAATTCAGCAATGAAATGATTTTGAAGGATGGGGCAGATTATTCAGTCCATGGCCTCTTTTCTCTACTCCCCTAAAATTAACATTTAAATAGAAAATCTGGGTGTAGAAAAGGGAGCTCTTCATATGTCCCTAATTGGTTGAATCCTTTGCACTAATTGTGGTTCAAAAGCAACCCATGCAGTCGCTTGAAACAGCAAATATTTTAAGGGGTTTTCCCATGACTCAACAAGCAATGCAAGGTGCACCTCAGCATTCCCTGTGTTATTGTAAGGGATCTTGGGTCACATATGAATCAGTCTCTTAAAGGAGACAAAATATGTCACAGGCCAAACCTGGAACCACTGAATTTCCAGAGGGTTATAACCATGTTAGTCTGTTGCAGCAAAACTGGAGTCTTGTGACACCTTGAAGACTGCCAAATTTATTCTGGCATAATCTTTAATGGACACTGTTCACATCTTCAGATGCCTATGCCAGAAGAAATGTGTAAGCCTTTAAGGTGCTCCACATCTCTTTGTTGTGTTTGCAGCAACAAACACAGCTACACCTCTGGAAATAGTTACATAATAAATCTTGTTAGTCTTCAGGGGGCTACAAGACTCTTGAAATGAATATCATTTGAAATGAGTATCATTCCTTTGTTTATAGTGCTCCGCTGTGTGTAGGTGCGTACATGTATGCGAGAATATATTCTGATCGTCACCAGAAGTGAGAATTCAACATCTGAAATCGTTTCCAGATGCAGTTCGGAAGAGTAAGCTGGCTCTGCACTAGATGAACTCAACATAACAGCCTATTTGTTACATTCATATCCCACCTTTCCTCCAAGCCCAAGACAGTGTACATGATCCTCCTCCTCCTCTCCATTTTATCCTCACAACAACCCTATGAGGTAGCTTAGGCGGACAGTCAGTGACTGTCAGGCTGCTCTGGGTAATTACACTAAGTTACACAACAGCCTCAGGGGATGTATTAAGCAATGGCAGAGGGAGATGTTTATTTTCTTGCAGCAGACACAGAAGGCCGGCAATACAAGGTGGAGAATACCAAAATACCTGTGGGCCCTCCAAGCTGGGCATGTAGCCAGATGAACTGGAAAAGAATGCACCCTCAGAACACAGCTGTCCTTCCATTACAAACAAGTCCAGAAAGAAATACTCTCTCTCAATACAACTTCAAATATATTGGTCTGTCTGGCTTTGAGGAAGTTGCTGCTGCTTACTTACCTCTGGCTAAGTGCATCAGGCACATTCCCCAGAGCTAAGGAAATTGGTGCCTTTCAGGGGAGCTTGGACTTCCTCAATTTCCTATGGGTTTTCATGAAGTGACAGCCATCTCAAGGTCTCCATGACACATTTTGGGTTGGCACAAATATTATTCCAAGTCAATATTTTCCCCTACAAAGAAAGAGCCATGGGTGGCTCAAGTTCAACCCAAGCAAACTGTGAAGATTTCCAGAAAGACCACTGTATGAACGAGCAACAAAATAGCAAATAATAAGGCAGGGAAGATTCAACACAAGTGTAAGTGGATGCACATTGATGGGAACCTCACATATAGATAGATGGGGTGTGAACCGGTAGTGACTAACCAAGATTGGTGTTGGGGTCACCATGGATAGTTAGAAGAGAACAAGTCAGTGTGTGGTGGCTGTGAAAAAGGCAAAACCTATGCTAAGGATTCTTAAGAAAGGGGTTGAAAAATAAATCTACCTGTATCGTGTCCTTATACAAACCTATGATGCAGCCACATTTCGAATATTGTAAACAGTTTTGATTGCCCCATCTCAGAAAAGATACATTTTAGTTTTGTGGGGTGGAAGAGACAATAAAAAAGGCCTGGTAAGAGGTTTACAAAAATTATGCATAATGCAGAGACCTTTTTCTCCCCCTCTCACAAATCCAGTGGAACCACTTGGTGGTGGACTTGAGACAGACAAGAGTACTTCATACAATACCCAATTAATGCATGGTATTCACTGCTACAGGATGTGGTGAAGGTTACTAGTGTAAGCTAGACTTTAAAAGGGGCTAGACAAATTCATCAAGTAGGCTAAGTCTATGACTATCAGTCATGACAATGACTACGGGCCGGTTCACACACGACCCAGGAGGTGAGTGGGGGAGGCACCACGGGGCCATCTGTGGGGCCCGGTGGGGTGCCACAGACCCCCGTGCCCCACACGTGTGGGCGGACCGCGGTGGAGCCAGCAGCCCCTGCACCGTGGCACAGTCCTCCCAGCGCTAGCGGGCGGCAGCTCGTGTTGTGCCTCCAGTAGGTCAGACAGAGACCAGCCGGGCCGGAGTGTGTTTGGGGTGGGGCCAGGCTACTGTGCAGCCTGACCCAGCTGGGCAGCCTCACCAATCAGAGCCTGCTCAAAAGGCAGGTCCCAAACACACTCAGAGGCTGGAAGCAATTGTTTGTTAAAACAGCTACAGCCAGACGCTCCTGACATTCCCGACCTCAGACTTCTGTACCGTTGATCCTTGGAACGGCCTTGACCACGACTTTGCCTGATCCCGAACTGGTTTACGTTTGCTCCATTTTGGAAGGATATATTTTGGCTTCGACCCCCGGACTGTGATAATGACTACAGCTTATCTTGGAACTGGATGGATTTATGACAGCGCGGGAGGCCCAGCGGGGCTGTTTGGCCCTACAGGCTGGAGTAGCCGCAGCTGGAGTGGCCGCCTCCTGTGCAGCCATGGGAGGCCCATGTGGGGGGGGGGCACCCGCTGTCTGCACGGCACGACGGGCACACACGGTAGGGGCTTACCCTTCTACCACCCATGGTGGATTTCGGCGCTTCCAGCACGCAGCCGTACCGTGGGGGCACACCGGGCCGCTGTTCGCACAGCACTGTCCCCCCGTGGTTCCCGTGTCATGTGAACAGGCCCTATCAGTCATGATTACTATATGGAACCTCCATGGTTGCTTCCCAGGAATGTCAATGGCATATTGCCTAGGACCATACAAGAGGACTATCACCTTCATGGCCAGCTTGTGAACTATCCAAAGGCACCTGGTTGGCTGTGGTGGGAAAATGGATGCTGGTGGACTAGATGGGCCTTTGGCCTAATCCAGAGGTGCTCTTCTTATAACTTGGGGTTCTTCCAAATTTTTTGTTGTCGGCTTAAATAAATTGTCTGTCTTGTTCTCTGTGGCTAATGTAGCTAAAGATGTTGATAAACTATTACCAGAATGCTCAGAACAAGATTTGGCAACTAATCCATAAACAGGCTTGTACATTAATAACTAATCTGTGTTGCATGTGGCCTGTGTATACAATGGAGAAGAAAATTATTGGTAAGTGCAGGCTCCTTAGAATCTCAACTTATCATAGGAAGCTTTAAAACTTAATGAGAGCCAGTGTAGCGTAGTGGTGAGAGTGTTGGACTGGGACTTAGGAGATCCAGGTTCTAGTCCCTGCTCAGCCATGAAACTCACTGGGTGACTTTGGGCCAGTCACTGACTCTCAGCCTAACCTACCTCACAGGGTTGTGAGGATAAAATGGAGAGGATGATGATGATTATGTAAGCCGCCTTGCGTTCCTTGCAGGAAAAAGGCGGGGTATAAATATAATAAATAAATAAAACAAATAAATGAAAGCTGAAATTCTAAGGAACCTACATCTATTTATTATTAGCTTTCTTCCTTTAGCCACCACGACTGGAAGATATAATTTAAACAGGCAAGCAGCATCTAAAAAGAATCCAGGGAATGGACATTGGCATAGCTGCTTGTCCCTCTTTTAATTTCCCTTTCCTTGCATACTCTGCAACCCTGCTCTTTTCCTTCCCACATGTGCACCATGTCAAAGACAATCAAATTTTCAATGCCAGCAGTCTGAAGAAAACATGCTGTCAAAGGCTCCAGGATTTGAACCTGGAATCTCACCAGCAAAGGATGGAACCTATCGTAGCAAGCAGAGACTGTGTGCTCTCGGGCCTTGGAGCCTTTATCAGGCATAGAAAGGATTTTATAGGGGTGTGCAACTATGATTGACAGACACAGTATAGAGTCTCTACATCCACCTGGCATAAACATAGGCCATCTGGACTGCTACCCTTGCTCTTTCAGTGGAGCAATACTGTAATTTGCTGTAATTCAGGTGATAGCTCAAGCCCTAGCCTTACCCCTGATTCCAGACTAAAACCTCCAGCTCCAAAAGCTGACCTCAGGTTGGAGAATACATATTTGTTTGCAAAGGAATCTGGTCCTCCATTGCTTTGGCATGGCCTTGCTGCATGCAACACAGAGCAACTTGTGCAAATTAAGACACTGTCCTACTTTTGCAAAATTTCCATAAAGTATTTGAGCACAGAAATTGGATTTCCTGGGCAAAGAATCGCAGGGGTGTTTGTAGCACAGTATGAAGGTGCAGGACCTGAGTAGGAAACCAGTGTGAAATAGATGCCATGGGGAGAATTGCAGGAAATTTGGGTTTTTTTAAAAAATATATAGAATTGTAGCATTTCACAGCATATGGACCCACATGAACTAGTTTCTTTCCTTCTATAAAATCTGGAACCATCAATGCACTGCAGATGTGGGCATACCAAACCATGTAGAGCTCCACAGATCAAGTACACTGAGCAGAGTCTTGAATCTTGATCCAGCCACAAGGTTCAAGAAAGATGCATCTCAAAACTCCAACCACCATGTGCCTAATTCTGCCTGCATGAAGAACAATCACACCTCTCACATCGCTCAGTCCTCCCACTCAGTACAAAGCTGATTCTGTGTTACGTGGGCTCTCTCAAGCCACAAAATGAGAGGAGGTTGTGGAACTTAATGGGGACAGGAACTGTTAACATTAACAGAGCAAGCTTCTTATCCACTCCTTCATGGATCCTATGTCTCTTCAAACTCAATGAAAAAATCAGGAGTAAGAGGTTTGATTCCACTTAAGTTCCTTGGAGTTGTCTCCCTGATCATGGTGTTCTTAATTCAGGAATGAAGTGCAACCCTAATTGAAACATAGAATCATAGAAAAGTAGAGTTGGAAGGGGCCTAAAAGGCCATCGAGTCCAACCCCCTGCTCAATGCAGGAATCCAGGTCAAAGCATCCCTGACAGATGGCTGTCCAGCCGCACCTTGAATGCCTCCAGAGTGGGAGAGCCCACCACCTCCCTAGGTAGTTGGTTCCATTGTCTTATTGCTCTGACAGTCAGGAAATTTTTCCTGATGTTTAGGTGGAATCTGGGTTCCTTTTTAACTTGAGCCCATTATTCCGTGTCCTGCAAACTGGGATGATCGATAATCGTGAATATCTTTAGTCATCACCATCAGTGACAAAATAATCGCCAGCCTTTGGCATCTGTAAGCTGCTGCCTACAGCAAGACATGTTAAGTGACTCCTAATTTCCCTGAGCTGCTAAGATAGTTCCCTGGGCTGAGCACTTCTCAAATTGTTTAGCTTTCCCCAACCTGGCACCCTCCACATGTGTTGGACTACAACTCCCATAATTCCCTGCCAGCATGGCCAATGGCTGGGAATTATGGGAGGTGCACACCTGGAAGTTGCCAGGTTGGGGAAGGCTGCTTTAGGTAAATTCACCTCAGAGCTGTAGACAGAGATAGCCCAAGTCGTTTCAGTGCTAGAAAAACTAAAAGAGAGCCTGTGTGGTGTAATTGAGAGAGCGCTTGGAGTAAGCCTGGGTTCAGATCCCTGCTCAGCCATGAAGATCACTGATCGATCTGAGGCCAGTCACACACTCTCAGGTTAACCTATCTCACAGGGTTCTAGTTAGAACAATGACCAGGTGGGCCACCCTGAATTTCTTGGGAGAGCGAGCAGAATAAAGTAAAAAATAGTACCTCCACACACACCATAACTGACAATTTGCTGCCCCTTTAACGGTACTCTGAAATGTGCTGCTGGAGGAAGGCCATCTCACTGTGCTTACTGTAGAGCTGGCCATGGTTATAAGGCAACAGACAAATAGTTCAGTGCAGAGGAGCTGAACTATTTGCATTTTCACATGACACTGTACACATGTGTGTACAGACACACACACATGGGCGTACCCTTATTAGTGTGTACTGTTAAACATAAAGATGTGTTCTCACTAACCATGTCCAGAACTATGGGTTGTATCCTATTCCATTGACTGAAGTAGTTTCATCAGTGGAACCAATCGGCTCTGGAGGGATAGGAAGCCCTCTGCAGCAGATTTTCAGGTAGTGCAGAGGGCTGTGGTGGGGGAGGCGGGGAAAAGAGAGGGAGAAAGTCCCATCACGCTAGCAGAGTTCTGCCAATGTGACGTTGGATTTAACTATATATGGACTGTGTTCGCTCGATCCTTGAAATACACCTTGCAAGTGCACACATCTTTCCCCCCCACCATGATGTATAACCACTCTATCCCCCCCCCCCAAATGAAACACAAGAACATGAATTATCAGAAAAAAGGCATTATATTTGGGCTTACACCATATTTCAAACTGATTTTGGTTTCAAGCAAATCAAATCTGAAAGTCTGTTTTATGACAATAAATGACCCAGACAACCGTAATTAAAGAAAGAGAGGAAGGGGGAAACAAAAACAAAACTCCATCACACTTAATATAGAAACCAAGGCTTGCTCTCTTCCACAGGAACACTCCAGGGAATGTTAGTTTCAGCTGTTTGGGGTTCCCCGCCCTTCCCCCTTGGGGTTGTAACCAACAAAAGGTCTACTGTTTGGTTAAAGCAAAGCAACAGTCTTTTGTTGTTTTTTGCAGTCTTACAGCAGCAAGTTTCATATCACCAGTAGGAAACACACACATGCATGTACTGCAGTCAGACACACAGACACACCCACAGACGTTATACAGTAGCCTGTTGCCGCTATCAAGAGAGAGAAAACACAGACACTCAAGTTCTTTTAAGTGGTCACTTGTTAAAATCACGCTGACTAAAAAAAAAGAAAAAAAAAGAAGAGAAAATACTGCATGGGTCTTCCACATTGATGCTGCTAGTCATCCTTCTGCAATGGACGGAGTTCTCGTCTCCATTTGTTCAAGAAGCATTGCTGAAACCTGAAGGCACGCTGGCCAAAAAGACAGCCCTGTTCTCTCTTTGTGTGTGTGTGTGTGTGTGTGTGTGTGTGCTTGGTTTTGTTTTGCTTTGTCGTTTGAATTAGCATGCTGGCCTGAAGTTGTGGAGCCCCTGCCCTTTTTCAATTGCAGCACACCAGCTGAATATTATTTAGAGACCACAGTACTGGAAAAGGCAACTCCTCTGCCAATGTCTCAACTCATAGCTGTGCCCTTTCAAGGCATCAGTTTAAGGAATACATTTGCCTTAAACAAAATAAATAAAAGGCAACAATAAAAAGGGTCTGAACACCCCCCCCCCCTTGCATAAACTTTATGTTTCAGGCTAGCGGGGTGGAGGGTGTTCTGTTTTTGGCCGAAACTGGTCCTTTACAGTTACCAGCTTCATGAGGAAAAAGTTTCTTACAGGTTGCTATAACCAACAATGCACCAGAGATTACAGCACTGTATCAATTTTTTTTTAAAAAAACGACACCCATCCACACACCTCTGGGGATTTATTTTAACCCCCCAACAGCACTAACTATACAGACCGCCAGGGCCATCAAATGCCACTGGCCTCTGGGAAGACACCTGGAAAGGCAGGGTAGGAAGGGGATAACCTAGTACTCCTTGTTCTTATAGGGTCAGATTAAGTCAGTCTGATCATAAAATAAAGCAGGTCTTGAAAACTTTTAAGACGACAACCAACCAAATAAACCATCACCAAAATCAGCAATAGGAAAAGTGTGTGTGCACGCACGCACGTGTGTACACACAAACACACTCATTCTCACACAGATATATAAATGATCTCACGTTAAATCTTAAGCCCCTAACCAGATGGAGGAGAGGGGAGGCAAGTTAGGAAAACAAAACAAAACAAAAAGCTTAGAAGCTTCTGCCCTTCCTCCATAGATTCAGGGTTATTCCCATAGTTACACTTGAAGAAAAAGGTGAACCAACTTGTTTTTGGTTGAAGTCATGTTTATCCTTTTGTAGAGCTTCCCTTCTGACTTTGCCGTTTTAGCTGGGGGATGTATTGGCATGAGAGTTTGGGGAGTCCTGCTCATTTATGGTGTTCAGAAGCACACACACAGGCTGCCGGGGGAGGTGGTGGTGGTTATGCTCTCGGTGCTGCTCATCCGAGGCATTGAAAAGCCCTTCTTCCTCATCTCCATGTGGAGGGCGGCTACTGCAGCTATCACAGAAGTCCATGGGTCCATCATCAATGAACCCATCCAACTCCTTGAAATCACCATCTTGGTGACCCTGGTTACAGATGCAGATTTCAATGCCCGAGTCACCGGTGAACCGTCGGTGTCTGCCTGGTGTCTTGTCTTTAGCATCAGAGAAGGCGCTGTTGTGGTCGAAGCTTTCAGAGTTGTAATCCTTAAGCAGTTCTTCCTTGCACTCCGACTCCTTATCGGGACAGGATAAATGGCCAGGTGTCTCTTCTAATTCTGCCCCATTGTTGGAGTTCCTTGGCTCGCCACTTGTTGCTTTGGTGGTTGATCGCTCAACTAGCAGGTTGGAGGATTCAGGATCCCCGATGCTGGGGGAGGCAGTGCAGTCTGAGATTCCGTTATTGCTTCCTGCTCCTGACAGAGAGCCTGTCTGGGCTGGCTGTAGGTTTCTTGTGTCCGGTGCTGCATTGCCATTGCCAGGCGGGACGCATTGCTGATGTAAGGCACTATATGGTGGGGGAGGGGTCGGAGGTCGATTCACCACTTCCTCATAGGGAGGTAGTAAATAATTTGGCAAAAATCCTAAATGGGGAGGCAGGGAGGACAAGTTACTTCCAGATTACTTTGATAGATAAAATCTAAATGTTGTCGGAAAGCACCATTAAAAAGTAGTTTAGAACACTCTGGCCTTTGTAGGCAACTTATTTCCAACTTATTTTAATTAAAAACATCTGATTTGGTTTAGGAAGCGGTAACTGCTGACATTTCACAGATGAAAGAAACTGAGGCAAAGCAGTGACCTGGTTTGCATGATCACCACAGTGCCCGTAGGCACCAGACAGCCAAACCAAGCCCCCCATCGTGGTGGCTTCTTGTTATGTGCGAACCCAGTGAGGGTGGGTTGTTGGGGTGGTTGACAAGCCACCCAGAACCCGTGGGCTGTTTTAGGGTTCTGGGTGGCTTGTCAACCACCCCAACAATCCACCCTCACTGGGTTTGCACATAACAAGAAGCTATGGCACATCCCGAATATTCAAAATGCAACGACAAAAAAACCCACAGGGAAATTTACCCATGGTGGCTTCTTGTTATGTGCAAACTGGGCCAGAGTATAGCATAGCAAACACAAGCAATGAAGCTGCACAAATAATCTGAAGGGTGTTTATGTGGGTTTTGACTCAAATGCGAGCTGATTTAAATTGTCTGTCCCACAACTAGACAAAAGGTCATATGGAAAATCTAGGAACAATTGGAATCAATGTTCAGATGTCCTGCTATCCAATAAAAGCTGAGAGACACAGAAGTGACTATTTCTCCTGTATATAATCTCATTTACACCATTTTTCCTTTTCTTCTTTGATTCTCAGCCTTTTCATATCTCTTACTATATCTGCCTGGTTGTTCTGGTAGCCTACTGCTCTCTTTTTTTTCTTTCATTTTTCCTCTATTGGGTGAGATAAGATAAGGAAGGGATCCAGGTGGGCCATCTGTGTTCTTATTTTCTTTTTTAATGATAAAAATATTTATTAAAAAACAATGCAGGCAAAATGAAGTGGTATCAAGGACATCATTACAAATCCTCTTGACAAGAGATCTCAGATGTGGAGTCCCTTTGCCACAGTACCCTAAAGCTGATCTGCTGTGCCTCTTTGTTAATATAGCTCCCAATGGCACTGATGTTGTGTCAGCTGCAGAGGAAAAGGTGTGGGATGTAAAAACATCTCAGCTTTATTGCTGCTGCTGCCCAAACCAATATTGAACAAATCTGCTAATTGACTTCCTCCTTTTACGTCAGTCTCACCAACTAATAAAAGCCGGAAATTAAGTCAAAGCCAAGTATTGCTCTGCGACATCCAGTGTAAAGTCAGTTCAAGTCTCTGTATGTGAACCAATCATTGATCCACAGAATTTAGACCCTGCCCAGATTAGTAAATCATTAGCATTAGCTGTGATGGTGCTTCAGCTAGTACAGTCAAGCTTATGGAAAAGGCAGGGTCGAGCCTGCCGGGATGCTACAGATTGTCACCTTGTCCTCACCAGTCACCAGCAGACCTCTCTGCACTCATACACCACATGTTTGCTGTGGATCCCCGTTGCAACTGTGACCCCACCCAATATAGAAATGCTTTGATCTTGCTCTTTGAAAGGCAGCCAGCTCCTTGCATGCAGTACGTACGGAAATAAAATGGCAGGGTGGAGTAGTTATGAGCTTCACGATAGGCAATCAAGTTAATTTCATGCTGCCGTTGTTGTGCCTGAAGTCTGTGTTTGGCACGTCTGTGATGGCAAACACAACAGCAGCTCAGTATGATGATGATCGTCCATACTAGCCAGAACCCTGTGGAAAAAGTAAGGGGTGGGGGAGAAGAGAAGACTTAGTCTTACTAAGAGTATATGGTCTTCAGGAGAAAGACGTTTTGTTACTATGAAGCCACAGAGCTGGCCTTTTGAAAAAAGGGTGCACCTACTTGTCAATCCTGACACGGGTCAATTACACTGGGATATGAGAGGAGGCAGTTTTTGTGAGATGTAGATTCAGGAGATCTCATTCCAGTCCACCATATTCAAGGAGACAGCAGTGACTCAAGAATTAAGATTTGAATGGAATTTTTTATTTTGAAGAGGATGGCTAATAGACAGCAGATTCTGGGTTAAAGGAAAGCACTTTTCTTGCACAATGGATGATTCGCCGTATCGCGCCCCCACAACCACCCCAGTCCCTTCCCGTGCTCCCCCTTACCTTTACTGCTGCATCGGCTCTATGGAGAGCCGCACGGCCATTTATTCCAGCTGCGTGCAACCAGTATAGGATAGGGCAAGGGGCTGCTCAAGAGAGTCCTTCCAGCAGCTCTCTCACTGTGGCAAATGCTATGGCAGGAGAGTGGCTGACGGGGTTCTCCAGAGCAGCCGATGGAGGCTGCGGCCTGCGGGCCCTCCTGGTTGGGATGGGGAGTGGTGCAATTTTCCACTCCGCCACCTGATGCGGCTGCCTCACTCTGCTTCATGGGTGAATCAGCCCTATATGGAATTCACTGCCACAACATATGGTGATCACCACTGATTTAGTGGATTTAAAAGGGGATTAGAGAAATTCATGGAGAATAAGCCTATCAATGTTTAGTAATACATTGGGCATTATACTATTTTATTAAAGTTCTAGATATTTTTTCAGTAACACTTTGAGGCTTACTTTTTTCCCTCCCCCCTCCCTTTCCTTTTATAGTCATTCAACTTTGCTGGACCACTTCACATATTACACAGCAAGAAACCCACATTTACCACTAGATGCATACTCCTCTGGGAACTGTGGCCTATACTGGCTACTCAATGAATGTACACACTCAATACACACGTTAGACACATTCATACTTTTTTTTTTACACGTGTGCATGAAACAGGCCTGTGGCTCACGCTGGCTCAGCTTGTCTGAGTGTGGAAAGCTAAGCAGGGACAGGCCTGGTTATTACTTGGATGGGAGACCCCTCCTCTAGTTTCCTGCATTGAGCAGGGGGTTGGACTCGATGGCCTTGTAGGCCCCTTCCAACTCTATCTATGAAAAACATCTTACAAGTACAGAAGCTGTCCTCAATCCAGTCTTACCCTGCCATAGTTACTAAAAAGGTTCTATGGTTGCAGGCTTTAAGTAACAACAAAATGGAATACCGTACTTCTATCAATTTGCTAATTAGGATATACTGCAATCAATGCCCATGTAAATAAGAATTACAAGTACGTAATAGCATAGTAATAACACTGAGAAAGTGTTATGATGAACAAGTCCAACTCAACATTCGAAAGTGGAAACCTGCACACAAAGTGAAGCCTGTTTCAGAAAGACAGATGCTAACAGAATGAATTGGTAATTAATTAGGGATTATGAGGTCTTAGCATAACCTTCTGCCCTCCAAATGTGATGGCCTACAATTCACATTATCACCAGTAAGCACTGCCATTGGCCACAGTGCTTGGGGATGGTGGGAGTAGTAGTCCAACCCATGTAGAAGGCAAAGGTTAAGGAAGGCTGTCTTAGGGCATTGTCTGAAGGCATTTAATGTGGCAACCTTGCTGAAGCTAAACAGTGGTGTATGGGCTGATCAGTGTCTGGATGGGAGACAACCTGTTGGTCCTATGGATGTCACCTTGGGCTCTATCATGGAAGAAAGAGGGGATGTCAATTTTGTTTTTAAGCTACATCACCTTGAGTTGTAATTCAAATAGATGAATTAGCACCCCCTCATAAAGGTCACTGTGAAAAACCATACATTTCATTATGCATTCAAGGTGGCACAAGGTGTCTTTTTGACATCTAATGGCACAATCCTATGCATGTTTAGACAGAAAAAAGTCCTACATCTCCAACATTCTCCAGCCAGCATGGCTTCCTGGGGAATGCTAGGAGTTGGGACTTTTTTCTGTCTAAACATGCATAGGATTGCACTCCATGTGGATCCAGATGAAATGGATACATTCAGCCTTCTGCACATTTGCAACTCCTTTTTTTCAACAGAAGGCCTAACCTCTGTTTTGACCCCTCCTTAATTTTGACAACCTATGAACATAAAGAAGAGCCCTGCTGGATCAGACTGATAGATAAAATTAGCCATTTTTATTTATATGAAGCATATCCTGCTCCATCCTAGTAAATAATCAATCCTTTGAAAACAATAGGAAAACATTTTACTTTCAGCTTTATGGAATTGAGAAATTGAAGGTTTGCATGAATTGAAACAAGTTTTTCAACTCTTTTCACACGATAGTTTGTTCCTTGGTTGGTTGCATTTGTGCGTATTTTAAAACATCAGTTTCTTTCACTTGATGCAGATGAAGGAATTCTGAAGCAAATGGGAAGGAAGAAGAATCAGAGGCTGTGTTACGGTATATAAAGTCTTTGCCACCATATTGCAGAAGCAACTGCCAAACTCCCAGAATGCCATCCTGCACCAAATACCTAAAGATGTTCTGTACTCTATAACATTTGAAAGTACTTTCCCACAATCAGCCTAAGAACACTGACTGTTTGCTATGCTGCAATCACTAATATTTCTTCCTTGGAATCTTGTCTCTAAGAGACCTGCAGCAATGAACTGACCGTGTAATGGCATTATTTTAAACACACTGCTTTAAAAGCAGTTTCAGGCATTCTGAAAGAAAAAATATTTCATAAGAGGTATGTCCAATTTCCCCAAATTTCTCAATTTCAGGAAATTCTTTTCCCCAGGCCTTTACATTTCTAGTCCCTCCTTAGTTAATTAATGGATGACATATTAAGATCTCCAGGAAGGATGAATATAGTATTCTAACTTTTTCATGTTTTTAACAAAAGGGAACCTCATAATATCGTCAAGCCTGAGAGATTTCCTACCTCTTGAATTGCTAAATCTAAAGAAGACCAAATACTTCTAAGTCCCTGAGAATAGATGTGTATAGACATTTCAGCACTAGCAGTAGGTTCTCTGGAGAATACAGCAAGTTGGCTGACAGTGAGGCAATAAAGAAGTGTTTACTTTATCAGGAGAAAAACATCAAGGACCTTAGTATGGCCAAGAAATCTTTAATCCAGAGAGCATCAAAACTGTTGAAAACAATTTTCAAGATTGTGTCATCTTTCTTTGCATATAACTTAGTGTTCAGACTTGCCAGCCTTCAGTTGATAACCTTGTTGTTGGTAACCTTGTAGTTGGTTGGCATTTTCTCTTGCCATTGCACCATGTCCTTTGCTTGGAAGACCTGATAAAAGACCTGTTGTCTTGGCTACCTTCTATTTACCTCCACCCCAGCCTTGCACATTGGCTGTTGCTGACCTTGACTTCTTATAAAAACTTCCAGATCATCTTCTCTCTTTCGTCTGAGCAACAGGTTAACTGAGAATTGTTGATTACTATTAGGTCTCTCCTGCTTCCTTCATCTAACTTGTCTGGTTCCTCCAGCACAGAGAGTCTCAACATTTTTTAGAGGGAGACTGATTCTGCCTCAGCTGCCTCCTAGGTCTATTTGAGAGTTCTGAGAAACATATTGAGAATTAAACATTGGAAACACTGAAAAGTAAATTTTGTTTAGTTGGACTTTCAAAAGGTTTTTGATGAAGTCCCTCACCAAAGGCTCCTGAGCAAACTCAGCAGTCATGATATAAGAGGAGTGGTCCTCTTATGGATCAGTAACTGGTTAAAGAACAGGAAGCAGAGAGCAGGAATGGTTAGTTCTCACAATGGAGAGATGTAAATAGTGGGGATCTATAAGGATCTGTATTAAGACCAGTGCTTTTTGTTCATAAATGATCTGGAGATAGGAGTGAGCAGTGAGGTGGCCAAGTCTGCTTATGATGCCAGATTGTTTAGGGTGATTAGAACAAAAAGGGTCAGCAAAGAGCTCTAAAAGAAGCTCTCCAAACTAGAGGAATGGGCATTAAAATGGCAAATGTAGTTCAATGTAAGCAAATGTAAAGTGATGCAGCAAAAAAATCCTAACTTCACACATACGCTGATGGAGTCTGAGCTGGCGGTGAATGACCAAGAAAGGAATTGTGGGTTTCTGGTCGATAGCTTGATGAAAATGTCAAGCTAGTCAGCGGTTCCTGTGAAAAAGGCAAATTTCATACTCAGAATCATTAGCAAAGGAATTGAAAACAGAACTGCCAATATCATACTGCCTTTTTACACATTTATGGTGTGACTACACTTGGAATACTTTGTACACTTCAGATCACCACACCTTATTGTAGAGCTGGAAAGGGTGCAGAAAAGAGCAACCCAAATGATCAAGGGGCTAGAGCAACTGCCCTATGAAGAAAGGTTACAACACTTGGGACTGCTTATCTTAGAAAAAAGGTAAGTAGGGAGCAGAGAGACATGATAGAGATGTACAAAATTACGCATAGTATGAAAAAAGTGGGTAGGGAGAAGATTTTTCCCCTCATAATACTAGAACTGGAGTCATCCAAAGAAGCAGAATGGTGGGAGATTCAGGACAGATAAAAGAAATACTTTTTCACACAGCCCATAGTTAACCATTGAATTCGCTACCACAGGATGTATTGATGGCCACCAATTTGGATGGCTTTAAAAGGGGATTAAGACAAATTCATGGAGGATATTAATGGCTATATATTACCTCCAGTACACCTCTCATTACTAGTTGCTGGGGAACATGAGCAGGATGGTGCTATCGCACTCATGTCCTATTTGTGGACTTCTCATAGGTACTTGGTTGGCCACTGTGGAACAGAATACTTCACTAGATAGGCTTCTGGTCTGATCCACCATGGTGTTTCTTATTTTCTTAATTAGTATGAAAACAGTGTTAGGCAGCCCAAAACTGGAGTTCTAATAAGATTCTCATGGAATCAGGTGAAAAGGACAGATCTATTGTGAATACAAACAAGATTTCACAAGTGAAAAGCTTTAGGTCCATGCAGGATCTCCAAGGCCTAAGACACATAAACCTTGAGCCTGCTGTGATTCTGGTTACCCCTTTTAGGTCAGATATATACATTCCAAAAGCAAATAAAGCCCAGATTCAACCAATTCCTCCTGTTTCCAGGAGAAGGCAGCTGGTGCTGACTGACTGATCTTTGTCGCAATTAAAAAGCCACCCCTCTGAGTTTTGTGTGTGTGTGTGTGTGTGTGTGTGTGTGTGTGTGTGTATCCCATATATGTATGGATTGGCTTTTTTTAAAAAGGTGCTGAATATGTTTAAATAGCTAAACATAACTTTAAAAATGGTGATCCCCCCACCAAGCCTGCCTGAAGGGTGGAGGGGGGGCACATACTCAAATCCATGCTGGAGTTGAAACTCAGTACATGTGTGAGCAGAAGAGTGAAGATGCTGCAGCAGAAAAAACACAGACTTGTTCTGGAAGAGAGGTACATCCATCTTGGGACTTAGGATGTTTTCAGATGGAGGGTGCATTGTTTTATGCTGACACCGACAAGCCACAAGGAGACCTGCTGATCTCTGTATTGAACCCTGGGAGTCCAAACAGCAGTTCATTGTCTATGAGGATTAGTCCAAGTGGCAAGTCCAAAACAGCAAGTCCCTATACTAGTTGGAACCACTTTCTTGCACTACTTTCCCTTTCACTTCCATTTTAAGGCAACAGTGCAAAACCCATAAATGGAAACAAAAAGACTAGAATTACACATAGCCTGAATTTCTGGTAGGAACCAAAAGCTGCCCTTGGCTATAGTTCTCTACGGGCAACAAAGTGACTTCACTTTAGGTATTGTCAACTCTACAGGGAATCCCCAACAATCCCTACACTGGAAAATATTGAACCAGTTTTCCATTCATTTAGACCACAAGTACTGATAAGCACTGCACTGGGACTGTACTCCTTGGCAAAAGTAGATGTGTGGTGATGGTGGTGGTGGTGGAAATAGGCCAACACCGGTGGGATTGAGGATGGTCAGCTTAAATATCAGTAAGCCAGGGCTATGTAAATAGTTTCAAAATAAAAAATCACATTCTACATACCAATAACCAGACTGATATGCTCAGGTAATAGAAGTTTAGCACATTTGTTTGTATTAAATTATTTTGCATAGCTTGTTCTGCTTCCATTATGAAGGATTCTAATGAGTCATTTACTTACTTACTTATAAGAACTAGATGAAAGGAGAGAGGGGAACATGGAGACTGGCGATAGGTTGGCTATTTGGAAAGGGGTGCCATAGAAGAGCAACAAGGGGATAGACAGCAGCTGAAGCCCATCTTCAATGACCGGACAGACAGTTCAACCACTGTCTGGTTTTGTGGTTTCTCCAGATTCTGTACATCAAAAAGGACTACGCAGTTGCTTCCTTGAGGATATCAGGGGAATGCCAAGGGCTTTATGAAACTGAAATTGGCACCTGTGTATCAATCCTATAGGAAAGCCTTCTTCAACCTGGTGCCCTCCGTGTTGGCCAGAAAAGATGTAAGTTGTAGTTCAAAACATTTGGAGGGTGCCAGGTTGGGGCGAGGCTGTTATAGATCACTGGAAAAGGCTCCTGTTCAAGTCTCCCCTCATACACACAACAATATCAGTAGCTATCTCTCATTGCTATTCATTGAAAGCTCTAACCACCAATAATAGAGAAGCCAGAACATTGATTAGCCTGTCTTCCAGGTTTTCATTTTATATGTAATATTCTGGCCTGGTTGTCTCTTAAAGGTCCCAACTGCTAAAGTAATCTACAGTGAAGGACAAAACAGAAAAATCTTCTAGCAGCCAAAAGGATATTCTTTCCATGTTTCCCCAATGGCAAGGGTCCAAACAAAGATCTCACTGAGGGAAGCGCCTTTCATCCTCTGCAAAATGGGAAAACATGTTTTCCCCTTTAGTGCTCAAGAGCAGGAACAGAATAGCCTGCCCTAGAGTTCACAGTAAACTTGGGCAGATGCCACTGCTTTATTGGCAGGAAACCACACTAGAGTCAAGCCAGAAAGCGTAGCAATCACAAATCATTTCTCTGCCTGCCTGAAAAGCTAGATGCTAGGTGATGGCCCTGGCTTCAGACTACCTGGCTCAAAAGGAGGGGAAGGGGGACAATCTTGATAACCAGTGTAGAGCAAGTGCAGAGTAGCTCCTAAGAGACTTAGTGTGAACTGGGAAAGGCTCTGGTTCAAGTCTCCCCTCAGCCTTGAGTTGTTTAGCTGCAAGGGCAGTTTTAGGCTGACCAACCAAGGAAAAAAATATCCATCCATCCACACACACACAGAATGGCAGCTGCCTTAGGAAACCACTCTCTTTCAGCCTCCTTACAATATGGGATAATAGCACTGGCCTGCCTTACAGGATCTCTAAAGATTGCAGAGGTAATGTACTCTGAAGTACTATGTAAATGCTGAATATCATTGCCCATGTCCTTTGGGGAGAAATGGATTGGGTATAGCTTCCACTCAAACATTAGAGCAATACTTTAATTCCGAGACACCTCAGTTTCACTAGGAACAGAAGTTCTCATTTGAGACTGTAAGGATGCTTTATTAAACAGCTTGCTCATAAGAGTAATACTGATGTAGATGTCCTGTAATGGCTGGGGAATGCCAATAGTATTGCTTTTTTCCTTCAATAACGTTGCTGACTTAAACATAGTAGCCTCAGCTATGTAAATCCTTAAACCCTATAGCAGGGGGGAAATTCTGTGTTCTGTAGAGGCTGAGTAATGTATAGCCCTTAAATCCCTACTTGAAGCTTTATCTACATGCAAGAAGAAGTAAATCTGAAGCATCAAATTGTGAATTTCCACAGAATTCTGCAATACTAAAAGTTTCTCAAAAAAAATTTTTGGTTTGGGATGCATCTATACTGCCTTTCAACCCAGTGAAGTGTGTTCTCATGTAGTTGTACATTGGCTGCATCAGCATCTAACACTAAGCCATGGTTTAGCATTAGAAGTACGAGCCATAGCAAGCCTTAGAACTGCATGCTCCCCTCTCCCTTCCCATCCTATGGTACAGCAGCAAGGAGGAGACTGGAAGTTTATGCTTCCATTTTAGGTGAACTGCAGTTTAGCATTACATCCTGAACCTTAAATTGTGCTAATCTTCACTATGGCTAGTTTAAACAAGCCAGCTTTGTAAACTCAGGTTGGAGCTGGCTTGTTTTAAGAAACCATAGTTAAGATTAACCACAGTTTGTCCGGGTTCAGTTGTCAGAAGTGGTGGCTAATCTAAAATAGAAGTGAAAGCTTCCGAACTCCTCCTTGCTGCCCTGCCAAAGGAGTGGGGGGAACAAGCGATTTGGTTCAGCGTTATGTACTAACAAGCCAATGCCTTATCAATTAGGAAGGGTTATTTTTAAACAACAGTCACCATCTCAGTCTTTCAAATGTCTTGGACACTCCAAGGACAAGCACAAACTTTGAGGTTGATTTAAGGCCAACACATCCCTACCTGCCCCCCACCCCACACCCAGTTTTCTGGATTCCCCTTGCTCATCTGGGCACGAGGTCTTTTCCAAGGAAGCATAAAACCCAGAATCTGGGCAGTCTCTTGAATGCAACTTTATTCCCAGTGGAACATAAATTAGCTAAATAAATATCGTGTGAAGGTCAGAGCATGAGAAAAATAAAATATAAAACAAACATTAAAACTGGCTAATGCCTTTTCTGCTTAGTTTAGATAGGACTGCCAAGCAGGGCTAGAATAAGTGTAGCTGCCTATTTCCAAGGGTGAGTTGGAAACTGCCTTCCCATTCCTGCTACTTCCCCAGAAGGACGTGGTAATTTGTAGGCAGACCAGGAGAAGAACAGTTTGTTTGTTTGTTTTCTTTTAAGTAGGCAACCAAAACCTTGGCAAAACTTTTTCTACTCAAAGTCAAATCCTCAAATTACTTCCAACAGTGGAATGAACAATCTGGAACACATGCAGTCACAATGAAACATGGAAAGGAAGACAAAGATTTCTTCTGTTAGAAGAAAGGAGAGAAGAGACGCCTGAGAGAAAGAGGCATTTTAGCAGACTAATGCCCAACCACCACACTAGTGTCAACACAGTACCATGTACTGATGCACTGAATCCAATGTTTCCTCTATTACTGGAAGCTACAACCTCATTAACGCATGGGGAATCACAGAGGTAGGTGATCCAGTGATCTAGGGCAGAGGTGGGGAACCCGTGGCCCTTCAGATGTTGCTGGACTACAACTCCCATCAGCCCCAGTCTGCATGGCCAGTGGTCAGGGATGATGGGTGTTATAGTCCAACACCTCAAGGGTCACAGGTTCCCCCACCCCTTGAGGGCAAGAACTGTTGAATGCTCCTTGCTACTTTTCAGATGGATTAACGGCACGCACCCCAGACTGGGCATAATGACTACTGCTAAACAAGATTAGTTAAAGGAATTCAAGTCAGAACCATCTTCCTACTTGGATGACTTTTCCTGAGTTACACTGAACAAGATAGCTTTACCAGATGTGCATTTTCTGGAACTGGCAGAAACGAAGGAAAGCCACATGGAATTTCTCTCAAACATGAACAAGCAAATAGATTTATTTCTTTTTGGTCTTCTCCATTTCAAACTAAACCATTAAACAGCAGTACTAAATGAAAAGCCAATCCTATGCCAAAGCAGCAAGGTCAGAAAAAGACAAAACAAGAAAACCACAAAGGAAGACTGATTTTAAAAGTTCTCAGTACAAAATTGTGTGGTGGCACTGGCACAAGTAAAGAAAACTTTTAACATCTGCAAAACTGTCACCCAGCGGAGCCAATTCAGGTAGCAATTAGCTTGGATGAATCCAGGCTCTGTCTGCCCCAAGGCAGATATCTGTAATACCTGTTTATGATGAATAGGTAACACTTTAACCAAATCTTTAATATCTAGTTTCTTTGGGGGACTGCCACGATTTGGAGAATCAGAGGCTCTCTCAACTTGCTACTCAGGGATGGGGACTCGGACTCGAGGACTCGACTCGTGAGTCGGACTGAGTCCCCCCTCTGACTCGACTTGGACTCGAGTCCCAATATTTTTAATGGGACTCGAGACTCGACTCGGGACCAAGGACTCTTCAACATCCCTGGGCTGTGCCAGAAGGAGTGGAGAGGAGCGTGATTGCCGGCGAAGAGCACATGGAAGTGAGGTGTGCCGCTGCTCGGTCACTATGGACGGCTACCAGGAGTGCAGCCCCAACAGTGTGTCAAGATTTATTTTGATTGATGTGTTGCGTACTTGGGAGAGGCAGAAGAAGGACCTGAGATTACTCTGTGTGGCTGCTCTGAGTGTGTTTCTGGTTCCAGCAAGTTCATCACCAGTGGAGCGGGTGTTCAGTGAGGGTGGAATTGTGATGAGATCTCACCGTTCCAGAATGGGGGCCAAACATTTAGAAAAAATCATGTTCCTCAAATGCAACATGGATAAGTTTTAGGAAGTACAGCAAGTTTATTTTTTAAAATCATTTTCCTAAAATGCAACCTTTCAGACATTTTGGGTTTGGCTGCCTCTGTCTGCCTGTCTGGGGTTCCCAGCCTCCTCTGCCTGCCTGGTCTCTTCTTGACCAGTTCAACAGTTGAATTGTCCAAGACAAAGGCCTCTGCCTGCCTGCTTTGGGGTTCCCTGCCTCCTCCGCCTGCCTGGTTATTTTGGGTTTGTCTGCCTGGTCTGTTCTTGCCAAAATCAGTTGCAGAGTTTTGAAATAAAAAGGCACACTTGTGCCTAGAATTTATTTAAACCACACATCTGAAGTAGCCTTATTTTGTTGGGAAAACCCCCTATTGATTTTAATAGGGACTCGTGGAGTCAGCTTTGGGAGTGACTCGTGACTCGTGAGTCACCATTTTGGACCAAGGACTCGGACTCGAGACTCGGGTCCAAAGACTCGTGACTCGACTCGTGACTCGAGACCAAGGACTCTTCAACATCCCTGTTGCTACTTTGGATCAGTTTTAACTGCCCTCAGACACAGACCTAAGCCCCATCGCACCTTCATCCAAAGCTATGCTGCCAAAATAGCACACCTCTCGTGATAGATTCCTCAAACCTCGACACTTACGAACTCAGGATATACTCCTTGGGCAGCATCCTATACTCCCGCTGCATCTCTGCTAGCTCTATTGCACACGCGGGACCTACCGCTAGTACAAACAGGAACTAGTGCTTCCTAAAGCAACTCCAGAAACGAGTGGAAACACTTGCTTCTGCTCATTTCTGATTTAAGGAACCACTAGCTTCTCATTGTACTTCTCCCTCCTCAATACATAGACTTCTCTGTAGCAGTGTGACCTTCCATTTTTCACATTGCCTTGCCATGGTTTTATTGTCATATGCGGGAGTTCTCCAGCCAGCCGTGCACATTTCCAAATGTGCTATCTCCCAGCTCTTCCATATTACCCACCTACCAAATGTCTCCCACCTGGATACCCAACCACCTCCTTTACTTTCCAGTCTTCATTCCTTCACTTCCTCTAGTTCACACATCCTCTGTTCAGAATTAATCTAACTCAAGACAGTGCCATTTTCAAACATCAGCTGGGGGGGGGGGGATTCAGGCACTTACATTTCATCATGATTATTTGTAATTGCATAGTTACATATTTTTGCTAGTTCTCCCTTAATTTTTTTAATAGGAGATGCTGAATCTTATTGGCTAGAATAGGAGAACATCTCACAGCTTAACTAGTGCCAGAAACTTTCCACCACAAGCTCCCAATCCTCCCAGTAACAGTGATCCAGCATGAATGTACAGATAAATGTATCTGCTATGAGAATTTAAAAGAGAACCACCCACTTGAAAACTGAGGTCGGGCAAGAACAGCAAGAGGTGCGCCTCTTGTAGACTTCGAAGAATTCATTATTAATCAATTCCTTTGTAAAACACGCCTCTGAGGCTGTAAAACACACCTCTCCGGCAGTAGGAGAAGCATGATAACCTCCAGGGTTTGACCTGCTTGTGTAGACGGAAGAAGCAGATGGAATGTGACTTCAACAGGGAGAAGTTTTATGTGTGGCTGCAAAATGGTCATGCTGGTGTGGAAAAAACACACATGGAGTTCTAAAGAGAGCCAGTGTGGCGTAGTGGTTAGAATGTTGGACTGGGACTCAGGAGATGTGGGTTCTAGTCCCCGCTTGGCCATGAAACTCACTGGGTGACTTTGGGCCAGTCACGGACTCTCAGCCTAACCTACCTCACAGGGTTGTTGTGAGGATAAAGTGAAGAGGAGGATGAGGATTATGTAAGCCACCTTGGGTTCCTTGCAGGAAAAAAGGTGGGGTATAAATATAATAAATAAATAAATAAATAAATAGTGGTAGGTCCTGCTAGCACGTGGGCAGCATAAGATACTGCCCTTACTTTTAAAGCTCTTCACCCTCTCTTCAGCTCTTATTTCCCACTCTCTGCCTGAGGTCTTCATCCATCCCACATTATCACCTCACTACCTGAAAAGCCTCCTGCTCTCTCAAACAAATTCAATTTTAGTGCTTAGTACCAGCCCCACAAAGTTCAAGTTTTATTAGCAACAGATGTTAGAAACAAAGCAATTTCAATTTTGTTTTAAGAAGAAGGTGGGCAAGGAATTTGGATTTAACTCTTAAATGGCTTCAAACACAGCCCACCTGTTTGACGTATCTTGTTCCTTATTCTTCACTCCACCGCATAACAGACCAACACTGATTTAGCCTCCCCCCATCAGCTTAATTCTCAAAAACGGGGATGAGAAAATCTTGTTGACAGGAACCACTCCCATCAGCTAAAACTTGAGCTCATGTTTCAGGAGGCATGTCTGGCCAAGACAGATTTGCTTTTCGTTTCAATCCATGACCCCTCCCACAAGCCACTGTGATAAATAAATAACATTAGATTCAACAGCAAGACCTATGAAAAGGCATGAAACTTTCCATCAGAGGCATAGTGGTGCTGGGGTCCTAGTAAGAATGTCAACTAGGAATGGTAACTTTCTAAAATTCACTTTGATGTATTGAGCACAGGGCTAAGCACCAAACACTTTGCATACATTTTCAGGAAGACAAAGCACAGAGGCACTCACTTCCTTAAACTGCTTAAATTCTATGTTGTATGGTGAGCCACACTATTACCACACAGTAGCTGCTTTTCTATGTCATCTATCAAAAACTTACACAGCCATTTCACCTCCAAAGGAACCCAGATACTTTGCTGAGTGAGTACCGGTATATGCTTTGACAGCTACCGAAAGCACTGCTTTGTTTCTCTGCAGACTTTGCCAGTGGTTAGTATAGAACTCACTTGGGTAGTAGTATTTTGCCCCAGATTGCAGACCTTTTGAAAACCACTAATGCAAATGCGAGACTCAAAACACCGCAGAAGGCAGTGGCACGAGCACCCAGGTCTGTTTCAGACCCAGCTGGCTGCCCAACACAATGTGAGAATGCACTCTGGAGTTCTTGATGATGGCACAGGGGACACTGGGCTGCTTTCCAACTTTGCATGCTGCACCCCCTCCTACCTTTTACTGTCTGCAAAAGAGAGATGAATGGCGTGGCCCAAGTGGTCAAGAGGGGGACGTGAATAGACCTGGCCCTCCACCTACCACTGCCTCCTACCATCTGTGTAAAGTGGCCTGTCTCTACAATTATTTGCCAACAAAGGCCTTAAACAGAACAAGATAAGCTAGTAGAGTGTTCTGGATGCTAACATTTCAGGATGCAGGTGGAAAGCATCATATTTATTAATGCACCCCCATGTAAAAGACTCCTTGCATGTAGTAAACCAGCACACCAGGAAAAGCACTATGCTAATATTTTCTCCCGGATATTCAAGCTCCCCTGGCAAGAGCACCAACTATTGCCCAGCAAGAGTGTAACATCGATCTTTAAATCTATTCTACATACTGGGCCATGGAAAAAGCAAGGATAGTTTTACTTGCTTGTTTGTTTATTTATACCCCACCTTTCAAGCAAATGATTCTCAAGGTAGTGAACAAGCAATAGGTAATACCAAAAAAACAAAACAAAACCCAAAACAAAACACACTCCCCACCCTCTCTCTCTCACACACAGAGAGCAGCCCCTAGTCTCCAGGCCAGAGGATAGGGTCAGAGCATGCATGCTATGGGTTCTGCAATCAAAGGGCAACTAGCAGTTAGTGCCTAGTGTTATTTCTAGCAGGGAGCAAAGAAGCAAACTCCCTGCAGGTGTTACTTCTTTGGCCAAAGGTTGGGTCCAAGCTGCTCTCCCATTGCCATGGTGTTCCCTCCAGGGGGGCAAGGGGGCAAACTCCTAGTGGCCCTTGGTTGCCTGGCAGGAGGCAGAGGCCATAGTGTGTGCCCCTTCTGGTCTCTAGTCTGAGGGCAACTGGGAATGGATTTGTCGTCATATCAGATTAGATGCTCTGTTTCAGAAATCCAAGGATCCCCAGCAGCTGCTCAGCAACCACCACTACACATGGAAAAACACATTTTTAAAACAGTTGAAAAACTGTTCCAATGATTAGGTAAGGGGATATGCATTGGTAATGTCACAGGCACTAACGAATAGGGACCCATCACAACCTGAACACACTCAGTGTTGACTTTCATTTTGGGATGAAGGATTGGCTTTCCTCATTTAAACTTGAACCATGCCAGAACCTGCCTTTTCTACCCACAGCTCAATTCAACAGAGGAGAGGTATAAATTAATGCTCTTATCTGGGTGTGTGTGGGTGTGTGTGTGTGTGTGTTTGCACATGCATATGAAAGAGAGAGAGAGCATGTATGTATACACACACACACACACACACACACACCAACAAATGGAGGATACACACACCCCTTTGCAAACTAAATACAACATTTCATGCATCTGACAAAGGGGATTCTAGTTCACAAAAGCTTAAGCCACAAGTTTAAGGTGCCACAAGACTGTTGTTTTTGCTGCAACAGATTAAATTGTTCCTCCTTTGAGAATATCTGCTAACTGGCTCTTGCAGGTCTGTGGCTCATGCTGGCTCAGCTTGTCTGAGTGTGGAAAGCTAAGCAGGGTCAGGCCTGGTTATTACTTGGATGGGAGACCCCTCCTCTAGTTTCCTGCATTGAGCAGGGGGTTGGACTTGATGGCCTTGTAGGCCCCTTCCAACTCTGTGATCTATGATGCAATGTACAATGAATATGTACATTGTATGCTCTGATTAAACACTTTGCATATGATTTGAAAACAAAGCAAGCATACAGTATATTCTTCTTACTTTGTTAAAATGTATGTTGCATGGAGAGCTACACTATTGCTACAAAGGAGCTGCTCCTTTAGCTTCTGAATGAAGGCAAACCCACATTACAATAATCTAATCTAGAAGTTACCAAGGCATTCATGACAGAGACTAGATTTTAATCTTGTAGGAGAGGAAACAGTTGCCATGCCAAGAAAGAGAGATTCTTGCCACAGCCACCACCTGAGCATCAAGCAGAAATGCCGGCTCAAGGAACAGTCCCAAACCATGAAGTGGTTCTTTGCAGGAGAGTACAACACCATTCAGAACAGGTTGTCCACCTATTCTGACCTTGACAGGCCCACCAACCATGAACATTTGACTTGAGTTTCAAGTCTGGACTGAGCTTCCGTATTGGTCCTCACCCATTACTGACTCCAAATACCTGTTGAAGGACTCTGCTGCCTCACCAGGGTCCAAAAAGGAAGAGATATTAGTGGTTATCATCAGCGCTCTGGTGACACCAACACACTCCAAAACCTTGCATGACCTCTCCCAGCAGCTTTGCATAGTTATTAAATAACGCAGGAAATAGAGTAGAAACTTGAGGCACCCAACAGGATAATTCCCCAGGAGTGAGACAGTATGACTACCTTCTGGAAACTACTTGACAGGGAAGAGTGGAAGCACAGAGCCACACACCCCTAAAATTGACGGGTGGTGTAAAAAGATACTACAGCTTATGGTACTGAAGACCACCAAGGAAGCCGGGAGAGCTTACAGGGACACACACATTTCCCCGTCCTACACACAGGCTGAAGCCTGACTAAAGTAAGTTTAGATAATCATTTTTGTCCAAGTTTCATTCTGGTGCTGAATAGTGACCTAGTGACCACCACTCGATCCAACACCTTGTCTTTGGATAAAGACAAAACAAACTCTAAACTGAAATAGTTATGACTCAGACTATGAAAAGCATCTTAAAAAAACAAAACAAAAAAACACAGACTTACACCAGAGCTCATAATAGTAATTGCAGCACTGAGACTGTCTACAGCAGTGGCCTGTTTCACAGATATAACTCTGATTGTTGATTCCTATGCAGGTTTCTTTGTCCTAGAATGTAAGAGAGAAATAGGTTAGAGACATTGCATTTTAAAATGTGAGGAAGGCCCATGTATTTTAAGTAAGATCTAAGACCTATTTTGCTTGCATTGTATATATTAACCCTAGGTTTAAATACCTGTTCAAGGTCACAGATAGCCTATCTATGGTCTACCTCTGAGGCATTCCAAGCTTTCTAACTCTAGCCCAATCTTTTAAATAGAATGAACACCTGTATTAACCTAGATTTTCCTGATGCCATCAAATGGAATAAAATAAACCAGTGAGTGCTTAAGTATTTCAACTGACATTACATCTTAGTTGCATCACAACATTAAACCTATCCACTTCTCTGGATATCAGTCAGTTCCTGTTGCTCATGCACCCCAACCATTTCCATTCAGCTGGATCTATATGAGATGGTAGAATGGATTGTACCTCTTTAATCTGCAGGTGGTGATCAAAATTTCTGAATGCTCCCTTGCATAAACACAAAAACCCTCTCAGCAAGTAGAAAGTCAGGAGGACAGCAAATTGAGGGCTGGGCTAGAACATTTCTCTGTGTTATGCTAGTTTTCTTCTGCAGGAGTTTTAACAACAGAGGAAAGGTGTGTGTTTCAGTTATAGTATGGCATGGGGACAAGTGCGGGAACATTTAAAAATAGTATCCCCCATCTTCAAACTGAAGTGATGCGGTCCATTCTACTACTTTACTAGTCCCCTTTACTAGTCATCCACCCAGAGAGGTTATATAGGGTTCAGAACCCACTTATCAGTGCTGTACTAATATTCCTTCAAGTTCCAAGGGCACATTTGCTCACATGCATACAGGCAAGCAGCTACAGAGTTGTGGAGCAGCACAAATCTCAACATTTAAAGTGAACAGAAGTGAAGTAATGGCTATTGCACCAAGCTTTAAAACCTCAAGGAATTAGTTCCTTCTTCTAAAGCCAGATGTAAAGTGGCATGTCATGTGAAATCTACCAATGATTTTTGCATAATATTATTTAGCATTCATATAGTGCCTTACAGTGTTTAATGTGCCACTGTGGAATAGTGGCTAGAGTAGTGTCAGATGTGGACAGTGGGAGACCGAGGTTGAAATCCTTGCTCAGCCATGATGAACTTCCACCAAACTTCACTCTCTCAGCCTAACCTGCCTCACAGGGTTGTTGTGAGGATATAAAGATAATGGCCATGTTTGTATGACATGATAAGCCACTCTGCGTAGCTACGTAGTGCAGTTTATAAGCCACACTACCCCCGATGTGCCCGAGAGACGACTGGGCACATTAAGGGTAGCAGGGCCCCTCCCTCCCCCTCCCCTTCCCATGGGTATCCTATAGGTCACTGTGGGAGAATGAGCCTTTCGGGCTCATAGCATTCCCCCCCTTTACCCTTTCTTTCCCCCCTCAGAGATTGTGAAAGGTGGCTGTCAAGTTGTCTTTCGCAATACCCGTTTTGGTAGCTATGAGCAGTCCCTCCAAGGTGCACCAACAGCACCTTGGAGGGGCTGCCTGTGGTTGCCCACCTTTAAAAAAAAAATTGTGCCCAAAGTTGTGTGCACAAAATTTAAAATATATATATATATTTGCACAAAAAATTGGAGTCCCATACGCAAAGCGGCAAAATATACTTGCCGCTTCTGCCATGGGGCTCCTGGGTGAATGCCAATGCCAGCTGGCCCCAAAGTGCCCGAGCAGCACTTGGGAGCAGCTGACACAGGCTTCCCTGACTCACTGCTGCTGCCTGAGCCCTTTTCAGGCTAACTGCGACATTTCCCCCCTTTTAATTTTTTTGTTCCGCAGATCACGAAAGCCGTGTGAGCAACCAAGAGCAGCCCCTTCAAAGTACCACAGCGGCCTGTCAAACTTGGTTTCCCTTAAAAAGGGGTGGAAAGCACTTTTAGCTTTACCTGAGCCCATAGAGGCTTTGGACAAAGTCCAAAATTTGTTCCCCCATGGAGACTAAAGGGGAAAACCAAAAAAGATAATGATCTTGCTGAGAACGGGGTGAAAATCCCTCCAAACTCCATTTTCACACCAAAAGATCACTCTCAGTGCAAAAATGGGTTTTTGGGGGTGGGGGATTTAAAATCTGCAAGCTGTCAAGAGAAACCAAGGGGGTGGGTAATAGACAGGTAGTAGGTACCTGTTGCCACTCTTGCCAAGTGGCTCTCTCACTGATGGACTTGACCTATGATGGGTCACGCTGTCTGGATTCAGATGACACGTGAACCCATCATGGTTTAAATAACCCCTACTACAGACCATAGCCATGGTGGATTAGCGTGTTGTGTGAATCTGGACTGCTTCTGTCAGGGTGGCTTAATTTGGGTTTATATAAGCCACCCTGACAGAAGTGGTCTGGGTTCGAACGACATGCTAACCCACCATGGCTTAAAAGGTTGCCGTGTTGTGCGAACCCAGTCAATGATTGGAGAGGGGTGGACACTATATGTCAGTTGAGCTCCTTGGACAAAGGGCAAGATAAAAATGAAATAAAATACCAAGAAAAAGCCAACACAGAATATCTTAGCAAATCTTGAAATGCTTCAGTAAAGTAATTGAAAGCTGAGGTAGATTGATGGTGGCTTGCCAAAGGGTAGCGAAGGCAAGATTTGAACCAAGGGCTTGTTGGCTCACACCTCAGCCACTACAATAAACCAAACCATGAAGAAAAAGGAGCACTGTTTGCATTTCACCAATATCAAAATCACAAGTTTAGATATCATTCACAGTACCCAAGATGAAAGACCAAACAAATTAGCTGTAGTATAACTGGTGTTATAGTGAACTTTAGAAAGGTTATTAGAAACCCTTGTGCTTTTTTAGGATTTCATCTCAAAGGTTTACACACACACACACACGCACACCAAATGCTAATTCACAGTTTTCTCTAAAATCATCCTGATATTAGATCATGCAAATAAAGCCGCACACACTGTTATTCCTAAAAGAGACTCATTCTATTTTTGGATCCACAGACATAGACATCAGCATTAACAGTCTCACCAATACCCACTACCCCAGCAGCAGTTAGCACCCTCCACAAAAAGCCAGACATCTGGCTTCATTTTCAAAGTGCCCACATCAAAGTGCTAAGGTAGTTTCTAAAAGAGGAAACATCTCCTGTATCTTCTTACGCAGCAAAAGGGACACTCCTCCATTTCATCCATAACAAGCTCAAATAAATTACGGTACATGGGCTTTAGCTGGGGGTTGAGCACATGTTGAAATTACCTCTTCTCTGCAAATCACAATGTTGTGCAAACTAGGATAGGCAGATTGGCAAAAACATATTTAACCTTAATTTTCCCCTGATGGGACGATAGTTTTCCAGGCATCCTGGATGCCAACTGGAAAGGCTGCCAAAGAAGTGCTGAAACACGACCACCACTAATATTCCAACTCAGATTAAAATATATCTAGGCTGTCTGTGGCCCATGAGAAGCCAGCTGCAACTGCATTCCCATTTACTTTTAACAGATCTGGGAAGAAGGATGTACCAGACAATGAACAAGGCAGTCACATTCTGTACTGTCCAGACCAACCCTGAACATTTGCCAACAGTGTATGACAAAGCACTTTTCAAACTTGCTAGTGCAAAGGGGTATTGATGGTGCGAGGATATCACTATGAGCGCCAACAAAGAACAGCAACATACCGTGGCACCCTTCATTTTCCAAAACAGAGCTCCCTGAAACTCTGAAGGGCCAGTTCATACATTCTGCAAAGGAAAACCCAATATGGAGCTGGAACCTTATCATAGTTCCCTGACAAGCATATCTGTAGGATATCACTTTATTTCAAATCCCAACAGCAGTGACTCTTCTGCCTGACTACCATCTTCTCACAGATCTCTACAGAAAGATTTGCTTGCATAGCCAATTACTCTTAATAATCATGGCCTTGACTTGTGCTATGTCTTCTTTGTGTTGAATCTCTTCTTTGGACTATGCATTGTTGTAGTTCTCTCTCATATACTTCAGAGCACCTCCAAAGCCCAGCACAACTACAGGGATGAGCCCATGAGCATCACCCACTTCTACACTCACGCTGCTAACAGATACGCTGACCACAGACTAGCTGACAAGTGCATTTGTGGACCTCTGCCCAGAGATGACAGAATATGTTGTCCAGCAAAGTCAACTGATGCCCAGGCTTCAATAAATCCATTCGCCAGAGCAAATGTGGCACCACCTACTGACTGAGTGTGACAAGTATTCAGACTTCCTTCCGACTTTGAAGCTGGAGAGATGGGCCGGGATCATCTGAGCAGTTGTGCTACCACACATTAATAATAATAATAATAATAATAATAATTATTATTATTATTATTATTATTATTATTATTATTATATTTGTATCCCGCCTATCTCCCAACACGGGGACCCAAGGAGGCTCACAGCCTTTAAAACTCATACAATAATAATAATAATAATAATAATAATAATTGTATCCCGCCTATCTCCCAACACGGGGACCCAAGGAGGCTCACAGCCTTTAAAACTCATACAATTAAAACAAAAATAGAAAAATACAGAAGTTAAATATAGAATTAAATCGTCAATAATGAACGTGGTGTGTCAGCTTTTCAGACAATGCAATGTACCAGCGTTTTTGACACCAGAGTTCCATGAAGAGTATATCAGAGGATTTCCAGATGTACCACTACCAGGAGGGAAATGATCCATTCCTTATGTGGTAAATCTCTGTTGGCACCATAGGGAAATTTGGCTTGGAAACTAGATTTATCTTACTGTTTTTGACAGGATACATGTATTTGATGCATTTGCATTTTAGATTTTTAGATGTACATTAAAAGTCTTAGGTGTATGCTTAAAAATGTACCAAAGGTACTTATTTCAAGAGACCCTTTCTATACATGCATGATTTTCTGAAATGAAATCCCTTCAAATCATATTACTTTGTACTTTTTTAAGTTGCATGAAGATTTGTTTTTCAGATCATCTGTTATTTTACGGCAGGGGGAGGGGAACAAGAATATTCGATTTGAACAGTCGCCAACTAAAAATTGGTTTGACTAGGAATTTAAGAGAATCATAGAATCATAGAAAAGTAGAGTTGGAAGGGGCCTACAAGGCCATCGAGTCCAACCCCCTGCTCAATGCAGGAATCTAGGTCAAAGCATCTCTGACAGATGTCTGTCCAGCTGCACCTTGAATGCCTCCAGAGTGGGAGAGCCCACCACCTCCCTAGGTAGTTGATTCCATTGTCTTATTGCTCTGACAGTCAGGAAATTTTTCCTGATGTTTAGGTGGAATCTAGATACTTAGTGAATGGGCAATATTCGTAAAACATACTCATTTTTAAGGATGTGGTTGGTACTTTTATGCATAATGAACCACAGCTTTCAGTTGCTGATGTGAGAGAACTGAGTTAAAACTCTGTTTAACAAGGAAGTACAGTCACAACTGTCTCTGCAGTATAGGCAAATCTGTGCCTGGAATACTTCTATGCTGTGATACTTCATAGAAAGCCACTGAAAGACCGTCCAGTTCTCTACACAGCTATACACATGACTTATAGCCTGCGAAAATGCATTAAGAGCATGAGAAGTCAGAAGCTTAATTCATTGTATCAAATAAAAAGCTTCAGCGCGCTTTCCAAAATGTGTATAGCTTGGGCTGGCATTTAGTATTCAGAGTAAGCTGATGTGGGAGAAATCTTAGCCTAATTAGTAGTGTTTAGACATAAACATTAGCCAGGTTTTGATCCTCTCTTGGCCCAGTTCCCCCCCCCAAAAAAACTAACTGTAGTTAGAACAAATTATAGTTTCACATATTCAGATTGAATGGAAAATTGTGGTTTGTTCAAAACTGCGACCAGAAGTATTAACCTTCCTTTCTCATATGAAAAGGAGGAGGGAGCCCAAGTCCTTGTAATGCTAAACCATGGTTTAAACCAGTGGTCCCCAACCTTTTTGGGACCAGGGACCGGGTCCCGTGGAATAATTTTTTCCACGGACCGGGGTGGGTGGGTCGCCCACCGCTCACCTGCTGTGCAGCCCGGGCGGCAGCACCACAGAACCAGGAAGTTACACTTCCGGCTTTACTAAAATGCTCATCGGAGAGGCAAGGAGAAGGACGAGCGGCGGGGGGGGGGGTGCTCGCCGGAGCTCACGAGCACACCGAGAGCCAGGACAGGTGCTTGCGGCGCGTTCTGGCGGGCGGCTTGCAGCGCGTTCTGGCGGGCGGTGCGCACCGCGCCTGGCCACCGCACCGCGTGCCAAGCACCCCGTCCTTGCTCTTGGGGTGCTCATGAGCTCCGGCGAGCACCCCCCCTGCCGCTCGTCCCTCTGCTCGCCTCCCCAACAAGCATTTTTGTAAAATCAGGTGCCGCGGTGGCCGGGCGGTGCGGCGGCCGGGTGCCGCACAGCCCAGTTCTTAAGAGGACCCCTGGTTTAAACCATCTGTAAAGCAGAACTTTTCTACTGGCAAGTTTACTGGACAGTTAAGCAGTCTGTTAAGTGACAAACTCAAAGGCCTGCTTTGGTCTATTGTTTGAGGCATCATAAAGCATCGGATCTTGGCTTATTGTTCTGGCTTATTAACTGACCGTAAGCCAGAATTCTCCAGTTTGGGCATAATGGGGAACCTCTGGTTTAATACAATCCAAAAAGTGGTGTGCAAGGGGAGGCAAGGATTGCTCAGCCCAGATGCTTGTTCCCAGCTTCATAAACCAGCTTGCCAGTTTGGGTCCACGTAGTCAAGGTTCTTCTCAAAAAGTCATTCAAACCAGGCCAGTGGTGATTAAACTAACACTAGTTTTAGAAATCCTTTCCAAATAAGAGCACTTTGCAACTTTTAGCATGGTATTCTGGTAATGGGGCCATCAACAGTAGCTTCAGACATGCAACTTTAGTAAAAGAAGAACTAGTCTAATGAAGAGTGCCTTCCTGATCAACTGTACTCCTCTTCCAGTTTAAAGAAGGATGAAAGGGTTTTTTTCTGGGCCTTTAGACAGAGAAATTCACAAGATCACATTAGATGAGAAATCCAAGCTTTATTACTAGCATTATCTATTTTAAAAGCAAATATTGGCTAATGAATCACACAATAAGAAACATACGGTAATTAAAATATAAATCTTGGTCCATTGACCTATTCCATTCACCCTTTTTGGGAGTGGGGGAAGGAGAGACACACACTTAAAGAATTCTGAATATTGAATGAAGTTGAACAAATCAAGTTACTTAGAAACTCGATCGCTCCAATTTCAGTATTCTTATAAAGCACAACTATTTATTTAAAGTGTTTGTGCTAATTGTACCCCTATGTTAAGGAATGAAGGAGGAATCAAATGAGAACCTGTGGAACAGTCAAGTATCTAAATCTGGGATGGGCAACTTGTGGTCCTCCAGATGCTGTTGGACTACAATGGCCATCACACTTCACCATTGGCTACGCTGGCTAGGACTGATGGGAACTGCAGTCCAACAAAATCTGGAGGGCCACAAGTTGCCCACCTGTAATCTAAGTGGTTTCACAGATCTCACAGGTGCACTAAATATGGCCACATTCTTGATCATGTAAGGGTGCAATCCTGTGCATGTTGAGACAGAAAGAAGTCCTATAATTCCCAGCATGCCCCAGCCAGCCAGGCTGGCTGGCAGGATAATGGGAGTTGTAGGACTTTTTTTCCTGTCTAAACATGCATAGGATTGCTGCCTAAATCTTGTCAACTGAAGTTTTCGCAATCCTGCTTTGCTGGCAACCCCATAATACCATAACTACAGGCATTCAGAGACATCACCAGAATCTGTAATTCTCTTTGGGCTCTCCAAAAAATCACAAGATCTGTGTATGTTTGAGTCATAATACTCAACTCCTCTTCAACATACTGCAGTAAACGTACAAGGAAAAGAAGGCAGATTCTTCTTTTATGAATCAATATACAGTAACAACAAAACCCACCACAATAGGTGTGACAGACAAGAGCTGCATCTAACCAGATTTAGCCACCACAGAATGTTACACACTCATGCTTCCTGCACTTTGATTAAAATTGTGGATACTCCAATGCTAACCCTAGAATCTGCCAAAATATTGCTTTCCTTCTGAAATTTAAATGTGTCTGTTTAAGTTAGATTTACTCTTTAAATTCAAGTTTGGTACCAATTTGAAGCACTTCTCACCAATATAAACGTTACCAATAAAATAAACATTATTTTATTCAATGTTATTTGCTATTACAGATATTTTAAAAGATAGGATGTGACCATTTAAAATTCATATGTACAAAATATTTAAGTAATTTAGGTGCTGGGCAGAGCAATCCTAATCTCCTTGGGTGGCTATAAGGCAGGTTAGAATAGGACAGACCTGCAGAAAGCTCCACAAGCCTAAGAGTACTGCCAGCAATGTTTCCATTGGATCCGATGCCCTGAGGATTGGGCCCATTAACCTGGAACTGGTGTAGCCATTCTCCTCCATCCCACTGAAACCAGTGGGGGGTTAAAAAACATACACAGGAGAACTTAAGACAAAACCCACACAACCCCCGCCCCCTCTATACTTAGGATTGCTCTGTAAGGCATTGTTTTTTCAGCTTTTTAAAGTTATTTGGTTCATTATGAAGTACAATTTGTCCTAGACAAATGCCAAGGAAAAATATTAGAAGACAACCTTAGTGCAGGTGCTTTGAGTTAAATCAATAAGAAACATAAGCTGTTTCTAGGAAACTATTTCGGGACATTTGCTTTAATTACCGTACTTGTCCTAGCCATAATGAACTAAGTTCCTATTGTTTATAATCCAGTATCTAAAATATTTTGAGAAAAACTACACAAGAAATCAGCAAATTTAATACTGTAGCATTAAACTGGCCCACGCTCACATACAGCATAGAGTGCTTATCATATTTATGCAGCATAGAGCAGTTTATACTGGACGGAAGCTGCTATCGGTTCAAACAGGCAGTAACGAATACAGCAACTGCTTATGGTGCCCAGTTGTCAAACAAGAAAGCACGAACTATTTATTTGGTAAAAATGCACTGCTTCCATTTTGGAAAATCTTCTAAGGAAAAAATAGAACCCAAACAGGCTGTTTAAAAAAGTTTAAGCACAAGCTATACCATTTTGAGGGCAATGGGGCCTCAAGTTGGAGCTTTGAGGAGGAACTGGAGCCAGGATTGCTACTTGAGCAGCTTAAAGTAGCCTGACCAACCAGTCAACCACCTGGCTGCTTTATTTCCTAATTCAGGTTCAATGTTAGGCAATGGCTATTTTAAAAGCTAGCCTATATTTAATGTATGCAGATTTCCACTGGGAGAAATGGCAAACCTACCTGGGTTCTGGAAAAGAAGCTGACTGGGCTCTGTGAACAATAGACAGGAGCAAACATTAGACAATAAGGAGCTAGGGGCAAGAGGAAAAGGCAAGTAAAGCAAAGACAGATATGTACCGGTAAACTGGTTTCAGACACTGGATTAGCTCCTCTGAGACTTAACTTGTCAGTAAATAAGAGCTTGACAACAGAAACAGAATGCACAATTGCACTGAAGATTTCTAAAGTCACGTAGCTATCTGTTGCTGACGTAATTTCAACGTCAAATGCTTCAGCAAAATTTCAACATTCCTCAGGAGAATTAACAAACTCTAAGGAAACTTAACATACTTAACTGACTTGAACTGTCCTGATGTTACTGATGCATTTAAATTGCCAAACCACATTTTTCCTCCTCTCCACTAAAACCACGACCCACACTGTAATTCTACTTTTATTCAGAACTCCATAGATAACCTGAAGTCAAGTTTACTCCGCCTGCTTCAAGTGGGTATTGCAGTCAACTGCAAAAGGTCATTGTCCTAGACTCTAGAGATAATTCTTGCCTCAATTCTAAAACAGTTTTACATAAGAAAAAACAGATTTGGTAATAAAAATCAAAAATAAAACCAGATAACTACAAATTAAAGACAGCTGTTTTATTTTCTAGTGTTTTATTAGAAGTAAAACTGACAGAAATAGCAAAAAAATATTTATTATGTTCCTTTAAAAGTTTAATGCCTACCTACCGAAACACCTCCAAACTTCATTTGCTATTTTCTATCTAATAAATATAGCTTAGGTGATACATGCAAGTAATCACAAATTACACATGCAAGTAATCACAAATGTGAACAGTTGGTCAGTGGAAACTGCTCCTAGGCTAAGAAGATTTCAGACTTGGTACAGATTAGCAGAGTCTTCTGCCAGCCAGAGAGCAGTTAGGTCAGTTCAGTTGCTATCATTTCTCATTCTAGACTAGATTAGCAAACTACAGGGATTTTTACATCACCAGGGCAGCAACACACAGTTGGAAATAGGTTTTTAAAGGTATAGGCATTCTTAACTCTGACGGTGTCTGATTTGAACTCCAGATTGCTTTTTGTTTGCTTGCTCTAAAGCAGAAGTCAGTCAACACAAAAACGAAAACAGAAACCGACCTTTAGACTAAAACAGTTTTAAAGCTCCAAAAGTAGATTTCCATATTAGAAAGGCAAAAGCCACAGAATGCAGAGTGAAGAAAAACACACATCTTCATCTTGTTCCTAAAAAACAGCCCGTTCCCTCTATCTGCAGGACTGTTCTATGTTCAGTAAAAGGCATTTCTTTTTCCTCTAGAATACACACAATGGAGAAGGGAGGTGACATCTGAGTGGCTGTTTGAGTGGCTCACTTGACAAAGCAAGCAAAGTTGTTGTTTTAAAAAGCCAGCAAAACCTCATATTCTTCACCCTAACCAGTAAAACAAACAAGCCAAAAATAAGTTACCTGCCGTAGGCCCAAAAGGAAAGGCATTCTGCATTCTCATAATCCACGCTACGGGTTTAAACAAAGGAATTTCTAAAATCCCACAATAATAATTTCCTCATCTCAGATGGACAGGCTGCATCCGCAATCCTATTTAAACCAGGGCTTCCTTGGCTGGGAATGTTAAGTAAACAGGGTCCCAGGATACAGCATGAACTCACTCAGTCTCTCTCTCTCCTTCTTTCCCCTCCCCGTGACCAATCTCAGAAGCAGCAGAGCTACCATACCGTTTACCAGGGGGGAAGTGACATCAGTAGCAGCACGGGGCGGCGGGGGGGGGGGGGGAGAAACCTTCAGACAGCTGCTGATTAACAACTGAAAGAGGCCTACTGCACAGAAGAAAACGCACAGTAGTTCGCAAACAGAAAGCACTTAAACCAGAAGGCTGGGATTATATGGACTGAAAACTACTGCAGTTGTTAACTAACTGCTCAAAAAAAATTATAAGAAAAACTTTTTTATTTTATTTATTTATTTGATTTATATCTCACCTTTCCACCAAAAAATGGCACTCAAGGCAGCTCATCATAATAAACTAGGGGTTAGAACAAAATCTTAATTAAAACATAACATAAAAACAAAATTAAAACATGCACAATGAAAGAAATAAACAGCACTCAACCAGTTAAAAACCCCTTCTTGAACTGCCTGAATAAAAATGTCTTTGCCTGGCGGCAGAAGGGTAACAGAGAAGGGACCAACCTCAGCAGGAAGTTCAAGAGCCTGGTAGTGGCTACCAAGAAAGCCTTATTTTGTGTCCTCACCAAATGTGCTTCTGATGGCGGCAGGACTGAGAGAAGGGCCTCCTCTGAAGATCTTAAAACCCAGGCAGGCTCATATGGAAGAAGGTAGCCTGGTCATAAACAGCACTCTGAACTGTGGAAACAGTAGCTGATGTAGCTATTGTAACAAGGGAGTCACAAGCTCCCTATAATCAACCCCAGTTATGTGTCTAGCCACAGCATTCAGGACAGCTGACGTTCCTGAAGAGTTTCCAGAGGCAGACCCATGTGGAGCACATTACCGTAGCCCAAATTGGATGTAACTAAGGCATGCATAACCATGGCCAGATCAGACGTCTCTAGGAACAGGCACAGTTGGCGCAATAACCTCAGCTGTGCAAATGCACTTCTGGCCAGTGCCAAATCTTGGGCATCCAGGTTCATGGCTGAATCCAGGAGTACACCCAGACTGTAAGCCTGAATCTGTAACCCCTTCCAGCACAGGTTTATCTTTAATTATCTCTAAAGTAAAATAGTAGTTGAGTACACTACAATTCTCTTTCAAAGTATTCGATGAGCCAATGAAAGCAAATGGTAATGAAACTGTGGAGAAAGCCTGCGCACGCACGCACACACAGTGACATGAACCCTGACATAGTTTCCCTTGGCAACCCTTCCTGCATAATCCCCACAGGGGGGGACAGGGACAGGAGATATAGTTCTGGTCAGATAGGTAATAAGTGACCACATCTGCATCAATCCACAAGACTGAAGCATGAATCATTCCCAGGTGAGAGGCAGTCTCAAAGAGCTGCCAAGTATCCCCAAAGGGCACCAGTAATCCAAGGCGCCACCTCCCCCGCCCCCCCCCCCCCGGCAGGAATAAGCCCACCTGATCACCGAGGGGAGGGGTAGAAAACCCCTCTGCCAGCCCCAAAGAGCTGTTGGGAACATGGGACGGGCTGTCAGCTTCCAACCCTAGCTCCGGCTAGACCAAGCAGCTTCTTACCCCGAGTAGGATGGGCTCGGAGCTGGCTAGGCAGACCGCTATGCAAAGCCTGTAAGTTCAGAGTCTCTGATGTGAAGTAACTCTCTCTTACTGCAATACGCTATGCCTCTGTATTGAAGCCTTCTGGTATATTCAGGTCACGACCCGGTTTTGTTTATCGTGTAACATTCCTGGAAGTCTATTAGTTCGCTCCATTAACTTTGTAGTAAATAAAAGTCTATTCTCTAGTCTAAATATGGTTACGTGTGATATTTAGGTTGCGGTTGGGTTTAAACTGCTTGATATTCCTTTGGAGGGCAATATCTCAGTGCCGGTTAACCCGTTAAGTGCCAAACTCGCACCAAAGAGCCGGTTGTTGGTCTTCCACAGAAACCATTTGATGTGTCACCTGCTCATTAATCGTTAGTATTCAGGTATTTGTTAGAAATATGAATCACCCAGAGAGCTTTGGCTATTGTACAGTATAGAAATGTAATAAATAATAAATAAGTGTTCACATTACACCAAGAGCCATATTTCTCACACACACACAACCCAGGTTGACTTCTATTCCCCAAACAACACAGTTTGAGAACTCATGTATCAACACATCATGAGAATATATGCACAGTGTATCCAAGCTCCAGAAGCCCAGGGAGCAGCCATGTTCAAAAATGCAATACAGCTTCTCCAAGGCATTCTAGAAGCATAAAAAGCTAGTTACATCAGATACAAGACTAACCAAACCTTGCATCTACTTGTTTTTTGTACAGTAATACCTTGGATTGCAAGTAACTTGGTTTGAGAGCGTTTTGCAAGACAAGCAATTTTTAAAATATTTATTTAATTTTGTTTGACTTGATATACAAGCGACGTCTTGCAATACAAGTACTGTAGTACGGCTTAAATTAAAAATCCCTGTACAAATTTTTTTGGGGGGATTTCGTTTTGATATAAGAGTGTTTGGGATTACAAGCACGTTTCTGGAACGAATTATGCTCTCAATCCAAGGCATGACTGTATCAAGAAGCATTCAGTGAAGTGAGGCCCCAATAACATTGTGAAGTGGTACAGCCCAGTTTATCCCATCAGGGAGAAGCAGGCCCAGGTCACACCATATGAGCAAGGCTTATTGGTACAACTACACATGACCATGCCTACAATGTGGACCACAGCCGACTTTTACTGCCTGTCAAGAGGGTTGAATGTCATCAGTGCAGCAGTAGTGAAAACTTGCTGGCAAACGAGGCCAACAATTCAAGCCCGGTGAGCACTCTACTGATCTTACTCAAAAACTTTTCCCAAGGAAGCATGTGAAAGTGTTTCTAGGGATAGCATTTCTTAGGCACTGTGTATCTTTCATACTTATTCTTAATCCCATCTTGAACCCCAGTATAGCTGATGGTCCTGAAAATTTCACATGATAAATGAATACTAGAAATACATACTAGACACCCAGTCTTGGATCAGAGCTAGTCTCCCTAAAAACCTATAGTGTTCAAGTATTCTGATAACACTAGACTAATCTGATCTCTCTTTTTTTAATTGGGTTGCTATCTTAGCAGGTTGTGGGAATTTTTATTTATTTATTTATTTATTATTTTTATACCCCGCCTTTTTTCCTGCAAAGAACTCAAGGCGGCTTACATAATCCTCCTCCTCCTCCTCCTCTCCATTTGATCCTCACAACAACCCTGTGAGGTAGGTTAGGCTGAGAGTCAGTGACTGGCCCAAAGTCACTCAGGGAGTTTCATGGCTGAGCAGGGACTAGAACCTGGATCTCCCGAGTCCCAGTCCAACACTCTAACCACTATGCCACACTGGCTCTTGACTTCAGTAAAGCATTTGACAGGTCCCCGTGATAGCAAACGGGTTAAATGCAGACTAGATTATAATACCATCAGGAGGATTCATAGCCGGTCAGAAAGCTATACTCTAAAACAATGCTTATCTAGAATTCCACAAAATGGAGCATACAAAAAAACTTCACGAAAAACCCTATGGGGTTCCCTCCCCCAGCAAAAAAAAATCTGTCCAAAAAGGACTGAGCATACCCAATGGCCATAGAATGCTAGCTGATTGTTGGAAGTTGGGGAAGAAAGGAAAACCAGTGGAGAGAGAGGAGGAACTGAATGGAGTATTCTGGAAACAGGCATGGCTAACTGGCTGGAACTCTGAAAAGGAGCACTCCACACCTTTATGTTCTGCACTCCTCATGGAGGCTTGTACCTTGAACTGCTTGAATATCAGCTCTCCATGCTGCAATGCAAACTTCTTTTGAAACTGAATGAAGTTTTCAAAGTTATTTCGGTTATATTATGATGGTCTGCCATTTAAAAGGTAAAAGATTTTAAAAATGTACTTGGGAGCACGCACCTAATGTAGCTGCTTGGACACCAGCCATTATATTCATATATAGTACTACAGTAGTTTCTTAGCACACTTACTTTGATGCTAATGTTGGCAGCTGTGCTTAGTTTTACAAGGCAGTTGGGGGGGAGGCATTCCTGATTTATTCTCTAGTACAGAGACCTGGTTACATTCATGTCCAGTGACCTCTAGACTGGACTACTGTAACATATTCTACACAGGACTGCATTTGAAAGTCTGCCTTGGAGCATTACCTGGGACAGAACGCCACTCACTGCCTGCTTGTTAACAATTGTGAGCTGAGAAGAATATATTATACTAGCTCTGAAATATCTACATTGGTTACAATTTGTTTCCATGTCTGATGCAAAGTGCTGTTTTTGTCTTTTAAATCTCCACACTGCCTGGGTCCGTCTCAGGAAATACATTGCGCTGGTTTGCACATCATGCTAAGCCACAGTGGGTTAATTAGCCCCCAGGGCTTAGTGGTGCGTGCAGGCAGCCAATCTGCATATTCAAGCCACAACCCACCCTTGCTGGGTTTGGATGATACAGTAAGCACAGTAAGCTGTATCAGAGAGGGTAATTAAGCAAATTGGACTGGCATGCAACCGGCATGCGGTGTGGTTAACAAACCACCATGGCTTGTTAACTGCAATGGCAATTGTGCAAACTGGATCACTGAGAATATGCAAGCTGTGGTGGGCGGTCCTCACAGCTTATCATGACATCTCAGCCCAGCAAAGGTGGGTTGTTGGTGTAGTTAACAAACCACCCACAACTCATGGGTTAGGGTTGTGGGTGGACGCCAGGTTTGCAAAAGATAGTAAGCCACAGTCACATCTTCAACACACAAATGTCGCCCAACACACACTGAAACCCACAGTGGCTTAAATAAGCCACTGTGCAAACCAGGTCATTCTCTCTACAACCCCCACCCCACCCTGCCCCTTTGGATTTTCACATCTGCTCAGACTTTGTTCACTTTTATAGACTACTAGCTTTTTTACCTGGCGTTGCCCAGGTCGTCATTTTCTTATAGGCACTATTTGTTCGAAATTACTTAAGGTAGCTGACCGCTTTTTTGAATGGCTGCATAGGAAAGGAATGGGACTACACAGTGAAATCCCTGCTTCCCCCCCTGGACTCCACAACGAAATCCCTGCCCCCCGGGACTCCACAACGAAATCCCTGCTCCTCCCCCGGGACTACACAATGAAATCCCTGCTCCTCCCCCGGGACTACACAATGAAATCCCTGCTTCCCCCCCACCCCCCGGGACTACACAACAGTGAAATCCCAGCTCCCTCCCACCCCAGGACTACACAACAATGAAATCCCAGCTTCCCCAGGACTACAAAACAATGAAATCCCAGTCGTCGTCCCCCGGGACTACACAATGAAATCCCTGTGTGTCCCCCCCCGGGACTACACAATGAAATCCCTGCTCCCCCCGGGACTACACAACAATGAAATCCCAGCTTCCTCTCCCTAGGACTACACAACAATGAAATCCCAGCTCCCCCCTCTGGACTACACAATGAAACCCCAGCTTCCCCGTGTAGGCCCCTGCTGCAATTCATATGAACATTCTGTATGATGTAGGAGTGATTTGCATATCTGCTTCCGATAGGCCCCTGCGGCAATTCATACGAACATTCTAAATGACGTAGGAGTGATTTGCACAACTGCTCCTGATAGGCCCATGCGGCAGTTCACATGAACATTCTAAATGACGCCATTGGCTATCTGAGATTGGGCCATACAGGCACAGTGATGGTTTTTCGGAGATTTAAACCTGCCAGTATTCTTCCTTGGGTGTTGAAGAGTATGTGTGCCAAGTTTGGTGGGGATCCTTCAAACCGTGTAGGAGCCTATGCGACGCACACAAACAAACAAACGTACACACGTACAAACTTTCACATTTATATAGTAAATTCCCTAGGAATGCTCATCCAACAATAAACCAGTTAGCATTTGTGTATCTTCCCTAGATCTTACTCCTTTTTGAAAACTAACTCACAGTGGTATAATCAATGTACCTTCCCAACAGGGGCACTACTAAGCACTTAGAAGCTTTAAAGCACAGGCCCCTAGGACACAAATTTGCAGATGCATATATATATATATATATATATATATATATGCGAGAGATTTATTTACATTTCCCATACAAATTAATTTCCCATACAAATCACCCCAAATAAAAGAAACTCTTCAATTAACCCGCATCCCACCCTTCTTCCATTACAATTAATTTGCAATGGCTGTGAACAGGCATGAAAAAATGCACATGGAAGAGTGGCTGGTAGCATTTTTCCATCAGTCCATTAACAAAGCCCCTCCAAAAGATAGCAGTGGAGATTTAAAAGTTCGACAGAGCACTAGTCCAAAAACAAGCCAAGGATGAATCAGGGTGTCACCCCCACACAATTTCCCAATTCCCACTCAGCTCATGCTACAAAATTTAATAAATCCCACCTCAATTAAATCACCCCCGTTCAATCATCACTGCCCACATAAACTAAAATCAAAATAAAATAAAGAGGTGCACAATTCTATCTAGGGGGTTCAAAATGCTGGGAGGGTGCTGGGAGGAGGAGTATAGGCCAGAGAGTAGAGTGAAAGGAAAGTAGGCAAGACAGAAGATTAGGAAAGGGAGTAAAGGGAGAGACTAGGTCAGTATTGCGAGTGCGGAGCAGACAGAGGAGAAGGATAGAGCAAGGATTGAGCAGCATGGAGGAGACAAGAAGGCAGGTTTGCACGATCACAGAGGAAAAATAAACCATGGTGGCTTATTTTCTCCCCCCACACATGCCAGACGCAAGCTGCCTAATTCGCATAATTACCCTCGCCAGGCGTGGGCTGTTGTGATGTCTGAACCCGGCGAGAGTGGCTGGCTGGGGTGGTTTACAAACCATCTGAAAGGTTTCAGGACATTTATAAACCAACTCAGCCACCTACCCTCACTGGCTTCGGACATCACAATAGCCCACGCCTGGTGATGGTAATTATGCTAATTAGGTGGCTCTCGCCAAGCACATGTGGGGAGGGAAAGCTACCATGGTTTATTTTCCATCCATGATCATGTGAACCCAGTCAGAGGGAGCCTTGAAAGAGAAAGGGGAAGAGGCAGCGGAGGCAGGCGGAGGTGGAAGGAATGCTCAAACACACACAGAGTAGGATCTACCACACACTTCGGGCATTAGAGAAACTGCTGTTGGCACCACCAAAAAAATGCCTAATCAATGGATTGCTGCTTTGGCATCTGTCGCATCTATGGATCTTAGGCTGCATCTCATCCAACAATTTTTTTTTTACTTCGTCTCTATTAGACACTGCAATGTCTCTTTAATAAGGGATTGTCTAATTCAGCTAATTGCTGGTGGTGCAATACAACTACTGCTTCTTTTAAACATTTTTTGGCAATGTCCAGTCGTTGCTTCTTTTTGGGGGGAGGTTATTGCACAGATATATTTTGTACTGGAACAGTCTTTAATATTCCCTGATGTACACACTCTTTTATTTGCTTCATGGAAATTAACAAATGGCCAGTGTAAATGGATTCTCTATGCCCTTTTGACAGCTAAAAGACTTATATTACAAAATTGGAAGGATAGACACTCTTGTCCTGTAATGCAATGGATTGAGGATTTAACAAGGCTTTTGATATATGAATGGGGTGGCATGTAGACATCAACTCCAAATGGATGCTTATTTGGATATTTTGTCCACTTTTGCTGAAGCCTATGTATAATTGCTAGAACGTTGTATGCATTTAATACAAATCCATGTATGTATATTTAAAAAATTTTAAAAATAAAAAACCTTCATGGGTTCCATTGGAGGTGCCCGTGGGCTGGGGACCCCCAATTTGTTGTGCTGGTTTGTTAACCATGGCAGCAGCCCATCCTCACAGAGTTCAGACAAGATGGTAAACTGTGCCAGCGAAGGTAACCAAGCATATTGGGCTGGCATGCACAGCATGGATAATAAACCTCCATGGCTTGTTAACTGCCTAGCGATTGTGCAAACCAGCTCAGCCTCTCCCACTTCCTCTTTCTCACTCACTTCTCTCTCCTCCTCTGTGTCCCTCTTCTACACCTTTTTCTCCTTCTGTATCCCTTTCCATTTGTCTTTTCTCCCCCAGTTCTCACTCTCCCATCTAAGAAGAAAATGGACCCTACCCTACACAATTAGGCATAGAAAGAGAGCTTCCTTTGGACCCAGTGGAAGCTTTTCTTTGTCAAGCTTAATTGCCATGCAGGGAGTGGTTTTTAGAAGGAGTCACAGCATGCGGGAAGGGAAAGGTTAACCCTTCTCACCCCAGTTACAAACCTTCCCTACTCCAAATCCCTCTCAAGTACTTTGGCTTAGGCAAAGAAAGAAAAAAACCCTCCTATTGGCACCAATGGGAGATTTTTTTTCTAAGCCCAAATGCCATAGGGTGCAAGCACGTGAGCAAAATCTCATGAGATTGATGAAGACCTACTTGAGAATTTTTTTCAAGACTTCAGATAAGACTTGGGAAGTCCATAAAAGGCCTCTTTCCATGTGCCCTGGCCTCAATCTGAAGGCTGCTGCCACCTGGTCAGATACTGCTGTGGAGTATTTGGCTGGGCACAGCAGCTCCCTCTCTTCATTGAAGCCCCAGCAACCACAGTCAAATGAGAAACTGACTAGGGGGCATGGGTGGCATCGGAGGGGGGTGGGAAGCAAAGTCACTGGGAAACTGATTCAGTGCTCAAGCCCCATTGATCCAGGCCTAGCAACAGCCCTATTTCCCAATACAGAGACATGTTAAGGGAATCTCAACACTGCTGTCCAAAATGAATGATATGTACTGCTTCTTCAAAAGGGGATTCTGTACCTAGGCTATAGTGCGCTCTTCTCAGTTTCATATCAATGAAAAATTGTTTCTCAAAAACTGTTTTCTTTTCAGCAGTGGAGTACAGCAAGTTCTAAAGGAACAGAGATGATATGAAAGAAAGTGATCTAAATTTAACTCTGCTATACCTCTACTTTAAAAGTTCAGCAATCTTTTTTGTGCTTCTCTTAAATCAGCAGCTGTTCTTGCCTGTCACATGCCAGGGCTAGGAGCCTTACCACTCCCATGTCTGGACACATTGAGTACATACTTATCAGAGACTGGGAAGTTTCCCCTTCTCTTTGAGTTTTCAGTTTTAGACCTCTTTAAAAATTAATCGCTCTAAGGTTACAAAACTTTGCATTAGACCCAGATAGGTTAGTCAACTTAAAAAGTAGCATCTTAAGTGCTATTTACTTCCCCTAAAGTTATTGGAAATTCAGTTAATCTCAGTTGAAGAATGCCCCCCCCCCAAAGAAAGAAAGCCACCAGCTCAGTGTACAAACACTGATGATATCTTAACCATAGTGGACTCTTAACTTAAGAGATTGGGAGTGGCCCATAGGCTTTCTCCTTCTCACTGGCACACATTTCTCCTCTCCCCACCTTAACCATGGTTCAGCATTACATCTATAGAAGTGCTAATCATGCTCAACACTATCCAGCTTGAAACCCTCTCTTTTTGCATGCCGAAGCACACACTGGCTGCATTTGCACTGAAGGATGTCGACATTCTAGAGCAGGGGTCTTCAAACAAAGGCCCGCGGGCCACATCCGGCCCACCTTGACTTTTTATCCGGCCCACCGGCCGATTGGCGGAAGCAGACTTTTTTTTAACTCTTTCGCTTCAAGCGCCGATTCTTTTAATTCTTTTCCATAATATGGAAAAATTAGTGGTGGTGTTTTACCTCTTATGTATGAGCTGATGTAGCTAAGTCAGATTTCTAATGTTTCAAAAATGCTACTTTGGATTGAAGCAGAGTATGCTCATTTGTGAGATGGCAAAAACAAAAGTATATTCGTGTTAGGCATGAAACAATTGTGCAACTATATATGTAAATACCACCAGCCCTGCCATGAGTATTCATTAATATTCCCTCTTCTTCCCTCCCCATTCCTTTTTCCTTGTGTGTCGTGTCTTTTTAGATTGTAAGCCTGCGGGCAGGGACTGTCTTGTTAATTGCTGTAAACCGCCCAGAGAGCTTCGGCTATTGGGCGGTATAAAAATGAAATAAATAAATAAATAAATAAATAAAATAACTTTCCATTTAAGGGGAAAAAATATCACCCCTATCAAGTAAAAAAAAAAAAGGACCCGGGTCCTTTTTTTTTACTTGATCCATTCGTTCATATTTTTTTCAAACTATAGTCCGGCCCCCCAACAGTCTGAGGGACAATGAACTGGCCCCGTTTAAAAAGTTTGAGTACCCCTGTTCTAGAGAATTCTGGGTTATTGTTCACTAGCTGTGTGCTCCTGCACACAGCCCTTTTCCTCCTGCCAGCTAAAGCAGCTAAATTAACCAGGAATCAAAAGCTTAGCATGTCATCCAAGCCTGAGCTCCTGGCTTGTTGCATCCCTTACCTAGCTTGGACAAAACACAAAACTTTTGATTCCTGGTTAGTTTAGCCGCTTCCTCTGCTAGAGGGCCAAGTGGGAGCAAAAGAGAGCTACATGCTAGTGCATGCAGCTCGAACAGTTAGCCAGGATTCTCTGGAATTCTGGTTTATCATTCCATGCGAACTCAGCCTCTATTGGCTCTTTGCAGCATAGAGCACTCTTAAACCCTCCAATTGTTCTCCCTCCTCTGTAGCCTGTTACTTTTTCTCTTTCCCCATTCACAGGTCTTTCTGAGGCCTCATTTGACACTTCATTTTTTTCTGCACCCTGACAACACTGTCCCCTATGCTCTACCACAGGTCTCAGTACTTCCCTGCTATTCCCTTTCCCTCCACAGGACTTTCTGCAGCTCATGTTACTTCCTTTTCAAGGAGTGCTCCTTTCTCTGAGCTCATCTTACTCTTTCTTTTTCCTCTTTCCTCATACCATAGGCCTCAGCATCCCAATTTCTCAGCCCCTATCTTTGTTCTCTCTCATTTGTCTGTACCTTGCCTGTACCCATTATCTCTATGCCTCCTTGCTGAGTTCAGTGGCAACAGCACATGAAGCTTTCATTCTTCTAGAACTTCATATGCAGAAAGGCATATCACAGGAAGTTGCCTTATACCAAGTCAGACCGACCATTGGTCCATCCAGCTCAGTAAGCTGACTGGAAATAGCTCCCCACGGTCTGGGGCGCTTTTCCTAGCATTGCCCGAGCATGCCAAGGATTGAACCCGGGACTTTCTACATGCAAAACTACATGCAAAACTCAGTGCTAGAGGACATGCTACGGCTCATCCCTGCCAAGTGGGCCATATGTCATGGCTAGCTGCAATGTCTCCATCTAAGTTCAGATGCCTCTGAATCTAGGGAGGAGGCACAGTAGCACAGACATAGTGATCCAGAATTTCTCTCTTTAGCAGGCCTTAGATGTTCCCACAGAAGAGGTGGGAAAGAACTGAAAATAATGGGCATTTGGACTTTCCTCAGGGGGGCACAAATAATCAGGGAGTGGACTGCAATCAGCCCATGGGCTTTACGTGATGCAGGCCTGAGCTAAACAATACCATCTGTGCATCAAGTTAGAATGTCACATGAACTTCATATGCAATTCCTCCTCCCTAGAGGCCCCAAAATGTTTGCAATACGTTTCCCAGGCTTTAAGCCCTCTTTATTTGGGCCTCGCTTATGAGAAATGAGTAGGGAAGCTAGATGCAAAAGACAGACAAGGCTTCTGTACTTTTAATAGTTCTGCAGAATATAAATGTTAGCAGGTATAGATTGCTGTGCAGGGCTGAGGAAAATTACAACTGCCCACATTCCTTCTTCCAATGGTTATTAAAAGATACATAAGCCCTGCCCCTAATTTGCACCTGGTCACCTAGGATTGGCATTGTACTGTACGTTTTAAGGTTGTTCTGTTTTTTGTTTTGAATTTGGTACTTTATGTGTTTAGCACTTTGCTACCCACTGTGAACTCTTATGACTGAACAGACTATGCATTTAAAACACATTTTGGAAAGTATTTTGCATGGAGGTGGCAAGAGGCAGAAGGATTATTATTACGGTACTTGAATACACAGAGTCAGCAATATATGTTTTGCTCAAAGTTCTAGGACAACAAATATACAAAACTCATAGTACATATGTACTATCCCATATACACAATCTCCACCACTCCACCTGCCTTGTCTTTTGGACTACACTTGCCCATTACACTAAACCATGGGGTAGTTATTTGCATGTACACACCCCTGGGCACTTCTGTATAATCCATGGGGTCACTAGAATACTGAGAATCTCAGCACAAAATGTAGAGTGAGGCTTTACAACCATATACATATAGTACAGCTGCGAAAATTCGATACTAGTTATGTTTGGTCAAGCTATTAACACACCGGAAAGCATGCAAAAAGCACCCTGGATATATATATCCTTTGAGCATATGTATAATGTTACAGAAGCTGCGCCACAGGTGAATAGATGAAAAACTAACTCCCAAAACAGTTAAAATTAGAACATTTCCAATGCTCTAAAATATTCTATAAAAATAGACAAGATGTGCTATATTGCTCTCCAAAAATAAAATAGTATAAACTGAATTACACCACTCTAAAAAATAGCCAGTTTCAGATACAATTATTTCTTATAACTTGTGTATGTGTACAAACACATACTTTTAAAGTTGTCAACAGCTGGGTGCAGAGATCAGGCATGAAAGCACCTGATGCTGTCGCACTGCTGAAACTGAACATGTGTGGCCCTGATCAGGGATGGGATTATGGTCAGCCCCATATAAAAGAAGGACATAACCTTTTTTTATTGTCCAGTTATATGAAGTAGTAGCAGATGCACCAGGAAACACAGAGTACGATCTGTTGATAGCAAAGTATGAAAGATCCTTTAAAGAACTAGATAGGGACAGCATGCTGTTGCTCAATGTTTAAAAGAAAGACAATTCTGCATTGCTGTTCTTTAGCACTGTATACTTTTTATTTACTCTGTACAGTACAAGATAGATTACAGTCACTTCGTGTACACTGAACATAACTGAACTAGTGCAGGCAACAATGCCAGCCCATTGCTACAGTGAGTTACGTACCTTAGAGAGAGCAGCAGTATGCACTCTTGATGTGGCAGTGTCCTGATCACTCCATCTGTGTAACTATGGCACCCAAGGCCTTGCCAGAGCACTTCATTCCCTTTTGTCATGTTTCAAAGGTTTTAGTAATTCCATCATCTCAGATCTGATGTTTATTGTGCTGTATGCAGCATGTGGACAGAGCTCATGACAAAGATAAACTTCTCCCTCAAATCCAGTCAGGTAATGCATTTTCACTGAGATTTCAGGAACTCCAAATCCTCCTCTACACACACCTGCCAATCCTATAATTAACTTGTTCTTAGATGTATGTCTTGGACTTGTGGAGCTGAAGAGATACACAGTCACCAAACATAATGAAAGTCACTGTAATAACTTCTAAAGTTGTTTAATTTTCAGCTCAGAGCTGTCAGTATCCTGAACTATATAGAATATGTTGCAACTCTACTTAAAATCATGAAAAAAAAGCTTTATTCATTGGAACAAAAATGGTAATGCAGTGACATATTACAGTTATAAATGAAATATTTAAACCTTGCGAAATATTCTAGCATTGTTAATGAAGGTTGTAATCCAGTGGGCATTTAAAGTGCTTAAATTTAGTTGGGTCACGTCCAAATTATACCTAATTTAAAAAAGTTATTTAGCATGTTGTTAATACTCATGCAAGTGTCAAAAGTGAGTTAACACTCATAATGACATTACACATCAAACTACAGAAAATTAGGACATTTGACCTTAACATCTGACATGGATCAACTGAAAAGCCAACCAACACAAGAAATCTTTCACCCTTCTATACAAATCTGATAAATTTACAAGATGTGCAAGGTGAAGCCAGGGCCCATTCGTGCGCTCAGAACTCATGGTAACAGAGACCCAGTGGCATTCCATAGTTGCCTTGTGCAGCTGGTGCTGAAGTTTTGTTTGCAGGAAGTGATCTCTTTGGCCTGCAATGAGTAATCCAGTTGCCTCTGCCTTATCTGCTCAGTGCCTTTTCCAATGCCACTCCCAGTAAGAAAAAAAGAAGGAAATTAGGGCATGACTTTTATTCTTCCTTGCACCCTCAATCTTTTATTCTTCCTTGTACCCACAAACCCCAGACCATCAGAAATACACCAAGGGGTGGGTTGAGGACCCAGGATCACATACTTGAGAGTTGGGGGAGTGAGAGAAGGGATGGGACTTACTTGCAGGAAAAGCAAAGGTCAGAGCAAACACTGCCTGCCTGATCTTCAGCAAGTGTTGGCTGTGCCATCAGTAGCTGAAGAATTCTGGAAGCGGGGGGGGGGGGGGGGAGAATATTAAATATAAAAAGGGAGATGAAGACAGGGTTGACAGAAGCAGAAACAGACAGAAAGTATTTGGTTGTGTTCAAATTCCAGGGATGGGGACTCGGACTCGAGGACTCGACTCGTGAGTCAGACTGAGTCCCTCCTCTGACTCGACCTCGAGTCCCAATATTTTTAATGGGACTCGAGATTCGACTCGGGACTCGAGACCAAGGACTCGTCAACATCCCTAGGCTGTGCCAGAAGGAGTGGAGAGGAGCGTGATTGCCGGCGAAGAGCACATGGAAGCGAGGTGTGCCACTGCTCGGCCACTATGGACTGAGATTTATTTTGATTGATGTGTTGCGTGCTTGGGAGAGGCAGAAGAAGGACCTGAGATTACTCTGTGTGGCTGCTCTGAGTGTGTTTCTGGTTCCAGCAAGTTCATCACCAGTGGAGCGGGTGTTCAGTGAGGGTGGAATTGTGATGAGATCTCACCGTTCCAGAATGGGGGCCAAACATTTAGAAAAAATCATGTCCCTCAAATGCAACATGGATAAGTTTTAGGAAGTACAGCAAGTTTATTTTTTAAAATCATTTTTCTAAAATGCAACCTTTCAGACATTTTGGGTTTGGCTGCCTCTGCCTGCCTGCCTGGGGTTCCCAGCCTCCTCTGCTTGCCTGGTCTCTTCTTGACCAGTTCAACAGTTGAATTGTCCAAGACAAAGGCCTCTGCCTGCCTGCTTTGGGGTTCCTTGCCTCCTCTGCCTGCCTGGTTATTTTGGGTTTTTCTGCCTGGTCTGTTCTTGCCAAAATCAGTTGCAGAGTTTTGAAATAAAAAGGCACACTTGTTCCTAGAATTTATTTAAACAACACATCTGAAGTAGCCTTATTTTGTTGGAGAAAAAGCCCCATTGATTTTAATAGGGACTCGTGGAGTCAGCTTTGGGAGTAACTCATGACTCGTGAGTCACCATTTTGGACCAAGGACTCGGACTCGGACTCGAGACTCGGCCCCAAAGACCCGTGACTCGACTCATGACTCGAGACCAAGGACTCTTCAACATCCCTGTCAAATTCTGTACTTCCATACCCACCCTTTTCTTCTCCATGGCTGCTGTTTCTGTCTCTAACAATGCCTGAGAGATCAGTGATGGGAGATCCATTGTGTGGTCCTCTAGTTAGAACTTGCTCTTGGAGGACTAGATGCATATTAGCTCGGAGGACAAAATATTAACAGAGGACTTTTAAAAAGTTTCTACCAAAGCTAATATAGTCCTAACCCCCATATTGTTGGGTGGAGATGGGCAGCTGTGGCAGAGAACAGTAGTAAGCAATGCAGAGCTGTAGTGAACTCTGAGTGTAGTGAACCACAGCTGCCCATCCTCACCCTACAACAAGATGTATTAGCTTTGGTAAAGCCATTTTTAAATGTTTAAAAACTTTTTAAAAACCCCTTTTCATACAAAACAAGAAGTGAGTTAGAAAGAACAGGATCTCCTGTCTTCTGCTACCTTTGGGGGAGGGGAGGGGGAGAGAAGAGGTTCATGGCAGCACAATCACAGATATATTAATATACTGGATGTCTCTATCAACCATTGGCATCTCTCGCTTCTGCCCTGGGGGAAAATGACTTCTACAGGAACCAGGAACTTCCATCTACACACAACTGAATTGTGACTCTAGTGATGCAAATGGGTGGGGAAGTATTCCTTGCCTGCCAATCATAGCAGTGACTAGAAACCTGCTTTTTGTTCTCTCTTGTTCTTTTTAATAAAAGGTGGGCATATGGGACAGAATGGTCCCAATGGACACCAGCTAGCTTTTCCAGAATCCAGGCAAACCCAGCGAACTGAGTAATATGGAAATCCTACTTGCAGAACCATTATGTTTTTAGTTATAGCAGCCAGTTAGTATGCATGATTCTTCAGGAAAGATAAGTTCAGCATGGGAACATTGGTTTAAATCAATTATTTAAATTTTTTCTTTCTTATTTAATATCAAACCACTGAGTCTTAAATGAAAAGCAAAATCTATTTAGCCTTTGGCCAAGCGAAGCATAAGTTTTTCACTTTGGTGCTGGGCAGGCTTGTCAACACATTAAAAAAAAAAGGTGTAACAAGGAGATTCATACAAGTTTCCAGGCAACACATTCACAAACCTGTAATTTTTTAAGCTTTCCCCCTAAATGTTTTTCCCCATAATATTTAAAGTGCTCCCCAATGCAGAAAAAAAATACTCTTCAGATGCTATTAATAAGGATACAAAAGCAATTACAAAAAACATTAGAGGATAAAGTACGGTAGTAGTAGAAAGGGTAAATCAATACCAGTGCCTCTACGAACACCTGGAGAATAAATAAAGGCCTCCAATACTGTTTAAATGTGAAGAGGAAAGGCAGTGGTGAGAATGAGAATGAGAATGTGGTGGAGTGGGTCTGCCAGAGCAAAGGCCTATCACCTGCTATAAAGCCCAATAGAAGGATCACTCAAAACAAGGGGATGCATCCAAGCACAGACAGACACCAGGTTGAGAGTTCAGAAGGTCTCTAAATACAGCCAGCACCTACAAAATTCATAGTGAAATACCAGGTCCGGATGCAAAATTGCATATTCTGTGAGGTTTAACAGTGAGAACAATTACTCAGAAGGTGAAGACGGGATGAAAGTTATAAAATATTGAACTGCCATTTACAAAAAGGGAAATTTGGTGTATAATAGCACTGCTCTCGGAATAACTTTTCCTTTCCTTCACAGAGCAACAGCACTGATCCCAAATATTTACTGCAAGTGTCAACCTGTTTCATTCATCTGATGAAATAGGTTTTTGCCTATGAAAGCTCCTGCCACAATAAATCAGGCTTCTGTAGTGCCGCGGAATTTTGTTTTGCTGTTTAAGACCGTAACATGGCTACTGTCTTGAAATTGGTCTCTGTTTTTCCAGTAAGGTTCCATCACAGCCACCATCACAGTGGCACCGAGCAATGGGAGGGGACAAGCCGCCTTGTGCTGGGCTTCCTCGAGAGGGAGCCCAGCAAAAGGCGCCTCATCCCCACTGCTGTCGAGGAGCCTCTGACAGCTGCCCAAAAGTGCTGCTTGGGCACTTTTCGGCAGCTGTCATCCCCGTTCTGCTCCCCTCAGTGCTCCCATGGTATCCCCTGGAATATTGGTGGAAGGAGGTACCTCAGGACCCCCACTGGGCCCAATCATTAGTCGGGCCCAGCGTGGGCCCCAGGCTAACTTTAAGCTCAGGATGGTGACATAGCCACCCTGGGCTTAAAGTGTCGTGCGAACCCGCCCATTGACTTTTCAAATATGAACTAGATATACTAAGGCTATTACAAGCTGGCTATTTTCATTCAAACAAAAGGTTTAAATGTATTTCTAGAACCTAGGAACTCCAAATCCTTTATAGCTAAAGATTTTTTTTAATGACACAAAAGAGATAAGTAGTATTCTCTAACTATGGCAATAAAACAGAGAGAAGGAATTACATGTCATGGTAAAGCAGTAGAGGGAAAGCAACACCAATCTACACAACTTTCTATGTGTTCACAAACCAGAGTAAGACAGTAGAATTATGACCTAACACTAACTTGGGAGTTTGACATACCAAATTTAAAAAGATGAGCAGGGGGTGGGGAGAACCAATTGACAGGTGCAAGACAGAACATTTATTAAAATGTCAGCTAATAACAATGATTTCCAAGGGGGATGTTAAGAACTCCATGTGTTTGTACATGCTACATGCACTTCTTTAAAAACAACACACTATTACGCAACAATTTGTTTTCTATATACGACTGAAAAAAGAGTAGGACCTTGGAAGATAGTTGTCCATCAGGCTAGCATTTAAGAGAAAATTCAGTGATCATGGCAAATTCATCTGCCATATTAAATGGTACTTGTACCATCTATCACAGATTTTTCTTGTATTTACATGTCATATAGGTAGACTCCTTAAGCCATTATTAATCCTTGGAGTTCTTAATGTCCTTCTTGCAAACCATTGTTTTAATAAATGTTTTGTCTTGTACCTATCAACTGGTTCTCCCCAAAGTTGATCTCTCCTACTTATTTAATGATCAACCAGTTAGCCCAGTGGTTCCCAACCTTGGTTCCCCAGATGTTGCTGGACTACAGCTCCCAGCATCCCTTGCCATTAGCCATGCTGGCTGGGTATGCTGGGAGCTGTAGTCCAGCAACATCTGGGGAACCAAGGTTGGGAACCACTGAGTTTGCCAATGCTCCATCAGGTTCTGATTGCAGGTAGCCACTGGATAATTTAAGCCACTGACATTCAGAAGGGTCCCTTATCTGAACAGAGCACATCAGAAGGCACATCAGTCATTGCCTTGAGTAGGCATATCTACTATGACTTTAAGGGCTTGTTCGCACGACACGGGGACCGCGGGGGAGCAGAAGTCCCCTGCGGTTCCCATGTCGTGTGAACGCCGACCGGGGGTGCCCCCACGGGAGGGCCGCGCGTGGGACGCACGCAAAATGACCATGGTCGGTAGAGGGGTAAGCCCCTACCGTGCGTGGCCACCGTGCCGTGCGAACAGTGGGCGGCCATCCCGCAGGGTCTGCACAGAGGCGGCTGCCCAGAGCAGCCAGAGCTGCTGCCGCTCCATCCTGTAGGGGCAAACGGCCCCTCTGGGCATCCCGGGGCCCCGCCCCCTAGCGCCGGGAGGCCCGCACTGCAGTGTCGTCTGCGGCGCCCTGCCGGACCCCGCGGATTGCCCCGTGGTGCCTCCCCCGCCTGCAGCCTGGGTCGTGAGAACCGGCCCTAAGTCTTGCAAAAGTTAATTTCAGTAGATCTATTTTATTTATTTTATTATATTTATACCCCGCCTTTTTTCCTGCAAGGAACCCAAGGCGGCTTACATAATCCTCCTCCTCCTCTCCATTTTATCCTCACAACAACCCTGTGAGGGTAGATTAGGCTGAGAGGCAGTGACTGGCCCAAAGTCACCCAGTGAGTTTCATGGCCGAGCGGGGACTAGAACCCGGATCTCCCGAGTCCCAGTCCAACACTCTCACCGCTACGCCACACTCCTCAACTTGAAGAAAATAAAAACTAGCAATGGTTTCCAACATTTTGCATCCATAAGTAAGAAGTGCTGGTTTGATACATTCCAGACCATCGCTTTTATCAGCCAGCTGTCCCAAGGGAGCACATTTACTTCCTTTGATCTTCTGCCCGGTGATCATTAAGCCTTTATACAAATGCAGAAAATGTCAACATTATCATCACTGCTAAAATGTCGTTCTGGAGCTCTGGGCCATACATACCGTATTTTTCCGTGTATAAGACGCCCCCCACTGGGCAGTTTCGCAACCGTGCGGTTCTCTCCTCGGCTTACTTCCGTGTATAAGACGACCCTCAATTTTTAGTCTAACAATTTTAGGAAAAAGCATAGTCTTATACATGGAAAAATACTGTACATGCAAGCCATCTTGCCTACTTTGTTTTTACAAAATCTAAGGCAGGGAGCCAACAGCTGCTTTCACCAAGTAGAGACTCACTCATTCATCAACAGACTTATCACTATGTATATAAATGGGGGGGGGGGGACCATTTCAACAGTTAAGATCACAGTTTATATTTGTATCATTCCATAACATGTGAAGTGAATATTTTAAAGAAAAATCGCCATGCAAACATGTTTCAAAGCTACTATTCAGCACTTGCATTATATTAGCCCAATAACTCCTCACCCCATAAAACTTCTTTTTATGATACACACATCTCACATTTTCTTCCCAGTAATCTTACTTTTTAATACATATACATCCAAATTGGTATCAAGTACTCAAATTATGGGTGAAATGTAGTGGGGACCCTTAATAAAATCCACAAGCAACACGACCAACCCCTAACAAGCATTCCATCTATATACCAATAACAAACTCAATTCTCTGATGGCCCTTACATAGTCAAAACAGCACCATTCACACACGAGGGAGGTATTAGCAGGCTTGGGGAAACTTCAAGGGGTGCAGAAGTTAAAAAAAGCTCATTAAGAAAAAAATCCTAAGTGGGGTGAGAACCCAAAACAGCCCAATAAGGACTGAGTATACTCAGTAACCATGGAATGCCAGGTGAGTGTTGGGGAAAAACACGAGAAACCTGGGTGGGAAGGGGAATGAAATGGAACATTGTGAAGGAGGGTATGACTGATAGACTGGAACAGTGATCATGAGCACTTCACACTGCAACATTTTGTTGCAAGATCCACTTCTTGTTTTTCAGAAATAGGCCAAACATTTGTCTTATCCAGCACAAACTGTTACTAGTCAAACTTTCAAGAGTAAAGGGGGCTAAAAGCATTAGGAACATCACCTAGCCATTGTCCGAATGCAGTCCATTTCACAGACAGAGGTTGATCACATAATGAGGTACCATGTGTTATTTTCTATGACCAAACAAGGAGAAATAGTATATACCCAGTATACATTATCTAGGTATATGTAAGATAACTCTCCAACTGTTGTGCCAGGTCACCACTGAAAACAACTTAATGTTTTGTATCTAATCACACATATCTCTAGTGTGCAGGATGAAAGTAAACATATTTAACTTCAGAAGCTAGATCCCCCCACACCTTCATTTCACAACATCAGTTCAGCCAGGAGGGTGGCATGAGCAGGCAGGCACAGTACAGCAAGAATTTTCCATGAGTGGGTAGATGTCATTTGATACTCTTAAATGAGAACGCTACGTCCATGTTTACAATTTAATTACAGATTCCCCACATAGCTAGCAAGGAGTGAGAAACGGCAGTTCTCTTTGCCTTTTTCTTCAAAATAAGTTGGAACCAAGTCAAGACTGCAATACAAAGAGAATATTTGGCAAATATAATTATGAAACCAGAGGGCATGTGTTATAGTTCTAGATTCAATATGAAGATCCTCCATTCTAGGGGTTGAGGGAGATATATCCATCCTGGTATACTACTGGACACCATTAGTTATTACATTCTGATGGGATGATTGTAAGAGAACAGATTATGTATGGGGTCACTATGAAAGTGAAGAATAAAGAACATGCCACTCCTAATAAGAGCCACAGGAATTTGCACCCAACTCCTCGTTCACTCTGCTAACAAATTGTCACATAGCAGCATCTATTCCAAGAGGCTGCAGCAGAGGGAAATGGGAGGCAGAGTGATTCCATGGGCTCTGCTGAAAGAACAGCTTCACCGGGCTCCTTCTCCTCCTGAACTGTTCCCATTCTAGATGGACATTATAAGAACTACTATTTAACTTAAAGACACGGTGCCTAGGTCTGTTCCCCCCCCCCCTTCCTCCTACACTTTTTCCTTTTGTGTCATGCCTTTTAGACTGTGAGCTTGCAGACAGGGACTGTCTCATTTTATTTATGTAAGACATTCTGGGATCACTTTTCAGCTGAAGGCAGGGGAAAATGTTTTAGATAAATAAAAAATAGTAATAGCAGTTTGCAGCGCACATCCATAGATAGATCTTATTTCCTCTGACTTAGGAAAAAGCAGCAGTAATAGTAAGACATTCTCTCCCTACTCCTTCACACACATGTAAACAGGGGAGGCCTAAACCAGACAATATCTAGGAATGGGTAGCAAAGGAGACACTGGGCCAGTCCACATGTAACAACAGCCCTGTTGGGGACAAGTCTGCAGCACGCCTGTCACTTCCGCTTTTACTCCTTTGGAACAACCCTCCTTTGTAGATTTTAATCATTATCATCATCATCATCATCATCATCATCTATTTGTATCCCGCCTTTTTCCCAACACTGGGATGCAAGGCGGCTCACAACCTTTAAAATTCATACAATTAAAACAGAGATAGAAAAATACAAAAGTTAAAAATAGAATTAAACCATCAATAATTATATATATATATATATATATATATATATATATATATATAAATAATTAAAAACAATACAGATTGCTGAGTGTGACGTGCAAACCCAGGCCTCTGGGTTAACTGTTGAGTTGTTGAACCCCTAAACAACTGAGCGGCCTGGGTTCACACACCACGCTCAGCAATCTACGAAGGAGCTGGTTGTGGGTTGCTGAGCAAAAGCAGAAGTGGGGTGTGCACAGGAGGCAGCACGCACGCTCTCTCCCACTGATCCCCAACAACTCATTGGTTGTTTAACCCAGGGGCTGTCATTAGGTGCGAACCAGGTCAATGGCAAAATGGGCAACAGCACCTCACTCAGCCACTGCCTTTTTTGCCCCTGTAGTGGACACAGGCAGGGCATTTTACTGACCCTTATCCTGCCAGCTACCTCCTCATGTATTTTGCTGGTACCACACAGTCTTCCCTTTTACTGCATCTTTGAGAAAGAGGTCTGTTTCACATCTTCTAGTAACATCCTATGTTCAAGAATTCACTTTGTCACCTTTGGTTGGCAGATTGCTATTGGGCACGAGAGGTTGACAAGGTACAACAACATCCTAATGCACAATCTTTTAGTAACATGAGGTTTGGGCTTAAAGAAGCTTGTTAAAATGCCCCCACCACATCCCAACCTGTTCATTAGCACACTTTGTTACTTTGTGTTCCTATAATTTTGCCTGTAGTTATTTCAGATATTACAACTTGCCCTTTATCATAAATACCCCTCTCCATCTAAAACCTTGGACTTCAAATTTTCTTCCTCACTCTCCCTTCCTAATTATCAGCATCTGCTTAACCTTTTCAGGATTATAAAAGGGGCTTCCCTCACTGAGTGCAGGACCACCTTCCTGGTCAATCAGGTGCAAGATTCTTAATGCTGCAATCCTATACTAACTTACCTGGGAACAGGTCCCACTGAACTCAACAGGGCTTAATCCCGAGATGACACATACTCTGCATGTTATCTCCCAAAAAACCCCACCATCATATCTGTTCACAATTCCAGTCATTATATGATCACACACAACTTTTTTTACACATTTGAAACATATACACGGTTCAGTTTTGCAACCCCAAATTGTACAGCGATTGCTATTATGAGTCATAAGACCACTGCCATTCCACATTATAAAGAAATCCCAACATATATTAGCCTGGACAACTAGAGAACAATGTTTTCCCCACATAACACTCATTTTAGGCTTCCATGAGGTTTCCATTTAGGTTTCAGACTATACACTGAAGTTCACATTGAAAATAGTCTGGGGTGGGGAGGTGGGAGAGAAGAAACATGCAACTTAAATTACACAGTCAGGAAGTCCAAGAAGCTTCAGCTTAAATCATATTAAGAACTCTGTTTGCAAGCTAGCCAGCTGCTAAGAACATTTTCATAGAATCATAGAATCATAGAAAAGTAGAGTTGGAAGGGGCCTACAAGGCCATCGAGTCCAACCCCCTGCTCAATGCAGGAATCCAGGTCAAAGCATCTCTGACAGATGTCTGTCCAGCTGCACCTTGAATGCCTCCAGAGTGGGAGAGCCCACCACCTCCCTAGGTAGTTGATTCCATTGTCTTATTGCTCTGACAGTCAGGAATTTTTCCTGATGTTTAGGTGGAATCTAGGTTCCTGTAACTTGAGCCCATTATTCCGTGTCCTGCAAACTGGGATGATCGAGAAGAGATCCTGGCCCTCCTCTGTGTGACATCCCTTCAAATACCGGAAGAGTGCGATCATATCTCCCCTCAGTCTCCTCTTCTGAAGGCTAAACATGCCCAGTTCTTTCAGTCTCTCCTCATAGGGCCTTGTTTCCAGTCCCTTTATCATCCTTGTTGCCCTCCTCTGAACCCTCTCCAGTTTGTCTATGTCCTTCTTAAAGTGAGGTGCCCAGAACTGGATGCAGTACTCAAGATGAGGCCTAACCAGTGCCGAGTAAAGGGGAATTATCACTTCCCGCGATTTGGAAGCTATACTTCTATTAATACAGCCCAAAATTGCATTTGCCTTCTTTGCAGCCACATCGCATTGCTGGCTCATATTCAGTTTGTGATCTACCACAATTCCAAGATCCTTCTCACTTGTAGTATTGTTGAGCCAAGTGTCCCCCATTCTGTAACTCTGCATTTGGTTTCCTCTCCCTAGGTGCAGCACTTGGCATTTATCCCTATTAAATTTCATTCTGTTGTTTTCGGCCCAGCGCTCCAGCCTATCGAGGTCACTTTGAATTTTGTTTCTGTCTTCCAGAGTATTAGCTGTTCCACCCAACTTTGTGTCATCTGCAAATTTGATAAGCTTTCCCTGTACCTCCTGATCCAAGTCATTAATAAAAATGTTGAAGAGCACCGGGCCCAGGACCGAGCCCTGTGGTACCCCGCTTGTTACCTCAAAGCACTCTTTGAGTCCGATTCTGTAGCCAATTGTGGATCCACCTGATAGTTGTTCCATCTAGCCCACTCTTAGCTAGCTTACTAATCAGGATATCATGAGGCACTTTGTTGAAAGCTTTGCTGAAGTCCAGATATATAATGTCCACAGCATTCCCATAGTCCACAAGGGAGGTTACCCGATCAAAAAATGAGATCAGATTAGTCTGACAGGATTTGTTCTTGACAAATCCATGCTGGCTTCTAGTAATCACTGCATTGTTTTCAAGGTGCTTGCAGACTGACTTCTTTATAATCTGCTCCAAAATCTTCCCGGGGATTGATGTCAGACTGACTGGCCTATAGTTCCCAGGTTTCTCCTTCTTGCCCTTTTTGAAGATGGGAACAACATTTGCCCTCCTCCAGTCGTCTGGCACTTCACCTGTCCTCCATGATTTCTCAAAGATAATAGACAGTGGTTCTGAGAGTTCTTCTGCCAGTTCCTTTATTACTCTAGGATGCAGCTCGTCAGGCCCTGGAGATTTAAACTCGTTCAGAGTAATCAGGTGTTCCTTGACCATTTGCCTATCAATCTCAAGCTGCAATCCTGCCCCTTCAGTCTGCACTTCAGGTTTGCCAGGGGGGTCATAGACCCTCTTTTGGGCGAAGACCGAGCCAAAGTAGGAATTGAACACTTCTGCCTTTTCTTTGTCTTCTGTTATCAATTTGCCATCCTCATTGCGTAGTTGAACCACCAGTTCTTTCTTCTGTCTTTTACTGTGCATGTATCTGAAGAAAGCTTTTTTGTTGCTTTTAGCATTCCTCGCTAACCTTAGCTCATTCTCAGCATTAGCCTTCCTGACACTATTCCTGCAGTTCTGTGCTACCTGCCTGTACTCTTCCCTTTTCATTTAATTTTCATTTAACCCAAGGATGGGGAACCTCCAGTTTTCTAGATGCTGTTGGACTGCAACTCCCATCATCCCTGACTATTGGTCATGTGGATGGGGCTGGTGGGACTTGGGAGTCCAACATCATCTGGAGGCCCACAGGCTCCTCACCCCTGATGTAACCTTCCTACATGATCCCAGGAAACAGGCAAAATCTCTCCTGGTGCTATAAATGTCTGCTATAGACTGCCAAAGAAAAGTCTAAGCAGCAGAGTATGTATGACAAAACTTAAGTAATGAACAATAGTCCCTAATGAGAATAATACGCAACTAAACTTGGTCACAGAAAGTGAGATTACAAGTTCTTGTTCTCACACACCTACACGTACCCATCACATACTTGTATAAAAGCAGAGAGCAAATATAGAAGAAGGAATGACGACTGTCAGCAGGGATCCTTTACAACTGTGTTCTTCACTGCAAGGCCCAAGGGCCACCAGCGGCTCCCGATCACAAGGGTGGCTCTCCTCCTCTCTCTCTTTCACCCTCTCTCTCTTTTTGCAGAAGCTGCTCACTCTCAGAAGGGGCTCTCTAGGTTTGCCTTGTTTGCTTTAGCTGTGGGTCAGCTGCTGCTGTGGGTCAGCTGCTGCTTTGGGATTGGGCAGTCAGGAGACCTACTGCTCGTCAAGTGTAAGGTGGCAGGGAGGTGGGGTGTAGAGGAGAATGCAGGAGTAATCAGCCAATTACTGTGTTGGGGGAGGAGCCCACGAGGCAAAGAGCAACAGTGCAGGCCCCTAAGTGGCCTTGCTGGTGGTGCCTGGAGCCAAAATGGCTGCCCTGCTTGAAAAATAGTGAAGACCATTGCTTTACAAGCATGCTGATGTTGGTAGAAGATACCGTAGATATTCTAATGTGTCAGAGAAAAAACATTCTATTTGCAGCAGGGGTGCTTCTACAAAGTGAACAGCTATTCCTAGTTTGCGGCATGGTGCTTCTACAAAACCAGGGATGGGGACTCGGACTCGGGGACTCGACTCGTGAGTCCGACTGAGTCCCCCCTCTGACTCGAGTCCCACTCGAGTCCCAATAATTTATGTGGGACTCGGGACTCGACTCGGGACTCGAGCCTAAGGACGCCTCCGCCTCCGCCCTCGCCTCCGCCGTCCTCACCACCTCCTCCTCCGCCGCCGCCTCCGCCGCCGCCCTCACCTCCTCCTCCTCCTCCTCCTCCGCCCTCGTCGCCATCGCCGTAGCACACAGCACGCCGCGTCACGCCGCCAGCGCCGTCGCTCTGTTTTTGGCGGGGTTGCTGTGGTTCAAAAACAGAGCGCCGTCGCTAGCGGCGTGACGCGGCATGTCACGTCACGCCGCCAGCGCCGTCGCTCTGTTTTTGAACCACAGCAACCCCGCCAAAAACAGAGCGACGGCGCTGGCGGCGTGACGCGGCATGCCACGTCACGCCGCTAGCGACGGCGCTCTGTTTTTGAACCACAGCAACCCCGCCAAAAACAGAGCGACGGCGCTGGCGGCGTGCTGTATGTTACGGCGATGGCGACGAGGACGGCGGCGTGCTGTGTGCTACGGCGTGCTGTGTGCTACGGCGACGAGGACGGCGGCGGCGGAGGAGGAGGAGGAGGAGGCGGCGGAGGAGGTGAGGGCGGCGGCGGAGGCGGCGGCCGGCGGCGGCGGTAGCAGAAGCACCAGGCTGCGGCGAGGGCAGCGGCGGCGGCGGAGGAGGAGGAGGAGGAGGAGGAGGAGGTGAGGGCGGCGGTGGCGGCGGCGGCGGCGGCAGCAGAAGCGAGGGCAGCGGCGGCGGAGGTGAGGGCGGCAGAGGTGGAGGTGAGGGCGGCAGCGGCAGCGGCCCACGGAGGGAGCAGGAGGGTCTCCGCGGGAGGAAGGGCAGCTCTTCTTCCTCTCGCGGAGACCCTCCTGCTCCCTCCATGGGCCGCCGCTTTGGGAGGGACTCGGGACTCGACTCGAGTCACCATTTTGGACCTCGGACTCTAGACTCGACTCTAGACTCGGGTCCAAAGACTCGGGACTCGACTCGGGACTCGGGACCAAGGACTCTTCAACATCCCTGTACAAAACAAATCTGATGTGAACAACTTCTCTTTTGAGTTGGGAGGAGAAGGACAAGCTTAAACTCTATGGGCCAGTATGCATGACATGACAGTCCATTGTGGGTTATTTAACCCCCAATGAGCTGCGGCGCATACTTGCTGCCATTTTGAATATGCAACTCCTGATCAGGGGTTGCCACGTCGTCCGAACCAAGCCACTGGGGGTTAAGCAAGGGTTGTAGTAGGGTTATGTGAAGGTTGTTTAACCATCACATAACCCCGAATGGCTGAGTTCGCACAACATGACAACCTCTGATTGGGGGTTGCATATTCAAATTGTGCCTGGAGCACACCATGCAAATCGGATCTATGCAGCTAGAATGAAGAGATCTGTAACTATCTTTTAAGAAAAGTTTTCAACTCCTGACCATCATGATCAAGGAAATGAAGACAGAAGATGACAACAAGCACAATTTTTAAGGGAAGGAAATGGGTTCTCTGTAGAAATTTTTCAAAATAGAAATTGTATTTATGGGAGTTGACACGGACCAAGTTAAATGAAGTTACCTGCAGATATTTGCTTCTCATACAAGAGTCCATAGTGAAAGAAAGAACCCTCAGGAAGCCCCAATAGCCAAGATACTGGCTCTGGCAGATATTTTGTGGGAGGGGAAAGGTGCCAGCCCCTTAAGAACTTTGATCAAGTTTTTAGAAAGTTCTATATCTGGAAGGGTAGAAGCCCAGCAGCTGATTTCAGAGAACTATTTCCCATCTCCTTTGGGAAACACTGGAATTATTGCCTCACACATCCTCAACTTGCAGTGGATACAAAATAGACTAGGTAATATTTATTGAACATACATCTGTTAGCAAAGCCACACACACTTTTGAGCTGTCCAGTTTCAGGCATAATTGAAAAGGAAGAAGTGTTGTGAAGAGTCGACATACTCCTTTACCTAAAGAGATTTCTTCTGGGAAAAAGTTGTTTATCTGGGGCACAACCCCAGATAGCACAGGCACAGAATTTGTGTATGTGTAGAATCACCCTAAGATTCAATAGAATCCTGTTCCCCTCCCCCTTCCCAGCATGTAGAGCAGAGCCTTATGGGGACCAGGAAGTCTGCAACATCTTGTATATCTATCTACTCTCCCCCCATCTCACCCAGTGCAAGTCAAGATTTTATTAAATGGCTAGTTACAGCACCATACTATCTATTTTTTTTAATCTCTTATTTCCTAGGATGAAGATAGCAAAAATTCTTAGTTTATTGTTAAAATTCTGATTGAGGAAAAGATCTGGAATTTGGCATTCCTGCCTAAAGGTTTAAAAGTCGGGCATGGGAGGGGGGTTAGGTAGGGCTTCCAGTTAGAGAATAGGACTTTGACTCAGAATGGTACTCAGTACCTCCCCATAGTTCAGTCTGTTCTAAATTTAACTTACTAAAGTGGCAACAGAGCCATATTCTCCACTATAGGAATGAAGTGTGTTTAAATACACAAGGGCTGGGTTTAGACAACACGATAACCCACACTTAAGGGTTGAGTATGAGTTGAGTGTGGTTTGTTATTGAACCGTAGGTTGTTGTTGAAATGTAGGTTATCGTGTTGTCTAAACCCAGCTGTGCCAACAAACCATGGATTGTTATCACAGCTGGGTTCAGACAACACAACAACCCACGGTTCAACAACTCACACTCAAACCATACTCAACCCTTGAGCATGGGTTATCATGTTGTGTGAATCCAGTCATTGCCTTTTACACAAATTATTAATACCGGTATAATACATTTTCTAAACCAAGAAAGAATACGAGACAATACAGTTTGTTCATACCTTAAGAATCAAAGCAGCTTGATGAGGCTGTACCAGTCTAACAAACAGATACAACAGTATTTAAGTGCACTTGCTGTCTTTTTCTGTTGGTTTAAAGCCCAATTTTTTGCGACTATGTGTTGCCTTCAAAAACTGCAATATAAACTAACAAATTCAGCCTCTTGATGTCCCTTCAGGATCAAGTTATACATCAGCTATGAGAAAGGAGATTTTTCACTCTTGAATTCATTACTACTGTGTGCAAGACATATTCCATGCTGTCTGCCCCACACAAATTAGATTTTTGAAGCTATGTGAGATGCCCAATTTTGTTTATAAGTACAGCACTGTGTCCCTGGGAACTTTCCAGACATGTAAAAGCTCTCTCTGCTTAGTAGATAAAATTCAGCTAGCTACACTGAAGTAAACAGAATATATTTGTTCAGGGCATGTCTACACTGCAAAATTAATCCAGTTTTAAATCTGTTTAAATTGCCACAGTTCCCTGCCAAAGAACCCTGGGGGCTTTAGTTATGTGAAGGGGATAGGAGTCCTCAACAAATAATTTTTGCCATCTCAAACTTTTGCCAACATTCTTGGAGGGAAGCCCTTAAATTAAGTGTAGTGGCCTAAATTTGCATCATCTGAATTTTCATAGCCATATCTTCAAAAAATAAAATTCCCACATTTCTTTAAGTTGTAATGCAGATGTCTCCAAGATATTTTTTTTTTTTTACAATAAACTAGAACTTCTTTAAACAACTGCCTATGCCAAACATAACTGATTCCTTCAGCCTTCCTTCATAAACTCCCCTTTGGTGCACCAAAGTTATTGTTTTTAGAGGATGTTTTCAGAGCATTCTCTTTCAACCGTGATGCCCTAAGCTGAACAGTATGTTTTAGATCTAAGAACCATGAGTGTAAGGAAAATAGCCACTACTGCTGTTCTGCAAACACTTCAAGCAATGCTATAATAGGTAGGTTCTGTAAGAGTTCTCATGCTTCTGCTTGTGCAAGAGGTTACACAAGCAGATCACAACATTTGGATGGAAAGCTAAGCAGGGTCAAGCCTGGTTATTACTTGGATGGGAGACCTCTCCTCTAGTTTCCTGCATTGAGCAGGGGGTTGGACTCAATAGCCTTGTAGGCTCCTTCCAACTCTGTTATCTATGAAATCTATGAACAGAAGGGCACTTACTGTGAACAGAAAGGTACCTTCGGATCCAACCCAGTTAGAGATGGATGAATAGATCTGTCAAACTTGGTCTTGCCAAGATTGTTGGTTTTCTAATCAATGTTGTTCCTTTTCATTTCCACATGAGTTTGCGATTTAAAAAAAATCCATACAAAAATCCATACACATTTTTGTCATGTACACATTAATATTTGCATTGATATGCACATTTTTAAACATATGCATTTTTGAATGCATGCATTAATTGGAAATGTACACATTTTTGCGCATTTTTCAAATGTATGTGTGTTGAATGCATTTGTTTTGTTTTGAGGAACACGTCGCAAGTTTGGAAATGTACGGATTTCCAACTGCAAATTGCGTTTGGGTCTACTTCAGGTCTGGGAGGTACAGATTAGATAAATCTGGGGTGGGGGGAACCTTGGAGCGAATTTCTCACATCCCTACGAGTCATCTAGAATATTGGGTTACCCAATATTCTAGATGAGTTTGTCAGCACAGAATAAATTCTACTATTATGTCCAGGCTCTTGGAAGCTCTTGTCCATTAATGCTGCTGGAAATGGCATTGGTTTTGCCATGCCACAGTAAAGGACTCAGACTTTGTCATCCATTTCTATTCCTAAGTATCTCCAAAATGGAGTATAACAACTGCCCTGTCAAGTTCTATCCTTGTATAATCCATTATTCTTTCCTTTATGTATCATTTTATAATTATTCCCTTTTAAATAGTTTTGTTTCTATTTATACAGCTCTCCAGTTTGAGATCACGTATGGCACAATCCTATGGCCACTAGACATTGTCTAGATGGCCATAGGATAATTTGGGGTCCCAGCTCCGACCTTGGAAAAGTGCTCCGAGGTCAGAGCTTGGACTCCAAATTCAGAGCACCCTCCCTCCACCCGCACAGCCAGCACAGTTCTTTCCGCGCCAGATGCAATTCCAAGGTCGCAAGACCGACCTCGGAGCCGGAGCTGGGTGGGTGTTCTGGGGGGAGGGGAGGAGTGAGGCTCTACCGGGATACTATTAATCCCCATGGCACCTCAGCCCCTCCTCCTCGTGAGCAGGGGCAAAACACATAGATGGCTGAAATCAGCTGTCTAAGTGTTTTGCAGGGTGAGAGAAGTGTGAAGGTGACCTTCGCCTACATGCTCCTTCCATCTACAATTGGATGCCCACAATCCTCCAAGTTTGTAAGATTAAGGGCAGCCACACTGGATCCTATCTTCTGAGTTTTTCACAATCTCGCAGTTTAATGTAATCTGCAAATATATCACCATTTCCATTCTTCCACCTAAATAATTGCCAAATATATAGCATAGGATCAAGAGTCAACACTGGCTCTTGTAAACATCAGTTTTGGAACATGATTAACTCTTTATAAAAGCAAGCTGTCTGCTGGTAAGCACCACCCTTTTTTCTTGAAAATATGAGAACTGGTGTCTTTTTTCAAGACAAACTTACAAAAGCAACTAAGGTTTGTTTTGTTTTTAATGAAGGGGGAACATAATTCACAAGTCACATATTCAAAAGCACAAGTATTCCACAAATCATCACAAAATACATTTTACAGTTTCCTCCTGAAGACATTCCTCTATGAGATATTGTTACGTATTTTCAGAAACCTGCAGAGCTGGTGTATTTTACTACGGCATCCTGGTTTCAGAGTTCAAACTGAAATATTTGTGCAACTCAGACAAACACTTTAACGGTTCATTTTTCAGATGAAAAGTATTGCTAAGTGTGTTACTGGAAATTTCCTGAAACATTCTCTTTGGACATGCACCTGCATTAATGGCCTGTAATGCAAACACAGCATAGATTTTAGCAAGTTATGTGAACATGTGACTCTAACCTAAACCTCTTGCTGATAAGGTGGGAAACACTGTCCTTGCTTTTTTATTTTACTGTTTTAAAACGATCAAACATGCAGACATAATGCTAACATATTTGATACATTTTAGGGGGGGGAATTCCAGAGGAGTAGCCATGTTAGTCTGTTACAGCAAAAATAACAGAGTCTTGTGACACCTTAAAGACAAAACAAATTTATTATGCATCTGATGTGGACTGTAGTACACGGAAGCTTATGCCATAAGAAATTTGTTAGCCTTTAAGGTGCCACAAGACTTTAATGTTTTAGAAAAGTATGGTTTTTTTCTTATCATCCCTTCTCCTAAAGGTCTGGGATTGGTGGGAAGAAATCAGACCCACAAGACCCTAATTCAGGCTGCTCACCCATGCATTTATGAGGATATTTTGAAAAGTAATGCTAAAATGGCTGCCTACACTACATATCAAACATGGCTATTACTTTCGAAAATACCCTGATATACAAAAAAACTACTACATGTATTTTGTTCTCACAATACTATCTTTTTCTGTTATAGGCCACTGAACACAGAGTTCTGCAATTTTGTCAACTCAAAGAATGCAACCTTGGATTCTTCAGTAACAAAATCACTTATCTCCCTCTAGCCAGCCCAAAACTGTGTAACAAAGAAAGAAAAGATAAGTCAATCAAACACTAGCTTTGTGTCTTACTTTTCTTCAAATAACTACCCAGAAAGAAGCATGCTTTTAACATTTCCATGTGCCTTCATCTAAAGTAAGACTGTTGTTTAAGGAAGGCAAAGTACAGGGTTCAAATCCCAATTTAGCAAAACGCTCATCTTGAGCAAATCAAACTGAGTCTGTTCGAGTCTAACATGAAAAATGAGGGGTGTGTGTGATTAATTTATCATACTTATCAGCAAGATAAATGCAAGAGACTAAAGATAACATTTTTAAGAGTTGCTTTCAACACTGCAGCTTGAACAGCACTGCAGCTTACTCCAAACTGAAATTGTATCAGCCAGAGAGTCTAGAAAACCATATTTCTACCATTTACAGCATAATTTTGACTATATAGAAGTTTGTGATTTCATTGTATACCCCATCCTCCAATCTGGCCTCAAATTCAATGAATTCAAATTTGTTTCCACAGATCCCTGTCCCCCACCATTATACAATTTCCCTCCCACAATATTCCAAATCCAATCCTTTTCCTATAATCCCAGACTATTTAGACTAAATTCCCCAAGAGAACAAGAATATGCAAGAAAATAAAGAGTCCAAATGAAACAAGCCTGCTTAGGGCAGGGAGGTTCTGCATCAGGTCCACACAACCTCCTTGGGGCCATTCCTTGACGAATCTCCACGGAAATAACAGTAGGGATGTAGGTACCTGGCCTGAGGAGCTTCTCAGCACTTGCTGAGTGGCTTCACATGACACCCCATGCCACCCCCATGGAGACGATGACCTCTGCTGGGAGAAGCCAGCTACTCCTCCCTGTGCCACTGCCACCCAAGTCCCTTTCTTGGTGCTGATAGAGGCACAGAACTCAGCAAAGAGAAAGGCAGAGTAGGAAAGGGGGGGACAAAACAGTGGGCAAAGCCACACCCACGGCCATCATCTGGTCCACGGAGGGCCTGGTGAGGGGTGATTTGGCTCCTCAACCCCCCTTCTGGTTCTGTACCCTCTGCTTAGGATTTGAGATTGCAAAACACAGAATTGCAGAACTCTGATCTCAGCAACCCTACAGCAATGGCCAGTAATGCTAGTATTTTATCTCAGCTTATGATCAAAAGAAATAAAGCACTGAATTCTACAGATCAAACCTCAACAACCTTTTAGTCACACACAAGGACAGCAACATGTTATTACAAACTTGCGGTTGTAAACATTCTGGATGATTTTTGAAAACCAGTATTCACCAGTACTGCATTCACTCAGACTAGGCCTCCTGTAAGGTTGCTAAAAGATCATGAGGGACACCCCATTAATGTTCCAGAATGGCGGAGGGGCCAAGCATAAAAAAAAGAGCAAGGCATCTTTCAAAAAATATCTACCATCTTGGGAACAATACTTAAGGGAGAGGAGAGAAAGCTATTGAAGTGATGTCCATAATTCCAGGTATTACAGGTGGATCTAAATTTAATCAGAGTAGATCTACTGAAATCATGGCTAACTTGTCCCATTTATTTCAAGGGTCTATTCCAAGTATGACTGAATCTGGATCCAACCCTGTAAAGCATACACTTTACCCCACATTCCACCTGCATAATCTCTGCCCGGGGGTCTTCCCCAAGCACCCTCAATGGTTTGCCAAGTACTCTCAGTCTCCTTTCTGAGCCCCTTTGATGGGCCATGGGCAAAGTGGCTGGTTGTTGGAAGCAAGGTGCATCGAAGCACGGAGCAGTTCATTGGCTCAGGCCAGCCCGGACATTCAACCCCCAAAAGGAGCACCTAGGTATGCTGGTGTAAGTTCTTAGTTGCTAGGTTAGCCTAGGGTATACTCTTTGATGTTAACTGAGAATAGCGTAGATTCTCGGTTGTTATTTTGTAGTTCTGAATGTGTGCAACAAGGTATTTCCTCTTGTCAATTTCACTCCCCTTATCTCCCTTTCCAATTTGTACTTGTTTACTATTCAATAAACTTTCTTTGGCTTTCTACTGAAGCGTATTTTCGCTTTGACTCAGTGCTAAATTCCAGTGTTTACGACCTGGTCTGAGCCGGGGATTGCAAGCGGTGCGCTCCGGGCTGTCAGTGAAGCCACGGAACTCCCATTTTTGCAGTAAAGGACCGGAGGCGGTCCTTCACAAACCCAATGTGAACAAATTGCATTATAAGCCACAATGAATCCATAACTCCCTTCATGCTACCATCAGAAGCACAGCCATTGTGAAAAGCATCTCTCAACCTTGTTTTTAATTAGCCACTTGTCATTGCACAACTGCCACTGCCCATGGCACACATCACATGCTCATTTTTGTGTTCAAGTATGGTCTCTGGTCAGACTAGTTTGCAGGTTGTCATAGCGCCAGCAGTACCCTAGAAAAAGTTAGAAGTAGGTCCCAGAAGTGCCACCAGCTGCAAGAGTTTTATGTACATTTGAATGCAATTGTCACAGGCAGCAATTGGAAAGGACCCATGACAAGTAACAGAATCCAACACACACACACCGAAAGCAGTTCTGAAGCCATTTTTAAAGATACAGTATATGAAAAGACACACTAAACAGACCTCCTTTAAAAATAATTTAAGAAGGACTACACCTGACCTCATGTAGCTTTTAAAAATAAATTAAAATTGAAAATCTTCCCTAGGAGTGAAGGTTGCTAGACCAAAACCTGCTTGCAGTCTGAGAGAAGTCCACCACCACATTGATTTGTATGGGACTAGAAGCAACTAGAATTATGAAGAGGGAGCAAACAGGCTTTTTCCCATACAGGGTAGTTCCTCCCCTACCCCTTCATAGTCCACTAAAAACATGTACAAATATCAGGCTACTAATGCTGGACTAGGATTAATGCTATAGTAGGGATAAGGGAGGCCTGCCTAGCATCTACTCATGTCCTTTTGGCACCAGTGAGTAATTTCCGGTTTGCTGGAAATTGAGATTGAAACTGGTTTTATTCCACTACTGTGATCTTATGTCTTATTATTCTGCTGATTTTATTGTTTTTAATTGATTTGTTAGCCTCCCTAGGAATAACACTGGAGGGTGAAATATAAATTTCCTAAATAAATGGGTGTTGGGCAGGGGGGCTGCTCTTATTGCTCTGCAAAATAGCCAGAACAGATCCCAGTATTTAATCCCCAATACCAGGAGGAACTACTGAATTCAGAAATCACTCTGAGGTAAGAATGCCACCTGCTGGATTCTGGTGTTTCAGGACTGACCTGTTTTGACCCTATTTTGTCTTGCAAGACTGGACATGATCAAAAGCACAGGCTGCTAGTCAAAGAAGGCAGGATTATCTTGGCTGGAATACTGCCTTATATACAGGCTGAACTGCTAAGTAGATTGTTTTACCGGTAATGAATTCTCAGTAACTGCTGTAGTTCTAGCAGAATAACTCTAAAACAAGGTCTTTGAAGGGGGAGAAGAGGGAACACCCAGTTAACTCTAATGCAACTATGTTAGGAAAACGTAAAGGCATGTTACAAGGAAAACAGGTAAAGGTGGCTTCACAGGCCAGGTATCATGCAATGACACACTGAAGCACAATGAATGACCACACTTAGTTTACCTCAGATTTAGAGGTTCCTTTTTACAAAAAGCAAAGAATGCAATTTAATTATACTACTTGATCTTATAGATTTCATAGATCATAGAGTTGGAAGGAGCTTACAAGGCTATCGAGTCCAACCCCCTGCTCAATGCAGGAAACTAGAGGAGGGGTCTCCCATCCAAGTAATAACCAGGCTTGACCCTGCTTAGCTTTCCACGCTCAGACAAGCTGAGCCACCGTAAACCGCAGGCCTGTATAAGCTGATCTGTAAGCAATATATGGATACATACAAGAATCACTCCCTAGCTTCCATCTTAGATTGACTAAGAAGTACAACCCATGGCAAGGCCAAGCAGATAGGAGTCACAGACATGCCTTGGATTGAGAGCATAATTCATTCCGGAAACATGCTTGTAATCCAAAACACTCTTATATCAAAACGAAATCCCCCCCAAAAAAATTTGTACAGAGATTTTTAATTTAAGCCATACTACAGTACTTGTATTGCAAGACGTCGCTTGTATATCAAGTCAAATTTTTTAAAATAAATATTTAAAAATTTGCTTGTCTCAAACCAAGTTACTTGCAATCCAAGGTATTACTGTACTCAGAACTGAGCCTCCTCCTTTTAGCATGAGGGCCGAATTCCATTTCAGAGAAGCTCTCAGGGGCCACATTCCAGGGGTGGGCGGGGCCAAAGGCAAAAGGGGCAGAGTAAAAACTACCAGCATATTTTAGCATAAAACTCTTACTGCCAGTAACTAAGCCTCAGGAAAGGCATTTCAGCTATTAAAATGGGGGGGGGGGAAGAGAACTGCACAAATGCCGGGAAGTCACCAAATAATTGGTGGGAGGGGGGCATCGGGCCAGATTTGGGTCCTAGGCAGGCCAGATTTGACCCTTGGGCCTTAGGTTCTGCACCCCTGTACTAGGTTCTATGGAATAAAGTTAATGACTATAATCAGCAATAATATTTGGGGAGTAATAAACCCTGTTCCACTGAAGAACCATGGTGACCAGTAGCAGATTTAAACAGCAGCCTTAATAATATGGTGGTGCTCTTTACTATGCCCCTTTACTTGGTTGCATAAATGTGAATGACTATCATTCATACATACAGGAAAAATAAAATGTTTTCCTTCAAAAAGTTCTTGTAAAAAGTATTAGGTTCAACGGCTAAATTAAAAAGATGTGTCTGTGTATCTTTTCTAAAAGCCAAAAGAGTTGGGACCATCATAGTTCTAGAGGGAGTACAAAAAAGCCCTTTCATGCGTGTCCAACAAACAGGCCTCTGCAGGTAATGGTGCCCCCAAAAGGGCCACTCCTGCAGATCTTAATCACTGGACAGGTTTATAATAAGACAACCTGTCCCTTAGATAGTCAGGTCCTAAGCAATTTAGGACTTTAATGGTTAAAAACACTTTGAACTGAGCCAGGAAAACAATTGGCAACCAGTACAGATCTTTTAGTACAGGTACAATATGGTCCCAATACAATATACCAGTTTGCAGTCTAGCTGCCACATTTTGCGCCAACTGAAGTTTCTAGACACTCTTCATGGGTTACTTGGATGGGAGACCCCTCCTCTAGTTTCCTGCATTGAGCAGGGGGTTGGACTCGATAGCCTTGTAAGCTCCTTCCAACTCTATGATCTATGAAATCTATAAGATCAAGTAGTATAATTAAATTGCATTCTTTGCTTTTTGTAAAAAGGAACCTCTAAATCTGAGGTAAACTAAGTGTGGTCATTCATTGCATGCTGAGAGCACTGCAATAGTCTAAGCACAATGTAATCAAAGCATGGATAACTGTTGTCAAATCAGACCAACTCAGGAAGGGTCGTAGCTGGTGCACCAAGTGCAATTGTGCAAATGCACTTCTTGCCACCACTGCCACCTGAAGATCCACGAACAGCCTATGATCAAGGAGCATTTCCAAGCTGTGGACCTGATCCTTCAGGGGGAGAGCAACCCCTTCCAGAACAGTCTGAATCCCAATCCACAAGTCAGGCTTTCTGACCAACACAACTTCCATCTTGTCTGAGTTTAACCTCACTTTGTTCACTCTCATCCAGCCCATTATCGAACTCAGGCAACATTTAATGCTTTTGACTGCTTCCTTGGCATTAGGTGACAAAGAGCAATAGAGCTGGGTGTCATTAGCATATAGATGTCACCTTACTCCAAAGCTCTGAATGACCTCTCCCAGCAGTTTCATGTAAATATTAAATATGGGGGACAAGATAGAACCTTGTAGGACACCACAGGTCAATGGAAGTGAAATCAAACAGCAATCCCCCAGCACCACCTTCTGGACACGGCCTGACAGAAAGGACTAGAGTCACTGCAAAATAGTCAATCCAAGGTCCAGCCCCACCCAGTTGTCCAGAAGGATACCATGACCATGACTGATGTAATCGAAAGCTGTAATCGAAAGCTACCAAGAGACTTAATGGTCATGGTTGCTAGATGCAATAATGCCTAACCCTAAACCATCTAAGTAGCAGGAAGAAATACTGTACCTTTTAAAACATTAGACTGAAGAAAAATACATAATCACTGTACCACAAATAGCCAGCTATATGCTGAATCTTATTTAAGATTATGACACAGCTGGAAATCACAAACAATCAGGGTTAAATTTAAGATGTCATTGAACATTTTATCTCAAATTACACCACCCTATACAACGCAGTAGCCATTTCATCAAGTTTTCTATGTATAGCACTTAAAAGGCTTTGGGTAATAATGTACATGCTGTGGAGGAAAAGTGATTGATAAGCCAGAAAACCAGTTGTATAATTGTAAGAAAATACACCATTGAGTCATCCAGGCCATTGTTTTGCACGCTATGAAATGTAATTCAATTATGGTTAACACAATTTAGAGTAGAGTCTTAAGTTAACTTAGGTAAACTCAAAGAATTAAGAGTGTTTGTCACACCATGGTTTCACCAAACAGGATTAAACATGCTAGTTAAGGTGGAATTTTCCACTTGAAACTGCTTATATATTTAGCTGATTTTTTAATGCTTAACACTGATCTCACTCAAATACAGATCTGAAATACTATTTTCGTTTATCAATATGCAATACCAGCTTTATGAGATGAATTTTTAATACAGATGTTCAGACTATAAACCAGGCTTGCAAACAAAAGTTACTAGCCTACAAGAATATTTATTAGCCCACCTGCCCATACATATCTATTGAAAGTCATTTGTGACACACTGAAGACCTGGTTGGAAGGAGAGCCAACTCTGTTCAATAGGTTATAAATGCTTCCCTGCAAGTGGCAACTTTTAATACTGGCCATACTATGTGCATGTAAACAACAGCCCAACACAGAGAAATTTAGCAAACAAAGTTGTTCCTTGCATAGAGATCAAGCGATGGGAAAATCTTCACCTGCCTAATTTCTGCACATTGGGCTATTAAAGCCACAAATGCAGGAGTATGAAAAGCTGGCAACCCTACTAAACACAGGCTTCCAGGCAAGTAGTCACCTACAACCTTGCTATAAGGAGGCATGACCTTTTAATATTTTGATCGCATAGCCAAGGCCTACAACATCCTGGTATTTACCCATTGCTTAAGAAAAAGGAAAAAAAATAGCAAGGAGAGCTTTTATCCAAAATATCTAGAGACATTTCCTGAGGTACAGTAATTTTATGATTTATTTATTTATTATTTGCATTTATTTATCGCCCATCTGGCCGGCCACCCTGGGCAATGTATGTAAGATAAAAACAGGATAAAATACATTAAAACAGTATAAAATTTTAAAATCTTAGCCCACCCCATATTCCCGCCTGAACAGTCAAGTTTTTAGTGAGCAGCAGAAGCTCAGCAGAGAGGGGGCATGGCAGAGGTCACTCGGGAGAGAGTTCCACAGTACGGGGGCTGCCACAGAAAAGGCCCTCTTCCTTGTCCTGACCAGTCTAGCTGCTCTGGCTGAAGGGACAAGGAGAAGGCCGTCTGTGGCAGATCTTGTTGAGTGGCCTACTTGGTGTTGCTGGAGATGCTCCTTGAGATAGACTGGACCGGAGCCGTATAGGGTTCTAAAGGTCAAAATCAACACCTTGAATTCGGCTCGGCAAGCAACTGGTAGCCAGTGTAGCTCCTTGAGCACTGGAGTGATGTGATCCCGCCAGCGGCTGCCTTTAACCAGGCGAGCCGCCGTGTTCTGTACCAGCTGTAGCTTCCGAACCATCTTCAAGGGTAACCCCACGTAGAGCGCATTACAGTAGTCTAGGCAAGAGGAGACCAAGGCATGAACCACTGATGGGAGCAGATTAGGAATGTAGGGGCGCAGCTGCCGTATCAGATGGAGTTGATACAGCACCGCCCGGCTCACAGCTGACACCTGAGCCTCCATGGACAGCTGGGAGTCTAGAATGACTCCCAAGCTGCGGACCTGGTCCTTCAGGGGTAGATGTACCCCATTCAGCACCAGGTCAACATCCCCTAACCTTCCCTTGTCCCCCACCAGAAGTACCTCGGTCTTGTCGGGGTTCAGCTTCAGCATGTTCCTTCCCATCCAGCCACCCACTGACTCCAGGCACTTGGACAGGGTCTCAATGGCCAACCTCGGTGAGGACTTGAAAGAGAGGAAGAGCTGCGTGTCATCCGCATACTGATGACACTGCACCCCAAACCTCCCAGCGGCTTTAGGTAGATGTTGAATAACATCGGCGAGAGGATGGAACCCTGCGGCACGCCACAAGTGAGCGGCCGAGGGTCCAAAGCCTCCTCCCCAAGAACTACCCTCTGGTACCTTCCAGAGAGGAAGGACCGGAACTACTGCAATACAGTGCCTCCCACGTCCAACCCCTCCAGACGGTCCATGGTCAACAGTATCAAAAGCCGCTGAGAGATCGAGGAGGACTAGAAAGGAGCATTCGCCCCTATCCAAAGCCCTCCTCATATCATCCACCAAGGCGACCAAGGCTGTTTCCATCCCATGTCCAGGCCTAAAGCCCAACTGGCATGGATCTAAATAATACCTTAGATTGCAAGTAACTTGGTCTGAGAGCGTTTTGCAGGACAAGCAAAAAATTTATAAAAATTTGACTTGATAAACAAGCAAGGTCTTGCAAGACAAGTAGTCGTAGGGATATAACCGCTCGCCTCGAGTGGGCGTAGCAGGCAGAAATCTGCCCCACTCACGCCCGCCAGAGACTCGCTTTGATATAAGAGTGTTTTGGATTACAAGCACGGTTCTGGGACGAATTATGCTTGCAATCCAAGGTATTACTGTACTTTTAATGTTGTTGAAGTTCTATAACCTTTAGGAAAAGCAACAATCTTGTGGCACCTGAAATTCTAATGAATGTATTCTGGCATAAGCTTTTGTGGATACTGTCCACTTCATCAGACGTATGAATTTGAGGTTAACAGTGCACGCATTTGATAAAAGTGCACAGTGTCAACGAAAGCTTATGCCAGAAAAAATGTGTTAGTCTTTATGGTGCCACAAGACTCTGTTTTTTACTGCAACAGACTAACATGGTTACTCCACTGCAAACTATAGGAAAATGATTCTCTAAAGGAGGAAAGGACCCACCTGTGAATTAGAGGACTTTCATGGAGTGGGTTGTCAGGAAACTAGCAATTTGTTTGGAATAGTGTACCGCAAGAGGAAAAAAGGTAAACGTAACGTTAAGGGAGGGAGCAGGTATTGCCTAAACACACAAAATGTCCATGAAGTTTAGGAATCACTGCCACAGGGCTTTCACCGGCCCTGCAAGGAAGAATGGAAAGATAGATAAAACAAGATCCTATAGTGAGGTCCTTATATGAATCCTATGTAAGACCTCATTTAAGACTTCCAAAGTATTTACTTTAGCCTGCTACTGCAAATAAGTAGTCCCAAATAAGCAGTCTTAATTTGCCTCACCTGTCTGGAAGCCCCCATGCACTCCCATACTATTGTCCATGGCTGCAGCATTTTTGGTGAACTCTGTTGTTCCAGCCAGCAAAAAGGGACCTTAGAAAGCTGCACAAAGGGACTAAAGGAATTCCTGCTCCCCCCTCCCGAAAAACAAAGATCAATATAACTGCTATTGGATCGCACATATACACCACAGGAAAGGCAGCTCCTATTAGAACTGGGCTGAGGTTTCATTATCAGCACCAAGCATTAGTTGTGCTCCCATGCTAATACAGGGGGAGTAGCACTCAGCACAATGAGCTGCTGTCACAATCCACTATTGCATAAGATTGGATTCCAAAAATGTGTTTTACATGCTACTCTTCTCTCTAAGGAATACCTTTAAGAGCATTTCTCTTCCTCTGTCTTTCTTAACCTCCCTTGCCATAGCCATCGAATAATGTTATTTTGTGGCATTACTCACTATAAAACCTTGACTTCTACGAATTTCTTGTTACACAGTATCTACACCAGTGCTTCTCAAATAGTGGGGCGGGCCCCCCAGGGGGGGCGCGAGGCTCCGTAAAGGGGGGCTCGTTTGACCTCAGTTAAAAGTTTTTTTAATATTGTGTTCCTTTAAATCCTGTGCTCCTTTAAATCTTTTCTGCTACAGTTAATAAAGCTATTCTTTGTTGTAAATTGATCCACATTTCTTTCTTTTTTTATTCTCTTATAAGTTAATAAGGATACAGTGTTATGCAGAGGTGTACTTATAACAATTTTATAGACAAATGATACTATTTACAGTCGCGCGGGGGGCGCGAAATGTTTTCTTCTTCCTAGGGGGGGCATGACAGAAAATAATTGAGAAGCACTGATCTACACAAACAGGCAGACCTATTGCAAAATCTTCCGTTAACACTCTACCAACCATTTCCAAACTTTTTCTTCCATATTTAGTATTCACTCTTTATGGGCAAAGATAATTTGCCTTTACTACTCTGAGCCAGTGTGGCGTAGAGGTGAGAGTGTTGGTCTGGGACTCAGGAGATCTGGGTTCAAGTCCCCACTTGGCCATGAAACTCACTGGGTGACTTTGGGCCAGTCACTGACTCTCAGCCTAACCTACCTCACAGGGTTGTTGTGAGGATAAAATGGAGAGGAGGATTATGTAACCCATCTTGGGTTCCTTGCAGGAAAAAAGGCGGGGCATAAATATAATAAATAAATACAGTAATACCTTGGATTGCAAGTAACTTGGTTTGAGAGCATTTTGCAAGACGCTGGCTCAGCTTGTCTGAGCGTGGAAAGCTAAGCAGGGTCAGGCCTGGTTATTACTTGGATGGGAGACCCCTCCTCTAGTTTCCTGCATTGAGCAGGGGGTTGGACTCCATAGCCTTGTAGGCTCCTTCCAACTCTATGATCTATGAAATCTATGAAAGACAAGCAAATTTTTAAATATTTATTTAATTTTTTTAACTTGATATACAAGTGACGTCTTGCAATACAAGTACTGTAGTACGGCTTAAATTAAAAATCTCTGTACAAATTTTTTTGGGGGGATTTCGTTTTGATATAAGAGTGTTTTGGATTACAAACACGTTTCTGGAACGGATTATGCTCTCAATCCAAGGCATGACTGTAAATCACATTTTGTTTAAAGAAGAAGTCTGCTTGAACAGTATGCTCTGTTCTATGAGAGACTTGCAGCTAAAAATTCACCTGATATTTTCAGTTCAGCATGTGAAACTCAGGTATACACACACACAATTTAAGCAACTACCCCTGTGGCTCCCAGTTCTCTTACCTCTCTTCTCACCCACAAATAGCACCCAGCCTTTCCCCCAGATCATATGGAATTTTTACAGCCCTCTCCCTTTTTTTACTGGCATCTTTCCTTCTCTGCCTCTTTCATCCATCCTTCCTTCTACAATATCTCTGACAATGTCACCCCCTTTTTAGATACCTTCTCTCTAGGATCCTGTCTGGAGACAAGCATCCTAGACCCAGGAACTCCAGTAACTCATTATCCTGTCTGTTTCATAATTCCTAGCAACAAGCTCTGTATGAACATTTTTATCCCATGTAAGTGATCTTTCACTTCCTACACAGAAGATGTACTGTTCGGTAATATTCTATGGACTGTCTCTTCCCCCTCAGCTGAAAACTATTACCTAGGGTCTATTTTCGCCTTCTCTAACATGATGCCCTGCAGATGTTGCGGACCAACTCTCATCAGACTCAGGCAGCATGGCCAATGGATAGAATCCTGGGAGTTGTAGTCCAAAACATATGGAGGGCACCACTTTGGGGAAGGTTGGTTTATTCCATGCATTTGATTTCATCCAAAAGATGCAGGGCTCAGTATGTTCCCCTCTAGCCCAAATTACAAAAGACTGGAACAGCAATCCAATAAGAATCATAGGCCATACTGGCTGGGTCTGATGGGAATTGGAGTCCAACAACAACTGAAGGCAACAAGCTGCCCACCCTCTGTTCTATTTCCTTACAATCACTCAACCAATTTTCAGCATTCCCTGACAGTCCATCCCCCTCAACAATTAGAATGTTTGCAAGTGATTGGGGACCAAGTAATGCAACAATTGGTTCACAAGCAGGTGACAGGCAGTTTTTAGCTCATTATGTAAAATTCTCTTTCTTGGATTATTGGGCAATGATGTGACTCACAAGTCTTTGTTTGGTCACTAAAATATAGAGTAATTAGGAGATGGACAAGAAAAAGCAAGAGTGTCACATGATTGGGACTGCACAGAAGAGCTCAATGTTATGGCAGGATCCATCTTTACTGGGTGATACCTACTTCCATTCTTCACTCCTTCTCACATGCTTTAGAGACGTATCCTTCCACATACATTAGCAAAACCTGTAAGGCCTGTCATGCCCATATTATCCTTGCGCTGAAATCTGGAACGATTACGGTAAATCATAAAAGCATGTTCTTCAGGAGAATTTAAACCCAATGCACTAATCTTATACAATGCAGGAAGCCTGTGTTAAGGGAACACAACTATACAACTTTCCCATACAGCTGAAGGAATGAACAAGAACAGCTGAAGCTAAACCGATGCCTTGCTCTTAGCACCAGAGACACCATTACCACTCTGATTTGAAGACTATCCCTCAGCTTGTCCAGAAGAGCCTCGTCTCCAAAAATCCAAAATATACACCTCTACTACAAAACCTGCTCCCTACTCCAGTTCTTTGAAACTTCAATAATAAACACCAAGCCCTTCCTCTCACCTTTTCCAAAGGAGTCCCACTCTTTCCCAGACATATGTTTGCAAAAAAGAAGAGCTCTATGGTATCTTAAAGACCAATTAGTTTATTTTGCATAAAACACATTTCAAAAGAATAGACTTCAACAAGTAATATACAAGAAACACATTCCTAAAGCAAGGATACAATACAAAAAATACTTTTAGTGGAACATAAAGGCACAAATAGTAAACAATGTTTGAAGCACCAGTTACTTTTTGTTCCATAATCTTTATTTAGACCACGAGATAATACTTATTAACTAGTTTGACACTCATCCTGCAGCTTCTCATTCTCCCAGACTTTTTAATTTAAGCACAGTGACCTTAAATTAAAGGTCAGAGATAAAAGGCCTGGGAAGAACACAGTATTCTCCCGTTAGTTTCTGTAGGTTTCCATTTGCTATATCAGAGTTGCATCCATTCATTCAGGAAAAGACTGTCCTGTTCAGCCCACAAACTTCATGCATCTGATGAAGAAGACTCAGCTATCCAAGCTTGATAGCCTTTTCTTTTTAAGTGCTTCAACTATCATTACTGCTGTGGCAAATTCAAACATATCTACTCTTCTGGACTTAGGGCTGCTTCACATGTTACACTTTTCTTACACAGGGCAGCTTTTCATGCAATTTTTGTACTCAAGTATGGATAATCTAATGTAAAACACATGCCCCATGTGAAAGGCATGTGTGTATTATTTGCAGGTTGCAGTAGGGGTTTGGAACCTCAGGCCCAGAGGCCCAGAGACCCAGCCCTCCTGGGGTCCAAATTTGGCCTTCTGCGGTGCCCCAGATGGACATGGACATGCCCCCTTCCCCAGCCCCAGCCCCTTGCCCCCAACCACTAATTTGATTTCCCAGCTTTTGCAGTTTCCCCCCATTTTAAGAGCTTGAAATGCCTCTAAGGCTTAGTTATTGGCAGCAAGAGCTTTCAAGCTACAATATTTATTTATTTATTTATTATATTTATGAATCGCCCAACCGGCCAGACAACCGGCCACTCTGAGCGATGTACAATCTAATAAAATACAAGAAGGGGACACACACACACACACACAGAGTATAAAACACAATTAAAAACAGTACAAAACTTAAAAATCCTAACCTCCCCCTATTCCCGCCTGAAAAGCCACATTTTTAATGCACGGCGGAAGCTAATCAAGAAAGGGGCATGGGGGAGGTCACCAGGGAGAGAGTTCCATAAATTGGGGGCTGCCACAGAAAAGGCCCTCCTCCTAGTCCCCACCAGTCTGGTTTCTCTGGCTGATGGGACAGGGAGAAGGCCGTCCGTGGTAGATCTTGTTGAGCGGCCTACTTGATGCTGCTGGAGGCACTCCTTGAGATAAACTGGACCGGAGCCATATAGGGTTTTAAAGGTCAACGTCAACACCTTGAATTCGGCTCGGCAAACAACTGGTAGCCAGTGCAACTCTTTGAGCACTGAAGTGATGTGCTTTAACCAGGTGAGCTGCTGCATTCTGTACCAGCTGCAACTTCCGAACCGCCTTCCAGGGTAACCCCATGTAGAGCGCATTACAGCAGTCTAGGCGAGAGGAGACCAAGGCATGAACCACTGATAGGAGCAGATGATTAGGAAGGTAGGGGCGCAACTGCTGTATCAGATGGAGATGATACAGCGTCACCCGGCTCACAGCTGACACCTGAGTCTCCATGGACAGCTGGGAGTCTAGAATGACTCCCAAGCTGTGAACCTGGTCCTTCAGGGGTAGATGTACCCCATTCAGCACCAGGTCAACATCCCCTAACCTTCCCTTGTCTCCCACCTGAAGTACCTTGGTCTTGTCGGGGTTCAGTTTCAGCATGTTCCTTCCCATCCAGCCACCCACTGCCTCCAGGCACTTGGACAGGGTTTCAACAGCCAACCTTGGTGAGGACTTGAAGGAAAGGTAGAGCTGTGTGTCATCCGCATATTGATGACAGCGCACCCCAAACCTCCTGATGATAGCTCCCAGTGGCTTCAGGTAGATGTTAAATAACATCGGGGAGAGGATGGAACCCTGCGGCACCCCACAAGTGAGCGGTCGAGGGTCCGAAGCCTCCTCCCCAAGAACTACCCTCTGGTACCTTCCAGAGAGGAAGGACCGGAACCACTGCAATACAGTGCCTCCCATGTCCAACCCCTCCAGGCAGTCCAGGAGGATACCGTGGTCAACGGTATCAAAAGCCGCTGAGAGATCGAGGAGGACTAGAAAGGAGCAGTCGCCCCTATCCAAAGCCCTCTTCATATCATCCACCAAGGCGACCAAGGCCGTTTCTGTTCCATGTCTAGGCCTGAAGCCCGACTGGCATAGATCTATATAATCGGCTTCACCCAAATATGATGTTTTGGCCACACCCACTTACCTTTAGCCATGCCCCCTTGCCTTCGGCCCCACCAATCACTGGAATGCAGCCCTCAAGAGCTTCCGTGAAACTGAATTTGGCCCTTGGGCTGAAATAGGTTCCCCATCCCTGGCTTAGCTCTTTAAAACACACAGAAGCAGCAAAAGGGAAGGATCAAGCCTTTGCTGTCAGAGGGACAGTAATACACACATGCATCCTTCATAGATTTCATAGATCATAGAGTTGGAAGGAGCCTACAAGGCTATCGAGTCCAACCCCCTGCTGAATGCAGGAAACTAGAGGAGGGGTCTCCCATCCAAGTACAGGTAATAACCAGGCTTGACCCTGCTTAGCTTTCCACACTCAGACAAGCTGAGCCAGCGTAAGCCAAGGCAGCATGTGTGCAGAAGAATGGCTGCATGTGTGCTCTACTTATATTTGTACACTCAATGAAATGTGTGCATTCACACATGACAACTTACATTTATGTTTCTCTTTTTTCCTTATATGGAAGCATATTGAAATACATTGGTGTAATGGAAGGGGAATTCAGGGGAGTGCAGCTCTGAGACTTTTTTCAGAGCAGGAAGGGTGGCAACATCTACCAGAGTGCAGGTGATAACGAAGATTTCAAAGTTTACTACCCTTTGTGACACACTATCAAAGAGGAAGTCAGAGGATAAGTAAAACTGAGCAGAGGCTGGATACTTTCCCCCTTTTCTTCGATGAGGTTATTACTTCACACCAGCAATTTAAATGGTAATGTTTCTTTGCAAGATAGTTTACATTTCTAAATGAAAGCTAAAGGTTGCATTTCAGCTAGCTGAAGTTATTTTGCTAAAGCTCAGCGTGTTTTACAAGTTGAATCTATTAAGTCAGAAGATTGCAGTCATGCTCATCCTAGTAAGTTGGGTATTATGCTATTGCACTGCTTCTCTTTGGTGTGCGTATGCATACACTATCCTGACGAGTCCAGCACTTCACATTTACCACTATACCACGGTTTACATATGAAAAGCTTAACGTGCGACACGACCCAAGGCGTTTTCTACAAAAACACGTAACATACCAAGGAGGTGCTTCCTTTCCCACAACAAATTATACCCATTAGCCATTAGGCACCCTCGTCTCACTGAAGCACTTCTTTGTAAGGTCCCCTCGCCCTGCAGACCCCAAGCCTACAACCAAGACCTCCCTACGAGATGCACCTCCTGTGGAGGGAGAGGCCGGCCTGTCGCTCCTCTAGCTCCCCTCAACTTCCTTCTTTCCTCCACCCTCCCCCACCCGGCCCCTTTCTGCCGGCACACTCTGCCCTTCACTCTCCTCACCTCGGAGGCCGCCCTGAGCCCTGAACCCCGAACTCCTCCCCCAATCCCCTCTGTTGCCCCTCCTACCTGCGCGGGCTCCACGCTGGCCGACAGCCCCTCGGGCAAGGCCTGGAAGAGCAGCAGAGCCATTGCACCAAGGAGCCTCCTCTCCATCCCCCCCACCCCCCGTTCCCCAGCTAACTTCACCCGGCTACTGCGAGTCTGGCCCGTGAACTGGAGTACCCCGGGAAGCTTACCCCACCCATGCTATGCTTCCCATTGGGCAGCAAGAGGACCTTCCTTTCTTCCATTGGCTTTCGCCGCTGTTCTTTAAAATGCAGCTCCAGAAACGGGAGCATGAAGGGTAGGTTCCGCCCTCTTGGGCGACGGCAGTGAAAGACACTTGGAGGCGGCCATGTTAAGGGTGGCGGAAATGTGCTTGCCTAGAGGGTGGTTCCCTGCCAATTTTATCAAAGACATTTAAAGGGGCAGAGGATGGAAAACTTACAAGGCGAGGAGCGTTAAGCCTCTTTTGTTAATTCGGCTTTCAGCCGCTGCGGGGGCGGGGGCAGAAAGAGAGAACGAACTCTTCCCTTACGCCGCAATCATTTCCACAGCTACGCGGGAGTAAGACTTACTGAATACAGGTGTTCTTCTAGGTAAACATGCTTAGGAACAGGCTCTTAGAAACAGATAAAGCAGCCTGCATGCCAAAGGGAGTTCGTGCCCTGCGCAGAAAAACACATTTATGGAATAGTATACTCATTGCCATCATCTTCTGGATGACAAATAAAATCAAAAATGATTAACTTCTATGGGTGATTTAGTCATGGGGCTACACCAGGTCCAAATCCTGCCTTTCTTGGTGTCTACATAGCATTATAGCAAGCAAAAAGGCTTAGACTGTAACATTGGTTAGTTTTTCTCACCTCTCATTCATCTTATTGCTTATTTAACAAATTTATATCCCACCTGTCCTTACAGTCCAAGGCCACTAACAGTGTTAATACACAAATAAGCAACTGGCCAGAGAGAGAATGCAGGCTACCTATTCTTTCAGTGCGTCTGAAATGCACATTGCTCTGAGGCAACCTTGGTTTGGCTAAGGAAACATCTCACTTGTGGTGGCTCTGGTGACTGAAGAGGGGCAGAGAGAAAAGCAGGTCAGGTTGTGAGCATATGAGTGGCATAGCATGGCAGGGCAACCCTGCTGCTGATAATAGTTATGGTTTCATAATGACACGGGATCTGGGCAAGTGATCGTATTATTGCCAGGAAGCTGGGGACAGCTCTGCCAGTCACTTGCTACTTTTAACTGAGTACTGGCCAATCAGAATGGTTCAAAGGAAGCAAAGCAAAACTAACCCATGAAGCTGGAACTAGATCATCTAGATCAACCAGCCTCAAATATGATTAGAATTTTAGAAGGCACTGAAAAGAGACATAATCTATGTCACATATTCAATTAAATCCAGTGTTTCCTACCTACTTACATACCACAATATAAGTCTGAGCATCTAATTCCATGCCATGCTATGCCATTTGTATTCCCACATCACTTTTTAAATACCGAGTATTGAGGTCTCACATACATTGATGTGAAACTGCATTCTGTTGCAAATATTTCAGCTGACCCTTAATGGAGAGAGACCAATCACAAAAGGCTGGAACAATATCTGTCAATGAATATGTTTTATTTACATATTTGAAAAATGTATAAACCATGACTTCATCCTAAAAAGAATTCCTGGGTGGTATACTTAAAGCAACCTAAAACCAATACAATATAATACAATAAAAACAATCTAAATTCTACACATCACAAAATCAAGAGGCATAAAACTATTTCAACCAGCTAAACATATACACATTTAAATATAAAAATTTGAAAGTTTGTTTTAAAATACCTTTACAAATAAAAAGATCTTTACCTGGCACTGAAAAAATGCAATGTTGGCACCAAGCAGATCTCCCATGGGATGACATTCTAGAGTCAGGGTGCCACCACAGAGAAGGTCTACTTTTTTGTAGATATTAAATGCACTTCTTTTATGGAAGGAGTACAGTGAAAGGACTCCTCTGATTATCTTAGTGCAGGGGCAGGTTAATATGGGAGGAGACACTCCTTCAGATAGTTGGGCTCCAAGCTATTTAGGGCTTTAAAGGTAAACACCAGCACTTTGAATTAGGCCCAGCAACAAATAAGCAGCCAATGTAGCCCCTTCAGAACTGATATAATATGGCACCACCTAGGCAAGCCAGCCAGCCAGAATTCGAGCAACTGAATCCTGAATGCTTCTAGACCATTTTCAAGGGCAGCCCCACATATAATGCATTACACTAATCAAACCTGGAAGTTACTAAAGCATCAATCACTGCAGCTAGACTATCCCTATCCTTGAAAGGCTGCAGCTGACGAACCAGATAAAGCTGATAGAAGGTGCTCCAAGCCACTGAGTCCACTTGGGCCTCAACAGACTATGTTGGATCCAGGCTTTAAACAAAATGTGATTTATTTATTTATTATATTTATACCCCACCTTTTTTCCTGCAAGGAACCCAAGGCGGCTTACATAATCTTCTTCCTCCTCTCCATTTTGTCCTCACAACAACCCTGTGAGGTAGGTTAAGCTGAGAGTCAGTGACTGGCCCAAAGTCACCCAGTGAGTTTCATGGCCGGGTGGGGACTAGAACCCAGATCTCCCGGGTCCCAGTCCAACACTCTCACCACTACGCCACACAATTTAATAAACAAACAAACAAACAAAAATTGGTCCGACTAAAGCCTTTGCTGGTATTACCTCTCTACCATTTTGGTCCCTTATCACCCAACTAGGTGCCAGTCACTTTGAGTGCTTCCAGACAGAGGACTCCTAGGGCTAACCATGAAATGGCGTTGTGCAGGTCAACAGAAATTTTGTTGTAAGAAAAAAAGACAAAAGAGGCAGTGGGAAAACACAGGAGGACATCATCTGGACCCCCATAAAATTCTGAGAATGAGGCAGTGGAATTACACAGTAAAAGCCTCATATGAAAATACCCTTTATGTCTTCCATGCAGTGTTCTGCACTCCAGGAACTGTGGAAAAAGTTACTGAAATTAACAAGTATGACTGGTACAGTAATAGATGTTGTTATACCAGATTTTGTTGGTTCAAATTACACAAAACTCTTCTGCCTCATAAAGAATTCCCTGTAGCTCAAAAGGGTAATTGCACTGCCTATATTTTAACTTGTGCAATTTCTTTTGTTCCCCACCCCCGTACATTGGTGTTTGGCAGCTTTGGTTCTCCTTAAAACTCCGGATATCACAGGCATTGCAAAGTCAGGGGCTGAAGATACCCATGTGTATGTCCTTGGCTTTGTTTATCCTCCCCCACCCCTTCCCGTCTGCAATGAAATGAGTCAAAGGCACAAATATACACTTGTCAGCTAGGTTTTGTTTGAAAACAAGAGACGTCAGTTGCAGTAATAATAGTTTTTGTTTTGTTTTTAAGAAAAGCTAACTCTTCAAAGCATCTGGAAGGTTATATTTCTGGGAAGAGGTGATGATGTGGAAGAAGGATTAAACATACTGGGAAACAGGAACCCAGTGCTTGAAATCTGTGAGACATAGAAGCTAGCCAAAACAAAACAAAAATCATGACATTTCTAAGTAATTCACAAAGGCTGCAATCTTGAATTCAGTTACAGTATATGCCCTTAAGCCCTATTGATGTCAATAGGGTTTAAGTGCACTTTTCTCTGCACTGGGTTATAGACAAAGGAAACTCTTATTACATTCTACCTTTCAGTGAAAGAGAATTTACTCTCCTTTCCAGGATCTGAAGAAAATTCTAAAATGTGCTGGTTTTGATTAAGAGGTCTTTCAAAAACACATTTGAATGTAAATACTACCCTTACAAAAGTACATCAGAACTGAACTGAAATCAACACAGAAGAGAATGCATTGGTGGAAGATGCGCCATAATGCAACTGTGGTGAGGTGTTTCCAGATGGAGGGTTCCTAGCACTAACAGTCAAAAGGCATTGTGCAGATTCCACCTTTTCTTACTAAGGGCACAACCCGATGCAAGTTTAGACAGAAAAAAGTCCTACAGCTCCCAGCATTCCCCAGCCAGCATGGCTAGCTGGGGAATGCTGGAAGTTGTAGGACTTTTTTTCTGTCTAAACTTCCATAGGATTGCACCCTTAGTGAATTTTTTTCTGGTAAGAAAAAGGATGGAAGAAGTGGTAGGAAAACACAAGAGGGCTACAAATTGAAGACGACACCATCTGTATCCCGTGAATGAGGATAGTCCGTGAATGAGGCAGTGTGATTGTAAAGCCTCATCTGGAAGTACCCAAACTACTTCATAATGAACCTTAGCGAGAGAGAGAAAGAAAGTGAGCACAGGGGGGGAAATGCATTGGTTGGTGAACATGAAAGCAGGGCCTCTGTCTGCTTTGCTGAGAAGCCACCTCCATCAGGCTCTTCCCTCCATCAACTATCACTTGGCAGTAGTCATTACATCAATCTGTAGCAAAGGGAGAGAAGAGAAGCAGGGCCATTCCCTCAGTTCTGCTCAGAGACAAGCAACTTTTGGGTCCTTCTCTCCTTGAACCAGCAGTGCCATTATGGCAGGACTTTAGGGCAGAAGTCCAGGCAGGACCCAATGCAACAGAATGAGTAGGAGGTCCCCCAAACTCAGCAGGGCTGGCTTACCACATGTTGGCATAAGTGAAGTAATGCACATCCCCATCTAAAGAGGCTCCCGCATGAGATAATTATGTCCAGAGTCTAAAATTACCTAACTGCACCACTGCCTTGAACTGTATGCACTCCAGCTGGTCATTATAAGAACGTTGTAACTAAGAACTAGCGTCTCAGTTTGCTTTTTTTCCTCCTCCCTCCCAATGCCATTTTCTTTTGTGTCATGTCTTTTATATTGTAAGCCTGATGGTAAGTCACTGTGGGAGCCTCATTTGGCTGAAGAGTGGAGTAGAAATCCTTCAGTTAAATAAAGAATAAATTACTGCACACTTTAGAAACACTAATGGATCTACCTACACAGTACATATGCAACGAAGTACGCCTAAGCTTAACACCTGCTGAAATCTCCATAGGATCTGACTGTTAGCGTCCCGTGTGGAAGACCAGCTGCATATTATGCAATATAGGTATGCATTGCTGATGGTATCTAATTTTTGGAAAGCTAGTAACACACTTAAGAAAACGTAGCAGTTGCTTCTTTATTTAAGACATGGTCAACTTCCATTACTTGCACACTTGCTTCTGTAGACCAGATAATTTTTTTTTTGGTCTATATACGACAGTCCCCATAGGCTAAACCAGAAGTGTGGAAACTGGGACAAAAATGGGTTGTCTTTGCAGTCTCAAAGCATGACTCCTACTCAATTCCATATGAACTTGTCTGGAATTTAAGATCTGTATTAGAGGTCCGTCCCCCCCGGATTCCCCAGCTGGGTGTGGTTAGCTAGGTGGGGAGGTCCGCAACTAGGGAAACAACCATTACAGCAGTGTTCTCCAACCTTGGGTCCCCAGATGTTTTTGGTCTACAACTCCCAGCATGCCCCAGCCAGCATAGCTGGGAGTTGTAGGCCAAAAATATCTGGGGACCCAAGGTTGGCGAACACTGCTTTACAGTGTTGGTGACCCATTTGTGGAATGCGCCTCCCTGACAGATATGGGAGGCACTGACACTTTTATCAATCAGAAGACCTTATTATCTTTCCGTTCTCCCAGGCTTTGAGTGGTTTTTGGGTTACTGAGCACTGTTGGCTCCATAGTGATTTTATGTATTGATCCTCTCTAACACATTTTAAAGAACTTATTTATTGATTTTATTTGCTGCTTGTCTTATTCTTTGTCTCTAAGGTTGCAATACTATACCCACTTACCTGGAAGTAAGCCCCATTGGCTTAATGGGACCTACATCTGAGTGGACATGTAAAGGATTGTGCTGTTAGCCACTTTATATATATGATATGATAGAGGTGTATAAAATTATGCATGGTGTGAAGAAAGTGGATAGGGATACATTTTTCTCCTTCTCTCATAATACTAGAACCTGGAATCATCCCATGAAGCTGAATACTGGGAGATTCAGGACAGATAAAAGGAAGTACTTCTTCACAGTGATGGTCACTAATATGGATGGCTTTAAAGGGGGATTGGACAAAGTCATGGAGGAGGCGGCTATCGATGGCTACTAGTCCTGATGGCTATATGCTACCTTCAGTATCAGAGGCAGTATCCCTGTGTACACCAGTTGTGAGGGAACATGGGCGGGAGGGTGCTGTTGCACTCATGTGCTGCTTGTGGGTTTCCTGTGGGCAGCTGGTTGGCCACTGTGTGAACAGAATGCTGGACTAGATGGACCCTTGGTCTGATCCAGCATGGCTCTTCTTATGTTATTATGTATACCATTTCAAATATAGAAAAGTGGCCTAGAAGTATTTTAAATGAATAAATAAACAAATATCCCCTCAAAAGCTTAAAAGGGTTTCCTCCATGCAATGCACAGCCACAGGTAAGTCTTCTAGGCTAAGCTCTGCATTTACATGTGGGGCTGCTTAGGTCAAACAGACCTGGCCAGGGGCCCCTTGGAATGGAGAATGTGCTCAACATGTAGGGTGGCCACCTATGAATCTGCAAAAGAGAGGAAAAAGATGGCACCAATTTGCATAAATTTTTCATATGCTAATGTATATACAGATGCAAATTTAGAAATAATTATAATTAATTAAATAGAAGTACAGTACATCTCACCATAGTGCAGAAGAATGTGACCAGGTGACCTGTGTGCCTGTCTGTTCAGTCTGTTGTCCAGGTGCTAACTGTTGATGGTAACAGTTCTAGTGATTCATTATCTATAAACTGGAATTGGACAGGACAGCCCTTCAAATAGAGGACCATTCTCTGTAAAAGAGGACACATGGCCACCTTACAGCTTGCAGGAATTCTGCAGGAAGCATTTCATGGTAAACAAATCAGTATGGAAAGGATTTGAAATCAATTGTTCTACAGGAGAGTTGGGAGCTTAGTTAAATTTGCTTACTACCAGCTAGGATGGTGATGAAGTTATCAGCGTCTGAATTCTGCTGTTCAAACACAGAGAGATGAGGAACAGAATAGAACGCAGTGTTCCTTAGGAAAAATTGGCACTCGCTTCTACATCAGAAAGAGCCCGTGTTCCTGTTACTTACAAGGAAAGAAGTACTGGACGCAACAAGATTTGTTCCTAGGACATTTCTAGAACTGGAGATGATGTTTCAGTGTCAGAAACTTTATCCTGTGCAGTGGTGGTGGTGGGGAGCTAACAAGTGTGGGGAGTGTGGGTGGGCAGGAAGGGGAGATTTAGATTGGGGAATTATGGAGGGGGGAGGGATTAAACACCCTCACCAAGTAACATTGCTCTGAGCAAATTTGTAGCTCCCCCCCCCCGATGCTTTTAGATGAAAATTAGAATGTTGGGAGATCCACTCACAGTGTACATAGCAAGTGGTGTACATAGGCATACTGCCTCTGATACTGGAGGTAGCATATAGCCATCAAGACTAGTAGCCATTGATAACCTTCTCCTCCATGAATTTGTCCAATCCTCTTTTAAAGCCATCCATATTGGTGGCCATCACTACGTATTGTGGAAGTGAATTCCATAGTTTAATTACGTACTGTGTGATGAAGTAGTTCTTTTTATCTGTCCTGAAGCTCCCACCAATCAGCTTCATCGGATAACCCCAGGTTCTCGTATTATGAGAGAAGCTTGTCCTAGGGGTTGTTGGACCCACGATGCGTTGGCATATCATCTGAACACAGCACACTGATCCCATCATGGGTCCAGGGGAGAGTGAGCTGTTTGGCAAGAGCAGCAAAGACCCCTTGCCACTCTTGCCGCCAGTGACAGCCACTCCACCAACTGCCCAAGCAGCACTTTGGAGTGACTGTCACTGGCTCGCTCTCCCTGCTGTGATCGTAACCGCTTTTGCAGTTGCCACAGTGCAAGTGCACAACTCCGCCTACCTGAAATTTTAAGTCTTGCCTGGTCAATATCCTGGTAAGTGCCTTCTGTCAAAGCCAGCAACATCGATGGACATTGACAAAGCCAGGCTTCAAAAACGTTACTATGCTGTCATTTGACAGCTGTCAAACAGCAAGCTGTTAAGTGCAAAGCGAAGTCGTGAGCAGATCTTTGCTTGCGAAAGGGGGTGGTGACTACATCACTCCCTTTGCAGCGAGATCCTCTAGGTTTTAAGGCTGGACCTGACAGTTCTTAGTGTCCTTCGCCTTTTCCACCCTTTCCCAAGACTCTAGGTGCTCAGGAAAGTGGAAAAGTGCATCCCACCCCATTTTTAACATATCTTACGCCATTTTCTACGTAAACAATGTAGCACTGGAAACCAGAAGTCGCTTCCCCAGCTTGGCTCACGAGAACGTGAGCCGAGCGGGGGGAAAAGTAGGGTGAGCGAAGCTCGGGGGGTCAAAACCGGTGAGTTTGCCGGACTTCTGCCCCTGAATCAAGCTCTGTGCACATCCCTACCTACAGGAGGACTGAGGGGAAGGAGGAGAGGATAACCCATGGTGAGCCTGATCATCTGTTGGGCACATGAACAACCCACACTGCGTAGCTTATTTGCAGGGTGGGTTGCCATGTCATGCAAACTCACTCATTGGCGGAACACAGGGACTCTGTTAAATAGAAAGCTATTTGAAAAGGTCATGTAAGACTGTTCATCCCAGCCCCATTCTTTTTTTAAAAAGTTCTTTAGAAGGTCATTAGATCTATGAGGATTGCAAAGGATGGAGACACCTCCTCAGCATGACTTAATAGTTACACATTTCTACCTGTGATTGATTTTTAATTGAATTTATCCCGCTTTAGCTTCCAGTTCTTGAGGAAATGTTCCAGTCGTCTACAACTACCAACAATGAAACTAGTATTTGCCAAGTTTCTGTAAACAAGCTAGCTGATCAACGTCATGCAGCCCAGGGACTGGCACATCAGCATGAAATACCATTGGCACAACTGTGAGTTTCAAGTACTATCTTGTTAATGATAGGCCATGCAGCCCTTTTGGATGTGAGTACAGATACAGCATGTACGCACAGTGCCAGGCTAGGCTAGGCTTGGCTTGGATGTTTTCCCTACGGGAATCAATGTCACTGAAGAAACAAAAAAACTCTTGTGCTTGTTCTGCAGGAAGTCAGAAAATAAAAGAAGGGCTTTGTCATTTGATCTTCCCTCCTGTCAACATGTAATGGAACCTGTTTGATCTGTAAACCTGTGCACCAAAAGCAAAACTAAGGCTGCAATTCATATTCAAAATTACTTGGAAGTAAGTCCCACTGGATACAAACTTGCTTCTGAGTAAACATTTATCAGATCTACCTGCGCATTATGCCCACTGCTAGACATGAGCAGAGGAGAGGTAAATCTTCCCTGCACTCAAGGCAACCACTGAAGCTGGTTCTCAGTTCCTTATTCAACACAGTTGCATGACCAACTTGAATAAGGACCTGAAGTTTATACACCTTCGTACCCCCAAACAAGCTTTGGGCAACCCCAAATCATTACACCCTTTGAGTTGGCTCAGTGTTGTTTTTGTGCAACATACTTTTAACACATGATGGCCACAGTTGGGAATACAAAACTGGGGGGTTGCAGGCTGCAGCTCAAGGTAAGCCTTGGGCCACTCAAGACCATACCACCCCATTGCTACGAAAACACTGCATCTTTCAAGACACTCTAGGTGATTTCCAGGTTGAAGCTTTTCTTCCCACTACTGGCTGATGGGATCTCCATTCACACAAAAGGAATAGGAACCCCACCAGCCTGAACCAGAAGAAGAACTACAGTTACCCGACATGCATGAGAGATCCTTTACCTATGGCAAAGTTCCTTAATATGTTTGCTAGCAAACAAGATAATGTCAGTAACGTAGGTTCTCCAACAGAATACAGGATGCAGAATTAATTATACAGAATGTTCCAGATTCAGTAAGGTTCCTCCTTGCTGTAGAAATCAAAGGTTCACAACTGTAGAAAGTAGAATCGACATGAATAGGGTGTTTCCCATTTATTTCTTTACTAGCGAACGGACCCAGCTTTGCACATGTTGGCATAGCCCTCAGTTTGATATAGCAAAGCCTTCAAGCAAACAAACACACCTGTCAGAGTTTGACACGTTGTGTTGATCCCATCTGAGTAAAGCCATGCCCGCTGGTTCTCCTAGGCACAGCCCCTGCCAGAGTGTACCCCATAGCATCCTGAAGGAGTGTTCTGTCCACTCCATTCCCTTGAGAGGGGGGCTGCCCCACAGCAAGCAGAGCGGGGAGGTGTATAAATTTGTCTCTCAGCCTACTAATCTCTCCTGGCTGCAAAGTACACGGACTGCAAATCATCATCATCAGGCGATCACTCGTGACCGAGTAAGATTGTCTTCCAGGGTAAAAATTTACAAAAAGGAAATTTTAAAAGGAGGAAATTCTAAAGAAAAATTGTGTAGACTCTAGCAATGGGTCCATAAGTGACTGTGGAGGCCAATTTTAGATCCACACAGTTTCCCACAGTGAGGACACAGGTTACCAGATGGAAGATGGTCCTGTAAAGGATTCGTTTGACGTGCTTTTCGCTTAGCACGTTTCTCCCTTTCACCTTGCACTCGGGCTTCTTCAAAGTCCATAGAACCTTTGTGAAAGGCCAACCTCCAGTTAGATCGTTCATGGGCCAGAGCTTCCCAGTTTTTGATGTTTATATTGCATTTATTTATTTTTTAGATTAGCCTTAAGAACATCTTTAAACCTCTTATATCGACCACCGATATTCCGCTTTCCATCCTTGAGTTGGGAATAAAGTAACTGCTTTGGGAGACGGCAGTCAGGCATTCGAACAACATGACCGGTCCACTGAAGTTGGCGTTGAAGGATCATTTTTTCAACGCTAGTAGTCTTTGCTTCTTCCAGTACACTGACATTTGTTTGCCTATCTTCCCAAGTAATTTGCAGGATTTTCCAGAGGCAACGTTGATGAAATCTTTCAAGGAGGTGGAAGTGACGTTTATAGATAGTTCATGTTTCGCAGGCGTACAATAAAGTTGGCAATACAATGGCTTCATAAACCAGTGTTTTGGTCTTCTTACAAATATCCCGATCCTCGAACACTCTATGTTTCATTCGAGAAAACACTGCACTTGCGGAGCTCAAACGATGCTGGATTTCACTGTCGATGTTAGCTGTAACAGAAAGATAGCTGCCAAGATAGAGAAAATGATCAACATTTTCCAGTATTGTCTCGCCAAGCTGGATAGATGGCATCATCAAAGGGTTAGCTTGCACTTGCTGATGAAGCACTTTGGTTTTTTTGATGTTAAGTGAGAGACCAAGTTTTTCGTATGCTTCTGCAAAAGCATTTAGGATAGTTTGGAAATCATCCTCTGAATGTGTGGAGACCACATTATCATCAGCATACTGAAGTTCCACAACGGAGGTTGTAATTACCTTACTTTTTGCTTTCAGCCTGCTGAGATTAAAAAGCTTTCCATCTGTTCGATATATAATTCCCACACCAGTGGGAAGTTTCCCCTCGACAAGATGTAAAATCATGGCGATGAAAATAGCAAATAATGTTGGGGCGATAACACCTCCCTGTTTAACACCTGATCCCACTTTAAATGGAGTACCATGAGAGCCGTTGTTGTCCAACAACATTGGACTGCAAAGCCACATGCTGGTTAGGGAAGTCTGCCCCTAGTGGCTGAAGGTATTACTGCAGGCTTCAACTACATGGACAAATTTAAATTAAAAATTAATGCATTTTAAAAACAAAATAACCCCAAGGTGCACACCCCTTAGTATGCATGCCAAATTTCACGAGTCCAGGTTTTATGGTCTTGGTGCTGTTGCACTGATGGACAGATAGACACCCCCCCCTGTTTTTATTATTCTAGATTCCCTTTGACAAATTTGATTAAATTTGAATATATATTTTAAATAATTTCAGAATTTGTAAGTTAATGGGAAAATTCTAATTGACTGGAGTGCATTCAAGAGTTTAAGACTAGACAACAGTCAATTAGAACATAGAAAACTGCCTTATTTATTTATTCATTCATGCATGCATGCATTCATTTGCAATATTTATATACTGCTTCTCATTATCCCCAGTCAGAACATTGGTCCAACTCATTCAGTATTGTCTACTGAATGAGACAATACTGGCTTTCCTGGCTTTCAGACAGGAGTCTTTTCCAGCCATACCAGGAGATGCTGAGCATTGAACTCCAGCTGTTCTGCATACAGAACATGCACTCTCCCACTGAGTTACAGCCCTTCTCAACAATATTGGCACAACAACACTCTGCAAGGGACAAGAAAGAAATGTGATCTGCTCCTACAGATCCAGCACAGGAACTAACACAGGAGATTGGGGTCGTCACATATATTATGCCTCTTTTAGGATCTTTCTGGAGGTTAGCTCTTTTGAGTTATGTAAGTTCTGTCATCAGGGCTATGCATACTCTGTAGCAAGGCAACTGAAATCCTGCGCTTACAAGTGCTGAATTCTGCAACCTGTATATTTTATTTTTAGCACATATATTAACATATATTTGCTTTTTTGCATAGTTTAATTCTACTTGTGCTAGTCATTAATGAGCAAAAGAACTTCATCATTGTGAGCAATAGGGGAGGGGTCACAGGCTACCAGGCACACCCAGGTATTAAAAGGAATAATCTCTGTATCCTTTCTTTCTTTCTTTCTTTCTTTAATCCTGAAGGTGCAAGACAGGAGAATGCAGAATAATAGGGCAATACAACCTTGGATACTTGCAGACTGCATGTGACAACAGCATACACTACAGTAATATTTTGAAAAACTACCATAAACAGCACAGGCCAATCCAGTGTCAGCAGTGCCCCTAACAAAGTGTTGCCTCTGACATAACAAGCGCACAGAGAATGCACCTTTCTGCAGTGCAAAGCACATGGATCAATTTTGTGTTGGCTTGTATCCAGTGTAAAACTGATCGGTAGATTTGCACATGTGGGAAAACCAAGTCAACAGGAGTATTACTTTGGCATTCAGTTGTGACATTTTAAAATGAACTACAGTTATAGTTTCAGAACCTACAATTATAGCTTTAGAGCCTGATGCAAAGTGCTGAATTTGAATTTGCCCTTCAAGTGCCAAATGTATGAAAAGCCAAATGCAAACCCTTCTTTGAAAACTGAAGAGGCAACAGTCATTTCACCACGGTGCACTGATGCTCACAGCCATGTGCATAGGCATGGGAACCCCAGTCCAATCAGATGGCTAACAAAGTATCAATTATTGTGTGGCATGACACCCAGAGTGAGAGTTGGAGCAAAAGGAGTGGGAGGGAGAAAGGGTAAGAGCCATTGCTTAGTTAGACCTTTAATAAATGATAATCCCGCCCTCCCCAGCCAGATTCAGAAGTACTGGGAAATCTGAATTAGGCAAGAGAAAAATGAATTTTAGGACAGTAACTGGAATATTTATTTATTTATTTATTATATTTATATCCCACATTTTTTCCTGCAAGGAACCCAAGGCGGCTTACATAATCCTCCTCCTCCTCTCCATTTTATCTTCACAACAACCCTGTGAGGTAGGTGAGGCTGAGAGTCAGTGACTGGCCCAAAGTCACCCAGCGAGTTTCATGGCCGAGCGGGGACTAGAACCCGGATCTCCCGAGTCCCAGTCCAACATTCTCACCACTATGCCACACTGGCTCTATATGAAAATGAAAAGTGGTGTAAACAGCAGAAGTGGCAACAAGAGGCCCTTGGACTGGTGACATTTGCAAAGTCAAATGAGTGGGTGGAAGGAATAATTGGTGGTTGAATATCCCAAAGGCTGGAAAGGAGAGACAGCAGCTGCAGCTGCAATATGAAGTGATCTGAAGCAGACTCCTTCGGGCTGCATTTTCTATTTGGGAGCTAGGCACAATTTTGCTACTTCTCACACCCATCTTTGGCTTGGTTTGCACATATGCTAACCCATGGTATGGGTTGTTGCATTCTGGGTTATGGCGGTGTGTGAATGTGGCTGCACTAACTAACCATGGTTTGTTAACCACAAACAACCCAGAAAGAGAACCCGTGTTTGTTGTTGGGTTGTGAACTCTGGGTTGTTTAAGTCATGGGTTGTCATTATGTGTGAACTCAGAACCGTGGTTGTTCATAGATTGTTTTGCCAGGCTACAGAGGTGGTGGGCAAGAGTGATTTAAAAAACCCCAGCTGCTCTACTTGCCAGTAGTATGGTGCCACAAAGGCATTTCAGATACAGGGAAGAAGTGGGCGAAGGAGGAGGGAATCAAAGCACCCAGGGATTGAGGAAACAATCATCCATGGTTTGTTTGACTGTCTGCTAGTAAACCCTGGGTAGGGCAACAAACCATGGATTAACTAAACCATGGGTTAGCGTTATGTGCGAACCAGGCCACACAAGTGTGTCATGAAAATGATGAGGCAAAAGGGGTCTGGCAGTGCAATCTTACACATGTACTAAATTAGAAGTAAGCCCCAGTGAGTTCAAAGGGACTTACTCCCAGGTAAGTAGGAATAGGATTGAAGCCAAAATTATTTCTGTTTTCACTCAAATAATGTGATTTGGCAACTTGTTTAGAAGTCTCATTTCGTATATCCTCCAATTTCAGTCTGAACAGAGCAAAGCGATGCAGCTACATCCTGAATAAAACAAGCTTTGTGTTTCAGACTCTCCACCTCAAGACCAAACTAACCATGACATTAATTGTCCGAAAGCAATTAACACACACATTAAACAAAAATTAAATAGTTACTGAGCAGTATTGGGACTATGGCATGTAGGGAGGAGGTAGAGCTTAACTTCCTACTGCCACTATCCCAATGAAAATCACACACCATCCCAGGATGGCAATACTTGCCAGTGTGCCTCTCCCAACCTAAATCTACCTGGACACTACGCTCAACATCTGAGGCCTTCCTCTGTGCCACCTATGATGGAGGCTGGGTTGGTGGCAACAAGGAAGAGGGTCTTATCAGTGGTGGCCCCCCAATTCTGGAATGATCTCCCCACTGAGGCCTGCCTGGTGCTAACTCTGCTATCCTTTTGATGCCAGGTTAAGACTGCCCTTTATCTCAAGACATTTAATGGCTTTTAATGGCATGTGTGTGGGGGCTTATGTCAGCGGTTTTTCTCTTCAAAGGCCTAGTTTATTGAACACGTTTTTATTGTTCAAATGGTTTTAATTTCTGTTTTAAAAGTTGCAAGACACAGAAATGGGCAGCATTTCACTATAAGCAACACTGCAAACTGAGGTGGTGAGGTCATATGGAGATACAAGAGGTCAGATGGGATTGGATACCTACCCAGGAAACCTGGGAGGGTCAACCATCTCACTACAAAAGGGGACAGGAAAAGAGGTGAGACATAGATAAGCAATTCAGGCACCAGGCCAGAGAGAGGCGGAGATTGTTTACCAGAATTTGGGAACATCACTGCTCTTACAACATTCAGCTAGAGTGGAACAACGGTCAAGCCAATGCAAGGTAAATATTGAGATTTGGAGTTACGGCTCTACTTTTTGAAAATTGCTGATCTCCGGCATATCCACTTCTGCCTGCAATTAGCACAGAAATAGAGCAAATTCCTCAGTAAGCCACAATGTATTGCAAACCAAGAATGGTTACCTCTGCTGTCAAGCTGTATCTATGGACTTCACCGGCATCCAGGACACTGGGGAGTGTTGAAATCATCCTGTCTGTTCTTTCCTGCAGTCCCCAGGCCACTGCTTGTAGATCCTCTTAGAATTGTGTTTTGATCCCACCAGATAGCTCAGTGGAGGGTCAGATAGATGGGTAGTGCCAATTTGCATGAGTAAGCAAACCAGTTTCCACTTGGAGCTCACATGACCTTGGACCTTAGAACTTGCTCCCCAGAGGACAGGAGGTTGGCCAAGTTACAGGGCTATCATCTGAGGTCTCCCTCAACCAGCAGCAGGGACATCTAGCATCCAGCTGCATAAAGCTGGAGTGAGAGTTGGTCCATAAAGCATCTGAAAAAAGGTTACAACTTAATGAGATGAACTCAAAGGGCCCATCTAGATTGTTCTGGAATAGCAGTAATGACACTTACCGGTATTCATCAGCCAACCATCCTTCTGGGGTAGGCTGCCTCCAGATGGTGGCCTCCAGGGTATGCTGGGAATTGTCGTCTAAAACGTTTGGAGGGTACTCAATTGGGGAGGCTGGTCCAAAACATCTGCAGGGCATCAGGTTGCCTACCCAATCTGGAGAACCCACTCACCTTTAACACAGGAAGTTCAATCTGTTCTTCTCCAATGCCATAAACAGCCTAAGATAATGACTCTAATAATAGCTTTAGTAAAATCAGTCAGGATCTCCACATAGTTGAGAGCCTTTACTACTTGGGATAACTGGCAGGCTGCTTAGGATTCACGCCCGGCACCTATGGATTTACACCCACCACATGATAAGTGAACAAATAGCTTTTATAGCTAAGTCATCACAGGAGACATAAACAGTATTACCATGTACGTGACTCTCCACTGGGCTTTGGGGAACTGGAAACCCCATGATACACCTTACTTGAAGTGTCCTCTGTGTAATCCAGTACCATTATTAGAGGGGGGGCCCACCCCACAAAACCTGTATGTGATGCTCCTGTGATCTTTTGGTAAGTCCTTATTGTAGCACACAAGGGCAACTTGAACAAGGGTTTATTATTTATTAATTGCTAGTTTGCAAATTAACTGTGAAAATGTCTTTGAATATAATACAAACATATATGAGCTAGTATAAAACAATACAGCTCGGACACTTTAGAGTGGCTGTCATTGGCAGTGATCGCCCCCCAAAAAGAAAGAAAGCAAAAAAGCCGTGAGACTGAGCCAGTGATGGCCGTTCCAAAGTGCTGCTTGGGCATTGCTGGAGTGGCTGGCAGTGGCGCTGGCAGTGGCAGTGGCCCAGATGAGCTCGGCAAGAGCAGCAAGCGGTTTTTGCTACTCCTGTCAAGCGGCTTGCTCGCCAGTTCCCTGGACCCACAATGGGGTTGGTCCTCCCAGGTTTGGATGACACAACAACCCATCATGGGTCCAACAACCCCCAGGGATGGGGACTCGGACTCGAGGACTCGACTCGTGAGTCGGACTGAGTCCCCCCTCTGACTCGACTCGGACTCGAGTCCCAATATTTTTAATGAGACTCGAGACTCGACTCAGGACTCGAGACCAAGGACTCTTCAACATCCCTGGGCTGTGCCAGAAGGAGTGGAGCGTGATTGCCGGCGAAGAGCGCATGGAAGCGAGATGTGCCGCTGCTCGGCCACTATGGACAGCTACCAGGAGTGCAGCCCCAACAGTGTGTCAAGATTTATTTTGATTGATGTGTTGCGTACTTGGGAGAGGCAGAAGAAGGACCTGAGATTACTCTGTGTGGCTGCTCTGAGTGTGTTTCTGGTTCCAGCAAGTTCATCACCAGTGGAGCGGGTGTTCAGTGAGGGTGGAATTGTGATGAGATCTCACCGTTCCAGAATGGGGGCCAAACATTTAGAAAAAATCATGTTCCTCAAATGCAACATGGATAAGTTTTAGGAAGTACAGCAAGTTTATTTTTTAAACTCATTTTTCTAAAATGCAACCTTTCAGACATTTTGGGTTTGGCTGCCTCTGTCTGCCTGTCTGGGGTTCCCAGCCTCCTCTGTCTGCCTGGTCTCTTCTTGACCAGTTCAACAGTTGAATTGTCCAAGACAAAGGCCTCTGCCTGCCTGTTTTGGGGTTCCCTGCCTCCTCTGCCTGCCTGGTTATTTTGGGTTTGTCTGCCTGGTCTGTTCTTGTCAAAATCAGTTGCAGAGTTTTGAAATAAAAAGGCACACTTGTGCCTAGAATTTATTTAAACCACACATCTGAAGTAGCCTTATTTTGTTGGGGAAAACCCCCATTGATTTTAATAGGAACTCGTGGAGTCAGCTTTGGGAGTGACTCGTGACTCGTGACTCATGAGTCACCATTTTGGCCCAAGGACTCGGACTCGAGACTCGGGTCCAAAGACTCGTGACTTGACTCGTGACTCGAGACCAAGGACTCTTCAACATCCCTGACAACCCTTAGAACAAGCCATGAGTTGTCAGGGTAGCTTGTTTCCAAAAAAACCCAAGCCACCCTGTGGGAAGCAGTCCAGGTTTGCACCCACTGTAGCTAGTTACACACAATGGGTTGCCGTGTAAGGTGAACCCAGTCATTGGGCACATTCACACATCATGCCAACCCACCCTGGCAATAAACCAAGGTGGGTGGGTTGTTCTCTGAACAACCCATGTGCACCCAACAGATAATTGGGCTCACCCTAGGTTGTTCACCCCTCCTTCCTCCTCGGTCCTCCCACAGGTATCCCAGAGGACACCGTGGCAGAACCGACTCGTCTCACCCTCCCCGCCATGATCATGAGCCGTTTCCGGCTTGCCATGGCTTTTTCCCCCTTCTCCCCCTTTTTTTCAGAGATCACAATCTCCAGCTTGATAGCAGGCTTTTGTGATCTCCATTTTGACAGCCAATGGCAGTCTCTTCAAAGTGCCCAAGTGGCACTTTGGAGGGGCTGTTCATGGTGCCAACTTATTTTTTTAAAATTATCTTTGGGAGCCCCTAATGTGCAACAATATTTGTGCACATTATTTTTTAAACAATATTTTTTTCGTTCTTTTGCAAGTGCACACTTGCGCACTTATGGAGGTCTGAAAATGGGCAATCTCACCTGGGCAATGTCCAGGGAGGTACCTGCTGGCAGAGAGGTTCTAACTAGCCTTCCCCCCCCCCTTCAGTTTGGTTTGACGGCTCCCAACTCAAAAGGCAAGCTGTCAAGCCAAACCAAAGGCGATAGTGATCAGTGCTAACAAAAAGAGGATGGTGGGATTTATACCCCTTTCGCAGCAAGAGCCTCAACTTTTTGTTTTGTTTTTTGGACTTCACTGTCCTAAGGGTGCTCTCACTTTCCCACTTGTTCCCAAGAATCTAGGTGCTCGGGAACATGGAAAAGTGAGTGCCACCCCATTTTAAAAGCAACCAAAGTTTTTAACTCTGGTTCCTTTTAAAAGGGTGGTGTTTTTTTTTTTACAGGGCTCCCCATGGGTTTTTCACAGGGATATATGCATATACAGTAATACCTTGGATTGCAAGTAACTTGGTTTGAGAGCGTTTTGCAAGACAAGCACATTTTTAAATATTTAATTTTTTTTTTACTTGATATACAAGTGACATCTTGCAATACAAGTACTGTAGTACGGCTTAAATTAAAAATCTCTGTACAAATTTTTTTGGGGGGATTTCGTTTTGATATAAGAGTGTTTTGGATTACAAGCACGTTTCCGGAACGAATTATGCCCTCAATCCAAGGCATGACTGTATGGGAAAGTGAGAGCACCGTTAGGACAGTCAAGACCAAAAAAAAGTGGGGGGGGGGAGAAAAAAAAGAAGAAGATCTTGCCGTGAAAGGGCTGACGGCTGGCTTTTGCGGTCTGAAGGGGGGGAAATTAAAATGACAGAAAAGCTGTGGTGAGCCTGAAAGGGCTCGAGTGGCAGTGGGGAGGGATGAAAAGTTTCATTCCTCCTGCAGTGTCCCCTGGGATACCTGCAGGAGGACTGAGAAGGGAGGAGGGGGCACCCTATCCACGATGTTCCTGATCGTCTGTCGGGCACATCAGGGGTAGCGTGGTTTATCGTGTCTTGCAAATCCACCCATTGTGTAGAGAAGAAAGTCTATCAAGCATTTGCAAAGACCAACATTCTTGTCCAATCTGATCTAATGGGAGTCCATCTTGTTATGAGTTCAACTATCATTGAATTTTAAGTACCAATGAGCGTAGGGTGGCGGTGACGCTCTATTGGTGCCACAGTCATTTGAACATAAAATATAAGGCTGCCACACAGTAAAGAAGCCCTGTCCCTTCAGCAGCTTAATTTGGAATGGGTTTTTCCCCCCTCTCTCAGAGGGCAATGTCTCACATTTTCTGATACTACAAGTCCACATTAATATCCTTTGTGGGTTTCCAATGTTTTGTTATGGCTAAGCGTGCTGCTACCAGCAAGGTTTTGTTATCCCCCTCAAATATATTCAATAGTGTCAACCTGCATTCTAAGAATATTGATTATTTGGTTATTTTTTATATTTCTTCCAATGTGTTACTGATTTCCCTTAAGGCGGAAACACTGCATACAAATATATGAACCTTTGCCCTTACACCAGGGCTGTTGAACCTCTTAACAGAGGACTAAATTCAATTTTGGAGAAGCTCATGGGGGGGGGGGCAGCCCTGGATTAACCATTAAGCAAAATAAGCATGTGCTTCGGGCACCAAGGGAAGGGGGGCACCACAGAGTACCAGAGTACCACAGATTTTTGCATTTGCATTTTTTCCTTTATAACGTTTTATTAAAAACTGCATAAAACAGTTATGGAAATTTGTATTTCTTTCTGTTGCCCTAGTTATAAGTAAGTAATTGGCTTATATTGCTTGCTGCTATTTAGTGTTAAATATAATTAAAAAAACAGTTTATATTTAATATAGTTGTGTGTTCTGGCATGGGGGATGGCCTAGAAGAAAACAGCTTTTAATGTCTTATTTCACCTTCAGCACTTATTGAGTCTTAATGTCTTGCCAGCTAAGCAATGGAAGGGCCGAGGGGGCACCATTATTGGGCTGTGCTTAGGGCATCAGCTGGCCTTAATCCGGTGGGGGGGGGGGAGAAATGGCATTCCAGTGGAGTGCGGGGCTGAAGGCAAAGGGAATGGGGACAAAAATCCCAGCATATTTTAGCTTAAAGCTCTTATTGCTAGTAAGCAAGCTTTGGGAGAGGCATTTCAACCTTTTAGAATGGGAAAAACTGCAAAAGCTGGGAAACCACCAAACGGGGAAGGGGCACGACCATTTGGGGAACTCCAGAGGGCTGGATTGAGACCACAGGTGGGCCAGATTTGGTCCGCCAGCCTGAGGTTCAACACCCTCGCCTTACACTGTTCTCTAGCACTCTGATGGAATAGGGCTCATTATATGGGTTAATGACCGAGGCATAGGCTGGGTTCACACGATCACCGGGGAAAAGAAGCCACGGTAGTTTCTTTTCCCCATTATTGTGCGAGCCCAGCCATAGTACCACCTGTGGATCGTTTTGACATTTTCTCTAATGGATGTTGTAACCGATTTCCCAGGTTTCTTTTGCCATATTGACCTCCTTCGTACTGGTGTTAAATCAGTTTCTAACAGTGCAATCCTATGCATATCTAAGGAAGTCCTGCTAATTTTAATGGGGCTTTCTCCCAGGTAAGTATGTACAGAATTGCAGCCTAAGTCATTTCTCCATACATTTCTTAGTGCCCCGGCAGCCTCTTCAATCAAAGTTATACATTTCTGAAATTAACCGGTTAGGTTTCTGACTACTTTTTGGACGATTTACTCAAATGCTGTGAAGCTTATACCCACTTGTTTTTAAAATTTCAGAGTTGGAAATAAAGTATAGGATTTAGTGCATTTGCAACCAGTTTACTAAGACAGTTTGTAATCTGCCTCTTAACTGGGCCTCTGTTTGTGGAGGCCCCTTTGGGTAGAAGTCTGTTAGTCTAAATAACTCCCTTTTCCACATCTTTGAACTGTAGGTTATCATCACTGAAGAGAGAGTGATGGTCTAATATGGGGACAGGGGGGGAGGACATATTATGTCATTTTTTAGTGCCACCCTTTCCTTAGGTGCTCCTTACTAGTGCGATTTCCTAAGTGCTGTTGGTCAAAAAGAGAAGCCTATTAGGGTGCTAGCATTCAAAAGACATTGTGCAGGCTATTCTGTCTTTCCCTCTTTAATGGGTTTTCTGTGTTAAGAAGTGGGGTGTGTGGAAAGGATGGAATAAGTGGTGGGGAAACATGATTTTCAAATGGAATAGGATACCATCTCAAATTCCCCCACCCCCCATAAAATGCTGTGAATGAAGCAGGGCAGTTGCACAATCAAAGCCTCATCTGGAAGCATCCTTAGCTGTAGTATTTTAATTCCATCTTTACACAAGGTCTATCATTTCCCCCAAATATATATATATATTTGGTAATAATTACCTTATTTGGCATAGCTCCCCCCCCCCCCCGTTCCTCCCTGTGTGAATTATGTTTTAAGTACACTTTGCCATTCCTGGAGATCTTTTGCTTTGATAGCCACGGGGAGTATCTGGAACAAAAAGTTTTGGCAACAGGGACATTCCTATGGCTGCATTTCATCCCAGCCATGAGAGTTTTACTTTGGCCCACTGCTTACTTTCTTAGGGCACAATCCTATGCATGTTTAGACAGAAAAAAGTCTGACAACTCCCAGCATGCCCCAGGCAGCATGGCTGTCTGGGGCATGCTGGGAATTGTAGAACTTTTTTTCTGTCTAAACACACATAGGATTGTGCCCTTAATGTATATGCCATAATGCTAGATTAAAATTAATGATACCTAGATGATTTAGGCTTTGGGGGATTAATACTCCCAGATATTTTATACTCTTGAAACATAGGGGTAAACCTGACATTTATATTGGCTACTTGGTTACGCTCATGTTCACACATAATACTTCTGATTTAGTATAATTAATAAACAAACATGCCAGCTCCCCATAATTTTGCAATTCTTGATTTGTCTTTGGTAGAGATCGCAGGGGATCTGTGAGAATTAAGGCAATGTTGTCGACAAAAAGGTTGATTGTGGTGGCGTCCATCAATTTCTAATCCTTTTATTTTATAATTATCCAATAGTGCATCGGCCAAAAGTTCTAAGGCAGGCATGGGGAGCCTCTGCCCCACAGGGGTTGTGGATACAGCTAGTCAGTGGGCAATAAGCCATTTGGTTGTGTGCAAAACAAGCCATGGTGAGCCCCACAGACGATCAGGCTCACCATGGGTTGTTGGCCCCCTCCTCCCCCTCAGTCCTCCTGCAGGTATTTTCGCTGCTGCAGTGAGCCATTTCAGCCTTGCTGCAGCTTTTTTTTCTTTTAACTTTTTTTGGGGGGGAGAGATTGTGAAAGCCGGCTTTCACGATCCCCGTCTTGACAGCTATGAGCAGTCCCTTCAAAGTGCCCCAGGGGCATGTTGGAGGGGCTGCCACATGTTTGCCCAACCTTTTTTAAAAATTATTTTTTTGTTCCCTGAAATTTTTGCAAATATTTGTGAAAAATTTTTTAAACTTTTTTTTACCCGTACATGTGCAACTACAAACATTCACAGTTGCAGGGGTTCAGGGATGGGGAACCTCAGGGAGGGGCAATGTGCAGGGGGGTGCCTGATGGCAAAGTCCAGCCCCCTCAGAGGCAGCAGGTAAGTGTCCCCCCCCACAAGCAGGTCATGAGCACAACGGCACCCTCCCATTCATGTTTCCCAGCAACTGGTTTTCAGAGGCATACTGCCTCCGATACTGGAGGTAATACATTGCCATAATGACTAATAGCCCCTGATAGTCTTAGCCTTCATGGTGGTCTTAATAGACTTGATAGACTTCACTCATAGACTTCACTCAAAACTCTATAGTCTTAATAGACTTCACTCATAATAACTCTACAGTGCCATGCTGCACAGCTCAAGTTACCATAGCTAGAGAGGAAGCTCCATTCAAGATTCTAGCACGTACCTCTCAAGGTTGACAAGAGAAGAGTCAGGGCAGTTTTTAAAATCAGTGTTTTATTTTCTCTCCCTCCCCACACACATGTAAGAGAGGATTTCATTTGCAGGCGTAACAGCATTAGCTTTTATTTGCTCATTAGTAATACTGGGCACTAGTTCAGCCTGGCCAAATCTGAGAATGGCCTAGAGCAAAAAAAAATATATCTTCCAATATTTGCTATCCAGTACAGCAGGCTTTGGCTAGCACCAACATAAAGAGCAACAGTCACATATCTGTAACTTACCTAGAAAATGATTTGGCAAATTTTAACATAAATACAAAAAACAGGGATTAAAACACCCAATAGGTTGCTGTATTCAGGCACAACCATCTCGATGCAAGGGAAATTAGAAACTTAAAATAATTTGCTGCCTAAACTACCAGCAGAGGACAGACTCTCATAAGCCAGTCCACATGTATCAAATGAGCACTTTGCAATGGCAGCTACGGAGAGAGGCTGGCTGAATCAGGCCCTGTGCAGCATCTCTCACCTCCCTGCCCTTGCAAGCATTCTGCTTGTAAGAACTGGATTGCTTAATGGTGCTATCTAGCCATTCAAGTGTTCAAACCATTTGACATACATTATTTTTAACAATAGTTACAATAATTCTGTAAGGTAGGACAGTATTTTCATCTTCCTGTTGCAGATGGGGGGCAGGCGCAAAGTTGAGAGAATAGTGGTTTGTCTAAAGTCACGTAAGGCACAATCCTGTGCATGTTTAGACAGGAAAAAAGGCCTACAACTCCCAGCATGCCCCATCTGTAAGAGATGCTGCACAGGGCCTGATTCAGCATGGCTGGCTGGGGCATGCTGGGAGTTGTAGGCCTTTTTTCCTGTCTAAACATCCACAGGATTGTACCTTCAGTAAGTCCAAGGCAGAGCAGGCACTTCTGGCTCTGCTTTCCCAGGGAAAAAGAGAAAAGTTCCCACCTCTTCTCTCTCCTATTGTAATGTGTGCATACATAAAAAATGCATGGCCTACCCTGGATCTTGGAAAGAAGCAGCAGCAGCAGCAGCAGCAGCAGCAGCAGCAGCAGCAGCAGCAAGCTCATTTCTATTTGCTTGACTGATTTGACTTCCATTAGGCAATTCCTTGTTTGTGCCAGGACATTTTGCAGGCATGGGTTAAAGGAAAATTTTCTACACTAGAGGCAGAGAAAGATCCTAAGACCTTGTGTGATTGCTGAATAACCAGCAGAGGAAACTGGTCCTTCTGAAAGCAAATTAACATCACAGAGTCACAGGCTCATGTCAAATTCTGGGTTATTCAGTGTGAAACCTGAAGTAACTTCCCCATTTCATACATATTTGGGGTTTTTTGTACCTGTTCTGAACTAAGACAGATTTGGGGCAAAAAACAAGGTCAATGGAGATTGTCCTGCAAAGGCAAACATAGCACCGAGTTGAAAATCCCAACATTGCATAGAACCCAGATACACAAAGTTTGGGTGGAAGCTGTATAGATGGGAGCATGGAGGAAGAATCCATAGTGAGTGGTACAGCCAACTAAGTGTCTGTCCTTGTTAGGAGTCCTATATGACTAAGAACTTAATGAGAGCCATACTGGATCAGACCAAAGATCCATTTAGTCCAGCATCTGTTTCCCACATTGGCCAACAAGATGCTTCTGTGAATCCTACAAGTGAGACATTTAATTTCATTTCCTACATTTCTATACCACACAACAGCCAAAGCTCTCTGGGTGGTTCAAAGCATTATGAAACATAACATAAAAACTTTTAACACTCAAGAATTTTAAAAAAGTTTGAAAACATGTTAAAAACAATTAGCAACAATTACCAGGATCAACCCTGAAACTTCCCATTCATTATATGCTGTCAAATGCCTGGGAGTAGAGGAAAATCTTAGCCTGGCACCAAAAATATGACTTGAACTTGTCATCCATGAATTTGTCTAATCCCTCTTTTATGGTCATTTAACTTATCCATGCACTAAGTTATCCAGGAGGCCCTTTTAAGGCCTCAGTTATTTATGCATTAGTGACATCGTAGTACTCTCTACATCAGGATGCCATTGAAGATGGTCCAGAAACTTCCAACAGGTAAAAAATATGGCCGTCTGGTTATTGGTGGGAGTGAGGCAGTCAGCACATGTATCACCAATTTTGTATGAGTTGCACTGGTTGCTAATGTGTTTCCAGGACCAATTTAAGGTGCTGCTATTGACCTATAAAATCCTAAGCAGTTTTGGATCAGGTTACTCGACTGCCTTCAGTTGTACCAGCTTGCCCAGGCTTTGAGATCAGTCTTGCAGGCCCTTTGTGGAGGCTCACCAGCGAGATCAATTAGGCTGGTGGGCATGATTCATAGATTCATAGATTATAGAGTTGGAAGGAGCCTACAAGGCTATCGAGTCCAACCCCGTTAGGTTTTGCATGATGGGCAGAACGATATTGCCACCTGACATCAGGATTATCACCTGACATGGAGGATGTCTCTTGAGGTGAAGTACACACGGTCTTCAGTCACCAGACAGAATCTCAAGGTTTATGAGTCATAGACCTTAGGACAGATTTGGGGTAAACATGTTGTGATGAATAGGTTATATGACTGGTGAGTAATATCCTATTTATAGGTACAGGGTCTAGGGGTATAAAGACTGACACACTTGTTGACAGCTTGACTTGACTTCCTGGCTCTACTCTCTCTTGTTCTGGACTTCTACTTCAAGTCAGTCACTTCATCTCAGCCTTACCACTGGGATCTTGGATTTGAATCTGCAATCATGTAGTGAGTAAGAGATACATTGCTTGCCTTAATCCCATGTAATTGGGTCTTACAAATAAACTCTTTAATCTTTATTAACTGCTGTTATCTCCTCCTTCCGTCTGCGTGACTAGGACTGAGGGTCACTGGCTAGGTGAGCTTTTGAACCCGGGTCAGTCCAGCTCTCACACCCCCTGCTCAATGCAGGAAACTAGAGGAGGGGTCTCCCATCCCATTAATAGCCAGCCTTGACCCTGCTTAGCTTTCCACACTCAGACAAGCTGAGCCAGCATAAGCCAATGATAGGGCCTTTTAGATGGTGGTCCTATGATTATGCAATCCTCTCCCAAGTGGGGAACATAAGGCCCCTTCCTTACAGGCCCTCAGGAGAGCAGTGAGAGCTTATTTAGGTTGCTTTTTCTAGTTACATTCTGTGATCCTACTGATATTACTGGTTTAAATGGCTTTTTTTCTTTGTCAGTATTGTTATTTTTATGGCTTTGGTTCATTTCTATGACTGTATTCTATTTTTATGATTATTTCTTTAGTGATTCTTTTATTTTGATATATAGTTGCAGTCCAACACATCTGGAGAGCACCAGATTTGGGAAGGCTGCTGTGTTTTACTTCTCTTATGGAAATGGCCTTGGGGGGTTGGGAGGGCATTTCCCTTAACAGGCAGCTCATAAGCATTTTAAATAAATCAATAAAGTAACCACTACCAGTTCCTGTGAAAGTGAATTCCATAATGTAATTTATGAGTTATGTGAACAAGTACTTTCTTTGCTCTGTCCTGAATCTACTGCCCATGCATAAGTCATCAAGGCATTGTCACTGCAAATGCTCTGAGCAGAAGTCAACCTAGGTTAATCCTCATGTTGTGAAAAACTGATCTCCAGAGTTCACCTGTCATCTCACTGTGGTTCCCTAGGCTTTGTATACTTGCACTTCCAAAAAGCAGGCTCCAGGCAAACTTAGCAGTCATGATATAAGAGGACAGGTCATGTTATGGATCAGTAACTGGTTAAATGACAGAAAGCAGAGAGTAGGAATAAATGGATGATTGTCACAGTAGAGGGAGGTAAAAAGTGGAGCTTCCCAAGGATCTGTATCAGGACCAGTACTTTTCAACATATTCCCAATCGACCTGGAGTTAGAGAGGAGTATTGAAGTGACTAAGTTTGCTGATGACACCTAATTATTCAGGGTGGTGAAAACCAGCAAAGGGTGTCAAGAGCTCCAAAAGTATCTCACCCAACTAGGTAAATGGGCAAAATGCCAAATGCAGTTCAATGTAAGTAACGGTAAAGTGATGCACACTGAAAATCCTAGCCACGTATACACTGATTGGGTCTGAACCAATGGTGACTAACCAGGAAAGAGACCTTGGGATTGCAGTGGATAGGTCAATTAAGATGTAACGCAAGCATGCAGCAGCTGTGGAAAAGGAAAATTCCATGCTAGGAAGTATTAGGAAACTGAAAGTTAAGCTGCAAGTATTGTAATGCTGCTATGTACATCTGTGATGTAGCCACACTTGGCGTATTGTGTAAAGTTCTGGTCACCACATCTCAAAAAGGATATTATAGAGCTGGAAAACATGCAGAAAAGCATAACCAAAATTATTAGGGGGCTGGAGCATCTTCCCTATGAGGAAGCCTATAAAAATGTGAGTGGTTTTTTTTTTTTTAATTTAGAGAAAAGGGTAACTAAGGGGGCAAATTACAGAAGTTTATAGTATTATGTATGGTGTGGAGAGAGAGTATTTTTTCTCCTTCTGTTATAAAAATACTGGAATTCAGGGGGTCATCCAGGGGAACCAAAAAGGCTGGCTCAAGACATTTTGCTCCGAGTCAAAGGACAAAATGACACCTACCCACCCCAATTTCACATCCAGAAGCCGACTGGACTGGCAGCTGAATCTTAATTCAACACTGGTGACAGGACAACATCCTCCACTGTATCTGAGGGCAGCAGACTAGCTTAGGGGGTGCAGAACAAGCTGCACGGCACACACAGGTTTGCCCTCCAACACCTGATTAATAATACTAATACCTAGCCACTATTCTGAGCCCTAAGGATCTGCTCCCTGAGGCGGCTGCTTGACTCTACCTAATAGTAGGACCGGTCCTAACATTGATTGGCAGGAGATTCAGGACAAACAAAAAGAAACATTTATTCGCACACATTGCAGTTAATTTATGGGAATTGCTGCCAGAAGATGTGGCGAAGGCTACTAGTTTAGATGGTTTAAAATGATCAAGTTCATAGAGGATAAGTCTATCAATGGCTAGAAGCCATTTACAACCTCCATATTCACAGGCCCTATGCCTCTAAATACCAACTGGTAGCAGCGAGAATAGGAGAGGACTATTGCCTTTATGTCATGCTATGGACTTCCCAGAAGCATCTGGCTGGGCAAACAGGATGCTGGATGAGTGGACCTTTGGTCTGATCCAGCAGAGTTCTTCCGTTCTTAAGCTATATTATTTAGTAAGGAAAACAGCTGATGTGTTCAGCTGAACTTGCTTGGGAGCGGGGGAAGCAAGCAGTTCAGCCCTTTTTGCAAGTTGTACAGCTTGTTTGTATGTTACAGAAGATAACTTCGCCGAGCTGAACTGATTGATAGCATGAATCTAAAGTACAGGATTGTCTGTTTGCAAGACATTAGAACTGAGCTATCTACCTGATGATGTATAGTAAAGTTCTGAACAAACTCTTAATTAGTACCCTTGTTAGTAATCTAAGCAGCAGGTACCTAGATTAGAATATACAGACTGAACAACATTTCAATCTACCATTCCACCTTAAAGCATGGCCATATGAAGCATCATAAATGTATCGGTCTTGAGCACATTTTTAGGAATGTGATCTGATTGAACACACATACAGACTACTCTCATGATGGGTGATGTAGGGTTGACAGGGTCATGGTCACAGCTTAAAAGTGCATGGCTGTGCATGTCTACTCAGAAGTAAGCCACACTGAGATCAACAGGTCTTGCTCCCAGGTACATATGTATAGGATTGCAGTTTATGTCTTCCTCTTTTGGATTTTCAGAAGTTAGCAGGTATGGATACAAAGTTATTCTCTGTTCCTTTGCAATTTGGCAGGTGCATCATACAATACATGAACTTAAGATCTTGTTCCTATATGTAGAGAATGGCTTCTTTAGGGGAAAATGGAAGGCAAAGTTCAGAGTAGAGTGGAACACAGCCCCATAGGATCAGGAAGGGTTTGGGGTTTGGAATAAGTGCCTCAGAGCAAGGATCAATTCCATTTCTGACTACTACTGGCAACAAACAGAAGACTCTCCCACCACTGCCACCAAGCAGAAGTTGATTACAACCTCATACCAAAGCCCAAATCTACTTCCCAACAAAGGAGCAGGGCCACAAGAAGAACATGCAAAGCTAAATCCCCCACAGAGCCCAAATTTGCCCACCTATCCGACCCCCCATGCCAAAATGCTGGGAACAGAGGAATGGAGGTCGAATATTGCTCTTTGTGGAGTATCTTGAGCTCATTTCCTGAACAAACTCTAGCAGTGGCTTCTCCAGAGGAAGGATTCCAAGGTGGGGTGATGCACCAACTTGAGGCAGTTCTCCCTCATAATCCCTTGTTAAAATAGGCGTAAGGCACTTTGTCCCCGTGTTTGGCTGCAATCAACTCTCTGAGATCAGGCTCCAGTTGTGAAAGGGCAATTGAGCTGGGAAGGAAAAGAGGAAAACACGTAGTCCTATGTAGCCTAAGGCTGTTTGGTGTAAACTGACCTGGAGATAGAGACTGATTAGGCGCAGAAGACTAAAGTAATATTCTGTGCCCAGCCACAGACTACACTTGTGTAAAACTGGGCAAATAGCTTCTTCTTGCCAGGTCTCACTTCCTCCCATGTGAAGTGAGTGCAGTAGTCTAGTGGGGGGGGGGGGGTCAGGACCGCGACACAGGACACACACCTATTCAGCTTTCTTGCTATTCGCTCAATGTTTAAACTCTGCACAGTTTGGGGAAGCAGGAACTTGCTCAGGAATGCCGAACTATACCTGCATTGGATACGGGCTTCTTTGACAATTATCTAGAGAGTAGAGAAGAAGCCAGGCAACATGGAGCTGCAAATGGATGCAGATCCTGAGCAAGCAGCGGCTTAACTTTTCTTCTCCTGAAGAGCAAGAAGGAACAAATGGGAGGCAGATGGTGAATCAGTATTAAGTGCACACTCTCCCTTGTGAGCAAAGTTGCATGGTGGACACTAGAATGTGCATATCTATCTAGTGTCATAACCATGTGGGTGTGTTTCAAGGCCTGCTTGCAAAACCATCCAGGGGACAGTGCAGCACAATGGAGTGGAACCAACATATAATAGTCACAATCAAAAACCAAGTGCTGTTGGTGGGGTTCCCTTAGGAAATGTCTGGGAACCTTTGATGTAAAAGATGGTTTCACCCACACAAGTGGAGTCCAGTGTTTGTATATGAATGGACTGAAGTGCCATCCTGAGTTAAAGAGCCACACACAACTAGTCTAATGGTTCCCTAAGCTAAAAGGCCAGGAAACTTCTCCTTTAGACAAACACACCCAGGACTCCTTTGGCTGGCTTCTTTCTCCAGCAAATTAAGTGCTAATACCACCAGGACTTGAGCGAGTAGCCACACTGAAACCCAAGTACACTTAGTTGTCTTAAGCTAGTTGGATTTGTTTCAGAGTAAACATGCCCAGGAGTGGGTGCTAATTTCAATCATCCGGGAGGGAAAAAAAGAGTGGAATAGTACCTCCTTTGTGGGAAAAGTGCACAGGCAACTGGGACCATGAACAGAAGGCTGCAAGGCAAAGGCAGAACATTAGAAAGAAGGCCAATGTTTATTCTTTGTACAGTGGGCCCAGAATTGCTAACCCAGCTTCCAGAGAGCCAAGACAGAGGCTAGGCCTCTGGCAGAATCCTTTACACCAGGGGTGGGCAACTTGTGGCCCTCCAGATGTTTTGGCCTGCATCTTCCATCAGCCCTAGCCAGCACAGCCAATGGTGAGGGATCATGGGGGTTGTAGGCCAAAACATCTGGAGGGCCACAAGTTGCCCACCCCTGATTTACATTGGCACACTCGCATTGCATCTTGGTTATTCCCCTTCCCCTATTCTCAGCTCACCTGGTGAGACTTGCCACTCAAACAGCTGTTGCATGTCAGAAGTGGGTGCAACATGTAAAGCCCCTTCTGGGTATCGAAGGAGTTGCTTTTTACCCAATAATCAGCCCAATAATCCATCTAGCCCACTACCATCAACCTTGCCTAGGTCTCCAGCAGACATCCTTCCAGGCCATGATGCTCATAAATGAAGAGGACTGAAACTGAGCTCGAGGCTGTCACATGTTCATTCTTGCATGCGCTTGACAGATATCTTCCACTTGGCCCCACAGCAGAGGTGGGGAACCTTTTTCAGCCCGAGGGCTAACCTTCTGTGGGCTGCATGCCAGCTGTGGGCAGGATAACCCCACTTACTTTCATACACACACATCCACATAAATAAGCAAACACCCACCCACCTACCTATACATCAATTAAGCTTGAAAAAAGTCTCCCATTGAGCTAATGGGAGGACTTTCTCAAGCCTAATTGCTGGGGGAGGGAATGGAGGGGGGGGGGCGTTGCAGCAGAAGTGTTAATCCTTCTCTCCTCAGCTGTAACCCACCCACCCTGGTGGCAATTAGGATTGAAAAATGCCTCCTAGAGGTGCCAATGGGAGGATTTTTTCAAGCCTACTTGTTGCATGGGGGTTGGGGGCACAAGGAAGGAAGGCTGTGGGCAAGATGGTGAGGCCTGCAGGCAGCATGTGGCCCACAGGCCAGAGGTTTGTCATTCCTTCCCTACATTCTCAGCGGTAAATGCACTTTGCTGCCATCTGTGATTTGGAAGGTGTGAAGGAGGACACGTTCATTTAGAAAGGCAGAGACAGGGCTGCAGTTTCTAAACACCCCATTCCAATTCGTTTCATGGCTTTTTAACTGCCAACAGATGGAGAATGACAATTGTGGAGAAACGAGCCTTTGGGGGTACACACACACACCTCATGTGTGAACCGGCTGGGGTGGGGTGTGCATAGTTAGCGTGTAAAGTTTTTAGGGTTCATGCATGCATGCAGGAACACAAACACACACACACACGCCTCCTCATGAGTAAACCAGGTGGGGGCTGGGAGGAAGCAAAAGGTGCATGGAACCTGGGATGGGGCCTGGCGTCTGGAGGAGCCAGGCTGAGGGCATTCATATGCATAGTTCAAGCCATGACTCACGAGTTCCCATTCCCCTGCCTGGCCAGTTTCCCTCCCCCTGCATGGCCAGGTGAAATTCAAATTGATTGGCTGAAGGCAGGAAAGCTACAGAAAGGGGGAGGGGGAAAGCTACAGAAAGGGGGAGGGGGAAAGCTACAGAAAGGGGGAGGGGGAAAGCTACAGAAGGGGGAGGGGGAAGAGCTATTTCCCCACGTGTAGCCTTTGTTCTTGGTCAGTCTTTTGGTAGCGTGCCAGGTTGGGACCATGGCAGCGCGCCGGCGAGAGCCCCCAAGCCTTTGGGGGGGGGCCCTCAGGAATCGACCCCAGGCAGCCCCTGGTAAAATTGGCTGGTTTGAGGGCTCTGGTAAAGGCAAGTCTTGTGGAGGGCTATTTATCTCAGACCGGCAGGTAGATAAAATAGTTCCCCCCGGGCGGCAGGACTGTGCTGGATCTAACCCTTGAAGAAGACACCCTCAGGTAACTGGTGTGTGCCTGAGAGTTATTAAGGAATTGTTTTGTAGCTTTACTGTGTACTAAAGTGTCTCTCTCTTTATTTTGTGTGCTTCTCTCATTTCCCTAATCTTGTTGTAAGATGCTACCAGAATAAACCTGTTTGGTTTTACCCCACATGGGTTTTGTAGTGCTCTGTGAGTTCAGTATCTAAATCCAGGTTACAGAAATGGAAGGCGAGTCCCTAAACAGAGATCCAAGTAGGATTGCAGACAGCTGAGGCTGGCAGTCTGGTATCTTGAGATCTCAGAGGGTCTTGGTTCCTTTGCCAGTAGGCAAGGGTGGGGTGGTGGCGGGTCAGCCAGCCCCCCCTTCCGGGCCACATGGTGGCAAGCGCTGGGATTCCTTTGAGTTAGGAAAGGGTGGAGGTCTGGCGGGTCAGCCAGCCCCCCCCTTCCTCCACATGGTGGCAAGCGCTGGGATCCGAAGCTGAACCATAGAGTGTGTGCACGTGGGCAAATGAGAGAAAATTGAGAGACTTTGGTGCATCAGTAAAGAATTTATTATTTTTTAGAAATAACATGTGAGAATGAGCCTTAGAAAAATGTTCAGATTGCTAGAAGGGGAGCCCCAGTCTGGGGAGCCTAGGAGCCCAGCAGAGAGCGTTGAAGGCAAGAAATCTCAACTGGAGTGAGTAAGCAGAGAAAGCAAAACTCCAAAAAGTTCCAGGACAGCCTGTGTGCCCAGCAAGTGAGCAGAGGGCAGCAAGTGTGTGATCCAAGAGAACCAGGACTGGAGGGGCCCTTGGCAGAGGGCTAGAAGCAAGAAAAAAGTGTGCGTGTGCATGTCCCAGAGGCTGGGAGCAGCGGTTGCCAGGAGTAAGCGGAAGAAGATCCTACCCATCCAGTGCAAAAAGCGGGTGAGCAGATGGCGGCTGTGTGATCCCAAAGTTTGGGGGCTGGAAAAGCCCGGGAAGAGAAGAAGAAATAGTGTGTGCGCGTGCACGTGTGTTCCAGGAGGAAGGAGAGAAGACCAGGAAACCTCTCTTAAGAGAATGGTGAGCAAAACGTTGAGTTTTGGGACAGCGTTTGATGAATGATTTTAGTTGTGCTGTGTGCCCCAGAAGAGTCGTCTAGACTTTGGGGGGGGGAGGGCACAGTCCTGCCCTACATCTCTCCCACGGGAGAAGGACTCAGATTTTGAACTTAAGACTGTCCATTTGCTCTTGGGGGGGGGCATGGTGAATGGCTAGGCTGGGCAGCAGCAAGCAGAGGGGGGGGCAGACATCAGAACCCCCCCCCCCCGAAAACAGAGATTTTGTCCTGTGCTGCAAGAAGCGGGCAGAGAATCAGCAAAAGAAAAAGGAATTTCCCTCCAGGCGTCTCCAGCGAAAAGACAAAGGACTGAGATTAAGTGTTTGTTTGTTTGATTGTTTGTTTGATTAAAACAGTGGACTCTGACTTGTCCCTCGGAAAAGGAGAGGGGACAGGTGATTCAAGTTGTCTTGTTACTGGGCGGGCGATCCCAGTGTGGGCGGTGGAGAGCTGAAGAGAGCGGAGAGAGAAGGGGATCTCCCTCCTAGCTGACAGAAGCCCAGACAGAAAGATTTTTTTCTTCAAGTGTCACCCGAGAAGAAAAGAAGACAAAAGATTGGTGGTTAATTGTGATTAAAGCAAATGAAAACTGTTGAGTGGTTCCTCGAAGGGAGGGGCGGGTGATCCGTGATCCAAATGTAATTGTGTTATCTAGATTGTTGCTAAGGGGCCCAAGGGACGGGTGATCCCAGGGAAGAAGTTGAACCATTGTTGTTTTGTCCCCAAGTGAAGAAATTGGTCCAGACTGGATCAGGTCAATTTGAAATTTGTTTAACTGTGCTGGCAGGGAGGAGATGGGTGATCCCAGTGTATCTGTTATCTTGTCCATAGTGTTGCTGGGAGACCAGGGCCAAGTGCTCCCAGTGTAAACAGCTGAACTATTGTGTGGTCTGGTGTCATGTGCAAAGGTCAATTTGAAAATGAAGATGATGAAAAATTTTGAATGTAAAAGGTCTCAAGAGGCCAGGGAACAAAGAACTTAGAGGCGGGAAAGCCCTCTAGTGGCCGAAAGCAAAATTACCAGACTGTGTGTTCTGAAAAGAGCCTTTAGAAACTGAGTAGAGCCTCCAAAGCTAAGCATTCAATGCTGAGGGAAAGTCATCCCGTGCAAGTTTGGGTGGTGGGCAAAAAGAGCCAAGCCCAAGAGGCTGGAAGATTGTCAAGCTGTGTGTTTTAGAAAATGCAAACCTTTGGGAAAAGGGGGGTGGTGGGAAGCCATCCCATTCAAGTCATTGGGTAGAAAGTGCCAAATGCAACCCTTGGGAAAGGGGAGTAGGCATTCACGTCGTTGGGTGGTGGGAGGCCATCCCATCGAGTCTTTGGAGGGGGGGTGATGGTATTCAGGTCGTTGAGAGTGGTAGGGGCGAATTGAAGAGTCTCATTTCAGTCAGCAGTCTGCCCCCTGCAGGCTGCGTGAGAAACAGCAATGCTGGAAGGTTGTTTTTTTTTTTTTTTGAAGTTTTTTTAGTGAAGAGTCACATTTCAGTCAGCAGTCTGCCCCCTGCAGGCTGCGTGAGAAACAGCAACCCTAAAAAAGTTTCTTGAAGTGCATGAAGTTTCTTGTGTATGCAAAACGGATGTAATGCAAACCTGTAAACTTCTGATTGATAGTTATTGATTGTGTTTTGCTGTTTTGATGTTTAAAGAGATTTAAGAATTAAGCTTTGAAATGTTTAAGACTATAGTTAATGTGTTTGATGTTTTGATGCTTGCTTTTTTGTTCTGTTCTGTTTTTGTCTGTGTGTAAAAGAGAAGAGGTGCACTAGTGGTAGGAAGCTAGCGCAAGCTTGTTTCTCTGTGTTTTTTGTTAGTATAGATGAAAGGAGAGGGTTAGCCCCTCGTTAATCTTTTCCCAAAGGAAAGGGTGTGGAGAAACGAGCCTTTGGGGGTACACACACACACCTCATGTGTGAACCGGCTGGGGTGGGGTGTGCATAGTTAGCGTGTAGAGAAAAGAGTTTTTAGGGTTCATGCATGCATGCATGCATGCAGGAACACAAACACACACACACACATGCCTCCTCATGAGTAAACCAGGTGGGGGCTGGGAGGAAGCAAAAGGTGCATGGAACCTGGGATGGGGCCTGGCGTCTGGAGGTCTGGAGGAGCCAGGCTGAGGGCATTCATATGCATAGTTCAAGCCATGACTCACGAGTTCCCTTTCCCCTGCCTGGCCAGTTTCCCTCCCCCTGCATGGCCAGGTGAAATTCAAATTGATTGGCTGAAGGCAGGAAAGCTACAGAAAGGGGGAGGGGGAAGAGCTATTTCCCCACGTGTAGCCTTTGTTCTTGGTCAGTCTTTTGGTAGCATGCCAGGTTGGGACCATGGCAGCGCGCCGGCGAGAGCCCCAAGCCTTTAGGGGGGGGGCCCTCAGGAATCGACCCCAGGCAGCCCCTGGTAAAATTGGCTGGTTTGAGGGCTCTGGTAAAGGCAAGTCTTGTGGAGGGCTATTTATCTCAGACCGGCAGGTAGATAAAATAGTTCCCCCCGGGCGGCAGGACTGTGCTGGATCTAACCCTTGAAGAAGACACCCTCAGGTAACTGGTGTGTGCCTGAGAGTTATTAAGGAATTGTTTTGTAGCTTTACTGTGTACTAAAGTGTGTCTCTCTTTATTTTGTGTGCTTCTCTCATTTCCCTAATCTTGTTGTAAGATGCTACCAGAATAAACCTGTTTGGTTTTACCCCACATGGGTTTTGTAGTGCTCTGTGAGTTCAGTATCTAAATCCAGGTTACAGAAATGGAAGGCGAGTCCCTAAACAGAGATCCAAGTAGGATTGCAGACAGCTGAGGCTGGCAGTCTGGTATCTTGAGATCTCAGAGGGTCTTGGTTCCTTTGCCAGTAGGCAAGGGTGGGGTGGTGGCGGGTCAGCCAGCCCCCCCTTCCGGGCCACATGGTGGCAAGCGCTGGGATTCCTTTGAGTTAGGAAAGGGTGGAGGTCTGGCGGGTCAGCCAGCCCCCCCCCTTCCTCCACAACAATACTTTCTACTATCACACCAGCGGATACTATTCACCATTTCCCTCTTCCTACATATGACATAATACAATTTAATACAGTTACCTACTTCAGAGGCTCCCTTGCATATCCCAGCAAGCCCTGAAATTTGTTATTTGGGACTACGAAGAGGCCCTTTTTGGTGGTTGCACCTTGGCTCTTGAACCTTCCAAGGGAAGTCTGTCTCTCTTCCTCACTAACAACCTTCTAGAAGTTGCTGAAGGCCTTCCTTTTTAAGAAGGTCTTCAGTGGGGCATTTACTTTTTAATTAGTCTCTGCTTGTCAATATTTTCAATATTTTTATTGCTGTGTGTTGTCTTTTACTGCTGCTTCTGTGTTAAGGAGGGATGTTTTTAATAGTTAAATATTTATTTGTTGTTAGCTGTCTAGAAGTCTCTGAAAAATAGGCTGAATATAAATGTTTCTAAATGTTTATTTTTTAAAATAATAAATAAAATGAATGAGAAGCTGGCCAATGGCTTCAACTGGAGGTGGATTGCACCAATACTCACCAGTGGTGGGGGAATAACCAAACCTGATTTTTACTCTTCATGCAAAGACAATCACACACACGCACACACTAATGGTTTTGCCAGTATCCTGTTAAATGAAAATTCTCCCAAATAAAACCTGCAGCTTATACCTAAAGTTAGTACTCACGAAGGTAATATGAGACACATCATACTTACAACCCTCCAACAAGTACTGTTTGCAATGGAGCATGGAGAACCTGGATTTTCTGCCAAGAAAGCAACATGTAAAAAAGGACATGTAACATGTAAGAACTCAAGCTTTTAAGTCCTAGAGTTAGCGCTGAAACCCTGGAGAGAAAAAAATAATAACTCTTCCCTACTGTGATCTGAGCTTGTTGGACACATTTGCAAAATGGGTTTCGTCTACGAGTTCCATGATACTATGTAAATAAAAAAAACCCTAAGGTTTTGCACAATGGTCTGCCCACCCCTGTCCTAAGTATAAAAGGTACCAAAAAAGCTTTTGCTATCTCCTTACCCAAATCCCTCAGGAGACTAAAAGAAAAATCAACCAAAAATGGTGGTAAGGCACCATTACCTGAACTACCGTACTCACCTTCATGAAGGGGTATTTTTCAAGTCTCTCCATGATGATAGGCAACAAAACTGGAGAGAGAAAAGTGTGTTAAGTTTATTCTGGATGACCTCTGCCCTCCACATCTCAGCCACTCCATTGCATGTTGGGTAAAATGTACTCATGCAGCCTAACTGCATGTACACATGTACTCTCTAGATTCTACAGAGGAGAACTCTTCATTCTTAGTAATGCCCATGTACCGTGGCTCAAGGGAATGCAGGACAACAGGATTACAAGATTTAGAAAAGAAACCTTGGGGAGCTCCTTTTTTCCAGGAGAAACTGAAAAAGAACTTCCCCATTCAGCAACCGCTCTGACCACACTTGCGGGTGTTCATCTTAGGGCTCTTAATAGCACTTTAAATTGTTTATAATCAATACATGTTCAAATGTGTCTTATACTTGGAAGCTATTTCAAGCATGTTAACTGTCTTCCTCTGGTTTAAAGTGCTTTAAATGGTGACCTGGAGGATTTAGCCATGCCAGCATGCTCAAATAGAAAAAGATGGCAAGACTCCTTCAGTGGCTACTTCTTAGTACAACACACACACACACACACACACACACACCGTTAAACTATAAATAGATTTCAGTGTAAAACTGGTTTAAAAGCAGGGGTGTTGAACCTCTTTCAGCCCGAGGACTGAATTCCATTCAGAGACGCTCTCAGGGGCTGCATTCCAGTGGTGGACAGGGCTGAAGGCAAGAGGGGCAAAGCCAAAATACCACAAATATCAGCATATTTTAGCTTAAAGCTCTTGCTACCAGTAACTAAGCTACTGGCAGTAACTTTGGCAGGGAACTTCTGGCAGGGAAAAAACTACGGAAACGCTGGGAATGATCAGCGGTTGGGGCAAGGGGGTGGGGGCAGGGAAGGGGAAATGGCTGTCTGGGGAACCCCAAAGGGCCAGATTGAGACCTCAGGCCTGAGGTTCTTCACCCCTGTTGTAAAGTATAGTTTTAACAGTTCTAAATAAGATAGCGCTACAATTTGAAGTGCCATTAACGCCACATAGGAAGGTAACTTCTGTGAACTGAGCCAACTCAGGGACATCAGCCTTCTTGGAATCCGAAGAAAGAGAAAGAAAGGCTGGGTTCAGACAACATGATAACCCACACTCAAGGGTTGCGTATGGGTTGAGTGTGTGTTGTCATTGAACCATGGGTTGTTGTTGAAACATGGGTTATAGTGTTGTCTGAACCCAACATCGCTAAGAAGCCATGGCTTGTTAACAACAAACAACCCATGAAGAGAACCCATGGTTTGTTGTTGGGTTATGAACTGTGGGTTGCTCACTGTGGTCTGTTATCTCATCTGGGTTCAGACAACACAATAACCCACGTTTCAACATCAACCCATGTTTCAACAACAACCAACACTCAACCCTTGAGTGTGGGTTATTGTGTTGTCTGAACCCAGTCAAAATCTCCACAGCACAGCCTTGTGAGCACAACAAGCAAATGGCACCCAGGCACAAAAAGAATATTCTCTTGCAGCTTTTGGTACTCAAAGATAAAACAACATAACAGATGTTATGATGGGATTATAGTTATGATCATTTGATTATACTCATATTTCCCAAGGAAGTCCACAGCCCTCATAAAAGCACTGGGTAAGCAGAGACTCGAGAAGAAAGGAAGCAGCCCACCCACCCCAATCAGGGCCAGCCCACAGGTCATGGCTGAAGGTTTGAATAGAAGGGTGATTGAGACTTAGAGATGAATGGGCAATGGATGGAGGCTTGCAGTGATTAGATTTAATATGCACATCACCACGATACAGGCCTGTGGCTTATGCTGGTTCAGCTTGTCTGAGTGTGGAAAGCTAAGCAGGGTCAAGCCTGGTTGTTACTTGGATGGGAGACCCCTCCTCTAGTTTCCTGCATTGAGCAGGGGGTTGGACTCCTTGTAGCTCCTTCCAACTCTATTATGAAACCAAAGGCACAGGAGGATTCTCCTGAAAAGAAATGGCTCCCCCCACCCCCACTGGGCAGACTCAACCAGAAGCTTCAACTCCTCAGGTAAGACGGGCTAACCCATCAAGTAGGCAAACCAACAAAAAGGTTTTCCTGATGACACCCATCAAGAGCCATCAAAACACAAAGAGGGCCATCAGCAGAGATTCAGAGCCCCTCTCCCATTTTTCCAAGAAAGCAGGAGGAAGGGTATAAAAACCAAGAGTTTTTAGCAATGGTGTGTGTCGAGCTGAGAGAGTCCTCCTAAGTTGTCCAACTGAAGCTTGGAACGCAGACCTCTCAAGCATTTTCTGCCTCTGCTGGAGCTACAGCTGGAGATTCAGTGCAGGGAGCCTAAGCAGACAGGTAGTAACCAGAACAAAGCCTTTCTTCCACCCCTTCTTCTATTTAGGCTATCAGGGCAAAAAGAGACTCTTTTTCCTCTCCAGAATACAGAGTGTGTTTGAACTATAGCATAAGGATATTTTGCTGCCTGAAATCACTGGCTTTTCTTTACCAACAAGTAAGACGCTGTGCCTTCTCTGTATTCCCTCTTTAATAAAACAACCCTTTTGTTTCTAGAGTCTCTCTGTGTGTGGGTTTGTTAAGTGTGAAAGGGCAAAGTGCTTATTACTCCACCCCGGCAGCGCATGTTTTACCTCAGCCAAAGATCCCAAAACCTTTTGTAAGAGTGTGGGGCTAGTCTCTCTCTCTTCAGAGGGAATCTAGCACCCAACTTATCTGTGGTAACACAGAGAAAGTTTACCAAAAAAAAGGCATTACTGAGAGCCCATAGGGCAGAACAAAGGCCTTGCTGTAGTTATTTTAATGTGGGGTGGTGTCATCAGCACAATCAGCCACTTTTCCATTAGAGCAGAGGTTGCTTTGTGAACACCAAAACAAGAGCCAGACTTGAAAGAAAGTTTCAAAAGCCCCTAGCACTATCCGCTAGAGGACATATCCTTAGGTCAGGTGGCCCAACCCAATGGGGACATTCTTCTCCTGAGCTCAAGCTAACATGCTTAGCAATCCCCATGCCAACTCCTAGAGCTGCTTGCCAAGCTGTAGTTCAACAAGAGAAATGCTTAGAGCTTACTCATGCCAGGAGCAGCCATGGTGATACGGGAAACCACCACTTGGGTTATCCCCTTGATCGCCGCTCTCTGAAAGAAAAGGAAGACAGCAGAGTCACACTGGTTCTTCAAATGATGATACACAGAAGACCAATCATTTCGGAATGCCTGGCACTGGATAAACCGGGATACTCTGGGGAAATGTGGAATTGCCTTAATGGGACAATCCTCGCTGGAGCCCCCACCCTGACCCCAGCACTACTTTTAATTAAAAGCAGCACCAGTAACTAAGCTACTGGCAGTAACTTAGACCATTTAGAATGGGGGGGGGGCAGACTACAGAAATGCTGGGAACAATTAGTGGTGGGCCAGGGAAGAGGGAGGGCCAGGTATATTGAGGGACTTAAAATTCAGTGCAAATTGCTCCACAGAAGTGTTAATTAGAAGCAGTGGTATCTCCTGCGGGCAAGGAGTGGATGAGGAATGGCCAGACATGCAGATGACCATGACACTATTAAACCACAAAGTGGTCTTGCCAAAACAAACAAACAAACAAAAAATTTAAATGCGCCTCAGAAGGGCATTTGTAGATTTTGTGGTAGAGGACAGCACAGTGTAGGAAGGTGCAGGACTAGCTAGAGAACACAAAGAAACACGGGGATACGCTGACCAGGTCTTGGAAAGCAACAGAACAAGACTGGATAGTTCGCCCCAGCAACTACAAATGCTCCTGTGCACCTAAAATCTAGGTAACTTTTAAGGAATGTTTCCTTAAAAGAAGCTCATCCTCTGTTTTCCTTCTCTGTTGGGGTCTCTCAAGGCTCTGTTCTTGGTCTTCTGCTCTTCTCTCTCTCTCTCTCCACCAGGCGTGTTGAACCTCAGGCCCGCAGGCCAAATCCAGCCTGCCTGGGGTTCCAATCCAGCCCTCAAGGGTGCCCCAAATGGCAACACTTCCTTCCTCTGGCCCACCCCATTTCCTCTAACCACCAATTGTGGTTTCCCAGCTTCAGCATGGTTTTTCCTCCCATTCTAAAATGTTGAAATGCCTAAGGCTTAGTTACTTGTAGTAAGAGCTTCAAGCTCTAATATCCTGACGTTTTTGGTATTTTGGCCCTGCTGCTTTTGCCTTTGGTGCTACCCACCACTGAAATGTGCCCAAGAGCTTCTCTGAAACCGAGTTCAGCACTCAGACTGAAAGAGTCTCATAGAATTCCATGGCTTTCAGTACCACCCATATGATGATGACAGCCAGCTCTACCTCAGAACTTTCCCCGTGTCCAATTTTACATCTCCAACTGACTCTTTGATATCTCTATTTGGATGCATCATCACTGTCTCAAACTCAACATGTCCAAGACCAAACGTCTTATATTTCTTTCCAAGACCTCCTCTCCTTGTACACTTTCCTTATTCGACAACATCACCATCCACTCTGTTAAACAACCTTGGCTTTATCTTTGAGTTCTCAGACTCTCCTATGAATACATATTGTTTTGAAGTTGTATCACTTCTCCCTTTACAATGTTGCAAAATTACATCCCTTCTTGGCAAAAACTATGGTTCATGCCCTGGTCAGGCCTTCCCTAGACTACCGCAATCTTCTCCTCTCTGGTCTTTCATTGTCTCACCTTGTTCCCCTCACCTCTGTTGAGAATTCTGATGCCCAAACCATTAACCGCTTGTGTGGCTTTAATCATGTTATGCCCCTCCTTAAATCATCCACTAGCATAAGTTTCTTCTTCTTCCCTTCAAAGGCCTCCATAGGCTTGCCCCTCCCCGTTTATCTCTCTGCTCTTATGTCTCCATGCATCACTGCCACAGTGACCTTCGCTTCTCCAGTTTCACCACCCTCCTGCTCCCTCTGAAGACTCTGCCATTTCTCCCTGGCTGCTCTATATGCTTGGGACTGCCCCCCAGAGCACCTGCATGATGCCACACCACCCTTACTTCAAAGATACAAAGGGCCAAAACAGATACTACTTTAAATGTGTTTCTCTAGCACAGTGTTCTCCAACCTTGGGTCCCCAGACGTTTTTGGCCTACAACTCCCAGCATACCCCAGCCAACACTGCCTAGCAGATACGATTCCCCCCCCCATATTTACTCTAGAGTAGCCCCCACCCCAATCTGGACACTAACATAGGGGGAAGAGGGTTTTTTAAGATCTAAACTTGCCACCGTGCCTCCTCTTGAATAAAAATGAAATTGTAGCTAAACACACATTTAAAGTAATGTTGGTTTCAGCCCATAATTACCACTTGGGATATTTATAGCTGAACTGGGAATACCAAGACATCCAACGCTACCTACAAGAGGAGACTGAGGGGAGATATGATCGCACTCTTCCAGTACTTGAAGGGATGTCACACAGAGGAGGGCCAGGATCTCTTCTCGATCATCCCAGTTTGCAGGACACGGAATAATGGGCTCAAGTTACGGGAACCTAGATTCCACCTAAACATCAGGAAAAAATTCCTGACTGTCAGAGCAATAAGACAATGGAATCAACTACCTAGGGAGGTGGTGGGCTCTCCCACTCTAGAGGCATTCAAGGTGCAGCTGGACAGCCATCTGTCAGGGATGCTTTGACCTGGATTCCTGCATTGAGCAGGGGGTTGGACTCAGTGGCCTTGTAGGTCCCTTCCAACTCTACTTTTCTATGATTCTATGATTCTACAAAGAATCTGCACAGCCATTGAATTCTTGGTTCTTTCTTTAGACAGCTGTGTCATGAAGAATGTATGCCTGTGGCAATGCAAACTAATATGTTCCAGGGATGGGGACTCGGACTCGAGGACTCGACTCGTGAGTCGGACTGAGGCCCCCCTCTGACTCGACTCGGACTCGAGTCCCAATATTTTTAATGGGACTCGAGACTCGACTCGGGACTCGAGACCAAGGACTCTTCAACATCCCTGGGCTGTGCCAGAAGGAGTGGAGAGGAGCGTGATTGCCGGAGAAGAGCGCATGGAAGCGAGGTGTGCCGCTGCTCGGCCACTATGGATGGCTACCAGAAGTGCAGCCCCAACAGTGTGTCAAGATTTATTTTGATTGATGTGTTGCGTACTTGGGAGAGGCAGAAGAAGGACCTGAGATTACTCTGTGTGGCTGCTCTGAGTGTGTTTCTGGTTCCAGCAAGTTCATCACCAGTGGAGCGGGTGTTCAGTGAGGGTGGAATTGTGATGAGATCTCACCGTTCCAGAATGGGGGCCAAACATTTAGAAAAAATCATGTTCCTCAAATGCAACATGGGTAAGTTTTAGGAAGTACAGCAAGTTTATTTTTTAAAATCATTTTTCTAAAATGCAACCTTTCAGACATTTTGGGTTTGGCTGCCTCTGCCTGCCTGTCTGGGGTTTCCAGCCTCCTCTGCCTGCCTGGTTATTTTGGGTTTTTCTGCCTGGTCTGTTCTTGCCAAAATCAGTTGCAGAGTTTTGAAATAAAAAGGCACACTTGTGCCTAGAATTTATTTAAACCACACATCTGAAGTAGCCTTATTTTGTTGGGAAAAAACCCCATTGATTTTAATAGAGACTCGTGGAGTCAGCTTTGGGAGTGACTCGTGACTCACCATTTTGGACCAAGGACTCGGACTCGGACTCGAGACTCGGGTCCAAAGACTCGTGACTCGACTCGTGACTTGAGACCAAGGACTCTTCAACATCACATGCTGCCTTGGCTTACGCTGGCTCAGCTTGTCTGAGTGTGGAAAGCTAAGCAGGGTCAAGCCTGGTTATTACCGTACTTGGATGGGAGACCCCTCCTCTAGTTTCCTGCATTCAGCAGGGGGTTGGACTCGATAGCCTTGTAGGCTCCTTCCAACTCTATGATCTATGAAATCTATGAAATCCCTGATATGTTCTCTGTTAAAGCCACCATTGATTAATAGCAGGATTGCAAGGCAGGTTAAAATTGTAAGTGGGAAGTAGTGTAAGTCAATGACAATATCTCCCACTCCCATTAGATGGATAGTCTTGGTACTCTAGGGATGCCAGAAATCTCCTAATTGAAGTGGGTATCACTTCCTCAAGTACATCACCTGATGAAGTAGGTTGTTACCTATGAAAGCTTATTACAAACAAAAATCAATTTGCAGGCCAGGCATCAACTGGTAGTTTTAGGTTCATCACAACTCCAAGTTGCCCTTAGTTTTTGAAATGTTGATCTTGTGCCTTACTCCTTTATCATCATGGGGGTGAGCAGAGGGCCAAGAACACAAAGGGCAACACCTGCTGAAAATTGATGTGCCCATCCTATCAAGGTCTCCAGATTCTTTGGGCTACCAGTTGCACAGACGAGACAAATTCCAATGACTCTGCTCACCAAAACAGAGCAGTGATGATGCTATTCCTGTTCCTCAAATGCCTGAGATACTTACCCTGGACTTACTCAGTGTATTGTCATTCTCATCCGTCACTGTGATCCCATTAATGAGTTCCCTAATGCAGACAAAGACACATGACCTCAGACATTATGACAGACCAGCTGGATTTTGGAATGCCCACACTTCCCCAAGCCCCATTACGCTCAACGCCTAAAGCATATGACTTCCTTCCTTCCCTCTACATTGCAATATCCCTGCTGGGACATTCAGCCTTCAGTCTCATGTCTGCTGAAGCAGGTCAGCAAAGGGGAAATCCCCAGTGAGACAATAAGCCAAAGAGATCATGGGGAGGCATCCACCAACTATTTATTACAGGGGTGTGGAACCTCTCACAGCCTTAGGACCGGATTCAATTTTGGAGAAGCTCTTGGGTGCTGCATTCCAGTGGTGGGCAGGCACCTAAAATACCAGCATATTGTAGCTTAAAGCTCTGAGTGCCAGTAGCTAAGCCTTAGGAGAGGCATTTCTGCCTTTTAGAATGGTGGGGAAAACTGTACAAAAGCCAGGAAGCCACCAAATGATCAGCAGTTGGGGAAAAGTGTGTCAGGAGCCATGGCCATCCAGAGGACCGTACTGGGACCCCAGGAGGACTGGATTTGGCCCCCAGGCCTGGGGTTCCCACCCCCACCCTGATCTATTCCAATAAGAGGCGGTGCCTTCTCCTATTTTACATGTGGATCCATAGCGCAATAGCTTGGCTTTTATTAATGTCCAAACAAGCCTCATACGCACTGGTTATCTCTGTAGCTCTGAACTACCCTTATGTTATAAAAGTTTGAAACATTAGGGCAGGGGTTGACAACCTGCATCCTCCAGATGTTTAGGTCTATGGCTCCCACCAGCTCCAGCCAGCATTGTCAATGGTCAGAGATTATGGGAGTTGTAGTCCAAAACATTTCAAGGGCCCATGAAACTCACTGGGTGACGTTGGGCCAGTAACTGACTCTCAGCCTAACCTACCTCACAGGGTTGTTGTGAGGATAAAATGGAGGATGATTATGTAAGCCATCTTGGGTTCCTTGCAGGAAAAAAGGTGGGGTATAAATATAATTAATAAATAAGGGCACTGGGCCACCAACCCCTGCATTAGGGGATAAGTCTGGAACACCAAAAGAGCCTGAATTTATTTATTTTTGTTTATTTGTAATAGTTCTATACCTCTAAGTATTAAAAAAAAATATCCCTAAGCAGTTTACATATATCCCCAAACCTACAACACACCGAGCCAGCATCATGAGAGGACATCAGAAAAAACCACATACACACACTATAGGGTGAGTAGAAGGTAGATCAGGATCTACTGCTACATCTCTGGATGATTTGCAGGAGATCAGCAAGGGTTTGAGACTCCCAGCTGTAAACAGTAACAAAAAGCCTTTCCCCCTTCTTCTAAATTAGGCTGCTGAAATGAAGAAAGCTTGAGAGGAAAACTGGAATGGATTTGTATATGAAAGAAATGTGAGCTCAGTTCTGGTACTGAAAACAAATTCCTAGATTGAGCATGTGCTTAGAGGCACATTGTTGGATAATTTTAAGAGTAACCACTACCCTTCCCCAAGCCACCACTTTGCACCTAGCTCAAGGTGGTGGACCTCGGGATTCTAGTAAAACAACCAAAGTAGATCCCACAAGCCTGGTCTGCCCACCCAATGGCATAGTCACCTCCTGTGCCTCCTCCCAACCACACAACTTGCTTTTTGTTTACAAACGCTAGGCTCCATTTTTTGCCACTGCATTAATCAGAAAAATGTTATTCACAAAACCCTACATGGTCCCTTGGCAATATGCAATTTAAATCTGGGAACTACATTAAATCCTTTGCAGGCCACATATAACAGTGTTCCACTGGCATGAAGAATATTATATTGCCGAGAACATCTATCCCTCAAATGGAGTATCGGAAACCAACTTGATGGGGCAATGCTGCTACCTAGTGGCCCCTACAAAGAATATAAGCTGCATGTCTCCAAAGAATCCAAGGATTTATCTAATATATCCAATGTTCCAAGTATTCATTTGAATGTTAATTGGCAAATTGGAACATGTCTGGGGTGAAATGGGAACTAAAGGAAGAGTTTTTACTACCACAGTTAACTCCCTCCCCCCAAAAGTCAGGATAAAATGATACATCTATATCATCTTCATTTATTTTTTACAGTTTCATGTGTTTGTATCGAGCCTATCATTGCAGAATTTGCTGTTCTAAAGGCAAAATTAATCAACACAAACCATGGAAAACATCTTGTTACCAGCTTCAGGCTCAAAAAGAAGGTGGGATCTCAGAAAGGATATTGATTAAAGTCAGGCAGTGTTTCCTTTTTAAACCCTTGCCAATAAAATCTATTTTTGCTCCTATAAATAGAGTCGCAGCTTGATTAGAAACAACTAAGCTCAAGCCAGAGCAGCTAGAGAGAAGTGCTTTCTAATCAGAATTATTCCCTGCTACATTTAAAGAGAGCTTTAAAATGCATGCTACCCAACCCCAAAAAGAATCCAGCACATAAGACCACTAGCTGCCTGGAAGGTAAAATAGAAGCAGTGGTATAACTTTTCTCTTTTTTTCTATGTATATCCTCCTTTCCTCATAAGGATCCCGGGGCAGCTAACAACCCATATAAAAACTAAACAACACATGAACACTGTTAAAATCATAACTCTAAAATTACAAATACAGAATCAAATACAACAAAACCATCACTACAACACCCCAAGCTCTTTACAGCACGTGGCCAAAATACACACCAAAAATACACCCACTCCCCAAAAGAGTAATTTGTGCATATATGCAGAGATCCATCCAAGCATATGCAAAAGGGACATGGGCTGGCTGGATTACACCTTCCTTAACATGCACTGAGCATGCATGAACACTAGTTTAGTTTCATGTACATGCAATAAAATCATCTGTGCACAAATGGGGCTGAAAAGAAAGTATGAGTACATGGTGAGCATCTAGAGCAAGGGTGCAGAACCTCCAGTCAGTGGGCCAATCCTGGCCTGCAAAGCCTCTGCGCCCAGCCCACGGAGGCTTGTGCCACTTCTGCAGGCCCAGCCCCTCCCCTTCCAAAAAGCCCCACCCCTGCTAGAATCCCCACTGTGATCTCCAATCTGCCATTTTGGTTCTGCACCCCTGATCTAGAGAGGACTCACTTGACTAATTGAGCCCAGCCAGAGTGGCACACCTAAAGCAGTAGCTGTCAGGTAGTCAGCCTTGGCCAGTGGCAAGAGGTTTTTGTTTGACAACAGTTAAATAAATTTTTGAAGAGCACAGGGGATGTTTTTATCCCTGCACCCAGCCATATGGGAGACCTTCTGATTCGCCTTTGGAACTGTTTTTAGACGGCACTTCCAAGCATCTGTCGGAGGGGCAACAGCCACAGGGACTCGGCTGGCTTGGCTTTGCCCAATGAGAGAAGGGGCAGAGTGGGTGAAGCCTGGACAGAGCCAGCCAGATCTGCTTCACTCCTCTGTCAAGAGTGAAGGGGACTCAAGCTGGCTTGGCTTCGCTGCACGTGGGGCTTCCCTGATCGGGAAGGACAACACGCAGAGAAGCCTGGTCCCTAGCTCAAGCACTGGGTGGAGGATCCACCCGGTGCTTGAGCCAGGGAGCAAATGACATCAGTTGGGTGTGGCTCCCACCTGACATCATACAGCCTGTGCGGGGCTGGGGGAGTGGGTGTCATCTGCCCCCCTACCCCCACTTTGGTTCTATTAGCAGCACTAAGACAACCATTACTGTGCTCATTTTAATTTTGCAGAGAGGGAGAAGGTGGCAGGGCTAGCGCAGGGAAGAATGTTATGTTGCGACTGGAGTCAGGAAGGAGTTTGCTGCTCTGTGGCACACTGTGGTCAGAAGGGATTCCCCTGGGAAGGGGAGAAATATATTACCTCTGTAGCATACTAGACAGCCATCAACAAGAACCGTTAAAAACCCACTGCAACTCCATGAACAGCAGTAAACAGAGCTGAATTTTAATCATGACCACCTGATTCAATGGCCACCATTTTATCTAGAAAGAACCTTATGTAAGTGTCAACCATGCTTTTGGAACCCTAATGCTTGACTACTGTAATGCATTCTATTTGGGACCTGGCTCCTGGCTGGGGTCGAGACATTGGGATCATGTGTTTTCCTGTTCAATGCTTTGTCTCTTATTTTTAGTGCAAGTCAGGATTGACCTGCCCTACATGGTGTCTTTCATGTGTCTAATTAAATTATAATTTTCACCCGTTACATGAAGGTGGGTCCCAAAATCTCATTTAAATGGCAATTAAGTTCATCGTAAGTCAGCATTGTACATGAAATGAAAAGGCAGTCATGGAGAGAAGTATGATCTGATTGACATTTTGTACGATCAGGATATCATAATTATATCATCACATGTAATAAAAAGGGTAATAAGAATTCAGCCGAGCAGAACTGATTTTTCCACTTGTCTCCAAATCACTGATATCCTTAATCAACCTGCTGTGACCCGGTCCTTATCTTATCTTACAGATTACATAAATATGCAAAAAAACTAGCTGCTGAAAGTTGCCTGCAACTACCCAGCCCCCATCATTGGTTGTACTACTCTGATGTCATGGAATTTTTAATTAAGTTGCAAAGATGTCATGGAATTTTTAATTTACTGCAAAGATGTCAGCAATAAAATGTTGACAACGCAGCTTCTGCGAGAACAACAAAAGGTCCTTTGGCTTGGAGGAATACATTACATCAGGGCCAGACACAGATATAGGGGAGATGTGTGCTGTTGGCAAGGAAAGGGGGCAGAAGCAGAGAAGTTGAAAAGCAGGTCTGGGAGGCAGGGGGAGACACAGGATAAAGAGGCAAAAGCAATGTGTTAATAGTTTGAGAAGCAGAGACAGGATGAAGGGATGAAAGAGGTAGAAAAAAGGGAAGAGATGGGGGGGAGCTACCTTCTAAGTGTGTTGGGGAGAGGAAACTCACACAGGATCTAAGGACAGAACTGGCTATAGGATGTTGGCAGGAAGGGAGTGAACAGACAATGGGGCTTTGGAGCATAGAGATCTATGGGTCAGGGACATGTGAGCAGTGAGGATAAAGGGCTGGATTCCTCACACAATTGGTTAGACCTAACCAGCTAAATCCTCAGCAATGTCTGTCTTTTTCTGTATCTTATTTCAAAGGTGAATCTAGGCCAGCATGTTGGTGTCTCAGTATAACTTCTGTGCATGGCCTATAAACATGCATGCTTCTTCTTCCTGGGATTACAGCTCAGGTTCTTATCTGCTTCTGCTTCTTGTTAATAAAAGCTGAATGTGTGAAACTTCACCCATATACAGAGATGATAAATCTAATTGAGTTTTGTAGGGGGCGAACCTTAAGGTGAGACTGCAAAGTAGCTGGGTTGTGGGATTATGAAATATCCAGGTTTACCTTCTGTTAGGACAGGAATGGGCAACCCGTGGCCTGCATGTGGCCCCCCCATGGCCATTTGGGGGGTGGGGGGTGGGGTGCCACATTTGCCATGATAGTGGCAAAAAAAGTGGTGATTTTGTTTGCTGGGAAACAGAATCGGGCTCCTGGAAGCAATTCTGCTTATAACCATGGCATGTGTTCCCTGCACCCTTTCCCTTGCAAAATTGCCACTTTATTTGCTGCGGTGGCAGTTTCGGCGGCGACAGCAATTGCAGGGGGCAATTAGACAAAATTAACAAGATTCCCAGGCAGTAAGTACAGTGATACAAATTCACTACTGGGGAGGTGGTGGCAGGAAAACTTTCCAATGGTGGAGGAGAGACAATATAAGACATCTGTGCAGAACAGGGGTGGGCAACTTGGAGGCTAAAACATCTGGAGAGCCACAACTCCCATCATCTCTCACCACTGGCTATGCTGGCTAGAGCTGATGGGATTTGTAGGCCCAAAGATCTGGAGGGCCACATGTTGCCCATCCCTGGACCCGACCAATTATGCATAAGAACATACGAAGTGCCATGCTGGATCAGACCAAGGTCCATCTTGTCCAGCATTCTGTTTACACAGTGGCCAACCAGCTGCATGTGGGAAACCCGCCCGCCTGTGTTCCCAAGCAACCGGTGGACACAGGCATACCATTTCTGATACTGGAAAACCATGTATCTTTTTAATAAGTACAAGCTTGCATTTGAGGGTTTGAAAGAAAAAAAAAAGCCAAACAAACCAGGAAGTGCAGGGCAAGCAGCAAGAGACAGTAGAGCATTATGTGGTCCTTGATAGAATATCAGTAGCACATCGCATGAAATATTATCAGTTTGGGTGCACCCCATGGCACGCTGCGAGAACCATGTCATTTCCACCAACAAAAGGCGGTCCAAACAGATATACCCTGTCATCTTTTTGACTTAACACACATGATATGTCCCTTGCTTTGATGCCGAATGTCCCACATATTAGGACCAGCGTTTGAAATGGGGAACCACAGGGATCAGTCCCACAGAAGCAATATGCTTCAAGGAGGAAATGGAGGAGCTTCCCTTCTGGCATGTTTTTTATCCTATTGCCTGTTCTGCTATCAGCAGTGACTTTGGGAAGTAGTTATGCAAGTGAATTATTATTAGGTACTGGGTGGAGGGCAGAGGGAAAGAGAACACAGGTGCCTTCATTCCCAGGCAGACACCTTCACCACTAGATAAGGCAGACGCCCTCCTTTTAACCAAAGGCCTGTGCCATGTGTTACAAACAAAGTATACCATCACATTTTCCCTTCACCCCTCCCCACTTAAAGGCCATGTAGGCTCCACTGAAAGACTTACTGCTGCCTCATCAAGGGGATGTTCACACAGTTGGCAGCAGCTACCGCTGCAAAGGGAACCCAGCGTGCCACAAGGGACGGGGCTCTCTGTACGGAGAAAGCACATACAGTTAGGAGTAGGACCAGACTTGAAACAACAACAGGGGGGAAAGGATGCCATGGGCCAGTGTTCTTCACTGCAAGGCCCAAGGGCCACCGGCAGCTCCCAGCTCTCTGCCTCTCTCTTTCTCTCACTTACTCACTGTCTTTCTCTCTCTCTCTTTGCAGTAGCTGTTCACTCTCAGCAGTGGCTTGCTAGCTTTGCCTGGTTGCTTGCTTTAGTGGTAGGGCCGGCTGCTGTGATCTGGGCTACCAGAAGCGGCTTTGGGGTGGGGAGTCAGGAGACCTGTGGCTCGTCAGCTGTAAGGTGGCAGGGAGGAAGAGGAGAACGCAGGAGCAATCAGCCAATTAGCTGTGGTCAGGGGAGGAGCCCAAGAGGCAAAGAGCAATGTGATTGGCTAGCTGCAGTGGTGTACAGTGCAGGCCACCCAGGGGGCCTTGATGATGGTGCTGGGAGCCAAAGTGACTCCTACTTGAAAAATAGTGAAGATCACTGTGGCATAGGCAGTATAGCCCTAATGCCTCACATTATTCCACTGCAGGAAATTCTTGTATTAAATGAATACTGCCTACAGTAATGTTCTGCAACAGCTGAAGCCAAGGAAAAAATAACATACCTTACAGCCAAAATAAAAAACTTACAGGGATAGAGGACCTTTCCTGTATCCCATTCTACAGTTCCCAGTGCCAGCACATAAAGCAGACAATCACACTTCTGCAACTCTTGGACTTGGATACTGAAGGGAAATGCCAGATTGCTTGCCTTCTCCTCAGTCCTGCTGCCCCCTTGCGGTTAGAAGAACTAGCAGTTTATGACAGTACCTTGGTGTAAAGGTTGAGTCCCACGGCAGTTGCCAAGGCAGTGCTGGTAGCGGTGAAATAAGCAACTCCAATTTGCCTGGAATCATCCAAAGGGATACAAAATGGGTCCATCAATAATCAAGTTCAGTTGAGAAATTGTGCAGCGAATGGCTCGTTCACGCCACCAATATGCCCTTTTTCTGGCAAATTTATCCACTTGCTTATATTGCAGGGTGTTGGACTCTTCTTTCTAAACAAGCCTGCCTTGTAGATCAGTAGCTGCGGTCTAGCATCCCTACGTTTGTGGATCTTTGATACACAGGCAAAGTCATAAATAAGCTCTCCAGATCTAGCTCTATGGTCCAAGGGGAGGGGAAGTAGAGAATAGCCATGAAGTGATAGTCAATTGCTGTGGAATGAGCATCAAATCATCCATGAACAGCCACTTGCCCATTTCAGCTGGGCATCCGATCTCCCCTGCCACTGCCCCTACCCCACCCCTCCCACGTGCTCAGATGTGAAGCTATGAATGTCAATAAGCCATGAATGCCACACGCAGGGGCAGCAAGATTGTAGGGACTGTACCTATATGGATTCCTCCTCTCCAACAGTACCATCCTGCTCTGTTTCCAGGAGACATTTTCAGAAGTGCTATGCATCCAGCTATAGGCTACAAAGACTAACTGATGCATGGCAAATTGGCCACATGGTCCAGTCCCCACAGGGCATCTATTCCAGATGATAGAGCACATACTAGCTAATGCCAGGCCAGCTAACCTGACACACTAGGAAGCATAAGCAGAAACACTGTGCCATCAAGTAACTCTGCACAGGTACTCACTTGAGTGAGATGGGGCTGGCGGCATTCCGGTTGGTGTAGTTCACAATGGCATTGAACGACTGGTTCACCCACTGCCAGAAAACCACAGCTGGGACTGTCCTGTAGGGAAGGGAATGAGAAAAATGGGTCCTTATGCCAGAGTAGATATTTGCATCTATCCAATAGCCAGTAGTGGCACAACTGGTGTTATCCCATTCTCTGGTCCAAGACATCCACCTTTCTCAGACAGGAATAGTCTTCTCTTTAATAACCTCTTTATGATGCTGATTCCATACCATCATACCTATTTATTTCCAGTCTTTCCACAGCAATATAATCAAGGCAGCTATCAAGGGCCTAGGACGGGTAAAAAAACACACAACAGAAGTCATATATAATTTAAGAGCAGTATCCAGAGAAGGCCTGCTGAAATAAAACAGTCTTTACTGCCTGCCAAAGGTGAACAGCAATGGGGCCAGGCAGACCTCTCTTCAGATGGTGATCAAACTTATGGGCACCACCACCAAAAAGGCCCTCTCTCTTGTAGCACACATCCAACAGCAGAAGGCCATAAAAGAAGAGCCTCACATGCGGAACACAGCTCCTGGTAAGATTTATGTGGGCAGAGGCAATTCTTAAGGTACTCTGGTTCCAGGCCATTGAGGGTCATATGCCATAATCAAGAATTAATATGAATCTATTTAAAACAACCCAGATAATCAGCCTTCAACATAGGTGCTTCCCAGCTCATCAACAAAAACTAAATATTTTGGTCTGGTGAGCCACAATCCCTGGGACAAGATGGCCGTGGGCTCAGGAATGCCTAACTATGCATAAGATCCAGGCGGTTTAAGCTTCAGAAGAGCCTTCCCCAACCTGGCGCCCTCCAGATATGTTGGACGACAACTCCCAGCAAATAAATAAATATAAAATGATGTATACAGGATGTAGAAGTTGAGGTGCCATGCTGCAGGGTTTGCTTTTATGTTTTAAAAGCACAGGCTGTACACAGATCTTACTTTATAAGCCTGGGACCTGTGTACCTGGTCCAGGCATAACTTTTGCCTTTCAGACCCTTCCAGAAGTCTCCCTTAATTGCCACAGTGTCAGCCACTTGTTTTTGTTTTAAAATAGCAGATGCACAGAGTGCTAATGATGAATTCCCTGAGCAGCATTTTAGCGTTAATGTAGCAGACTGCCCAGAGGCCTTCAGCAGCCATTAGCCACCCTTGTAGGCAAATCTAGAACAGGAAGAAAAATGGGAGAAACCAGAAACACCATCCTGTAATTGTAATAAGGAACAGTTTACAAGAATTAGGGTTGGATTGCAAGCACTTCAGAGGAAGGAATGTCCAGGATTCTGTATCTCAGACAAAGCAGCCTCACCAAGGCAAATTTAAGGGAGCAGGAAAAGAGAAAAAAGGATCCATAGAAGCCCAGCAAAACTACCCCTTCCTACCTGTAAAACTGCAGCATGAAGCCTGTGATAGCCATTCCCCCAGGGACTTGAAATGACATCCTCCCTATCAAATTCATCTTCTCCCCCGAGTCAGGGTGGAAAGCTGAGTCATAAAGCTTCTTGGCATAGAAAAGCTGCTCCTTGTTGGCTCCTGGGGGCACGGTGCCTGCCCTACAAGAAAGAAATAACAGTTCCAGCTCCATCTTTCTAATAATTTTGGTCCTGCCAGCTGAATAGCACCCACTCCCCACAAGTTATGCACTGGTGATCTCGGAGAAGCTCTCCTTAGGAGCATATACGCTTGCAGACAAGGCATCATTAAGAGCATCAAAGTCCTTTGCATAACATTGAGAATCCCTCCATTACTCTTGACCACCTTGCATTTTAACGTTCTGGGAATCCAAGACACACAAACCAGCAGCAAGGCTAGGTCAGAGAAATCCTTCGGGTCAGGTGGATTGCCTTTCTTGAAAGGCTCAGCTCTCTCCAGGATAGGGTTGGAATATGGCCAAGTCCCCGGCTTCATGTGTCTGATCATCCCAGTGCCGTCTGAGTCTCCTGCCACCCACATCCCCGCTGTTATTTCCAATCTCAAGCCCCACACCCTGGAGGAACCCAAGGAGGATCCATGGGCCAGATGCAGAACTTCCACCGGCCAGATTAGGCCTGTAGGCTGGAGGTTCCGCATCCCTAGAATGCCTTCAAAATTTGTAATAATATCACCATCCAACAGCAGTGTTGGACATTCCCCACAGATGTTATTACAAACTGGATAAAGGCTACTCTTGGAATTTGCAAGGGTCCCAAATGCTTTTGTTATCATTCAACAGTCTCCCAGATAGCTACCTGCAGCTCTCCACCAAGGCCTTTGCCGAATCCAGCTCATGCTCTGACACCAGCAGCGTCCTAGGGTCTGTGATATTGAAAAAGTGCTTCACACGCCCCATAAAAGTGTTCTGGTCCCAACGAGGAGCATCGATATTAAACTTGGCTGTCATTTCACTGCAGAATAGGAAAGGGGAAAAGGACAATTCACAAGTCAGCTCAATAGCTCTATGCCAGGGATCGTCAACTTGATGTTTTGGCCTACAACTCCCTTCATAGTTTGGCCCACAACTGCCATCAGCCCTAACCAGCATAACCAATGGTTATGCAATCATGGGAGTTGCAAGCCAAAATGTCCGGAGGGAAATACAGCTGCTACATACGCTCTAACACAAACTTCCCCAACTTGGTGCCCCCGAGACGTGTTGAGCTATGATTCCCAGAATCTCCCAGCCAGCATAGCATAGCTAGCTGGGGGATTCTGGGAACTGTAGTCCAACACATCTCGAGAGCACCAAGTTGGGGAAGGCTGCTCTTGCAAAACAAAAGAGAGGCACCGTTTCCATATGAAGACTTCACAACCTTACTCAGTACGCATGGGTCTTTATAAAAGTCATGACTCCACCCAGAAGAAATGGACCAAACTTATTTACAACCAACACTCCATCACAGCCGATTTCCCTCATTTGTTGTATTTAAGTCAGTACTTGGGAGACTTTCTTTTTGTAATATGTGACAGAAGATAATAGCATGGCCATATTACATCTTATTTAATTTCTTTATATCCTTTATTTAAATACCACCCTTCCACCGCATTGGAGCACTTGGATTGTGCATGAAGGCAACCAGTGCTTATTACCCTGCTATGGATCCATCCTCTACCAATAACATGCAAGGGTCCAGCATGATACAGCTCAGGATGCACCAGTTCTGCAAGGATCAGATCTGCTGCCTGAGTACATACGATCCCGGGGTGGTGGTGTGGGGGACCAAAGCATCCAAAGACAACTTGCTAGGTACACGAGTGACAACTTTCATGATCAAGGCATCACTATGGTGACTAAAATAATGTTTTATGTAAGGGAATGGACTTGCTGTCAAGTTCTATGAATTAGAAACCTGTAATACTGATACAAACTAAAACTAGAGTAGTCAATGTATGCCTAAAAAATGAAACTATTAGATTTGATGGAATGAAAGCCTATTGTAAATAACTGCAGGATGAATTTTTGGCAACTACTGTAGTTTGAGAGATCGGTAGATGCGGGGTTTATTGTGCAAGGGCAGCTAGGCTATAAACTAGTTTGGGAGTTTAGTCCCAGTGGCGGTGGGAAGGGGGAGACAGACATATCAAGGGTATTCCAAGGGAGCTATTCTTTGGAGCTGGATAATGTGGGAGACCGTATGAGACACAATATTGGCTCATGATCCAAAGATGAAACACTTTACATAGGCCATGCTGACTGATTCAAGGCAACACAACTAAGAAGCTATTGAAAATAAGTCAGGAATTCTGTGTGAATCCCACCCTGTAAAGACCTTCTGCTAACTTACACAATTTGTTTGTTCATGCTATGAACTTTGGCATGAACTGGGTCACACAGTGAATGTTCAGCCACAGAAAAATATTATGCATGGATGGGGGTGAGGCATTTTATTGCCCTTTTGTCCCCATAGTGTGCAGTCCCCATAGTGTGCAGTCAGCATGGATAGAATCTGCAATGCAGTCTCTAAGATAATTGCTACACATACCAAAGCAGCGCAATGTACACTCTGCTAAAATATAGACAGCATCCCTGCTTAGAATCAGCACAGTATTAGGGCTGAGTATAATCAGCAGCCAGGACCTATACAAAATAGTTTTGCCACTAGTCAGTGGCTGTAGCAGGCATTAATGCATCACTCTCTATCTGGAGGTCTTAGGAACAACTACAGTTCAGATAAGACAAAAGAAAAAAGACAGCTGCACCAATGATTTGTAGTATTTGACATGTGTCAAGAATACCTCTTCATCAACAGTAACTGAAAAACATATAGTATAAAAGAATCTTTTTAAAAATTACAGTATTTGAAACCCAGTATGGTGTAGTAATCAGAGTGTTAGATGGGGATTGGGGAGACTCGGGTTCAAGTTCCCACTCAGCTGTGAAGCTCACTGGGTTACTTTGGGCCAGTTGCTGACTCTCAGCCTAACCTACCTCACAGAGTTGTTGTGAGGATAAAATGGAGAGGAGGAGGATCATGCATGCCAGCTTGGGGCACCTTGGAGGAAAAGGTCAGCCATAAATGTGACAAACAAATACTGTAATAAATACATATCTGAAGAAAACAAGTGTTTTTTTTTCAATTTTCTTACAGTATTTTAAATGGATCACTTACAGTAAATATGTATGAAATATATATCCATAAGTATCAAGTAGTATGTAATAATACAATTATTCCTAAAGATAGTTATGCATAAACTTCAGAAAAAGCAGACTAAATATCCATGTATTTATCCATCCTTAGGTGGCATCTAAATACCACCCACTCAAATGTTGAAAGCGTTATTAGGTCCTCAATCCATTGTGTTATAGGAGGTGAGCATTTATCTTTCCAGTGTTGTAATATCAGTCTTTTGGCTGTCAACAGGGTGCGGAAAATCCACATGTATTGTCCTTGTGATAAATTCCATACAGCAGGTATATAATTTTAAAGAACATGTGCATTGGTAAATATTAAAAAGCATTCTAATACTAGATTTATCCATACTATGACCTCTACCCAAAAAGAAGCAACCACTGGGCATTTAAACAATAGTTTAAATACACATTACAACTTAAAACCGACCAAGAACTATAAACTATTACAGTCATGCCTTGGATTGAGAGCATAATTCGTTCCAGAAACGTGCTTGTAATCCAAAACACTCTTATTATCAAAATGAAATCCCCCCAAAAAAATTTGTACAGAGATTTTTAATTTAAGCCGTACTACAGTACTTGTATTGCAAGACGTCGCTTGTATATCAAGTAAAATAAATAAATAAATAAATATTTAAACATTTGCTTGTCTTGCAAAATGCTCTCAAACCAAGTTACTTGCAATCCAAGGTATTACTGTACTACTACAGACTCAAAACACATTGGGAACTACAAAAAATTGGTGCAGATGTCTTTGTTGTCTTATCTTGGATTTCACAGCTGTTTTTGGATCCTTGTTATTGAATAACTACAGTTCTCATGACAAATGGGGTGCTCCTAGATGGGTGCTCTTTTAAGTCCTGAAAATGCTGAAGACTGACGCAACATCCCAAGAATGCCTTTTCTTAAGGATCTATGTTGTCATGTGTATTTGAGCAATGCTAGTAGCGCTAGAAATCTGAGGTACAGTTATGGGTCCCCACTCTTCCTCTACCTACTGACACATCATTCAGGTAAAGAGCACCAGTGCAATTTATACATAGCCTCTCTCTGGTTGGGTATTATACATTTTTGGAACATGGAGCATTTTTGAAGATGGCATGCTAGCAGAGTGACATACAATGCAACTATTATTTTGCCACCACTGCAAGCGACGGTAGCAGTAGTGATTCTATGTGCCATTTCCCCCCCACAAAAAAAGTGAGGTAGCATCATTCCAGGGTCATTGTCGGGGGTGGGGAGGGAAGGCAGAGGGAGTTTTAAAAAAGAAAAGCCATTCACAATTTTGCATCCTGCACATGGGCCTGCAAAAGTGGCATCCTGCACATGGGCCTGCAAAAACAAACCACCCATTTTCTTTCATCACAGGGATAAAACCAAATAATGCATAACTGTGCACTCTAACAATACAAACTTGAATATCTACCTACCATGTGCCACAATAGCACCTCTTTGGGTTATTTTGAAGGAAAATTATTGTAAGAACAGTTTAAACTACGGTAACTGTGCAAGAAAGTTCCTAAGACAATAAGCTGTATAAAGGAAGTTTCTCTTTAGCCACTAAATTTTTACTGAAAGTGCTTGATATGTACAGTGCTCTTCTCCAGAGAAAAATGGTCCGAACAAAATGTGGGGCAGGGGAAAAGAATGTAACGGGTAGGTTAATCAGCACATAAAATTACCCCTGCAGTAACAATGAAATCCACTGCAGAAAATAGTGAACTCATTGCTCGTTGAAAGTTCACGCTTACTCAGCCATGAAAGATACACTTTGTTGGAAGGAATGCTTAGTGGTTTGCATTTGTCATGATATTTGGGGCAGGGAGTCTTGTCCATTTTGTTCATACTTCAAAGAAAATTCTGTAACACTTCTCGGTAAAGTTTATATCTTGCGATTTGAAAGATGTTATTGTTTGGCACTATGCATGATGTGTGTGTATGCGTGTGCATACACAGCCATGTTTGCCACCACCCCTTATGTACACTGCAGAATTACAGGGTGTTTGTTAGAGAATCAGTGGAAACATAATATGTTAATGGCAGAGACCTTCATGATTTATCATCACATAAAATAAAATGGTCTCATAAAATTCTCATGCTCTCTACTCTTACAGCAGCTTTCCTCAAACTGGTGCCCTCCAGATGTTGGGACTACAACTCCCACCAACTCCAGCCAGCATGGCCAATGGTCAGAAATTCTGGGAGTTGTAGTCCACAACATCTGGAGGGCACCAGGTTGTGGAAGGCTGTCTTGCAGTATAATCCTATAGATATCTACTCAGAGATAAGCCCCATTAATTTCAATGGGGCTTACTCAGAGGTAAATGGGTAAAGGACTCCAGCCTCTGTTACAATCCTTACTGTCACGTATTTTGGTGATAGCATAACCCATTCGGTAGTTCACACATTTCCAGACTCAGTGGCTTTACAACGGATGAGTTATCAAGTCATGAATGTGTGAAGAAGTCATTATCCAAAAGTTTGTTTACTTATGTAAGTAATTTAGCTGCTTTCCCACTATATTAAGTTCTCAAAGCTACTGGAGGTATAAGGTAATGTACATCTTTTATTGACCGAAGAGAAGAACTATCTTTGAAGCACAGATGAACAGATGGTAAACTAAGCAGGCTATGCCAAGAGCTTCTGTTCTGCCCCAGTTCACTGAGAGACTTGTTGAATGGATTGGGACAAAACTGAGAGCCTCATTTCTCTGCTTGCACTATATGGGAGTAATAATAGACTTGCCCCACACAGATGTTGTGGGAATGAATAATACAAGGATTCAGAGTGCTATGTAGTGATGAAAAATAAGGCCTTTTTTCTAGCCCAGTTCAGCATCTTAAATATAGGTTGCTCCAATACAGCATAAAATAAGAAAAGTGACAGCTGAGACAGGGTGGGAAATTGTTTGTCTTCTTTTCAAAGTGGTTAGAGAGGGATAATAATAAAGCAGCAGTAAAGTCAAGAATGCTGGAAGGGATCTGTGAATCAAAGTTCATTTCACTATTGCAAAAAAGAAGAAAAAGTAGAAATTTATCTTACTTGGAATAATCTAAACTACATCTAACTTTAAAGTTCTGGATTTCTCCTAAACTCTCATACCATAGTTGTGTGAAAACTTCCTATTAAAGACCTTGCTGTCATCTGACACTGTGGTGGCAGGCAAGCCAGAGGAGAATGTGAAAATGAAAGGTATCCATGATTTTTAAAAATCCTCATTGATAGTCAAGATGTGTACAGTCTTTTACTGGCAGCTTAAGCAAAGTTATCTTGCTCAGCAAGAGTATGCATTACCCTTGTGGTTACAGGATAATTAGGTCTCCAAAGGCGTAGCTAAGACAAAACAGAATTAAGTGCATATCGCGATGCACTGCCCTTCACATCTGAATAAATATTCATCTCCTTCTGTTAATAGACACATTCTCTGTTAAGAGCAGGATTGTCCTCTAGGACTCAGGCCTGGCCTAGAGACTCCTGAAATAAACAGAAGTGTTTAAGAACAATTACAGGGGCTTTGGGCTGGGACAGTAAGCAGGAAAGCTGGGAGAGAGCAGGGGGTAAATGTTGAAAGCAACAAAAAAAGAAGTGTTGATCACCTTTTACATGCAAAAAATCAGAAGCAAAAAACAAAACACATAATTATTTGTATTACATTTACATTTTAAAAAGCACTTAGAGGAGAGAAACCCTAGAAAAGAGAGAGGAAGTCTTTTACTGCAGGCAAAGATCTGGATGTGCAGATTCTAATCTAAATTTTGTAGAGGGGACTCAGGATCAAAACTCTAAAGGAGAGTACATATAGGGAAATGATATTCCTGGCTCGCTCGCATCATCAGCTCCAGCATTTGTCTGTGTGTGATGCTCAGTGTATTACATTTTCACTAGATTTGTGCTTCCTCAGCAACAGCAAACCCTATTTTTCAGATGTCCCCCACAAGGATGGCTCTGCCTGCTGCTCTGCAATGGATAGCACCACACCAACACATGCTATAGTTATCGTCTTCTTTACAAAATCACTAGCAGTTCAGTGTACTGGCATTTTGGACAAACATAACATTTAGCACTGGATGCAGAACCAGCATCCTGGGGTGGGGGTGTCTCTACTTTCATTTTTATTAGCAACCTTGCAGCCACCAAGGCTAGAGAAGATATTGCTCGATTGTGGGGAAATTACCTGGTGCAGTTTCAGGTGTAAGGCGGAGCCAAGTAAGAATTCCAGTCAATTGAGGGTGAGTATTTCGTGCTCTGGAATAACTGACTGTGAGGATATGCTTTAATGCACCTGAAAACACACACAAAAGCCACAGGAAGGTCACTGCCTTTCAACCATGCTGATTACACCACAATCTCTTCTTTCAGGTTGCCATTTAAGGTGTGTACAGATGTACCAAATTTGAGTGGCAAGACCACCGTGGATCTGCACTCCCAACCTTTTTGGCCAGATGTACAACCTTCCTCAAACAATCACTCTCAGGAGCAAGTAGCTCTTCCCATTTCCATCAAAAGCCATTGTGCTGAATGTGAGTTGGCTGGCCCTTGTGACAATCAGGACATCACTCTGCCCTCCCCTGTCTGGAGCAGTGTCACAAGTAGAAACAAAACAGATCGGCTTTTCTCTTTTTAAGTACTGAAAAAACATTTAACTGCATAAACATGCAAGGCACCTGGGCTATTTTTTTTTTAAACCCAAAAGCTGCCTGGATCAGTGTTGGATTCAGAGCCAGGTAAGCATGTCATTACAGGGGCAAAGATAGTGGGGAGGGGAGAAGGCAGAGCTCACCCTGCAGCAGAAAAAGCTGCAGTGCTTTTATCTATAGGATTTTATCTTTATACACCCTAAGTTGTAATGGGCTAGTCTGCATGTCACGCTAAGTCACCCTGACAATAAGCCACCATGGGTTGGTTGTTCTTCATTTGCTAACCTGACAGATGATCGGGTGCTTTGTGGCTTCCCGTGGCTTGTTTCCCTGCCTCCTGCCCTGCCCTCCTGCCAGCTCCCGGCATGTATCCCAGGCACCTTTGCAGCAGAACTCCTCGTTTCCACAGCCGTCAGTATCCTTTCTGCAATTGGTCCACTGGGGTTGCTAGCTACCGAGGGTATCTCCCACCCCCTGCATCAGATCACCAAATGGAATTGGTTTTCTGAGACCTTATGAATGCGGCAACGCATTTGCAAACTTAAAATATTTTTTTTCCAGCATCTTGCACAAGAGCACCTGACCACTATTTAGCCCAGAATACAGATATCCCCCTCTTGTCAATGTCCTCGTCAATTTCATCCTCTACTTCAGCACTTGTCTGGCTAGCATGCACCTTTTCTTCTTTTTTCTCTTTCAAAGGCTGCCTCACTATGTACTACCAATTACACTCGCTACCAATTACACCCACCTGAAAAGCTCCTTCGCCTGCAGCAGCCAGCTGCTTTTGGCTCCCCACCTCCCCTCATGTTTGTCAGGATAGATACACAAGTGAAGGGGTTTGGTAAAGATACAAAAATTCAAGGCAAGCAAATGAAGGGGATCTGTAAAAATAAGCAAATTTCAAGGCACAGCAGTGAGTGATCGGTAAATATATACAATTCATGGCAGAGCAGTAAAGTGGAGGGCTAAATTACACAAATTTCATAGTCACTGACTTTTGAATGTTCACACTTGCACAAGTCCAACAAAAAAAATTTAAAGGTTGTGTCCTCTCTTCTTGATTTTTAGGCATACGGAGTGGAGACCACTGAGAAGGGATGAGGGAGGATGGTAGTAGCACTAGCAAGATTGCAAGGACTCGGAGCGGCAGGGTTTTTTTTGTCACTCTTGCTGGGTGGCTCTCTAGCTGTTCCTGACAACTCACGTTGAAGTCACCCTGCTGGGTTCAGGCATCGCAAGAAGCCACCCTGAAAACAAGCCACCCTGAACAACCCAACAACAAGCCATGGATTCTCAAGGTGGCTTGTTCATGAAAAATAAGCCAAGCTGTGGAAACGATGCTGGGTTTGGACATCATGACAACCCACCATGGGTGATCGCCCATGGTGGGCTGTCGTGTCATGAGAATTAGGTCAATGCAACACCACTTCAACCTCATTGGAAATGCCCTTGAGTTCAATGCTACGCATACATTCCACTACATTTTATTTGCTCATTCTTCATATATGCCTCCTTCAATATCCACTATCTTGGTTAGAGTATGCAACCCCTTGCCAGATGTTCCTAATATTAGGCTGGCAGAATATAGGAGTGATTAACAGAGAATGAAGCATTATGTTAGGGCCTTTTGCATACATACATTTTCAACACCATCTACATTTCATTGCCCTTCAGTCCTCTATGTCTGATAGTCTGTACAGTCACCAATGGGCTGTTTCTTGATACACAGTATACAAGATAATTGTGCTATGATTTCTGCAGCACTTCGCAGAGTCCTCTCTGGAGGACTATAACCAGAAACACAAGATGAGATTGGTCAGACTGATTGGGCCACCGGTTTGAGTCAGCCTGGCATATCTTATTTGTTCACTAAATATGCTCTTTGCATGAACACTCTATTACTTGCTGAAAAGTCTCCCCTTCTTCAATCACATTGCCAAAGAGAGTACGTAATCCTAACTCCACCAAAGGCAGGCCTCACAGGGATGGGGGATGAATAGAACAGGGCAGAGAAGCCCAGCCAGCAGGGCAGTATATCTGCCCCATAGGCTGTGGAAATCTCCGCTGGTGTAGGACTACCATTGGTGTTTGGGGAGCATTTTGGGGGTGGCCTTGGATCCACTGGATCTAAGAAACCCTTGCTCTCTTGGCACACCCCAACCCAGTCATTTCCAGACTGATATAGGTATTCTTGGTAGGGAAATTGGGGGGAAAGCAAAAATCCACCAGAAAAAAGGCAGAAAAACAAACCACCACCCCACCTCCCACCATGGTCAGAGTAAGCCAGTAAGGCTCTGAAAGTGGGGGACCATCTATCACAAAACGTCCCTGATACCACCCTTAGAATTACTCTGTCCATCTAGCATCTCTGACTTGGTTGTTTCAAACTAGCTTGCCTCTCATACACCTTGGAGAACACAAATCAGCCTGGTTCCTGCAAAGGAAGCTTTTGCCTCACCAAACTTTTAGAATGCTTTCAGGAATGATCAATGAAAACATAAATAGTTTTTCACAATGGAAGTAAGTAAACACTGAGATCCTACAACAATCTGTATTGGGACCAGTGCCTTTTAACATGCTCATAAATTGCCTCCTTGCATGCTTTTTGAACAATCAATACCAAAATACTCAGAATGGGAAAATTCAAGCAAACTGGGATGTGTTCCCAATGCATGTCCCCAAATTCTGGATTGGAGATAAAAGGGCAAATAAGTGTAAATATTTGGACAAAAAACCCTAACTGTGCACACACTTTTAGATAAGGCCTCAGTTGGCTGTGACCACCCAAGAAAGATACCTTGGTATCACGGTGAAAAGGTTACTGAAAACATCAAGTCACAGAGCAATCCTACATACTGTGGGGGTGGGGTGGAGGTAAGGAGATCCATAGTACAACCTCTGCCACATCCATAGGCATGCTGGTTCACTGCAGCCAGGGCAGAAGGTACATGGGGGGTGATATGTAATTTTTCTCCTCCCATCCCTGCTATCGACCCTTCCTTCAGTTCCCACTTTCTCAGTCTACTTTGCTGCATCCTTTCTTCAGTCTCCTTGCTTTGAGTCTCCTTCTCTTTTTGCTTCTCTACGAGCTCAGGTCCCTTCCCAGTCCTTATCCATCACCTGTATGAGGTTATAATCCTAGCCAAACCAACAGCTTTCCCTTCTCTCACAGAAGTCGGACTGCAAATTATTAAATTTCCTGAGCAACAAAATGTTGTGTTGCCACATCAGCTCTGTCAGTGTCAGATACCACCACCACCACCCCACACTAGAGCTTGGCTGATCCAATGTAACTGAATAGCAGTCAATGAAGAGCAAACAAAAAGTAGTATCACTTCACTTCTCAAACTGGGGAGAGGTAACGAGCGGGGTACCACAGGGCTCGGTCCTGGGCCCGGTGCTCTTCAACATTTTTATTAATGACTTGGATGAGGAGGTACAGGGAATGCTTATCAAATTTGCAGATGACACAAAGTTGGGTGGAACAGCTAATACTCTGGAAGACAGAAACAAAATTCAAAGTGACCTCGATAGGCTGGAGCGCTGGGCCGAAAACAACAGAATGAAATTTAATAGGGATAAATGCCAAGTGCTGCACCTAGGGAGAGGAAACCAAATGCAGAGTTACAGAATGGGGGACACTTGGCTCAACAATACTACAAGTGAGAAGGATCTTGGAATTGTGGTAGATCACAAACTGAATATGAGCCAGCAATGCGATGTGGCTGCAAAGAAGGCAAATGCAATTTTGGGCTGTATTAATAGAAGTATAGCTTCCAAATCGCGGGAAGTGATAATTCCCCTTTACTCGGCACTGGTTAGGCCTCATCTTGAGTACTGCGTCCAGTTCTGGGCACCTCACTTTAAGAAGGACATAGACAAACTGGAGAGGGTTCAGAGGAGGGCAACAAGGATGATAAAGGGACTGGAAACAAGGCCCTATGAGGAGAGACTGAAAGAACTGGGCATGTTTAGCCTTCAGAAGAGGAGACTGAGGGGAGATATGATCGCACTCTTCCAGTACTTGAAGGGATGTCACACAGAGGAGGGCAAAGATCTCTTCTCCTTCACCCCAGTTTGCAGGACACGGAATAATGGGCTCAAGTTACAGGAACCTAGATTCCACCTAAACATCAGGAAAAATTTCCTGACTGTCAGAGCAATAAGACAATGGAATCAACTACCTAGGGAGGTTGTGGGCTCTCCCACTCTGGAGGCATTCAAGGTGCAGCTGGACAGACATCTGTCAGAGATGCTTTGACCTAGATTCCTGCATTGAGCAGGGGGTTGGACTCGATGGCCTTGTAGGCCCCTTCCAACTCTACTTTTCTATGATTCTATGATTCTATGATTCAGTCTACACACAGTTAAACAAATGTAATCTCAGGGCACTGCCTGACACATCAACTTTTCTGAAGTTCAGTTAAGCAGATCTGGGTCTGGTCAGTGCTTGCACAAGCAATCACTGGAGAAACCCATCTATACTGTCTTCATGGAAGGAAAACAGGATATAAATAAATTAAAGATGGAATTTGTTGCCCCAAGATATGGTGCTATGTACTAGTTCGGATAGCTTTTTAAGAGGCTTTAGTGTATTCAAAAAGAACAAGCCCATTAGCTGCCTGTAACAGCAAAACAGAACCTCCATGCTCAGAGAGTGTATATCTCTAATTATCAGAGGGAAAATAACAGGGGATACCACCTGTTCCCATCGTATGCTGCTTGTGAGCTCCCCTGAAGCATATGGCAGGCCACAACTTTCACACCCAAGATCTTCAACCCTTTCAAAGACTCTTCTCTCACATCCCTAAATTTAGCACTCCACGCTTGTCTTTGCTTTTTAAACCCTTCCCCTCCATATCCATTTATTTATTTATTATATTTATACCCAGCCTTTTGAGGTAGGTTAGGCTAAGAGTCAGTGACTGGCCCAAAGTCACCCAGTGAGTTTCATGGCCGAGCGGGGACTAGAACCTGGATCTCCCGGGTCCCCGTCCAACACTCTCACCACTATGCCACACTGGCACACATTTGCACTACAAAAACTCCTCACCTTTGCATCCATAAGGCTAAGCGGCAGCCCCACTTCCACCCACTCCCCTGGTGCAGTTGGGTAATTTTAGAGTCTGACCTAGCATTGCTACAGACTCTGGATTTAATGGTCTTACCTCTTCATACACTCCACTGATTTCAAAACAGAGTAGGCCATTAGCCCTGCTGCATTTGGGGGCCTTCCTGCTCATTTTGCTGAGCGGGCACCCAGACTTCTGCCCCAAAGTCCTTCCCTCAATGCACCACTGACATCTCTGCAGCCTTTCAAAAGTAGGGCCCCTACTTCAAGACAATAACTTTGTTTCCTTTTGATAGCCTCACCACCGAATGGTGCAGACACTGCTTAGGACTATTTTCCCACCCTGGGCTGTCAGGAACACCTTAGAGCAGCCTTCTCCAACCTGGTGCCCCTCAGATGTGTTGGACTACAACTCGAGTTGTAGTCCAACACATCTGAGGGGCACCAGGTTGGGGAAGGCTCCTTAGAACCAGCCTTACAACTAAAACAGTGCCTGCCACATCTTCCCTTCCATCCCACTATCCTGCATTCCGTCTGCACCTTCTCAGACAGACAGCCCTTACTCCTCATGATCTTCCTCATACAGCTCCTACCTGTAGATCGCCAGGTACCACACAGCGGTGCGCGCGCACACCCCTCTTCTTTTCTAGTTGCACATGGGTAGCGCTCCCCACACCCACCGCATGCCTAGGACGCGTGGCTCTTCCCAACCAATGAGAGGCATCGAAGAACGCGCAGCTCTCCGCTCCCTTGACATGGCCCGCATGCGCCAGTCAAAGAGAGCGAGCAAGCAAGAGAATGTGAAGGAGGTTATTAATTCATTCGGAGGGAGTGGGAGGGGCTTCTCGCGTCCAGTCCCGGGGCCTTCGCTTTCGGCCGCCCGGAGCGTACGCAGGGCTGACGTTCTACGTAGGAGGAACGCAGTGCGCGCGCGCATGACGCAGTTGCCCATGGTAACCGGGAGCCGCGTAGAGGATGGTGAGTGTGAGATTGGGAGGGGGAGAGGGCCCCCCAGGCAGAGTTGGGGACGGGGGGGTAGTACAGACTCGCCCCCCCCCACATTCCCAGCGCTGATCGATAGTGAAGGGGTCCATTCTGCGGGATCGGTATGGCTTGGTGCAGTGGGGGAGGCTATGTCAAAGGGATGGATGAGGAGAGGGCCTGATTTAGGGGAGGGGCGTGAGTCGTGTACCTGGTGCTGAAGGAACCGCCCAGGATGGTGGTCGTAGAGAGAAGGTTGGCGTCGCCAGATAAAGATTTCGGGAACAGGGACAAACCCCCCCCCCCCCCAATCATTTCAGTATTTGAAAATTACATGTTAGCTACTGTGCTCTGGAGCTATCGGAGCCTGAAATCAGGACCCATTCATTTATGTAAATAATTGTGAAACGTTTTTCTGTGTACTGTATATCTGATTATATGGTATAAATGATTCTGTCAGATTATAATCTTCTGTGGGATGAAATGTTGCCGTTCAAGAGGTGATGCCTTAAAATTTTGTTAGGGACACGTGGCAACAAGGTGAGGATAGGTGAGGTTATGAGTGGGAGGCTTAACCCCTGACGGGAGTGGAGGGTGGTGTGGGGTAGAGTGTCATGGTGCTGAAATGACCCATTTTCGAAGTGGAACTGGGTCATGGGGAGTCCCAGGGTTTTTCCACAGAGAGTCAAATACATTTGCTAGTTTTCTTTAAATGCTAGCAAGTGAAGGACATATTGCAGCATTTTCTGATTCTGGTGATCACAGATCTCCCTCTTTTGACAGTGTATCTACTACTTTGTTACCTAATAAGTGGCATGTGTTATCTGTTCCTTCCTTGAGAAAGGCTCTGAAATTGTTTAACTCTTCTGCCTCCACAAGGTGTTATTTCAAAGCCTAGATGTATTGCCAGATACAAAGGGGGTTTCATTTCATATAGAATTCAGATTCTAAAGTTTTAAAGCACTCACGTGTCTGGGCAGGCTTGCCTCTTCATCACATTAGAGCAGATAAATCAGCCTTCCCCAACCTGCCTCCTGCCAGATGTGTTAGATTACAACTCCCATATCCTCAACCAGATGACCTATCATGCTGGTAGGGGATGACAGAAGTTGTAGTTCAACACATCTGGATTGTACAAGGTTGGGGGAGGCCGAGCAAAGCCAATGGGAGCCAGAGAGCCCATGAGTCCCCTGCCAAATATAATCCCAGTGGCATCAAGAGAGGCAGGAAAAACAGAAAGAGACCGGAGAGGTTTCCACCCTTTCCACGGCTTTAAAATATTTTAAATCAATAAATAAAGAGACAGAGCAAGCAATAAATAAAGAGACAGAGGTAGAACTGATGACAGTTATGGCTTCTTATACTGGCAGTTCCTTTGCTAGCATATGGATAATCAGAGACAGTGTGGAACAGGGGTGCATAACCTCTTTTAGCCTGAGGGCTGAATTCCATTTTAGAGAAGCTTTGCAGGGAGGAGGGGGCTGCATTCCAGTGGATGAGGCCGAAGGGGTGGGGCCAAAAATAACAGCATACAAGCTTTTACTGCCAGTAATTAAATCTTAGGAGAGGCATTTCAGCCTTTTAGAATGAGGGAAAAACTGCACAAAAGTGGGGCAACCACCAAACGATCAGTGGTTGGGGGAAAGGGGGAGCGGCCATCTAGGGAATCCGGGCGGGCAGGATTAGGAGCCCTGAAGGGCTGAATTGGGGCCCCGGGCCTGAGATTCTGCATCTCTGGTGTAGAGGGTAGGTGAAAAGGCTGCCCACTAACCATCCCTCTAGTGTTCCTTTCTGTCTCCCATTGCCATTTGCAGTAAGTATGGACAGTGATATAGAAAGTTGAAAGGCTGGAAAGCAGTGATATCTTTGACATCTTGTGTGTGGTGGTGATGTACTGCGTCTCCAGACTTAAGACCAGCTTGGTTGACCAGTAGCCAGAGCTCTTCAGCACATGCCCATTGTATGTTTGAAGAATACATATTTTTCCTTTACACTGACGTATTTACATCAGCAAACACCAGTGAAACAACAGTGTGCCTGGGCTGGTACATAAATATGAAGCGGCTTTAAGAAATTAAGAAGGATACATTGCCAGTCAAAGCCTACAAGAAAAGAATGTGTTCATATGACTTGTGCCTTGGTGTGAGAAACACAGGATTGCAATCTTTTAGGGGTTTCTGTTCTTTTAACAGTCTCATGATAGACAACAAAATGCAATAGCTGCAGCTTTCTGCATCACCATATTAGGAATTTATACAAAAATAAATATTAGCAAAAGAATAAGTGGACACAAATCTGATACCAGAAAGGGCAATATTCAGAAACCAGTGGGAGGTTTCAGCCTCCCAGGACACACTGTTAATGACTTTAAAGTTGCCATTCTTGAACAAAGGAACTTCAAAGGGAGACTCGAACATGAAATTGCTGAATCAACTCTAGCCTGAATTGAGATAACAGGTTGTTATCCCACTACAGGTGTTAATCGGCATACCAACGCCAGGATGTTTATTTTATCAACTTGAGCTTTAATGTAATTGTTATAGTCTGTACTTCTTGCATTTAATTTCCCTCTTACTTCACTGCTTACAACTCCCCCTCCCAAAGAAGCTTGGGTGTGGGTTGTTGTTGAAACATGGGTTATTGTGTTGTCTGAGCACAGCCGAGATAATAAACCATGGTCAACAACAAACCACAGGTTCTTCATGGATTGTTCGTGGTTAACCAACCATGGTTTGTTAGTGCGGCTGGGTTCAGACAAGATGATAACCCACATTTCAACAACGACCCGCAGTTCAATGACAACTCACACTGAACCCAAACTCAACCCGTGACTGTGGGCTATTGTGTTGTCTGAACCCATTGACCAGGTTTGCACGATCACGGAGGGGGAAATAAGCCACCGTGGCTTATTTCCTGCTCTGCACATGCCTATCGTGTGCTGGGTGGATTAGCATAATTACCCTTGGCAGTGGGGCTTCTTGTGTCGTGTGAACCTGGCCACAGTGGCTTGTTGCCATGGGTAACAAGCCACCCAGAACCCATGGGCTGTTATAGGGTCAACCAGCCACCCAGGCTGGGTTTACATGACAGAACAAGCTGTGCTGCCAAAGGTAATTATGCTAATCCCCCTGGCATGTGCGGAGGGGGAAAGAAGCCACTGTGGCTTATTTCCCCCTCTGTGATCATGTGAACTAGCTCTTAGTTTGTAGCAGCAATAAAAATACAGCTATCTCTAGAGATGTGAAGGCCCAGAAAAATTCAGGAAAAAACCCTGTTTCCCCCCCCCCCCCAACTGCTTTCCCCCCTGAATTTTTCCAGTTTTTTTTCTGGGCCTTCACATCTCTAGCTATCTCTCTGGATATTAGAAAAAGTTGAAGTTCTGTCTGCTGCAGGAGCCCTGCCAGAACCAAACATGGCAGCAACCTTGTTTGCAAGTTTGTAAAAAGCAAACTTTTTACAGATAACTGAAAATTGGGCATGAATAGGAAATACTGGTAGGTGAAATGTCTCCAGACTAACTGGAAGTTAGCATTGTGGGGAAATGAAATAGACACATACAGCAACTTACAGGATTAATTAGCAGTTTTGCATACAAAGGAAATAATGAACAGTTTGTGCTTGCCCTGAATTGCCTGATAGATCCACATGGCTTCAGGAGGAATATTCAAAATGATTATTCATAATTTCCGTAGTATTCTTCTGAAATCATGATTTGCAAGTTATATCTCATTTTACTGAAAATATTCAGATAAAGGAATGTGGATTACATAGAGCTACTTTGACCTTGCAACACACAAATTAGAAATTTTCAATAGGCAAGATTCAGTAAATGAGGCAGCTCCTGTACTTTATTAGTATTTTAACAAAGCTATCTGTGACTCTGTGGTAATTATTAGTGTTCACAGCTGTTCTGAGCTTGTTTACATAGTTATGACAACTGATATAACTAGTACCAGAATTGTATGTAGCTCAGCCCTAAGATGAGGGAGTAAGATAATCGAATGCCATGCTTCAGGGCATCAGCTGGTTTGCTGTGGTCATGATAGATTCACTCCACACACCCTTCCTTGAACAACCTTTTTTAACTAATTAATTGCACAATGGACCATTAGGTATTAGAACTGCCTCTGTCAGATATTGTGTAAGTACAGTTATCTTTATATCCTAGGTAACGTTCATAAGAATCACCTTGTTGGATCAGACCAAAAGTCTTTCTAACATGGCATGCTGTCTGTAATAGTGGCCAGCTACAGGAAGCTTTCAAGTAGGACTTGGTGGAGCTAGCCATTCCCTAGTTCTTGTCTGCAGCATTTGATAATCAGAGGTACTGGCTCTGAACATGGAGGTGGTTCTTCTTTTGTATAAAGCTATAATGGCTATGGCCCAGTCCTACATATATTTGTCTCATTCTTTTAAAAATAATCTAATCTAGTAATCACACCACATCTTATTGTAGTGAATTGCATATGTTAATTAAGGATTGGGTGAATATTTCCTTATTTCTGTCTTGAACCTAGTACCAATCATTTTCATTGGATTACTCTATCTGCTAGTGTTTAGAAAAGAAAGAGTGTAGACATTTTTCTCTATTTACTCTCTCCCTGCTATTCATAATTTCATAAACTTTTGTAATGTCCACCATATAGTATTCTTGAAATTTTCAACCAAAAATACCGAGCTTCTTTGGGATTTGATTATAAGGAAAATGTTCAACCCTTCCTAATGGTTGTAGTTGTTCTTTTCTGTACCTACTCTAATTTTCCCTTTTTGAGATGGGACAACTAGAACTGCAAACAGAATCCTTCTGTTTATTTTCTTCTTCATCTTTTTCCTGCTTATCCTGTCTTTGAAAGGCTTGCCCATGTTAAACTGTGTTATACTGGTGTGGCTTTCCTCCTGCTCTGATCCCACATTCTAGGCTAGGTCAAGAAAACATTGCTGCCTCCAAGCAAGCTGTGTAGTTATGGGGCACATACCGGTACTTGTACGCTGCCTCACCACAGTTGCTATTAAGGCTGATAGTTGTAGGGCTAGGAGAAGTGTGAATGCTATGGTGATCCATTATTGTGGAAGAAACCTATGTTAGAGGACAGCTGTACTTGATCTTTAGACAAATGCCACATCAACTAAGTAAACATTTGCTCCCCAGCAAAATGCAAATTTCTTTGGACTCGCACTCTAAATTCATTATCGTAGCTTTATGGCTAATCCAGCTAAACAGCAGATACTTACTTCTCTCCTCTAATAGGATTCCGCTCTCTGCTCTTCAGTGATTGGCAGACCCTCTCTACTGCTAGCCAGTAGCATGTGTGGCAGTTCTCTCCATGGCATTGCTTATATGGGTCACTGGTAGAAAATGCAGGCATTGATTATTCTGCTTCCCACTGTACTTGCCCCTAACCACATGTTTAAAATCTTTTTCATTTGGCCTATACATGCAGTTCTTAAGCCCAAAGTGTCACGTGGCACTGACTACAACTGGAAAACCAAATTCAGCTTGAAGTTAAAGCTGAACATGTTTGCAAGAAGTTGGGCTATAGCTATTTAATACTATGTTTTAAAAGAAACCTTTTGATAATCTGGTGCTTCCTGTTTATGCAGTGTATTCAGATATGGAAAGTTCTTAATAGTCGTTAGTTAAGGGTTAGTGTGATCTAGTAGCAGACAGAGTGTTGGACTTAGATAATGAAAACCTGAGTTCTACAAGTGTTAAGAGGGTCCCAGCTGACATAGTGTTGAGGTAAACAGTTAAGCACTTAGGGGAGTTAAGCACCTGTGTGAGGAGACGGTAAATACTACTCATTTCTTTAAATTATTAACCATCAGCTGAAGCTGAAACAAGGGCACAACAAAGGGTATTGTGCGCCAGGAGCTAAATCCCAATGGGTAATCCTGTAGAAAGGTACAACTCGGAAGCTGAATCCAAGCTAAGATAATTCTTTAGAAATGTACAGTTGTTTCAATTCTGCTCTAGCAGGGAAGCTTTGAGTAGCTGCAGTAAACCTCAGTCAGAATCCTTGCTTAAACCCAATTTTGGAAAGTGGGTAAAAATGAATGTGTAGTTCTACATTGACAAAGACCATAGTGCAAACCTAGCTAGTAGAGAAGTCAGCTTATACACAAAAAAGTATAGGCTTAGCTTTCAGTTCAAGCTCAGAGTAGGCTCCGTTTAGGTTTTAAATGTAGTTTATAAGGTAAATCATAGGTGTAGACATCAGTTCAGTTTTGAACTTCTAAAAGCTAGAGTGTAAGTACATTTATAAAAGTGCACATTGAAGCAGGCTTATCAGTGAGTCAGACCCTTGCATTTCAAGAGGGGCTCAAACTGCCCACATCCTCTATTTAATCTCTACTTATTGTCCACTCCCTTGATAAAAATCACCGCTTTAAATTTCCACTCACTGGAGTCTGATGCAGCTGAGTAAGTTGATCCACACACCTTTTAAACAAGGCCCTCCTAATCTAACTGGGTGAAGCAAAAGTTGGGGGAAGATATCTAGGGGTATAAGAGTAAGACAGGCTTGCAAGAGAACCGGCTCTGAGCTTGAGGGGAGCCTCAACTGATAAAGAATGGGTTCACATGACATGACAACCCATCGTGGGTGACAAGCCGTGGTGGGTTGTTGTGTCGTCCAAACCCAGACCATTTTCCTGCAGGGTGGCTTGTTTGTGGGCAAGGAACCACCCTGACAATCTATAGCTTGTTCTAGGGGTGGTTGTACTCACGATGGGTTACTGTGCCTTCCGAACCAGGGCGACTGACCCCATCGTGGGTACCAGGAAGCAGCTAGTGAGCAGCTTGGCAAGAACAGGAAAAACCCCTTGCTGCTCTTGCCAAGGTCACCTGGGCCAGTGCCCAGCCGCCCCACAAGTGTCCAGCCGCCCCACAAGTGGCACTGGCTGGGTGTCCCCCGCTGTGATTGTGAGAGGTTTTCGCTCTCTGCGGCTTTTTTGTTCCTTTAACCATATTTTTTTCGGAGATTGTGATCACCAGCTTGACAGCCAGTGTTCGCAATCTCTGAGAGCCACTGACAGTCCCTTCAAAGTTTCCAAGCAGCACATTGGAGGGGCTGTCACTGGTTGGCAAACCATTTTTTTTTTAAAAAAAAATTGTGCCCAGAATGGGCACAATTTTTAAAAAGATTTTTTTTAGCCACACTTGCGCAACTGATGAAGTGAGCAGTTTTGTGAGTGCAGAAATTTAAAGCCTCGGCTGGGTCTATGTCTTGGGGTTACCTGCTGTCAAAGTGCAGCAGATGCCAACCCTGGACAGCTGTCAAAAGGCAAGCTGTCAAGAGAAAGCAAAGGGGTAAGTGATCTTTACTTGCTAAAGTGGGTGTTGAGATTTATACCCCCTTCGCAGCAAGATCCTCATCTTTTTCTTTTTTTGCCCTGACTGTCCTAAGGGTGATGCACATCCCACCCCCTTTTTGGCTAGCTGTCAAAACTCTGGGTCCCCTTTAAAAGGGGTTTTTGACAGGGCAATGGGTGATTTTTGACAGGGACATATGACTTTATATAGCACTGTGACAAAGCATCGAGGTAAACAGTTAAGGAAGCAGGTGACTTAAGCACGTGGAGTTGAGCAACAGGGCGAGGTGGCCAGGACAGTCCCCCTACCTTCATCTTAATATCTTAACTTTCCAGGTAAACAAGCATAATAAAAACCATTATGGAGGCAAAAAGCCAGCAGGGGAATTAGGGTTACCCAGTGTTTTGCACTGAGTGTCACATCATGATTGACTATCTGCCAACTGGGCAGAAGTCATGGTTGTGTGTTTGGTGTAATGAGCTCCTGGCTCAGGGAACAAGTTTGTTCCCTTGAGCCCAAGGTAGCTGATGTGGAGAAGCTGAGGGAGGCAGACTGCTTGGTGAATGAGGCCTTTGGGGATATGATAGTGGTGTCCCACTTCCATGGTGACAGCTCCTTTGCTGTCATCAAGAATGAGAGTCTATGGGAATATGGGCATCACTCCAAAGAAGAGGAGAATGATCCCTAACAAGGGACCCATTCATTGTGGAATGAACTGATATCCTCTTGCACAAGGACACACCTCCAGGAGATGCTTAGTAGTGGGTGACTCAATTGTACATATGAAGTCTGTATACTTCCCTGTCCAAACTACCCCATTTTGCCCTGCCTAAATCCCTGCTTTCAAAGAAAGCTCTACCTTTGACAGCTGTCAAATGCAAGTGTCAGTGAAAAGGGCGGGGTGCACTTTTTCACCTACGCAAGCACCTAGAGTCTTGGGAATGGGTGGAAAAGTTGGGGGCACTGGGACCTATGGGGAGGACACTCAAAACCCCAAGGAACTCGCTACAAAGCGGGGGGGAGGAGCTATTACCCTTTCACAAGCAAAGATGACTCATGGCTTTGCTTTCCCTTGACAGCTTGCTTTTGACAGCTGTCAGTGGAAAGCAAAGTCAGAAATAAACCTATTTGTAGCCTCTCTGGGTTAATGTCCAGGGTTGGTACCTGCTGCACATTGGCAGCAGGTACCCCCCAAGACATTGCCCAGGGGAAGCTTCCTACTTTGGACCCGTGGAAGTGTTCACCTCTGCTCTTATGCAAGTCTAACTAGAAAAAATAATTTTAAAAAATTATGAAAAAATTGGCACACTTTTTTTATTTTTTTAAAAAAAGAGGGTTGGCCAACCAGTGACAGCCCCTCCAATGTGCTGCTTGGGCACTTTGTAGCGGCTGTCACTGGCTGTCACTTCAGAGATCACAAAAGGCAATCTCTGAAAAAGGGGGGGAGTTTAAAAGGGGGGGAAGCCGTGGCAAGTCCAAAAGGGCTCATGATTGCAGCAGGGAGAGAAGACAAGGTGGCTTCAGCTGTGATGTCCCCGGAGATACGGTCTGCAGGACCAAGGGGGAAGGAAAGAGGGAACAACCACAGTGAGCCCGATCGTTTGTTGGGCACACCATGGGTTGTTCACAAAACGACCAACCCACCGTGACTTATTGCCAAGGTGTTAGTGTGATGTGCAAACCCGCATATTGTGTATTTCGATTTCAAAAAGCTTTTGGCAAAGTTCCTCACCAAAGGCTCCTGAGCAAACTTAGCAGTCATGGGGGGGGGGGGGGGAGGAGAGATCCTCTTATGCATTGGTAACTAGTTAAAAAACAGGAAGCAAAGATTAGGAATAAATGGACAATTCTCACAATGGAGGGATGCAAAAAGTGGGGTCTCCCAAGGATCTGTATTAGGACAGGTGCTTTTTATCTTGTTCCTAAATGAGGTGGCCAAGTTTTTGAATGATACCAAAATATCTAGAGTGGTTAAAACAAAAAGGGACAGCAAAGAGCTCCAAAAGCATCTCTCCAAACTGGGGGAACAGGTATTATAATGGTAAATGTAGTTCAGTCTAAACAAGTATAAAGTGTTACATTGAGGCAAAAAGAAAATCCTAATCACTTATACACTGATGGGATTTGAATTGACTGTGACTGACTAGGAAAGAGATCTTGGGTAGACAGTTTAATGAAAACATTTACCGAGTGTGTGGCAAGTGTGGAAAAAAGGCAAATTCCATGTTAGGGGTTATTTGGAAAGGATCGCAAATAAAACTGCCAGTATCATAATGCTTTTGTACAAGTCTAGGGTGTGACCATGCTTGGAATACTGTATACAATTCTGCCTCGCCTCAAAAAGTATATTGTAGACCTGGAAAAGGTGCAGAAAAGGGCAACTCAAATGATCTGGGGTCAGGAGCAACTGCTTTATGAGGAAAGATTACAATGTTTGGGACTGTTTAGTTTAGAAAAGGGTGCATAAGAGCAGACATGATAGAGGTTTATAAAATTATGCATGCTGTAAAGGAAGAAGATAGAAGTTTTTCTTCCTCTCTCATAATAATAGAATCTGAGGTGATCCAATGAAGCTGCATGGCAGGAGATTCACAACAGACAGACAAAAGGAAGTACTTCTTCGCACAGTGCATAGGTAAACTATGGAATTCACTTCCACAAGACGTGATGGCCGCCAATGTAGATGGCTTTAAAAGGGAATTAGACAAATATATGGAGGATAAGGCAGCATGCTTCTGAATATCAGTTTCTGGGAAACAACAGCAGGAGAAGCCTATTGCCCTCATCATGTCCTGCTTTGGGCTTCCCATAGGCATGTGGTTAGCCACTGGAGGAAACACAATGTTGGACTAAATAGACCAGGGTTCTCCAACCTTGGGTCCCCAGATGTTGCTGGCCTACAGCATACCCAGCCAGCATGGCTAATGGCAAGGGATTTTGGGATCTGTAGTCCAGCAACATCTGGGGACCCAAGGTTGGAGAGCCCTGAAACAGACTTTTGATCTGATCTAGCAGGGCTTGTTTAATGTTCCTTAAGACTCTCTTGCTGATCTTGGGCAACTAACTTGTTCTCAGACTCAGCTCCCATATTAGTGATAACAGGGTTTTTGTTTTGAAACAAATATATACTATAAAATACTTTGCACACTTAAAAATGCTATAGAAATGGGGCATGATCCAGCCAAAATTAAATATTTTAAGTCCCATTGAGTTTTGACAGGACAACTAAGTACATGTTTATATCTCTCCCATTATACAATCTTTGGCTGGACTGTGCCTAGGATTAATAACTATGCATTAAGCTATTAAAGGCCTTCATGGTCTTTGTGAAATATCTCTTGCTCCCCAGGTATTTGTCCATGACTAAATTACACCAGTGGTATTTTAGTGTAAATAATTCCCCATCTTTTAGCATACTTCTTATAAAGTTGACAACAATCATTGCTGGAGGCTATGTATGACCAAATGCTATTGAAGATGCTCAGTTGTGTATATGGAGCATAAGAGGAATGCATTTTTGCTTACTCTGAAAAACAATTCTATTTTAAATGTCTTAAAATGCTTAGGTATTTAGAGTATTTGACAGACAATGCAAATTTCAAACCCGTAATGCCCCAATTAAATTAAAAGTATTCTGATAGGTATGGGACCTTTCCACAGTGGATGAAATTGAGTTTACTTCCATACAATTAGACAGCACATTATAATAATAATTATATTTGTGAAGGATCACCAACAGGATCCTTTGCGTGAGTTCGGCGCTTAACGGGTTAACCGGCACTGAGTTACAGCCCGTACGAGCGCTGGCGACCACCTGCGAGGCTTTCGCGCACAAGAGGAAACCGCAGCCCTTTAAATGACCAAATAAGGCTTTTATTTGTTTATACAAAAACACAGAACGGAACTAGCAGCTTTCCAGGAATACTACAACGTCAACACAACCTTAGTTGACCCCTGCGTTTCTCAATGAACAGGCTCTCAGGCTAGCAGAGTGAATCTAGTCAGTTACCTCAGATCAGAGACTCTACGCCTAGTCAGTTTCAGCCTGGCTCCGGGTCGGCCGATCCGGGGATGAGACTGGCTTATTCAGGCTGCCGCTTGATGGACGAAGCTGGCCCCGATGTACCCTGGTTCCCAACAACCCCTTACCGGAAGGGAGAGCGGTTTTCTACCCCGGAGTTCCCGCTCTCCCCGCCCTCCAGGTCAGGTGGGGCTTATGCCTGCCCCTTCGTTTTAGGTGGGCTTATCCCTGCCCGGGACGAAAGTGACGTACTGGTACTTTACAGCTCTTTGAGACTGCCCTGATAGTCTGATGGTCCTTGATGGTCCTTCCTGGGTTTTTGTGGATCTCCACCGAGACTCTTCTTTGTTGGGGATGACGACCTGTCTGGCTACTTCTCCTGTGACTTCATCCCTCCTCCCTCGCCCCCTCCCTTAGGGGAAACTGTGTGTGTGTGTGTGCAGACTTGTGTTGGGCTTTCTCCACAATATTAGACAGAAAAAGCTCAAAGGATTAAAAATTCCAAATTGTAGAGTAAGCAATAGAGCATGATAACAACACCCATTGACTAGCTCCCATTTACTTTTAGCCCACAAGGAATAACACAGATGGGAGAAATCCATTCAGTGTGTTTGTGTTTGCTGTGGAGAGACTGGCTTTCAGAATCTTTAACTTTTATTCTGTGTAACTGGGAACAAGGTGTTTGCATCTATGCATCTCAACAACAGTAGTTTACTTTAGTCTTAACTTTAGCAGTGAAGGACTTCTCTTCTGTACTAATCTGCACTACCAACCCAGAGGGGAGAAAACCACACCAGTTTGCTTTGGTGCATCTGCATCTACTGTTATGAAAAAATTACTGCTGGAGTAAACTATGGAGGTTTGAGGGAGTAGGTACAAATGCAGATTTAAAAGAAGAAATAACAAGGAACGTTTGTTTTAAAGACTTGCTGTCCATCTGAATTTGTTGTTATTATTATTACGCAGTCAACAATATTTTATTTTATTTATTTATTTATTATATTTATACCCCGCTGTTTTTCCTGCAAGGAACTCAAGGCGGCTTACATAATCTTCTTCCTCCTCTCCATTTTATCCTCACAACAACCCTGTGAGATCAGGGCCGGATTAAGATAGGGGCTATTGGAGCTGCAGCTCCAGGCCCCTACCCCAAAATAGGCCCACAATCAGGACCAGTGCAGGGCAGTTTGGCGCCCCAGGTGAAATAATATTTAGCGCCCCCCCCCCTCCAAAGCAGCCCTGCTCTGCAAAAAAAAAAATCCCCTGCGCCGCCACCACTAACCTACCTTCCCCCCGCCCTGGCTGCTGCTGCTGCCGCCGCTGCCGCCGCCGCCGCCGCCGCCACCGAGGAGGAAGTGACGCGACGGGACCCCCGCGCTGTTTTTTGCCGGGGAAACCATGGCAATAGGGCTGTTTAAGCCCTGTTGCCCTGGTTCCTCCCGCCAAAACAACGTGGGCGGGGCTCCGGAAGCGACACGACGCGGAGAAGGTAGGTGGTGGTGGGGTCGGGGGTGGTGGTGATGGCGGCGGCGGCGGCGGCGGAAGGCACAGCGGCAGCGAGCGGGAGGGCGGGGGGAGGCGCAGCGGCAAGCGGGACGGGAGGGGGCGGCGGCGGCGGGCGGACGGGTGGGCGGGAGGGTGGGGAGGCGGAGGCCTGGCGGGGGCGGCGCAGCGGAGGCAGAGGCCTGGCAGGGGCGGCGCAGCGGCAGCGAAGAGGAGCGCAGCGTTTCTGCGCCCTCTTCAGCCGCGCGCCCTCCTCAGCACCAGGCCCATAATGCTCTTAATCCGGCCCTGTGTGAGGTAGGTTAGGCTGAGACTCAGTGACTGGCCCAAAGTCACCCAGTGAGTTTCATGGCCGAGCGGGAACTAGAACCTGGATCTCCTGAGTCCCAGTCTAACACTCTAACCAATACGCCACACTGGTGTATAATATAATATAATATTATAATATAATATAATATAATATAAGACTAACAGAACTTACAGCCATTAACAAGCGTGTAATTTCCAGTTATAATAGAGTTATGCACATCTGAGTGATCATCTTAAACTGCCATCCTAAGAATATAACTTCCATGTAAATATGGTCTGGATTGGAGTGTCAGTTTACAATTATTTAGGAGCATGTTCTGGCCCTCTTTATGTACTAAAACTATCAAAGCAAGATCCAGTTCTAATTAGACCTCCTGGATACCATAATACTTGGACAATCAAGTGTTGCATAAAATTAAATAAACCTAAATGCCTACTAAAAGCTCAGTCAGACTAGACAAAGAAAGAAAAACAAATGGAGGAGTGAAGAAAGGGGAAAACTCTGATCTGTTCGCATGACTCAGCCCATGGCAGGTGCAATTTTCACTTCCATCCACATCAATTTGTGGCAAGACAGTCATTCATGCTCATACTGCTGCCGTGCATTGCACTCATCCCACATCAACTTTTGGCAGGCTGTTGCAAATTGTTTTAGGCATTTAGTGATGGCATACCAATGGCCAGTCTGGAATTAATTCTGCATGTGGCAGAGGCAAACATATGGCTGCCATAAGTTGATGTGGCTGGAAGCAGAGATGTGAAGGCCCGGGGGGGGGGGGGGGACAGGAGTGTGTGTGTGTGTGTGTGTGTGTGGTGGGGAATGGTTTTTTCCCTATTTTTTCCCCAAGGACCTTTCTTACTCCCCCCCCCCCCCAAATTGAACAATTTTGGATTATAAAATATTTTCTTTTAGAATGCTGAATAAAACGTTTAAGACAATGTGTTCATATATTGCTAACCAGTCTTCACTCCCGCAAAATGATTTCTAAAAACTACTTAATGGGAAGACTTTTATAAAAAGGCTAGAGAGATAAAAATTTCTGGAAATTTTGAAGCCAGGGAAAAATGTTTTTTTAATCTTCTCTGTAAGATACCCAGCATAGTTATTTCTTCCTTTGCTTATTAAAAAGTATTGATCTAAAGTATCCTTTACTGATAGACATTTAGGGATGCTGCAAGTCATGCTCAGTTTCCCAATATATGACTAGAGTCACCATACCATAATATGTGAAGAAAATAAGCATTCCTGACAATTTGGGTTTTGTTCTATAGAGTCCTGTGTTTCTGGGATTGTTTTGGCTAGGTGCTGCAGCAGTCACTGAATGTAGTTCTAAAACACATGTGTGAGAGAACAGTCAGCCTTCCCCAACCTGGTACCCACCAGATGTGTTGGACTACAACTCCCACAATCCCCTATGCTGGCTGGAGGATTGTGGGAGTTGTAATCCAACACATTTGGAGAACACCAGGTTGGAGAAGGCTGCTGTAGATTATCCTGCCACTGCCACGACATGTGACGGAACAATGTGTAGGTTGTTCTACCTATATATCTTTAAAAATAACTAAAATAAACTGCCAAAAATTTTAATAAAATTCCCAATTGGACCTCACCATTGGGGAATGCCACCTCAGCTATAAAACCTTTAACCACTGCCACCAAAATAAAAACTCTACACCTAATTCAGTAGCCTGGTTTCTATTATTATTATTATTAGTAGTAGTAGTAGTAGTAGTAGTAGTATCCCGCCTTTCTCCCAACACTGGGACCCAAGGCAGCTCACAGCCTGTAAAAAATACAATTAAAACAAAAATAGAAAAATATAAAAGTTAAAAATAGAATTAAACCATCATATTCATAGATTTCATAGATCATAGAGTATATATATATATATATATATATACCGTATATATATATATATATATATATATATAAAAATAAGCAGACGGAATCTGGGTGTCCATCACCACCACACACATGTAAACAAGTGTAATCCCAGCCAGAGGCTGGGAACCTCATGCAAATGTACATAGTTCCTCTGATGGCTCTGGGCATCAGAATCTCCTGCAAATGTACATATTGTAGTTTCTTCTGATGGCCCTGTGCCTGCCTCAGAGTCTCCCATGTATTTGCATGCAAATGTTCCCCAAGCACTCTAAGTCAGGGGTCCCCAACCCCCGGTCCGCGGACCGGTACCGATCCGTGGCCTCTTAAGAACTGGGCTGCGCGGTGCGCGGCTGCCGCACCACCCAGCTGCTGTGCTGCCCGGTCACTGCGCCGCCAGGCTGCCGCACTACCCAGCCGCTGCGCTGCCTGGCTTTACAAAAATGCTCGTTGGGGAAGCGAGCAGAGGGACGAGCGGCAGGGGAGGGGTGCTCGCCGGAGCTCGCGAGCACCGCAAGAGCCAAGACAGGGTGCTTGGCGCAGCGGCGCAGCAGCCGGGAGCAGTGTGCGCCGCCCGCCGGGATGCGCTGCAAGCCGCCTGCCGAGATGCGCCGCAAGCCGCCCGCCGGGATGCACCGCAAGCCGCCCGCCGGGACGCGCCGCAAGCACCCTGTCCTGGCTCTCGGGGTGCTCACGAGCTCTGGCGAGCACCGCCGCCACCGCTTGTCCTTCTGCTCACCTCATGTCCCTCTGCCTGCCGTTTGTCCCTCTGCTCGCTACCGAACAGCTCTCCGATGAGCATTTTAGTAAAGCTGGAAGTGACGTGACGGGTTTTCCGTTGCGTCACTTCCTGGTTCTGCTGCTGCCGGGCTGCACAGCAGGTGAGTGGTGGGCAACACCCCCCCTGGTCCGTGGAAAAATTTATTCCACGGGGCCGGTCCCTGGTCCCAAAAAGGTTGGGGCCCGCTGCTCTAAGTCATGGTCAGGAATTCACCCCTCCAACACCTAGGAGTCACCCCTCCCCTGCCTGGCCCAGATGAAATTCATCCTGATTGGCCAAGGACAGCCGGGGCTACTGAAAGGAGGCGGGGGGAATCAATACTGCCAGCCATGGCTTTTGGGTGTTGTTGTTGTTCTGGACGCAGAGTAGGGCTTTTGCTGAGGCAGGCCCTAAGAAGACCAACCCCCCAGGCAAAGAGTAAGTGCCTGGGTGTTTATATAGTAAAGGAACTAGTTTTGTTGTTTTATAGCTCTACTTGTGTATACCAAAGTGTCTCCCCGCCTTTTCCCCTTCCCTCATTTCCTACCTTTTATTGTAATCAGTTTACCTTAAATAAACTTTCCTGGTTCTACCCCACACGGTGTGTGTAGTTCCTCTGTGGTTCAGTGCTCAAATCCAGTGTATAGGCTAAGGGCAAAGCCCTGAGAGAATCAGTGTCAAGATGGCAGAGCCAAGGCTGGCAGTTTGGCACCTTTGATCTCTCGTCTTGAGATAAAGGACCGGTTGCAGTCCTTCACTCTCTCTCTGGGCTGGTTCGTATGCCCCAGGCTGCGGGCGGGGGAGGCACCACGGGGCGATCCGCGGGGTCTGGCAGGGCGCCGCAGACAACCTGCACCCTGTACGCGTGGGCGGACCCCGGTGGAGCCGGCAGTCCCCGCACCGCAGTGCAGGCCTACTAGCGCTAGGGGGCGGGCCCCAGGACACCCAGAGGGGCCGTTTGCCCCTACAGGATGGAGCGGCGGCAGCTCCGGCCGCTCTGGGCTGCCACCTCTGTGCAGCCCCCGCGGGACGGCCGCCTACTGTTCTCATGGTAGGGTGGCCATGCGCGGTAGGGGCTTACCCTACCATGGTCATTTTGCGTGCGTGCGTCCCGCTCGCGGCCGTCCCGTGGGGGCACCCCCGGTCGGTGTTCGTACGACACGGGAACCGCGGGGGACTTCTGCTCCCCCGCGGTTCCCGTGTCGTGCGAACACGCCCTCTCTCTCTTTCTCTCTGTATATATATATATATATATATAGCATTAAAAACAGTTTAATATACATAACAGAGTAAAAACAGCATTCCATCACATCACAGGCTAGTCCCAAATGCCTTCTGAAATAGGAAGGTCTTTGCCTGCCTCCGGAAGCTTACCAGGGAGGGTGCCACTCTAGCCTCCCTGGGGAGGGAATTCCACAACGCAGGGGAAGCTACCGAGAAGGCCCTCTCCCGTGTTCCCACCAGGCGTGCCTGTGATGGTGGTGGAACCGAGAGAAGGGCCTCCCCTGAGGTTCTCAAGGTGCGGGCAGGCTCGTAGGGGAGAATACGGTCTTGCAGATAACCTGGACCCGAGCCATATAGAGCTTTAAAGGTCATAACCAGCACTTTGAATTGTGCCCGGAAACAGACTGGGAGCCAGTGAAGCTGTTGTAACAGAGGAGTTGTATGCTCCCTGTAACCAGCCCCAGTCAGCAGTATGGCAGCAGCTCTTTGAAGCAGCTGAAGTTTCCGAACACTCTTCAGAGGCAGCCCCACGTGGAGCGCGTTACAGTAATCCTAACGGGATGTAACTACGGTAAGGCATGTGTCACTGTGGCCAAATCAGACATCTCCAGGAACAGGCGCAGCTAGCTTTAACTGTGCAAATGCACTCCTGGCCACCGCCAAAACCTGGGCATCCAGGTTCAGCTGCGAACCTGTGTCTTCAGGTTGACACCACCATTAGAGACAACCTTTCAAAATAAACAAAAATTAAAATGTTTATTAAGGGGAAATATTTACAAAAGGGAATAAATTGTCACTCTTCAAATAATAGATTGAGATTGTTTAAAGGTTCTTAAAAATGAAATATGCTTGGTTACCATTCCTAATAGGTAAGAGAGTCTTCCTCAGCTGAATAGCTTTTTCCAGATTTCCCTAAACTCCAATCCAACCAATCCCTCACAAACAGGAGCAGATGCTGTATACCAGTCTTCCTCTACATCCAGCTCTTCCTGCTTCTTCTGGCTTCTAGGATGATTCAGATGTTTCAGGGACTATCTGCTGAATTTCCCTCTGGTCAGACATAAAAGAGGAACCTAAATATATATTGTATATAACTTAGTATAAAATTATACTGTTTGGCGTATTAAATTTAAAAGTATAGTTTGTACAGACAATAATTAAGAAACTAAATGTTTTTAATTTTAATGATAATTTTATGAGCAAACCAAGTTATACATAATACATTTTATGTTCCTAAAGTAACAAAGTGTATTTAGACCTGTAAAGAGCACTAGAAAAAATAAGCATCACATGTTTTTCCATTTTCCTCAAAATGTCCGTTTTTTCTGGTGGGAAAATAGGAAAAAACAGGTTTTTCCATGGCTTCAAAATGTCCAGAAATTGTACATCTCTAGCTGGAAGTCATCACAGACTGAAGGGGGCACATGACTAGACCCTTATGTAAGAGGCAAATACCATAAGTATCTTGTGTTATTTTGTTGATTGCAAAGAATGTGCCTCACGTATTTCAGAGAATAGCCCTAGCACAAAAATAGGGCTGAATCAAGGTTGTCTGCAACTGTACCATTGGCTTCTTAATGCAATTTTAGCTTTAAAAAAATGTCATTGTGGTTGAAAATTCCTGTCTGCCTGCACTCTTCAAATACCATTTTAAACAACTCTTCCTACACACTACTCCTTCTCTCCCAGGCCAGCAGCTTAATGTGTGTTCATGACAAGTCAAATTGTGAAATGGACCTCTGGCAGAATAGTTAACAAATTAAAACAGAAAAGGTGGTATAATGGAATATTGGCTTTTCTCTTTCTGGTATCAGAAGAGTGTCAAAACTAACTAAACAAGGTAAAGTAAGTGGTGTCAAAGAAAGAGATTTAAAAGACAGTGTGTGTTATAATTGGAATGCTGCATAAATATGGAAAAGGAGTACTAGTACAATAAAACTAATGCACCTTTGAAAATAATTTTCTCTTTAGAAAGGGTTGCAAACTCTGTTTGACTGGCTTTTGAGGTTGGACTTAAATAAAGGGTTTATTTATTTATTTATTATATTTATACCCCGCCTTTTTTCCTGCAAGGAACCCAAGGCGGCTTACACAATCCTCCTCTCCATTTTATCCTCACAACAACCCTGTGAGGTAGATTAGGCTGAGAGTCAGTGACTGGCCCAAAGTCACCCAGTGAGTTTCATGGCCGAGCAAAGATTAGAACCCGGATCTCCCGAGTCCCAGGCCAACACTCTAACCACTACACCATGCTGGCTTTGCAGCTAGTATGTTTTAGCCATTTCAGTTAAAGTTTAAAATGGGATCGTTTATATTAGCATTTCATCTGTACTGTACCACCCATGTACTGTGTGGACCAGGATTAATATTATTTTGCCATATCTGTTTCATACTAAGGTTGCCATAACTGAAATGGTATCATAACTGAAATCTAAAGGCTCCAGCAAACTGGGCCTCAGTGAATGATTGAGCTAAAGTGTCTGTCAGAGCAAAACATCTCTAAGTGTCTGTTTTCAAAGCTGAAACTTTTCAGTTAGTGCTGTCAGTGCTGAACATGCAAAAACTTCAGTTAGTAATGATTTGCATGCACAGTTCTATGTAAAATAGCCCTCTTGACTAGACAGTTCCCTGTAACACACTCTATTCCTAGGAGAAGGCGTAGTATCTATATAAGCAGAAAGAGATACCCGTGAGACACATGCTTTGAAAGATGCATGCTTTGACATTTGCTATATAGGACTGTGGCTCTCGGCTGGGATATAAATATGGATAGTTTGGAACTGTATCCTTACATCTCAATTCACTGAGAATGTCAATTGACTAATAAACTCTCTGATTCTTATGGACCATGCACCTACACTTTCAGGGTACACAATTGTCTTTGCTTGCCTGTCTTTCTGCATGTCTGCTTCCATAAAGGATGAAGTTGAGAGGCTTATGTGGGGAGCTTCTTCTCGTACACACTCCCTCTACCTATACCTGGGTGTCAGAGTTGGGCCATTCATAGTAGTCTGGAGTGAGCCAAGAGCTGGGAACCAGGAATCTGTACTGAAGAACAATCAGAATCAAGAGGTAGGATGGAAAAACGACAGGAAGCAGGCCAGGAGAACGAAACAGGAGGCAGGACCAAAGAGTAATCAGGATCAGAGGGCAAGCCAAGAAGCAGGACCTGAGAACAAGTCAGGAGTCAGTACCGAAGGAAACGCCAGAAACATGGAGGCATGCCAGTGCTCAAGTAGACTTTGTTATTCAAGTGAAGTTCTACTGAGACAGGAAGCCCTATTATATTCCTTTTTGCCCAGAGGATCCAACAGGCAGCTTTGGTGGAGTCAGCCCAGAAGTTGTCAAGTCTGCTTCACTAAGAAGCTGCAGTGACATGGCTTGCCACATGGGGCAGTGTTCAGCCATGCCTGTCAATAAGGCAGCAGGCTATAAATTACCTAACTGGCAAGATGGAACTTGAATGATGTGATGTCATAGAGGTAACCTGGATCAGAGCTGGCATTAGAATTTGATGATCTAGCTCCAGTGCTAAGATCACTGACCAGAATGTCTGCTAGTACTTTCTGATTAGGAAACCAACCAAGAAAGGTTAGAATGAACACCCTGATAACCAATGAAAGAGATGGAAATATATATTATGTGAGTACTTAGATGGATAGATGAATTATTTTGAATATTAATACCTAAACTCTTACCAATACTTTTTTTTTCAAAATAGAGTGGCTATTAGTAAAGCTATTTGCCCTCAATAACATTGTTCCTCAACTTCATTACCATTAATGTTCCCCCCCAAAGTTCTTAAATTATCTGTTGACTCAGCTAGTAGAATTTCAACATTTCTTTAATTGAAAATCTGTTGACAAAATTCAAGTGCCAAGGCCAGAGGTGGCAACATCACTGTTCAGACATGGCAGACTGAGCTGGAACTTCCTCCCTGTGACATAGATTTCGTACCTCAAATAGCAAGATAACAAATCAAAGGACAATAAGCAACACAAATGAAAGGAAATGTTCCAGGGCACACCTTTAGCCTGAGACAGGAGCTTAACAGCGTATGTTGGGACAAAAAATGGTATACCACCTAGAAGTCCAGGAGGAGGAGAAGGCCCAACAATTGCGAGGAAAACTCCAAAAGCTACAAAGGAGGGCCAGAACCTATAGTGGAAATAGCAAATCAAATAAAACGGCTAAGACAAAAGTGGGCTGATGCTATTCATCCACTAGTAGATAAAGCAGAAGAAATTATCATTAAACCTATCAATATTGCAAAGATGGCAAATGAAGTTCTGGGCCTACAATTAAAACATGTCCAAGAAGAGGCAATCCAAATCTGGTTAAATTGAACACAGAACTGAGGCAATGGATGAAATCAATGGAAAGTTGCAGCAGACACATGAACCTCAAGATAAGGAGGATTAAAGAATCTGTGGGAGGCAAAACATAATTGCTTTTTTAACAACATGGCTAGCAGAATCCTTCTTTGGCTTAACAATTGAACAAACAGATATTTAAAAAGCCCAAAGGGCCTCTATTTGCAAAGCCCCTAGAAGTAACAAAATTATTTCGGAGATTACAAAAAGTGTGGATTAACATTACAAGATCCTCTGTTCAAGAAAGGTCAGATCTTGTGCAACAAATGGAAGCTACTACAGCTGATAGGAAGCACTACAGCTTATCAAAAAACAGGTTTGAATCAAATACAACTCCCAGACTCCGAACCTGTTCTGATGGGGGATTACACAACCCATCGATCACAGGAAAACTACCCCTCAAGACCTTACTAGCATCACCCCGACTTGACTGAATTCAGGCCCAACCTGCTAATCCTCATCCACAACTTCCGGACACTGAATCAGAGCAGATATTGTAGCAGCACTCTAGATATTTAGTAACTAAAATATAGAGCTGGGTGTCATTAGCATACTGATGACACTTCATTCCAGAACTGCAGATAATCTCTCCCAGAGGCTTCATTTAGATCAGGGATGGGCAACTTTTACAACTCCAGGGGCCACATGGGATGTTGAGTGGGTGGCCTGGATGCTGCCCAAGCACACACAAAACCTTCCTGCTGAAGATCGCTGTGGTGGGGAGGAGGCTTTAACCTTGCCCCCATCCCAGCAATCTTACTAGGAAAGAAAGTGCACAGGGATGACTCTCCTCTTTCCCAGCACTCCTGGTTCTGCTGGAAAACAGAACACATGAGGAGAATCATCCTCGCATACCTGTTTCCTAGCAGAATCGTGAGTCACGCTGTGTGGGGATATTTCCCTTCATGTGTCCTGTGTGGTGGTCGTGGTAGGGGGAATTGGGGGAAAACAGCACCTGTAACCGCATGTTGTTGCATATTACCCATTCCTGATGTAGATGTTAAACGAGTAATGCCAAAACTGATCTCTGCCGAACTCCGCAATCCAATTTCTTGGGGGTTGAAGCAGCATCCCAGATGACTGCCCTCTCTGTCTGATTGGATAAGAAGGATTGGAAACACCAGAGATCCAAACCCCAGCTGAAAACTGAATCTGATATAAAATAATAGTATGATCCATAGTATCAAAAATTGCTAAAAGGTCAAGAAAAAGGACAGTGCTGCATTATCTTTGTCCTCTCAAGGCAAAGATCATCCACCCAGGGCAAGCAAGGTAGAAACAAAATGGAAATGTGTCAAGATACGATGTGTCACCCAAGCGTGCCTGAAGTTGCATTGCCACCACATGCTCCATCACCTTTTGAGGAAAGAGAATTTGGACACAGGTTTAAAGTTGGCCAAATCCTATTTTCATAGTGATGGCTTCTTCAAAAGGGGACAAATCAGTGGCTCCTTAAGAGATGATGGAACATCATCCTGATCCAGAAAAGCATTTATTACAAGGGCCAAAAGCTCCACCAGTTGTCCCTAGCTGGCCTTAACTTGCCTTGAGAAGCAAGGTCCTAACCGCCTGTGGTGGCCTTCACAATGCCAGGCAACCTGTCAGCATCCTCAAGGAAAGCCAGAGAGAAGTGATCCAAGAAATTGTGGCAGACTAGTGCTTCTGACACCTGCAGAACAGACTCTGCTTGAACTGTGGCATCCAAGTTGAAGCAGATCTGAGCAATCTTATCAGGAAAGGAGCAAAAAATATTCAAAAGGGCTATTGATGGTTCATCTAGTGTTCTCCACTTAGGCCAAAAGACCCTTCTCCACCCATAAAACTCTGTTGTGATTCAGCTGGCTCTGAGAAATAAAACTTTTGGAGATTTGTTTCAAACGAGAAGCAGTATATAAATATTGTTTTTAACACCACCATCAACTTAATTTTATTCCCCCCCCCCCCCGCAGTGTTTCAGTCTGGGTCTGAATCAGTTAAGGATGTAGAGATGGTCAGAAGACAACCTTTATTTATACTAGATGTTTTTAACTTTCTGACTTCAGGGTCTTTTCCATATCAATGCATCTGCTGAGGGACCCCTGAGGAACTACTATGGAGTCCTTGCATGTTGCAGAGGATTCTGTGGCTTTTACTTTGATGTACAGCCAGCATACATGGGGTACTGGCCAGACCTTTTGGGCCTCGTCATTGCCCTGTATGAATTGAGAGTGTATCTGTAGAACATGCCTAACACTGTCCTGTGGCTAAGCATTGTGGGGAAAGATAGATAATGCTGGGCATGCTCTCTTTTAGGGAAGCTTGTCTGCATTACTGATCTTTGTATTGACAAGTACTTGAGAAGCATCCAAGAAACCTTGTGGTTCCACGGAATACAGTTGGAAAACCATTTCTGTAGATTATCTGTTCCACTTGTTGACCTAATGACCCAGTTTGCATGATCACTGCCCACTGTGACTGGGCGGTTTTTTAATATCCAAGCCGCATCTTGTGTTGTCCGAACCTGGGGGCCTTGGGTTATGCGTGGGTTAAACAACCCTGGTCTGTTGTTGGGTTATGCAAGGGTTGTTTAACCCTTGCATAACCCATGGTCCTGGGTTCAGATGATTCAGCAAGCTGTGGTCATGTGGCCTGAATATTAAAAATGGCCACCAGCACACACCAAAGCCACCTTGGCTTAAATAAGGCATAGTGGGCTGTTCGATCATGTGAACCAGTCCAATATGTTAATTTTGGCATTTCTCTTTCATGGATTTCAAACAAAGCTCAATATCTTTGTTTTAATCTTCATGACATTTTCTCAAAATGGAAGTGCCTGACCCCTGGTCAAGGCTGGAGTGACATGAGGAGCAAGGACAGGTTGTGGAGGGGTGTGTGACTAGAATTGAAGCTGTCATCTTCACAAAAGTAATGGGGTAGATGGATGTGAGGCAGGTGACCTGAAGTAGTATTAAAATCTAAATGTTCACAGTGCATTTGTGAATTTCTCTTGTCAGCTAGAAGAGGGCAGGGAGGTGGAAGTCCTGGATTTTCTTCAATGACTGTCAGTCTTGTGTGAATCATATGTGGTGCTCATAGAAATGCTGAGGTGCCAGCTAGTAGCCAGCTGCTACTATTCATTAGCAACTGTTTCATAGCATTTCCCTACCTTTTGAATCTCTTCATTAGTATTGATGTGATTTTTGGTGCTCATGGGATCGCTTTCTGAAGTGATGCCATTAGTATTTTCATGCGGAAATACTTTATCTGAATAAAATATGAGCAAGAACTAACAGGAATGTAGGATTCTGCTCACAGATAAATCTCAGAAGAGCTATGTGGAGAGCATAATGTTTTCAGGTGTATACGTAACTGGACAGAAAACATGTATCTTCAAAAATTAGCACTAGAAGCTGCATAACATTTCACTGATCCTTTGTGTGTGTGGAAGCTTCATTTAACTGGTGTTTTTGACTGATACTCTTACTAAGCAAGTTTAATTTTTTTTATCTGGTGATATTCAATACTTTCCTCTTATGAAAAGTTTTCAGTAATCCAAAGCTCAAGCCCAGTTCCTGTGCCAATATGGTTTCTTATAGTCAATTGTACTTAAAAGTCCTAACTTGTAGGCTATTTTGTCATTTGGTAAGATATATTGTTTGCTTTATAATTTTGCAGTCCACTATGTAATAGAAGAAAAGAAACTAGTACAGGGAAGATAATGTAATACCTTTAGATATTGGAGATCACTAGCAAAACTGGAACTGGGAAGCCAATCTTCTGATTTTCATAACATTTTTTTCTCATCCAGTGGGCCATTCAGGTGGTCTGTGTCTTATATGGATGTGATAAAGCAGCTCAAACACATTTACATATCAGTATCCAGCAAGGCCTTCCAGTCAACAGTTCTTTCAAAGCAGCACAGGTGTCTCTGAGTACTGTAAGTGCACCACCAAGGCATTCCCATTATTTGTAGCATTTTTTGCATTGCAAATAAACTCACAGGAATATTCTGTTTCCAGAGCTTGAAAACTACTCTCAGCTTGAGGATCTATCATTTGAAATCTGCTAAACTTTGTTAGCCACACAATGCAGGGAACTGAAAGGTTTGCAATTGCTATATCCTGAAAACACTGACATGAGACTGTCTCATTTGTGCAGAATGGTTTAAAGCAGTGTTTCTCAACCTTGGGCCCCCAGATGTTTTTGGCCTACAACTCCCAGCATGCCCCAGCCAGCTATGCTGGCTGGGGCATGCTGGGAGTTGTAGGCCAAAAACATCTGGGGACCCAAGGTTGAGAAACACTGCTTTAGAGAATAAATACAAGGGGCTCTGGGTAATCAGAATCATTGGTAGTTAAGAATTCTTGCTATGGTATCAGGTACTTAGAGTCAAGGTAAGAAGGAGATTTTGATTACAGGATTTTGTATACGTAAATAGGGTTTGGCTGGTGACAAAGTTAAGAAAAGTCAGCAGCTTGGCTGAAATTCTTTACTGCTCAAATCTACAGGCCTAACACCTTGATATGAATGATTTAGCGCTGTGTTTTTTCACATCTGCTGATAATAACTAATACTAATGGCAGTTGCCAACACTAGTGGGAGCTGCATGAGGAGGCAAGATAACCTTCAAATTCAAAGAATGAAAAAGAGATTATAAATCTTAGGACCCCCGCCCCCCAAGCAGGTGCCCTCATCTGTTGCTACATGGCCCTCTGGCATAGTTCATGGATCCACCAAAAGAGGGGTTAGGTCCATGCATAGAAAATCAAGTTAAGCACTTCGGGATTATCTTTGATCCTTCTCTTTCTTTCTGAGCTTGCATTACAATTCTAGCTAATGTAAGTTTTGTCTGTTGTCTCTGTATAATATTTCTTAAAGCCACCCTGATTCTATTAAAACCCTTATTCTGTGTTGATTGTTGTAATGTTTTGCTTACCGGTCTTCTCGTCTCTCAGCTTAAGCCTATTATTTCTATTCTCAGCTCTTAATTTTTCTTCCTTCGTGCTTTAATCATGTTACAGCACTATATATTTGTGGAGAAACGAGCCTTTGGGGGTACACACACACACCTCATGTGTGAACCGGCTGGGGTGGGGTGTGCATAGTTAGCATGTAGAGAAAAGAGTTTTTAGGGTTCCTGCATGCATGCATGCATGCAGGAACAAACAAACAAACACACACACACACACACACACGCCTCCTCATGAGTAAACCAGGTGGGGGCTGGGAGGAAGCAAAAGGTGATGGAACATGAGATGGGGCCTGGCGTCTAGAAGTCTGGAGGAGCCAGGCTGAAGGCATTCACATGCAGATAGTTCAAGCCATGACTCACAGTTCCCTTTCCCCCTGCATGGCCAGGTGAAGTTCAAATTGATTGGCTAGAAGCAAGAAGGTTACAGAAAAGGGGAGGGGGATGAGCTTTTTCCCCACGTGTAAGCCTTTGTTCTTGGTCAGTCCTTTTTGGTAGCGTGCCGGCATGGCAGCGCGCCAGCGAGGGGCCCGAGCCTTTAGGGGGGCCCCCCTCAAGAATCGACCCCAGACAGCCTCTGGTAAAATTGGCTGGTTTGAGGGCACTAGGGAAAGCAAGCCTTGTAGGGGTTTACCCATCTTGGACCTTCGGGTAGGTGTGGTAATTCTCCATCGGGCAGCAAGGCTGTGCTGGATCTAACCCTTTGAAGAAGACACCCTCAGGTAACAGGTGTGTGCTTGAGAGATTTTAAGGAATCAGGTTTTGTTATTTTGCAGCTTTACTGTGTACTAAAGTGTTTCTCTATTTTGTGTGCTTCTCTTATTGCCTAATCTTGTTGTAAGATGCTACCAGAAATAAACCTTGTCTTGAGTTCACTCTACATGGGTTTTGTAGTACTCTGTTGGTTCAGTATCTAAATCCAGGTTACAGAATTGAAGGCGAGTCCCTGAACAGAGATTCAAGTAGGGTTGCAGAGACAGCTGAGGCTGGCAACCTGGTACCTTGAGATCTCTGGGGGTCTTGGTTCCTTTGCCAGCAGGCAAGGGTGGGGTGGTGGCGGGTCAGCCAGCCCCCCCTTCTGGGCCACATGGTGGCAAGTGCTGGGTTCCCTTTTGCAGGGAGGAAAGGGTGGGAGTCTGGCGGGCCAGCCAGCCCCCCCTCTTCCTCCACAATATTCAATTCCTATTGTCTGTTGGTATTCCAGGGGCTTATTCTTATGCCCTGTTACTCTTTCCTTTGTATAGTCTCCTACTTGGCCAGCTAATTCACTCCTTTGGTTTGAATTAACGTATTCTGTGGAGAAACGAGCCTTTGGGGGTGCACACACACACCTCATGTGTGAACCGGCTGGGGTGGGGTGTGCATAGTTAGCATGTAGAGAAAAGAGTTTTTAGGGTTCCTGCATGCATGCATGCATGCAGGAACAAACAAACACACACACACACACACACACACACGCCTCCTCATGAGTAAACCAGGTGGGGGCTGGGAGGAAGCAAAAGGTGATGGAACATAAGATGGGGCCTGGCGCCCAGAGGTCTGGAGGAGCCAGGCTGAAAGCGTTCATATGCAGATGTATGCAGATAGTTCAAGCCATGACTCACAGTTCCCTTCCCCCTGCCTGGCCAGGTGAAGTTCAGATTGATTGGCTGAAGCGAGAGGGTTGCAGAAAGGGGGATGAGCTTTTTCCCCACGTGTAAGCCTTTGTTCTTGGTCAGTCTTGGTCAGCCCTTTTGGTAGCGTGCCTGGCATGGCAGCGCGCCAGCGAGGGGCCCGAGCCTTTAGGGGGGGCCCCCTCAGGACTCGACCCCAGGCAGCCCTGGTAAAATTGGCTGGTTTGAAGGACTGGTGAAAGCAAGCCTTGTAGGGGTTTACCCATCTTGGACCTTCGGGTAGGTGTGGTAATTCTCCATCGGGCAGCAAGGCTGTGCTAGATCTAACCCTTTGAAGAAGACACCCTCAGGTAACAGGTGTGTGCTTGAGAGATTTTAAGGAATCAGGTCTTTATTGTTTTATAGCTTTACTGTGTACTAAAGTGTTTCTCTATTTTGTGTGCTTCTCTCATTTCCCTAATCTTGTTGTAAGATGCTACCAGAAATAAACCTTGTCGTGGTTTCACCCCAAATGGGTTTTGTAGTACTCTGTTGGTTCAGTATCTAAATCCAGGTTACAGAATTGAAGGCGAGTCCCTGAACAGAGATTCAAGTAGGGTTGCAGACAGCTGAGGCTGGCAACCTGGTACCTTGAGATCTCTGGGGGTCTTGGTTCCTTTGCCAGCAGGCAAGGGTGGGGTAGTGGCGGGTCAGCCAGCCCCCCCTTCAAGGCCACATGGTGGCAAGTGCTGGGTTTCCTTTTGCAAGGAGGAAAGGGTGGGAGTCTGGCGGGCCAGCCAGCCCCCCCTCTTCCTCCATATATTCAAATACATCTTTCTGCTTCAATGTTACCTTCTGCTCTTGCTACTATTACTAATTGTGATCTCATCTTGGATGCCACAACACAATATAAAGTTAAAAGTAGATAAACTGAGTTTATCACATTTCCTGCAGAGTCTTCCCCCTGGTTTCCTAGTCACACCTAAGTAAATCCGTCCAGTTCAAAGATATGCCGTCGTCATTATCACAGTCCAAGGGTCAAAGCTAGAATATATATCTCCAAAAAGCAGCAAACACAAACCAGTTCAGGAGTAGGCAAAGTCATTGTCAAGGTCGTTCCGAGGTTCAAAGGCACAAGTCTGAGTTCGGGGGGGGGGGTCGGGGGTCAAAAGCGTCTGGCTGAAGCTGTATAAGCAAACAATTGCTTCTAGCATATGTTGTGCGTTTGGGACCTGCCTTTTGAGCAGGCATTGATTGGTAAGGCAGCCCAGCCGGGTCAGGCTACATGTGCCTGGCCCCAACTCCAAACACACTCTGGCACAGCCGGTCTCCGTCTGACCTAACGGAGGCACAGTACTAAGTTCTATACTGACATTCGATAAAGCATGTTGTTTAAACATGCGAGGGGGGAAGCACGTTAGCCCTGCCCCTGTCTATTGTTCTCTTCACACTGAACTTGTGGAGGGTGACTGTCTGAAGTGGAGAGCCACCTCTATCCATGGGGGCTCTTCACATGGTCTAGAATGCTGGATAATCAGCATTCTGGATCATGTGGAAAGCCCCCTCAGATAGAGGAAGCTCTCCTCTTCAGACAGCCTACCCTCCACGAGTTCAGTATGACAAGAGCGACAACGGAGGGGGGCGGGGCTAGCGCACTCTTCCTCTTTGCATGTTTAAACAACATGCTTTATTGAATGCCTGAATTGGGCTTTACTGTTAATAATATATCTCTTATTGCTGCTTCTACTATTCCCAGTGCTGGTGTGTTATCAAATTGTGATCTATGTTTTCATCTGTACAAAAACTCTATTGCAAAGACCTGCTGTTATTATTATTATTATTTTTAATCAATATATCAAAATTCACCCACTGTTTTGGAGTAGCTAAGGCTTTAGTTTAAGTGTTGATTATTACTCAGCTTGGTGATGCTGATATTTTTCTTGATGGCCTCCCAACTTCTCATCGTTCTCTTTTTTCAATTCTCAATTCTGCTGCTTGTTTTCTTATCTCATTGTTCTGATCATGTATCACCTCTTTATTTTTCTCTGCATTGGCTACCTTTTCCTGGCTTTCTTTGTTATAACTGTAAGGCTCTTCATGATCTTGCTCCTTTCTATTTCTTCCCCATGGTTTTTCCATATGTGCCCTCTGATTACTTACACTCTGCTCAGTCTAATCTTCTGGATAGGCCTTTTGGGTGTTTTTTTTTTTTTGGCACTGACTGGGTTCACACAAGATGACAAGCCACCATGGGCAACCAGCCCTGGTCAGCTGTCTTGTCATCCAAACCTGGAGCATTTTCCATGGGGTAGCTTCTTTTTCGGGAACAAGCCACACTGAGAACCAATGGCTTGTTGTAAGGTTGTTCTTACCCACGATGGGTTGTTGTGTCATCCAAACCCGGGAGACTGATTTTATCATGGGTTGCGGCTATTGGCTATAGAGCCGCTCAGCAAGAACAGCAAAAAAGCCAATGACTGCCCTTCCACTGATGCTGAAACAGCACTTTGGAAGAATGGTTACTTGTTCCCTGGCTTTTAATTTTATTATTTTTCAGTGCCTCAAAAATGCACAATTGGGGTCATAGTTTTTTGTTGTTAGAATAACAGCAGTAAGTGCTCCAACAAGGAGCTGCAAAAATGGGTGGGGCTCAATATCTCCCCTTTCTGGAGTAGCTGGATAGTTAGGAAAGTGGGGGACACTGAGAAGTGTCAGTTCAACACTTAAAACTGAGAGGATCTGATCTCAAAGGGGGAGATATGGGCATATACTCCTTTGGCTCCCCCCCCCCATTTTCAGTGTTTCTGAATTGCGCTACTGGGTCCCTGCTTTCTCTTACTGTTATTTCTTGCCCTGGTCCTTTGCAAGTGTGCGCAAATTATCATATATGCAACCTTGTCTTGTCAATTTCCTTGTATGTTACCTACTCCCCTTGACAGGTAAAACAGACAAGGAAATTGACCAGGAAAGACTACATGTATCGGAGAGCTGTAATTGTGCATTTGCAAAAGACAGACAGAAATAATAATAATGAAGAATTATGACCCCAATTGCGCATTTCTGAGGCACTGAAAAAGAAAAAAGCCAGGGAATGAAAAAGGGTAGCGATCGGAGCACGGAGGGAGAGACAAGATAGTTTTTGCCACAAAGTCCCCTGGAATACATGTCGGAGCTAGCTGGAGGACTGAGGGGGAAGGAGAGGGAGAACAAGCCATGGCAAACTTGATCATCTCGGGTTGTTCAGCGAACAACCAACCCACCGTGACGTATTCACAGGGTGGCTTAGCGTGATGTGCAAACATCCATTGTCTCATCTTCATTCATTTGCTCTGCCTTTTCCCTATGCTTGGAACTTTTTGCCTCTTAATAACCATCTCTCATCTTTTCTTCTTTTAAAAGGTTTATTTAAATGCCTCTTATTCTGCACTCCATTTTCTTCTATACTTTCATGCTGTTTCAAGTTTTGTTTCAGAATCCGTTTTTTTCATATTTTGGCTTTGCTTGCTTTTGTCCTCCTTTTTTTTGTCCACTCCTTTCATCTTCCCATTGTATCAGTTGATTTTGTGCATTTGCAGGTAGAAAATTGTCTTTTAACATTTATGTTGTACAGCTCATAATAACTAGGTGCTTTACAAATACAAATATAATCATGATTATATGTTTTTCTTCACTAGCTTCCTCTATTCTGTATTAACTTTAAACTTCTTCTAACCCCTCTCTTCATGTCCTTTCCCCTTCTAATCTATCTTCATTGCTTTCTCTCTGTTCTCTTCCTCAGTCTCTCCATTCATCAAATACTAATCTCCTTACTAAACCTCCACTCCCTTATGCTCTTTCTTGTTTGCTTGCTTTCACTCTCCACAGCCCCTTATGCATAGAACTCTTTCCATACATAGGCCATTGGCCTCCTCTTTGTTCTGTTATTAAAAATAATTTTTAATAAATTATTAAAGAGAGAGAGAGCCAGTGTGGCGTAGTGGTGAGAGTGTTGGACTGGGGACTCGGGAGATCCGGGTTCTAGTCCCTGCTCAGCCATGAAACTGACTTTGGGCCAGTCACTGACTCTCAGCCTAACCTACCTCACTGGGTTGTTGTGAGGATAAAATGGAGAGAAGGAGGAGGATTATGTAAGCCGCCTTGGGTTCCTTGCAGGAAAAAAGGCGGGGTATAAATATAATAAATAAAATAAATAAATAAATACAATATTAAAAATAATTGTGAAAATTCTTTTGTTTTGTGTTTCGTTTTTGCTGTTCTATTTGATTTTTAAAATTATTTTATTGTTACATTAATTACTGAATAGGTTTTAATTTACTCTTTTGCTTCCTTTTATTCTTACCCATGAAGTGAAAAGTTTCTATTTCCTCTCCACTCCTCCAAAATCCCCTTTTCTTTTGTGATATGAATTTCAGATTATGAACCTGCAGGCAAGGACCTGTACATTTAATTCATGCACAGAACCTAGTATATATTGGGATTAGATACCTTAATGTGGAGAAACGAGCCTTTGGGGGTACACACACACACACCTCATGTGTGAACCAGGCTGGGGTGGGGTGTGCACAGTTAGCACTAAGCAAATCTCCCGTCTTTCTGGCTGGCACAGGGTTTGCTGTCAATTCTGCGTAAATTGAAGAGTGCACCAGACCAGGAGGTAAGGATCCTCCTCCTGGGATTGGATAATGCGGGCAAGACCACACTATTGAAACAACTAGCATCTGAAGATATCACCCACATCACTCCAACACAGGTAAGGAAAGATACTTCTGGTTGGCCAGACATTGCATGTCCGAGTGCACCACTAAATCTAGAAGTTGGGGTGTGTGCAACAACTAGAATCAAACTAGATGGGTACACAGCCCCCCCCTCAAGCTTTGAGTTTCCCCTTGTATGTTGGAAGTTGTCCATAAGCAGTATCCGGCTGGCACAATTTATGTTTTTCAGAATTTTTGGGAGACTTTCATTTCAGTCCATTATTGTAAATCCATAATAACTCATTTTGTTTGGAATTGCATTTCTTTTATGGTTATGCAACCAAGAGCAGAATATGATCTTTTAAAAAAGGAAAGCTGCTACAGATGCCATAATACCAGTGTATTTTTTGTTTTTGTTTTCCCTGATTCTAGTATTGGCATGCCTACAGTTCTGAGACTCATATAACTTGTATCTCGGGCCACTTGACATGTTAAGATATTAACATGTACATGTTGCAGACCCAAGTTGTGTACCCACTAAAATGGTAACATTTACAGAGCATACACATATTTTTAAAAAATCAATATTCCTTCTTTAGGCTTCAAAGACAGTGGAAAGGCATGGTCAATTGCAGTTCAAGAGATTAAACCAAGCTGTATGTTGTTACATGCTTCACATGTTAGTTTTAGGAAATACTCGGTGCTGCTCTATAACATGTATCCATTAAAATAGCAACCTATGTAATGTCCCACAATTATCTTTACATACACTACCTCTCAAAAGTTTTTCTTAGGGCTACAGTCTCTCAATAAATGCCCAATTGCTACCATCCCAGAGTTGGCCAGTGGGTGGCGCTAGAGATTGTGAAAGGTTGGATCTTCTTCCCCGAATCTGTAAGCATATCGCCTGTGAGATGCTCCCACGCCTCAGAGCAAAAGCCCACCCTCAGATTCCAAGCTTAGAGCCAATCCCCTGTATTGTGTGGCAACTCTTTGCCAGCCCACACCACATCCTGTTTTTCCAGTTGCACACCCCTTCCAATTGGAACTTTAATTGATGAAATGGGCCCTTCAGAAGTTCAGCTGTTGCTTCTAGTTTTGCTATATCAACTCACATACAGACTTCTGCTTCTCATTAGCCTGCACATTGGGCTCAGTTTTCAGGAGCTGATTCTTGCTTCTTGCAAGGCCTTGTGCTTTCTCCTTATCTCACCTCCCACTGCGCCCTCCTTTCTTGTTATGAGCTGCAACATACATCTTTATAGCTGTGACAGAAACAGACCCTGATCCATGCAAGGCTGCTGTATCCTTCACCTTGCCCACAGCCAATCCATCTGAATAGCAACACAGGCCTTATCTTGTTAGGGTTTCCAGTTGTGATATATAAGCTGTGAATGGTGTGTGCCTGTGAATCTGAGGCCAAGCATCAAGTTAACACTAGTTGTGCTTTATCTTTGTTTGCCACAGGGTTTTAACATTAAAAGTGTGCAAGCACAAGGTTTCAAGCTGAATGTGTGGGACATCGGTGGACAGAGGAAGATCAGGCCATACTGGAGGAATTATTTTGAGAATACTGATATCCTGGTAAGCATCAGCCACTGTTGTATGCTATCTTAAATAGCACAGTGACTTTAACAGTTAAGAAATGCTGCTGTCTTAATCACTATCAAAGCCATTTGTTTTGCAGCAGTCAGCTAGTCTGAATACTCTTGCAAATCCACTGTACATATGTGAATGATGAAATCTGCAAAAACATTTATTTTTAACTGGTCTCTCAACTGCTTGCTATGTGACAGTTCCATTTGGTGTTGCCTTCCCTTTGAAATAGCTTACAGTTTCAGTTGAAAAGCATGGATCAAATTACAAGGTGGGATGTTTCTGTTCAAATTCTTTTTCTCTCCACAGTGCTATACAAAACACAGAAAGGGTGCTGCCAATGTACAACCACATTGTACACAAGGAAATTACATTTTATGGAGCTCTTTCCCATTGGCATCTTTTGCAGGGTGCATATAGAACCACACAGATGCCATTTACTTTTTGACTGTTCAAAGGTCTACTCATTTGTTATCTTAGTAATATTTATGCCAGCAACCCTGTAAGGTTGGTCAGTATTATTATCTCCATATTGCATGGTGAACTGAGGTTAACAGATAGCTGCTTGCTGAACAGGGCAATCCTAGGGTCCTGCTATGTCAGATCTAACACCTGTTATGTAGTTACAATGCTATGCACTCACAGCAACAAAGGTAATAGCTAGAGAAACAAAATCCAGTGTAGCAGTACTGACCAACAGCCCGTAACATCTGTGGAAAGTGCCACCAATCACGAGGTCACGTGTGGAATGCACCAATCAACACGCAGTGATGGCCAAACAACAAATAACCCCATTATGTTACTGTACCCAGTACACACACAACACAATTGGGCAGGCAAAAAGGCACAAGAGCATCCTCTTCATTATAAATCACCATGGCGCAGTGACAGGAGGGCAACAACTGGTAACAAACTTCCAGGGCTCCCTGCAGGCAGGGGTTCAAAGATAGGCTTTCTACAAATGAACAATTTTTTCCTAGGCAAACATCCAGGGTCATAAAGGGAAAGGGAGAGTGCCATTCCAGTCATAACACCAAGCCAACTCCATAGCTCAATGGAGAGGAGGCATTTATGGGGAACTCACGGACTCCCCAGAGGAACCATTCAAGTCCTACCATGAGATCAATGCTCCCACACAGGCACACATCAGAACACTCTAAATAACATGGTCATATCAGTGACTGTGTGGGGAGAACAAGTGTTTTGCAAGGGTGACAACTACATGCACAAGAGGACTCCATGGAGGACAAGGCTATCAATGGCTTCTACTTATGATGACTATGTATTACCTCCAGTATCAGAGGCTGTATGCCAGTTGCTGGGGAAGCTGGGTGGGGGTGGGGTGCTATTGCACTCATGTCCTGCCTGGAGGCTTCCCAGAGGCATCTAGTTGGCCACTGTGCAAACAGAATGCTGGACAAGATAGGCCTTTGGTCTGATGCAGCACAACACTTTGTATGTTCTTCTTCGTGGTCTCCACACATGGGCTCTGCACCTGCACAGGGGCCAGTTCGGGAATGTTCCATAGCTGAGGGGAACTTTTGGGCGGGAGCCCCACTAGAGGGCATGTGTGGAGGGAGCCCAATCCCTCAGTTCCTTGAGACCGCCATCACAAGTGGCTGTATTCGAGGTTCCTCTTGCTGTTTAGCGAGCGTTTAGCTGAGGCAAATATTGTCCATTCTTCGTGTTATCTCCATCTTTCTAATTCTTTCTTCAAATATATATATATTTTAAAAAACACTCGTCATTCATCTTCCCCCCGTCTTCATTATCATCTTCCCTATCGTCGTCGTCTCTCTCTCCTGTCCGCCATGCCAGCGAAAGCACCTTTTCGCAAGTGTGTTAAGTATGGAACAAAACTGCCCCCAGCAGACAGCCACTCTTTGTGCCTCGTCTCCCTCGGAGAGGCTTATCAAGTAGACTCATGTCATAACTGCCAGGCCTTCACGCAACAAGCGAGAAAGCATCGGGCAGACAAGTTAAAAGCCATACTGTGGAATAAGGCTTTGCAAGTGACTTTAGAGACGCCCATGCCTCCTCCACCGAGGCCTCACACTCCACCATCACATACGGTTACCTCAGAATGCCCTTCCACTCCGGGCAAATCCGTGGAGGCTCTCCTTGCTAAGAAATTAGCTAAGAAGGCCCATAAAAACTAAGGAAGCATCTGAGAAGAAAAGACAGGAAAGAGAAAGCCAGAGAGTTGGCAAAGTTGCTAGCCGCCTCCCTTTCAGGATCGAAAGCATTGCCTCCTCCATCGGCGCCAGCCCAATTGAGGTTCCATCGACTTCGACGGCACGACATTCTCCGTCTCACTCTCTCACACCCAAAGGTTCCTCGGGCTTGAGGATCCTTGTTCCTTCGGTGTCAGAGGGCGAGATAGTGGAGTCGCCATTGCTCCTGTCGGCTCCGCCCGAGTTAGGACAGCCCGTTCCTGCTCCTCCAGTTCGAAGCTCTCAAGACCAAAGCCTGTGGAGATGGACACTCTTGGAATTGATCACCTCCTGTTGAAGCGCGGCGAGATATGGCCTTTCATCAACATCGTATGCCTCCCAGAGTGTCTCGGGATCAAGAGTACTACGTAGAGAGCCGAGACCGACGATACCAATTGCGTTCTCCGTTTTATAAAGAGGGGTCTGAATTTTCCTTTGCTTCACATCGGTCGTATCTCAGTTATTACAAACCTGAATCTTATAGGTGTTGAAGATCACCAGACTCAGACCGCCTCACAAGCCGCTCCTACCATCAGTATCGACCAGGAGTTCGACCTCCACCTCGGTGCTCCCCACGATTCTCCAGATCACTGGTACCACAAGTGTCTCTTGACCCACTTGCAGTCACATCATCTGCTGGCCGTCCCACCAACGAAGCACCATGAGCAGCCCGTTTTGCCATCTTCACCCATGCAAAGGGCACCTTCTCAACACTCCTCTTCTTTGCACAGGTATTCCACGGACTCGGCTTCTCTTGTTTTGGTGACACCATCTTCTTCTTCGCCTAACCAGAATGTCTCCTCTCAAGTGGTGGTCTCCCCGTCCGAGGATATGGGTCATTTCCAGGATCACATCCAACGGATGACACAGGCGTTGGGAATAGAGAATAAAACTGAAGGAAGAAAGACCAAAGACCCGGTCTTCGACATAGTCTCTACTTCCACGTCCAAACCAACTCTCATCCTGTTGATGTCAATGCTCCTCGAGACCGTACAAAGTTCCTGGAAGTCACCGGCTACAGCACCGGCTACAGCTTGCCACTTGGATGCAATGTACAGGGTGCAAGATAACAATGCAAAGTTTCTTTTCTCCCACCCTGTACCCAATTCCATGATCACTGAGTCTGTGTAGTCCCGCTCTGGAAAACTACATTCTGCCCCGGCAGATAGAGAGGGCAAGCATCTCTATGGCTTCATCAGTGAGAGTGTGCATTGCCGAAAAGAAAAGTGAACATTAGTTATGGGCAAAAGTCAGGGCTGCTAAGAACAGACTGGATATTTGGGCTTCTCCAGCAGACAGTCTAGTACCAATATCTATGGGTTATATTCAGACTTTGTATAAGCAGAACGTTGCTCAAGCCAAGGGAGCTTTTTCACCCCTTTCTCTTCACAGCAGCCTCCTGTAGCCACCTGGCCTGCGATGGGGGGCGGGCCTGCAGTGGGAGCAGGAATCTTTAAAAAAATTCAGGCAGAGGCAGCTTATATGAGGGTCGGGTCTACAGTGTTAAGTAGGGAGGTGGAAATCCCCTTGTGTGAACAGCCTTTCACATACCTATATATATATAACCCTATATAGAGAGTTATTTTATATAAAGTATTTATATCCTGCTTTTCTATTTAAAAATATCTAAAACAACTTACAGAAACAAACTGTCCAGTTAAAACAATAAAAATGTATAGATAAAAACTAGAAGGGCAGCTGGGATAATTAAAATCAAATAGGTCGAATAAGATGTAAAAGCAAAAAAAATATACAGATTTCTCACTTAAAAGCCTTGAAGAATAAAAAGGGGTTGACTTGACACCAATGTTGGTGCCTCACAAACATGACATGTGACATGAGAACCGAGTCTATGCGTCCTATACCTTGGAAGGCTTAGCTAACCCATGATTAGATTAATTAGATCATGAACTATAAAACTCTGATCTGTTCCCTCTTGTATGGATAGCATGAGACAAAGAAAGAGGAAGTGTCTATTTTTTAAGACCAGATGAATACTTAACAAATCTCATCATTTCTAGTCTAGGCAGTTCAACAAGAAAACCTTGACTTTTGCACAAACACAGTGGGGAAAAATTCACAAAGAATCAGTGTTGCCACTTGTACTCATTGACCTGGTTCACATGTAATGACAATGAAGAATATAGGTTGAGTATGGGTTGTCGTTGTATTGTGGGTTGTTGTTGTTATGTGCGAACCCTACAATATAGTTTAACTATGGGTTTTTAACCACAAACAACCTAAGAATTCACAACCCAACAACAAACCATGGGTTCTCTTCCTGTGTTTGTTGTTAACAACCCATAGTTAAACCATAGTGCAGGGTTCACACATAATGACAACCCACAATTCAACAACAATCCACGATTAAATGACAACCTGTACTCTGGGTTGTTGTTACATGTAAACCAGGTTGTTCTTTCACTTCTTGTTGCTCAAACTTCCTTCAGAGCCTGTTTACCTTATGCATTGTTCTTACAGTTCATAGATTTTTTAAAAAATTAATCGATGAGCAGGGTTCCTTATGCTCACTCCATTCTAACCCACCTATTCCAATAAAGGAAAAGCTGGAACACAGAATCCAAACTAGCCTGGTGTGCCTTGAAAGAATTATTGTAATCAGACCGCATGCTAGCTTAAGATGCCTGCCTCTGCCCCAAGCTGAAGAGTATTACACAAGTGAGAGGCCCCTCCAAGAATATTTTTAACGCATGAAGTGATTGCACATTCATAAACATGCAGGTGTGTTTGAATGGGTGATACTGAAGCCACCCACACCTGTTCTATTTGGAAGCTACTCAGTCAAATAAAGGTGTGTATATCTGAATGATTGCATATTCAGACACACACCTGCAGCTATTTGGCATGGAGCCTTCCAGTTATTGGAAGTAGGCACTTGATGTGTATCTATCTTGGTTGGTGCAATGCTGTTCACTGTGGTGCTGCCATAAGGTCTGCAGTCTCAAGTTGTGAGTGAGATGCCTCTCACAAGTTAAGCTTAGATGAGAGGTCCTTAGAGAACAGCCAGATGCTACAGTGATCTGGTGGGTGGTTCTGTAAGTGCAGCCTTCTCTTTTGAGGACTAAACCAGTGTTTCACCATGGCAACAGGGCCAACCCATTACCACAACTGTTGTCTTAGGGATGATATACACAATTTGGTCCCATTACCAGTTCTGTAATTACTAAATTTCCTAGGAAATTAACGTTAAGCCTGGTGGTTCAAATCCCAAATCCTTACACAGGCTCAGTTTAGGTGATCACATCTCTGCATAGGTGTGTGTATGTGTGTGTGTGTGTGCGCGCAAACATTCATTTTTCAAGTGGTAACTTACCAGTGTACCTGTAATCATTTTTAAGCGGTGAGAAGAATTTCCCCACACTTCCACTGCTCATCAGAAAGGGAAGCAGCTGGAGCAATAAAATTATCTTTGTCACTTAGCTCCTGCCTCCCTCTAGCTTCTTCCCACCCTTCTGAATACCTTATGATCCTTTGTGGGTTGGGTGGGGAATTTTCTGACCCCTAGCTATTGTTAGCGCTTTGCAAACTAATTAACAAAATTACACATAGCCATCATGAGGAACAGATTCTGGAAGTCCAGCATAATGAGTCCATAACTGAGCTACCCAGTGACACTTCACCAAAGAAGAATTAGGAAAGTAAAACAGATAGCAGCCTTCTTCAAAGAATTATATCTTGACTTCTTAAGCCTTTTACCCAAACACATGGTTCTTTCACTCCACCCTTCATACAAATGACAATTAAACCTGAAAGTCTCTAATTAACCATAGTCCAAACCAGGAAACTATCGTTACCAGCTTCAGAACAAGCCAGGATCCCAAACTACACTCTGAAGTTGGTTTAAGATCCTGGCGTGTTCCAAAGCTGGTAACCATAGTTTCCCAGTTCTGACCAGAAAACTATGGTTAATTGAAGACTTATGCATTGCATTCAGGTGTGCCGTGAAGGAAGGAGCAAAAGGGGCTGCATGAATGAGCAAAAGACTCATTCATATCTTGGCTTATTTAATCTTGCCGAATTTCAGTCTCTCACTGTCAGAATAGTATGCTTTCTCAGATACAGTGTACAGATGAATAAATATGTTGCTTTTTCTTTTTCTTTTTTTTAATAAAAAGTGGCTGGCATTGTAAACCTGCAGAAGTTTTTCCTGAGTACAAGATCCGTTGATTCAAACAGGAATTAATTCCAAGTAAATGTGCTTGGGAGAGGGTATTCGTGTGAACGCTTGTTATTTCAAATACGTAGATAATGTCTAGGAGACAGCACTTCAGTTTCATCTTTAACTCTTTTTATCTCTCTTATTTGTAGATTTATGTCATTGATAGTGCAGATAGAAAGAGATTTGAAGAAACAGGTCAGGTAAGTAATGCACAATTTTGGGAAATAAGTGTATATCTGAGGCAAGACTAAAGTTATATTTGCCTTGAACTAATATTATAGTTCTCAAACTAAGGAAAATGGGTGCCCTTGTTCAATTTAAATGGTAGTTTCCTGCCAAATTAATTAATGAAGTAAACATGGCAGGACAACCCTTCTGAGGCCCTTCTCAATTTTTCCAAAGTATGACCCAGAGAAATAGTTCTTACTCTTTGCACTATGGTGAGAGTGTTGGACTGGGACTCGGGAGATCCGGGTTCTAGTCCCCGCTCAGCCATGAAACTCACTGAGTGACTTTGGGCCAGTCACTGACTCTCAGGCTAACCTACCTCATAAGGTTGTTGTAAGGATAAAATGGAGAGGAGGAGGAGGATTCCTTGCAGGAAAAAAGGTGGTTCCTTTCAGGAAAAAAGGCAGGATATAAATATAATTAATAAAATGAATAAATAAACTCCCTCTCAACAGTTGAATTCATTTAATCCAAGATCTCCAGGTTATATTCAGTAGTGGTTTGAAATACTAGGCTAATACCCTTAGAGAATGATAAAACTGCTACAGCTGTATCCATCCCAAAATATCTGGCTACTATCACTCAGAATAGAGGGATTTATAAAGTATACAGGGACATAGCAGTTAACAGCAGAACATAAGGCATGGATATGGATTACAAGGGTCCAGAATAATGTGGTGCTGTACTACTAAAAGGATCTCAGGACTAATTGTACATATATAGATCTTCAAATTCATCTGGAAAGGGCTTGCTAACCATCATTTTGTACTCTGAGTTTCCTCTGCTAGGATTGTTCCTTTTGATACCACTTACTACAAGTTTAGGACTGGAGAATGTTGTGTGCCAGGCAGCTAACCATTAAGTGTAGGCATGTTGCCTTCCAGTTCTAAGGTCATCTTACAGTGAATCTAGTCATAGAATGAGATTAGCGTCCTCCATTTCCCATTTTCTTAAATCATCTAATGTGCATTCAATGATATTATCGACAAATGATGCATGCATGAGCCCATTGCTGAGAATTCCTTTTAGTAGCCACAACAGCTGCCTTTTATGAAGATTAATTTTGTTTCTGGAAAGAGATTTTATCAGTGCTGTCCCATCCATGAATTACAGTTGATTAAACTGGATCAAAGTTCAAAGCTTGCAGTTAGCATTCCTGCAGAATTTGAAGCATATGTAGGATAAAACCACCTGCTTTCAAGGGCTGCTCCACTATGCTGGCAAGTCAGGTTATAACTGTGCCAACATGTGTTATTTTTGCTGTGTCATCAGTGCTGGTCTTTAGAGAGTTGGAATTGGCAGTGCACAGACTTGTTTCCTTGAAGGCAACTGGTAAGATCAGACTGAGCTAAAGCCTCCTCTACTGTATATTTGGAACGATTTTCTTTAAAATCTTGGTCTCCATGAATGTATATATTACTTGTTTGCTTTTCTATAGCATGTATACTCCACTAAAACATTAGCATATACCATTTGTCCTAAATGTAAAATTGCTTAGGGTGCTTCCAGATGAAGAGTGGCTAGAACTACCAATCAAAAGGCATTATGCAGCTGTTCTGTCTTTTCCTCCTAAATGGATTTTTTCCCCTTAAAAAAAAGATGGAAGTGGTGGGAAAGCGCGGGAGAGTTACAAAGGGAAAATGACATCCTCTGGATCCACTGTAAAATTCTGTGAATGAGTCAGGGCAGTAGCGCAATAAAAGCCTTGTCTGGAAGCACTCCTAGAGACAAAACTCATCCAAAGGTTTTAAGAAAAATACTGCACACATCTTTGTGATTACAGGAGCTAGCGGAGCTCGTAGATGAAGAGAAGCTAAGTGGTGTTCCTGTGCTCATCTTTGCGAACAAACAAGATTTGCTGACGGCAGCCCCTGCTGCAGAGATTGCAGAAGGTCTGAACTTGCACACGATCCGTGACAGAGTCTGGCAGATTCAGTCTTGTTCAGCCCTCACGGGAGAGGGTGTGTCGGTGAGGAAACAATGTGTACTCTCGCAAAATAGCCCTTACACTGGTCTGAATGAGAAAGGCATTCCTCCTGTTCTGGATCATAATACACAATGTATTTATTGTAAAACAGAAAGTGACTCTACAAAACAAGCCAAAATTGCTTGTTTGGGATGTAGGGGAGAAAGTAAAGACTTCTTTTACAGATTCAGGCGTTCTCATTAGATTCTCCCTCCTCCTTAAACATAGGTTCTCCAATATATTCTGCTGTCCTAGCTAGAGTATATTAGGGATTCTTGCTCCCATTTTTATATTGCCATTGCCTGCTTGATCCATATAGGGGTGGGCAACTTTGGAAGCTCTGCAGGCCATTTTCACCCACTGGACCCTCCCGATGGGCCACACTCCCCCCACCCCATGGTTGCCAAAAATGGTGTGTGTGTGTGTGTGGGGGGGGGAAATAATAAAAAGCAAATGATGTCTGGAGCTGCTACAGAACAAATTAGTTCGCAAGCTAATTTTGACCTTTTGGGGGCTCCACAGCAACTACAGAGTCCCAAAAGGGTCAAAATTAGCTTGCGAACAAGCTAATTTTGACCATTTTGGTGCTCCATAGCAGCAGCAAAACACCATTTTGTTTGCAAAAAAAAAAGAAGTAAAATATTTTTGGGTCTCCCTGATATACATGTAGTCAGGATGGCCCAGCAGCTGCAGTTTCCAGCAAATGTTCGATTTCCAGTGTCCACTGCCCATCTGGCATCATCATTCTCTCTCTCCCTCTCTCTCTCTCTCTCACACACACACACACACACACACACAAACCTGGTTTGCATGTAACAACAACACATTGGTTTAAAAACTGATGGGCTGCTGGCAGCATGCCTGTCTCTTCTGCTTTAGTGCACAATTTCCTTTGTAGATTGTGTAGTGTGATGTGCAAACCCGGACTGCTGGCTTGTTTAGGGACTAACCAACCCGGTGGTTAACCCATGGTTATAGTGTATTGTTGTAATGTGCAAATAGCCACAGTAAGAGAGCAGGGTTGCCACTTTCTGGAAAGTCAGGGAAATAGAAATTGGTCAGGGAAAGGCAGGGAAATTGGTCTGAAGTCAGGGAAAGTCAGGAAAATTGTGATTAAAATATATTCAAGCAGTGGATTTTTGACCTGCTGCTGCAAGAGCAACTGGAATAGAGAAGTAGCAGAATACAAGTAAAACTTAATGATGCCCTTTCCCAGCTCCACCTTTTTCTCAGCTCCACCCCCAGCAACCAGCCTAATGTGTTTGTTCAGCTCTGTCCCTGCATGATTTCCAAGGTCTGCCTATAGCATTTGCAAAGCAAGGCTAGTTTAAATGTTTAGCAATATACAAACTTTAAACATCTTTTTTCATCCCTACCTGCTAGTACTGCATTGAACTTACATATAAAGATGAGCATGTTTTTGGGTCATGCTTGTGTATGGAATGCTAGGCATGTAACCACTTGCCTCGAGCAGGCATAGCGGGCCGAAATCGGCCCCACTCACACCCGCCCAAAGTGAACGGGCCTTACTGGGTCCCGGGCCCTGCTCGCCAGTCTGTGCCGAGCCGGCCACGACGGTCCTGTTGCGTCACTTACGGCTGGCCAGAAGTGATGCGCTGGGACCCTGTGCCGGCACGCTGGGACCCTGTGCTGTGGCTTTTCCGTAGAAACCAAGGCAACAGGGCCTTACTTTGACAAATATTTTTGCAGTTGAGACTTGTGTAGCTGTAGAGTGGAACATTTCATTAAGCCTTGCATTAATGCAACATGACCTATTCATTTTTTAATTTGTGGCTATATTTGAATGGTGGTCAGGGAAATTGACAAATGTTGGTCAGGGAAAGTCAGGGAAATGAAAAATAAAATTTTAGTAGCAACCCCGGAGAGAGGATGAGTTCACACAAAACAGCAAGCCAACCTGCGAATAAGCTACGCAGTGTGGGTTGTTAGTGCGCCTGACAGATGATCGGGCTCACTGTGGGTTGTTCTCCCGCCCTCTTCCCCCTTGGTCCTCTAGCCGGTATCCCAGTGTCCCTTACAGCACAGCCCGACTTGTCTCCCCCATCCCTGCTCTGATTACGACCCCTTTTCTTCTGCCTTTCTAATTTTTTTTCGGGGGGAGGGGCTGTTGGTGTTTCAGAATTGAGCAAGTGCACTCTTTCACCTTTCCGATATATGCAGTCTTGCCTGGTCCATTGCCTTTTCAATTACAGCTGTCAAACGGTGACAGAGTAACAAGGCGAGACTGCATATAGGCGACATTGTGAACAGTTGACAGCTGTCAAGTACCTAGCAGTCAGTTGGATTGCACTGGCAAATGGGAAAAGAACCACGAAGGTAAGTGCATCCAAAGGGGGTGAGCTATAGAATTTTAAGTGCTGAACTGACACTTCTCAGTGCCCTCCTCTTTTGGGACACTTCCCTAATCTCCAGCTAGTCTTAAGCCCCCACCCCCCCAGGGGTCTGGGAAATTTGTGCATTTTTTTGACAGGGAAATACATTCAGATTTCATGGCTGGGCAGTAAGCGAGGGGAATATACGCAGATTTCATGGCTGGGAGGTAAATGGAAGGGAAATATATTGCAGATTTAACTTCCATTTACTTCCCATCTATGAAATCGGCATGTATTTCCCCTCACTTACTGCCTAGCCATGAAATCTGCATATATTTCCCTGTAAAAAAAAAAAAGTGTGATATATTTCCCTTCCATTTACTTCCTATAAACTATATGCAGTCTTGTCTCTACTACTCTGTTACCGTTTGGCAGTTGTAACTGACAAGGCAATAGACCAGGCAAGACTGCATATATCGGAAAGGTGAAAGAGCACACTTGCACAACTCTGAAAGACTGACACACACAAAATATTTTTTTTCCAATTACTAAGACATTTGTGCACATTTCTGGCACCAACATTTTTTTCTTTAAAAGGTGGTGAACCAGCGATGGTTGCTCCAAAGTGCTGCTTGGGGATCAGTGGAGGTGCTGTCACTGGCAGTGCCACAGGCAAGTTCACTAAGAGCAGCAAGGGGTTTTTGCCGCTCTTACCGAGTGGCTTGCTCATCACACCCTGCAACCCACAATGGGATCAGTCTGCCGCATTCAGATGAGAAGACGACCCATCATGCGTTCAACGACCCTTACAACAAGCCATGGGTTGTCAGGGTGGCTTGTTGCCCCAAAACAAGCCACCCTGCGGGAAGCGGTCAGGGTTCACATGACACGACAACTCACCATGGCTAGTTACCCACGATGGGTTGCCATGTCATGCAAACCCAGTTGGAGTGCACAGGAGCATGGGGGAGGAGACAGGCATTTCACTTTGGAAACTCTACTGTAAAATATATTGTTTGATAAAATACCATGCATCAACTCTCTTGTTAGGCCCTGAAAATTGAAACATAACCAGCTACAAACAGTGGTGCAGTTAGGTAACTTTAGACTCTGGGTTTAATGGTAATTTCCCCCCTCCCGCCCTTTAAGATGGTAACATGTATTACTTCACGTATTCAAAATGTGCTACGCCAGCACTGCTGCATTTGGAGGCCATCCTGTTTGTTCTGTTGAGTGGCCCTTGACTTATGCCCCAGAATCCTACCCTGACAGCACCACTAGCTACCAGTGTATTTTCATAACTTAATGCCAGTTTTAATTCATTTGTTTTACTCTGTTTGGGCCAGCTGTAAATGTAAGCCCTTCCGAATTTAAAAAAACAGTTGTCCAACTGTGCTCAAATGTAATTTGGTAAAACAAAATTGATAAGACTTGGCTGGCTATACTCATTCTTGTGGGTCAGGGAGAAGGAAGATATAGCTAAGCAAAAGAGAACAGAGCCATGTGAATCCACAATGTATTGCAGGGCAGAACAAAGCTAGAGAAATATAAAGAGTTGTCAGTTTGATTTCTATTATAGCCTTTCAACAAAGGTGAAAGAATCAAATGGGCATAGGTTGGTGGTTAACATCCCAATCCTATGCATGTTTATTCAAAAGTAAGTCTTACTGTGTTCAGTGGAGCTTACTCCCAGGAAAGTGTGCATAAGATTACAGCCTAAGAATATGACGTTGTTTTAATTCAGTTCATCCATTGAATGGCTTTACTTCAATATGGCTCTTAATCTTTGTTTTGGAAAATGTAACATGACAAAAATTGAAGAAACTTTATAGCTGCAGCTAAGGTGCCACTACTAAACTAGATTAAAAAGGGGTGTTGTTACTCCACTTTATGGCTATGACTAAACCTACAAACAATAGTCTCCCCCCCCCCCCGCCGCCCAGTATTTCTTGGGTCTGTAGGTCTCCCAAGTTATGAATCAATAATAGAAGTATAGTCAGATTCACTGGGCACTTGTTCTCCCAGTTTCCTAAACACTACTACTATTGCCACACCCCATAATATATAATACTTTCCATTACAAGGTTAAACAAATCAAGGCATATGGTGAACTGAGCTTTTACCTAGAACTACAGAGAGGCAGAAATCAAAGCTAGTTTAAACAGGAAAAGATATATAGTCATAATATACTACAGAACATCCCCATTAGGAGGATGTTAAAATAGTTTACTGTTATCTGAATGTACTTGCATTGTGCTTGACAGATATTACTTTGTGCATCAGGCTTGGGCAATAAATACATCTTTGAAATAGATAGCCAACATGGCACTTTCTCTTTGCCGAGGGGACCGGCCCAGTGCAGACATACCACTAACCTGCTGCAGACATAACCCCCAGGCCCAGTGCAGATATAATGTTGCATGATCTCCTAACTGCTTAGAGATATTTTTTTTAATATGGTAAGTGGTATGTAAATCTATTAAATAATAACAAGAACAACAACCATGGTACCCATGTGTCCAAACCCCCCGGCCCAGGATATACACATTTTATGATATCAAAATATAACATTGGATATATGCACATATTCTCCACATAACCTGTGAAGCAATCACAAAAGAATGGTTACTGACTGCTTCCAAACAGAGGGCTCCTAGCGCTATGAATCAGAAAGCATTGTATAGCTATTCCCTCGTTTTCTCTTAACCAATTTTCTGCAGTAAGATAATTGATGGCAGAAGCAGTGGGAAAACATGGGAGGGTTGCAAGTGAAAGACAACATCTGGACTCCTGAAAAATTACATGAACGAGGCAGGGTGATTGCACCATAAAAGCATCTCATCTGGAAGAACCCACTGAAGTCTGGATTGAAGGGCAGAAGAAAGGTTGCCATCTGTGAAAGCATGTTTGAAATACAGCTCTGACCCGATCTCTGTACTCAACAACTGCAGCAATATTAGCAGGTCCTGTAACTTTGCAGCTTTTTGAAGCATTTATGGCGCAGTCCTATGGAGATGAGCGTAAGCCCCTGAACTTAAAGGCTCACGCTCATCCAGTACAGAATGGGAGGAGCAGCGGAGGCAATTCTCCCACTGCATTTTCGCTAGTTTTTGGACGGCTAGGGATGGTGTTTCAGAGGGGGAGGGAAGGAGGCTGGAGAGACCCCTGGATACCTTGCATCCTGGCCTCCCCAGTCTCCTTCCCTCCCCCCAAAACTCCCCCTTCTACCCCTCTGCAAGGTTGCTGCTTCTTCGTGGTCTCTGTGCATCACACATATGGGCTCTGCGCCTGCATGGAGCCTCTTCCGGGAAACTTCTCTAGCTGAGGAATTTAGGCGGGAACCTTTCCCCCCACCGTCTCACTGAGCATGCTCCTAGTGGGTTCCTGCCTATTCCCTCAGTTCCTCTTCGACCGCCATTGTGGCTGCACCTCGGAGGGCCTTCTCTCATTTTTTGATGAGCGTTGGCTGAGGTTATCTCAAACTCAAACTATCGTTCCTCTCTCTTTGTCATTTTCTTTTACTTTGTTTTTTGTTTGATTCTTCTGATCATCTAGATTGCGGAGATCTACTTGGAATGGATGCCCCTCAAGGCCCCGTTCCGCAAGTGTGTCAAGTGCAGCAGTAAATTGCCCCCAACCAATGGACACTCCCTGTGTTTGCTCTGTCTTGGGGAGGGGCCTTTACTAAGCAGGCCAGGAGGAACAGGTCAGACTAGTTGCATGCTGTTCTGTGGTGGAAGGCCTTAGAGGCGGTGGACGCACCTAAGTCTTCTTCAGCAATGTCGGTCCCTTCTCACTCAGTTGCCTGACCGCTCACACTCCTCCTATTCAGATGGTTGTTGTCACCGATTCTCCGACTCCAGGCCATTCTGTGACTATTGCTAAAGCGAAGAAACTATCAAAAAAGGCCCAGTCATCTAAGTCAGAGCGTAGAAAGAAGAGGATGGAGGTGAAGAAAGCATGGGGCCTCGTAGCCCTCTCCTCCTATGGTATTGGTTCAACCTGTTCCAGCACCTTCGGTCCTGAAGCAACTGTCAGCTCTGACAATCTCGATCTCAGAGGGAGGAATTTGAGACCCTTCCCTTCTCTCTGATCGACCTCTGGCCCGAGAGCATATTTCTCGGCTCAGCTAGATACTCACCTCGAGCTCGACTATCGGATTTGAGCCGGAGAAGTCTTCAGTGCAAGCCTCGATACCGGTCCCGTTCACCTCCCTCAGAGTGGGACAAACATTCTGATTGGTCTATACCGCCCAGGAGATGCTACTACTGGGAGGACTGGCAGTTTAGATGCCCGACAGACCTCTATTATGGCCACCAGGACAACTACCGGGAAGTCTCTCCTCGCATGGGACATGAGCTATCGCCGTCGATGGGATGTCCTCCTTCACCGGAGACATTTGTGCTACCAGCTGTGCCTCCTCCACCTCAACAGCCTCCACAAGTGGATTCAAGGGCTGCGGCTCCACCTCCACCATCATCCTTGGAATCTGTCATACAGTCAGCCGAGCCTGTACGCGCGTTGCTTCCTTCTTCTCTGGAAGACTACCAGTCTGATTCTTGCTCCTCCTCATCGCCGACTCCTACCGTCTCGTCCCCGGATACGGTAGTAGGTTCTCAGGAGCCTGATTCTCTGTTGGAGGATATGGGGCATTTTATGAACCAGGTTCAACGTATGGCATGGGTTCTTGGGACTGAGACACAGCAACCAGGACAACAACTGAAAGATCCAATCTTGGATGCTGTCTATTCGGAAACAAAGACACAGACTGCCATACCCTTCCTCCCTACTTTACTCCAGACTGTACACCAGACTTGGAAGACTCTGTTGTCCACACCACCAACAGCAAGATGCCTAGAAAATATGTACAGGGCATGAGAAGATGCTAAGTTCCTCTTCTCTCACCCTCCACCTAATTCTGTTATAGTGAAGTCCATTCAGGGGCGATCCAGGAAGCAAAACTCTGCTCCAGTGGACAAAGAAGGCCGCTGCTAGAATTTCTTGGACCACCATGTGTACTCCTCTGCCTCTCTTGTACTTCATGTCACCAATTATCAGGCCACCATGGCCAGATACCAGCTGTTCCTCTGGGACTACCTCCCGGATGATAAGAGAAAACTAGCACAAGTTTTTCAAGATGAAGCGATGAAGCACCCCTGACAACAAATTAATACCACTTGCCACCAGGTGAACTGTAATGCAAGGGCTATGACTGGAGCTCTCCGTCGGCATGCTTGACTCCACTCTGCCAGACTCACTCAAGAGGCCTGTGTGAGGATTGAAGACCTCCCCTTCAATGGGCCTAGGCACTCTTCCTCCAGCACATTCTTATCAGCAGCACAGATGGTTTCAGCAGGCTCCTTCTTTTTCACCTCGCCAGCAGGGTGATCGTCAACCTTGTGCGCAGCAGCCCTCAGCACCGAAGTGCTCATACAATAAGCCTTGGTACCAGCGCTCCTGCGGCAGAGGTGACTACACTGGGAAGTGACGTCTTTGACTCCATACTGACTGCACTGACCCGACTCGTCCCCCACTTCAGCACTCATCTGGCGTCCTTTCTTCCAATGGGAAGAGAATTACATCTGATTCCTGGGTACTGAAAATCATCCAGCATGGTTACAGGATTGAGTTTGACGCTCTCCCTCCCTTTCTCAGTATCCGAATCACACAGCCTTCACAACCTCTGCAAGACAAGGTGGCTTCCTTGCTTCAGAAGGGAGCAATCCAGTGAGTTCCCACTCATGATCTTCAGGAAGGCCTCTACTCCAACTATTTTATGGTACCGATAAAGGATGGAAGGCTTTGACCAATCCTGGAGCTACGAAGTGTAACCCTCTGCATCACGCCAAGAAGGTGACCACGCTCCTATCGATCCTGCCTCTCCTTCACGGGGGTGATTGGTTTGTGTCCATCAACCTCAAAGATGCCTACTTTCACATTGCCATTCAGCCGGACAGTCAATGTTTTGCACAGAGACCACAAAGAAGAACAGGTTGCTTGCCTGTAACTGTGGTTCTTCGAGTGGTCATCTGTGCATTCACACAACCTACCCACCGTCCCCACTTGAGTGTGACCGTTGATCTCAAGGGGACTGACTGTAGTGGTTCTTCTCTCGGTATTGATGTTGTTCTCTGTACTGATGTTTATTCCAAGAATTTTCTTGGTTCGGTTGGCACAATAGGCGGTCTCAGGGCACTGAGGGAGTAGGCGGGAACCTGCTAGGAGCATGCTCAGTGAGATGGTGGGGGAAGCGTTCCCCCCTAAATTCCTCAGCTAGAGAAGTTTCCCAAAAGAGGCTCCATGCAGGTGCAGAGCCCATATGTGTGAATGCACAAATGACCACTCGAAGAACCACAGTTACAGGTAAGCAACCTGTTATTTCCTGACCTTGGGGAGCAGCCAGTGCAGTTCTCTCTGTGCGGGCTGTGAGTGGGCAGGGGAGGGGGCGGAGCTCCAATCCCAAGGTTTGAGGCCAGAGTGCGGTCTCTGACCTCGGAACTGAGAATCCAGAAAATCCTATGGCCCCTCAGACAATGTCTAGGGGCCATAGGATTGCTCCCTTAATGTGAGAGTTTGACTGTAGTCTCACTTTCAGGCTTTGCATTGTGCTTCATTTAGAAACACTAGAAATCTGCTTACATTACAGATCAGAATATTCTTTCAATGGCACTTAAGATTCATGGAAGCATAACAAGTCAATAGAATCACTTCATTCCCTGCCCTCAGCTCTCCACACACTGAAATGTAGGCCTAAATACCAATCATTGTACCTTTCATATAGCAACATGTAAACTTGGAGTGCTTCTATGCTGGGGGTTTAGTGTATTCATTCACTTTTTACGGGGCATCCACATGACACCATTATCCAATCATTGTCATCCTGTATTTTCCCTGTGGTTCTTCCATCTTTTCTCAGACCACAGAAAGCCAGCTTTCCCCTATAAATAGGCAAGAGGAGTGCACTCTCCAGAAATATAGATACCTTTAACATGACTCTTCCATCTTTTTTAAAGGGTGGGTTGTGATATGGGCAGTGATGTATCGGAAAAGTGAACATTCTACATCTAGTAACCTGTATGTGTTGGGTGTATGTATATATCTCAAGTTACAGCACTATGGTGTTATAGCACTACACCTCCTTTTTTTCATTCAGTACACACTGATTATAATTTTTTTTATTGATCTTGTAATTATCACTAAAAGATTTTCTGGGTAGATTATTTTGCATAATGAAAGAGGTATAGTTCTATAACAGTATAATGCTATAATGTCAATTTTTAAAAATCCCTTTCTTGTCAGGACCAAAATAGTGGTGACCAGAAAATTATTTTTAATCACTTTTTAAAAAATTACTATTATTGTATTATTGTGTTTATAGCACTATGATGGCGTAATACAAAAATTAACATAATGGTATTATGGAGTTATACTGTTATACCGCTTTTTTATGGAGAAAGAGGAGGTATAGTGCTATAACACTATAATGCTATAACACAATATATATACTTACATATGCATGTTACTGGATGCAGAATACGTAAGTGCCTACTCAAACCTTCCATTAGATTAATAAATTACATCATACTATTTGTGTGCATCCTCTTGTAGTGCTGGCAATGGAGAGCAATGAACTGGTTTGCATGTCACGGCGGCAGATTGTGGGGTGTTTAACCCACAATTTGAGGGAACGTGCACTCTGCGCAATCCATTTCCCGTAAACAATCTCCCATCAGCACAATCGGGGGTTGTCAGTGTGATGTGCGAACCCAGACCAATGGGTTGTTTAGGGGCTAAACAACCCAGCATTTAACCCATGGTTTTTTGGGTTCGCACGTCACACTGATGACCTCCGGTTGCGCCAATCAGAGGTTGTTTACAGTAAGTGGAAGCGGCTCACACAAGGTGCATGTCCTGGCAATCGTAGGTTAATTAACCCACAATTTGCTGCCGTTACATGCGAACTGCCCCTAAACTACAGTAATTAGTTTCTGCCTTTGAATGTGGCAGCTTTTCCTGGCATTGAAAATTGGAAACTGAAAGTGTGCCAGTCATACAAGCTGCCCACAGATGGTGGAATGAAACATTGCCTACATGGCACATTGCCTCTGTGTGACACTTAAACTCCATGGCCCTAACCAAGTCTAGTTGTAGGCAATTATGTATAACAACTGCTCTGATGGCTCAGTCAGGATAAGGATATACGGTACATCTGCCTACGGATCCAAAGACAGACCCAACCAACTCAGTGGGGCCTGGGTGAGCATCAAGGTGTGGATAGGGATAGTGGTGTCATGCATGTGGAAGGTTACTTCTGCAGCTGGATTGAGAAACATCAGTCTAGTCAGAAAGATATCTGAGGCCTGTCTTTGGTATTTTGTTGGTTTTGGAAACAAAGTTTAGTTCACAACTGGACTTCTTATTTGAGTTAGGCTGCAGTCTTGTACCCACTTACCTGGGAATATGCCCTATTGAAGTCAATGGGACTTACTTCTGAGTAGACGTGTATAGGATTGTGCTGTGAGAAGAGTGTGCCCTAAATAAAGTATAGTTAATTTGTTTGTTGGAGTTGTGGTAGATATAAAAGAATGGTTATCCCATCTGCTCAGGAAAAAGGAGATTTAGGCTGCAGTCCTATACCACTTACCTGGAGAGTAAACTCAATTGAACTCAGTGGGACTTACTTCTGAGTAAACATGTATAGGATTGCATTGTTTCATTCTTGGCTCATGGCATTAAAAAACCATCTCAGTGTCTGGACAGAGCATCAGATATTTAGAAGGCTATAAAGAGATAGTAAATTTACCAGCTCAGGTGGTGGTGGGGAGTACCCAGGAGGCCACTGCATCAGTAACAAGAGTGCAAGACAGGAACAGCAGATTGGAGAAGAAAAGAGGACTTTCTGCAGAATTGAAACATACAGGGAATGAGTTAATAGGGAAGGGTTTGTGACAGCCCCAGGGCAGAGTATCAAAAAAGAATAAATAATGATAGCAAATGAAGAAGAAATAGTTTGAAGGTCATTTTAATTAGTTTTTTAGATGATGCTATAGTGTGTAGAATTGGGTAGTTAAGATTGGGGATTTCAAGGTTAATGAGATTACATTATGGTTAATAAATTATATACATTTAGAGAATTTAACTATTATTTGAAATGGGTTTCTTTAAATAAAAATGTTAATTAAGAAGGGAATCTGCTATGACCTTGCCCTAGTACCTTTTTGATACCAATGAAAGGTTCCAATCAAGAGGCTTTGGATAAGGGGAGTGCCCCTGGTTTATTCCCATGAGTGCCACCGTAGAGCAGCCCCACTGCCGTAACTTAAGAAACAGCTTTGCTTTCTCTCACTCTCCTTCATTACACCAGTCAGGCTTCCTGGAATTTCTCAGAGGAGAGAATTTTTTTTTACCGCACACAGATTTGTACTAGGCCTTTTGTTCTTCTCATTTAACGAGCTGAAGCAGAGAGAAAAAGAAGTATGCTGGCTAAAAAAAACCTCCCTTATACTTTGGAGTAAAGATTCAGTCAGTTCAGTGTGTCTATTTGCCAATAAAGAACAGTGTTTAAAGCTGAGTTGAAGTATATGTGAATGGGCAGAAGCCTGTGGCATTAGTGCTTTCTAATTTTTTTCCCTTCCCCCATCTACAAGTGCCTTTAACAACGCACATACACGACTTCCATGGTTGTGAAAATATCAGGCAATGTTCTAAAAAAATGGTGTTTGTGGCACACAGGGCAGAGGCCAGGATTGCCAGCATTCCAGATTAGGTGTTATAGCTTCATCCTATATAGCCACGTAGTAGGGGGTAATAAAGCAAGTAAGCAGTAACGTTATTTGTCTTTTCGTGACTGTCTCTGTAGAACAGTTTGCCTCCTCAAGGGATCTGGTTTAGTGGCATAAGTTCTCTTAGGGATGTATTTGTACCAGCTGATCTTTATGACATTAGTTCTAGTAACAAACACTAAGTAGCATGTGTGATCCATGTCTAATACTGGGCAGGTTCACACAACATGATAAGCCACACTGCCTAGCAAGCTACACAGTGTGGTTTATAAGCCATAGATGATTGGGCACATTGCAGGTAGGGTGCCCCCTCCTCCCCCCTTGATCCTCCCATGGATATCCTATGAGACACCGCAGGAGGATTGAGACTCCTCCCCCCCCACCTGCCACGAGCCCTTTCCGGCTCGCCACGGCTTGAGTTGTCCTTTAAAAAAATATTCTTCAGCTTGCCAAAGCCAGCTGTGAAGCTGGCTTCCGCAATCCCCCCTTGGGCAGCCATGAGCTGTCCCTCTAAGGTGCTCCAGCGGTACCTTGTAGGGGCTGCCCGTGCTTGCACCCTATTTTTTTATCCCCCCCATCTAATTTTCACAAAAATTTGCAAAAAATATTTTTATTTTTTTAAATTACTGATCCAGCACAACTGCAAATGACTGAAGTTACAGGAGCAGCAATGGGGAATCTGAGGTGGGTAATGGGCTGCGGGGTGCCTGCTGGCACCTACCCTGTCCATTGCCCCCCTGGAGTGCAGGTAAGTCTATCCCCACCCCCCTTTGAAGCATCTGACAGCTGTCAGACTCGACCTATCAAGTGCTTAAAAAGCCTGAAGAGATCATTGCTTGTGAAAGGGGGGCCTCAAACTCTGCTTTCCCAGCAGGAAGCCTGAGGGGTTTTTTTTGGGGGGGGGTGCTCATGTCTTCCAAGGGTCCCCTACATTTTGCATCTGTTCCCGAGGTGCCACCATCTCAGGAACATGGAAAAGTAGTGGGGATTCCCTGTGGTGGGGAATAATTGCTCCCAATGGCAGTTCTTGTTACCCCGGCTTACAGTGGCGGGAACAGTGGGGGGAAACCTTTGCCAGCTGCCCCCAAGTGCAACTTGGGCACTTTTGGGGTGGCTGGCAATAATGGCCGCCTGCTAGCCGCTTGGCAAGAGCAGCAAGGGTTTTTTGCCTCTCTTGCCAAGCGGCCCACTTGTAGATGGGCTTGACCCATGGTGGGTTGTGTTGTCCAGGTTCGGACATGACAACCCATCGTGGGTCAGACAAACCCATCCTGGGTTCACACGACACAACAACCCACCATGGCTTATTAGCTATGGTGGGTTGTCATGTCATGTGAACCCAGTCACAGTGTCCTATTCCATAGAATCTAGGTTTTGAGCGTTACACTGAGTTCTAAAATGGTAGCTTTAGGTGTTCACCTTTTTCTAATCTAATATATCCTTTTCCATGACCTCATGCCCAAAGCAGTTAGCTTTCATTAAAGCTTTAATCATATATTAAAATTTGTTCCCCACCCTTTATTAATTAGCAAGACCAAGAACAAGCAAAAAACTAAGATACTGGAATGGCACGCCTCATGTGCTGTCAGAGAATTGGCTGGTTTGGCCAGATATGTGCCTATAACACCACTCACTGTCTGTTCACTTCCGGGGCCCAATTCAAGGTGCTGGTACTCACCTTTAAAGCCCGTAATGGCTTGGGCCCCAAATAACAAATCAATCTGCCCGTGCTTTGAGATCTTCCACTGAAGCCCTCCTTCAGGTACCTCCTTTATCATAGATATGGTATTCAACAATAAACATGAGGGCTTTTTCAGTGGTGGCATCCCAGCTTTGAAACATCCTCCTAGAACTGTCCACCTGGCGCCAGCATTGCAATCCTTCCAAGACCAGGTTAAAAAATTTTTTTCTTAACTCACACATTTTAATTTCCTGAAAGCTGATTTTATGGATTTTAATGTTGGTCAATTAAAAATCCTAAAAAGGATGAAGGGCAGTATAAAACATGTTTTAAATCAACTTAAATAAATAAAAATAAATACATATAGACATGCCAGTTCCCTCTTCCCTGTGCCAAATTTGATGACAAAGCAGTGCTTGAATTATGGGATAAAGAGAGTAATTTCACCTTAATGAAATCCACAAGTGTCATACCCTGGCCCCCTGCCATTTTAGCCAAACCATCACTCTTCTAAAACAATAGCCAAGGGGGGCCATCACAAAATATAAGGGGGCCAGGCCTCCCCTGGCTCCTCCAGTAATTTGAGCATTGTGTAAAGGGAATGAAAAGATGCTTTCCCCTAGATTTAGCTTATATTCAAAACTGGTAAATAATTTTACATTTCAGGATGAAGGCATTGTGGTTTTGCTCCTAACAAAACGGACACAAACAACTGAAGTTGACAATGCTCTGTTGAAATCATTGTCAATATATCTTTAAAATCTAGATCCTCCACAATTAAGACAGGATTCCAATTTAGTTTATTTTTCTGAAGCCATTTTGACTCTAATGTTTTATTTAAGCAGAAATAAGAGGTATCCAGAGGTACTGTAAAAGACTTATTTTTCAGAAAATGCCCCAACATTTTCTTATTACTATGAAAGCAACTTGTTTTCACTGGGGCCATAGTTTGGCATTACAAGAATGAGCAAGGACAAGCCTCGGGCTCTCACACTGGAATGACATGCTTTGAATTGTGGATTCTGATTAAGCATACGGTAATTTACCATTTCATCCAAACCTGGCAAACCATGATTGGCTAGTTTCAGCCTAAAGAGCCATAACAGCACCCCAGTGGTTTTTAAAAAAACACTAGGTTAACATGAGCGAGCCAGTGTGCTAGTGCACACAGTTCGATCACTCCCACTTGGCTCCTTTTGCCAGCAGGAGCAGTTAAACAAGCCAGGGATGTCCTGTCCCTGGCTTTTTTAGCATTACGTCCAAACCAGGAACTCTGGCTTGTCTCTTCCCTGACAAGCCGGGGTTGTAACCCATGAACAAACCCTGGGTTACGGCTTGTTGGGGGAGAGACAAACCAAAGTTCCTGGTTCAGATGTAATGCTAACCAAGGCAGGGACAGAGCATCCCCGATTGTTTAGCCACTCCCGCTGGCAGGAGGAGCCAAGTAGGAGTGATTGAGCCACATATACTAGCCCTTGGTTGCCGTTATATGCAACTGGACCTATAGTTTGTCACAAACAGCAACTGAAAACTTTTAACCTCCATGCACAAGCCCAGTTTGCTGCCATAATACTTGCTTGGTGTCATAAAGCCAAAGAATAGTTTGGTGTCAGGTTTGAATGGTTCCATTATCTAATAGAATTTCTGAAACCAATTTCTTTAAGGGTTATTCCCTTTAAAAATGAGTTATCTTGCTTATTCTTCTTTAAACCTTTTTTTGCTATCCATTTTAAAAGAAGACCTTCACACTCAACCGATAGGAAAAAGGCTTTTAAAGACATGAATAAATTACTTCAGACATTATTTTAACAAAATAAAATCTTAAAGCTATGTGCGTCTGAGCTCTCTTATAAACTGGATGGAGATAATTCTAAACTAAAAAAAAATCTTCTAAAGGGAACTGTTTGACAAATAAATATTATACTTACTATGGTTTGTATATGAAGGTATTTTGTTATACAATAGATGTTGGAAAAGGCTTGAAGAAGAATAAGCAAATTACACCCCCTTCATTTTCAAGTGAATAACATTTAAAGAAAGAGGTTTTAAAAATTTGAGACATTGTGAATGTGTTGGTTTTATAATACAAAAAGATTTTGCATTGTGTGCATCATATAAAATGGCAATGGGAATAATTATTTCAACTTAATGTATGGATTTGTATTTTAGTATTATAATACTCTTGAATAAGAGTGGCAAAGCATGAAAGATGGAAGCCATCTTTTTAAAAATAAAACCAGTTCTTCCACAGCACCACAGTGCAGCTGTTTTGTTCGGGGGTTTTGTACTGTAAAGGGAATATTTTGTATTTCAGGGTCCCAAATTTGTACTATTCTTACTGAAATGTCACTACAAATGGTTGTTTTGAATAAACAATTTTGCAACTCTCTTCATCCTAGTAATTCTCTCTCTCTCTCTCTCTCACGCACCACGCGTGCACGCACACTAAATTCTTGTTTACTCATCTTTGGTATATAAATAGATTATTGAGAGGTCTATTCATTAGTCTTGACAAATTCATAAACATTGTGTAACATTTAACAGTGGTAGAGGGGAGGCAGGGGTCCTTGGAGAATACATGATTACAGGAGATTTGATTGCTTGATGCCAGGAGACAAAGAAATGTGCATGCTGCTAAGGATTTAGTCGGGGTTTGGATATTATAGAGACAGGGAGAGATCAGTGTCATCATAGAGAGATGCCTGTGCCATCAGGTGCATGAGTCAGGATTGTGATTGTACAGAGAGGCACAAAACAAGATGACTGAATTTATGTTTTCTCAGCCGTTTTTAAACTCATCTGATCTACCGGTAATCTGTGATGGCAGACTCCAGCCTTTGAGGAAGGATTAAGCCTCCTTTGCTTGTAGGTCAGGGTTAAAGTGTTGAGCATTTATGACCTCGTCCAACTTCTAGTTTATGGCATAGGTTCCTCATAGAGGTCTCTGTTTTAGAGGCTGCAAGAGCATTTCATTGTGGCTGTCTTTAAGCAGTGCTATTGGCAGACCTGTGTTGAAAATGAGTACCGGTACATATTTAATGGAGTCTAGTAGTTCTTTAAACCCAGCAGTTACCCGTCCTGCTGTAGTCTCAGTCCCTTCCCTAGAGCCCTATGTAATACCCTATCTCCTCTCTGATTTGTATCCTCACTAACCACATCTGTGACTGGTTGTACTTGGGATTCTGTCAGAGCATGTCTAGAATGCATTCACCATGTATGTTTTCTTCCTCTTGCTCCTGACCCCTGGTGTGCTAAACAGAAGTTTTGGTTCACACATTGACACCTAGGGGTCATTGGTCCTTGTACACCAACACTATTATATGTCACAGTAGGACACAGAAGCCTCTTCCTTTCAGTTTAATTTCAGCCAAATGTATCAGAAGATTGAAATGCTGACCCTGTTCCCTTACCTTCCTGTGGCTTCATATTTGCTGTCAGTTTGTAAATGGACTTGTGATGTTGTGTTTAATTTCTACATATCAAATAACTTCATGCTAGATTGACTTCTCAACTGCATGGCACCGTGGTATAAACAGTTTAGGCACAAAAATATCAGTGATATTGTCTAAATATTATTTGAGGTTTTCTATTAATGTACTTACATTGGGGCAAAAAATCCTAGCTGTGTCAACACCGATGAAGTCTGAACTAGCTATGACTGTCCAGGATTGATGCTGGGGTCAAGGGAGATAGCTCCATAAAAACATCTGCTCAGTGCACAGCAGCTGTGAAAATGGCAAATTCCATATTAAGTATTAATGGAAAAGAAGTCAAAATAAAACTGCCAGTATCATAATTTATTTATTTATTTATTTGGTTATTTATTTTATTATATTATATTTATTACTCGCCCATCTGGCCAGACATCTGGCCACTCTGAGCGATGTACAATCCAATAAAATACAAGGGGGGGGGGTTTACACACACACACAGTATAAAACACAATTAAAAACAGAACAAAACTTAACAATCCTAACCCACCCCATATTCCCGCCTGAAAAGCCACGTTTTTAATGCATGGCGGAAGCTAATCAAGGAAGGGGCATGGCGGAGGTCACTGGGGAGAGAGTTCCATAAATTGGGGGCTGCCACAGAAAAGGCCCTCCTCCTAGTCCCCACCAGCCTGGTTTCTCTGGCTGATGGGACAGGGAGAGGGCCGTCTGTGGCAGATCTTGTTGAGCGGCCTACTTGATATTGCTGGAGGTGCTCCTTGAGATATATTGGACCGGAGCCGTACAGGGTTTTAAAGGTCAACGCCAACACCTTGAATTCGGCTCGGCAAACTGGTAGCCAGTGCAACTCTTTGAGCACCGGAGTGATGTGATCACGCCGGAGGCAGCCTTTAATCAGGCGAGCTGCTGCATTCTGTATAAATTTATATAAGCTGAGGGTACTGTTACACTCATGTCCTGCTTGTGGGTTTCCCATGGGCAGCTGGTTGGCCACCGTGTGAACAGAATGCTGGACTAGGTGGAGCCTTGGTCTGATCCAGCATGGCTCTCCTTATGTCTTACGCTGGCTCAGCTTGTCTGAGCGTGGAAAGCTAAGCAGGGTCAGGCCTGGTTATTACTTGGATGGGAGACCCCTCCTCTAGTTTCCTGCATTCAGCAGGGGGTTGGACTCGATAGCCTTGTAGGCTCCTTCCAACTCTATGATCTATGAAATCTATGTTCGTAAGTATGTCTAGATTTAGAATACTGTATACTAGCCTTCCCCAACCTGGTGCCCTCCAGATGTTTGGGACTTCCACTCCCTTCAGCCCCAGCCAGCATGGCTAATGGTCAGGAATCCTGGGAGTTGCAGTTCAGAACATCTGGAGGGCACCAGGTTGTGGGAAGGCTGTTGTATACAGTTCTGGTCTCCATCTCAAAAGGGGTATGTGATAGTGCAGTGGGGTGGGGGGAGAGGAATCAAAATTATCCAGAAGTGGGAGCACATTCCCTATGTGGAAATGCTGAAGTGGTGCTGAGGGGGGAGGTGTTACTCTTTTTTTTTTTAATGAGTTCAGGGAGGACATGATAGAGTTTCATGAAAATATGAATATTGTGGAGAGTGTAGATAGAGAGGGGTTTTTCAACTTAATACCAGCACTTGGGGTCACCCAGTGACGTTGATTGAAAGCAGATTCGTAAGAAACAAAACAAAATACTATTTCACACAATGCATAATTAACTGATGGAATTCATTGCTACAAAATGTGGTGATAACTGCTGGCTTAGATGGCTTTAAAGGGGACTAGGCAAATTCATGGAGGAGAGGTCTATCAACAATACGTAGACCTTGTTTGCACGTTACTGTGGCAGATCATAGATTAACTAACCTATGAATTGCAGGGATGCACGTGAGCTGCTTCCAGTTTCCAGCAACAACCTATGAATGCTGCATTCGTACGTTATTACCGTGAGGTCTGAACCTGGCCACTTCGGGTTGTTCGTGGGTTAAACAACCCGAATTTAAACCATGAACCACCCAAAGTGCCTGAGTTCGGATGTAGGTTGTTGCTAGAAATTGGAAGCAGCTCACACACAGCGCACATCCCCACACCAAACACCGCCATTACATGCAAACAGCCCCATAGTCACAATAGCTAAATGGAACCATCCCATACAGTGGCAGTGTGCCTCTGAATATCGGATGCTGAGGACATTCAGCAGGGGAGAACTGTTGCCCTCATGCCCCCTTTTGGGCTTTCCAGCGGCATCTGACTATGCACTGTCAGAAACAGGATGCTGGACTATGTGGACAGATCCAGCTCGGCTCTTCTTAATGTTAAATAAAATAAAAGTGTAAGGCAGATGTAACAACAGCCTTACTGATTGTTCTCATATCTCCTGTTTCTGTAATGACCAGCTTCCTTTTTCTTTCAGTGTTCTCAAATACCTTCCAGTTCTTTACCAGCATTTGATCCCATTAAGCTCATCTCTGCATTTTAGTTATCTGATGAGAACATTTATTTTCCATCATTGAACTATGATACTGACAAGTCTCTGTCTGGATTGAGTACAGGAAGCAATTTACCTGTACATTGTGTGTGTATATGTGTGTGTGTTACTCTGGTTCCGAAAAAAATTATCCCTTTTTCTTGTAGACTGTGTGTTAATTTCACACGCTCATCCTCCCTCCCCCATCCCTGCAAACCAATTAGAGATAATCACAATTCTCTTTGAATCTGCTATTGCTATGAAAGTGATTTTTGGATCAGTTCCTGTCTTCAAAGTCAAGTGATCTATATATGAATTGAAAAGCCATTTGGAGTTCACCTTTGCTCCTGCATAGGGCCTTGTCATTCTTTTGCCCTTGTTATACAGTCAGGCTTGCACGGTAAATCCGATCATAAACTCTGCTTTATGAGCCTCGCTGTGCAATGTTCGAATAGCCCACTACCCTTTGGCTGTGTTCCCTTGTGGCACTGGGCACGTTTGAATATGGTCAGTTCTGGCCTGCTTTGCACTGGTAGATGGGATGCCTGCTCATTGTTTTGCTGGGATGTATCGTTTATGGGCTTGTTATGCTGAATATCGAAGTGCTGTCAGCAGATACTTATTACTTTAAGCTGTCTCAGCTGTTCTGCTTCAGCAAATAAACCTACATTCAAAATGAATGAGGAGTGCTGCTTGCCTTGTATGTCATGATGTGTGCAAATGATTATTTCTTCAGCGGCAACAGAAATGGCAGGAATTGTTGCAAAAATCTCCCCCCGCCCTTTTCACTTTGCAAGCAGATCACTAAAAGGTGCAGCAGAACTAAGGGAGTTGACATGACTATTTTCCAACCATTGGAAAACTCTGCTGGTTTTGCATAACATTTACTCCCAGTATTTTGATAGCAGTATGTAAGACTCCTACAGAATCTAGAATTTCTTGACAACAACTTGGGCAGTAGAAGGGAGAGCAGGCATGGGTCCTTGTGGTTGTAAGGGCAAGCAAGCAGCTGCAGGGAGGGACGAGGAACAGTGTCAAGTCCAGAAGTCTTTTGCCATTACTTTTAGGAGCCCCACCCAAACCTTTTCCACAATGAGCACTGATTCAACTTCATAGGAAGTTGAACTTCCTGTGTGGGCATGTCCTTTAACACAGTGCTTCCAGATGAGGCTTTCATTGTGCAATTGCCTTGCTTTATTCATGGAATTTTATGGGGAGTACATAGGAAGCGCTCTATACTGAGTCAGACCATTGGTCCATCTAACCCAGTATTGTCGACACTGACTGGCAGCTCTCCAGGGTTTCAGGCAAGTACGGTACCTTTCCTAGCCTTACCAGGAGATGCTGGAGATTGCGCTTGGGACCTTGTGCATGCAAAGCATGTGCTTTCCTGCTGAGCTATGGCCCCTGGGATTCCAGATGACATAATCATCGTCTTCCATTTCTAACCTTCCCAAGTCTCCCTGCTGCTGCTTCCATCTCTTTTTCCCCCTACAAAAATATTGCTCAAGGAGGAAAAGACGAAATCACCGCACAATGAATTTTCATTGGTAGCATTGGGAGCCCCCCATCTGAATGTACCTTTAGGGTGCTTCTAGATGAGGCTTTTGTGGTGCCATTGCCATGCCTCATTTACAGAATTTTACAGGGGCTCTAGACAAAGCTGCCTTCCACTTGTAGCCCTCCCACGTTTTTCTGTCACTTCTTCTATCTTTTTTTCTTATCGCAGAAAATCAGTTAAGGAAAAAAAGATAGAATTGATGCACAATGCCTTCTGAGTGGTAGTACTAGGAGCCCTCCATCTGAAAGCACCCACAGACTTGATCTCTCTCTGTGTGTGTATGTGTTTAAAAAAGGAAGCTGAAGCTTCTGGACTCCCAGTTCTGTCTGACATACCACAGTTTACACAGCAACATACACAGTTCTGGTCACTCATTCTTACTTGCACAAAAGTATGGACTATATAAATTAAGCTATCCCTCAACTTCTCCTGTTTGCAAATCAGAGGGGTTTGGGGGCTTGGGTAAGGGTGTACCAAAACCAACAGATTTTTGTGCCACTGCCACTGACATCCATATAGCCCATTATCTGTCGCTCTTTGTACATCATTTCCCAGGCTTTTTAATTTATGCATATGCTTGTACCTGATTGACTTGTGATTGGTCTGGACTGGCCAACCCCAAGCTCTCCAGTTAAAAGTATATCCTTTAGCAGGTGTGGAAGCACCTCAGCCTGAGTCCTTGGAGGGCCATTGCCTGATGGGCCAGTTGTCTAATAATCTAAGGCAGCTCCATACGCTCATCTGAATAGAGGCATTATGCTGTCCACCTTCCTGGCCATTGTACACCCCTTCCTTCTTCATTACTAAAGACAATTGCTTTTTCTTTCTTCCTTTTATGTAAGGTGAATGTATGCCTTTGCAACTATGCCATCACCTAGACACTTGTTAATTTCATCTATTAAAATTAAATCTTTTGCGAAGCTATTTCATAATTTCATCTCAGGGTGACTCCCCTCCCTTTTTTTGGCAACTACATGATATTTATCAAGGTATGGATGGATGCAGCTGAGGAAATTCAGCATTTCATAGGGGAGAGGGGGCAATTAAAAACTCAAACCTGCAACCCAGGGAGATATATTCAGGATAGGGAGTGAGAGAGAGTATATGCAAAACAGTATGCTGCAAAACAGTATAATGGAGAGCTTCTTGGGATCTGGGCATCGGCTGTCCCTTCTCTCTCACCTAATGTTCCTTTTCTTTTGTTGTTTTTGTTTTTGAAGGATGGCATGAACTGGGTCTGCAGAAATGTCAATGCAAAGAAGAAGTAAGTCGAACTGAGTTGCATGCAATTGGAGGAGCTGCAGGAGCCAAATATGCTAGCTGGCTGCTAGCGTCTGACCAAATATTTTTTTTCCATCTGCACGCAGCTACAGCTGTTAAAAATGGGAACAGCAGCTAAGCCTACTGCTCAAATTGGAACTTTATCTGCTCTCTAGTATCATCTCCTCCCCTTAACTGCATTTCCTTCCCCCACCTCTTTTTTTTTTTGGGCGTAAATAGTATTAAAGGTCTCGACTTTCATCTGACTAAACAATGAGATTTGAAAACAGGAGCAGATTGCAGTCTGGCATAAAGACTTCTGGTGGGTTCCTCAGAGTTAGGATGATCATAGAGCAACATGTACAGGAGCTCACATCAGTTCTGAAATCACTCAGGATGATCACCCAGTCCCATTCAAAGTTTTACTCATCAACAAATGAGATGATGTTTTGTTAGCAGCACATCACATGTGCTTCAATTTCAAAATGGTAAGTTCCTTTGTATAATGTTGGCAAGATACTTATAAGGCCTCATGAAGAGCCTTTACTATACCAATATGTCCAGGTGTCTCTACCCTTCATTTCACAAAGACATATGTTGCAACTCAAATTCCTAGCAGTCTGAATGTAAGCAGCAGCAGCAGGACATGAGGTATGCTATAATTTGTTCATATAAAACAGTGTCAGGCTGCCGTGCAGTGTTGCATATATGGTTGGCAAAAACATTTCCAAGAATTTAGCCTCGGCAGGGACCAAGAGCTCTTTGACATTCAGTCTAGTTGCACTGTATTAAGTTACTCTGTCAGGATGGCATTCAACAGCATAGCTGCACTGCAGTCCATTTAGTGTGCAAAGTCTTACTGCAAGCCCTTTTTGAGTGTGCTTTGTGGCAGGTTTTGATTCAGTGCACCTGAAACCAACAAACCACGTAGCAAATGTACTTGTCCCAGGTAGTCCAAACAGTAGTCGACTCTGAGTTTAGCAGGGTCAATGTGGTGGTTCCTCTGTCCATATGTGTTGTTGTTCTGGCTGGTGTCCCTTTTTTGTGAGTTTGCAGTGCTTTCTGCACATCCAGTTGAGAACTATGTTGCCTAACTAACTGTGCAGGAAGTGGCAGTCTGGATGTGTTTGAAAAGAGAGATCCTTCACTTCAGGAAATATTTGATTAATCTTAGTAGGGGGTTAGGAAGAAAGTTAAAGATTGTCAAGGGATGTGTTTCTGCATCAGGCCTAAGTGCAAGAGCAGAAAGCCTGTAATGAATAGTCACCAGGAAGATGCATGAAAGACGCACCCTGCCCTTTGAGGAAATAGTCATACTGTATGATTGACAAATAACAGCATATTGCCACAGTGCCAGGATATGACATAGTTGGCTGCTTCTCTTCTCTAGATCTTCTGCTAAATTCCTCCAAGTTCAGAGTAATTTGGTGAGGGCGGTCTTGCATGCAATGAATTTAGCACGCAGCATGCAGATTATAGCCAGAGTGTAGGGCTGAAAATGCCATGGCAACTATGGCAATGCCCTTTTTCATTCCTGGTGGGAGGGAGTAAACTTGCTTTCCTACAGCTCAGACTATGTGCATGCCTTGTGGAGAGCCAGTGAGCATTAGCTGCTTTCAGACATTCCTTGACCAATATAATCCATTGTCATTCATGATTTTGTGGTATTTGCTTATTCCCTATTAAACTAGAGGCAGCAACTGAAAATTTAGCAACTGTAAACTTTCCTCGTCCACCCAGAGTTTGACTCTGTCTTCCTCTTTGGTGGTTTGCAATAAACATAAATTGTAGATTAGATTATATATTAAATCTCTGTCTCATCTACTTCAGACAGAGGGAAATAAAACCATAAACAAACATTACAAGAATTAGGAGGAATAAAATAAAGCACTAGTAACAGTCAAAATCAATCTATTAAGACACACACACCCCAAGCATTATAGCTAAAAATATGTATTTCTGAAGACTAGTAAAAGATCACTAAAAGCAGATACTTTATATTGCTCCATATCTTTTGGGAAATTGGTGACATGTTGCAATTGATGATTTATGTTTTTGAAAAGACATTCCTTCTCTAGATGTCCAGTGTATACAAGCCACTGCAGAAAGTTTTTCTGCACTTGTAATCCATTTTTAAAGGGCGGGAAATAGCTCTGTAACTATTCAGTCCAGATGTTGAAGAGACCTGTCTGCTGATGGCATAATGTCTGCAAGATTCTTCCCTAAAATTCAACAGACATCAGTCTGTTCAGTTCAGGGAAATGTACATTTTCTTCATTGTTTGTTCATCAGGCTAAATAAGTACCCCAAACACTACCCAGCTTGCAAACTGTGAAGCAAACTTACCTTGCTACCCACAATTTTCCCTTTGAGCACAAATTGCAGCTCTCCAAACTTTAAACAGTGAATGCAAATTGGCCCAATTTTGTCCTGATTCTATCCCTGTCTCTTCTCTTGCTGAGGACATATTTTGTGGGGGAAAGGGGATCTCACTGGTACAAGTGCAGCTCATCAAGCCAGAAAGAGCTGCCATGGTCCATTGACTTCAACAAGCCCCAGAACTCCAGAATCCATACCTGCATTAAGCTCAAATCACTTTGAACTAACTAGAACTTCTAAGTACTACAAGACAGGATTGGTCTAATGACCCCAAAGGCCAGTATCTTCTCTTGGAGAATGTCTTATACAGGGGTTGATGCTTCACGAGCAGCATGCAAGAAATAGGACTGTTATGGAACCATCTTCCTGTATTGTTCCTAACAAAGAGAAAAGACTATCCTGAGCATGAGCATATACATCTTCTGACTGATTTAGTTAACAGCTGTTCTTGAACCAATCCTCCATGATTTTATCTATTCTTTTTAAAAATGCTGGTTCTATTATTGGCCTTCACAGTATTCCCAGTGAGCGCTGCACACTAGGTATGTACTGTGTGAAACAGATTTTCGTTACTTACATACCATAGGAGCCATGCTCCAAGTCCTTGGCTAGTTACTTGGCCACTAAATTATCCTTCATTTAAAAAAAATAATTACATATTTCCTATTTGGGTGTCACTGAGTTGTCTTGATACATTAAAAGGCAAGCCGGAATGGCTGAAGTATAGCTTGAGAGACCTGGGTCACTACCATAACACATTAGAATGAAAAGAGAGCATGGTTCAGATGCGGTTCAGTTACTTACTCTTTTGATAACACATGGCTAGGTCTGATCTCCACAAAGACCTTTCTTTTATGCCAGATTATGCTCAGATGCTTTATAAAGCCATAGCTGCAAACTCTATCCAGTGCACCATCTTTGCTTTTCCATTCCGTCTTACTTTAGGGAACATCCAGTGTTTGTGAGCTCTTAGTTTTCTGCTCTCTTTTTTGAAGTTAATGAAAAAGGGTGTGATGATACTTGGTGATGTTAAGCCTCATTGTAAATGTTTAGCGGTTTGGCAAACTTGAATAAAATTTAGTAGAAATGACAAATTTTGCAATACTGTGTTATTTCAAAATGAGGTCTTGATATTATTTTAAGGATCCCCACCTGAAGGACGGTGTATGAAACTGCTCTGCATGGATTCCTCTACGTTGTTGTGATGTTCTGTCTCTATCCAGCTAATCTCAACACACGTTGGTACTATATGTTGCTTCTGAATGCTTATGGCCTTATAGCCTACCATGTCTGGCTCTCCTGTTTCATATTGGTGGTCTCTGGATACTTCCTCCACATAGATCCCTAGATGTTGAAAGTAACAAGATCTTTAACCTGTGATGTTCTGTAGGGACTAGGTATGTTACAATCCTAAGAGTGCTTAATTATACTGACTTTTGCATAGAAATGTTTCATGTATGCTGCTGAGAGGGTGGTGTCTCCAGTCTGTCAAGAGGACCTTCAGGAGGAGAACATAACCCTTTTTCACTTTCAAGAGGAACCCCCCTATATATCATATGCATTGATACAGCATTGTATGTTTGCTGTATAAGAACTACAGGCAAGAAAAGATGCATACAGCTATTAGGTGATATAGACGTATAATAAATAAATACATTTTAATCCCACAAATTGGTTTTAAATCATTGCCACTTCCACTGATGACACAGATGCTATCCTATTTTATGGGAAATTGATAGTTTATGCTTGACTAGTTGTGCTAGCATGTGGATATAGCTGCATGCTTGAATGCATGTTTGGATGTGCATCCCACTGAAAGCAAGATAATGTGGATAGAAGGCGCCACACTTAAATGCAAATTTGGATATGCATCAGATATACACTTCTGGTGCCTGATCCAGAAAGGGATATGTATGCAGAAGCCTTCTGATACATGCAGAATCTCCTTAGTTAGACTGGAGCATATTTATGTCACAAGTAGTCACAGAGCTCATGTGGTGTAGTTGTTAAGAATGTAAGCTGTGAGCTAAGGATGCCTTCTTCAAATCTCACAGCCACAAACTCAAACTTATTAGGTTGCCTTAGGCCAGGGATGTTGAAGAGTCCTTGGTGTCGAGTCACGAGTCTTTGGACCCGAGTCTCGAGTCCGAGTCCTTGGTCCAAAATGGTGACTCACGGGTCCCGAGTCACTCCCAAAGCTGACTCCACGAGTCCCTATTAAAATCAATGGGGTTTCCCCCCAACAAAATAAGGCTAACTTCAGATGTGTGGCTTAAATAAATTCTAGGCACAAGTGTGCCTTTTTATCTCAAAACTCTGCCACTGATTTTGACAAGAACAGACCAGGCAGACAAACCCAAAATAACCAGGCAGGCAGAGGGGGCAGGGAACCCCAAAGCAGGCAGGCAGCAGGCAGGCAGCAGGAGTTGATATAGCGCCGCCTGGCTCACAGCTGACACCTGAGCCTCCATGGACAGCTGGGAGTCTAGAATGACCCCCAAGCTGCGGACCTGGTCCTTCAGGGGTAGATGTACCCCATTCAGCACCAGGTCAACATCCCCTAACCTCCCCTTGTCCCCCACCAGAAGTACCTCGGTCTTGTCGGGGTTCAGCTTCAGCATGTTCCTTCCCATCCAGCCACCCACTGACTCCAGGCACTTGGACAGGGTCTCAATGGCCAACCTTGGTGAGGACTTGAAAGAGAGGTAGAGCTGCGTGTCATCCGCAAACTATCATTAGGTTTGATCCTTTTTTCCCAGTTGTTTAAAATGTGTTCTGTGGTAATCACTTGGAGGGAAGAGAACGCACGTTTTGAAAATTGCCATAAACTCCATTTAGTTTGGGCTTTAATCAGGCAGGTTCAAGAATGTGCATTAGTTTACAGGAAAATGTATAGGGAGAGAAGTAATCAACAGTAAACTGAGCTACAAAAATGTAAGGGCCTGCCCCTTCACATACACAGTACCTGGCATGATGTCAAATCACTGGGGAAAATATTAGATGGTCCTACTTACAGTAATTTAGGGGGAGGGGATGGTTTATCCCAATCTTCAGTATTTTTAAGCCAAACTAGCACATTCTTTCACTTCTAATTTTCCTAATGGATTGGATATGGAAAATGTCCCTTTGGCAAACAAACGCCCTGGGAGTAGTTGAACTTGTCACAGTGTTATTTATTGTTTGCTTCCAGGTTTCTGCATTTTCTTCTCCTGTTGCTTTTTACCGTAGAATGCCGTGTAATTTACGATGGGTTTGCTGTGTGACCTTGTTTGTATGTCAGGTAGGGAGAATTACACCCAGAAGCTTTTACATTTACATGATAAATTGGGTGCTCTTAAAATGACAAGGATTTGGTTTGGCCCTGTATGTTCAAACTCTGGACTGAGGAAGAACCGAAGGCATGTTTTATTGCCATGGTTGCTGATGCATCTCTATTGTTTGGATTAAAAGATTCTTGTACCCTTGACTAAGCCCTTTAACACAACATAGACTGCATTACTGTCGGTTTTCATCTCTGCAAATACACCTCCAAGTTGCTAGATAGTTGCTCCTGCTGCTTCATTTCCCACACAGCTGCTTGCTGCAAGCTACACAGCCAGGAACATTCTTCTTATACAATGTCCCAGCCACCTTGCCTGCTGCGCTAGTGTGCCAACCAACTAAATACTGTTGAGGTAGATTCCCCACACACAACTCCCAGAAATCGGGTGTATCTAAGGCTCTTCATTTGGCTTGTAGGAAAATCACTAATTTAGGCCTCACACTGTCTGGACTTGGGTGTGTGTAAATATAAATTGGAAGGTTTTTAGCAGTTTGTTTCCCACCACTATTAGGATATTGAACTCCTGTAGATATAGCACCTTTGATGATGCTAAGCTTGATTGAGGGTTGCCAAGATGCAACCTGGAGAACATGCAGGTAAATTCCATGATGCAACAGAAGAAAAAACATCTCCCCACCATCACTACCACCACCCAATCCTGCTGTCTGTCCTGCTCTCCTGCCTGCTGTAATAAGCTCCTAGGACTCCAGGTATGCTGCATAGCAGGCTCGTGATGGTAATGGACAATAGGACTGGATGTGAGGAACAGATGCAAAGAAGCCACAGCTGCTGTTTCTCCTCTGTCATTAAAGAATTTAAAATTACATCCATGCTCTCAAAGTTGCAACCTGACATCCCTATCAATCATAAGTGCACGTGTACATATTTGTCCTAGGTGGAAATTATTTCTGTAGGAAAAATGTTTCATGAAAAGTGGCTCTCAGTATTACTGTATCCTAGGCTTTCAGTGTGTAAAGAATAAGGCATAATGTTGTGGCCTTTACCCATAAACAATGTGGTCACATCTCTATTTGTAGCTGATCTATGAGCTCAAGAGCACACATGAGTCCATGCCCTGCATTTTAGAGCTGGCTTACATTGAATGCACACAAACCCACACTTTCATTGTATTTACATTCATTCAGGCCTGCTTCCTCCTCTCAGTGGAGGATTTAGTGTTTGTGATTGTTATTGGAAATTGGGATGATCATGCTGTACCATACTGGCCAAGAGAGAGTGTACCTAGTCAGTGATATCAATGGGGCCTTCCCCACATGTCCCAACCCCTCATCACAATGCTGCCTAGACACCCACCACCTCCAGCCCTGTAGCCTCCTAATGGATGTATTGTCTAGTTGAAAATGCCTGCCCTTTTCAAAGCCCAAGTGATTCTAAATGGTTGCTGTTTCCAATTCCAACATTGCTAGGGTTGCCAACTTTTTTCTGTATTCTATCTTTGTTCTTGTGCCTTTAATAGTTACATGACAGGAAAAATATTCAACGACTGAACTTTCTCTGTAAAGCAGCAACCTGGTCTGCGCCATCGACATTCTGTGGCTTATGGTGGCTCAGCTTGTCTGAGCGTGGAAAGCTAAGCAGGGTCAAGCCTGGTTATTACTTGGATGGGAGACCCCCTCCTCTAGTTGCATGCATTAAGCAGGGGGTTGGACTCAATAGCCTTGTAGGCTCCTTCCAACTGTATGATCTATGAAATCTATGGAGAGGCAGCAGTTGGGAAAGCTTTACCTGCCGAATGTTTCATGTATTATGCAGATGGTAAAGGCACAGGAGCTCTTCCAGAACAAAAGTTGACCACCTTTCCTTGGCCTCTGTGGCGATGAGCAGCTTAATTCTCATGGACAAATAAAAGGAGACAGTTGCCTATAGGAGCTGGACCAAACCTGTGAACATGTTGGATGATGCTGTGACAACAATAACAGTCCCCACCTGCCTTCCTTTCACAGCTCTATTCAGGTTTTGTACACAGAGCAGCAGGAGTGTAAAGGAAGAAAAAGAGCCAACTTTGGGTATGTTTCTTCCTCCTCTTGCCCTCTGACACTGCTGCCTTCAAACAGGTGCAGGCCACAGGGAGAATTTAAGTTATGCCCAGCAGAGTGAGCGTCTACACAGCTGGGCAAACATGGCCAAAGCTGTCTAGCAGCCCAGCAGCTGTTTTATTTTTACTCCAACTGTAAATTTCAAAAAGTCACACTCACCATCTGTGAAGCAGGAGACAGCTGAGTGATAACTTAAAGTGCCGCAAGATTGAGGGGGATTAGGCTGAAAGCTGGGGAGGGGAAGAGACTGGAGACTTTCATGATGGGGGTGGGGGGTGGAAGGAAGGCTTAAGAGTTGGTTTGGTCTGTTTTTGAAGTAAAATTACTATTGGTAAAAGAATATTAGTCTAAACCCATTTAGACTAAAGCCATGGGCCATACCAACACGAGTTGCCAGCTATCAACCTGGAGGCCATATCTATCCTCTTTAAAAACAAAACAAAACCCCCCTCAAAATTATCAAGAGAGGATGCAACAACTGTACCTCCTACACCACTGCTCCAATAGTCCTTTACTCATGAGTCTGTCCAACCTGCTCTAGCAAGCAGTGCTTAAGTTTTGCCCCCACAGTGGTGGCGGGAGTGGGGAGGAGGCAGCTGGGCAAAGGGACAAGTGAGAGAACAGAGCACAAGTTGTAGTCCACCTCTTGCTCCTTTGAAAAGGGCAGGCATTATTTCAACTTGAGAGCTGGGAGGGTGGCCCCACCATTAGGTAGAGTGAAGCAATTGCCTCAGGCAGTTAAACTTAAGCACTGCTTGCTAGAGCAGGTTGGACAGACTCATGAGTAAAGGACTATTGGAGCAGTGGTGTAGGAGGTACAGTTGTTGCTGGGAGGCAGTAGCAAGGTGTTGGAGGAGAGACCTGTGTGTCATGTGGCTTGCTCTGCACACTCTTAAGTTAGCTTGCTGTCTTCAGGTGCAGTGGAGGATGCTGTCCCATTATCAGTGTTGAAGGGAGAGCCATCTGCCAGTCCAGTTGGCTTTTTTTATATGGAATGGGAGGGGGTGCCATCTTGTTCTTTGCTAGAGGTAGCAACATGTTTCAGGCCGGCCCTGACAGCTGACAACCCAAGTACCAGCACTGGCTTCTCCCCACCACTCTATTTCCAAGCGGTGAATGTTGGAAAGTGCACTTATTTCTTCATTTTTCTTCATTTTTGCTTTCTTTCATGACCAAACCGAAAAGAACAAAAACAAACCAGGATGTGGTTTCTAATTCACAGCCACCATTCACTCACTAGAAGGGTCATGGCGTTTTCCTATCTAGCACAACCCCTTGCCACTGTGATAACATCCTCCGTAACCGATACAACCAATACATAAGCCCAGCCTTGCTAGGAATGATGGGAGTTGCAGTCCAACCCATCTGGAGGGCACCAGGTTGGGGAAGGCTGCATTAGCTAATTAGCTCAAAGGCAGACTGCAAGATCAAGATCAAACAAGGTGCCAGAAATGCTTGCAGGACAACTTTAATAAAACAAATCTTAAAAGCAGGGAGCTGCCCCATATGCCATAAGAGAAAGCGAAAGAGTCGCCAACCAATCTGATCTGGGAGAAATTCCTTTCCAACCCCAAATACAGTAATAAGAGCCTTAGCATAAAAGCAAAACCTGTTGGCTGAGCCTCCGCCAACATTCTGTTGCTTAGCATGTCCACCCCACCCAATACCTCGCCTCAAATGCCTGGCTCAAATACTTTGGCATCTGATAAAACTCAAAATGTCACTGGTTCACTTTAGAAAACCTTCCATGCAATGTTTCTTCCAAGGCTGTCCTCGGGAAACTAGTCCAAAGGTTCTTGTGCTTTCTCTGTGGAGGCTGGACACTGCCTTTCTGATGCTAAAGCACAGGCTGATTCACAGAAGAATTTCTGAGACCAAAGAATCACCATGATACCAATACAGGAAGCTGCCTTATACCAAAGCAAGCCATTTGTCCCATCTATCTAGCACAGTACTCTGACTGGCAATTGCTCTCAAGGGACTCAGGCAGGGTAAGGACTTCCTCACCACCAGCGTTCTTTTAACAGGAGACACCATGGATATAATTTTATTTATTTATTTTTATTATATATTTTTATCCCACTTTTTTTTTTCCTGCAAGGAACCCAAGGCGGCTTACACAATCCTCCTCCATTTTATCCTCACAACAACCCTGTAAGGTAGGTTAGGCTGAGAGTCCACGACTGGTCCAAAGTCACTCAGTGAGCTTCTTGGCCAAGAGGGGACCAGAACCCAGATCAACGAAGTCCTAATCCAATAGTCTAACCACTAATGCCACACGGACTCTGTAACCTGGCATCTTCTACATACGAAACACATGCTCTACATGAGCTTCATGGCACTCTCCCCATATTGCCTTTCCCTGTAATATTGACATGGTAGAATCACTGTAGGAAAGCACATTCACAGATCACAAGTTACCACAGCTTGAAAAAGGAATTGGTACTAGGATTTTGAAAATTGCCTTTTCCCATGTTCCTAGGATACGCTGATTCACAGTCTTGATTGCAAACATTTCCTCAATAAGTTGCAGGCTACACTTGGGACAGTTGCAAAGTCAGCGTTCCTGTTCTGAAATATATTGCAGGATGGTGGGGGGAGGCACAAAGGAAAACTCACTCCTGCCCCCAAAGTCGCACACCCTACACTCAAGAAACTCAATAGGGTCAACAGATCCTCTCCTACAGCTGCAACTAAACTCAGCTGTTTGTCATGTACAAAGGACCTTGGAAGTCCTTTGCAATCTTGATCTTGTTTATCCTGACAACATCACGGTGAAGTAGGGCATTGTTATTAATGTTAAACAGATGAGAACTGATGAGACTTGCCCAAAGCCACCAAGCAAGCCCATGGCTAAAGAAGGGTTTGAACATTTGCCCAGGGCAGTACCTCAACCCATTGGAATACAGTGTTCGCCACCATCCAACAAAAGCACACACACTCTTACATGAAGGCAGTTCCCACAACATTTTTTTTAGCAAGAAAGATTGCTGCAGATGTTTCAGCATCTCCAGAACCACTGAACAGAAACCAAAAATGGCATAAGGCTACAGCTTCCTAGTAAGGAGGAGTAGAACGGCTCAGCAAGAACGAGTGGAGAGAGAATTCAAGGATGGACATTTAGCTGAAATATTTGCAATTACCAAAAATTCACCAACATTTCCAATTCCCCTATTCAAATTTTTGAATGAGGAACCTCAAAGCAAAATTCATAGCCATGTTTTGAATGTGGAATGTTTCAATCACAATTCAAATGCATTAGACATGAAGGCATCTCTTGATTGGTTTGGCTTTGGCAGGGTTAAAATATTGAATCTCATAAAACTGTGAACTATTAAATACTACTTAGCATTGCAGCTTACCTATCAGATGCTGTAAGATTAACATACTGCTGCATGCCAACTATCAAAAATTGTTCGTATGATATGCCAGTGGTTTCCAGACTATCTGCTGAAGCTTATCATAGGTTCATAAGGCAGAATGGCAACTGAAAGACAGCTTGTCCAACACTACTATTCAGAAGCCACTCCAGGGCTCTCCAACCTTGGGTCCCCAGATGTTGCTGGACTACAGCTCCCAGAATCCCTTGCCATTAGCCATGCTGGCTGGATATGCTGGGAGCTGTAGTCCAGCAACATCTGGGGACCCAAGGTTGGAGAACCCTGCACTAGACTATAAATTAGGGCCAGACAGCAGGATCATAACTTGCCTGTGCTAAAACTGCTCCACTGGCTTTCAGACCATTTCTGAGCTCAGTTTGCTTACCTTTAAAGTTCTATGCGACTCAGATGTTTATTGGGCTGCCTTCCCCAGCAGCAGCCCACCCAACCTGTGAGGTCATAGATTAAGACTCTCACAGAGGCGGCTTTTTTAGCTGTGGCACCCTACCTCAGTAATGCTCTGCCCAGGGAGGCTTATCAGGCACAGATGCTGTTATCCTTTCAGTGCCTTTTTATTCTCCCAGCCCTGTAAAGTTTTTAGCTTTCCCTGATTGATTGATTGATTGATTGCTATCTAATGTTGCATTATTATTATTATTATTATTATTATTATTATTATTATTATTATTATTTCCATTTCTATACCTCCCAATAGCCGACGCTCTCTGGGTGGTTGACAACTACATATAATCAGTTAACAAGACAGTCCCTGCCCGCAGGCTTACAATCTAAAAAGACACGACACACAAGGCAAAAGGAATGGGGAGGGAAGAAGGGGGGGGATTTTTACAGATTGGTTTTACTGTTTTTATCTTGTTGTTAGCCACACTGAGAGCATTTATGCTAAAGGTTGTGGGATATACATTTAATGACTGATTGATTGATTGAATAAAGTTAAATGCCATTGCATGTAACTGAGGTGGGGTCTAATACAGATACCCAATATCCAGAGAATATTTAAACAGCAGTCAGATAATACCTGGACAGGAGAATATTCAACAGAAAATTCGCAGAGGGCAATTCTAAGTAAAATTTTGGGGAGAAAATTCATTTGTGCTGTAGTTATATACCTGACAACAGAGACGCAGTAATCCTTCTAGGGCCAGCCTTGCTGAGGGAATGTGGTGGGAAGATCAAACTAGGATATCACTGTTTATTTCCGGCACCTCCAGAGGAGGAGGAGATGCCCTTGTTTACATCCAACTCTTCACATCATATCACAGCCACCACTGGCAATGCAGATACCTTCAGGGTCACTGATTTCAAGTTTTGAATCCTAAGCTACACAAACTAGTGCATGCTTTGAAGGACATTATAATGGCACCCAGCCATTTCCAAAGGTATGTCCACCACGAGTTTCTTGTCTCCACCACACACACAACACAACTTCTTTGGCACAGCCAGCCAGTGGCTCGTCTCTGAGGCTCATTGCCCTTGCTGCCTATGTGAAGGGGAATGGTGGGGGCTAATGTTTTTTATCATCCATTTTATTGGCATCCGTTCTGAGCTGCAATTTCATTTGCTGGACATGGCCTGGCATGATGCTCAGAACTCCGTTACAAAAGCAGCCAGGCTGGGTGCTGGGGACAGGCACACAATGAAAGTCAAAGTCTCAGGTGTTCTCTGAAGCATGCTCTTCAGACATGGCCAGGATGCGATTCTCAGATGATGATCAGGCAGCTGTAGTGCCCCAAAGCTCGAACCTGACTAACCATGAGCAGTCATCAAGATCCATTCCCCTGCCCAGATGGGCTGCCTCCCAAGTTGCTATGGAAGAGGCCAAGAATGAATACAAGGATAACACACTGCAGTGTTTGTGTGATTGGAGAAAGCAGGGTTGTCCACTGATTAAATAATTGTTTCTCACTTTTTCACCAATTAATGAAACTTGATTATTTTTGTACACCACTAAAACTTCAATGCATTTGTGGTATTGAAGAAAGTGTGGGATAGTTTGCCACTTAAAAATGAAAAGCAACGGTTCATTGTTAGGACTGGATGTGGCTTCTTTAATATTTTTTGTTTGCTTGCTATTACTGTAACACACCAGAACCAAAATAGCATCATGAAACAAGTATGCCTTTCCTCAGCCCAAACAATTAAAACTTGCCCTTACTGATCATTGATTGTGATTATTACTCTACCAATTAACCCTAGTTGAAAGAATAGGAGCCCCAGGTTGCCTCTTTTCTCCACAAAGACAATGGCTATTTGCACTGTAGAAAGCAGAACCAAAGTCTGGGATAGCCCCAAATGATTTTGTTAGTCACCATCCTCCTGGATGGGAACACAGAATTAGGGATTTCTTTTCTTAAAATGTGTGAACAACACTGAGGTAAAGCACATTGGCTTAAATAACCCTTACAGAAATAGCTTTTGTTGACCACAAGATTTTGTGAATACAACCTTGATATCTCAGTAGGAACTAAAAGGAAATCCATCATGTGAGTGTGTGTGTGTGTGTGTGTGTGTGGTGTGTGTGTGTGACAATGATGAGGACAACGACGACAATGAGGTCATCAGGTGGCATGACTTGGAGGCAGGCAAAAGCTGCTGAATCAAGAGCAATCAACAGCACCACAGCTGCTACGAGTGGAAGGAGGGAAGGGGGCTGCAGTTGTTGGTGGCACTTTTGTCTCTGAATATGCCAACAAACTCTCCTGTGTTCATCTATACCATTCCCTCTGGCTCCCAAACAGTTGGCCGTAATGAGCAGAAGGCCTGACAGCTGTAAACGGCTATACATATGCATGGATCTATATTATACCCACAACCATATATAAATGGAGAACACAGCTGCTGCAATTCTTCTGCCACCAGCGTGGCTCAGGCACATCCTCCTCTCTTTCTTTGAAGGGTTACTTGACCTAGTTTGGAGGCACAAGTTGTGCAATGGCGAGTTTACCCAGTTGGTGCTTTTGATTTCGGCTGAATCATCTTGATTGAACAATGGCAGCTCCTTGAGTGCTGTGCCTTTGCTGACCCTGCAGAAACAGGCGGAGACGCTGGAATGTGCCCTGGGTAGAGGTGAACGTGAAGGTAGGTGGAGAGTTTTGCAAACAAATGCACCACCACTGCATCATTACTCTAAAAGAAGAGATTCTGGAGCTTCAACCAACCTGAACATCAAACTTGATGACCTTGAAACATTCCCCTTAATCCTGGCTGGGGCTACTCATTGGTTCATACGTAGCTCACTGCCTTCTACTGAGTCAAACCACTGATCCACCTAGTTCAGTATTTACACCAACTAGCAGTGGCTCTCCAGGGTTTCAGGCAGGGGTCTTTCCCAGCCCCACCTGAAGATGCCAGGGATTGAACCTGGGACCTTTCACAGGGAAAACATGTGCCCTACCACTGAGCTATGGCCCTATAGTAGCCTTCTCCAACCTGGTGCCCTCCAGTTGTTCTGGATGACAACTCCCATCAACCCTGCAGGCAAAAGTTACAATTGGCACCCGCTTTGTATTTAAATGAACAGCTGAAGGCCCTGAGGTATGACTGACAATGAAGGTAACTAACTTCTGGAGCAGAGTTCACATGTTCTGCTGGGGCTGAGCCCTGGTGCAAATTAAGCTCTACTCTGCCCTTGATTTCAAAAAGGTCACCCCTTATGTAAACGCCTCATCTCTTATTCCACAGCATCACAGTTCTATGCAATGTCACTTATCTCAAATTAATCAAACCATCACTACAATGTGAAGTAACCCCGTTCATTTTTGAAGCTGATGTGTACCAATCATGTGAACCTGTAATTATCAAGGAGACTGACAGTACGATTCTATATATGCCTGCTTAGAAGTATGCCCCGTTAAATTCAGCTGGGCTTGCCCCCAGGTAAGTGGATAAGTAAGTGCAGCCTGAGTAGGTTAAAAACAGAGCGTAGTGTGTGCTGAGGCTCACTAGGGCTCAGCTTTAGCAGTAGTTTTCAATGCCAGGGTTCAACCCTGGAATATTATTTTGTCAATATTTTCTCATTGAGAAAGAAGAGATCAAAGGGGGTCCGGTCCAGGCAGGCACAGCAGAGTGCATATCTCTCACCATTGCGTAACTATAAAGAGAGCCCAGGCACCAGGGATTCAGATCAGAGGGTGGTGTTTTAAGGCAGACATGAGCTGCAGGGGTCTTTTTTAATTTCCTAGAAATTAAGCACTGGTTATGAATATACATTTCACAGATTCTCACAAAGACAAACGAGTCCCCAAAGCTTCAAACTGGGTAAGGGTGCAATCCTATGCATATTTAGATAGGAAAAAAAGTCCTATGACTGCCAGCATTCCCCAGCCAGCATGAGTGAGCATCTTGGGCAGCGTTTACCTCTTCCAGCAGGTTGCCAGCTGCTTTATTCTCTCGTACATACTTCTGCCCTTTCTGCTCAAGTGGAGTGTTCTCACCTGCCTCAAGTTCTGATCATTCAACACAGAGATTTACAACTGCCAAGAGTCTGACTCCTAAACCATTAGTTCCTATTGATGAAACATCAACTAACCACCCTGGACTATAAATCAACATTCCACCTAAAAAAGGAATGGTCGGCCAGCAGTTGTAGTAGCATGTCATTTGTTAACGGGTGCAGAGTTCAGCACCATGAAAACCTCAATTTTAAAATGTTTGTTTCTAGTCCTTAAAGCTGAAAGGATAGGGTTGACTTTGGGAGTGTGGGGGCAACGCTTGGTGGTGATATCTCAGAAGTCAGGGAGGTGACAGAATATTTTCACTGGCCATGGTATGGGACTCCAGTGCCCAATTGCTCCTTGCCTTTCCCTCTGATGAACAGAAGCAGAATAAGTTATGCAGGCCAAAGCACATTCATTTCTTTTGCATAAATAGGGGTGGGCAACTTGTGACCCTCCAGATGTTTTGGCTTACAACTCCTATAATGCCTCACGATTGACTATGCTGGCTAGGACTGATGGGAGCTGTAGACCAAAACATCTGGTGAGTTACAAGTTGACCACCCCTGGTCTATAGTTTAACATAATTCAGCTTTTCTTGGTGTAGAATCAGAGATATCTTCATGCAGATTTTTAAATTATTTTTTAGCCCAGAGTACACACATCTCTTTGCAAACTGTCCATGTATTTGCTCACACATATTCTACCTGTCTCCACTAAACTGTGCAGGATCCTCCCATTGCCCCATCCCCAATGAGCCCTGGGAATTGTAGTTTTGCAAGAGATTTAGGGAGCCGTTATGCAGCATTTCCAGTACCCTCATAAAGTTACAATTCCCAAGGTTCCAGGAAAGAAGCTATGGAGAGGTTTAAGCCTCACCTAAGTTAGAGTATTATGTTTATGAATTCTATCCAATGGAAGTAGGGAATTGTGCTTCGCATCATTTTTCCCCATTGAATTATTGCAGACAGTGTGAAAAATTCAGTACAGATTGGAAGTATTTAGAAACCTGGCAGTAGTCAGAAATCTAGTATAGAGCTCTAAACTTTATTACTACATCAGCTAAAACGGTACAGTTGCAATTGCAAAGGAGACACCAGTGCAACTGGAATGCAAATGAAGTCTATGGAGGTTAGCAACCAAGCGAGTTTGCAGGTACCAAAGCAACCACCAGAGGGCCCCAATCTGATGCCATAAATTTCATCGCGGGGCGGGCTGTAGAAGAAAAATTGCTTTCGTTTTAAAATGGAGCTCCAGTGAACAGTCCACCCAATAAACTCAGTGCATGCAAATCAGTTGCAAGATGAAGAAAGCTGATTGTGCAGCTATGGGATGTCATAATGTTCAGAATAAAAAGGTATAAGTGAGGCAGCTATCTGGATTACTCATTGTCTTCCCCCTTTCTATGGATTCTGGGGTATATTAGTTCCAGGAGCTAAGCTGAGCTAGGGTACACCAGGAAGAAGCCGTAGAAACAGTTTTTAGTGTCAGGGGTCTCACTTGGAAGCTGTGAAGTGACAAAAAAAGTTATTTCGAGTGTGTGCAGAGTGCCTTTCCCTCACTAGTGAGGAAGGAACAACGGGCATCTTTGACGAGAGGGCAACGTTCGCTGGTCAGAGTGTGCATTTGAGGTAGACTTAAGCCCCAAGTGTGTTTGATTCTAAAAATTAAGCAACAATTCACAGGAAGCCTCCGTGATGCATTGAAATAAGCACACAGTGAAGTTTAAAGGAAAAACTAATCAGGGGTCTCAGAAGTTACTCTGTTCTGATTAGTAGCTCTGTTCTGATTAGGAGCTCATCTTATTCAAGGAGCTCAGGGTGTGTGACATGACTACACAAATGTAAGAGGCAGGGTGCCTGCTGATATAACTTTAATGGTGCAGTGTGTGAATGCTAGCCCCTCATGACTGGACCCCATGCTGCGCTGGTCAACTATGAACGTCTGAAATCGCACAGAGGTTTCCATGTCAGCTCCTCACCTCTCTGGGGGTTGGCAGAAGGTAGCTGTCATGCAGACGTTGGAGGAGACTTGTTCTCTGTTGCTCCAGAGGTCAGGACGAAGACAAACGGGTAGAAATTGCAAGGGAGAAAATTTTGGCTAAACGTTAGGAATAACTTTTTTAAAGGAAAGAGCTATTCCACAGTGAGACTAGATGAACTCCAAGGTCCCTTCCAACTCTAAAAGTCAATGATTCTTGAACCGGCATAGGAACTTACCCCATGATACTCCACCCACGACCCACATTATTTCAAGCTTCCAAATGTTAGCAGAGCAGAGCAGAGCAGTCTGGCATATGGCCACACAGGGGAGAGGAGCCACCACGCCCCTCCAGTAACATATGAACAAGCCCAGGTTCTCAATCTCATCCTCTCCCAAAGGCTCACAATATGCATTTGCCCCAAGCATAGTATGCAAAGTGACAAAGGAGTAGGAAACACGGCATGAGAGGAGGGACAAGAAACTCCTTCCGTTTATATGAGCATAATCTCCAGTGGAAAACAAACAGGCTTGAATCTTTTTGGCAGGGAGGGAGTCTTGTTGCCTACAGAGACCTTTCAGGCAGGGCTTGCTCACATTTAGGTTCACAGAGAGCACACGTTTTCTGTGAAGTGCAAAACAAAGTAAAAAGCAGAAAGAAAAGTACAACCGTCCCATAGCGAACTTCATGTTAAAGCCTCCACAGCAAAATCTGAAGGTCATACGGTTTTTGTATTAGCCTCCCCTTCTGTCCTGAAAAGGGGTGTTTGTGTCCATCTGTCTACTTAGGCAGTGCATTCAAAACTCAGTGAAGGAAATGTTTACTCAAGCTGACTGCCGTCCCTTGCAGTTGTGGAACTCATTACCACAGGATGCTGCTGGGGACAAATATTTAGCAGGGTTTACAGACGGAGCACAGGAATCCAAGCTAGAACTAAAACACAAATGAACTAATGTTCAGGGCTATCCTACACCCCCCTCTCTGACAGCAGAGACATGCAAACTCCCCATATTTGGGGGCTTATAAAAAGGCACATTCACTTTTATAAGGTCTAAATCAGATAGTTTGGGCGCATAAGGGGGCGGTTAAAGAGCATCCACATTCCAAAGGGTTGGGCAGGCCTCTCCCTTTTCACAAGGCCCTGGAATCTCCACTTTCATTTTTTTAAGTGGGGTAAACAATTTCCTTGGCTGTCAAACAAAAGCACGCTGGAGGAAGACCTTACAGGGCGCAAATGGGAGGGAAAGATTCAAAGGCCCAAGGGAGTTTCAAGCTTTCAGCAGAGCATTGCCCTTTTAACAAGCCCAGATCAAGGGGGAAAATCATGCGCTGGCTGGTGTCTCATCAGACAAAACTCTGGTCTTTTATCTCTTCTGGACAGAATGGCTCCAATATTGCCACATCGTCAGTATCTGCTGAACAAGTCACGCTGCATCCTCTGTATCTGTGTAACAAGTCCCCTCCCCATTCCCTTGGGGAGCCAGAATGGGCCCCTCCTGCCATCTCAGGGGCTACATTCCTAAGTGAAAAGGCATCTGGGAACTCTCAAGCCCAGGCTTTGCATGTCCATACTGCACAAGGCTGCAAGGCAAGCAACAACAGCTATATTTGCGTGCACACATGGGCTGCTGCATATTTTATATAGTAGCTGAGAGGGCAGATTCTCCCATGATGCCACACACACACACACACACACACACACACACGGTTTACGAAAAGAGCTGTGGATTAAGGAGTGGTATTATGAAAGTTAAATTAAAAATGACATTTTTAAAAGGCTGGGACCTACCAATCAGATTTCAGAGAAATAAGCAAAGCTTGAGGTGGGGAAGCAGGAAGGAGAACCCAGATCTGATTAGGAAGAGAACCTGTCAGCCAAGACAATAAAATGCTTGTGAACATATTGGGAGGTGGGTAGAATCCAGTGCTGAGAGAGCAAAGATCTAATCAGTCAGATAGCAGCATAGGGTGGAGGGGTGGGGGTGGAGATTACTTGAGAAAGGGTGGGCCAAGAAGATTCAGAGGGGTGGGCCATGTTTTGCCTCACAAAAGTAAACTGTTTGGGGTGGGGATGAAGAAAAGCTGCTTATTTTCTCAGCAGCTACAATTTCATATGCAGCCACCTGCCAGCATGGTCCACAGGAGATTTTTTATTTTTTTTTAAAGAAGCAAGTCATCTTTACAGGGAAGACAGTCGCCCGCCCTTGCCCCTGATGGTGCCCTGCCAGTGAAGTCAGAATAAAATAGCACCAGACGCAGAATGGAAAGGGCTCTAGTTTGAAATCCTGTGTGGGCCTTCCTTCATAGATCTAGTATTCTAAGATATGCAGCAGAATCAGATGCATCACATCTGGGGGACCTCCATAGCATTTGATTCCTATTATCTTAAGGACTGTCAGTTGCCATAACTTAGAAACAAAATGATCTTGCTGCTGAAAACCCAGCCAAAATGTACCTCTGATCTTCTGATAGAAATTAGGCATGGACTTAAGGGAAGAACTTCAGGCCTGGGTGCCAGATGTTACCATAGAATATATTTTGGTTGTAATTAAAATAGTGATGTTGCATTTAAAGATAGCTTCATTTCTTCTTTGTGGTCTCTGTGCATCACACATATGGGCTCTGCGCCTGGATTTCTTTGGTCCTGTAGACTGGCGATCACGTGGATGTGTATCCTGGCCTCTCATTTGAAAGCGAGGTTGAAAAGGAGCTGTGGAAGATGGGAATCTAGTCCACTGTCACGGCTTGTGCCACGGCAGTGTACCGAGACCCATCTTCTGAGCATTGACCCTAGCCTTTTGGACTGCATCCAAAGAATCATCTGTATTCACATGGAATAGACCTTCTCCATCAAATGGAAGGTTTTCTATTCAATCTCTGTAAAGCAGCAACCTGGTCTGCGCCATCGACATTCATTAAGCATTACAGACTTGATATTCGAGCTCAGGCAGAGAACGCCTTTGAAAGGGCAGTCCTCTCATCGGTGTTGCAGTGACACATGCCGCCATCCCACCACTGGTAGGTCAGCTTGTTACTCTTCCCATATGTGTGATGCACAGAGACCACGAAGAAGAAGGACAGGTTGCTTACCTATAACTGTTGTTCTTCGAGTGGTCATCTGTGCATTCACACAACCCACCCATCCATCCCCGCTCGGCGTCATTATCAATTTTGATGGACCTGCCAGTGGAGAATGAGTGTATCGCTCTAGTTCATATCATCTGCAGATGTGTTTGGTGTTACTATAAAAGCTAATGTAAATACCAACAGTAAATATCTCTCGGTTCATGGGGCCACAATAGGCAGTCTCAGAGGAACTGAGGGAATGGGTGGGAGCCGTGCTAAGGAGCACGCGTGAGGGGGAGGGGCTCCCACCCAGTCTAGCTCAGCTTTAGAACTTTCCGGAACGGTCTCAGCACAGGCACAGAGCCCATGTGTGTGATGCACAGATGACCACTTGAAGAACTACAGTTACAGGTAAGCAACCTGTCCTTCTGTTATGACTGGATTGCAAAAATAATAACCAGTTTGGGTGCATAAGAATGGACGGATTCTGCTTAGCTAGGATTTTGGTATTAGATACAAAAAAGTTGTTGTTGTTGTTATTTGTGAAGAAAAGAGCCTTTGGGGGTTCCTACATGCATGCACATGCACGCGCGCGCGCGCGCGCGCGCGCACACACACACACACACACACACCCTCATGTGTGAACCGGCTAAAGGCTGGAGGAGGCGAAGTGTGCATAGTTCCTCTGGATGGCGCCTGAAAGTCCGGAAAAGCCGGAGACCCGGCTTTCAAATGCAAATGCCATGAGTCATGAGTCCCCCTCCCCTGCCTGGCCAGGTGAAGTGCATCCTGATTGGCTAGAGGCAGCAGAGCTACAGAAAGGGGGGGGGGAAGAGCTATATTCTAAAGTGTGAGTCTTTTGTCTTTGTCTTTGTCATCGCGTGGTTGCTGGCTGTGGAGCAATGGCGGCAAGCCACGCAGAGGTCCAAGCCTTTGGGCGGCCTCAGGATCCGACCCCAGGTAGCTCCTGGTGAAATTAGCTGAATGAGGGCTTTGGCAAGGCAAACCTTGTGGAGGGCTACCCATCTCGGACCTTCGGGTAGGTGTGTAGTCTCCCCGGGCAGCAAGGCTGTGCTGGACCCAACCCTGAAGAGAACTGACCCCCAGGTAACAAGCTGAGATATAAGGAATCAGTAGGTTTTGTTATTTTGCAGCTCTATTACTTTGTACCAAAGCGTCTCTCTCATTTTTGTGTCCTTCCCTCATTTCCCTATTCTTGTTGTAAAATGCTACCTGAATAAACCTTCTTTTGGTTTTTTACCCCACATGGTGTTTGTGATTGCTCTGTGGTTCCAGCAACTAAATCCAGGTTACAGATAAAGGCAAGTCCCTGAACAGAGATTCAAGTAGGATTGCAGACAGCTGAGGCTGGCAGTCTGGTACCTTGAGATCTCTGGGGGGTCTTGGGTCCTTTGGGTAGGAAAGGGTGGGTTGTGGCGGGTCAGCCAGCCCCCCCTTCCTCCACATCATCATCATCATCATCATCATCATCATCATTATTATTATTATTATTATTGTTGTTGTTGTTGTTGTTATAGTATATGGATCAAGGGGAGGCCTATATCCCCACAGTAATAGAAGTGCTTTGAGCTCTAGTCCTGCCCCACCCCAAGCTAAGCCCATCCAAGGACATCCCTCCTGCCCCCATCCTTCATGCTCCCTTTTCCATATCCCTATCTGTAAAAATGCATTGTAAATAAATATAGAAGTAAAAAAAATTGCTTCTCTGTATCCAAAACATTGTACTTACGTATCTGTATCCAAAACACTGACAAAAAGTCAACATGAAAGCCCTCTTGATTATACTTGAATGAGACCACAGAAAGGAGTAAACATACCAGTCCCTAGACCAGGGGTAGGCAACTTGGCGGACACCAATGTGCCTCCAGACACCTTTCCTGGTGCCCATCAAAGTACCCTAACCCTCCCCACTTTGTTTGTTTTTTTGTTTTTTTAATTAACACATTTTCATACTGGTAGCTGGGATGCTTCTAAGGAAAGTAGGGGTAGATCACAGAGTTGGAAGGGGCCTACAAGGCCATGGAGTCCAACCCCCTGCTCAATGCAGGAAACTAGAGGAGGGGTCTCCCATCCAAGTAATAACCAGGCCTGACCCTGCTTAGCTTTCCACAGGATTTACCATCTTCATCTCTCATGAATGCCTCTGGGCTACATGATGGGGCCCAGAGACGGTCTTAGGAAATGAAGATGGCAGGCAGCTGCAGATCCATGCTTTCTGCCGCAGACCCATGCTTTCTACTGCAGCATGCCGAGCCACCAAGAAAAAGGGGGGAAAGAAAAAGGCACCGAAAACAGTGGGTTCAAAAGAGTTGTTTGGAGTGTTGTGGCTCAGACCCACCTCTGCCTTCTACACAGGGGTTTAGGCAGGTTGCTTGTCCTTTGTGACTAGCCACACTTCCCATGGCACTCGTACTGTGGTGTTGCCCACATCAGTTTCCCAAACTGCCAAATGTGCCCATAGGCCCCCAAAAGGGTTGCCCACCCCTTCCCTAGACTGTTTGCAAAGCTTCCTTTGTACATTGGGCCTTACTACAGACCAGAGGATCTAAAGAACACCCTCAAATCTTCAGCAAATTCCCTCTCCCCCCAAAAATCAAAAAAATCAGAAAAACTGAAATGATTTATTATTTTGATACACCTTGTTTTATTATTCTGTGCACGCAGTTGGGGAACTGAGGCTGAGAGCAAGTAACTGGCCCAAGGTGAATGAGCCCTTGGCAGAAATTTTTTAAACACACATTTTATTTATTTATTTATTTATTACATTTATGAATCGCCCATCTGGCCAGACGTCCGGCCACTCTGAGCGATGTACAGTCCAATAAAACACAAGAGGGGGGGGGGAACACACACACACACACACAGTATAAAACACAATTAAAAACAGTACAAAACTTAAAAATCATAACCCTCCCCATATTCCTGCCTGAAAAGCCACGTTTTTAATGCCCGGAGGAAGCTAATCAAGGAAGGGGCATGGTGGAGGTCACTGGGGAGAGAGTTCCATAAATTGGGGAATAATTTTTTACCTCATTATTTGGAGACTGCAGTTAAAAAGGTGTTAAGGAGTGCCCTCTATACAAAATTGGTGAAAGGGTATGAAACCTTATTTTTCTTTGCATGGTTTGGGGTGCAATCCTATGTCTGACCTTGTCTGGGGGGGACATAGGAATGGGCCTGGAATGTGCTGTGAGCTCAGAAATCCCTTACAAGGTTGCAGTGCTGCGGAGCGGAGCGCCCCCCCCCCTCCTCGTAGCCAGCATGGTTCTTTCCGCACCGGCAGGGAACTGAACATGGAAGATCGTGTTTGGTTCCCCCATGGTGTGTGGGGGGGGTGTTCCTGGGGGAGAGGAGGAGCGAGGCTCTGCCGGATCCCGAGCAATCCAGGCAGCGCCTCAGCCTTTCCTCCCTGCCAGAAGAGGAAAAACATCTAGCTGGCAGAAATCGGCTGTCTAGATGTTTTTGAGGGCGAGAGCAGCGCGGTGGATAGGATATCCTCCCTGCTCCTCCTGCCCTCAATGGGATGCCCATAATCCCCTGGGTTTGGAGAGTTACTGGCAGCCTCATACGATTGTGCTGTTAGTTGCATTTTTTATGTGGTGATCTGGATTGTATGTTTATGATCTGGATTGTATGTATGTTTGACATTAAAACCTAACAAATACATTGTGCTACACTGATGTATGACTGCATAGTGTATACTTTAAAAAATATTAGAACATAAGAAGAGCTATGCTGGATCAGACCAAGGGTCCATCTGGTTCAGCATTCTGTTCACACAGTGGCCAACCGGCTGCTTACAGGACCCGAACGTAGGATATGAGTGTAACAGCACCCTCCTGCCCATGTTCCCTCACAACTGGTGTACATAGGCCAGTTGTACATATGTAAGACACAGTTTTTCTTTAAAGCATATTAAGTACACGGCCACTGCTTAGATTACTGCAATGTACTGTACTTGTGGCTGCCTCGGAGGTTTACTCAGATGCTTCAGCTGGAACAGGATACAGCAGCCACAGTACTGACTGGGGCTGGTTGAAGGGAACATATCTTGCCAGTTCTGAAACAACTGCATGGCTGCCACTCTATTTCCAAGCACAGTTCAAAGTGCTGGCCTTGACCTAAACAGCTTGGGACCTAGGTACCTAAAAGACTAGTATTAACGTTAATTGTGGTAAAAAGCTGTGCCACCTACCTGAGTTGTTTTTTAATCCCTCCAAGCCTTCACAAACTGTGGAGGATATGGCTCACCAATCCTGCTTCAGACTGCACTATAAATTCACTTTAATTCCTTATTCCTTAAATGCCACTGCGACCATAAAAAACAAAAACAGAAACCTGCTAATAAAACCTTCCCTATTATAATATACCATGAAATATTACAATAGTGGGGTATTAGGCTTTAGGCATGGGAAAGACAGACATGGAGAATATTTAAAAGATAAAACTCATATGTATTTTTATTTAAACCTTATTTACTTATAATGTGTATTACCATTATATTAGATAGGAATGTAAGAACAAAAGAGGAGCCATCCTGGATCAGACCAAAGGCCTATCTAGTCCAGCATTCCGTTCACACAGTGGCCAGACAGCTGCATGTGGGAAAGTCACAAGTAGGACATGAGTGCAACAGCACCCTCTTGGTAGTGTCCCCCAGCAACTGGTGTACATACCTCTGATACTGGAGGTAATTGATGGTCTTATCCTCCATGAATTTGTCTAATCCCCTTTTAAAGCCATCCAAATTGGTGGCCATTACTACATCTTCTGGTGGCGAAGTATATGCACTGTATGAAGAAGTACTTCCTTTTATCTTTCCTGGATTTCCCACCAACCAGCTTCATGGGATGACCCCAGGTTCTAGTATTATTAGAGGGAGAAAAATGTCTCCTTATCCACTTTCTCCACACCATGCATAACTTTGTACACCTCTGTCATGTCTTCCCTTACTCACCTTTTTGCTAATCTAAATAGTCCCAGACATTATAACCTTTCCTCAGGGGGGAGATGCTCCAGCTTCCTGATCATTTTGGTTGCCCTTTTTGGCACCTTTTCCAACTCTACAATATCCTTTTTTAGGTGCGGTAATCAGAACTGTACATAGTATTTCAAGTGTGGCCGCACCACAGAGTTGAATAATGACAGTATGATATTGGCAGTTTTAATTTCAGTTCCTTTCCTAATTGTGCCCAACGTGTTATCAATACATTTCAATAGTTACCAGTATTTTACATTAAATGTGAACTGTCACTTTAAGGAAGCCATGATATCCTTAACTAAGTTCACTAACCAATAAATATCATATGCCAGTTACCTTTTCCCTAACCACCCCAGTTAGCCCTCCACAGAGGACAAGACTTGAAGTTCTCCCTCTGGTCAGGGACTCATTGGAAAGATACATGACTGAAAATAGTCTCTCAGCTGTCACTCACGAGGGCTTCTCAGCTTCTTGAGACTGATGCTCTTTCTTTGGCAGGCTTACTTTAGATGCCCCTACAGTCTTCCTTTTGGTCAGGGACTGGAGGACCAGGACACAGCCAAGAAGATGTCACAATTGCTTCCTCTAAAGACTTCCTGAGGCCAACTGCCTTCTGCTGTCATTCTGCCCAGAAGCTATCCTGAAAAGCCACCTCCAGAGTCTTCTGGTTAGCAAACACAGCTTCTGCCTATAGTGATCTGACTGCCCTTTTATATAATTTCAGTCAGGGCCCTCTGACTAATGACCTACAATTATCTCAATATTTGCCAGCTCATTGGCCTATAAATATGAGCCAATAGAATGTTCATAAATGGCCTATCAACATTTGACCTTTTGAATCCTCCTGTCTAATATATAAGCTGGCAGGTCTAACTATGAACCCCAAAGGCCTGTAACAATCATAGGTTTTTGTAGCAACCAAAAGTTACAGGCTGTCCACAGTAAACTTAGTATACAAAGACTGGGTTTGTGCGACATGACAACCCATTGTGAGTGACAAGCCACAGTGGGTTGCCATGTTGTACACACCTGGACTGCTTCCCACAGGGTGGCTTGCTTGAAGGCAACAAGCCACCCTGGCAACCCATGGCTTGTGGTTGGGGTTGTTGTACCCATGATGGGTTGTCATGTCATCCAAACCCTGGTGACCGACCCCATTGTGGGTTGCAGGAAGCGGTGAGCAAGCCACTTGGCAACAGCAGCAAAAATCCCTTGCTGCTGCTCTTGCCAAACTCACCTGGGCCAGTGACAGCCTCCCGACCAATGCCCAAGCAGCACAGTGGAGCGACTGTCATTGGCTCAGTGTCCCCCTTGCTGACCGCAAGTCCTTTTGTGCTTGCTGCGGGGTTTCCCCCCTTTTTTTCCTGGAGATAGCTATTAGTGATCTCCAAGTCGGCAGCTGTCAAAGCCTAGGCTTCCTTTTAAAACAGGGTTTTTGACAGGGCTAATGCGGGGTTTTTTTTTTGACAGGGACATAGGCATATACATATGTTCCTGTCAACAAAAACCAAAAAGCTCTGTTGAAAATCCCATTTTAAAAGGAAGCCTGAGTTTCGAAAGCTAGCTGTCAAAGCTCCGTGCTCCTGTAAATGGGGTGGCGCGCACTTTTTCATCTTCCCAAGCACCTGCAGTGTTCTCCAACCTTGGGTCCACAGATGTTTTTGTCCTACAACTCCCAGCTACGCTGGCTGGGGCATGCTGGGAGTTGTAGGCCAAAAACATCTGGGGACCCAAGGTTGGAGGACATTGACCTAGAGTCTTGGGAAATGGTCGAAAAGATGCAGGACACTGAGAAGAGTCAGGACCAGCCAAAAAAATTTTAGAGGATCTCACCACGAAGGGCTTGATCTACTGGCCACCCCTTTTTGTGAGTAAAGAGCACTCGTGGCTTTGCCTTCCCTTGACAGCTTGCTTTTTGACAGCTGTCACGGGAAAGCAAAGTGAAAAATAATCTATTTGCAGCCTCTCTGGGTCAGTGTCCATGGCTGGTGCCTGCTACACTTTGACAGCAGACACCTCCCAGGATATTGCCCAGGTAAGGATTCCCATTTCGGACCCCTGCAAGTGCGCACCTCCGTACTTACACAAGTCTGACTAAAATGTTTTTTTTTTAATTGACGAAAATATTTGCACACATTTGGGGCACAAAAAACCTTTAAAAAAAAAAAAAAAAAGTGCTGAACCAGTGCCAGTCCCTCCAATGTGCCACTTGGGCAGTTTGGAAAGGCTGTCACTGGCTGTCAACTTGGAGATCGCAAAAAGTGATCTCTAAAAAAGGGGGGGGAGCCACGGTGAGCACAGAAGGGCACGTGTTCAGCAAAGGGAGAGGAGAGAACACAGGTTCTGCCGCAGAGTCCCCTGGGATACCCACAGGAGGACTGAGGGGAAAGGGGGGGGACAACCCACAGTGAGCCCAGTCATCTGTTGGGCGCACCGTGGGTTGTTTCACGAACTACCCACACTGAGTAGCTTATTTGCAGGGTGGGTTGTCATGACATGCAAACCTGCCCAAAGTAACAGTTTAACTGAAGCCTAATTGGAGCTGACCTGAGCAAATCTCACTGATACTGCTGTTTACAAGTGGGTATTACCTTTCAAAACCCACTTATTTTTATATTAACAATACATTTGAACAATATTTCACCTTGGATTTTGATTCTCCACTGTAATGCTCAGAGGCCTTTCTACAAGTTCCCATCCCACACCTTCACAGGTGAAGTGGGTGGTGACCAGAGATAGGGCCTTCCCAGTTGTAGCACCTCAGGTGCTGAATGCTCTTCCCAGGGACGTTTACCTGGTGCAGAGCCAGATGTCCTTTTGGCACCAGGTGAAGACCTTTCTATTTGTCAAGGTCCTTTTGATCTCGAGTTTTAGACTTTGACGTTTTGCTTTCGGATTTATGCTGCTTTTGGTGCTGTTAGTTTTAATCATTCTCACTGGGTGTATTGTTTTTGCTGTGTTCTCGGTATGTATGCTGCTTTGAAGGTCTTTTAGACTATAAAACAGGGAATGAAATGTTCGTAGCAGTCATCCATATCTTTAATGATACATGGTGCCTCCTTCCTTCCCTGTTCCACCTCTCACATGGGTCCCAAAGTTTGAGTGAATGCACACTATCCATGTACAAAGCTAGCTAAAGGTGCAATCCTATGCAAGTTTAGACAGAAAAAAAGGCCTACAACTCCCAGCATGCCCCAGTCAGCAGAAAAAAAGGCCTACAAGTTCCAGCATGCCCCAGCCAGTCAGCAGAAAAAAAGGCCTACAAGTTCCAGCATGCCCCAGCCAGCTATGCTGGCTGGGGCATGCTGGGAGTTGTAGGCCTTTTTTTCTGCCTAAACTTGCATAGGATTGCGCCTTAAGTTTCATAACATTTCAATACTCACATTTCTAAAGGGATCCTTCCTTCATCTACGGTATCTTGTTTCTGCCCATGCTTTTCTTGCTAAGCTGTAATTCAGCAGTTTCACCCTGGAGTCTCCCCTTTGAAGTTCCTTTGTCCAAGAATAGCCACTTTAAGATCAGGATAAGATTTCTACTAAGTCTGCAGCCAATCACAACTTACCACCAATATTATATGTGGTGCTCAGTAAAATAGCCCAGGCTCACCAGATAAGTGATTCAGTCCTTGGCCATGGACTCCTGGGCAAAAGATATGGGAAGAGACCCATGTATATGAAGCTATCTGCCTGTGGCATGTTAGCCAGTACCATACATAGACATACATAAATAATACATATTGTTAGGAGCCCATAACATGCCACTGGAAAATCCAGGTTTGGCTGTTTTCTGGTGCCATGTTATCAGCACCCAAAATTACATATGGGTGCAGGCAGATGCACAAATCTCTGCACAATAATGACAACATTACCGGGTAAAATGCATGTATAAAACTACCTTAATCCAATTCCCCCTTTATTATAGAATAAAAAAATCTTAATCCCTCCCTTCAATTGAAATTAATGACGCCTTTAAAAAAAGAAAAATGGCATTTAACTCTTAAAAAACAGAGTATTTTAATGTACTATTGTTGCTTCATAATATATAGAAGGAATGACATGATTACATTTGCCTTAGGCATCCACTCACAACTGCTTGCTACCAACTGACAGCCCCTTTCAGGAAGATTCCATCTGACTCTCTCTCTCTCTGTATGTACGTGTGTGTGGCCAAGGTGGTTGGGGGAGGGATTATTTGGATGGTGGAGCTTGCTCAGCCACCAACAGACAAAGAGGCACTTTTTGGTTGCCTTTGTTTGAATCTGGCCTTCATCTCTGTTTCTACGGCAACCAGGAAGTTCACCTCCTGGCCTGGATGTAGCAAAGGATGCAGCCGGGTTGATGGGGAGGGGGAAATGACACAGAGAGGAACAGTTCAGCCTCCAGCTGAAGGTTTCCTAGCTGGGGGTTAAATTGTTATAATCAGTGCTTTTTTTCTGGAGAAAAAGGTACCGGAACTCTTGGATTACATTTCCTCGGGAGTAGATGGCGATTAAATTGTAATGCAATTAATAGAAGAAAAGGTGCTGGAACTCAGTTCCGGTGAGTTCCACCAGAAAAAAAGCCCTGGTTATAATATTCTAAAGAGGAGGACTTGACCGGTTTTTCAGAAAGCTCTCCCCACACCCAAATTCCTCCCCTGTTAAGTTGCTTGAAGTATCTCAACCCAGCTGCCTCTATGTGAATCCCTTTGCTTCACATTTTCACCAAAAATGGACTTATCCAAACTGGCCGTGTGTGTGTGTGTGTGTGTGTGTGTGTGTGTGTGTGTGTGTTAACATGGAACAAACACACTTTTGTTCTACAGAGATCCACTGGCTTTTGTCAGTTCTCTCAAAAGGCGAGGCTGTCCCTTTAATAAGCATCTTCATCCAGACTTTAGGAAGGAAGTTCCCCACATGTTCATTGCAGAGAGCCAGGCGTCACTGTGCCAAACTAGAGCCACATGCACATCACTAAGGGAAGGGAGGGCAGGATGCAATGTGAAAGAATCAGGGAAGCCAGTCTCCCTGCTTGAATAGTAACACAGAACACTGATTTACTGAACCTCAGGGTTGGTCACACTCTCCATTAGAAGAATTCCAATTCTGCACCACGGGAACGCCAGCATTTACATTCAGAATAAATGACTCAAAACAATGCAAACATGCTTCATTTGCATATGATTTGAAAGCCTGTTCTCTTTGCTAAATTTGAAAGTTTTGCTTTTTTGTTGTTTTATAAGCTGAATTAATACTCTTAAAATGATCGCACTGATAGAGACCAAGAAAGTAGGAGAGGTATGTGCTCAGTTACTAAGGGCCAATCTACACTAGTGTTTCCCACCGGCATTGTAATGCCTGGCTCACACGTAGGGTACACAACGCACACCCCAACCTGTGGACTTGTCACTATTTCTCCCTCAATATTTCATTTATTTACAAACCACTTCTACGATCTTTTTATTTTTTTATTATTTGGTACTTACACTTTCCATGCACTACAAAGACGTGTGTTCCAGTCTAATGATATTATAACTCTTACTGGTAGGAGTGGCTTTAAAGCTATAGAACCTGCTTTCTAGCCATTCTCCACCCACCCACCCACTCCCATGGTAGGATCCACACTTTTTCTCCTCCTTCTCTTCTTATTCCCTGGTCTTACCTTACACTGATATTCATGGGCTTTGCAGTTAGGAAATCCCTGTTGGGGTTCTTTTGTGGCTATTTTTCACTACACGCCTGCACAGTTGTACAGCAGTGAATAACCACACACACTATTTTTAACCTCCATTCCTGCACAGAAGCGAAGGTGTGCATGCAGTTAGTGAACTAAAAAAGGAAAGGAAAAAAAAAACAAGCCGCCACAATTACACTACTATACTGTGGCTCTGTGGCACATGCTTGCTTTATAAGCACAAACAATAAACACACATGAACATTCAAACTCCTCCTTCTTCTCCCACAGTTATAACACTATGCATTTGTGTGTGACACACAGTCACATTATAGACATGTTTGACACTGCTGTATTCAACACCATGTGCCCCCAGAGCGGCAGTTGCATTTTGGGAAAATACCAGCACAGCAATGCCTTACAAACAAAATGGGCTCCCGTGTAGATTCTCTCTAAGAGTGGGACCATTAACTGGGAGTAGGGGACAAAGACTAGACACCATAGGGAAAAGGGACCAACTATATGGGTATGAACACCTTGGCTTCATACCACTAGGATCTGTGCACCAACATTCATTTTGGTTTCTAGTTTCAGCTGATACTGCCAAACACTTTCAAAATTTCTAATTTAAGCATGAGCATTAGGGTGCAATCCTTTGCATGTTTAGACAGAAAAAAGTCATATAACTCCCAGCATTCCCCAGCCAGCCATGCTGGCTGGGGAATGCTGGGAGTTGTAGGACTTGTTTATGTCTAAACATACATAGGATCGTGCCCTTAGCAACTTTGTTGGTGTGGAGAAAGCCAACCTAAGCCCCCTTTCTGACACACACACACTCACCAAGGAGGGGGGAAGGAGACCCGGGGGGGGGGGGAGGCAGCCAGTCTCCACAGATGCCAAAAGGGACAAACAACATCTGCATAGAATCACCCCAGGGGGGAAGGCAGGAAGCATCACCAGGTTTGTCAATGCTCTCGCATATCAGCCCCATCTACATAAGACTTGAATACCTCTCCAGAGCAGACAGGTTTGTCAATGCTCTCGCATATCAGCCCCATCTACATAAGACTTGAATACCTCTCCAGAGCAGACACTTCGGCACCCCTAGGAAATGGCCACTCAACACCATAGGATGGGACCATTAAACAAGTGGCTTCAAAGGGACCCCATCCCATGGGGGGAGAGCGTCACCCCACCTGACCCAAAAGGCCGCCCCTCAGGGAGGGTGTCAACCCACCTGATCACGGAGGGAAGGGCTACCTATACACCAAGGTATAAAACACCCTGCGCAAGGGAACTGGTTGTTGTTGTTCAGCAATCTTGCCCATGCCTAGGGTAAGGGAACGAAGGATCGGCAACCCCTGGTAGCAGCACCCGGCGCGCTCCAGCTAGCTGGAATCACTGGCCGCTTGGGTTGACCGGACCCCCGGGAAACCAAGCTGAAATCACTGGCCGCTTGGGTTGACCGGACCCCCGGGAAACCAAGCTGAAATCACTGGCCGCTTGGGTTGACCGGACCCCCGGGAAACCAAGCTGAAATCACTCACAAGCCGCTTGGGTAGACCGGGCCCCCGCCGGGAACCCAGTTAGCCGCTTGGGTAGACCGGGCCTCCGCCGGGAACCCAGCTAGCCGCGTGCGGTTGACCGGGCCTCTGCCGGAGCCCGAGCTGAACTAACTAGCTGAGAGTCCTGAACTCACGGTGTCCTTGAGGCTTCTTGCTTGTTACTTTGTACCGTACTGATAAGCTGTATTGCTGGCGTGGGTCTGAGTTTGGAAAGGTAATTTTGTAAATAAACCTGTTTTCTAAAAGATACTTTTGTGGCTATAAGTTATCCCTTCGTTCTGGGCTAAGGTTGAGGCGCTGGGGACCTCAGAGAAGGCCCGCCCCAGGACTCGCTACCCCTTAGCATTGAACCCGCGCAGAAGACCAGGTTGTCGGTCTTCCACTGTTGGTATTGTTGCTACTGTTCAAACAAAGCCAATGTTCTAAGGCAGTGATGGCGAACCTATGGCACGGGTGCCACAGCTGGCATGCAGGGACCTCTCTGTGGGCACTCGAGCCATTGGTCACCAGATCGCGAAAAGACTGTCCCCTTCTGCAAAACACTAATGCTTTTGTTCTTTCTCACAGTGTGGAACAGAATGATTTTATTCTAGAATTCCTGTTACAGAATTCTTTTCTACATTGTTATCACATTTAAAAGATTTTGAAGAATGATGCACAGAGCATGGCTTGGATGTAAAGCCCTAACAGTTGACCTGAGTGCTGCATGTGTTGCTCTCAAACTAACGGAGTATGAGCCAAGGTTTGACAAATTATCAGCATGCAGGCAATAGCAAAAATCACATTAATTGTGCAAAAGCATGCCCAATGCAAACTTTTACCTAATGCAGTGCTTGCAGTTCAAGACATAAAGTGTTTAAAATGTGTTAAGCACGTTTAGTTTTCTTGTTTATCTTGCTCATCCTAGTAAAGGCTGACTTTTACTTTTACTAATCTGACACCTGTAGAAGCAGGGAAAGGACCCAGAGACGGAGTAAAGCTTGCCCCATACAATTTCAGTCTGGCATATAATCATATTACAAGTTGAGAATCCCTTATCCAAAAATACATGTGCCTAATTATTTAAAAAGTTTGTATAAATTCCCTTCAGGCTATGTGTACAATGTAGTACTATAATAATTTTTTGAGTTGATTTTTTTCCCAACAAAAAACTGTTTGTATCATTGAAAGGAAAGCTCTGTTATTGTGTTTTTCTTTTAAGACAAAAGACGTTAATTAGTTCGGACAACTGTATGAGTTGATTTCTAAAACTAAAACCTCGGTACTCAGGTTTAATTGCAGTGTTGGCACTTTGAAATAAATAAGTTGGTTTTGTGTTGCAGTTTGGGCACTCGGGCTCAAAAAGGTTCGCCATCACTGTTCTAAGGAAACTAGCCTGTAGGAAAATCTAGATTCCATGTAGTTCAGCCTTTCTCAAGCATGCAGGACACCCACAGTCCCACCTGCAGTGCACACTGAAGTCTACTGGCCTCTGCATGTGGTACACAACAGTATGTTAGAGCCAACTATTGGTTTCCCTGGGCGTTGACCATCCCAGTTAAGTCATGATCTTACATGTGGCCTACAGATGTTAGATAGCATTGTTATTGATTATTCACCATGGCTAAAAACCACTCTGGCTTACCCCAGAGGCAGCTACATCAACACTGTATAATCTCTGAAGGTACTTGTTTTGTTTGGAGAACTGGTGTATCATACTGGAGCCAGGAAGTCCCTGATTCAAATCTCACCACCATGAATTCATAAGCAGTTCAAATCTATGCTTGATTTACACCTGCTGAGTAGGGGTATAAATACCACTGTTCAGGCAGAGCAAAATGTTATGCTGGCGTAGTGTGACTCTCAGGCTGATGTTAACACTGCCAGTGCAAGGGCAAAAATGGGTGGAGTTTGGGGCATGGTAGAGGAGGAGCCAAGCTTTGTTGGAATCCCATGTTCATTCAGAGGTTAACCCTAAAAATGCAATAATATACACCAACAAAAGAGGCAGTGTAAGTAAAAAACACTTTCACTGGAAACAACGGAGAGCTCCTAAGAGTGCCCCCAGAGCTACAGCAAAAGTTAAGATTCTGATTAACTTAGCAACCAGTCCTGAAACACCACCAGGAGTATATAAGCTCTAGCAAGGAAACACAGATCTCATAAATCAAAGTATGTGGCATGCATGGGGCAACATCACTCTGGCCCCATGTCTAGAAAACTATGGGTGATGGTGAAAGAGAGCACTTTGCACAAACAGTCAGTCAGGATAACAACAAAGTAGAAAGGTTCATGTCTACTTTCAGAACCCTACCGGTGCTCTGCAGCAGGACTCCAGGAAAAACACTCAACATACACCTCAGTTCCTCTCAGCTGGGGATGCAAGTCACAGTATCCTACACAGGTAAACAAAGGAGGGACCACACTAGGGAGGGAGAAACTAAGTTCCAAAATATGATTCCTGAACATCCCAGCCTCCCAAATACTCCATAGTGTGCAGAAGATGCAAACACCCATAGAGAAATGGGATTGAATCCAGATTTAGTCAAACTTTATTTCAGTGGGTCCACTCTGGATCCACTTCATAGAATCTCCTCCCCTCACTCTTGCAAATAGCAGAAACAGTATTGTCTTATCAATCCCTGTAACTCAACAGGTAGTAGCAGTGTCCGCTGCACAGAGGACACAGGCTAAATATGCCGTAAGGAAACCCTTGTTGGCCAAAAAATGGCCAGACACAGGCAATCACTTATCATGCATTGCTAAAGACAATGAGTAGTACAGCCACCTTCGGGTGTGAAAATCAAATATTCCATTCTATCTGTTACGTTGCAGGTCAATTACTCATGATCTTTGTAGGATAAGAGTCAGGGTACATGGAGCAAAACTAAAAGGAAACTGCAGACGGAGTTCCAATACTCCCTACATTGGATAGTTGAGTATTGCTGGAATGACTTCATTATCTACCTCAACAGGTAAATCACCATCAGATGTTAAAAGATAGACCAATGGGAGAGTGGGGAGCTAGGCTGAGATACACAGATTGAAAGAGCACCTATCTGACAGCACTCTCTCAAGTACTCACTCACCAACTTGTAGTAAGCACCCAGTCACTGAAACCACCTGTTGCAGCTGCTACCTGTGAGACATTAATGCCTGTATCTTTCTCTTGCCTTTCCACATTCAAAATGTGCAGAGATGAGATGTTCTCCACTCCCCAGTGGCATGTAGACCACGTGAGACCTAAAACACCAGCAGTAGTTATCACTGGAAAGGCAACTGTTTCTACGTAGGGTTGACTCCTGCTTATGTTCCCCAGGCTCCTCTGCCTTTCCAGAGTGCATGAGTGACAGTAATGTAACAGGCCCAGCAGCATCATAGTGATGGAGAGACTGCACCTGTTGCTCCTCCATCTGTCATGCAACTTTCTCAGGCACAGGGGCCATAGAGGAAGAAAGAGATTGGCCTCTCCAGTTTTCAGTGTTGTTTTCAGAACTCATTCTACTATCGGTGCTGTTCAATAAAAGTTCTGAGTGTTTCAGTTCTGTTGCTGTTTTAAGGGATCCTTCTTCTCCCATCCCTCAGTGGTGACCACTTCAGGCAGCAAAAACATTTTGCTGCCTGAAGTGGAGCCCAAATGGCTTCCAGTGCTATGGCACTGGCTGTGCTCGAGGAGGCACAGTGTCTCTTCTTGGCAGCATGTTTGTGTCTTGTGTCTGGGAGGGTGTGTGGAATGGGTCAGGTGACATCATCATGGTGCTAGTGCTGTCGCTACATATTGAGTGGTGGCCTCTCCACAAAGCTAACGCAGGGGTGTCATCAGGATAAACATTGTGATTGGTGGGTGGCAATGGAGTTGCCTGGGGCTTTGTGGGAATTTATTTATTTATTTATTTTATTATATTTATACCCCGCCTTTTTTCCTGCAAGGAACCCAAGGCGGCTTACTTAATCCTCCTCCTCTCCATCTTATCCTCACAACAACCCTGTGAGGTAGGTTAGGCTGAGAATCAGTGACTGGCCCAAAATCACCCAGTGAGCTTCATGGCAGAGCGGGGACTAGAACCCGGATCTCCTGAGTCCCAGTCCAACACTCTCACCACACGTCACACTGTACAGTGTTAATAAGAGGCTATATTGCCTCTTATGTCCTCCTGCTATTATTCTGCCTTTGACTTTGCTGGTAGCAGAATATAGGATCTCTCAACCAGTTTCTTGGGTTTGAGCTTCAGCATAGTGGTTTCCCCCATACTGTATAGGATTGTCCTGCCTGTGCCCTTAAACAAGACACTGTTCACTCACTTTCTCACCCACATCAGGTATAATGTGGGGAAGATAATAATCACAGCCTTCTCCAACCAGATGCCCTCCAGATGTCTTAGACTACAACATAGCTGACTAGGTGATTATGGGAGTTGTAGTCTAACACATCTGGAGGGCACCAGGCCAGGGAAGTCTGGTCTATCATATAAAGCTGGGGTATAAATTACTGATTTAGTACATGTGAAGTTCTTTGAACACTTGAAATGTGCTACGCATATATGCTGTCTGTGATCACTATTTCTGTGTAAAGCACTTTTTAGGATTCAAATAATAGATCAGGCACGCTGGTCTTATGAATTCATTTACCCTAGTAGCTAAATTCCACTTGTGCCTGGAAGTCTGCTTACTACGGTATATAACTTCTGGACGTACTACAGTAAGGGACAAACTAGATGTGATGTTCATTGCATTAACATAAATAATCTGCACATTTGGGGGTATGTAAATTGCAGCTGGTGGGAAGCTTGGCAACCTTGGGACCATGGAAGGGTGGGAGTGAGGAGGGGAAGTTTAACTCTTCAGCTCCCTGCCACGGTCCCTACAAACATTACCTCTGGGAAGCTATTATTTGCATGCCAAGGGAAGCTCCCATTGGCACCAATGGAAACAAACAAAGAAACACATCAGGCAGGTTAACTGTATTCAGTCATATCTTGTTTGGCACTGAGGCTGTAATACTATGCATACATACCTTGGAGTAAGCCTTGTTGAACATTGTGGGGTTTACTTCTGAGTAAACATGCATATGTTTGTGCTGTAAGGCTGCAAACATACACACTTACTGGGGAGTAAGTCCCATTGAAATTAATGGGATTTACTTATGAGTAAACATGCATAGGACTACATTGTGAATGTCACACGTTTATGCCATCTCCATGTTTCCCATGGGCTAGAAAGGTCCACAGACCTTACTCTCCTCTTTGCAACCCACAGAGGCATGAAAGTCCTACAGTGAATTGCAGACTCAGACTTGGTTCAGACCCTTGAGTGTGGATTATCGTGTTGTCTGAACCCAGACTCAGTGTGGCATATCCTAGGGCAGCCTTCCACAACTTGGTGCCGTCTAGATGTTTTAGATTATCCCCAGGAAGAATTGTCAATGGTCAGGGTTTATGGAAGTCATCACTGTCTTAAAATTATACCATTAGAAACTGTGTTCTAAGAAAAGCAAATGAGCACAATGTAAAGAATATTCATCACTAGAAAACAGATAGGTGCTAATTGATATTCCTGCATATTTTTTCTAGGAGCTGATGAGGAATCTTGAAAAGCTCCCTGAAACAGTGTTCCATATTCATAAGCTTGCGTGCATGTAAGTTGATGGCATCTAAATATACTTCTTGTAATTAAAGCTCTGTGCTTAATTTTCTAATAAACTATTAGCATTTCCCTATAATATACATATCCTGAGAGCTTTAATAAGAGATGAGCCAATATAGCCTGCTGGGAATCTAAGAACTTCTGTGGATCTCAAAGCTTTTCACATTTTAGAAGGAGGTACATTGTTGGGAATGCAGCTGTGAAAGCATGAGATGTGCTTAGAAATGAGCAGAAGGAAGGAGAAATAGAAGTGCTCTGATCTAGTGAAGGCAATGCCAGTGCAGAAGAAGGCTGGTGGGTGTAGTATGTGCAATTTCCAGCACTAGATCTCAATTTCTGGTACTCGGGAAGAAGGATGAGAAGTAGCTGATGCTGGGTATTATTATTATTATTATTATTATTATTATTATTATTATTATTATTATTATTATTATTCCCCACCTTTTTTCCTGCAAGGAACCCAAGGTGGATTACATAATCCTCCTCTCCATTTTATCCTCACAACAACCCTGTGAAGTAGGTTAGGCTGAGAGTAAGTGACTGGCCCAAAGTCACCCAGTGAGTTTCATGGCCAAGCGGGGACTAGAACCCGGATCTCCCGAGTCCCAGTCCAACACTCAAACCACTACGCCATACTGGCTCCAATGGTGTTGTTCCACCAGCAGAAGGGAAACCACTGGCAAAATGAATTTCCCCTCCCACCCTGCAGTTCCGTGCACACACCCAAATCTGCTGCAGAGGGTTCGGGGACCCTCTGAAGCAGATTTGGGGGGCACATGGGAGTTGCAGGGGGAAAGAGAGGACAGGGATATGTTAAATTTGGGATATGTTCTGGGATGTCAGGGAAGGGGAATGTGTGACCCATGAGATGTTGTTGGACTGAAACTCCCATCATATCCCTCACCGTTGGCTATGCTGCCTGGGGCTGATGGGAGTTGCAATCCACCAACATCTGGAGGGCTACACATCCCCCACCCTTGGATTAAGCAATAAATCTTGTATAAGTAATAGAGTACATGAGGTGTACGTACAAAGATGGAAGGAGCATTTGCAAGACTCAGAGAAGGAGTCTGGTTCTGAGGTTGGACTCATAGTCCAATTCTATGGGCTATAAGCGCTCCAGTGCTCAATTCCTCTAAGGATTCCCACTCCCACCCACCCCCAAATATCAATCACAAATTAAACTTAGAAGAAATGCATAATACTGATTATGGTGGCAACACGTCAGGTTCATTTCGATTAGAACACGGTGCAGCCAAGAAGCTTAACAAATGGCCCTGAATGACAGGGATGTTTCCTGATAGCTGGGATCCTCAATCCTGCCTTTGGACTGAAATACCTATCAGCAGATGACACCCTGGCTCAGAGGATGGGCAGAGAAACAGTCTGGAGCTGCTTTTGCTGTTTTAATTGGGAGACAAGAGAAAGGTGATAAAATAAGCAGAGTCAAAGGATCCCCTCCCCCCCTCCCCCCACCTTATTCCCCCAAGCATAGGGCTATTCCCTGCCCAGACCCAGCTGTTCTTCATCAGGCTTCCCTGCACAGTGTCACAAGCATCTAGTATCTCGCTTCCACCAAGGCTTATGTCCTTCATCAGATGCCCATTTTTCTTCAGGCAGCTGTTCATTTTTCTTCCTGCATTCTGACACATTTTCAACGGGCTCCTAATCCATCTCTCACCATTTACAACTTGAGCTGTATATTAATGCTTCATTTCAAGCCTTCTCCGTCCCCCTCCCACTAGCCCTCACCCTTCTGGAAGAAGTGCTCCATCAATAAAACATGAAGTGTCAACCTTCCATTATACCCTCCAGTTCCTCCTTCCCCCTCTGCCAAGATGTTGAGGAATCATTACAGTTGAGGAACACGTGGCCAAAGAGCAATTGTGAAGAGCTGGGAGAGGGAGATGGCTCGCCAGCCAGGTTGGTTTGTTTTTTAATGGGATCCTCACCAATGGAAGGGTAGAGTTGCATGGACATCATCAGAGGGAATTAGTGCTTTCTTAGGGCTTGGGGGGCGGGGGGCAGGTTACAATCTTTCCAGCTGGCAGGGCCAGGCCAAGGACATGGGTAGCAACACCCAAATCTAGACCTGGAGTGAAATGTACCCAGACCAAGGCCCATAAGGTCAGTTGCTAGGAGCCTAAAATGCAACAGACAGCAGAAGTATTACTCTATTGAGCAGGAAAATCAAAAGGCCAGACTTATGTTTATAGCATGCCTGGTCAATTCCAAAGCTTCATACTGCCTATGGGCTGGTGGGGCAGACGGTAGGGCAGCTAATGGTAGGCAGAGCCAAGGGGTCACAGTACGTCTAGGGGCTCCCGCAGCAGAATGAGCGGGAGGAGGCCTCCAAACACAGGAGGGCTAGCTTACCACAATTTGAATTCAGTGAGGTAATACACTTTGCCATCTAAAGAGGAGGGTCCCATAAGAACATGACGTCTGTGGTCTAAAACTACCTATCTGCACTGTTGTCTCCACTGCAGCCTCTGTTCCTGACATTTCCTTTGACAGTTGCATGATAGCAATGAGGGTGGGAACGCATGGCAGCTGGAAGACCGTGGCATGGCCTGCAGGGCTATCACCTGGGAAAATGCAGTGGGGAGGCATGTATTATTTAATCACATTGTAAAAATGAAAGGATGTTGTGATCTTTCCTAGGGAAAAAAAGAGTATTGTTTACATGTATGTTGACTCATCTGAACTCAAATGTTAAGTTGACAAGATGTGGAAGCTGCAAAAAGAAAAGGGTAAGCTCTTAAAATGGCCAGGCAACAACAGCATTCTCCTTAGCACCTAATATTTGCAGAATGCCTCCTCCACTTCCGTTCAGTCGAGCCCGCTCCTTTGTTAAAGTGGCAATTCCAGCCTGGCCATGGGATGGAAGGGGCAGTCATTATGGGGTCTGACCCTGTAGGGCAGTGGTGGGCAACTCCCGAGTGTCTGGGGGCCGCACTCTTTCTGCCACATCACCAAAGTGTGATGGCATTTTGGTGGCAAGAGAATTTGGTAGTTTGCAACCAGAAATAGGTAGCAAACTGCTACAGAGTGGTAAAAAAAAAAAAAAAAAAAAGGTCAAATTTAGCTGGTTCTCAAGCTAAATTTGACAATTTTACCACTCTGTAGTGGTTTGCTGCCTAATTTTGGCAGCAAACTGCCCAATTTTTTTGCCTGCAAGGAACCCAAGGCGGCTTACTTAATCCTCCTCCTTTCCATTTTATCCTCACAACAACCCTGTGAATTTCAGCAGCACGGCGGCAGTGGGGACCAGTGGGGGCCACACCGGGGGTGGGTGGGGTGGCGGGCACCATGCATTGCCCACCCCTGCTGTAGGGCCGCTGAAGAGCCTGCTGCCCTCACTGCTGCAGCTGCCTCCTGTTTCTGTTACTACTTTTGGCAGTAAGCTAACTGGAAGCTATGAAGGGGGAGCAGTAGTAGGATGGTGAAGGTAATAACAAAGCCCAGAGATTCTGAAAGGAATGGATTTGCAGGAACACCCAGCTCCCTTGGGCAGTCCCTCCATGCCAGGCCTGGCTAGCCTGGCATCTGCTGTGTTTGTTTCTAAGGGTGGATAGGATAGTTGCTCCTTTTCTCTGAGACACATTCAGGAGCTGCATGACTCAGGTAGTGCGTTTTGGCAGCGGAGCTTTTTGCTCCTTGCAGGAAAAGTCTGGCCTCGGCTCCCAGCCCTGCTTGAAAAGGATGGCTCATTTAGTGAGATGTGTTTCTACTCAGAGCTCATCATCATCTTGATAGTGGATTTCTGCTGCCCGTCTGTGGTGGGCTGTGTGGGTGTTACCACTCTGGAGGCCCCCATTTCTCCTATTGCTATCTCTATGCACAAATCCATTTTCAGAGGGCAGCTGTGCCTCTCCACCTCTGCTTCCGGCTCTCTCTCCCTCCCTCCCTCCCTCCCTCTCCTGTTCTATGCAATGTCCTCCCCTTTTCTCAACCGCATAAATACTGACAGGAGAAGAGGAACCTAACAAAATCCCCGCTTGCCCTAGGCATGCTGATGATGTCAGGGCGCACTCTGCACTCTGGTTTTCCTGCGCCCGGCTCCCTTCAAGCACATTCTTGGCAGGCTGAGACCATCCACGCAGGCCCAGCGCAGGACCAAATGCCAGTTCCCAGCACAGCTGCAGAGGCAACGAGGGAGGGAGGCTGCAGTTCGAGGAGGCGGACTCTCCTACCCGCAGCAACACGGGGAATCTGCGGGTGCGGTGGACAAGGAAGGAAGGCTAGGAAAGGAGACACACTCTTGTTCCGATGCTCCCTTGAGGACAGACACAAGCGTGAGGGTCCTTTTAGAGGAGGGATGCCGCATCTGTGCAGGTGGTACCAAGGAGTCTGATAAGGACAGCAGGAAATGGGGCAAGGAAAGTAGAAGGAGTGGAGGTGATAAGCAAAAGAAAGGGGCAGGCTTGGACCATTTAGGGATGAAGGGAGTCTGAAGTGGATTGTCTCTCCGGGTGTGTGCATGCACATCCATTACATTTTTATCCTGCCCTTCCTCCAAGGAGCTCAGGGGGCAGACACAGTTCTTATCCTCACAAGGACCCTGCAAAGTAATTGGGCTGAGAGATGGTGCATAGACCAAGGTTGCCCACAGGGAGCTTAATGGCTGAGCAGGAATTTGAACCTGCTTCTCTTCATTCCTAGTCTGACACTAATCGCTACTCCACACTTCTGCAGCCCTGAAGTGTCGGAGAGCATTCCAGCCCAGCTGCGTCCTACTCCTTGTCAATTGTGTTTGTTGCCTAATGGGAAGATTAAGAATGCAAGCCAGTAGCCCGACTAGATTCTACAACAGCACACCCAGCATTATTATTCTCTCTTGTACTGTACAAGACCCAATAATAGGAACATAGGATGCTGCCTTATACCAAGTCAGACCATTGGTCCGTCTAGCCTGGTATTGTCAACGCTGACTGGCGGCAGCAGCAGCTCTCCAGGGTTTCAGGCAGGAGTTTTTCCAGCCCTTCCTGGGGATGCCAGGATTGAACCTGGGACTTTCTGCATGCAAAGTGTGTGCTCGGCCACTGATCTATGGCCCCTCTCCTATGCCAGCTACCCTATGCATACTATGTATGGTCCCCTATATATGGTATCTAGTAACATTCAATTGTGTAAAAACTCCATTGAGTGCACGAGCTAGTCAAAGAAACTGAGACCTCTACAAAATTGACAGCAGAGAGCTGCCTAACAGCCAGCATAAACATTGAAATGTGGAAACGGGGCATGGAGAGTTGATTTGGTTAGCCTGTGCACACCTTTTTGAAAGGAGACTGAAAAGGTGGATGTTTCAAATCACAATGCCCCCCCCCCCGCTCTCACAGAGGGCTCTGACCACAGCAAGGCTGTGTTCAAAAATAAAAGCAACACAAATCTTCCCCACAGGTGTGCACCCGAAAATGAGCAGAACAGGAGAGGGAAGATCAGTTAGCGAAGCTGCCCGAGCCCAACAGAGCGGTTTCAAACAGGTGTTTAAATGAAGCAGCCTTAAGAGCTAGACAGATCTCAGGTAATAACACATTCCAGTCACAAGGGAGCAGAGAGAGTAGAAGGAGCGTAGTCAAGATGCCAAACATGCAACCCCAGTGGTGTAGTAGAGTAGAAATTTTTATTATAGTCAGTGGTAAATTAATCATCATCATCATCATCATCATCATCATCATCATCATCATCATCATCAAACAAGATGCAGAGTTTTTTGTGATCCATAAATGTCATGTTAAATTAATAAAAGGTCTGGGAACAGCTACACACACACACACACATGTCACGATACTAAAGGATGACAGCTGGCTACTTAAGGGATGACAGCTGGCTACTTAAGCTGGCTACAAAAAGAAAATTTCTATAATTTTCTTTTTGTAATTTTATCCTGGAAGACAATCTTACTTGGTCACGAGTGATCGCCTACTACTACTACTACTTAAGGGAGGAAATTCTGGAGTACAGATTTCCTTGTTGTGTTGGCATTTAGTTCTCCCCTCCCCTTATGACTTAACTCTGCATTGAATATAGGATGTGTACTGTCTAATGTGCTCGCCTTCCCAGGGATCCTGTCAGAACAGAGGCACTCTGCATTGTGAAAGGACTGCCACTTTCAGGGCTGCTGCTGCTGCACACACATGCTCATTATTTACTGACTGATGTGCATGTGATGCGCAAGTGAGCCATCACAAATCAATCTCCTCTCAAAACCTCAAGCACAACCCTTTTCATTGGTGCCGGTTCCTGCATTCAGCTCCCGGTCACCACATGTAACCAAGTATATAGAAATCAAATTATGTGTCGTACGAAGCAATCCTCAGTCACTGCAGATTCAAGCCATGTTAGACCCCTCTCCTTTTAAACACAGATATACCCATTAAGCCTTTCCCAACCTGATGTCTTCCAGATGTACAATTCCCATCAACCCATGGGAGGTGTAGAACTTTTCTACACAAGGCTGTTAATCAGCTGTTAAACTGCTGTATCTAGTTTTGGTTTTGTTGCAGAATTGAGATCTGAGCACACACAAGGAGTGATTCTTGTCCAGCTTTTCTGCTACATAACCTCTAGGTGGCACTGTGGTATAGTGGAATAGTGCAAATACACAAGAGAAAACCATGTTTTCTTTCACTTTCACAATTAAATGCTGCATTTTCTCTGCTCTAAAAAGTTTTTCTACATGAGGCTGTTAATCAGCTGTAATTACTTTCGGTTTCATAGCAGAATTGAGATCCAAGCACTACAGGAGGAGTATTTCCATTCCTGCTTTCCCACTACATAACCTCTAGGTGGCTCTGTGGTGTAGTGGAATAGCACAAATACACAAGAGGAAATTGAGCTTTCTTTCACTTTCAAAATTAAATGCCGCATTTTCCCTGCTCTGAAAAAACTTGCCGAAAGTGCTGGTTAGACACAGAAGCCAAACTGGAGGGTCATGATGTCATCTAAAGAACCCATGAACAACCATGAATAGGGAATGATGAGCACACAATAAATGCATCATGTAGAAAAGCCCTATGTCTATCACATCATTCTGGAACACACCAGGTTGGGGGATGACATACTATTTCAATGGTGAGACCAAGAACATCATTCCATATGTTCAATCTCAGCAACCAGCCCTCAGTGCAACTTGAGTGGCTTCTGCCTTTCCCATTGAGGGGTGTACAGGAACAAAGGAGGTTTGGATTTGTGCCACCAAACCCTCACAGGCAGATGATCAGTGGCATCAAAGCGGGGATTGTGTGCGAGGAGAACCTGGTTGTAACAGAAACACTCCTTTGGAAACGGGCATCTGGATCCTACACCACAAATGAATAACAACTGTACATTTACTCTGAAGGCAGAATTGTGCGGAAAGGCCCTGAAAATGGACAACGCTACATTCATTTTCTCCTCATCAGTCCTAGCTCCTCCTTTCTCTGCCTGATTTCTCTCTTTTCTGAAGCTTGAATCCTATGCCCTAAGCCAGATAAAGGGATTTGCTCCTAGAAGCACGGGCGTACATGTGAATCTTCTCTAGATTGGGAAACTACCTCGACGATACCCTTTCAGATCCTCATCTGAATGGAGATGCTGCCCATCCACCATGTGCCACTTTCAATGGGATGCACATCCACATTCTGATGCACCTAGCACTGGACTAGGGTGCTAATGTTTTAATTCTCTACAGTTAAGCCTTAGGGCCAAACTAGATGTGGCATTAATTACATGCAGGCAATTAATGTGCTTTTTTCGGGGCAGGGGGTGCTCATGTAAAAAGCAGGCCCGAGATAACCTGTACAGAACTGGGGCTGCAGAGAGTGGAGAAAGTGGTCTAACCTTTCCCCTTCCAGCCGGGGCTGAATGAAAATCACCTCCCCCAAGCCGCTTTTGGCATTGGGAAGGAAGCTATTTGCAATAGGAGGGAAGCTTCCATTGACCCCAAGGGAGGTTTCCCTCTCATTGCAAATGGCAGCGGGTGGGGGTGGCAGAACTGCACCCCCTGTGGGTCTGATGCTGCTCCAGGTCTGCAGGGCTGCTATTTACGTAACAAAAAATGCACAATACTTGCTTTCCTGTCGAGTCTAGTTTGGTTACACAGGTTACACAGGTTACACAGGTGTGTGCCTGAGAGATATTAAGGAATCAGGTTTTATTGTTTTGTAGCTCTATTTCTGTGTACTAAAGTGTCTCTCTCTTTATTTTGTGTGCTTCTCTCATTTCCCTAATCTTGTTGTAAAATGCTACCAGAATAAACCTTGTCGTGGTTTTACCCCACATGGTGTTTGTGGATTGCTCTGCTTGGTTCAGTATCTAAATCCAGGTTACAGAATTGAAGGCGAGTCCCTAAACCGAGAGTCAAGTAGGATTGCAGACAGCTGAGGCTGGCAATCTGGTACCTTGAGATCTCTGGGGGTCTTGGTTCCTTTGGAGTAGGAAAGGGTGGGGGGGTGGCGGGCCAGCCAGCCCCCCCTTCCTCCACATGGTGGCAGCGGTGGGATTTGAAGCTGAACCACAGAGTGTGTGCACGTGGGCAAATGAGAGAAATTGGAGAGGCTTTAGTGCATAAGTAGAGAGTTTATTATTTTTTAGAAATGAAGTGTGAGATTGAGCCTTAGGAAAAACGTTCAGATTGCTGGCAGTCTGTGGGAGCGTTGAAGGCAAGAAATTTCAACTATGGAGGAGTTCCAGAACAGCTTGTGTGCCCAGCAAGTGAGCAGAGGGCAGCAAGTGTGAGACTGAGCCTCAAAGAAAGCGCTCAGATTGCTGAAAGAGGCTACCCCAGTCTGGGGAAGCCTAGCTCCCAGCAGAGAGCGTTGAAGGCAAGAAATCTTGATGTCTGTAGACTGGTGGAAAAAAGCTGCCATGCTAGACAACTGGATGGGGTTGTACCAGCAGAAAAGGCAGGGCGGGTTCCCTTTTCCAGGCGTGGAGAGGCCAAGGGGACAAGCAAAAGAAACACCTCAGGAGGATTCGTCCCAAACTCCCAGGCAGAGGCTGAGAGCAGCAGTTGTCAGTGAGTAAGCAGAGGATCCTACCCATCGAGTGCAACAGAGGCTGGGAGTAGCAGTTGCCAGTGAGTAAGCAGAGGATCCTACCCATCGAGTGCAAAAAGCGGGTGAGCAGATGGCAGCTGTGTGATCCCAAAGTTTGGGGGCTGGAAGAGCCCGGGAAGAGAAGAAGAAATAGTGTGTGTGCGCGCACGTGTGTTTCAGGAGGAGGGAGAAGACCAGAAAACCTCTCTTAAGAGAATGGTGAGTAAAACGTTGAATTTTGGGACAGCGTTTGATGAGTAATTTTAGTTGTGCTGTGTGCCCCAGAAGAGTCGTCTAGACTTTGGGGGGGGAGGGCACAGTCCTGCCCTACATCTCTCCCACGGGAGAAGGACTCAGATTTTGAACTTAAGACTGTCCATTTGCTCTTGGGGGGGGGGCATGGTGAATGGCCAGGCTGGGCAGCAGCAAGCAGTGGGGGGGCAGACATCAGAAAACACCCCCCCCCCGAAAAAGAGACTTTGTCCCTGTGCTGCCGAAGTGGAGGGCTGAAAGAAGCAGAAACGGAAAAAGGAATTTCCCCCCAGGCGTTTTCTGCTGCCACCTGAAGACAACGGACTGAGATTAAGTGTTTGTTTGTTTGTTTGTTTGTTTGATTAAAGCCAACAAAAGTTGATGGGTTGTTCCTCGAAGGGAGGGGACGGGTGATCCCAGTGTGAGCGGAGAGGGAAGGGGTTTCCCTCCTAGCTGGCGGAGAAGCACGGACAGAAGAATTTCCCCTTCAGGTGTCTCAGCGAGAAGAAAAGAAGACTGAGATTGGTGGTTGATTGTTGATTAAAGTCAATAAAAGTTGATGGGTTATTCCTCGAAGGGAGGGGCGGGTGATCCAAGTGTATTTGTGTGTTCTAGAAGGGGCCTTTGGAAACTGAGTAGAGCCTCCAAAGCTAAGCATTCAATTCTGAGAGAAACAGTCATCCCGTGCAAGTTTGGGTAGTGGGCTAAAAGAGCCAAGCCCAAGAGGCTGGAAGATTGCCAGGCTGTGTGTTCTAGAAGCAAACCTTTGAGAAAAGTGGGTGGTGGGAAGCCACCGGTGGGTCTTTGGAGGGGGGGGTGATAGTATTCATGTCATTGAGTGGTGGGAAGCCATCCCATCGGGCCTTTGGAGGGGGGGTGATGGTATTCATGTCGTTGAGTACAGAGTGGCAGGGGCAAGCCTTTAAAAGCAAACAAAGGCGAATTGAAGAGTCACATTTCAGTCCATAATCTGCCCCCTACAGGCTGTGTGAGAAACAGCAACACTAAAAAGTTTTTTGAAATACATATGATGTTCTTGTAGATGTGAACTGCTGATTGCTGGTTATTGTTATTTTGCTGTTTTGATGTTTAAAGAGATTTAAGCTTTAAGAAGACTATAGTTAATGTGTTTGATGTTTTGATGCTTGCTTTTTTGTTCTTTTTTCTGTTTTGTGTGTGTGTGAATGAGAAAAGGTGTACTAGTGGTAGAATGCTAGCGCAAGGTCTTTTCTTTTTTTTCTTTTTTTCTTTTTTAGTTAGTATAGATGAAAGGAGAGGGTTAACCCCTCTTTTCATCTTTTCCCAAGGGAAGGGGTGTGAAGAAACGAGCCTTTGGGGGTTCACACACACACACACACACACACACACACACACACACACCACACACACGCCTCCTCATGTGTAAACCAAGTGGGGCCAGTTGAGGGGGCTGGGAGGAAACGAAAGGTACATAAAGCATCGGATGGAATGAATGGCGCCTAGATGCCTAGAGAAGTTGGCCTAGGGCTTTCATATGTAAATAGTTCAGGCCCAGTAAGCCATGAGTCATGAGTTCCCTTCCCCCTGCCTGGCCAGGTGAAGTGCATTATGATTGGCTAAGAGGCAGCAGAGCTACAGGGAGGAGGGGAGGGGGGGGAAGATATATTTCCCAAAGCGTGGTTTTGGTCTTTGTTCTACCCGGCTGTGGTAATGGCGGTAAGCCAAGGACCCCAGGCAGCTCCTGGTGAAATTAGCTGGATTGAGGGCTCTAGTAAAGGCAAGCCTTGTGGGAGTTTTACCCATCTTGGACCTTCGGGTAGGTGTGGTAATCTCCCTCGGGCAGCGAGGCTGTGCTGGATTTAACCCTTGAAGAGAACACCCTCAGGTAACAGGTGTGTGCCTGAGAGATATTAAGGAATCAGGTTTTATTGTTTTGTAGCTCTATTTCTGTGTACTCTCTTTATTTTGTGTGCTTCTCTCATTTCCCTAATCTTGTTGTAAAATGCTACCAGAATAAACCTTTTCCTGGTTTTACCCCACATGGTGTTTGTGGATTGCTCTGCTTGGTTCAGTATCTAAATCCAGGTTACAGAATTGAAGGCGAGTCCCTAAACCGAGAGTCAAGTAGGATTGCAGACAGCTGAGGCTGGCAATCTGGTACCTTGAGATCTCTGGGGGTCTTGGTTCCTTTGGAGTAGGAAAGGGTGGGGGTGTGGCGGACCAACCAGCCCCCCCTTCCTCCACAGTTACTCTTTTATATTTTGTGTATGAATCTCCTCTCTCACACACATGCATGCATCATTCCTGCACATCAGCTATGTCAGCATTCCAATGTTAAATTTTCAGCTGCCTTTCATCACCCTTACTGAAACTGCTGATTGTTAAAACGGAAGGACTAACAAACAACACATCGTGGGGGCCCCATCCCACCCCACCCCCTCCAAATCCAGCTAAGGCAGGATGTTTGTATCTATCTGCTGTGGCTTATACTGGATGTGGGAAGTAGTTATGGAAACGGCTGTTTATGAGCTGGAGCCATTATTTCACTCTATAAATAGCTGACCAAACTTAGGCAGGCATAACAGATCAGAAACTGCCGAAGGGTCAAAATCCTTTAATTCACTCCAACGAAGATCAAAACATTTCTTACTTTCCACTGTTTCATATTATACTTCTACTGGGGATATAGCAATAGCCTATTTGCCCCAGTACGCTGCCTGTAATGGTGGTCTGCACCAGATGCTTCAGAAGTGTGTGATGTACCCCATACTATGTGTCTGACTGGCAAGTTATCCCAAGGGAAGACTACCCTGGATAGGAAACCCTTTTCCTGAGACGCGGTCTCTGCCTGGTTAACCTGCTTTTATTATTTGTGACATGGGAAAGAAGATATCCCTTTGGTGGGTTTTCCAAGTGGCAATATTGCTGTCAATAAAAGATGGCCTCCTGGGGATTAATCTATCTCTTTTGTAGTTTCTTTTAAAGATTTAGCTGTAAAAGACTCCCCAAAGGAAACCAAAGGTGTTTGGTTTGGTATCTGGCCTCATGCCGACTTCAAGGCATGGAAATCAGCTAAAGATGCCATAGGTGGAGAGTGGTGAAATATGTTATTACTATAATTGCTAGTGAAAAAGAATATACCACTCAGGTCACATCTAGAGTTCATCAAGTAGAAAGACGTATGCACTAAGTTTATTCTGTTCATCTATTAGACGATATCTTAAGGGCTGCTATTTTCTTTTTAGGACAAAAGACCGTAGGGGCCACAATCTGTCTTACCTATATGAAAAAGAAACACAACAAAGAAGTATTTTACAAACTGATCCCTACACACACACACACACACACCCCTCGCTTAACACAGAATTGGTTTCAAAGTACCAATTCTGACATAAGGGCACCCAGTTCTCATGCCATGCCTGAGAGACCCCAGCCCATCACTCACTCCCCTTGCTAAGCATGTTAAATAGGATGCATGCTTGTTTGGCTGTCTTAGTACAAATACTGTGTATGCTACTGCAGTCAGAGGTGGTGTTAGGGGGTGGCCCACTAGGGCTGGAACCCCAAATCTTTCATTTGAAGCCCCGAATAGTTGGGAGGTCATCTGCCCCACCACCCTGCTGTCCATGGGCTCTTGCTGAGATAAAGTTACAGGGGCCCTGATTATCTTTGCTGCATCTGATCCCCCTGGATTAGCTGGCTTTTTGCCCACATGTACGTCATCTCCTGCTGTCTTGAATCTTTCTGCCTGAGGTTTTTTCTGAACCAAATGCCCTCCTTTCCCCTGGGTATACATCCCTTTTTACAAACAGGGGTATCCTTAGGAGACAGGATCCTTTAAAGACACACAGAGAGAGAGAGAGAGAGAGAGAGAGAGAGAGAGACACTTTAGAGCTTTTGTTAATTAGCATATGCACATTTCTGCTTTTGTTTTTGTTGTTGTTCTGTGGGCCTGAACCCCGGATCTGGTACATACCCCCTAAAAAATATGGAAGAATGGCCCTAAGGTCATTGGCATGGACATAACAAAGCACAATATCCCCTGCCCCCCAAAGTGTGGAAAGCCAGCTACAATTCCATGTGTAGCTTACAGCAGAAGAACAATTATTTAGTAGTGCTTTGATGTGATTAGTGATTTATCAGGCAGCTGAACCTATTACAACTCAACACATTCCCTTTATACTTTGCGGTGGGTGCCATTTTTATCACCTGTATACTTTTTTTAAAAAATCAGTATTTTAAGTAGAGTGAAAACACTTTTCTGGTTGTATTTACAAAATAGTATGTTGAAATACTACTTAAATGAAAGAATGTTATAGTGCTATATAACCTAGAATGTTAAAATTATTTACACACACACACACACACACACACACTTCAAATTATGAGTAGGGGAACCCTTTCCAATCACCACCATTATGACAAGGTGGTTCATGGTGGTAACCAGAAAGGGTTTTTAAAATTATTAAAACAATTAGCATTATAGTATTATACTGTTATATCTGTATAATATTATAATACCTTTTCTTTAAAGTAGCATTATGGAGACCTTTCAAGTATTCACCATTAACTAACTTGCTAAAGTGGCAGTGCATGGAATGTTTTTTTTAGCATTTAAATCTCTTTTTCTTTGTGTGTGTGTGTGTGTGTGTGTGTTGCATTGTAGCATTATAGGGGTATAGCATTGTAACACTTTCATTTAAATGGTACTTTGCTAATTTTAAATCTATATATACCGTATATCTATAGATATAGATATATGGAAAACCGTTTAAGTGCTACTTTAAAAAGATCACTTAAAATGCGGGGGGAGAGAGAAATCAATTTAAAAAATAAACAAGTGAAAAAATGATGCCCACTGCAAATGACACCATGAGATGTGATAGGTTCACCTGTCTACATCAAAACCACACCTCTTACAAAAGAAGGAAAAGTGGCACTAGGGGCATCTACACCTGTAGAGGCTGCATTACTCTTCCAGCCTCAAAATTTGGACTTTCTGCTGTACTAAAAAAAAGACATAAGCAGCACTGGGAAAACACGGGAAGATTACAAGTAGATGATGATGTCATACGGAGCCTCCCATAAAATGTGAGGAGACAAGGCATGGCAACTCCACAATAAGTGCGTTATCGGAAAGCAGCCAGATTTGTTCCCTGGAACTCAGTGGGAGCCATTTGAGAACTGTCAGCCAGTATCCATACAACTGCACCCTTCCACTTGCACATTCTTGCTCCGAGTTCCATTTCTGGATGTGATGCTAGAATGTGATTTTATATACAGATGATGATATGTCTTATTTGACATAGAGAATTTTTATCATAGGCAGGGATTTACCTGTAGTAACTAGGTATGTGGATTAGTAAACTCTAATCATGATTTAGTGATCTTCCCACTCTTGCCAACAAGATGTTTTGAGTACCGTAATTAAACTCTTGCATATTTTTCTTTGATAAATTGCTCTAGTTTGGTATCCTATGCATTCTTTCTAAAGATGCTTAGCACACAGATGAAACTGTGGAGGAAGGGGGGGCTGGCTGGCCCGCCACACCCCCACCCCTTTCCTACTCCAAAGGAACCAAGACCCCCTGAGATCTCAAGGTACCAGATTGCCAGCCTCAGATGTCTGCAACCCTACTTGAATCTCTGTTCAGGGACTCGCCTTCAATTTCTGTAACCTGGATTTAGTTACTGAAGCCACAGAGCAATCCACAAACACCATGTGGGGTAAAACCAGGACAAGGTTTATTCTGGTAGCATTTTACAACAAGATTAGGGAAATGAGAGAAGCACACAAAATAAAGAGAGAGACACTTTAGTACACAGTAAAGCTGCAAAACAATAAAACCTGATTCCTTAATATCTCTCAGGCACACACCTGTTACCTGAGGGTGTTCTCTTCAAGGGTTAAATCCAGCACAGCCTCGCTGCCCGAGGGAGATTACCACACCTACCCGAAGGTCCGAGATGGGTAAAACTCCCACAAGGCTTGCCTTTACTAGAGTCCTCAATCCAGCTAATTTCACCAGGAGCTGCCTGGGGTCCTTGGCTTACCGCCATTACCACAGCCGGGTAGAACAAAGACCAAAACCCACGCTTTGGGAAATATACCTTTTCCCCCCCTCCCCTCCTCCCTGTAGCTCTTAGCCAATCACCATGCACCTCACCTGGCCAGGCAGGGGGAAGGGAACTCATCACTCATGGCTTGAACTATTTACATATGAAAGCTCTAGGCCAGCTTCTCCAGGCATCTAGGCGCCATCCGAGGCTTTCGTTTCCTCCCAGCCCCCTCAACTGGCCCCACTTGGTTTACACATGAGGAGGCGTGTGCGTGTGTGTGTATGTGTGTGTGTGTGCATGCATGCAGGAACCCCCAAAGGCCCCTTTCTCCACATGCTAACTATGCACACCCCACCCCAGCCGGTTCACACATGAGGTGTGTGTGTGTGTGTGTGTGTGTGAGAGAGAGAGAGAGAGAGAGAGAGAGAGAGAGAACCCCCAAAGGCTCTTTTCTTCACAGAAACACTCTGGGGTCAGTCTGGAAGTACACAGGTCACGGTCCGTTTAAGCAAACAACCCCCCCCCCCCGCAAGGTCAAAGTCAAGGAAAACCAATTCTGTGAATTAGCTGACAGATGTTGACTGTGCATAGTTCTGATTGGCTGGTGACTGTGATATCACAAATTCATGTCCCCCACATCTCTGGAACACTGTTCAGCTTTTAGAAATGAATTATGTGGTATGTGTTTTTAAATACAGTAATACCGTACCTTGGATTGCAAGTAACTTGGTCTGAGAGCGTTTTGCAATTTAAAAAATTTGACTTGATAAACGAGCAAGGTCTTGCAGGACAAGTCGTAGGGATGTAACCACTCACCTCGAGCGGGCGTAGCAAGCTGAAATCGGCCCCGCTCACGCCCGCCAGAGACTTGCTTTGATATAAGAGTGTTTTGGATTACAAGCACGATTCCGGAACGAATTATGCTTGCAATCCAAGGTATTACTGTATGTTGGCAAACAACGTTAAACTTTATAAAATGTAGAAGTGATGCTTTAAACAAGAACAAGTTAGGCAGTCTGCCTGAATGGGGGTGGGATGGGGTGGGGGTGAATGAACAAATGGTTAAATTGGCATTTGAATTGCTAATTTGTACACCTGTCAATTGCATTGTGAAAGTGGAGGAAAACCAAGATCACCCACAGGCAGGAGGGTGGGAAGAGAAACATGGCAACTCTTGATTTTTAGGTATGTTTATATGCAATTTTAGTTAATTCACCATTTAAAAAAAAAACCTTTATTGAGTTCATGGAGAAAAAACAGAAGCTCTTGAGAGATTTCACTCCTTCTTGTCTATACTGGCATATACAGGCCTGCAGGACCGGTGCAAGGCAGTTTGGTGCCCTAGGCAAGATCAGCTATTTAGCGCCCCCCTTCCCACTTGAGAGCACTGTATTTTTTTTTCAAGGTGTTTCTGGCGCCCCCTTTAGCCCTGCGCCCTAGGCAGCTGCCTAGTTGGCCTAATGGTAGCACCGGCCCTGCAGGCCTGTGGCTCACGCTGGCTCAGCTTGTCTGAGCGTGGAAAGCTAAGCAGGGTCAAGCCTGGTTGTTACTTGGATGGGAGACCCCTCCTCTAGTTTCCTGCATTGACCAGGGGGTTGGACTCGATAGCCTTGTAGGCTCCTTCCAACTCTATGATCTATGAAATCTATGTGTAAATGTTACATGTGAAATATGTTTTTGCTCAGCAGAATTCTTTCCTAAAGGCTCAACCAGTGCCTCCAACATCTTTGCTAGGGTTGGCAGAGTGGCTAAACATATATTGTCCTTCCATGCGCTTTCCACTTTGTGAATTTTTTTTAAGGGTTTTTGTTTAGCATGGGAGCACTCTTATCCCCACATTTTAAAAAGTGGCAAAAAAACCAACAAGGCTATCCTCCTTACTCAATGTTCCATTGTTCTTTGAATTCTTTGTTAATATTCATTTTAATTTATTAGAAGCTATGCTCTTCTCATTGCTGGAACTGGAAGGCACATCTAATCAGATTATTCTTAAAGATCAAAGAACAGCGAACCTATTCCCTCCACTCTACCCAGTAAGGCTCTTTTTCCCTTTATTATGTGGGGGCTGAATATTGCCATTGAAAAGGGACTTGCAGATGCATCGCACAAATGCTAAAATGCAGCTAGGGTATATGGAATTATTGTGCAAAAAACCCCGACAGGTCCACACGCCACCCAAGTATGCAAGAAACAATATGAATTAACAATGATCATCTGTGCAAGACCAGAGTCCAGGATAAGGCAAGGCTGGGCTTGTAAGAATAATTACCTTCTAATGAAAAATGCACTCAACAACCACCGTTCACTGTCGTGCCATAAGAATGACACAATCTTTGCCAAAGTGCTTTTTAACAGGATGTGAAGCAACCAATATGATATGGGTGCCTCCCCACCACTAAATCTGTTATTCACTATTTGTACCACACAGTCCATACTTAAAAATAAAAAAAAATCACAACAGCACAGCTTTATATTTAGCCAGTCCTCCATATGGTTATGTTCCAGCCCTCCAGGCTCTATTTCAGCACTCTGCATCAAAGCAGCATTCACTTTCTGGGAAGAAGTTGGAGGCGACCTTGTTTGTTTGTGCTGAGCTCCTTAATTCTGGGTCAATTGTCTTCCCTGTGACCAACCCAGTGCAGTCCAAGTAGACTCAAAGTCCTTCTATAATCAACATGGCCTAGTTCATCCCCTGTGGCACAGTATACAGAAATGTGATGCATTGGCTCTAGAAATACACTTGATTCACATTCCATGAGTCTAACTGCCTCCATGTGGCTTGCTAAAACCAAAGATCCTGCTTTTTAGAGATAGTTGTTGCTTTGGAATTCACTCCTAGTCTTTTGATCCCTACTCTCTTTAATTCAGGGGTGCACAATCTTTTCAGCCCCAACAACCACATGTGATACAGGGTTGGGGCCATATGCATGCATGCACGCACGCATACACATACACACACACACACACACACACACACACACGTACACACACAACCAGTGATCCTGACATAAATGGCTCTTTCCTCACTGCTAGCAGCAGCAGTAGCAGCAGCAGTAGCAGCAGCAGCAGCAGCAGCAGCAGGGAAAGAGAGAAATGTATGAGGATCTCTGGGGGAGGGAGTGAAGAGTGGTTTAATTCTATGTTTCCAGGAAGAGAGAGCCCTATGTGAAAATTGCATCTACTTGAAATGGAGTCAATATTCTGGCAATGTAACTGCAAGACTTGTGCCCTGTTCTGTAGCTTGTTCACATCTGGAGAAGGGCAATGTTAGTTAGCCTGGCAATTTTGTATTTATTTTCTTAATAAATGCCAGAGCTCATTTAATTTACTGAAATCGGAAGCTTTCCTGTCAGAAAATTATTGAGTTTTGCCTTGGGGGATTCAGTAACTTTGCCCAATAACTGAGTATATAGTCCTACCTAGACTGTAGTCCAAAGAAGACTGGCGAATGAGGTTGGAAAGCCCCTACAGGCTAAACAAGAAAGAAGATACAGTAATCTATACAAGTTCTAAGTACTGCTCATTTTGATTCCAATACAGTTACTTACCTGGGTTTAAAAAAAAAAAAAAAAAAAAAAAAAAAAGGTTTAAAAAGCGGGGGGGGGGGTCCTACTTTAGGTGACAGTGATATAAAAGCTGGAGCACTTACTCTTCATCCTGTGACTTGAAGTGTCACCCCAAGACTGGGTCTTGGTGCAAGAAACATGTTGGCTTGACTAAACCTGCCTCTGGTCCATGACAAGCCTGATAGGTTGCTGCCTACAGGGCTGCCACAGGGCAGCTGGCTTTCCCTGCTAGAAAGCCAGTTCCATTCCCAGGGGGAAGTGTCACATCTGTTCATGTGATGCGCTGAATTGTGCTGTTCTAGTAGCTTGCAATAAACCAGAAGGCAAATGAAAACTTGTAAAGGCGTTATTTTCAAATCTTGCCGTTTTAAGTCAGTCGTGAGCTTTTTAAAGTCAGTGTTTTAGTGCAAATGCAATTTCAAGTGCTTTGCAATTTGGCATGTTTGCCAGAATTGGGGTGGGGTGGGGGGCTAGGGGGGGAGGAAAGGCCCATAAGAGAGATGCTGTAGCACAGTGACTAGGAGTGTGCACCCTGAGCCAGTAAGGGTGCAACGTTTAGACAGAAAAAAGTCCTACATCTCTCAGCATTTCCCAGCCCTAAGTTGCTCATTTAAATCTTGCTTCACTAACAGTGCAGTCCCATACTTCTACGCCCCACTAAGTTCAATAGGACTTACTCCGAGGTAAGTACCGGTATATACTGGCTGGGGAATGCTGGGAGTTGTGGGACTTTTTTTTCTGTCTAAACATGCATAGGATTGTGCCCTTACTGAACTAAGTAGGTGGCTTTAGGCAAGTCACTATCTCTAATATAGAGATAATAATACCAATCTACCTTACAGGCCTGTTGTAAAGGTTACTGAGATAAAGTACATGAAACACTCTGAACACTCAAGAAGTGCTGTATAGGTGTGGGGTGGGATGATGATCATCATGACGACTGCTTTGAGAAGGGACAGATAAACCAAGTTAAGCTATTCCCCTTTCTCTGTCCAGGCTGCCCGAAGTGCCCCAGCTAGTTCCCATTTCTTGCAAAGCAATGAGTAAAGATGTCGTATGACAAGAAACCCAAATTGCACAGCATGCAAATCCAATATGCTCCGATTGCACAAATTAACTACCCTAAATCCCAAGGATGAAGTTCCATCCTAGCTCCTGTCAGCTGCAGCACTGAGGGGAAAGGCGAGAATAGTAAGAAGCCAAATCTTCCCTCTCCAGCATGCTGAAGGCATGTCTCCAGGAAGCAGCCAGTTTAGGAGTGATTTGTCCAAGTGCATATTCAGCATAGCGAGTTTGTACAGTTCACATGTACTAACTTGTCCTATCCCAATCAGCGCTTCTCTTCTATTCCAACACAATGGCATCATTCCTTAACAATTTGAGCACTTTGATTTCATGAAACGAAAGCAGCTTCCCCCCCACTGTTAAAAATCTAATGCATATATGTAACATTATATAGTCACATATGTAACTACAGAGAACAGCAACTTGCACTTCCTGAAGCATGTTCTTGATTAAAGCATAATAATAAAGCAACGACATTGAAACTTTTATCTTCCCATCCCGTACGTTAGAGAACAGCTTCAAGGCAACTCCTCATGGTTGCATCCTGGAGTTATGGGTAGAGATACACTCCCATATGTTAATGTGTGGCCTGGGAAAGGTAAAGTACATACATTTGTTTATGAGAGGTCGTAACGTCCAGAATTTCTTCCAGGGATTTGCCCTGCATGTATCTTGTTTTGGAATGGCTATGGGAAGTAACCTCCAGAGAAACTCTCTTTGTGATATATTATTTGACAGCACTCCTGCCAGTGATGGCTGCACTGACAGAAGTTGTGCCAATCATTACATCTATAATCTTGGCCCTCTTTGCCCCAGGGTGACTTTCGGGTAGGTCATGCTAAGAACCTCTTGTGCAAACATCTAAGGCAGGGAAAGTGGGGCTCACAGTACATTGGAAGGATCAAGCTCTTTCAGATTTCTCAGCTTGGGCATCCATAATAAAGGTGCTCTGACTTAAGGATTACTTAGATCAGGGGTCCCCAGAGCAGCACCCATGGGGACCCCCAATAGCACTCATGAAGCTCTCTGCTCCCTACCCCCTTCAAAAAAAATATTTTTAATTTTAAAAACTTGAAAAACATTAGACTGTCAGGTTCTTCTTCCTATTCCTGAACCTGCCACTGGTCAGCTGGTCAGCGCAGGAAGAGAAGGAAAGAGTTGCTTCCTGGACTCACCCAGTCTTCTTCTATCCACACAGACCTTTCCCCTTTGCTCTCTCTCTACCTCTCCACTCCCAGCCTCTAGCCTTGCTAATTCTCTCCACCCAATCCCTTTCCTCGCTACTTCCTTTGCCTGTCCCTAGCCTTCTTCTTTCTCTCCCTTCCTAGCCCCTAGCCTTGCTCTTTCTCTCCCACTCAGCCCTTTATCTTGCTGTTTCTTTCCACTCCCAGCCTCTAGCCTTGCTATTTCTCCACCCCACTTTACCTCATTGTTCCCCCCGCCTCTTGCCTTGCTATTTCTTTCCCGCTCTCTCTCTCTCTCTTTTGACTAGCCAGGCCTTGCCGGCAGCTATTACGTGACTAGAGAGCCATTTTGTGGTGGTGCCAACAGCAGTTTCTCAAATTCCCAAATGTGCCCACAAGTCCAGAAAGGTTGGGGACCCCTGACTTAGATCATGCTTGAACCTTCCATTGCCACAGATACAGCTAGAAGGACTCAGGGCACTCTTTCCCCTAAAATCAGAGTAGCTTGCATGGTGCTAGTTGTCCAGTGCTAATGCCACTGAAGACCCCACACAGATGTCAGCACAATGTTCATAGCAGTGTAAGGCACAAGATCCTTTGGTGTGGCTGCAACCTGTGGCATAGCACATGCAGAGAAATTCTCTGTGCATCAGTGTGCAGTCAGTGTTAAACAGACTCATAGGTTTCTTTGCCTGTGCACATATACCCCTAGAATAGTTGACTCTGCTTCTCGCCACAGGACTGTGTTGCATCTTTGCATGTGCCAGGAAGAGGTTATTTTATTCTCACTAACAGTCATTCTATTAAACACAGCTGCTGTGTGTTGTGTGTTTTGAAGAAGATCAACAGTAAGACAAAGCCTCTGCATTTGTGTGATGGAGTCCAGACCAAGCCTAGCCTAGGAAACTCCCACTATCTGGCAGAACAACTGACCAAACAAAGAACAACTCTCTCCTACCCAGTGTATGTTATTCTTATTTGCAGTAGTATTATGCCACAAGCTACGGCACACATTCCTATATAAAAACCAGAATAACCACCTTGTTGTAACACAAAGAGAGTATAGTCACTTTCTGTATAGTCCGGCATGTTATATCATAAAGCAGGGGTTCTCAAGCCTTCTCTCCTCATGGCCCAAATTGAGAGGGCTGAAAAATTACTGAGGCCCGCCAGCCACAACATGGCAGTGGATGGGGACAGAGACAGTCATAAAATGGCAGCACAGGTTTTTCTGTTCCCCAGTTTTTGTGCATTTTGACACACCTCTTTCCCTCCCTGGCAGTAAAAATGCAATAATAATACATTAAGGCTGCAATCTGATACAGGCTTACCTGGGAGTAAGCATCATTAAAGTCAATGGGGGTTCCGTCTGCGTAGACATGCATAGGATTGTGCTGTAAATTAAAGACGTTAAAGGTGCAATCCTATGTATGTTTAGACAGAAAAAAGTCCTACAACTTCCTCACTGAGGAATGCTGGACGCTGTAGGACTTTTTTCTGTCTAAACATACATAGGATTGTGCCCTTACTGAACTAACCACTTGCTATGCTTTCATGACACCAGCAATCAGCTACCCGAAGTGGCCACCTCAGTCTCCCTAGTGGTAGGGTCTCCACACCTGTTTTAAAGTTGTTGCAGGGTGTGTGTGTGTTTTAGCACAACACTGGAGATCCCATTACATTCCCATTCTCCCACATCATGTATGGTTTGGTTCTTAAGGTGGTTTCAGATTATTTATTTATTTATTTATTTATTTTAATCTACCAAAGTAGGTAATCTGAAGAACGCCACACCCCACAGTTTCAGAAACACTGCCATAAAGCTTTTCCCAATATCATACAAAGACTTCTTATTCTTTACACAAAGATCCACAAGACTTTCCCCCTTAATCCTGACACAGTATGTCAGTCATTCCAGTGTATGTCAAAACCTTTAAAAGCTGTAACTTAACGGAGAGAACATTAGGTTTCCACTTTCTGCCCACAGGAATTCTCAAAGGCAGAGACCTTGACAACCCAAGGCTTGGCCAGAACAGCCTCCCAGAGAAATACATCAGGCTTGCCGCCCTTCTGCCTTAGTAAGAGGGAGAAAGAAAAAGCTGACAGGGCATCAGCAAATGTTTGTGAGCAGATGTGTCTACGGGCAAGTTACAGAGATGATCTCATTCACATACTTTTCACCTGGGATTTCAAAAAGGCAGCAGGGGGGTGGGAGCAGAGGGAAGAAGGCCAATGAGGGGATGGCAGGAGGGGCTAGGGCTGGGGCTGGAGAGGGAGTGACAGGAGAAGAGCAAGAGGAAGTCAACCATTCTCCCTGTGTGTGATTTCCGTCTGTTCACAAGCCACAAGGACACATCGCACGCAGTCCTGTTTTGGAAGGGACAAGGCCATGGGCGTCATTCCTGGATTCAGTTGTAGGAGGGCAGAAGGATTCCACTAGCTTCACAGAATGGTTCTAAACCTGCTTTTGTACATATTTAGGATCGATTTACCAAAAAAAGCCATCTATTTTAAGAGCATTTGTTGTAGTTCCTTTTTATATCTCATAATAATAGGCTTCCAAAGCTAGGCTCTCTAACGTGGTACCCGTGGGCAGCTTCTAAGGCTGGGGTCTCTAATGTGGTGCCTGTGGCCACCTCTCTTGGCACCCACCAGTCTCCTGCCCTGCCCTGCCTGATTTTATTTTATTTTAAAATATTTTTAAATGTAAATAAAGTGTATGTGTGGGTTGTTTGTTTTGCCTAGTATCTGTGTGTGTTGTAATTTTTGTTGTTGCTTTAGTGTATGTGTTTTACCTATGTGTGTTTGCGTTTCTCTGAGCATCACCAGTTCTGTGAAATGGGTATTTTATTGTGCTTTTTGGAGGCAAATATATGATTTGGCATTTGGGGCTCAGATCCCACCTCTGTCTTGTACTCAGTTTCTCAGCTCAATTACTTGTCTTTAAGCCTCATCAGAGCCTTCTGTGAAATGGGTGTTTTGTTACTGTCCACACCACCTATGGCAGCCATTTTGTGAGAGTACCCCTTACATTCCCACAAAATTCTAAATGTGCCCACTGATCCAAATAATCGTGCATGGTCTGAATTAGTGTGTGCAGATGTGAGTGCCCCTCTGCCCCCCACAAACTGATGCCCCCAAACAAAAACCCTCTGACAAGGTATCCTGGAGCCTCTCCTCTGCTCTCTTACAAGTATCAAAGCCCTTTCTCATGGTTCCTTCTTACGGTAGTACTGCCACCAGCCTAACCATGTAGCTCAACCCTTCTTTCTCCTGCCCCTTTGCTAATCTTTATCACATTGCAAAGGATCAAATGAATGTCCTGTGGATCTCTTCTTCCTGACACTGCTCTCTTCTTTCGAACAAACCTTGCTCTTTTTTGTTCATTGGTGTTTCCCCCTTTAGCAGCAGTAACATTTAGATAGGGGGACAAGGGCAACCTCGCTAATCCCTGTGTTTTGCACAACATATGATAACTTCTTAGGAGCATCTGGTTCTGAACAGTGAGTGGCTATTGGTATTTTTTTTAAAAATCAAGTGAACCTCGAACGATGCTTGCTGAATGTCACATACAATGCCTTGCAGAAGTATTCACCTCCCTTCGACTTTTCCACATTTTTGTTGTGTTACAATCTGGAATTGAAATGGATTTAATTGGCATTGTTACCACTTGATGTACACAAGATACTCAACGCTGTGAATGCAAAATATTTTTATTGTGGCACAAAAGTTAAGTAAACAAAAACAAACTGGCACTTGTTGCTTGCATAAGTATTCACCCCCGAGTCTTTACTTGGTAGAAGCACCTTTGGCAGCAATTACAGCTGCGAGTCTTCTTAGGTAAGTATCTATCAGCTTTGTGCATCTGGATCCTGCAATGTTTGCCCAGTCTTCCTGGCCAGATTGCTCCAGCTCTGTCAGGTTGGATGGGGAATGTTGGTGAACAGCACTTTCAAGCCCTGCCACAGATTCTCCATCGAATTGAGGTTTGGGCTTTGACTGGACCATTCTATGACTTTCAGGTTCTTTTTTTAAAAACCACTGCAGTGTTACTTTGGCGGTGTGTTTAGGGTCATTGTCCTGCCAGAGGGTGAACCTCCGCCCCAGTCCCAGGTCCCTTGCAGACTGAAACAGGTTTTCCTCTAGAATTGCCCTGAATTTAGCTCCATCCATCTTGCCCTCAATCTTGATCAGTTTCCCAGTCCCTGCTAAGGAAAAGCATCCCCACAACATGATGCTGCCACCACCATGCTTCACTGTGGGGATGGTGTTCTCAGGGCAATGAGCATTGTTGGCTTGGCACCACACATAGCATTTTGCGGCAGGGCCAAAACGTTCAATTTTGGTCTCATCAGACCAGAGAACCTTTGGAACATGTTTGCTGTGTCTCCCACAAGCCTTTTTGCAAACTCCAAATGGGCTTGTATATGGGTTTGTTTCAGCAATGTCTATATTCTCGCCACTCTTCCATAAAGCCCAACTTTGTGGAGCACATCTGGGTGATAGTTGTCCCATGGACAGTTTCTCCCATCCCAGCTGCGGATCTCTCCTGCTTCTTCAGAGTTACCATTGGTCTTTTGTTTGTTTCTCTGACTAATGCCCTCCTTACCCAGTCACTGAGTTTTGGTAGACGGCCTTCTCTAGGCAGAGTCACGGTTGAGCCATATTCTTTCCATTTTGTAATAATGGATTTAACGGTGCTCCGGGGGATGTTCATAGTTTGGGGTATTTTTTTTAATATAACCCAACCCTGATTGGTGCTTCTGCACAACTTTGTCCCAGAGTTGTTTTGATAGCTCCCTAGTCTTCATGATGCTGTTGTTTAGATATGCTCTCCAACAAACTCTGGGGCCTTCCAGAAATAGGTGTATTTAATCTGAGATCATGTGGCACTGGAACTGCACACAGGTGGACTCCATTCAACTACAGTATGTGACTTCTGGAGGCAATGGGTTGCACCAGAGCTTATTTAGACATGTCACAGCACAGTGGGTGTACTTATGCAACCAACAAGTGCCAGTTTGTTTTGGTTTACTTAACTTTTGTGCCACAATAAAAAATATTTTGCACCTTCACCATGTTGAATATCTTGTGCACATCAAGTGGTAACTATGCCAATTAAATCCATGTCAATTCCAGGCTGCAACACAACAAAATGTGGAAAAGTCAAAGGGTGTGTGTGAATACTTCTGCACGGCACTGTACATCCCTACCGAAATCAATACAGGCAGCCCTGTCTTCTCATCAGCTTGCCACCTCAGTTCCTCCACACTAGCAGGCCTGTATCCATCAGCTTGAATCCTACTTTCCAGTCCTCTACATGCCCATCCCATTTCCCGTGTCAAGCTTGTGGGTTTTTCCCCCCAGTCAGATAACCTCAGAACAATTTTGGATCCTCTCCCGTGCTGTTTCCTGGGTGGCAAGTCATACTGCTCTAGAGAAGTAGGACGTGGATGAAGTACCATATTGCCCCCTGAGGAACTAAGAGCTCCTGGTGTAAGCACTTGTGCATATCTGAGCTGGAATCAGACATGTTGGGAGGCGTTTTATGGGCACATTTTATGGGGCTCTTATGAGCCATGCAGATGTTCAGCAGCTGTTACTGGGATGGTGCTTAATGCCTAGGTGCCTGGCAGACATGGGGGAAAAAGAAAACTAGCTCCTCTGTCCATGGGCTAAGGCCTTCTACTGAATCAGTAGGGAAAGGACATATTCTGCACAGAGAAGCTCAAATACACTCATCTGCACCCATGGCAGCAAGAAGCTACTGTGGACAAGTGACAGAAAATTTCAAGTGTTTCTTCTCAAGCAAAGGGAGCGGAAAGGTTCTGTCCTCCACTACGGTAATCCAGAGAACAGTAGAGTTCTTTACTGATGAAATTATTAATACAGCAGTAAAGGCACTGCTGCTGGAAAATGCAGGTTCAAACACAACAACAATTATAATTATAATAATCAGAAGGACCTCACGGATGAGTCCAATGTCCAAATGAACTGCAGCTCTGACTGTTTTGGACAGCTGTTTCTCCAGCCAAGCCCTTTCCACAACTCCCTCTGGCAGACAGTGCTTTGCTTTTTGCCTTCCTTCGGCACACCCTGTTCAGCATCTGTGCCCTGGGGGTGCCCCTGTCCTGCTGAGTTTAGGCTTTGATACAAGTTTGGCCAGTGGCATAGTGGCAAATTTGGAAGTCCTGGCACTCATCATAAGAGTCCCCATAGCCATGCCCGCAAGGAGAGTCCAAAATGCAGGCAGCTGTGTTGATCTATATCTATATGTTTGTGTGTACACACATACACACCAAAGAGCGGCAGTACACAGCATAACACCAATTTATTAGGATGAACTGACACTCATAGAATAGTGAGCTGGCAAAGTACAGTGTGATGCTTAGCATGTTGGACTTTGGCTGGAGAGATCTGAGGTTACATGAAAAAGGGAAAGAGGGAGATGCAACTAGTAGGTTCCCATGAACACTGCAGCACACGCTGGCTTAGTTAAGCTACAGTGGGTTGCGCTGTGTTCTGGCTGCCATTTTGAATATTCAAGCCGCAGCAGTCAGTCGCCATGGCTGATCATGTCATGCGAACCTGGCAAGCTGACTTATGTGAGGGCTAAACAACCCTTGCATAACCCATGGGCTGTTTTAGGGTTATTTATTTATTATGCGAGGGTTGTTTAACCCTCGCATAAGCCACCGTCGCCAGGTTCACATGACACGGTGACTGCCCACCACGGCTTGAATATTCAAAAGGGTGACCAGCACACACCACAACCCACCATGGGTTCAATAAATTAAACAGAATCCAACAGCTCCAATTTTAGCTCTCACTTGCCATCTTGTCTGAGCCGATCCCACTTGGGGAGGAAGGTGATAGGTGCAGACATATATTTACAATAAAATGTAAGACAAATTCTAGAAGAAGTGCTGGGTGCCTGTAGAGCAGTTACAGGCAGAGAAAAACACACGATGGCACTTGTGCATGTACTAGAAATGGGAATGAATTAGAAATCTGTTTATACTGTTCATGGCTTCCACCCAAGGAACCCTGGGAATCGTAGTTCTATGACAAGGTAGGGGATTTCTGGTATAGAATTCTCATTGCCCTCCCAAAAGCGCAGTTCCTGTGGTGCCTTCAGAAACATGGGAAAGTTAAGCCACTTTCAAGCTCATTGAGTTTGTCATGTAACTGTGCCTTAGTCCTCAAGCAAGGATCACTGCTGCAAGCAAAAGTTTACTTCACCAGAAAGCTCAGGACAGGAAAAAAACAATTTGTTTATAAGGTGCTACAGCACTATTTATCCAGTCCAACACATCTGGAGGGTGCCAGGCTGGGGAGGGCTGCTCTAGGTGATAGCGGGAATGTTTCCAAATGTGAAAAAAGTGGTGCACGAAAGGTTCTGAAATGCAAATTAAGAATTAAAATCAACATTTTAGCACTCCTGATTTTAAGCCAATTTCATTGGGGGCGAGCGCGTGTGCACGCACTTGATTTTTATGAAACACTGGGACAACAAGCCAGTTCTGATTTTGCCCCTCCTGTGCCCCCTATTTCCAAAACAGCAGGAAATGCTGCATGCTGCAGAGATTCCTTGGCCACTGATAGTGTGTGATTTTGGCTGGGGCCAGGGGAGGAGAAGGAAGAAGCTGGAAGCTTGCTGCATCACAAAGACAGCAAGAAAATCTGATTAAATACAAAGCCTCTCATTCTCAGCTCTGAATCCTCAATGTGCACAGCTGTATATTTTGGCACATCTGCACCTCCTGAGAAAAACAAGCAGCATCCCCCGCACCCTTCTCTAGGGAGGGCATGCATTTCAAGCTTAACTGTTTCTCACATGGAGTCATTCCAGGGCACTGCATTAATTGGGCCTCTCACTCTCTGGCCTGACACTTAAAATGTCCCTGTTGAGAACGGAAACTTTTCTTCAGTATCATATAGGCGTTCCACCCTTTTTGTTACTTCAGGGGCATGTCATTCAGTCAAGAGATGCTGCAAAACCCAGGACCTCTTCCAACATCCTCTTCCAATGCTATGCAGTCGGCAAGGAAGGAATGGCTCTCTTTCACCTTCCCTCATTCCACCTGCCAATCAACCTCACAACCACTGCATGGCTGGTAGCAATGGATCAATTGCCAGATCAGGAAAAACCAATACCAGCTAGCTCTTTGTATGAGGGAAGGGACAGCGCATTGCTTCCAGCAACGAGAACTATGTCCAGTTCCGCACTCAAGGAAAGTGGGTGCTTATTCATTGTTGGAGGAAGAGAACCAAGCTACCAAGTCAGCAACAGCAGGGCTGGCCCTACCATTAGGCAGAGTGAGACGGTGCCTCAGGCAACAGATGCTGAGGGCTGGTGAGGTCAGGTGTTGAGGGACAATGCTGTGTATGCCAAGCAGCCTGTCCTGCACACCACCTAAGCTAGCCTTCTACCCTTTGGTGTGCTGGAGGATGTTGTCCCATCATCTGTGTTGGCGTCAGATTCAACTGCCAGTCCAGTCAGGTTCTGTACATGAAGTGGAGATCAGGGAGCCGCCGTCTTGTTCTTCGCCTCAGGCAGCAAAGTGTCTTGGGCCAGCCCTGAGCTGCAGAACACTGAACTGGTTTTCTGACTATGGCTGACATGTAGTCTCTAGCCCGGCAATTGAAAACAACTCTTTTAATAAAGGAGTTGTCAAACGTTCCTTGATTAGTGGCAGTACAGCACTCCCTTTGTTGTCTTCTGACCTCTTTGCCATGTACCCATGTGGACCTCTTGCTCCATTTTTGTCTTCTTCTCTGACTACTGTGCTTGCTCCAAGCCTTTGGATGGCATTAGCCTAGAGCAGGGATGGGGAACCTCTGGCCCTCCAGATGCTGTTGGAAAGGGGGAGGGCAACTTGTGGCCTTCCAGATATTTTGGCCTGCATCTCCCATCAGCCCTAGCCAGCATGCCCAATGGTGAAGCATGATGGGAGTTGCAGGCCAAAAGATTTGGAGGGCCACAACTTACCCACCCCTGCTGTTGGACTACAAGTCCCTGACCATTTGCCATACTGGCTGGAGCTGATTGGAGTTGGAGTCCAAGAACATCTGGAGGATTACAGGCTCCTCACCCCATGGCCCAGAAGGAGTGGTTAGTCTTTGCTAATGACTTACAATGCTGTTCTGTGCATGTTAACTGTGTAAGGGTGCTTATTTTGCCTTTTCTTCCTTAAAAGAGGTGTGTGTGTGTGTGTGTGTAAAGAAAAAAGATGGAAGAAGTGGGAAAACATGGGAAGATTACAAGATTATAGCATTATCTGGATCCACCCCAGTAAAATCCCACAAATGAGACCAGATGATTGTATAATAAAAGCATCACCTAGAAGCACCCTAAATCCTACTGTGTTTTTTGGCAGGGCTTACTCCCAGGACAGTGTGCATAGGATGACAGCTTTAAGAGATTAGGTGCGTTCAAATGTTACATTAAATGCATGTACATGGAGTACACTTTTTTTTGTACATGCATTGGATTGTTCTCACAGTTCAATGTACAGTAATACCTTGGATTGCAAGCATAATTCATTCCGGAACCTATATCAAAGTGAGTCTCTGGCGGGCGTGAGTGGGGCTGATTTTGGCCCGCTACGCCCACTCGAGGCAAGCGGTTACATCCCTACCCTACTTGTCTTGCAAGACTTTGCTCGTTTATCAAGTAAAAAAAAAAATTAAAAAATTTTCTTGTCTTGCAAAACGCTCTCAGACCAAGTTACTTGCAATCCAAGGTATTACTGTATGTGCATTCATTTTATCTGCTTGAGCGTTCAGTCCACCTAATTATGTCTGCTGTTGTAAGCACGTTTCTGGCTGGTATCACTGTATGGGGGTGAGGTAACAAATAGGCATGCTTGCAGGTAATGCTACAGAACAATCATTATCAACAAGATATGCTGGATAGAAGTTGTGCTATTCTACACTGTAAGTTCAATGGTTTGCGAGACAACTTCATATATGTATATGCAGTTACCATGACTTTGACAGTTCACATGACTGTACATGTGTACAATGAGTGTGTAATGCACACAAGTGAATGCAGTTATGACTATGGATTTATTTAGTACCTAAATTTTAGGTTCTATCACACATGTAGACCCTGGCTATGAACACAGATTCACTCATTCTTTTGACTACTTATACACATATATGGACAGCGCACAGTGTAACATCTGCAAAAGGCCATTATTTTAGGCATTAGTTTGAATTCCGAGGTCCATGAGGTTACTAACAAGTAACCATGTTGTGTAGTAAAGACAAAGTATCCTACAACCCATTAAAATGTCCTGTGTGAAACTAGACCTCTTATTGCCAACAGTGTGCCATGGGATTCTGCACAATAACCTACACATTCAGATCAATTGAGTAGTCTTGAAATTTTTTGCCATAAAAGGGACAAAAACCACTTTGCTTACAAGGATTCCAAACAAGTAACCATGTTGTGTAGTAAAGACAAAGTATCCTACAACCCATTAAAATCATTTACTGCATCATGAGGTTTTATAGGAAGAACCTGCTTCATGAGATGTTTTTATAGTTATTAAATTTATATCCAACTTTCTGTCCATACGCAGCTTACACATCAGCATACAGTTTGTTTCCTTTGAGGCCTGTATCATATCATTACCATTCACCAGCCAAAATGTCCATGAAAGGTGGATGTTTTGCAGGCAGCACTCCATTTCTGGCTTCCTGTCTGTAAAATGAAACCAATAAATCCGTCCCCATAGGGTTGTCATGAGTGAGGGTGAATGAAGTAAAAAATGGCCGGTCAAGTTACAGACACTGAAAGTGCTGTATGAAGAACTGTCTACAAAGTTTGTCACCCTCTCAGGGTCTCCTTAAATTTTTTTAACACCCCTCACCCACCTAGTCACATCCCCCACCCCCATTTTGGTAAATAGGACTGATCTGAAATGGGTTGCACCTTTTCATGGACTTCACTCTGAACTAGCTTTGCTTGCCTCTAGTGGCACTGCCTAAGAAGCAATTATGTCACTGTTACATTTGTTTAAAAATACAGCCGCAAAGCAACAGTCAATCTGGGCTGCAACCAAAATGTGAAATGAGACAAACATAATGAGCAAAGGGTGGTGGTGGGATTCATAAAAACATTTTGGTGTCCCCTCCAACCCAACCCCCTCCCCCAATTTTCATGCAAAAAAAAGTTTGCTGGTGCCAACATTCAGCAAAGCCTTAATAAATCACTCCTCTGTCACACCACGACTACCCCTCTCTTTGCACCAATTTATGACATACTTTACGGATGGTCTCTAAATGATTAATAATACAGTGGAATGATAAGCAAAGATTTTCCATGGCTTTTTGAAAGCTGGTTTGCTTTTCTTTCTGTCAGATGTACACTGGAGCTCTGCTCATAGCTTCATGGAAGATCCATATTGGCCTAAATAATGCAGACTCCATTCCCAGATCTGAATCCATGAACCTGGTTCATAGATTCAACCCTTCTACGGCCTCTTCGGCAGAGTTCCTGACCCCCTTACCTTGATTTTTAAAATGTCTTATTTTTGGTGCCACACTATCACCCAGTGTTGCCACACATTGGCCATTTTATTCATTGGGCAGGAGTTCCCCCTTCATATTATTGTGAAGAGGCCAGCAGTGAAAGATGGCGGTAGTCATAGAAGGGGCAGGCGAGAGCAGGAACTGTGTACAGAGGACACTGACCAAGGTGGGGACTTTGAGCTCTTCTTCCACTCACAGATCTGGAGGCAGATGTACTACCCTCCTGCACATAGGCCTAAGGCACACTTAAGTATTGACCTGAATGTTAAATTTGCTGCTATTTTAAGCCAACCTGGAACTGGTGGAGCTTAAAAATAATGACTTTGAAGACTTAATGCTAATTCATTAGAGTCTGTTATCTCTTTCTTGAAGTGGTGGTGTTCTCTTGCCCCAAGTCAATTCGAGATGCTTCCCCCTACATTCCCACAGAGCATCAAATGCATGGATGGCATAACATCCGTGTAAAGAAAATGAAACTAGGTTGGAACTATAGAGGAAGAATGCTTGTATGTACAAAGCCCCAGACCCACAGTCTGGGTATATTAACAGCCAGATATTCAATAGGGCCACAGTGATGCACACCTGAATTATTTTCAGGGTTGAAACCTGGGACACTACGGGCAGAAATCCCAGTGTTCTATTCTCACATTGTTGTTCATGGTTCACGGTTGTTTCCCAGATACTGTACACTCATTTGGAATGATAACTCCTATACAGCTCAGTCAGTTATCCCTAATGGGAGGAGAGCATTAACCTGCACTCCCCCAATGTCTATGAAGAGCCCACTGCTTTTGACTTGTTTCAAGTTCTGATTTACCCCTTACTTTTGTAAGGAAACCAGAAGTAAAAGGCAAGTCACTTAATTTTTTCACCACAGGAAAGAGATTGTGTAAACAAGCCCTTCAACTGCAGAACTTACCTACACAGCAAGGGTGGAGGAGTGGCAATGAATATCCCTCCCCATTACTGGCTAACCTGAGGGAACAGAGGATTGTGTTTTAAATATCTTTTCTGACAGCAGACTGGTTTACAACGGCAGGAGAGTTGCCAAACCAGATAAGAGTCCTGCGATCTGTGTCGCCCCTTTGCTCAATTAAGAGATATTCCTCTTATCGGCTGTTCAGAGCTTTTATAACAGGGGTGTGGTGGTGAAGCTTGTACTGTTGCTTCCTCCTGCAACCAGCCATTCTCTCAGAGCAGCCCCTTAAACTACTTCATCTCAGGAAATCGCTTGTCTGAAAGCTAAGCAGGGTCAGGCCTGGTTATTACTTGGATGGGAGACCCCTCCTCCAGTTTCCTGCATTGAGCAGGGGGTTGGACTGGATAGCCTTGTAGGCTCTTTCCAACTCTATTATGAAATCTATGACCAACCCCTTGGCTGGAGCAAAAACAACAGTAAAGTGGAGAAAACCCATATGTTCTCTTCAGTTGTCCAACATATTCTCTCCTATGCTCACAACCGTATTGCCAAAGGGTGTGTGTTTGGATCACCGTGAGTAGGTTTCCCTTGATGGATCTATGCTTCCAGTTTCCAGCATTCCACTTGCCCTCCCCAAACAGGTCAGAACAAGAACATTTTAAATTGGAGAGTGCACAGGATGGAGAAAATGTGACTGACATGCCATGCTCTTAAAACTGAGGAACCAGCAGATTAAGAAAAAAATAGGATCTTAAGTTCACATCTTTCCCCAAATTTCTTCATTCCAGGGAACCCAATGTAGACATTCTTCTTTACAAGTTGGTCATGTAGCCAAAGACATTGGCATTGACATTTTGGGCTGTGGCTCGCGAGTCCTGAACCAATTTCAGCTGCCTGGGCTTAACATGAAGCAAAATTATTCAGGCCGAATGAGAAAAACTTGTTGTAGTTCCAAACAACACCATCAACGTTCCTCTAGTACAGCCTGGTTCCCTTCAGATGTGTTGGATTACAACTACCAGCATCCCCCAGCCAGAAAGCCTGCTCCAGTAAGTTCAACATGCTCCGTCTTCCATTTCAGAAGAAGCAGAGGTGCTTGCTGTCCCTTATGTTCGTCCCTTTCTTGGGTTGGATCCAAGATCTGCCTTCTGTGAGAGGATAGGCAGGCTCTGCTTGTGGAAGGTCCCTCCACCCACTTTTTCGGGAGCCTCCTCTCCCACACCACAGCTCCCCCCATTCAGCAAGGTCTCCAGTCTCCTCCCCGCCCCGCCCCTCAGAATGCCCCCTAGACCCCTTCTCTGAGGTTGCTTTTGCTACCTAGGAGAAGCAGCCGGCACAGTTCTTTCTGCACTGGCTGCAAGGGGTGGGGTGGGGGGATCCGAGCATGGATCCCCAGCTCTGAGGTTGGAGCAAGTTTCCAACCTCAGAGCTGGGAATCCGAACAATCCTATGGCCCCATCTAGGGCAGTGGTTCTCAACCTTTTTTTACCCCATGCACCCTCTTCACCGTATGTCATTCCCCCCTTTCCAAGACTGTCTGACTTAATCTGTGCCATACAATAAGGTGTGATGTCCTGTAGATCAGGTACAATCTGTAGAATGGTAATTTGTAGAAAGATCAGTATTCCAACAGTTTGAGTCTGTGGTCCCAATCCCCCCCCGAAACCCTAAAATCCCCCCCGGGGGGATTCCCGCCTGGTTGAGAACCCCTGCTCTAGACACTGTCTGGGGGCCATAGGATCACTCTTCCCCTTTGCTCTTTATTTATTAAAACATTCCTATCTTGATTTCCCCCCCACAAATGCTTTACTTCAAACGTATAGAAGATATAGAGGAAGAGTCCCTACTTTGGGGGTGAGGGTCCAATTGACAGCAAGCCTGAACTGGGGAACTTGCCTGCTACCAATATAAGAACAGTTTTGTTTCAACAGCCTTTTAATGTGTAATGTGTGTACACACTGCCCAGAGAGCTATAGTTATTGGGTAGTTTAAAAGTACAGTAAGTAAATAAATAAATAAATTTTGCTGCTACCTTGACATGGATTTTATACTTTGTTGCCATTGTATTGTTTTTGATGCTCTTGTAATTATTACACTGTATTTTCTTGCTGCAAATTGCAATGAGTAGAATATAAATATACGACACAACAATGATCAGCACACTGGTTATGTTTGTTCAATATCTCCGCTATTTCTGTGGGAGTAAGCGGAGTTACTGCTGGATAGCTCTGCCTTTTTTCTTTTTCTTTTTTTCTTGCCATATATTGGCTCCATTTTTGCCATTTACTACTAAAGCAAATCTATATGACTGAGCTGTAGGACAATCAACCAGGGCAATTTACACTCAGGTCCAGCTATCTCCTCCTTGCTTCTGAAAACAAAACAGGATGCATACTTAACAACAAAAAAAGTCCATCATTCTGCCTCCACAGCCCCTGATTAGCCTCTTAATTAGCCTCGAGAGCTGATTAGCCTCTTAAAAAGAAATAAAACTGGATCACTCAGGAGATCGGGAGCCCAAGTGTCTGGTTGGAAAATATCCTAGTTCTAGGAAGGTCATCAGCCGCCTCTTACAGAAAGACCTTCCTATTTTCACCCCCACCTCCCCCACAACAGAAAATGAATCAGAAGACTTTAACCCTTGAATGTTGCTGTTTAAACCAGATTATCTCCCACTCCCTACTGAGTGGAAGAGAATCTGGTTTAAACTACTCTTACTCCTTAAAACTACTTTCTACTCCTAAAAGCAGGATACTTTCTGTTGCAGCCCCATGTAAAGCCACTCCTCCCATACAATTGATAGGTTCCTATATTAGGACCAAGAAGTAGCATCCATCCCCCCCATTTCAGCAATTGAAACTGGGGGATTTCTGTGCTGCTTGGGAATAATAGGGTTGCCAGCTCCAGAGCCCGAGAGGGTACCTGTAAGTTTTAAGGTTTGCACAGCATGATAAATTGTACCAGGTGCAAGTTTCTTCCATAATTGCAGGTCAGGTTAAGAGAGCTGCCCCTTGTAATTTTTCTGCTTTCTATGTAATTCATAAAAGTGCAGGAAACGTCACAGTTCTGCAAGAGGCACCCCAACTTGTGTATGAGGAATCCTCAATGACTGAACGATACACACACACGGTCCCTTATGTGAGAGTCACTTAAGGTGCAACCCTATGCAAGTTTAGACAGAAAAAAAGGCCTACAACCCCCAGCTCTGCTGGCTGGGGCATGCTGTGAGTTGTAGGCCTTTTTTCTGTCTAGACTTGCATAGGATTGCGTCCTTGAGAGCTTTATTTATTTATTTATTTTATTCTATTTCTACCCCCTTTTTTCCTGAAAGGAACCCAAGGCGGCTTACATAATCCTCCTCCTCCCCATTTTATCCTCACAACAACCCTGTGAGGTAGGTTAGGCCGAGAGTCAGCTTAATTAGAACCCATGTGCCTTTAACAGACACATGCTTCTGAGAAATTCAGCTTTCCTGGATGAGGAGTAGAAGTGATAAGAGGGGAAAGCAACACCGTTGCAATTTCTCAACTTGTTAGACAAAAGAAACCTGCATTGGCAACACTATTTGGACAAAACCCAAAAGGGAAGCATCAAAGCCAGAAAGAATGCAAAAAGAGAAACTAGTTCTCAAGAGTGCCAACAATGAAAACGTATTGCAGCCCAACGTGTTCAGGACACTGAGATCCTTCTTCAGGGGCAACCTGCAAAGGGTTGCAAATTAAAGCCAACTATGTAACACAAATCTATACAAAATTGTTTAAGGGCACAGTCCTATGCAAGTTTAGACAGAAAAAAGGCCTACAACTCCCAGCATGCCCCAGCCAGCAAAATGAACAAAGCTAAAATGTGGAACTTAAATTTAAAACACTAAAAACATCATTTTAAACATTTTAAAATAAAAAAAATATTAATACAAATGGAAGAGATAAAAAAATAATTATAAGCTAATATTTCAGAACAAGATATAACAACTACATTTACAAAGTTGGAGTACCTGGTTTTAAGGAAAACTTAGATATAGTGGGCATAACAGAAACCTGATGGAACAGAGAGAACTAGTGTGATATAGTCATCTCTGAATATAAACTGTATAGGAAGGACAGGGAAGGGTGTACTGGAGGAGGTGTTGCTCTGTACATCAAAGAGGGCTTAGTGTCAAGCAGACTAGAAAACCTAAAAGGGGTAGACTCCTGCACAGAAGTGCTGTGGGTGACAATATTGGGCTCCAAAAGTAATTTATACTAGGAATATGCTATCATCCCCCAGATCAGAATGCTTAGTGTGATCTTGAAATGGAAAATGAAATCAGGGAGGCATTCAAGCCCTGGAACAACAGAGGAAGGCAGCTGGGACATCCTGTGGAGGCAAGTGGGCCAATTTACCATTTTACTACAAGGCTATCGAGTCCAACCCCCTGCTCAATGCAGGAAACTAGAGGAGGGGTCTCCCATCCAAGTACGGTAATAACCAGGCCTGACCCTGCTTAGCTTTCCACACTCAGACAAGCTGAGCCAGCGTAAGGCACAAGCAGTTTGAGACACAAAGATGCAAGGCCTGCTTGGAAGAACGAAACAGTGTAAATCATAATAAATAATGTAGTTGTAAATTAACGTGGGTTGTCAGATTTGCACCACTCTTCAGGAAATATAGGGGGAAAGTTTCAATAGGAAACTCAGTAACCTTTTTTCTTGCTGATTTAAATCAATCCACTTTGGTCCAAATCACACATAAAATGGGGTCATTACGAGCAAAAGGGGTGTGTGGGCAAGTAGTTTTGGACACAGAACACCCCTGGCTTGCCGCTTATTCCTGCCAGTCCTCACCTTTTTGCCCAGCCAGGCATCAGCCAAGCTTAGGGAGAAATTATATTAGGGGGCAGACTGTGGAGAGATATGTGGGCAGGGAAAGGTTCAGCACTCATCACCCACATGCCCCTTTTACTGTTTAAATTGGGGTGGGGGTGGGGGTGGGTTCCCCAAGACTGCCACCTCTACCATGTACCTCTAATCTCCCAATGGACCAGGAGGCTCTTCCTACCTGTTCATTCATTGGTCCCGTCATCCCATTCCATCCCATCCCTCATCTGCTGAAGCAAGCAGGTCTCTAAACATGCCATGTGGTAGTAGCAATGGCTGCCTTAAATTTTCTGATGCTGCAGGAAACAAAGGATGTAAGCGGCAGCAGCCCTAATTGTATCCCATATTCCTGTGCAGCCACATTCTGACTCAGCGCATGGCATCTGCAGGAGACGCAAGATCAAAAAAAGACTGATATCCCCTTGCCAATGAAAACGACTGTCCACAAGCCTCTTAAACTGGGGAAATACTAATGAGATGAACTTAAGTAGATTGGGAATCATGACCAAAGAAAGCTAAACCACCGATTGATCAATCAATTTCTAGCAATCACGGCACCGCTTCAGACTTTTCCAGACATGCCAAATGGATGAGAATATAAAAAGCATAGCCTTGAAACCTGGCTGTAGATTTCATAGATCATAAGAGTTGGAAGGAGCCTACAAAGCCATCGAGTCCAACCCCCTGCTCAATGCAGGAAACTAGAGGAGGAGTTTGCTTTACAAGTGTGTGCAGGGTACCTAACCACCATCTTAAGGGCAAAACATAACCCCCCCCAAAAAAGCCAGAATTCAAGCTGGCTATTTTTAGGGCAACATTAAAAATTATTAAAAAATCAAATGTGCATGCAAGAGAACGAAATTAAAATCTGGATGCCTGAGGCTGTGTGTGTAAAAAGGGTTCACTCTCTGCCTGATCCTACAGATGAATGAGTGTCACACAGTGTCTTGCATTACTGGGTAGCATAAACTGTGGAAGCATGAGTGGTGGAGGCAGGCTGGCTGGCTGATGTGGGCACTGCTTGTGTGGCTGCTTATTTGTTAGCCACGCTTTTAAAAAAATAATTCAGTACCTGTGTTCTCCATTTTTATGCTGGAGAATAAGAAGCAAAATAACAGAGGCTTAGGTGTTAATGCACAGGATGTGAAAAACAGGGAACTCTTTCTTTTATGGGGAGGAAGCACATGAGTTTGCCATTTAGCGCTCAGCCCCCAAGTCTGCCTTGTGCTATCTGTGGTCCTGGGCAAATTGCTTGGCTCTCGGCCTCACTAGATTGCCTTCTGTAAACCAGACATTGCAGAAGCAAATGTGGGGATCAAAAGGAATGTTGGTGTTTGGGGCTTGGAGGGATCTAAACTCTAGTTTAAAAAAGAGATGGGACTAGCAGTGCAATCCTATACAGGTTTATTCAGATGTAATTCCCATTGTGGTCAGTGATAAGTGTGTGTAGGACTGCAGCCTAAATGTGGTAGAACAGAGGTATACCAAATAATTAATGGTATGAACCATTTACTCTTGCAAATAATTGCAACAAGGACTAGAAAACGGTGGTTTTTGTTTTAAATGAAAGTCACGATCCTCAGGAAGCCAAACCCTGTAACATATTCTACAGTGCCCTGCTTGCCAGGCTAACAGGAGGGCTACATCTTTCTTAATTTGCGCGTCTCATATTTTTAACCAAGTTCTAGCAGGTGAGGAGTAAAATCCAGCTATCACATATTGTGCATCTTATTTCTAAATATGGTACCCATAAGTTACATGTACCTTTATTCTGCACATCTGCATTGATTCATGTTCAATGTTTCATTATATCCAAACAGAAACTACAGTCCTGCTTTACTTTAGAAGGTATAGGATATTGCCCAGCATTACTGACCAACACTACTCTAGATTTTCCCAATCCTTGCATTTCTAGGTAAGATTATTCCAAAGGGAGCACAGAGAGCAGTGTGAGATCTATTTTTACACGCAGTCAGATTTCTGTTTGAGTAACATTTCCCTGTTCCCAGATGAGGTGTTGGCTGAAGCAGTGCCCACGGAGGCAAAGCAGAACAAGGCGTTTGCACTAAGTGATCACATTTATTTGAATATTTTTGTGTGTGTGTTCTAAAATTGGTTACAGAATAAATACCTGCGCTTTATAACAGGAAGTCCACTTTTTTAATACAAAGTGCTTGTTAGAGGAAGTTGCATCAACAAAACACAGGAAGGAATGTGTGCACCTTGACACACACTTCCCTCCTGGAAACTAAAACAGATTTTTTTTTATTTCTTATTTTTTTAAAGTTTCTTTTCCCTTTTTTTGTGCATTTCATTTCCTGCCATTGTGTATTTACAAATCTCTGAAAGAAGAAGAAAAATGCCAATATGCACGGTACGTGGCCTTTTAACACACAAAAAAAATCAGCCTTAAAAAAAATTCTACAAGTGTCATTTCTTAATGAATCAATGATAGAAATTTTCTCCTGTTAAAAATGGGAAGGAAAAAGAATTTTAAAAGCAAAACCAAAGAGCCCAGAGACTTTGAAATAGAAAAGGATCATTTGTCCCCTTAAAAGTTTTCCAACCTGGAAAAGTGGCAACGTCACATGATCCAGAAGTAGATGCTTGATTGAAATCCTTGTTAATTTTTTCCACAGCTCCCCTCCCCCCCGCAACCTGATACCAGGGAGGCCTTTAAAAAAAATTAAATTAAAAATAGAGATGACAGCAATGCCCCTCTCAAGATTCTGACATGTGGTAGGGATAAATGGAAATGAGTTTGATTTAAAACAACAACAGAAACTAGATTTTAAAAAATCTTCAAAAATCAACAGGATTCTATCCGAACCAGATGGTTAACTGGTGACATAGTGTTTGGTGGAAGGCTGACCATAAACTCTATAGAAATCCTGGCGTCCATGTTGCTGAGATGCATCAATCCATTCTCTCACTGCCAATCCCGGAAGCGACTGAGGTACAGATGGAGCAGGTGGGAGTGGGTGGGAATATTCCTGCGATGACACTGTCCATGGAAAGTGGCCTGACCGTGGGTACGGTTGATGCCCACTGTGATTGGAGACTGAGGAACAGTAACAATTGTCCACTGAGCAGACGAGAATTTTGCGCCCACCATATTGAGACAGCACAGACTGCTGAGATGATGTGCTGTTGGGGTAGTGAGACGGGTTGAACATGGAGCCGGAGTGAACTGGCTGGGGGCCACTGGGGAGTCCTACGATGTGCTGGGTGGAGCTACAAGGCACCATGGGTTGTGCAGACTGGCCTTCACCGGCTGAAGCCCCCTGGCTCACGTACTGGCTGGTGACGGGTCCCGAGGATGGCTCCAAGAAGCTGGCTTCCGGGAAAGCGGTGGAGTGCTTGCGTTTCTCGGCTCCTGAGTTACTGACGCTGCAGGGGTACATAGGAATGCTCTGCAGGAACGGCACCGGGGTGCTGAAGGGACCTGAAGGGAAACAGAAAAGATGGGTACCGGTTATCTCCATCAAGAAGGCAGTCCTTGCCTTTTCCGGTGAGTGCTCAACTTAAAGAGATCCCCTCCTCCAGAGATCCAATTGCTTGCTTTCAATGTGGCAAAGCAAGCCCCAGCAGGTAGTGTCAAAGAAAGGAGCAACCTTGCAGCTAGCTACTGAAGAACAAAACAGAAGCTGGAAAAACAGCCCCTGATAATCTCTAAGCCCAGCCTTCCTAAGCTGGTGTCATCCAGGTGTGTTGCACTACGACTCCCATCTTCCTCACCCAGCACAGCCATTGCCAAGCTGGCTGAGGATAATGGATGTTGTAGTCTGACATATCTGGAGGGCACCAGGCTGAGGAAAGCTGATCTAGCTGTTCTCCAGCTCCTCCATGATATAAATAAATCCAACACTGGAGCAAGTTAAGGGTGCAATCCTATGCATCTTTAGACAGAAAAAAAGGCCTACAATTCCCAGCATGCCCCAGCCAGGGACATGCTGGGAATTGTAGGCCTTTTTTTCCTATCTAAACATGCATAGGATTGCACCCTAAGAGGGTTTCATCTCAGGATCATTAACCAAGTTCCAGACAAGGGGGTGTGATTCTTGGAAGGGCTGTGGAACCTGCAAATCGGTGGCCACATATGTTTTCCAGAACTTGGTATAGAATACCTGCAGCATGCCAAGCACTTGGTAAGCCCTGCACATAAACCAAGGCAATGCCCCAGGTCCTTCCCGTTTTAGATCTCAGAGCTGCCTGCCAGCGTCCAGTTCTTACAATAAACCAACAAACACAAAACACACGTTTCACAAAATGGTGTTATCTATACATAACTTGGATTTCTGGGGCCCAGACCAGTAGCCCAAAGGTTGAAGCTACACAGTCTGAACCCCTTAACAGCTAGCCTTTCCTGCTTCCTCACCCTTTGGCTTGTTCTCAGCATTTCAGCCACAGTGATGCCACAGAAGGTACAAGGAGCCTGAAAGGTGGGTTTTCAGTGTGCCTTTGTTTTTAATAGATTTTATTGTTTTATATTGTATTTTAAACATGTTATCTGTTTTGTGAGCTGGCCAGAGAACTTGTGTTAAGGTGCAGCTATATAAATAGAATTAAAACAAAGATAAACTTTTAGATGCACTGGGTGCCTTGCCCCAGCCAAGCAGTATTTCATCCTGCTTGCCAAGCAGGCCTTGGCTTAGGATGGTTTGTATTATTAGCCTAGCAATTTGGCAGAGTGCAGGTGCAAAGAATATTCCACCAACACAGACCACTCTCAAACAACACACAATCTGCGTAATCTATCAGGACATAAGAAGAACTGTGCTGAATCAGACTAAAAAGGCCTATCTAGTTCAGCATTCTGTTCACACTGTGGCCAACCAGCTGCCTATGGGAAGTCCCTAAGTAGGACACGAGTACAATAGCACCTTCCTGTTCATGTTCTCCAGCAACTGGTATAGAGAGGCATACTGCCTATGATATTGGAGACAGCATAAGGCCATCATGGCTAGTAGCCATTGATGAAAGGACATGTATGGGGAAAGGTACAAAGAGATCCAAAGTTACCAAGTCCTTCAGACTGTGGCTGGAAGAGGAAAGGTGGATCTCAACAGCATCCAAAGTGGACTACTCTTGGCCAAGCTCAGGAAAAGTGCTATGAATTGATACACTAACTATAAGACAACAAGCAGAGGCCCATTCAAGTGCTACAGCACCACCCTTAATTGCACTGCTCTTGCCTCCAGTGAGTAAACAATTTAAGTTAATAAATCATTTAATAATTTAAGTTGAGTAAAAGTAGTGACATTACATACTTGACAGAGTGAACATGCCATGTATAGAACAAATATCTAGGTTTCCAGTTGAAGTGTATCCAGAAATTAGGTACAGGACTGTGACTATTATCATTTACTTTCCATAAATCAATTTATGTCCAATGCAGCGAGGGTGGGCAGAAAATCTATCTTTACTTGTTTTGGACTTCAATCTAACTTCTGGCTACTACAGCATCAATCTGCACCTATAGCAGGAAGTTTGCACATTTATTTTGGATTTGGTATTAATATTAAATCAGTGATGGATATAAAAGTTGGGTCCTGGATTTCTCATTGTTGACTGTAAAATTTGTTAAGGGAGGGGTGCATACGCTCTCTGTCTAGAAGTTTGTATGTAAACGGCTTGTTATATTATGTACAATATTGTATTTTAAAGGTTTTTAATCTTTGAAAACCACCCAGAGAGCTTTGACTATTGGGCGGTATAGAAATGTAATAAATGAAATGAAAAATATATTTCAGAGGCTGTATGTGGTATTGTTTTTTAGTGAAACAGTTGCATGTATATTTTAAAAAGATGTTGTAGGATTTCATGTTGCATTGTGAACATGTACGCTTCTTGTTTTGTGTGGAGTGTTGTTGTTTTTTGTCTATGAGCATTCAATTTAAATTTCTCATCTAACTGTATTGGGACCTTGCAACCACCACCGAGAACATTATCTCAATGTAGAGAATATTTGTTTATAAGCAAAAAGTATAAAAACCTGTTTATCTCAAAATCGGAGTAGAGATGTGATGGGAGTGTGGGGGGAGATCCATATCAAGAAATGTTTAAGTATTATCACTGCATATCCAAGGCACATTTGATGCTTTTAACCCAAAGTTCATAATCTGGACAAAAATCTTGCAAACAGGAAATCCACATTCTGCAATGAGAATGTATGAAGTCAGTGAGGGAACGATCCTATGGCCCCTAGGCAGTGTCTGGGTGGGCCATAGGATCATTCAGATGCCTAGCTCCAAGGTCGGAGACAGTGCTCCAACCTCGGAGCTGCTCCCTCTCACAGCCAGAGTGGGAAGAACCACACCGGCTGCTCTCCAAGGTCAGGAAAGTGACCTCGGAGAGAGGTTAAAGGGGGCAGGGAGGGGAGGAAACTGGAGCAGCCAGGATACGAGGTATTCCGAGGCCACTTCAGCCTCCTTCCTTCCCTCTCTGTAGCGCCCCAGCTAGATGGCCGAAAACAGCCTTCTAGCAAAAATGCAAAGCGGGAGGAGCAGGGAGGTGAGGATCACCTCCGCCACTCCTCCCACTCTTCATAGGATGGCGGTAATCCTCCGAGTTCGGGGGTTTACAGGCATTTCGACTGGATTGCACCCTAAGTAAATAATAGAATCAGGGAGTTAGAATGGATAAGACTTGATACCCCCCCCCTCCTGATTCCCTTCAATACCCAGGCCTAAAAAAATGTTGGACAGATTTTCAGCCAGCCTCCTCTTCAAAATCCCCAGGAAAGGAGGTTCCACCACTGCAACAGGCAACCTGTTTTACTGCCAAACTGCTTTTGCAATTAAGAGGGTTTCTTCCTCTAATATTCAACCTAGATTTGGGGGGTTACAATTTGAATCTACTGCTGCTTTCCCTAGACTTAGTGGATCCTGGTAAACAGTCATTCACCCCCTTCTTTACACCAGCCAGTATTTTAGGTATCTGAGCTTATTCACTTATTCAGAGCTTTGTTTGTGCCAAGCCCAGCTCTTTCATCTTTCCTTTGTTTGAACACCATGTGTTTTTACCCATTATGACTCTTTCTGAAATCTCTTTCAAAACTGGAGGAAGTACTCCAGCTGAAGCCAAAGCACAGCCAATTTGTAGAACAAGCCTTCCCTAAGCTGGTGTCCTCCAGATGTTTTGGACTACAACTCCCATCACCTGCTGGTTGTGGCTGATGGGGGTTGTAGTCATAAACACCTGGGGGGGGGGTACGTTGGGGAAGGCTGTTGTAGAACAATGCTTTTGTCTCTCTTGTGGTGCCTATGTTGCTTTGGTTACTACAATCCAAAAGAGAAACTGTGTTTTCTTTTTTGGCAGAAGTGCTATTCTTGCTGACTCGTATTCACGCTGTAAACATCATGCATATGTACGGTTCACTGCAGTGTCATGGAATCTTTTCGACAGGTGCTGCGATTGTATTGGGCCTCATAGGGAGAAACACAAAGGCAATGGAGATGTCTGGGGACCAAAAGAGCAAGACTAAGGCTGAAGTCTTGTGCAAAGTTACATGTGAACCATCCCCTGAAAATCTAAGCAGGGCCTACTTCTGAACAAATATGCTTAAGAACAGGCTGTAATCCTACACACAGATACTCAGAAGCAAGTCCATCCCAAAGACTTATCGGGAATTACTTTCCCTAAGTCATGAAAAAACATTGTCCAGAAGACAGGAAGTAACCAAAAATCTGTCCTCCTATTCCAGCCCATAGGTTGCCCCAGGATTACTCCATGGTCAACTGCACTACCATGTTTGGAAGAGCTTCCCTTTACAAAATGCCCACACCTTTTCGGGAGGATTCTCCCCACTTTTAAAGTGATGCCTCTTGTGCCGGAGTGGGGAACTTGTGGCCCTGCAGATGCTGCCGGATTCTCAACTCCCATCAGTCCCAGCCGGCATGGCAAATGGTCAGGGGTGATGAGAACTGGAGTCCAACAACATCTGGAGCACCACAGGTTCCCCACTCCTTCTCTAGAGGCTCGGTTAAGAGAAGGACAAGACGTTCTAGTGCCCTTGATTGATTTTGCCAGCACTGCTACCACCTAAAAATATTTTTTTTATTGCTAAAAATAAAAATAATAAAATTGCAGACTGCTCTGGGTTTTCGAGGTCTGCCTTAAATCTCAGTGGAGCTGGCAACAGCCATAGGCCAATCAAATTCAGGTACTAACCCCAGCCAACACACAGCAGACACAAGCTTGGCTGTGTAGAACATCATTCTGTGTGACTTCCATTCTCCGCTACTGTCTCCTGTGCCCTTTTGATTACACTTATCTCTGGTCAAAAGCACTACACTGACCAGCAACATCAAAGCTAAATAGGCAGAAATGATACTAAGACAGATTAGAGCTCTCCCTCTCTGGCTGCAGATTACACTAATCGGGATTTCTTCCGTGTGTACACAGGAGGAGGATGGGCCAAGGGAGGCATCACTCACCTTCCAGCAGCTTCCGCAACTGTTTTTCCTTCTTGGCAATCTCGTTCAGGAAGAGCTTGGAATTGAGGTGGCCAATCTTGGGAGGGGGCAGGCTGCCTCCTGTGCAGTTCTGGGTCCTTAAAAGGAGCATTACAGTGCATTAAAGACTGACGTGCTGCGCTTACCTTCTATCTCCCGATAAGTGGCTTATGGTAAAAGACCTGCAATTCCCTCTGGTTTCCGATTTAGGCCACTTGGCTCTTTCCTAGAGCTCTGTCACTCTGCTAATTTGGGAGGGTCTCAAGTACTGGACGGTTTCTCCCTCTGGGGATTCTGCCCAACCTTGTTTTCTAAATCCCTGTGGAGAGTCCTCTTTCCTCCATAAGCCCTGTGAGGAGACAATTCTGCAGCTACAGGATCTCCCATTTTATTGTCTCCCTAACTTCATTTAAGGGAAAACCCATATTCTCAATCTTGACTCCATTCATCACTATGTTTTCTTACTACATTTTTCTGTCAATAATAACAATAATAACAATAATAACAATAATAATAATAATAATAATAATAATAATAATAATAATAATAATAATAGTCAGGTTTATTTGTTTATGGTTAGTTTTCACTAGCACAAGCAGGAATTCATTTTAAGTTGTGTGGATTCACATAGCATTGTTTGCTTTCCCTTACTTGACTACAGCCAAGTAACACAGAACACTGACCAGGTTCAGATGATATGCCACAGCTCAACGTGGTTAATTTAACCCATATTGAGCTGCAATGCCTGCAGACACCAAACTGCATATGCAACCTCCACTCGGGAGTTGCTTCTGGTCTGGCTTTTGTACAGCTTTAACTTTCCATCATCAGTTCTCATCTAGTCTCCCTGCGATTCATGAAAACACCTAGTATTTTCCCCCTGTGAAAGTGCCTGCGTGCTTATAATCCAATTTCTTCTCAGCCTTTCTTCTGGAAAGCTAAACAGATCATGCATCTTAATTGTTTCACTTAAAACAAGCTTCTTTTTCCATTGTTCCATCACAGTGCAATAATAAGCCATGGGTAGAACATTTGCTTAGGAAGTCTACAAAATATACGGTACACCCTTTGATAACTTGAGCTCCACCCACAGGAGGTCATCTGGATGTGCTGCATTAGACACACACTCTTTCACTCAAGCCTGAATTGCCAGCAAATGGATTTCTTACCTATCCATCAAGATTTTCACTGACTTGGTATTCTAGGAAGAAATAGAGAAAATGGAATCAGAAGCTGTCAGTCATGGGTGATCTCTTGAGGCACAACAACTTCAGCTTATCCAGTTCTGCAGACTTCTCTGCTGTTCCCATTGGTTCCATAAGAATGACGTTTCTCCCACCTACCCTCACAACAACCACACTGTGCTTTACAGATGTATCCAGGAGAGACCATAGCTCGGAGCATATTTTGCCGGTAAAAGATCCCAGGTTCAGCCCTTATATTGAATTAGGGAGAGAATACTGGACTGCTGGATGGGGCTGTTGTAAGAATTAATGAAAATATATGTAAAGTGCTTTGAAGTGCTATGTAACTGCTAAGTTATTATACGCAATGTTAATTATATCATGGTTCCACTGACATCCTTCTGTCTCTCTGTTGGACTGAAGTGTCAGCGGCCATCTGCTCACGCTCAATCCTTAGCAGTGTACAACACCTTAACAAAATGAAAAATAAATAGTGCAACTTTAAAGAATTCTTCTAAGTTTTAGATCGCTTTGCTCCAGTCTCCTAGATCACAAAGATGTATCTAGAAGGGCTATCTTCATCAGCCTTGTGGGTATTCTTTATGCTCTCTCTGAAGTAGCCAGGCAGAAACAACGTAGCAAAACTTTAGTTCAGATTGGAACTTCAGCCCAGGCCTCAGTGCAACACCTTGGGCCAGTCACTGACTCTCAGCCTAACCTACCTCACAAGGCTGTTGTGAGAATAAAAACGGAGAGGAGCAGGAGGATTATGTAAGCCACCTTGGGTTCCTTGCAGGAAAAAAGGTGGGATATAAATAAATAAAAATAAATAAAATAATCTGCTGTACAATATTGATTCTAGACTTTAACCTGCCACTTCAGCTACAGTTCATAACAAGACAACCCATGAACTCTGAAACACAAGTTTCAAGGGACATTGTTCTCATTTCCCCATAGCTCCCTAGCACCCGTCATGTCCCTTCTCTGCATGTGGTCAGCCTAATCATCACCACCACCAGCACGACATCATCATAAAAATATCCTGTCCTGCAACCCAAAAGCAATTCCAGACAGCTATTTTGCACCTTAGCAATAAATAATAACAACAACAGTAATAGTAATAATGGGTTGATTTGCAACCGACTTTACCACAACTCCAGTGGTCTGGCTTTGGACACTTGTTGAAGCACAATGAGGCCAACCAACAGCGGTGGATCAGCCCAGCTAAAGGGATATACTCTAGCAGGGTGTAAATGCCATGCCAATCAGCTGCTGAGATTTACTTGGCAAGCCTCTTTTTGACAGACAGCACTGTTCAAGAGGTCAAGGGTATGTCGTCCTTCTAAAATGAGGAGTGGGCCATCCGGTCTATGTGATGGAGAGATTAGCCCCAGAGGGGGTTGCTAAGCAGGACCTTATCTTGAGTACAAGGTCTGAGGTGACCCTTTTATTCATTAGTCTGCTGTATGACATGGGAAGGTTCAATCTAGGAAACCTGAAGGGGAAACCTGTTGGGGTCATGCCCGTGCACCACCAGCTGCAAGGGAAATCCCCCACCAAGACAAGCTATTAAAAGCAGCATCTGAATTACAAATCCCATCGCCCTGCACACAAAAGGTGGTGGGGGCGGGCTCCCCTGGGGGAAAATCACCCTGCAACAATTCACATGTGATTTTTTTCTGATTGGTTGATGGTTCTTATGGCAGGCAGTAACCTTCCCTGCCTCTGCCTTAAAGAAGGCTGCTGCATCACATGTGTTTGCGATGATCACCCCACACCCTGCACTTCCTCCAAAGGGGTTGGAGCAACACATGTAGGGTTTTCCCATTTTTATCCAAACAACCATACGAGGTGGGTTAAACCGAAATACGGAGACTGGCCCAAGGTCACGCAGTGAGCTTTGGGGCGGAGAGTGAGGATTTGAACCTGGGGTCTCCCTGCTGTATATCCAACACTTCCCTGCTCCCCGAACCACCCAGCTGCCAATGTACATAGGAGTGGGAGCCCAATCCTTTCCCAGTCAATCCCTCCACATATTCTGTCATTAGGAAGCAGCCACAGCTCAGTGGCAGAGCTCCTGCTTTGCACGCAGAAGGTTCCAGGTTCAATCCCCAGCGTCGCCGGGTAGGGCTTGGAAAACCCCTGCCTGAAATCCTGGAGAGCTGCTGCCAGTCAGTGTCAACTATACTAGGCGAGATGGACCAGTGGTCTGATTCAGTGCAAGGCAGCTTCCTATGTTCCTAGTTTAAATGTTCTGCCCTACGCCCAACTGACACAAAGCACACAAGGTTTGATCTTGGGTATCCACACACAAGAAAAGAATAAGCAGCAGCCCTGAAAAACATACATTGCTCCACATCTCTGGCCTCATACTGAAGACCAAACTAGCCTGGGTTGAGCTGTCCCCCCGCCCCCCGGGGTAGTGCTCGGTCATCTGTATCACCCTGTCAAGTGTTGAGAGAGATTAAACATATATTTGGACCTCAAATTGTGGTGTACAGTGTGGCAGAAGGTGAGGTAAAATGGTTGCCTGCATGGGCTCACTTTAGACACACAACAGACAACCGTAAGGGTGTCATTTGAGCAGGTAACTGAGCAGGTCTCCCAAATGACTGCCAAACTCTTAATCTATGTAGGGTAAGGTGAGGAAGTCAATCCTGGTTCAGCCCAGATTTTTTTTAACACCAGGGGCCCTGCCACCTCTCCCAATCTTTCCACAATCCTTTCTTACATTTCTACAGTGACTATGTGGTATTTAAAAAAGCAGAAATGGTGCCTGCACTTCTGTATCAACGGGAGAAACTAGGTAAGCCCTGATCATCCTTTGACTTTTCCAGATGGATGGGTCTTCTCTCTCAGTGACACTTTCTCCTGTTGCCAAAGAGGCTTCAAAATAGTTAAAGGGGAGAAGCCACAGCCAAAGGAAGAGACAGGCTAGGTCAGCCACAGCAGGTAAGCTCAAAGTATTCCAAGGAGACAGAGCTGACCTTTGTCAGGTAAATATGCATGGGGATCCCACAGAATAACCTGAGAAACACTAATTGAGGGGACAGCAGAGGTCTATATATGAGCTTGAAAAGAGGAAACAAAAGCGGGGGAAAGGGGGAGGAGAAGCAGCTGCCATTTCTAGGATGCAAGGCTGAGGCAGTGGACGAAGGTGTAGCTGTGCAGCGCTGGGGCAGATGGGAGCTCAAAGCAGCTGTTCTTGGCTTGAGGTTGCCACTCTGAGCTCCAGATCCTTCCCTTATCCTACTGCCAAGCGTCCCACCGAACCTCCCCTTCCCCAAACAACCCCCACTTCACCTTCATGAAGTTGATGTCCTCGGTCTTGTCATACATGACCTGAACGGAGCTGAGCAGCTTCTTGGCCTCCTGCATGCGCTCACTGAGGTGCAGCACCTGGGCAGCATTCTCATTGCAGAACTTTGCCTGGGCCTTGTCTAGGATCTCCATAGTCTTGCGCAGATCCTCGTCAAGGATCTGGTGCATCTTCTCATACTGTAGGCGCACCTCGTCCTTCAGCTGGTTCACCTTCTCCTGGCAATACAGAAGGGAGAAGCGAAATGCCCATGGTCAGCTACCCTTCACATCTAGGTGTGGTACCCTTCGTGGCTGGGGGTAGATGGGGAGGTTGCATTTTGGAAATTAATTATTAATGTTCCTTTAAAAATGGCAGTTCCTAAGCACTTTTCACTCTCTTCACCGATTTCTTTTTCTTTCTTTCATTCATTCATTCATTCATTCATTATTATTTTTTTAAAGAAACAAGTTCACTTGCTTTGCTTTATCAGAATATTAGAAAGTTGCAGGAATACAGCGTTGTTCAAGAAATGAATATGACAAGCGTGGTCAAAGACTGGAAAAGTAGTTCAGCAGCCAATGTTCTAATCCAATTACAGAGAAACGGGTACGGTAAGTCAGAGAGGAGGGAACATCAGGCACCCAGGAGGAGAACAGGGTATAATCATTTGGGGAGGCTGTGAGCCACGGTCTTGCGGGGGTTTTTTCCTAGGTCATGGAAGGAGAGAGCGAGACACCTTCATTAATGCATCAACCAGGGCATACGATGCTGGGAACCAAATCTTTTGGGACCAGTCCCTCACAACAAAGTAAAGTCTCCGATTTATAGAAGCTGGGAGGTATAACTTACAAAGCCAGGAATTATTGCTCTCTCTGCCCAAGGCTTCACTCCAGGACTCCCTATGCTCTTAAATTACTGTTGTTGGCTTGCTTAGAAACTGTAGCACAGGGATGGGCAACTTGTGGCTCACCAGATGTTTTGGCCTATAGCTTCCATGAGCCCCAGCCAGTGTAGCCAATGGTAAGGGATGACAGGAGTTGTGGCCCTCCAGATGTTTTGGCTTGCAAGTTGCCCACCCCTACTGTAGCAGATCACCCCCTTATATGCCCATTCTAATGGGTCTACTCTAGGTTCTCTATGCATGGGAAGTTAAATAATTGCTTCGAGGGCTGCAACACTCTCATTTCCAAGTTCCCCTATCAAGGCTCTTTCTTGATAGGTGGACTTGGCAGGCGACTGCAGCCCCAGGATCCATCTTGTTTCTAGTATCAGAGTGTGGGGGAGGGAAATCAGAGTTACTTCAACCAGCCGCTTGTCAGATTCCAGCTTGTACAGCTGCTCCTCAATGTCTTGTTCGCGCTCTTCCAGGCGGTCCTGCTGCTTCACCAGCATCTTCTGCAAGAGAAGAGATAAGCAAGAGAAAAGGCTATTGAGTCTTTTTTAAGAAAAACAACAACCAAAAAACAAACCACCACTGGCATCAGATTGAACAGCTGCAACAACTATAAGGAATACTGAAAGAGCCCAGGAAACACGTGTGCATAGGGAACCACTTCCACTGCTACATTTCTGTAGGAAAGTAGCCAGAAGATAGCTTGAAACATGTCCTTGCAGTTTTATGGATGCTCAGGCACTAATCTGAAAAAGTGTTCAACTCCTAGAAGCAGGGTAGCTTATAAGCGACTTCTTCCCTCCCCGTCCCCACGTCGTTTGCAATATATGAAATGGAACTCGCATATCTCACCTACAGTGTGAGCTTTGAGCCCCAAAACATTCTCAATCTCTTGAATCTCACACTGTAAGGGTCTCTTCTGAGTCTCTTTTGGGGGAGGTCTGGTGAGACTATGTATGTTCAGATCTGGGATGGAGTGAATCTTCAGTATACATTTCACACATTCAGGAACAAGCCTGGTTATTACTCGGATGGGAGACCCCTCCTCTAGTTTCCTGCATTGAGCAGGGGGTTGGACTCGATAGCCTTGTAGGCCCCTTCCAACTCTATCTATGAAATCTATGAAATATTACCATAAGAACAGGGAAAGAACTCCTTCTTTCCTCCATGCTTCCGTGCTTCAAAGTAACACATGAACTGCCTTCTTCTCAAGATTCATATTTGACCATTCTGCATTATAAACTGGCACCCTACAGCCATTTTCTGGCTACTTCCCTACCTTCGCTTTCAGAACGTAATTAGAGTGTCTCTCTCAAAATCATCAAGGCACCCCCCCACTTTCTTGATTCCCAGAAGGTTCCATGCCCTCACTTCCATCAGCAACTTATTTTCTCGTTTAACAAAGGACGGACGGACAGACGCACATGTCAATGGCTTAGCCAGTTTGAAGAGGATGAAAGCTCTGTGCTCCTCTCTTGGACATCTCATGTTTATTCCTTTTATAACACCATGCTGGATCAGACTGAAGGTATATTTTACGCATTAGCCTGCTTCCCCTCAAATGGCTCAAGATCGCTTTTGATTAGTTCATGTTATTAACAACCCCTGCCCCCAATCTCATGAACAAGCCTAGTTTTTTTAAATATTTATTTATTTGAGAGAGAGAGAGAGAAAGGATTTCCACCACCCAACTCACTTTTCCCAAGCATGCTTTTCCCAATTATATCCCACGTTAGAGATCATGCAAATGTTGTGGGCTTATTAACCCAGAGTTTTAAAAGTATGAATATCTCATTGTGAAAAATGTTGTAAACCGCCCAGAGAGCTTCGGCGGTATAAAAATGTATTAAATAAATAAATAGCTATCTTAAACATCCCTGAGAGGTATCTGAAAAGGAGACACACATCCATGCTTTCCTTAATTAATAGCATTACTATTTCTGTAACTATGGGGCCAAGTTATTAACATATACAACAGCTCAACTTTCATTAACCAAGGTAACTTTGCTTGGCTCATTCCTGTTTTAAGCACCTTATGCACAGCTCTCTCCCTTTTGATTTTAATGGTTATTTTTGCTATCAATATTAACGTACACCTGCCCCCAGACTTCTTATAATTCTTGTATCTGAGAACTTATAGCTGGTTAAATTTAAAAAAGTAGTATTACTTCTGAAACACTTAAGAAGCTAGGCACTGTATAAAGCAGAGGCATTTACCTTGGTTATCTTAGCTGTCAATAGAACTATTTAGAAAACCCCAAGAAAGAAGGAAATAATGTATACCATTTTAAGTCAAACTAGCAACCCCACCCTCCATTCCCTGCAAACTATGAAGCAACAAGACAGATTAAAAAGTGGAAAGAAAGAATATCAAGTCCTCCTATTGGTAGTGTAACAACCAAAGAGGTTGATAGTGTTGACATATTTATATTTCCCAGTGCAAGCTTGCACGTGTGACTTACTAACCATGTATGTGGCCTGCTAGGTGCTCGATAACTATCACCACCCCTTATTTTTGTAGTCCCAGACAAGCAGTGAAAACAGGAGATGTACTGAGCCAAATGCAAGTCACCATACATGGTTGTTGGATCACAAGTTGTGTGAGCATGCTCTAGTGAAGCATCATCAGAAGGTATCAACTTCTATACTGTGACTGATTTTTAGATGTTAAGGATCACCATCACTTGGCTTTTCTAGGTCTGCAGTCAACCCCAAATACCAAATGTGGAAAAATGACACCAAGACAGTGGCACAAAATGGCATTTTGATCATCACATAGTGAATGCAGAGACAGAAGGGAATCCAGATAATGCAACTTCTAATACAAAAGATCTTTCAGCAGTTTCGGGGGTGGGGGAGAAGAAATGACAATATTTATAATGAATCTCACTGATTTGGAAGCAAGTAGAGATATGAAAGTACTTTAGGCAAACAGGTTTTTGAATGAGAAACCTTCCTGGTTGACTTGATATGACAGGGAAGTTGGTTTCATTTCAGGCACAGGAGCTTTTAATCATAATAAAGAACCAGATAAACCAGTCTTGCTGAATCTTTGCCTTTTGCATCAACAAATGGGTTTTGTATATAACCTTAACAGTAAAATGTACACCTTTATATCAGATAACTTTGCCCAAATATGCCACAGATAGACACATTTTTCACACACACAATGATTAAACTCTATTTATGCTGTGTAAAATGACTACTGTTGATCAATAACTACCATATGAATAATTGTTACATTTGTACCTGAGCTTCTTCCAAGATGCTGAGGGCATTTTATCCTTGCAACCGCCCTATAGGGTAGGTTAGGCTGAAAGAGAGTCCATAGCCGCCTAGGGAGATTGTCAGAGCAGGGATCTGAATCCCCCTAGTCCAAGCCCAATGCTCTGTCCAATACATCACACTGGCAGTCTCAATCATATTATGATCATTCACTAGATTACAGGCTGTCTCAACCAGCCACCAAGAAGGATCAAAGTGAATCAGGATAACCAAAAGAAATTGTAGTACAGTCCCCGCTCCCCCTCCATATGGCTCAAAGCAAGCCAGCCATGCCACAACCACAGTCTGTCAAAGGAAGAACTGCTTCCAGATTCCAAAGACGGATAACTCAGGACAACATTAATAGGTCTTGTGGCACCTACAAGATTAATAAATTTATTATGGTACGGTATAAGTTTTTGTGGACACTGTCCACTTCATGTCCACAGAAGCTTGTGCCAGAATACATTTCTTAGTCTTTCGGGTACTAGAAGACTCTTTGTTTTTGCTGCAACAGGCTAACAAGGTTACCCCTCTGGAAAATATTAACAGGTCTGATGCTTTATACACTATGCCACACTGGCTCTCATGTGAGGAAATATCTTATGATTAACATACAACCTAACCATCTATGGCAAAAATGGCCACCATGTCTAGCAAGTTGTCTGTAGAAAGCATGTGCAGTAGAAGCACTGCTGTTTTTATTCCATGTGCTGTGATCAGTGAACACATGGAATTTGGAATCCTGAAAACATGTGGCCACTACCTGGGGGAATCGTATAAGGCGGGGTGGACAACTTTGGGGAAACCGGGGGCCATTTCTGCACCCCCGGACTCCTCTGCAGGGCACCTGCAAAAACCCCTGGTGGTTTGCCACTGAACTTTGGCAGCAAACTGCTTCAAAGTGTCCAAGGATCGGATTTAGCTGGTTTAAGCTAGATTTGATCCTTTTAGTGCTCCGTTGCACTAAAATCAGCTATTTTCCCCCACTACCACCATTGAATTCAGCAGAGTGTGGGCAGAAGCCACACTCGGGAGGGGCATATGCTGCCCACCCCTGTTACGAAGCATGGATGAGGGGAGAAGGTAAGCAGGAGGCTCTGCCTTCCACAGAACAGGCAAAAGGACTATCTATTTAAACTTCCAGCCCGCTCTGCCTCCGAAGACCTCAAAGCCGATTACATATACCGTAGTTCCTAGGAGGTCTCCCTTTCAAGCAGAGCCATGCCTGCGAAGCTGCAGCACCAGAACTGCCTTCAGACCATTCTAAACAATCAAGAACTGATTATGCAAAAATAAATAAATAAACATTTATAAATTTCCCTTCCTCCCCCCGCCCCATCTACTCCTTTACCCATCATATTCTACTGGTCAATTTCAGATTGTGAGCCTACAGGCAGTGAATCATCTTCTTTAAAATGTATTGTGCTGCACCTAGTAGTTTTAGACACTTGATAAATAAAATCCAGTGGCGGTGATGAAATTTGCTGAGGCCTCAAGATTTGAGGTGTGTTTGTTTAAAAAGATAGGGCTGTCATGTCATCCATTTAAATAAGTTCTTAGCCAATTAATAGCACTAGTTTTAAATCAATTACATCTATACAGATTGCATACAAGTAAAGCCAATGATTGTTCTAAAAGAAACGCTTATTTTCTTGATTTGTAGGTGATACATGTATGTGTCACAGCCCGCACAATCCTAGAAGAGACACTGACTGGTTCAGACAACACGATAACCCACACTCAAGGGTTGAGTATAGGTTGTTGTCGAACCATGGCTTGTTGTGTTGTCTGAACCCGGCCAAGATAACAAAGCATGGTGACCAACCCACAGTCCACAACCCAACAACAAACCATGGGTTATCTGCATGGGTTGTTCATGGTTAACAAGCCATGGCTTGCTAGCGCAGGTGGGTTCAGACAACACGATAACCCATGGTTCAGCAACAACCCACACTCAACTCTTGAGTTTGGACTATCATGTTGTCCAAACCCAGTCATTCTCTTCTGTGGGAGATAAAAGGGGGACTTCCTCTTCTGAGATGGCTCCCATCAGAAATGTTACTTGCAAGTCTGCCTTCCCTAACCTGGCAGTGCGTTGGACTACTGGGGGCAATTGTCCATGAAATAATTAATAATTCCTTAAAATGAAAAGAGAAATAGCTACATTACCTACTCAAGCTAGTTCAGTGACCACAACAAAATCTTTATACAGACCAAGGCAAGCAGAGCCCAGGAGAAAAGGGGGGGGGTGTTTTTTGTTTTTTTAACCAACCCAAAATGTTCCTGTTCCTCTTTGTGTGGGAGTCTCACTCTGTGCAAACAGTAGTGTACTTTCCACTATCATCAGATGGGGAAAATAAGACTCCACCAAATGCTCAAGTTCCTATAAAGGTGGGGGAGAGGGGAAGCTAGCCAACCAAACTTACCAACCCCAAAATGGCTACTCTGATTCATCTGCTCAACTGCTTGGCTTGGAGAAGCAGCGTTCCTGCCAAGAGTTGCTGGTACAGGATCAGTGCTGGGCACCTCCAGTCACTACTTCAAGGGCATGCTATCCATTGTACATACACACACAATCCACAGACGTTTGCCCTTAATTCTGTGTGTGTGCGTTTAATCCCAAAAATCTACCTAGTTTCAACCCTTTAATGAAAGGGGGGAGGACGGAGAGGGAGAAAATGTTAACTGGTAAAAATAGGCAAGGGAGTTTCTCGAAGTTGCGCACTGGAAGGGGTGGGGGGACAACAGGCAAAGACCAATTTTGAAGGGATTATTACTATTATAAACTACCACTTGGGATTTATAATCAAGTAAGTAATTCTGGGTCTAAGCAAGGAAAGATGGGGGGATTAATTGCACTGCAGGGAAAGGCCGCCACCTTCTCCTTAACCAGTAAAAAAGAATTTGGAGCCTCCCCTCTTGTTTTCATTGTTTTTCCTTCCGGTCTCAGGCATCTCCGGCCTCATTAACACCTGCCCAAGTTGGGAGGAGGAAATGGCTGGGAGGGCTTGCAGCGAGCACTATGGGAAGTTGGGTGGCCTCTGGTTCCGTTGTCTCAAAAACAAAAGGGACGTGCTTGCAGACTGTGCCCCGCTAAAGGAGGAGGGGAAGGCCTGCTTCTGCTTACTCAGATGCTTTTTCGTTTGCTTGCTTGTTTTTCCCTTCTGGAAGGTTTTTAGCTAAAGTGCTGCTGGTATTTCTTCAGTGAGGGGTTCTTGGACAATATGATTGGCTCTTTAAAGATGAGAGATGCATTCTGCCTGAGCAAAGTTGCTCAGTGCAACCACAGCTGTTTCCAAGAGCTCAGATACTCTGCTGGTTAATTAAGATAAGCTCTGCAAAAGCTGAGCTATGAATCAGTTAAGACTAGTATCCCCAAACAGAGATGGGGGGAGGGGCGACGACGACCCAACAGCCTCATAGCTTCACTTTTCACGTCCATTTGGAAATGTGAGCTGAACAAAGTGTAAATGCTCAAAATCCCCAGCCTGGCGTGATTCACCTTCCTGTCAGCACAGGTCAAGAGGAGAGACTTTCGCATCCCCCTCAACTGTTCCTCATTATGGGGGACATCCCACATTTGGCAAAGCCCTCAGTTCTCTCCCAGTTTTAAGAGGCTGATGTGCTGGAGAAGGACCAGCGGCATTTGCAGCACTCATGAGAGAAGCTTTAAAATAGAAAATGAGAGATGATTTAAAATAGAAAGGCAAATGCGGGAGGCACCAATATGCAGCATTTGCTAGTCTATTCCAGGCAAGCTACCAGCAATTACTCTTCAGATATCTCTGCCCTTAATGCTGGAGGCCACAGAGCTGTCTTTTCCAGACAGATGCCCTCCAGATATGTTCAATTACAACAACCATCATCCCCAGTCAGTGTGGGCATTGGCTGTTGGGAGTTGTAGTCCGACACATTTGGTGGGTTCCCGATTGGGGAAAGCTGCCATAGACTGAGGAGGAAGAATGCTTTCCAGTATCACGTTAGCCAAGGGATAACGGGTCCCCTGCATTTTGGAGATGCTTCACTCTGGTGACAATATTTAAATCTGCATGTGATGGATGGGGAGGAGGTGGCTTTGCTGCAGGGGCAACAGTTGTGCCGGCATCCATTCTACAGCCTTCCTAGATGTGAGCCACTGCACACACCTTCTTCCTCTTCAGCTCATTCAGGCAGCAGGCAGGGTGTTGGGGAGTCCTGACCTGCCTGGCTGCCAAATATGGGCATGCTTGCCCCCCCCTTGGGGTTTTTTTCCTTTCAAATTTGGGGGGAGGGAATTGGCTGGATCAGGGCCCCACACACTTACACTAAACAAAATGGTGAAGATCTGCTTGGGTTTAGCCATGAGAGAGAAAGTGTGTGTGTGTGTGTGTGTGTGCGCGCGTGTGCGCGCGTGTGCGCTCATATTAATTAACAGTGCAATCCTATACATGTCTACTCAGAAGTCTCATTGTTTTCACTTGAGCTTAATCTCAGGTAAGTGTGTATAGGATTTCAGCACAAATCTCTGCATGTGAATCTGTGTATGCCTCATCAAATCCAGACCCTCCTCACCGCAATCATATATGTGCCTTCTAAACCCATCAGGGTATTCTTTTTTTCTTTATGCCTTGGGATTTGAATCTTGTGCAGACCAATGTGAGTTCAAGAGGACTGCTTTAATGCAGCTGTACGGGCCAGAGATCCCCCCTCTCTAGCCCTCTGCTTTGCCCTAATGATAACAGGCTCCTAGATATTTTTTTTCTTCTTCGTTGGGATACTTGGTGGATGTGAAAAGGGGCGTTTTTTTAATGCTCTCAGACCTTGCTGCCCTTGCTTACCCCTGAGTAATCCAGTCCTTCTCGCTTCTGAGTAGACATCCATAAACTGCATGTTTTACTGTGCCGCTTACTTCTCAGGAGGCACGGAGAGTAGTAGTGGCAGGGATACCTGTGTGCAAAATGATGGATTTTGGATGCTCTCTCGGAACTTGCGGCTAAGTTCCAAAGAGACTGCTTTTCTGTGTGGCTTAGAGGATATTATTGTTACCATCATCACTGTGTGGATTCTTCCCCGCTGTTTTACACTCATGATCTTAAACTCACAGGATTCTCTGTGCAATGGGAGTTGTTGGTGAACCAAGTGGATGTGGTTCCAAGTAAGTGCTTTTCTGTGGCTGTGTGAATTCTCCCCACCCCCTCTTTGCACTCATGATCTTAAAAGTTCATGTGCCTCAGTTTCCCTTTTCTGTGGTATGGGCTGTTGGCTGCTGGGGATTCAAAAGACTGCTCCGCCTCTGGTGACTCTGCCATTTGCTCCACCAGCTCCGGTGGCCACCAGCTGCCACTGGTTTTATACAAGCTTCAAATGATCCACAACTCTTTATCCCATTCATTATGTCAAAGACTCTGTGAGGTGGATCATTAAGAAAAACATTCTTGAAGTTTTCAGCAGAGCTGGAGTAGGACCTACGTTTCCTAGGAAGGCCAAACACTCCACTGAACCATATTCTGTAACAGCCCATATCATCCAAAATGTGCAGAGAAGACTGCACATTTTGCGCGGAGCTCGGGGGGGGGGGGGTCGAACAGGGTGAGTTTGCCCCACTTCCACCCCCGAATGAGATCCGCGCACATCCCTACCCGGAACACACCGCAGCCCACCATGGCTTAAATAAGCCACAGTGAGCTGTTCAATCATGCGAACCAGCCCATTGTACTTCTAATTACCTAATAGAACATGGCTATTAAATAAGAATTGCCTTGCTAGATCAAACCAAAATGTACTTCAAGTCTATTATTCTAACTGTGGCCAGTTAAGAGATGTGAAGATCCTGCGGAAAAAGCTGAAAAGAGAGCGGGGAGGGGGCTGACTTGGGTTTTGTTGTTGTTGTTTTTACATTTCTCTGCTGTGCTTTTTCCAGAGATTTTTGGGAAAGGGGGAGGGTGTTTTTCTGATTTTTCCGGCCCCACTCCCTGGGGGCATTTCCCCTAGGACTTCATATCTACAGGCCAGCTAGATGCCCTTGGAACTTTACCAGGAGAGCATAATAGTGAATAGCCATGTTCTATTAGGTAATTAGAAGTACAATGGGCTGGTTCGCATGATTGAACAGCTCACTGTGGCTTATTTAAGCCATGGTGGGCTGCGGTGTGTTCCGGGTAGGGATGTGCGCGGATCTCATTCGGGGGTGGAAGTGGGGCAAACTCACCCTGTTCGACCCCCCCCCGAGCTCCGCGCAACTTACCTTTCCGGGCAAATTGTTAGCGACTTAAGTTTTTTAAAATAATAATAACAACAACAACAACTACCACCACCACCACCGTCATGGAAGGGGAGGGGTGCTCAGCACAAGTCCCCACGAGAGGAGCCAGGGAAAGGTACGCCCGGGCCCCCAGCACTGCGTTTTTTACATAAAAACCAAGGTAACCCACCTCAAAATGGCTGCAATTTGCTATTCGCGGCCATTTTAAGGTAGTTTTACCTTGGTTTCTATGTAAAAAATGCAGCACCGGGGACCCGGAACTGATGCAATGGAGACCAGGAAGTCCGCCGAGCGCCACGCCAAGCCACGGGACGGATCGCGCGGCAGGGGTGCTCAGTGAGCACCCGGTGAGTCGGGTTGTGGGGAGTTTGCCCATTCCTAGTTCTGGGTAGGATTTGAATATTCATGCGAACCCAGGGACTGTGGGTTATGTGAGGGTTAAACAATGGTTTAACCCTCGCATAACCCATGGTCCCCAGGTTCACACAACACGACAAGCAACGGCTGGGTGTTGAATATTCAGAATGGCCACCTGCATGCACTGGCACGTGCCACTGTTCGATCGTGAGAACTGGCCCGTTGCCTCCAAACATTGTGGTCCCATTCTTATGATTGTTTTTGCACCCCAAAATTATGAGGTTTTGATACTCTGAGTGCTCTTTATGAAGTCTGCTTCTCAGGAATGTTTATACATACGGTAAGCCGCTCTGGGAGCCCTTTTGGCCGAGGAGCAGCATTAAAATACATCAAATAAATAATAAATAAATACCTGCTTCAGAGGAAGCGTTAACAAAACCTGCTTCATCCACTACCATTAGAAAATGGGGGGTGGGGTGGGCAGGAAAGATTCCATACATTTTTTTCAAGGTAGAGATTTTATTTTTATCAGTTATGAATCATTTATTTCAAGACAGTAACACTGGCCTCTTCAAAGCTAAAAAGGAAGCTGACGAGCATAGCTAAGCAAACGAAAGGCAACATGGAAAATCAATTCTCCAAGGTTGCCCGCCTGCATGCTACACTTTATAGGATAGCACCCTCCTGGTATGTACCGGACCTTTTCACATAAGAAGATTTAACTAATTTAAGGTGCACTCCTATGCAAGTTTAGACAGAAAAAAAAGGACTACAACTCCAGCATGCCCCAGCCAGCTATGCTGGCTGGAGCATGCTGGGAGTTGTAGGCCTTTTTTCTGTCTAAACTTGCATTGAGCCCTTAATCTGTATTCCTGCCCTTTGAACTACTACAATTTACAGACATTCAGAAACTCTGAAGCAGAACAAAGATTCTTTACATAGCAGCAAATAGACATTACATCATAGTAACAACAACAACAACAACAAATTTTACACCACTGACCTGTGGTGGTAATTCCCCCTCTACTCTTGTAGCAGCCAATTGGTTTAGCAGTGAGAGCCCCACTGGAAAAATGAGCCAGGAGGCCTTGGATAATTTGCATATTGCCAAATGTAACTTAATTTGCATATAATTTTAATTAACACACTGTATGGCAAGCTATGGCTGGTGGGCATGTTGCCCATATGCTCTGCTAGCCTTATTTTGGAATTGTTAACTCCCAAATGTGAGCCAGGTTAAGACAAGAAATAATGGGATTAGAAAGCTCTTTATATTTCTTGACCTGTTGCAAATAATAAAGACTTAGGGAAAGGGGCTATGCAAGTGCTAAGTAAAGTGCTTCAAATAGGCTAAGAAATTACGGCTTGCCCAAGGCTAAGCTAAGAGTGTGACCAGGCACTTCTACCCCATGGGTCATACTCTCAACACTATGTTAACATCAGCTTTAATCCTCGACAACGTATTATCAAATCTACTTCTTCAAACTGAGAACTAGAAACTTACTTTAAAAACAAAACAAAACCTGGAATTCTCAGCAGAGAAACAAGAGACCCACTGGGCTGCGCCTATACAAAGTGTTTTGGGGGCCTCATGCAGCGCAAATACTGTGTGTTGTACACCCCGTCTCTGCACAAGACAAGCATGCTAAACGCAACAGAAGGATGACATTATGCACCCTTCAGCATCAGTTGCTTTGCTGCACTGTGAAATCTCCCTTCTTAAGTTACCATAGCTGGTTCCCCTAGCAACCAGTGATACAATAGTGAACAGGAAGAACACAGACACAGTTCCAGTATCTGAACACAATAGACTTCTGAATGAAGGGAAGTAGAATTCCACTTCCTCAGAGCAGCTTTTGCTACTGGAAATCTCTGCCTAAAACTGATAGGGACTTTTGAGACAATAGCCATTTAGATAAATTCCACAGCCTATGTAACATGACGGCATTATCCACCAGAATAATCCAATTCTATCAACGCACACATTCACACACACAGAGTAACCTAACTGGAATAGACTTAGACTTGTCCTATCAAAGACCCAAAGATAAATATACTCCTAGTAGCATATAAAGGCCATTCACTAGATCTGGCTAAAAGTAACTTGAGTTTCTGTGAAAATTAACCACAGTGTTTTGAACTTGCTTTACGAACTCTGATCCACTAGCATTTTTCTTTCCGTAAACCTTCAAGAGATACCAAATATCCTAATGGTCAAATCTTATGAGAATATTATTCTGTAAACTACATTTTATCCTGCCCTTCCAGAGAGCTCAAAGTAGCACAGATGCCCCCCTCCCTTTGTCCTCATAAAAAACCTCTGAGGTAGGGGGAGAGTGAGTGAGTAAGTGGCCTAAGGTCATCCTATGAGCTTCATGGCTGAGATTTGAACCCAGTCTCCCAGATCACAGGGGCTGAAAGAGAATCAAGAAGTGACCAACACTGCAGCACTACAAAAGGAAAACGAATCCCCACATGCCAGCAAAAGGATTTACCCCAAGCCCAAAGAGGTAGCACGGATGCCCCCCACAAGGGATTCAGAGTTGTCTGGATGCAGGAGAAAGGCTTTTACATTCCATTTTCTGAATCCTAAATCTGGGGCCAATGGCACAACTTAGTGATTTATGGGAAATGGGGCAGAGCAGAACTTGCTTTGTACTAGTTGCTACTCATTAATTTTTGAATCAAATGTATCTATGCTGCATATTATCATTGTCATTAAAAAACTGGTTCCCCTACACCAGCTAAATAAAGCACATTCACAGGAATGAGTTAATCCCCCTCCGCAAGACATCTTAATTGTTTTAAAAGGGCATAAATCTGTTATTTTATTTCATGATTTTGGCAGTGGGTTATAGTATTTGAATACTACATAAACACTGATTCACACACACATTTCTGAATCAAGAACTCATCTGAAGCCAAGAGCTGGGTCACAGAGTTTTCAAATCGGGAAATATCTGTTTTCTACATGTGATAAATCAAGAGAGTGAAAGGCAACTAAAAACAGAATCCACTTAAAAAACAAAAAATCACCTTTCTTGGAATTCAGCCTTTACCAACCTGGTGTCCTTGGGTTGTGCTCAAATACAACTCCTATCATCCCCAACCAGTGGCCTTGCTGGCTGGGGATGATTGGAGATGTACTCAAACACATTTGGAGGATGCCATGCTGGGGAAGTCTGTTGTAATTAATTGATCCCATGATTATTTTGCAGTACAAGGCGTTACTATTAAAGTTTTCTTTGAGCAACACTCTTGTCTTGTTATGTGTAACTGTAGTACAGCCGGGTTCCCATTTCAACAAACAGTTAGATCCCCACCTACTTTCAACAGGGATAGGCAAGATGACGCCACTGGATCACAGAAGTAACCGCCCCCCTCTCCCTCTAAAACAAAAGTTAATCATCTGATCTGTTTGGTGTAAGGAGGCATTTTGTACTGTTGCAGCTGCCAAGGCTAACATCACCCTCACAGAGCAGCACTGGGGACAATCTTCCGAGCCACAAACCCGCAACAGCATTTGCGGCAAAGAAACTCACTTATGCTTCTACAGAGAGCTACTTGCTGGAAAAAGAAGGGGAATAAAAGCACTGTGGTATTGGCATATTTGCATACCCAGAAGTTCAAAATGGCCACACTCCTCCTCTTCCTCTCTGAAAAGCTTAATGTTTCAGTTTGTTACTTTTTTTATCCCATCCATCCTCCAATGAACTCAGAGCATGGTTCCACCCCCACCTCACAACAACCCTGTGAGGTAGGTTGGGCTGAGATAGTAACTGGCCCAAGGTCACCCGATGAACTTCATAACAAAGTGGGGATTTGAACCTGGGTCTTCCCAATCCAACGTGCTAGCTACTACGCACAAACCCTTTTACTTCTGCCTTCCCCATTGCAGAGATGGGTTTCAAGAAGTGACTGCAAAAGTAGTAAATAATCAGAAAACAAATAAAAAGCATACGCTCAGTATCTTTTATACTTCTCAAGTCTGCCCAGCTTGAAAGCCAACTCATGATCTCCACATTTGAATGCACATAAGAATATAGTGGGATAAATGCAAAAGGTGCTATAACTATAGTTTGGCACCTGCCATGTTCATAAATAAGACATGTAAATTATGTTAATTTCATGCAACTCAAAAACTTGTTTGCAGCTTGCTAGCTTATCATATACAGGCCTGTGGCTTACGCTGGCTCAGCTTGTCTTGAGTGTGGAAAGCTAAGCAGGGTCAGGCCTGGTTATTACTTGGATGGGAGACCCCTCCTATAGTTTCCTGCATTGACCAGGGGGTTGGACTCGATAGCCTTGTAGGCTCCTTCCAACTCTATGATCTATGAAATCTATGAAATCTATCCTTCCAGTAGGATCTACAATACTGAAAAAGATACTCACTCCTATACTGAACTACAAACTTAATTTAGATCTGCAGGAACGTCACCAAGGTCTTCCGTTGAAGTGCTCATGAAACACAGGCAAGTCCCTACACAACACATGGGAGCCAAGCAGTAGAAGCTGGACGTAGCTAGAACAAGCCGGGAGACCTCCTTTCTCTAGTCTTGTGGCTCAAAGCCAACCCAAATGAGATGACACCACTGAGAGGTAATGGAGTCAAGTGTGTCGGTTAGATAATTTTATGGGCCATAACTTTCAAGTCATGCATGGTAAGATCAGGATAATTAAATTTCATGCTTCAGAAATCCAAGGTCAGGAAGGCATTCCCAGATCCTTGCACTGTACATTGTGCCACCCAGTCAAGTGTAGATTCCCTCTCAAAAATCCTGGCCGGCCGGCCGGCCAGCCAACCTTGGGAGAAAAACTCAACAAATGTATCTGGACAGACCATATTCTTATGGAAGAAATCCCAGCCTGGTCTGAACTGGAGGCTGCTATACTTCCCATCACACGGCAAGTTGGAATAGCTATTGTGTAAAAGCTTGTTCATGTTTCCACCATGTTTTTCCAAACACCAATCCAGAGACACCCTCTGTTTTAGCCTCCTGACAAAGCATTCACACCACAATGAGATTTAGATCTACTACCTTAGGAACTCTGCTACCACTCAGATCCAGTCCAGTCCTGTCCTTGCTGTTCCTGTAGCTGTAGCCCCACCCCTGCCCCAAATTCTCCACTACCATGTTGTCCACAGCACTTTGCCTGTCCCAAGTGTATCTTGGCAAAGAAAGAAGAGAGAGGAAAAGAAAAGGGTATATAGAAGAAAAGGAATATAAAAGAGGTTAGTGCAAGAAGTGGTGCGTGATGAAGCCTGCAAGCTGGTTTCCCCATCCATTTTTCCTTTCATGTAGCAGACAGGTATGGGGAAGCAGAAAGGAATCTTTGATGGAAAAATGGCAGGATAATGCAGGATTCTCAATGGATTACCTGAGAGAAGACCAAACATTTCATAGGTTTGACCACAGTTACAACCTGGATGGAAATCTAATCCATAGCTGTGAGGGAGACACAGGTCTGATATGATGAACCCTTTTATAAAGATGACAGGAGAATTCAAGCAGGTATTATCACCTAGCCAGATGCCTGCCATTGTGGTGCGTGTGAGTGTGTGTAGAGAAGCAGGGGTCTGTCTACTACAAGGAACCCTGGGGAATACTGGGTGTCCCTTGTGTTCTCTTGGCAGAGGGAGACATTCCAGCCATCATCAGTGAGGGCTCAGGACAACTCCAGTCAGGAGTGAATGGCCAAGCTATTCCTCATACTGCTCTACTGTCTCCAAGCACAGAGCTTTTACTTTTCATGTGAGGGTAGCAACTGGTTTTTCTCTCTGCATCCTATGAGCAGAATCCCACATCTGGTTAAGCCCTGGACATCCTTCAATCACCTAGCCACCTATACAGCCAGCCTGTTTCCACACAGGTTCTCAGAATGTTTCAATCTCAAGCTGAATGATTAATATAAATAATACAATTGCTTACATTAGAATGCAGCACTGCAGATGTGATTTTAGCAGGCTAGATAATCTATTAACTCCAGGATGGCAGTGGATCAAACAAGAGAGAGTATGCCAACAGGAGCTGGCATAGTGACCTCTGACCTCTGCTACGATACATGGGTGCCATCCCTCACCTCTGCTACCGGCTTCTCCAGTGACCTTACTCACGTCCCTTCTCAAGGACACAGGGAACGCATTAGTATATCTGCAGAGGCTGGAGCCCAATTGTCGTCTTATCTCAGTTTGAAATAATGCAGAGGAAGGTGGTATCAGCCCACTAAGACCTTGGAAGATTTGATATTTTTGTACGTTGCCATGGAGGAGATCTGCATTTTCTTTTCCAGCAGGTTGATTTTTCTATTTGTAATTGGCACTTTTTTCTTTTCTTTTTTTTTTTTGGCACCAGCAGGATTATTTAAAAAGTAACACCTTGAATACTAATGGTGAGAGCTGCAGCAAGTGATGTGCTTCCAAAGAAGCAGACAAAAGATCCAGAACAAGGGCAGGTCAATGTATTAGTGCAGCCTTGCCCAACTTGGTGTCCTCTAGATGTATTGGACTACAACTCCTATCTTCTCTAGGCAGCATGGCCCATGCTGGCTGAGGATGATGGGAGCTGTAGTCCAACACATCTGGAGGGTGCAGGGTTGAGCAAGGCAGTGTTAGTACCTTCAAGAACAGAAAACATTAGAAAGGAGGCTCAGGAATCTCGCCTTTCCCCCCTCACTTTACATAAGATCGTAAGAAGAGCCATACTGGATCGGACCAAAGGCCTTTCTAGTCCAGCATTCTGTTCACACAGTGGCCAACCAGCTTGCCTGTGGGAAGCCCACACAGGACATGTGTGCAATAGCACCCTCTCAGTCATGTTCCCCTTCAACTGGTGTACATAGGCATACTGCCTCTGATACTGGAGGTGCATATAGCCATCAGGACTAGTAGCCACTGATAGCCTCATCTTCCATGAATTTCTTCAATCCCCTTTTAAAGTCATCCAAATTGGTGGCCATCACTACATCTTGTAGTAGCAAATTCCATAGTTTAACTATGCGTTGTGTGAAGAAATACTTCTTTCCTGAATCTCCCATCAATCAGCTTCATAGGGTGAGCCCAGGTTCTAGTATTCTGAGAGAGGGAGAAAAATGTCTCCCTATCCTCTTTCTCCACACCATGCATAATTTTGTAGACCTCTATCATGTCTTCCCCCTCACACGCCTTTTTTGTAAGCTAAACAGTCCAAGACATTGTAACCTTTCCTCATAGGGGAGTTGCTCCGGCCCCTTGACCATTTTAGCTGTTCTTTTCTGCACTTTTTCCAACTCTACAATATCCTTTTTTAGGATATGTTCCTTTGGAACATTGAGACATAACTGGAGCCATATTGGTGGGCAAGCACAGAGTTATATACCTCAAAGTTTCCCTTGAGTCGGACAATGACCTTGGCCAACTCCATGATTAGTCACACTGAGAAAATAAGCTGCTGCAGCAGCTCGTTTGCTTGAGTCATATGGAGCTGTTTGCTCTGCCGACACACACTTTCTACTTGTGATACAATGTGGCCCAGATTACATAGGGTGATTGCAAGGGTGGGGTTGAGGAAGGAGGGGAAGAAGTAGAAGGCAAGGTTCTGATACAAACATGTCATGGGAATAGCGTGGACTTGGGATGTCCTAGTTAACAATGGCAGGAATGCACAGACCAGCTTCAGTTCCCAGAATCATCTGTAAATTCCTGGATCCCACCATTCCAAGTTTGTTATTAATCTTACACACCACATTTCCTATGGAGAAATCCCAAAATGTCATGTGTTAATTCACACACATATATACAACACTGGAATCACACAGAGAACCTTAGAACCAGTCTACATGCACAGCAAAATCACATAGCACTATGCCACATAACGTACTACAGCACTTCCGTCTGCTGGTCTGAGGGAGGATGCTTTGAATTCTGTCCCACATACAAAACCCCTCCCTGCACATAGGATACTAACATATTAGGAAGAAGAGTAGGCTAGAACCTCTCTCCCCAACGTGCTCATTTTCTACATTTCTTTAAAGGGGAGAATAATTTTTAAACATGCAGCCATTAACCCTGCAGTCTTAAATTCTGGGCAGTCACATGACTTTGCTGCACTGAGAGAAACAGGACACCCATCGAATATACATGCGGAATCTTTAAATGCACACTTTCTTGCCCGTTTCAGCTCTTGTCCATGGATAAAATCCTGCTTGTTATAACCGCAGCTCGGGAGAGAGGGTGGCTGAGGAAGAAAATGATACTGACCACTGAGAACCTTGTCTCTCTGATTCTAATTAGATTACACTCCCTCACTCAGCAAAAGAGTGGAATGTTGCCAGCCATAAACCCCCTAATGCAAAGGCCTGCATCAAGCTGCAATCCATCCATCCTAAGGCAATGTGGGAAGAGGACTTGCTCTGGCCCAGTCACCATGGCAACAGGGGGGCACCACCATGTGCATCAGCTATGTAGGGGGAAGGAGGTCAGCAGGATGGCCTCGTCAATCACAGCAACATTAGGCTGGTGGCCAAGTGAGCAGATAAGTGGCTAAAAGAGCAGACGTTACCCTCTGCTAAGTAAGGAACAGAATCTGCTCTGTCGAAAAGCAGCTCAGAGAGATTGGGGGGGGGGGGGATATCAACCAGTCACTCCTCACCCACTTGCTGGACCCGGAACGGAGGTCACAGTGAGGGAGAGGAACAGTAGATAGATATCCCACCCACACTCCCCAGATGGCATGCCCAGACACTCCCCCTGACTTTGGCATAAGGGAATTACATCTCTTCCTGCACTTCTCCATCGCAGTGTCTTCTGTGCTGTTGCCAGCGGGAGGAGGAGGAGGAACTGCACAAGGAGAGAAAGAGAGAAGCAAAAGGCAGGGTGGGCCATTAAGAAAGTGTATGAGGAGAAACCACAGAGAACCAAATATGGAGAGGAGAAGCAGAAAGGGAATCTAGAGAAATGTAGGGCTGCAATCCTATACACACTCACCTTGGGAGTAAACCCCACTGAGCTCTAAGCATGATCAAGATCACGTTGCAATGCTGAAAGCTGAAGCACACTTACTTTGCAGACAATCCTATTAAAATCAATGGGGCTTACTTCAGAGTAAGTTTGCACAGAGTGTGTGCCCATGGGAGGATGTACATAGATGGGAGTGTGTGTAAAAGGAAGAGAGATTTCACTAAACTCAAAAATCCACAACACTGATGCAGTTGGGGAGGGGGATAATTTGTAAGAAGTCCGTATAAAAGGAGGCGGCAATTATACATGTAGGAACGAACACACACACAGACACACACACACACACACAAGACAAGTAGCTAGATTTTCCTTTTGTGACTACCACTATGTAACCTCTGAACCATACAGAAACTATTGCAAGTTGAGGATTAAGTTACTTTCTTACCTCTGAACTAGGCCCCCTTATTCTCAGTACTAGTTAAACCCTGATAGTTTTAGCCTGATCTTTGCAAAGCTTTGGTCCTGGCCCTCCAACAGTTTGCACCTCAAAGCAAAGGGTCTACCGCCTGTAACTTACAGTCAAATGCACCTGCACACCTAAGTGCCAGGAATTTAAGGCATGTATTTGCAAGAGTTCAGCTAACTGCACAGTAACTGCACCAAATATACATGACTGGTACCGACTAATTAGAGAACTAAGAGCAAGTATTTTTGTAACAATTTACATGAAGATTGCATGATATTTCCTATGTGGCTTTCCCATGTAAGAGCTGTGTTGTCATATCTAAAGCAGATCTGTTGGTTTGCCTAGCCTTCAGAAATGAGCAAGATTCTTGGGGTACACAAGTCAGTGCAGTTATACTAATGTTGACAGAACTACATTTGTTTACATATCCCAAAAGATCTTTTAGAAGTACAGTATAGAAATGTAACTCACAGAAGGGATATTTACAAGCCTCCTTGTAAACTTGACCAACTGGAGGCCAAAAATGCAGCACCTTCCTGATCTCTTGAATGTGGGCTCTCTAAATGCACATCGTGTATCACAGAACCAATGTTGAAAATGTTCCAACCTCCTGTATTGCGTATGTTCACTCACATATCAAAATGAAGTAGTGTTGGTAATTTGTTTTGGCATTCTTCCTTCTGAGCCATTTGGATCACTGTGTAGACATTTTTATAGGTTTTTCTCTACAAAAGAGGACTAGTAACCTGTGTTTTTTGAGGAAGTTAAACTGACAGTTTAAGAAATTAGCAGTTTCAAGAAACCCTTCCCCAAACTTGTAATAAAGATAAAGTTTGTGCATTGTATAACACCCTCAGTTTGTAACAATCTAGAGAACCAAGTGGTCGAACTGTTCCTGGATTATACCACTTCAGGTTGCAAATGGAGGCTGCATGCCTGAATACTCCTTCAAGGGCCAAAACAACAACAACCCTCCTCTGTACACAGAAAACTAACAGGTCAAAGGGAAGAATTAGACCTTACTATCTCGACAAGCCTTCCTTTCATAGTGTTTTATCACACTTTTGGAATTTTTATGGAATTTTCATCTTGTTTTTATGCTTAATGGTATTTGTCATGTTTTATTGTATATTTGTTTGGTGTAAATTGGTTATAATCTTGTATGCTGCCTAGGGTATTTGTATATAGGTGGGATATAAACTGAATAAATAAATAAATAATAACAATTAGCAGCATCCAGGCACAGTCCTGTCTCTGGACACTCATGCTGCAAGATGGCAGAACACTTTTGCCATCCTGTTGTGAGAATAACCTGGCTTCTTTTCTATTTTTTTAAAAAATGTATAGTTTCTCTCTAGTTCTGTTTCCACCTACCAAGAAACCAGTGTGGCATAGTGGTTAGAGTGTTGGACTGGGACTCGGCAGATCTGGGTAGTCCCTGCTCGGCCATGAAACTCACTGGGTGACTTTGGACCAGTCACTGACTCTCAGCCTAACCTACCTCACAGGGTTATTGTGAGGATAAAATGGAGAGGAGGAGGAGGATTATGTAAGCCGCCTTGGGTTCCTTTCAGGGAAAAAGGTGGGGCATAAATAAATAAAATAAATAAAATTTCACCTAAGGATAGAGCAGTTTTGAGCAAACAGCTGGATTTTACTTTTTTTTTTTTAATGGGGAAATCTACCATTGTTGGTGTTTTTCCTTTTTCTGAGCAACACTCCAGAGGGTTCCAGGTGTAAGTTGAAACCATCTTAGTACCTGGTAGAGCCTCATTTGGATGTCTGCAGCCTCCTTCCACTTTCCACCTTAAGACTAACCAAACACAGACTCCATGGCTTGAACAGTAGCCACTCCCCCCCTCCTGTTTTGCTTTGTTTACCATCCTGCCTGATGAAGAGCTCTGAAGAACTCAAAAGAGAGCCAGTGTGATGCCAGTGTGGTGTAGTGGTGAGAGTGCTGGACTGGGACTCGGGAGATCTGGGTTCAAGTCCCCACTCGGCTATGAAGCTCACTGGGTGACTTTGGGGCAGTAACAGACTCTCAGCCTAACCCACCTCACAGGGTTGTGGTGAGGATAAAAATAGAGAGGAGGACCATGTAAGTCGCCTTGGGTTCCTTGCAAGAGGAAAAAAGGTGGGGTAGAAATGTAATAAATAAAATATATAAATGTAATAATAAAAGCGTGCAAGGTACTGTGACCTATGGGTTGGTTGGTCTAATGCTAATGTAGATTTTAGCATTTTTCTGTAAAAAAAAGAATGAGTTTCTGAATAGGTATATGCTTATGAATTGCTTGGAGACTAGGCTACAGTAAACCACAGTCCATTGCAGACTTAAAAATCCAGGGCAGATTTTAGAATAAGGTATTTGGTGTTTGGTAGACAAGCTTTTTAAAAAAACAACAACACACACTTGTTATCTCACCCTACACAGCTCTCCCAGTAGGTATCCTATCCAGGGGACTGCTCAGATCTACACCTGCTTAGCTTCAGCCATGCTGCAGCATTTGGTGTTCTTGCACCATTTGCTGGGCCCCACATTGCAGGCAAGTTGGAAGCTACAGACCCAGGAAGAACAGCACAGTGGGCTTGTAGCTGGAAGCCTCAAAAGTCAACCCCAGACATGGATAACTTTTTAAAGGGGGGGACGGACCTACAGGTCTGTACTACCTTGAGGCACTGGTAATATGCTTTTGATCTATCATCTGACTTGGGGGGGGGGGGGAACGTTTGGGAATCTGTGTTAGGTATGGGCAGAGCTGAAAAACTCCCAGGCACCTGACTGCCTGGGCAGCTTCACAATTTGCAATTAGAACTTAAGAATGTTAAATATTTTTAGCACCGGCTCTTAAAAAACTCATATGCAAGTTCTGTAGACTGTGTTTTTTTAAATGTTTTTGCAGCTCAGGGTGAACTCTCGCACTGAATACAGGAGCCCATGTGCAGATATAATGCTTGTACTCTTTGCTTCCACATCTTTCAGCTGTAAACATCAGCACAACTACTCTCCCATTCTACATTTATAAAGCAACTGATGCAATATCCAACTCGCTCACAGTAGCTGGGTTTATCTTCTTCCTAATCCATGGATTGGTCCATGATTCAAGCACAAGAGACATCCTCTTTTTTGTATGTCAAGCCCCAGTTAATTCTTAGCCAAGCATAGGGCCAAGAAAAGGATCTGTATAAAGATACTGCAACTACTACATAGTAGGAGCAAGTGTATGCCCCCTTCCAAATAAAGAAAACCCCTTTTACACAAGTTTTATTAAAGATTTTGCTGGCCTCCTGCACGAAGAGGTCTGGGAACCTTTGATCTTTGCCTCTTCGGTGCTACGTTATAAGACATGCTTAGTCCCCTCCACAAGTCAGAAACAAATCCCTTATTTCTGGGGTAGGGCCTCCAATACAGCCGCTGACAAAGTCCTCAGCCAGGGATTTTTAGAAAAGAGATTTCCACATCAGGACAGATTTTCCATTCAGCCTCCATGTAGCAGTGCTAATTACAAAGTTGCTGAAGCATCCTGACTATTTTGCTAACACACCCTCCAGCTGTCTCCTTTAAAAAAAAAAATGCAATAAAAAATCAGCTTGGATTTTACTTTTTTTGAGGGGGTGGTTGTTCAGAATTCTAAAGGCCTGAATTATAATCTTTTATGAATCCTATCGTTAGAACAGCCCAGGAACACCAGATGTTCAAGCAAAGCTGCCAACCAGCAGCTGGCTACAGCTTGCAGCATGGGGTTTTTGTTGTTGTTGTTAATTTTAAAAAGCAAAATGATACAGATCTATATTTTTAAACAAGCACACAGCTAGGCTTTACAGTACCAATCGAAGCTGTGAGGATCGCTTCTCATCTACAGGGATCAGCAGAGGCAGAGACACTCTGGAAAAGGAGCACCCCTTGTTTCTATAACTCCCTGGAACCCCTTCCTGAGGGCAGAGAGAGAACCAGGTTTCTCATTAGAGTGGGATACTCCTTTTTGAAAACCTGTCCATACAAGCCAGGGAAAATGAGAACAGCACCAACCAACACTCTTTCCTCATATGGCCTGTTTGAAGCTAACTGTATAGACTAGAATAATTAGGTTTGAAATATTTGGCTTTTAAATAAGAAACGTTTCAAGTCAAAAGTGTTTTGAAATAGATGGCATCTATGTTCACTTGTGGGGGTTTTGCATTTAAGAAAGTAACATGTAAACTTTGGGAAATTTAGCAAATATATTTGACTCATACTCAGGCTCTGATTGGCCATAATTGTGGGCAGGTTGAAGTTTCCTCCTACGTTATTCTGGCTAATGACCCATAAGTAGACTTGGGGGGCGGTGTTACCCTATGATATGCGGCTCAGCTTCTTTGAACCATCTGGCTATTTGCTGTGCATACACCTCCTTGTGGCACACACATGCTCGCCAACCATGGCACATTATGGCCTTAATAGCAGAGACTGAGGTTTTCACAGATTCATAGATCATAGAGTTGGAAGGAGCCTGCAAGGCCATCGAGTCTAACCCCTTGCTCAATGCAGGAAACTAGAGGAAGGGTCTCCAATCCAAGTAATAACCAGGCCTGACCCTGCTTAGCTTTCCACACTCAGACAAGCTGAGCCAGCGTGAGCCACAGGCCTGTATGTCTGGGGGTCAGGTGGGGTAGAAAGAGGGAGCAAAAGAGTTGAATGACACGATCATGGCCTGTTTTGTAGCTCTATGACTCTTCACCCTCCCATAAAGAGATGTGAAGTGCCTGCTTGTTGCCCACAGGGACTTCCATGGAAACAAGGCGATTCGAGGATAGGACTGGGCAGCTTACTCCCTCAAAATAGGGCTTGCATTCCTTGGGCAGCAAGCTGCACACATCTGCCTGCGCCAACATCTCTTATTGCCATTCTTAGCTTTGGGGTTTGTTATCATCATCACTTAGGGGGCACATTCAGATGTAATGCCAAACCATGGCTTGCTGTGACAGAACTGGTGCCAGCCAGCAAACCACGGTTGCAAGTGACTGCCAAGCCATGGCTTGATTTGGGCGAACGACGGTTTGGCACTGCATGCAAACTGATAATTAACACGCCGTGCCACCCTTTGCATTGTCCCCATAAATACACTACTTCCTCCTAGGAGCAAGGGTGGCTCTTTGGATCTGCCTTAACTAAAATGCCATTGTGAGCCCATTTATGCTTCCCCCCCACCCCATTAAAAGGGTATGGAGAAGTGCCAGCAGGACAGTGGCTGAGAAGAGCAATCTTCTGGGGAGTAACAGGAGGGGATCCATGTCCTGGTTGTGGGCTTCCCAGAGGCACCTGCTTGGTCACTGTACGAAACAGGATGCTGGACTAGATGGACCACTGATCTGATCCAGAAGCACACTTCTTATGTTCTTATGATATTTATCCAGACCATACAAGGCACACAGTGGGAAGGTTAATACTTTCAGTATCTCATTAAAACTTTTGGACAAAGAAACCCAAAAGTGGAGTGCTAATCAGAGATAGCACAAGGTGCAGACCATCCCTGCTACTCACAGTATGGTCAATCTTTTGATTTCCACACAAAAAAAACCCTTCGAATATAAATGTACTCTTTGACCTGTGGCTCACGCTGGCTCAGCTTGTCTGAGTGTGGAAAGCTAAGCAGGGTCAGGCCTAGTTATTACTTGGATGGGAGATCCCTCCTCTAGTTTCCTGCACTGAGCAGGGAGTTGGACTCGATGGCCTTGTAGGCCCCTTCTAACTCTATGATCTATGAATCTACATCAAGAACAGCTTGCCCCAACTGGGCATTCTCCAGATGTTTTCAACTTCAGCTCACACCAGCGCTAGCCAGATTGGCCAATGGTCAGGAATCCTGAGAGTTGTAGTCCAAAACATCAGGAAGGCACCAGGTTAGGGAAGACTGATCTAGGATTTTAAGAAGTGGTTCCGTCACTTCCAGATCTCAGTCCAGAGCTCCTGGTGGCCATTCTGAAATTTGTCATGTTTGTTTCGTTACATTTTTATTCCATCCTTCCTCTAAGGGGGTTGGGGTGACATACATGAATGATCTCCTGCAACCACCATGTGAGGTGGTTCAGGCTGAGAGATGGCCTGAGGGTATCTGTGAATTTCATGGCTGAGTAGGAATTTGAACCTGGGTCTCCCTGGACTAAGTCCAGCACTCAAGATACTAAACCACACTGACTCTCTAGCATTAGCAACACTGGCTTGGGATACTGGGAGTTGAAGTCCAACAGATCTGGTGTACACCAGATTGGAGAAGACTGGTCTACTCTGAGTGGCAACAGTTGACCAGGATCTCAGGCAGAAGCCTTTCACATCAGCTGCTACCACCCGATTGTGTAGTTAAATCGTTTAGGTGCACAAGTCATGCAAACCTTGGGCAGTATCCAATATGGCTGCTGCACCTCCACTGGTTCTATTGAGTTTGCAGGATTCCAGGAACTAGCACTTCTTAAGGAAGCCTGGAAATGAGTGGAAACACTCATTTCCAGAATGGGACGGGTCAGCGGAGCTCCCTTCTGCGAGTTCCGCTGACCTGCATCAATTCTAGAAACAAGCATTTCTGATTGCTTCGGGAACCACTAGAGTATGTACAGAATTGACCTAAATATTCTAAGCAACTTCCAAATTAGCTTACAGAAACATCCTTGTATATAATCTGTAACCACCACCACCACCACCACCGCAGGTACCAAAGCTATTCTGGACCACTAATACCATGCAAGTGCCCCAGACTGCGCTTATTAATATGGATGATTTTTATATGGATAAAAAAAAATACATCAACTCACTTCATGGTCCGAACAAGGGGAAGGTGAGTGGTTCTGTAGCAGCCTTCCTCATCCTGGCACTCTCCAGATGTATTGGACTACAACCCCCATCATCTGCAGCAAGTGTGGCCCACACATCTGGACGGTGCCCGGCTGGGGAAGGCTGTTCTATGCAATAAAACCTTTCTAATCATTGGGGGAGGGGGAGAAAGAAGGAACCCTCATTAAGCTCTGTGCATCCATATTGCTTGCAAACCTGTTCGGCAAATTAAGGGCTCACTCTAAGCAGTGAGAACGGATGCTCCAGCAGAGCTGAGCAGCTGCCTTGCCACTACTTTGGCCTATGTGGGACTGAGGCTGCTATTATGCCGTATATTTTTCCTACTGAGCTGCTAAATTTATTGGGGCTCTAATCAAGAGAGAGAGGGACACCCTCTTCCCCTGGCTGGGCCTGTACAAACCATTAGTTCCCTTATGATGTCAAAAAGAATTACTTCCCACAAGCACTGCAGGTGAGCTGCAGTAATGGGAGGGGGGAGGAGGGAGAACTCCTCAGGTCAAGCCTGGGGCACTGTTGGGACCTCCCATTAAGATTGGTTTGCATTAGTAACAAGGGACTCGCAAAATGGAGAAATGTAACTATAGCTTGCCTTTGTAAGCTACAAGGGAAAATAGCCCACTTCCTAGATCTAAACAGAATATATTCAAGAGTCAGTATTATCAAACAGAATTAGTGTTGTACTCTCACACATCTTTTAATGCAGGACCAACTACCGTATGTTAAAATTCTTGCAACTGTTTGCTTCTCTCTGCTTTTCTCTTCGTCTGCATCGAGTAATAGATATCTGTCCAATGCCTTTTAGGTGAAAGAAATAGGGGACAAGACCAACCCAATCAAGTGTTCCAACTATGAATTTCTGCCGTTGCTGCCATAAGCCTAAGGAACAGAAATGATTATAAAAACCCAACTCAAATAAATCCTCCTTGTTTGAATTTTGTAGCATCTTTCACCATCACAACTCATGAGAGCTAGAGAATCTGGATTGTGAAATGCTTCTAGGCTAAAGAGCTTGACGTGGCAAGAATAAAAGCCGGAGAGACAAAATATCTTTTCTTTTAGAGCTGCTCTGAGCTATGCTGGGTTAATACTACCCCAAACAAGTAACTTCTGTCAACTTTTGTTTAAAAGAACCGCACACATCCCCAGACACATATATTAAAGAGGCCTAAACTCTCAAAAGCTTGTTTCCAATTTTATTTTAAAATGTTTTATACTGCATTTAAAGGTTAAAAAATAGGGCAGCTAGATTATTAACAAGGACTGGCCAACGTGAACATATTATGCCAGTGCTTTCTCATCTGCACTGGATGCCAGTCTGTTTCTGGGCCCAATTCAAAGTGCTGGTACTAACATTTAAAGCCCTAAGCGGCTTGGGGACATTTAAAGCCCTAAGCGGCCAGGGTATCTGAAGGATCATCTCCTCCCATTTGTACCTGCCCAGACACTAAGATCTTCTTCAGCGGTCCTTCTCCAAGAGCCCCTGCCAAAGGAAGTGAGGCAGGTGGCTACCAGGAAGAGGGCCTTTTCTGCTGTGGCATCCCAGTTGTGGAATGAGCTCCCCAAAGAGGCTCGCCTGGCGCCTACATTGTACTCTTTTCGGCGCCAGGTGAAGGCCTTTCTATTTTCCCAGGCATTTTAAGCATTTTAATCTTGTAGTTGTTTTTAACTCTGCTATTGTAATTTGAACTGCTGCTGCTAGCTTTGCTGTTTGTTTTTAATCTGTGGTTTTAAATCTTATATCTATATTATATTGTATTTTATGGTTTTAACTTTTGTAAACTGCCCAGAGAGCTTTGGCTGTTGGGCGGTATTAAAATGTATTTATTACATTTTTATTTATTTATTTATTTATCAATAAATAAATGATAAAATTCCATAAGGATGGGGCCACCACAGAAATGGCCCTGTCTCTTGTGCCCGCCAACCTGATGGATCTTACTGGCAGGCATGTGAACAGGGCGCCCATGGCCGATCTTCGGGCCTAGGGAGGTTTATACAGGTGCAGGCGGTCCTTCAGATTGTCTTTCCAACATTTTGAACCAAATAAAAAGGTGTTACCTTACTTGCTTTGAAGGAAAATCAATATGGCACTAAGAATCTAATCACAGATAGCAGCTGGAACTCACCGCACACTTCCTTGGCGTTCTGCCACTGATTCCCAAGCGTCTAAAGCAGGAGTGGGCTATTCACAGCCCTCCAGATATTTTGGCCTACAACTTCCATCAGTCCTAGCCAATATAGCCAGTGGCGAGGGAAGATGGGAGTTGTAGACCAAAACATCTGCAGGGCCACAGTTGCCCACCCTTGGTGCAAAGCTTGTATTTCCAGACAATTTCCCTTAAGTAAAAGATCTCCTATTATCACATTAAAGTATCTCCAAACTTTACTGTAGCAGGGATCTGGAGGCCAACAGGTTTCCTGAAAAGCTTAAAAATCTATGGACCAACAATCCATTCTCACCCAGCTCCATATTTGTTGCCAACAAGTAAGTTTAGGTTCAATTAGCTAGAACCTTGAAGAAAGGCAAATCCATTCCCTGGCTTAGTCGTCAGTTGTAATAGTTTGTCTGCAATCTTAAACACACTTACTAGGGAGTAAGCGCCATTGAATCTAGTGAGACTGACTTTTGAGTAAACATGCGTAAGATTGTACTGCACATAGCACAAAATGCAACATTTTGTTTCCTGTTTAAATTATGTCCTTGTTGCACCCAGTTTATTGGTATGTTCTCTCTCTACTGAAGTGCCCTTTACTTCTTGCTTGCACTCACTCTCTCATTCTCTCTCCCCCTCAGAAAAGGAAATGTTCTTAACTCTACGCAGATTCCTCTTCCGGAATTTTGTCTGCTGAAAATGCAGTTCATGGAGTGGCCACTCTTGTGTGACACAAGTGGAGCCATGTAAGGGTTGTGGCCAAGGCAGAAACATCTGCTGCCTATAGAATTATGAAGTAATATTTATCTAGTAACCGCTATGAATTGTGCAATCCTTGCAGAAATGAACAATGTTCCATTACTGTAATGGGTTACTTGACGTTTGTAATACCAAAATATTAATTATATGAACCTCTATCTTAACATTGCATTCTCGACGGTTGGGTTTGACACCAATGATCGCAACACTCAGAGGTAAGTTTTTTCTCCAGTTTTTGGACATGGGAGGCTGGGATCAGATTCTTGAGGCCACGTCTGCTGAGTCACTTCCCACCACTGACTGCCTTTTGCTTCCTTACATTTGTATCCTACCTTGTGTACAAAATGACACAGCAGAACGACGAACGTGGCATCCTCATGAGGTCTCCCATTATCTAGATACAGACTGGGTCCAGATCAGCAATGCAACTGTGTTGGACCCAAAGAACCATCTCAAGGGACCGAATTGCATCTTTACCCTGTTCTGTTTGAAATAGGTTTGGATACACATGCATAAATGCAAACAAAATCCACATGCCTTCCTCAAAAAAAAATCCTGCATCAAGATGGCTAGTTGCACCATACTCAGGTTTCCTTCTGCAATTACCGAACAAGTTCAGGTCAGCTGTAAAGTTTCTTCTGGGTTTGTTTATTCATAGATTTTTTTTTAATGCAATGGCCACTGTTTTGCTTACAAGAATCTGCCTTCCACCCCACTCCTCCCTTTCTGTCACATGGTTCCAATGTCAGCCAGCCAGCTGCTGCTTCATGCTGAGCTATTTCTATCACTCCAGTTTCTTGGCCTTTTTAGCTTCCTGCTTTTCTCAGCACTGTTACAGTTATCAGGAGGTTCTGTTTCAATATAGGGCTATTTCTCCACCATCACATATGCACACCATCACACGTGTGCACACACAAACACACACTTCCTAACTTGGGAATGGCAAAGTCAGTTACTTACAATCAGGAAAGTAGCATGGTTGAAATTATACAAAGATCCCTGACAGACTGTCCCTGTTTTTGCTGCCAACTATCCATATTAGCCCCTGGGAAACAACAGACCAAAGGCTTAATGCCTTCCAAGCTAGGGCCATTGCTAATAAAGCGCTTGCGGATTCCAATTCCCAGGATCCTTCTTCTGCCTGAAATTTTCTCCATGAGCTTTTAATGGTTTCATGTCATAGACAAGGCAAAGGACTGAAGGTGGGTGCAGGTGGAAGAGAACTGGACTAAGAAAGAATTCATGAGCAATTCGCGGTATCTTGGAATATACAAATATCTGGCTGAGAGTAGCCGGGTTCCGGCTAGATGGGTGATCTAGAAGTACAATAAATAAAATAAAATAAATAAAACACTCTGCACAAAAGGTAGCACACAAAAAAAGCTGTAAAGTTCTTCAAATTCAAAGTCATACAACCAATGCTTACCAATTACTGTTCCACTAACTGATTGCAAATATGACCACCTTAATTTTGACAAAAAACTAGAGCAGCCCTCACCAATCTGGTACCCTCCAAATCATCAGATCCATGAGGGCATCTCCAGATCAGCATGTTCCCTACAAGGGTCTTCCAAAGTAAAAAACAGAGGGACGTTTAGGTTTTTGGGTGTAGGTGGTGTCCCTAAGATGTGATCTAACAATAGCCATTGCGGTCATTGACCAACAGAAATGGAGATTCTCCAGAGCCAATGGATTCAAAAATCCACTTTGTCAATTCACTTACAGGTGCATGAGATTTGTTAACCATCTTGAACTTTGAATTTTAGTTCTCTCCTTTTCTTCCAGAACATGAAAGAAAATACTCTAGCTTTTGCTGGCGGTGCTAGCAGAGTATCAAAAAGGATTCTAGAAACAACTTGTACAGATTGTACAAAGAATTATATAAGCCATTACTTGTGGATCCTTCAATAATACTTCTTGGATATTTATTTTAAGCATTTCTATGTGGTTTTTTAGGTGAACCTCACAAAATGCTAATGGAAGCAGAGTGCCGGGCAATTAGAAGTGGAAATGATACTGAACTTAACTGTAGCAAAAATCCAAATAGCAAAATATAAATTTTTCATTCCACCACTGAGGACCGTATTATGACAAGCATGGAAACCAATGAAGATGATTAAGCTAACAAACCTAGTAAGAATGAGAGAGGGTATACAAGCAGAACAAATTCCAGATGAGCACATTAATTCAATTTTGGAACACATTTCAGAGACAAAATACGCAAATATTTGCTTTCTCCTTGAAGATAATAAAATATGATTACGTATTCCAAATATACCTTCAATATATTTGATCTTTGCTTTAGGGTATTATAATGCAAGTATATTAGTTCTGATTTCTACAATGTATCAAATGATTTGTGGTTATAAGGTATGAACAGATGTGCAGTGCTATGGGTTTGATGAACATTTTGAATTGGAAAGTTTTCCAGAGAAAAAATCCAATGCCTGAAGCTGACTGGAATTAAGCTTTTGACTTACATTTAGTAATGGACAAAAGTTAAAGTATATGTTAATTCTACATTTTGTATAAATTGCAAATATCCCAACTGCCAAAAGTAGTTGGACTGAAAAATATCTGATTAGGAATTAAAAAAAAAAAAAAAAGACATCCACCACTTGATATAATTATATTCAAACCAAGCTTTTCTTGGAAATTATTATTTTTACTAGAATACTTGTAAATATTGTTTAAATTGTAAGGGAAAATCAAGGCACAGAAAACTTAATATATCTGCCGCACACTCCTATGCATGTTTTCTTGGAAGTAAATCCCATCATATTCAATGGGAATTACTCTCAGATAAGTGGTGCACAGGATTGCAACCTAATTTTTGTATATCTGAAGAGCTGATTATACATAATAAATATTGTGCTTCCTAGTATTAGTCACCTTAAAAAGAAGTTAATTATAAATTAGTTTTATGAAACAATGTAGCTTTTAGAAATGGAAAAAATCCATCCAACATTACTGCAGATGTGTAATTAAAAATAAAATGTTTTACTTCACATAAAAAATGAAGTAGTACGTCACCTACCCCTAGGCCAACTTCAACTGATGGAACAGTTCAGTGGACATTCAACATAAGTAACACTGGACATGGCCAAAATAGTCCTGTTCTAAATTATACAGGCTCTGAATGTGGAACCAAGTTCTAATCCCAAACCCACAATGGTCTTTGATTAGCACTCTATGGCAAGACATAGGTGTTTTGAACTACAACTCCATAATCGCTGACCATTAGCTATGCAGGCTGGGGTTTATGGGAGTTGTAGTTCAAAACATCTGGAGGGCAACAGTTTGCCTACCCCTGCCGTACAACATGAAGAAGAGTGCCAAAGGGCAAGACAGTATGACGCGGGAAGGGCTGTAGCTCGGTGGCAGAGCCTGTGATGTGCATGCAGAAGGCCCTGGGTTCAGCCCCCATCATCTCCAAGGAGGACCAGGAAAAACTCCAGCCTAAAACCCTGGAGAGCCACTACCTGTCAGTGAGAGCCAGTGTGGCGTAGTGGTTAAGAGTGTTGGACTGGGACTCGGGAGATCCGGGTTCTAGTCCCCGCTTGGCCATGAAACTCACTGGGTGACTTTGGGCCAGTCACTGACTCTCAGCCTAACCTACCTCACAGGGTTGTTGTGAGGATAAAATGGAGAGGAGGATTATGTAAGCCACCTTGAGTTCCTTGTAGGAAAAAAGGCGGAGTATAAATATAATAAACAAACAAACAATGCTGAGCTAGATAGACCAATGGTCTGACTTGGCATAGGGCAGTTTCCTATATTCCTAAGATGTCGAGGTGCATTGTTCAGGAAGCCCAGGATACACACCCAGGATACACCTATCCACCAAGGAAACTTCAGAAGAAAATTCTAATTTCTTATGGAGGCATGAGAAGCCCAGGGGCTCCACATGTACCTAGCACTAAGAGAGGATAGAGAATAAAGAACTCCCAGTCTACCAATTAGTGCTTTCTTGGGGAGTGGGGGGAACTAACAAACTTAAGAGGCCATGTGGTAGTGGTCATTTTGGCAGCTAGGTCAGGTGGGTGGATAACAAGACTTTAAGGCTGCTGAATGGGGTGGGGGAAATAGTCAAACTTCTGGAGCTGGGCCATGATAACACTAACAGATTGCACAAAATTGAGATCATGGAGGGTGGGTGAGGTGCAGAAGCCCAGATCCACATCATAAATCATGCCTAAACCCCACCTTTAAACATGCATTAGCTTAACGACACACTCTTCACAGAGGCCTGCCTTGCCATGATAAACATTTATTCCATGGAAGCACTCTGAATTAACTTCACATCCCTCAAAATAGAAAGGGGATTCTTTTAACTAATGTCCATTAATAAGCAGATTGGGAGGAGGGGTGGGATGGGGGGGGGTTAAGGAGAGAGATTGGAGTATCCCTGTTGGTTTCTTCCACCACCGCTGGGGTCACAATGGAGCCAGAGATCTTAGGGCTTTCATCTTATTTTGCTTGTAATTCAGCAACCCTGCCGTCTCCTCCCCCTATCCCAAGCCCATAGGAAAGCAGCTTTCAATGTCAGCGTATGGTATGCCAGAACAAGAGAACAAAGGGACAGGCAGGCGTGTGCGCGTGCGTGTGTACACACACACACACACACACACACACACACACACACACACGGTCCCTTTGTCTGAGAAAGGCCATCCTTGCCTGTGTCCAGAGTTGCAGTCCTGCTGATTACCCCAGCCACTCTAAAAGGTACAAGTGAAAACCCTCTAGAACCTCTTCAAGTCTGCCTCCCTTTCCCATCCACAAAACCACAGTCCTCCCCCCTTCCTTACAGAGGCAGAAGAAATCCTCCCAGTCCCGTGATCGATACTCGTTTGTGTGCAGTTGAGCATCTGACCTCATGCTTGTTTGCAGTGTCAGCAAAAAACAACACACAAACACAGAGAGAGCGAGAGAGAGAGAGAGAGAGAGAGAGAGAGAGAGAGCGCAAGGGGGAGGGAGAAGGACCTATCAGGGAGTAAGTAGGACAAGTGAAAAATGCATTCAGGAAAGAGGCGGTTAGACTAGCTAATTATAGGGAAGCTGAATAATACTGAATGGAGGCACAGCTACTCAAACAAAGCTATAGCACTGAGTTTCTTTGCTCTGGTCTACCTTACAGGTTCCTGGAAGTACAGCGGGATAAAGGTGTTCCAAAAAATGGGCATTGGTCAGAGGAGGGGGAGCAGGGGAGGAGAGAATTACAGAGTGCAGCTCTGCAAAACCAGCAGACTGTACAAGCAGGTTGGCTTGCCAACATTTATTCAGATTTCAGACAGGGAGGGGGTGGGTGGGAGAGAGAGAGAGAGAGTCATCCAGAACTTCCCCGTTTGCCAACTGTTTCATCTGGATCCATCTACAGCTGACGTATTTTCAGCTGAGCCTGGGTGTGTGTACAAAAAGAAAAAACCCTTCCGCCCTGTGCGTGGAGTGAGGGGAGAAAAAATCAGGCAGCAGAAGATTCCACACACAGAGTCAGGGCCAAGAGACAGATGATTTCAGCCGACAGCCCTTGCGGGGATGGACTTGCACTGTGCACCACATTACACTTAATCTTAGCCAAGCACCCCATCCCTCTTTTGTTCAAATGGCCTAGCACGTTTCCAAAGTGCAAGCTGGGGCCTTTTTTCAAGCCAATATTCCAACACACAGCCACACATGTGGGTGTAGCAAGTTCAGAGCACGCCACAGACAGTCCCTCAGTAACCCTTACAACAGCCCTGTAAGGCAGGTCAGTGTTCTACCCATATTGTGCATGAAGAGCTACGTCTAAGCCATAATGGCTTGTCCAGGGTCACCTAGTGAGTTAACAAGGAAGGAGAAATTTGAACCAGAGGCAGCTCAAGCTTTTAGCCACTATGCTACACCAGCTTTGAGTTGCCAAGCAAGAACATAAGCTCCTACACAAGCCCCTTTGCTACTCAGTTTTGCTGCACTAAGAGCAGGAGCCATGAGCATCCCAACAACACCTTGTTTATTTATTTATTCATTTATTTATTATATTTATACCCCGCCTTTTTTCCTGCAAGGAATCCAAGGCGGCTTACATAATCCTCCTCCTCCCCCTCTCCATTTTATCCTCACAACAACCCTGTGAGGTAGGTTAGGCTGAGAGTCAGTGACTGGCCCAAAGTCACCCAGTGAGTTTCATGGCCGAGCGGGCACTAGAACCCGGATCTCCCAAGCCCCAGTCCAACACTCTCACCACTACGCCACACTGGCATTGACAATTGTTGACAATTCTAGGGACCATGGGACAACCCTCTATTGCCCACAGGGTTTTTAGCCTCCCTGGATTCACTATGTGAACTTAATAAAGTCCTACCTTTTCTTTGACTTCACCTAAAACCAGTACTAAACCACAGTAAGGGCTACCAGCTGTAAGTCATCTTCGTTTATATTTTAATCCACCTGGAAAAAGCTTGCGTACCTTACTGTGAACATGGTCTAAATAAAAAGTGCTAAATAATTTTTATTCCTAAATAAATTATAGGAATGCTAAATAATTATGCTTAGGGAGGTCTGCTTCAAGAACGGCAGGCAGCCCTAGGAGCTACCTAAAAGTATTAGACAAACAAAAGTACAATTTCCCCAGAATTATGAGAGTGCATGCATGCGTACATAGGGGACAGATGGACACACATCAGTCATGTTTCGTCCTAATGAGTGGCTCTCTTTGGTAAGGGGTAAAACCAGGGGTAAGCAAGATGCTTTGGACTATAATTCCCATTATCTCTGACCATTGGCCATGCTGGCTGGGGCTGATGGGAGCTGGAGTCCAAAACATCTGAAGGGCACCAGGCTATCTATTGCAGGGGGAAATCTTCCAACGGGCTGCCCCACTGACCACTTAAAGCTGGAATTGAATTTCAGCAAGAGGCCAGAAGAGTTATACCCCTTTTATAGTTGTGAGAGCTACTTGCAAATGGTGATATACAGAATAACTATCTCCTGGATCCTAGGATCTGATGACTTGCCGCTCCCTTGGTCCAGGAAGCCCATGGTAATCAATGTATTATATATTATTGTAGTGGGGTGGTTTGACATTACATGAATATGTTTAGGCTTACAGGTTCCCTTCTTACTCTCCTCCCAGTTTGAGGCAAACTAGTTTGGCATTTCATCCAAACTGGCAAACTATGCATTGCACTTGTCCTGCAAACCAGAATCAAAATGAAAGAGGCACACAGGATCATTTCCGGCTCTTCTATATGGAAATTCTTGTGCGCACATAGTATCAAGCACAAATGAAACAGGCTGGACTGCATTCACATAAATGCAGTAACACTACACACGCAAATTCTTTCCACGTATGGGAAGTATGGTATGGGAGAGAAGAGAGATGAGGAAGGTACTGTGGTGTGTTCAATTACATATAAACCAATTTACCTTAATCCCAAGGCAAGTGTAGGGGCTTGCACAAGAACCAAAGGTTGAAGTTGCTTCCTGGAGGTGAACGGGTCCTTTACATAAATTTATTTGATTTGTACCCCACTTTTCTACCAAGAAATGGCCCTCAAGGTGGCTTACAATCCAATAAAAACTTGATGAAAGCAATAATAAAAACAAATACATTGAAAACACAATTAAAACACAACAATAACAATAAATACAGCGCCCAACCCAACAGATCCACTTACACGCCAAAGGCCTGCTTGAATCAAAAGGCAAGTCTTTGCCTGCCAGTGGAAAGCCAACAGAAAGGGAGCCAACCTGGCCTCCCTCAGCAGGGAGTTCCACAGCCTGGGAGCAGCCACTGAGAAGGTTCTCTCTCATGTTGTCACCAAAAGTGCCTTTGAAGGCACTGGTATCAAATGAAGGGCCTCTCCCGAACATCTTAAGACCCGGGCAGGCTCGTATGGGAGAAGGCTGTCCTTTCAGGTAACCTGGTCCTTTACAGGTTAACCAGCACTTTGCATTGTGTCTGGAAACAGACCAGTATCCAGCAAAGCTGTTATAGCAAGGGAGTCATGTGCTCCCTTTAACTGGCCCCTGTCAACAGTCTGGCTGCAACATTCTGGACCAGCTAAAGCTTCCAAACAGTTTTCAAAGGCAGCCGGGTTGAATGTGGCAAGATGAACATAAAAACTAGGCAGACATGGAACTATTAGGAATATTAACATTGTACATCATGCAGTCAAAAAAATAGCCAACTGTGCACTCACCTGTGAGCTGCCCTCTGATTCTCTTAGGTGCCACTCCACAAGATGGGCTATATTCCTCCAGGGCAACAAGAGGCAGACTGTATGAACAAGTTAACTGAAGACTACATCTACATATGCCATCCCCCCACCCCTCTACAGCCTCACAGATGATTTCTTCCAAAGAAGCAAGAATGCAGTACTATTAATTCCTGAATAAACCTGAATAATCCAAGAAGAAACATGTGAAGGAGAGAGACAGACCAACTGCAAAGATTAATCAGAAAAGGCAATGTTTTCAAATCCAGAAGACACTATACTCAGGTCAAAATCCATAAAGTCAGGACATGTCAAAACCTCTCATCATGTGATCAAATTATTTAACCCCTCTTCTTTCTGTTGTTCTGCTGGAGTGGCCCCTGACAAAATCAGTGGAGGACAAATCACAGCCAGGCACACAACTGGCCATGCTGTCCCAGGTACCACTCTGCATGCATTATATCACAGCAGAATACCCTGATGAGAGGGAGGACAAATTGGATTAAAGGACTGAATCACTTATATTCCATTTGGTTGGGCATAATGGAAGCATGCCAACTTAATATAGAACAGTATATTGTACCATACAACACCCAAGGACAAGAGGTTCCTATCCTTTTAACATCTCACAAAAGGAATCATGCCCAAGTGGCTGACCTGCATAACTTGTCCTTCTCCACAAGCCCTGGATTGCAGGGCTCAGAAAACGGCTGCATCCTTTTATAAAGGGGCTATTAGTGTACAGGGAGGGGGAGGGGGAGAAGAGCACCAGAGGCTTTATAGGTTTCCCATAAAGCTGGGGTCTCCAACATGGTGTCCACGGACACCAATGTGCCCATGGACACCTCTCTTGGTGCCTACAAGGCTCCCTGCCCCTCTTGATTTTTATTTTATTTATCTATCTAACTATCTATATAAAACTGGGAGGCTGGTATGTTGCAAAGTGAAGTGCCAGCCTCTAACACCATCTTTATTTTCAAGAACACCTCTGGGCCTCACGTGGCAGCCATTTTGTGAGAGCACCCAGAACACACTCTCAACATTCAAAATGTACCCATTGACCCAAAGGGGTTGGGGACCCCGGCCATAAAATATTTATCCACTTTCATACAGATGCGGTAAAAGCTTTTCAACCTCTGTTTACCCTGCCACAGTTAATAAAGCAGATCTCTCCTAAAAAGGATCCATCCTGGAGTCTGAAATCTTAACTGCTCTACCATCTAATCCATGCCTCATTTTCTTCATGATAAGTGATGAGAGAATGATGGCATGATGACTAGATCTTGAGAATGATGAAAGAGAAGTCACTTCGGGCTTAAAGCTGGGGTAGGCAGAATCTCAATGTACTGGTAGATCTCTGGATGATTTGCAGTGGATGAGCAAGAATTTCCGACACCTGACTGTTTAACAAACACAACAAAATAACTTTTTCCAGCATAATTAGGCTGCTGAAATTAAAGTCTAGAGCAGGGCTCTCCAGCCTTGGGTCCCCAGATGTTGCTGGACTACAACTCCCAGAATCCCTTGCCATTAGCCATGCTGGCTGGGTATGCTGGGAGCTGTAGGCCAGCAACATCTGGGGACCCTAGTCTAGAGCAACCACGAGAGTGTGAGTGTGTGGAAGGACTGTGGAGCTCAGCTGAGTTCTGGTACTCAAAACAAATCCCTGGGCACAGCATTATTTAATTCTAAGTGTAAGTCTTTTGCACCAGGCTCCAGCTGGAGGATCTTGGAGTTCTAGTAAAAACAACAGCCCCAAAGTAGATGCTGCAAGCCTGAAGTCTACCCACCCTTGGGTTGAACTCCTGGTCTGGTCAACAGGAAATCTTACACAGTCATGCCTTGGATTGAGAGCATAATTCGTTCCGGAAATGTGCTTGTAATCCAAAACATTCTTATATCAAAACGAAATCCCCCCAAAAAAATTTGTACAGAGATTTTTAATTTAAGCCATACTACAGTACTTGTATTGCAAGACGTCGCTTGTATATCAAGTAAAAAATAAAAATAAATAATTATTTAAAAATTTGCTTGTCTTGCAAAACACTCTCAAACCAAGTTACTTGCAATCCAAGGTATTACTGTATCCTTATGAATTATACAGAAATTGGATTGGAAAGAGGAAGCTCCACTTGGTACCAGGAAAGAGAAAGGCTACCTTAATATGGAGGAAAGAGGGTGCTATTGAGCGAATGAGCTCAAAGTATACCGGTATCTTAGTTTGAAGCTGGTCCTAAAATCTCTGAAAGGAAGCCAGTATACCACGAGCACAAGGGGAATACTTGCACTTAAGTAGTACATCACATATGAATTCCAAATTCGATCATACAGTAAGACACTTGCCAATACAGTCTTCTGTCTCAAGTGCATTGTGATCAGCATGTGATCAACTGCACCAAAAAGAATTGCAATGGTGTACTGATCCCTGCACTAGAAGTTGTGGGAATACCTTTCACTTAAGGGGTAACTTCATTTCCTTTCTTATAGTTTGGGAAACCAGAGTCGACAAGGCCAGCGAGGTTCTATTAAGACTACCTGTCCTACCTCCACTTAGCTCTTGTTGATCACCTTTCTCTGAAATTGGCAGAAAAGTTCCATGGAGATCAAGCAGTACTCCAGGGGTGGGGAACCTATGTCCCTCCAGATGTTGTTGAACTACAATTACCATAATTCCTGGTATTGGACATGTGTGCTGGGGATGTTAGAGTTGTAATCCAACAACATCTGGAGAGCCACAGCTTTCCCATTCTTGTAGTACTCTGTACTCCCCGAGTCTTTGCTGTGTCTGGAGACAAAACAGGACTATTGGAGTTCTGACATAAGGTGTTCTACTCCAGCGACCACTCATTTGGATCCAGATTTCCTGAGATGCCCCCTACTCCTCGAACTGGTATCCACAGTTCCACACTCAAACTCAAAACCATCCATTTTGGCTGTCATTAGCATTTCCCTTCTGGCTAAACATTTGTCCTCCCACTGGGAGGCAGCAAATCAATACGATATATTGAGCGGAGTGTTTCTGCTATCAGGAGAGGACAAGGATGGGAGCGTGCCTACAATCCCAATAAGTGAAACCACAGATCCTTGAGGCCTGCGGAGCAGATCCTGAATAACCCTTTTTGTCCTTGGATCAGAGTCAAAACATGTCACCTTGAGACAGGAAAATCATTTGCGTCACCAAATCCAGATCACCCCCAGATGTTGTATGAACAGGACCGACTACTGGACACAACTATTTTTCCAGTTGATCTGAAAGTCATGTCAAGTGAGTCATTTTATAGTTATGTGTTCATTTTGGATTACTCTTTTAACAGGCCTAAATGAGTAGGTCATCAAGACAGGGATAAATAGGTACGTACTCCTCCCTGCTTGTGCAACATTGTAACCAGTTCTTCTCTGAACATCCTGAGTAATGTGGAACAATCAGAGAGCATATCTGGTATTGATAAGGCTGCTGGCTAAAACCAAATCAAACAAGTAGGGGGCAAACAAAGAAAAACAAACATGGTAAATGGTAAACAAAGTAAAACAAAGTAAAATCAGGGTCTTCATGAAAAAGGATCCAAGTCTCAAATACTTGTTCAAGCTTTTCAGTCCAGAATAAGCCTGGTGTGTACATCCTTTTCCTAGATCTAGTCAGCTATGGAGTTCAACACCATACCTCTTGGGCCTACTGGGATGGTCTCTGTGGGTGTAGATGCCAAGTCATGGCCTCCAACATCAGGCCTCTGTCATGTCCTTTGGGGTAGTGGATATTATCAACTTTTCATTGGGGGAATCCTACAAGTTCTAATCTAATGTATAAACCTTGACAATGGGAGGAATGACATATCAGTCCTTTGAGGAGGAAGTTCCCCAAACTCCCACCGAGCCCCATGGAGGGGTTGCAAGCCCCAGGACAAATGTGTTTCTTCTGGGGGTGCTGGCATAGTCAGTAGCAGAACCTAGAACAACTTCTTGGTCCTTTGCCTCTTAGTCTTAGCCACATCAAGTCTAAGGTGTTATGGTTATCTCACTGGACTCGGCTGTGAACTTGGGTCTGTGAAATCTCTGGTCTGAACTGGAGTCTCAGGAATGGGGAGGAGGAGTAATGGTGGGAGTACCTGGCAGCATACAGCACAGGAGGCAGAAAAAGACAGCTGTAGCGAGGGAACCACAAGCATGGGAAAATGAAGGCTCACCCTTGCTAGGTGCCCAAGGGAATCTGGATGAATCTTTCTCTGGCTGCAAGCGTGCTTCTAGGTCTTGAAGCCTGCCACTTTCTGCCAAAGGAAAAAGACTTCTGGGGGGCTACAGGAAGAGCTGTGTTGTTCCTTGAGGCAGTCTCCAATTAATTTTCATTATTTATTTATTATATTTTTATCCCACCTTTTTTCCTGCAAGGAACAAGGCAGCTTACATAATCCCCCCCCCCTCTCCATTTTATCCTCAAAACAACCCTGTGAGATAGGTTAGGCTGAGAGTTAGTGACTGGCCCAAAGTCACCCAGTGAGCTTCGTGGCCAAGTGGGGACTAGAACCCAGATCTCCTGAGTCCCAGCCTAACACTCTAACCGGTACACCACACTGGCTCTCACAATTTTAACAATTTTTCTTCAAAATCTTTACTATTTTGTGCACAGGTGGCTTCTGAGGCACCGTTAGCCAGATGTTTGACCTTCCTGAGATCAACAGGAAGCAAAATCTTGCTTATATCAAGACGAACTTTGATCATGGAGACTACTGAATCTTTGTTACATATTCTGCTTCCTACTGGATTGAGAGTATAACCCATTTTGTGGAATGCCACCCAAGACAGACTCCAAAAGTATGAGTGGCTTTTTAAAACCCCTTTTCTGAACTGTTCCATTTTTCTCAACATTATGAATTCTGCTTTTAAAGTCTTTTATTTGTCCAGCATATGCCTGTTTCTATGTGAACCTAGATCAGCAAAGTAATGGCTCTTGATGGATCAAACCTAAACTGAGGCAGTTGCATGCACAAATTGCAGGTAAAGAGGGAACAGCTCAAACTAGCACTCCAAAGAAGGTTCAACAGTCTTTGCCAATCCATGGTAATCTGGACACTGCTGTTCCAGACTATTCAATAAATACCTCATAGAGAGAGCTGCGTATCACCGAGGGAAGATCCTTGTCTCAGAAGACTAATACCACAAGGAAACAAGCCAGCATGACAGGGGTAGGCAACCCAGTGGCCCCCAGATGTTATGGACTACAATTCCCATAATCCCTTACCATTGGCCAGGCTGGCTGGGGCTGATGAGATTTGTACTGCAAAACATCTTGAGGGCACCGGGTTGCCTACCCCTGTGACACATGAAGATATGGAGAACATAAGGATTCAAGCTAGTAGAGATGTATCTTCATGACTAGCACAACACATGCAAAAATTTGAAGGTAGTTACCTTGTTCAAAAGGAGAACATTCACCTTTCTCTTGTTGTGCTGGAATACCAGGTCTTTAAAGTAGCACAAGCATTTCCCACACATTACCAGTAATCTTCACACCCATCCTGAGGTTAAGCTGAGAGCCAGTGTGGCATAGTGGTGAGAGTGTTGGACTGGGACTCAGGAGATCCGGGTTCTAGTCCCCGCTCAGCCATGAAACTCACTGGGTGACTTTGGGCCAGTCACGGACTCTCAGCCTAACCTACCTCACAGGGTTGTTGTGAGGATAAAACGGAGAGGAGGATTATGTAAACCGCCTTGGTTCCTTGCAGGAAAAAAGGCAGGTTATCAATAAAATAAATAAATAAAATCCTGTAAGGTAGGTCATTACAATCACCCCCATTTTCCTGAAGAGGCTGAGGATGAGAGTGGCTTGTTTTGAGTCACTCATTGAATTCATAGCTGAGAAGAGATTTGAACTCAGGATTTACTGATTCAAGCTCATTCTCTTAGCCACCACAGTACTTCTATGGAACCAAGCCAGATACCTTTTAATTCTTGGGACAGGCATATTCCCCACTTGGTGACTGAAGCACTGTCAGCTGACTGTCGAAAGCACTCCCCATAAAACAGCATGACCACTGCCTCTACCTCACCAGTTTGATCACCACAGGGGCTCAAGAACATCACACACACTGAACAATAGTCACTGACATTCCACAGTTCAAGAGGAATTGCCAAATCTTGCAAGTTTTGACAAGTTGAAGCATTCTTCTTCGTCCCCCAGAAGTTAAATACAAAATATAGTTTTAATTAAAAACAAACAGAAAATGGAACAGTACATTTCAGGAAATAATGGCTGAAGAGAAAAGGTTACAGAGACTGCCCAGGCTAATAAATCCTAAGGCACTGAAGTCTGCAATTCAATCAAATCCTACTGGCTGGGGTTGATTTAAAAAAACTGCATTATTTTAAAGCCAGGTCTACAAATGTGAAAGGAAAGACTTGCCATGGAAATTGGAGGCAATTTAACTATTGAGAGGACATAATTTATGACAATATATATTTTTGCTCAGTGCTAGCTTTCAGCCCATCCACCCTAGAAAACAACCAATGTCCGTGGAACAAGGATCTGCCTCTTCGAATAGCCTCTACCACAGATGCTGTATACAGCTGGACATTTTGAAATCCATAAATATAAATAAATTTATAAATAAATAAATGAGAGAAACCAAACGCACAGGGAAAAAAGCCTATGTCCCTACCACACGGAGCTCAAACGAGGCTTTTACTCAGCCAGCACCTTAAATGGAAAAAGCAGTATTCAATGGAGAGCCTCGCTATTTTGTGCACAGGTGGCTTCTGAGGCACCGTTAGCCAGATGTTTGACCTTCCTGAGATCAACAGGAAGCAAAATCTTGCTTATATCAAGACGAACTTTGATCATGGAGACTACTGAATCTTTGTTAAGAGCATACACACAATGTTGGTATTGCTTCCTAGGCCATATGTCCCTGCAGGGCTGCCCAACTTCTTCATTCCTTAAGCCTGCTGCTCAGAAAGCAGCAACGTGCCAGCACTGTCACCAAATAAACCAACCCTGCAGCCAAACCTCCCTTGGCCATATACTGGTGCACCTGGGCAGTTTTAGACCCTGGACTTACTGGTCTCATGTGGGCCCACCATTAGATGGCCATGTGTATTACTTCGGTTGTGACGCACACAACTACTTCCCCCCCCCTCCCACCATTCCATGCTTCACAACTGCTTCTAGGTTGCTGATACGTTAGAGCAGAAACACACACACACTATGAAATCTATGAAACCAACAACTGTTGGACAGGAGCTCAGGAGATCTGGGTTCTAGTCCCCACTCAACCATGAAGCTCACTGGATTACTTTGGGCCAGTCACTGACTCTCAGCCTAGCCTACCTCACAGGGTTGTTGTGAGGAGGAGGAGGAGGAGGAGGAGGAGGAGGAGGAGGAGGAGGAGGAGGAGGAGGAGGCGGCAGCAAATAGAAGTCACATTCGGTTCCTTGGAGGAAAAACTGTGGGATATAAATGTAATCATAATTATAATAAAGAAATAACCTTGAGCACATGCAGTTTTGCATTTTAAACTCACTTAAATCATAGCCTACAGGAATAAAATGTGGTTTGTTTCTGCTGCTCTTGTTACTAAACACATTTACTTGGGAATAAGCATCATTTTATTGTAGGAAAGGATAATATTTTTTTTTTTTAAGTAAAAAAAAAAATGCACATCTGTAAACATGTACATGCCCAGTTGGCTGCCTCCTAACTCTACAATGTTTAAAGTAAGAAGAAAAGCAGCCGTGGCCAGCACCATCAACCCCAGCATGCCCATGCCACGCTCTCTGAATGGTAATTTCGGGGGTGGGGGAGCTGGACTTTGGCCCTGAGGCCCAGGCTTAGCTGCAGCACTGGAACCATATCCTGCTCCAAGGCTGCAGCAAAGGCAAACATCTGCCAGGCTAAATCCTTCTTTCGCCCCAGCTTCAAAATCTGTTGAGAAATCTGTTGAGAAATGTTGGGGGGGGGGGTTGTGTTTTTTTAGTCCTTACAGAACTAGTTATGGGCAATCCTACGCAAGTTTAGACAGAAAAAAGGCCTACAACTCCCAGCATGCCCCAGCCAACTATGCCTTATACTCCTAATTCAAAGCATTCTTCCCTAATCACAGTGCCCACAGCAAGCTACACAGCACAGAAGTGACTCAACAAACTGTCCAGGCTGGCCCTTCTGGAAAGCTGCTGAATCTCCGACAGCCTTCTCTCCTGCATGTTTCATGGAGAGGCCTTTCATTTCCAATCCTCCTCCTTTCTTATCCCACATCTTCTGCTACTTCACTGAACAGACTCGGAACTGCCACCACTTCCCCCCCCAAAATCCAAACACATCCTTCTGCTAAAACACACACAAGTTGTTCCGCAGCACAAAACAGCAACCTGCAGCTATGATGACTAGCAACAAATGAAATGAAAATGAAACATGCCTTTAAAGAAATTAAAATCAAAATTCTTTCATTTGTATGCATCACTTCCAAGACTAGATCTACACATTACAAAGAATGAAGTACTAGACTGGGAGTTCTAGAACTTTGACTGTACCATCTCAGATTGCAATTTTGTGTGTGCAGGGATGGGAAGAGTATTCATTTTTTAGTAATTCCCCTATCAATATATATATATATATATATATATTTAAATCACTCCTCCCTGCATGTAGAAAACCAGCACATCAGAGATAAAGCTTTGGGACAGTCGTTTTCTTTTTATGAAAGCTGAATATATGCAGAGCATTTTTTTTGTGTGGGGAAGCATTTAAAAATATCATCTCTCATCTGCAAGTTGAAGTGGTACAGTCCAGTATCTGGACCCCTGAAGTCTGTGAAAACATGGCTCCAAGCCCTGATGCTTTCCCACATGGCATATGTACGGAACATGCAGAGAACACTGAGGGATACCGCAAATTAGAGAGGGAAGATCAACTAGGGAGCGGCAGAACAGTTCACAACAGAAGCCCCATAACATATAGGCCGACTGCCATGAGGCTCTAGGGAAGCAAGCAGCTTTTATTCTTCTTCACAACCGTGTTTGTTGCCAGACAGGCCCTTAACTCCTCTATCTGGTTTCAATGCATGTAGAAACACACCGTTGGGCTTTGCAAGTGGCTCAGCTCAAGACACACATGTGCACAGCATAGAGAAATCAGGAAATCATTTTTTCAACATGGGACTGAAAGTGAAGCACAATCTGTGAGACAAGAGAAAGAAGAAACAAGAAGAGCCTTCCAAACAATGCAGACCATACTAAAAAGCAGACGTCTTCTGCCCTTTTAACTAGTGGGAGGTCAGCAAGAATGTCAAGCACTGCCATCAAGCTCCTCTGTTGCAAGGAGGAAATTAGACTTTTAAATGAAGGTGCTTTTGGCCTTTTTCAATTGGATGCTACAGGGAAGAAAAGAATGGTTCACCATGCCTTTGCTCCCCCAATGGTTGCACTGAACAATATAGATGCAACCTAGGGTCAGACTGATACAACGCCAAAATGTATCACTGCCAAAGGTATTTCCATAGTCCTCCAAAGTTGTGTGTAGCTATGCTGGCCTAGACAGCAAAAGGGAACGGAGTAGTTATTCCAGAGGGAAGGCCAAATTGTCACCTTGTCAAATAGCACCTAGCATATCTTTGGCTCGAAGTAAATGTTAAGTGATGGCAGTAGACGGCCACTCTCTGCTTTGCTCTCCATTCAAGCATGCCTTGATGAGGATGGGCACAAAGGAAAGCCACAAGCTACAATCTCCATTCTCCCCATCTACCCACAAGGTCACTTGAGGGTGCTCACTTTTACTCCCATATGCTCTCTTTTTCCCAGATGGCTAAACGGAGAGGACAAGCCAACAAAGTGCCATGAAAATCAACAGATTTCTTTGAGCTCAGCACAGAAAAGAGATCATAGCCCTACCTTTCAGGCATAAGCAATTATTTGTATCGAATATGTACTCCAGATGCAGGAGCCACCTCCCCCACCAACTCTTACCAACTTGTGCATCCTATTTACTTTATGAAACTCCATGTACTTGATCCCATCTGTAGTTACAAACCTTTTCCTTCCCAGCAGGGCCGGCGTCAAGAGCCAACATGGGTCAGGCATTTGCCAAGGGCCCACACCCCAGCAGCGGGACTACTGAAAAGAACCCTCCTCTTCACCATCGCAACCTGCTTGTTCACCTGTCCCTTGCTCTGACCCAGAGAACAATGGTAGGAAGGAGGAGGAACAGTAGATGCCACTGCCTACATGCTCCCTGGCTCTCTGCCTGTCAGGCAAGCAAGCAGTAGCAACGATGCGAAAGAGGACAGAGGAGCAATTGCAGCTGGTGACCATGGTGGTGAGGGAGGGGGTCCACTGAGGGTGTCTTGCACGTGCCCTTCCCGGCATGTATGTCATCCTGCCTATTTTTCTTGGTGACTCAAATGTAAAGCATATGGGGGGGGGGGGGCAGTGAAGGCTACTTAGCTAAAGTGAAACCATATAAAGATTTTTGCAATCCAACAGAGCTTACTAGAAAGGCAAACAAGGGAAGGAAGAAACAGCACAGCCTTAAGGAAATGCAAAACCATTATTAGTCTAGAAAAGAATTCCCAAGGTACCTTTGTCTTACATCCTTACAGCAAACTCCACCCTAGTGCGGCACCCCAGATGTAATGTCATTCGGAATCTGCAATGGTTGGAGAGACTGTAATCTCCCAGATTCCTATGAAGCTGCCCTTCCTGCTATCTCATAAATTTAATTTCCTGCCTCCTAAATTTCCATAAAAACAAAAGCCCAGCTTAAAAGAATTTAGAGGCTGTCCAGACCAATCAGTCAGGGAGACCAGTGAGAGGGGTAGGGAGGAGGAGGAACGAGGCAGGGTGGGTGATGGCAGATTTGCTGGGATCACCCAAGGCCTAGTAAGTCATTACAAATAATTTTTAAAAGCATTTGGGCAGCTTGCCCAATGGAGAGAGTAATCACTGCCTAGAACAGTACTTGCTTGGCTGGCAACCCAAGCAGAGGACGATCAAGGGTTCTGCGGGGAAAGGGACTGGAGGGCAACGGCAGGCCGAGGTCCCTCTCAGGAAGGAAGAAAAGGGTCTTCACTATTGGAATAGCTGTGGTGGCGAAGAAAGCCTGCAGCTTCACATTTAAAGTGACAGGCATAGCAGCAAAGGGAGCTAGGAAAGCAAGCGGCAACACGTTCCACAGACCAGCCTGAGTTAACTTGTACTCCTACTTGCCTGTGCAAGATTATAATCATGACAGTGTAGCAAAGACAAAAATAGGGAAGGGGGTGGGGAGAAGGATGACCCTGTTAAATTACGCCTATGTAGAGGACATGATACCACCAGCTACACTTAAAAGATTTTAACTACCACCCTTCAGCACAGCAGCTGGCCGAAGGAGAGCCTTAAAAACATCCTCTGTGAATTATGTTCTCTCTCACTCCTGGATGCTCTGTGGTTTGGGTGGAGCCAGGGTAACTGCATTTTCAGTTGCTGAAAGTGACAAGAGCTCCGCATTGATCTTACACAAAGGCCATCTTCTGTGACCTGCTTTGCTATTGGCAGAGGGAGGGGCTTGCGATGGTAAAGAGAACAGCCAATTTGCAGGACATCAACTGGCGGCTACCGTACTTTGCCTTCATAGGCAAAGCAAGCTAATCCCGCCCACACTGAGGTTTCTGGCAACCTCTACTCTGGTCCCTACCCTCTTTGCCTTTCATTTATAATGTTGTTGTATTCAAGTCCTAGATCCCTCCCCAAAGATGACTCGTTTCAATATTCTTCCCTCACAAAAATCCACTTGTGTTTGGCAAAACCCATCATCCTCTTTCCCATTTTGAATGAAGCTGAACTGTACCTCTTTCCCTTTTCATTAAATACAATGGCCTGGACTTTGTCCCCTACAGAAAAAATACATCCATCCATGTGATACAGGGCATTTCAGAGTCAGAAGCATCTTTCCTGCTTATTAGCCAGAGCGGAGCTGCTGCAGTTAAAACAGTATTTCTTCTAGAAGCAACCAAGGAATACTGTGCATTCACATAAAAACGCTTACACTGCCCGCTGTAAATGCTAGATCTGGGGGTAGGGGAGAGAATCTCATGCACACAATAAGTCATCTTTAAAATACGGTTTTAAAACTATGGGTTTCCCTTTAAAGGACCACATTTAAAGAGGAACTATATGTGGTTAAATAGAGCTATTTTAAATGCTGTCTATACTACAGCAGTAGCTCTTCTGGATTTATTATAAAAGTCTAGTTGAACATAGCTATACCCATAGAACATGGGGCAATTTTTAAGATGTGTTTATTTCATCCTATCTTCTCTTTCAGATGATTTTTTTAAAAGTTCTATTGGAGTATACATACTTTTTTTAAAACTGAGTTTTGGCTACAAGTTTGCAGAATTAAAACTAAATTGATGTTATGTTCGGTAATGGAAATTGTTGTAGGTATCTTCCAAGATTGACTTTTAAGGGAAAGGTAGGGAAAACACAATTCAATGCAATTCTTCAGCAAGAGAAAAAAAGAGCAGTAAAGATGTTGGGCACTTAACACTACAAATGCAAGACATCAAGCAGGAAATGGCTCAAAGATGAGGAAGCAAGTTTCTTCTTTATTAGCGTTTCCTGTAGTCTCGTTCACAATTATTATTTTTGCAAAAAGCTAGTCTACTGTACCAAAGCTGCTTGCAAGAGTTAGCTCCTCTGCAAGTGGCTCACGCTGGCTCAGCTTGTCTGTGTGGAAAGCTAAGCAGGGTCAGGCCTGGTTATTACTTGGATGGGAGACCCCTCCTCTAGTTTCCTGCATTGAGCAGGGGGTTGGACTCAATGGCCTGTAGGCCCCTTCCAACTCTATGATCTATGAAGAGTTCAGTTGCTAATATCATGCAGGAATGTTAACAGAAAAATATAAACTGACACAACTTGCTTTCAGAATACACCAGGACAAAAAGTCAAATTCTTGCTATTGGTACAAACTTAGGATCAGCATATGCAATTTAATGAACAGAGTATATTCATTTTAATTTTAGTACAGATCAAGAACAGATGGGGTCTTCTGGGTCAAGAATGAAAGGAAATTTAGGGAAGCGGTGGAATGAAGATCTACTCCTCTTGAATGCTCAGCAACTGGCCAAAAGACCTTCCCTTACTAGTGAGTTGAAGAGTTAGTTTCCAGCTACCAGAAATTATCCAGAAGACTGATCTCCCCAGAAGGCCTAAAAGAAGAACTGGGAAGCGTTCAGGTTCTTTTTTAGAGTCCTGTGCCTCTGCCTAGAAAGTTTATACTCCAAGATAAACTAGGAGTTTGGAGACTAGAAGAAAAGATGAAATTCAAATGTATTCTCTCTTGTGACATTTTGAGAGGGTATACTTGGGGGGGGGGGGATATGCAACCCCAGTATAAAGTTCACAAATAGGTGCAAGCTATTTCTGCCACTTGTGGAACATGGCAGGCACCATATTCATGATAACAATATGCAAATCAGACAACTAAAAAAAGTTTTGGCTTGTGATGAGTTTCTATTGTGGCCCTTAGGACAATCCAGCCTAAACAGAAGAAGGCCTTCCCTGAGGCAAAGGCAGCCCACAGTTTCCCATAAAGTAAATGCAAGAATCTGGTTTATTGAAATGAGACCTGAACAACAAACAAAGCTCAAAAGTTCTGTTGACTAGTAGAGTCTGCTTGTTTAGCATAGAAAAAGTACCACTTCAGGGTCCTTTCTCCTACCTAGCAGGACAACCCACTGCAGTTTTATCACAATTCTTATACTAACCAACCCTTTGTTATTCTGTTCTTTGACACCACTTGATGCCCAGAAGCCACCAATAAAGGATAAATGACCTTGGGAGAAGTTGCTTCATAGTCAATATGGCAATCTTGTTTGCACTAGCTAGATACTGTTATTTACTGCAGTTAAGTGTGAAAGGAAGATGCAAGTTTCCAGACGCGTGCGCGCGCGCGCACACACACACACACACACACTCTCAAGTAGACACAATTGGCTTATATCCACTGTATGTTTGAGACATGCATCTATACTTACCACAGCACATATGAATGCTACATGAAGCGTGAAGCAGCCCCTAATCAAACCTTAATAAATTTTGTCCCTTGACTTTCCCAGTCCATGGAGCAGAGGAGTCCCAATTTAAAAAATATGTAAATCTGTAAGGTACTTTGTGTGCATGCATATCAATACAGCAATTCCTCATTCATTAAAGACAACAACTGCTGAACCATCCAGTGGGCTTCCCTAAACTTTACAATGCTTGACTAAAGCAGGGGTGGGCAGAAGGTAGATCTCCAGATGTTCCCAGAAGCCCCTGCCTGCATGGCCAATGGTCAGGAGTTGAAGTCCTGAACACCTGGAGATCTACCTTCTGCTCACCCCTGGACTACAGACCCAGGAATGTCCTGATGCCTATCAGCATGTCAACATAGGTTTTACAATCTGGGTGTTTACATTCAACAGCACTTCTCTCCATCCCCACCCAAGTTAAATGTCTCCATCTTCTGTCATACCTTCTACCTCCTTACCCTCAATACTTGACAATATGGTCAAAATTAAGCCAAAGCCAGTAAACATGGTACAGGTACTTTAGCACTGGAATTAAACCTCATAAGGAAAAACACCCTAAACTTTACCAATTCCAAATTCCATATTTTAAGGCTGAGAAGTAGATTTTAACCTTTTCTACTCCATTCTTGTATAAGTCTGGATCTTACCCAGACTCTCCTAAAGCTTCTCTCACAGCTCTTAGGGAATTTACACACGTCTCACTTTATAATCTCTCCATAGTCCTCCCATACATATATATGCTTCCTTCTCCTAAGACCAAAAACTGTTTTGTTGTGCTTTTTCAAGCATAGTTCAGATTGCTTAATATGCATTAAGAAAGCTGTTCAGCCTACCATCCTGTGGATGTGCAAAAGCGAATGAGGTTTCTAACTACTACATAGGGACTGCATTTAAAAAAGAAGACAAGGCTCCTTAGCAGAGCAGTAGAACAATGGCCAGGATGAGGGGACATCTCAGGATGTTAGTCAAGGTGATTATGGGGAACACTATGGAAAGGTTGATGCTCCTTTATCAAAGGACTAACTTTTAAGCAAGGAAACTGGGAAGAAGCATTAGTCAGAGACAAGAAGTGCAGAGTGCACCAGATACTGCTAGTTCGTTATTAATTTTATATATCACCAACAACATCCACGGCACTTGTCAGAGTAACGTAAACAGAAGAGGTAAATCTCTGCCCCACTTCACTTACAAGTGAAACTTCAACATTAGAGGAGAACAAAGGGAGGCACCTAGAAAAGAAATGAGTGTGAGAAAATGTATAAATGTGCTTTGGTTTCATTCACGTACTATGTGAAAGACAACCAGAACAGGCAAACCTCTAAGATCACTTGCAGACCAGTTCTTGCGAGGAACACTGGTGAGATACATAGCAGCTCAGCTCCTGCAGGCAGAGCTTAAGCGCAATTAATATTGTAGAGGAAACCTCAGTTTAAAAAAATCCTCCTTCGAACCTTCAATGGGAAATGAAACACACAAGTTAAGTGATGGCAAGGTAAGATTAAAGAGAGCTACGGAGACAAATGAGCCTTAATCTATTGAGCGGTCTACTGCCCAAAAGGTGGTGGGTTTGGCAGAGGTAAGGAGAGGTTTCTCCACACACAATATAGTCAGCTATGATATACAGTAGATTAGTTCTTTTGAGAATAGAACCCAGAGTTGCCCACCACAACACAAGGAGATGGAGTTCAGCTGCTTTAACTGCTCCAAACGGTCTCTGCTTATTCAGGCAAACCCGCACCAGAGACTCTGGAAGGACTTTTGAGCAACTCACACAGAATGTGGCCTGACTACCAACAGCAGGGAGAGACTAAAATGGGGCAGGATGACTGCAGGTTTCCACATTGTAAGCCTACAGCAAAAAGAAAGCACAAGGTAAACTTCTAGCAAAAGATGGGTGTGGACACGACGAAAGATTCCTAAAAACTGAGTCATTAAAAACAAAGCTAGCTCTAAAATGAATTGCCGCTGGGATTTGCCAGTCTCAGTTCAGCAGTCACGTCATCACAAGGCCTCTCCCAAATCTGGGGGGAAAGGCATCTTTTCTGCTTGGACCAGCATTCCCTCCCCTCTTCTCCCTCATGGGTGCCTATTAATAGAAAGAAAGGAGGGGGAGGGGAGAAGCCAGCCCTTTTAGTTTCCCAACAGCCTGAATCTTCCTCCTTCCTGTGTGGGCGTGGCGGAGCAGCCAGCAGCTCCATTGAGGTCTTTGGCTTCCCCAAAAAACCCAGAAGGGGGGGGAAATAGCCTTCCTGTTCCAACTCACAGGCTCCTCTTTCTACCCAGAACACCCCCCACGCCATCCACAAGGGTCTGGCTGTCCAATTGGAAAATAATTCGATAGCAATTTTATTTATGACTCTTCTCTTCCTCTCCCCCCTCCCATTTTAATGGCTAAATGGTGACTCATTTTGGCAGCATTGGAATACACAGGAAGTTGTCTCTGTTTTACAGCCACCGCTGTTCATTTGTTGTTAAATATTTATCCTACAGAGGGATGCTTGAAAGGAATCCGAGGCCCTGTCTGCGCAGTTTTCTCAGAGATTTCACGGCGTTGGATCAGATCAGGAAGAAGAGGCAGAGGCCTACTCAGAAAAGAACAAGGGGAAAGGCCTAGAGAACCAGTCTTTGGGGAACTGTGTTACGACACCTGCATGCTGTCTGACATAGCACATACTTAAGATCACACCCTTGAACTCCATATTAATCCAGAGTAAATGCCACTCCCTGGTTTCAAGCTCACAATCACCAATGCAAACTACAACCTCATTTCATCTATAAGCATGCATTAAGGGAAGCTGCCGGGGTGGGGGGTGGGTTTCTACCCTTTTAACAGCCTTCAGCCACCTTTTTGTATTTTGAATCAGGTTGTTAAGGGTAAACAGCATACATGAAGTGATCCTGTGGCTATATCCCCAACCAACCTTCCTGGATTCTTACTGTGATCTTCTGTCCCAGCCCCCACCCCCACCCCATTCATGCACGTACAACCCAAAACCCACTCCATTATATCAAATTCCAGCCTAATATCCAAAAGCCATAGAGATCTGAATGGAGTACACAGAGATCCCCTCTGCCCTTCCCCCAAACTTTGTTCCATTGTTCGGGCAAATGCTAGCCTAAAGCTACTGGGGTTGTTCCAGGGAAGTACCCTTCCCCCAACACTGAAGAATGGCTTGTCACTGGGATACCCTTCCCATCTGGACAGCTAGGAAGAGATGGCCTCACATCTCCCTCCATAGCATGAAGCCAAGCCCAAGGCATCAGGAGAGTGGGATGGGTTCGCATGGAATTTCCCCTTGGTAGGAGGCTTGGCCAGAAAGGATAGGGAAGGGAGGGAGGGCGCTGGTGAGGGAGATGGTGATTTGACATTGACAAGCCTTACAATAGGAGGGTTGCTTTGTAATCGAGGCCTTGCTCCCAACCCCTGGGAGCAAAGCTGCCTGGAACCAGATTGCAGTGCACTCAGCCTTCAAGCCCATTGGATTTCCTCTGGGGGGGGGGCATTCTTGTGTGAGAGCAGGAGAGGGTTGGGCCTTTAGAAAAGCGTTCCGGACAAGTGAAAGAGCAATGGGTGTTTTATTTTTAAGGGGGGGGGGAGTTGCCAAGAATCTTACTGCATCATTCGCTGACCACTGAGAAGAGTATATACAGGAGGGGCCTTTTATACCTGCTAATAGGCCTATCTCAGAATACAAATTATCTGCAATTTTAGCAGATTTCCTCCTATTCTCCCAATTGTTTGTAAAGCAGTTAGAAGATTTAAAGAGCCTATTGTTTTCACAGGGTGGTTAAAAAAACGCCTCCAGAGACCACCACCATACACCCCATGCCCCACTTCACACACTATTGTCTGAATAGACACATTCACATTGAAAGAAGCGCCCCCCCAACCGCCCCACCCCTGGAACACACACATGCCCACCACTTTATCCCCTCCCTTCCTCCATCACATCCTGTTTAGTGAGGGTCCATTTCCCTTGATGCATTTCTAATGGGGCCTGAAAAGATCATGTCAGCTTTTGTTTACTTCCTTGCTTTCACTACATCTAAGATGTCAGCACAGCACTGGGATAGGTGGAGTGAAACTGTACCCAGCAACCTGCAGCAAATCTTATTGGCAGTGATGAGAAGATAGATTCTGTAGCTATCTCTATTTAAAAGGAAAGGTCACCTTTGGATGGAATGGTTCACTTTGTTATTGTAAAAGGTTACATTTGAGCAGAAGGAGCAACCTTTCTCATTAAGGATCAAACAGTTCTTGGCAGAACTAGAGGTTAAAAAGCAGAGCTGCTGGGCCAATATTGATCCAGTCAATGTACAATCAAGAAAACCGTAAGAAACAAGCTTTCACTGCACCAGCAATTATTATTTACCTTGTGCCAATGGCCCCTCTGGCTTCCGATCAGGCTTGGCAGTTCTTATTTCATGGGGGGTTTGTATTTTGGAGACTGGAGGCTCCATGGGGCAAAGAGCTACGGTGTTGTTGTTTTTTACTATCTCTTCTTGCACAGCACCAAGCACACTGCTAATACTTTGCAGACAAAAAAACCAAGCAACCGCACTTACCCTGATCTCATTGCGCCGGATCTCCACATCACATACAGAGTGTCCTTGGTGTGCCCCACTGTAGTAGCAACAGAACTGGCAGACAGCAACCTGCTCAGCCTCGCAGTGGTACAGTCGGTAGGCATTGTGCTGGGGGCAACTCCAGGCCCTGACGTCATCCGCCTCCACCAGGAGGTGCCCACGGGCTGTGGAGGGCTGCTGCAGGTGTGTCTGAACATGGGACTGACAGCATGGAGCTTCACACCTCAGACAGATCTTCTGGGCAGGCAAAGGTGGGCCACGGCGGCAGAAGACACAGTGTAAGACTGAGGGAGTCTTTTCCAGGTTGAGAGAGTTGAACTTCTCCACAATGTTGGTCAGCTTTAAGTTCTTCTCAAGGTTGGGCTTCTGGTTGTAGGCCTGGTTACATTCAGGACAACGCACCAGCCCCGTCTCTTTGGCCCAAGCCTCTCCTATGCATCCTCTACAAAAATTGTGCTTACAAGGAAGCTGGACAGGTTCCACAAAGACATGCAGGCAAATGGGGCATATAAGCTCTTCTTCAAAACAGTTCTTCCAGTTTTCAGCCATGTCTCACACCAACAACAGATTTTTATTTATTTTTTAAAATCTCTTTAAAAAGTCAGTTTTTGGTCTACCAACGCAGATGATGAGTTTCCACTTTTGCAACAGAAAGGCCACTAAGTTGCTAATGAACCAAAAAAATTAAAATTAAAATTAAACGCAGAATTATCTCCTAAAATTCGAAGCAAAATAACACCAACATCCCCTGGAAAACCCAGTAGCAAAATCCAATAGACACAATTAAATTAACAATCAGCATAAAAGCTGCAAAGCAGAGAAGCTTCTAAAGTTTAAATCCAAACAATCTTAATTCTTTCAAAGTTTTTACTTTTGATTCTGAAAAGCAAAACTTACCGAGAACTGGGGAAAATCCATACAAAATCCAGAAGGAAGGAGTCCAAATGCCATATAAACCTCTTAAGTTAAACACTGCCAATTTCTCACGACTTTTTGCCCAACATTTGATATTGAGGGAACATTTATCCTTCCTGACTAAACTCAAGAGAATCCCTTTTCAAATTCTTTTTCTTCCTGTAACAAGTTCAGAATTCAAGCCTTTAATTAAACCACCAAAAAAGTTGGGAGATAAAATCCAAATGCAGGATTAAAAATACAAAGAAGAAAAAACACAACAGCTAACTTCTAATGCAGCTGAATGGTGCAAAAAGAAAAATATTTCTTCGTTGGCTTTGGGACAGTGCAATCTCAGTAGGAAGATGGGTCAATCACTCGATGAAATTCCAGCCCAGAGTCAAAGGGACCCTCCCATCCTTTGCTCCTTTCACAAATAGGAATGAGAAGGAAAAATAAGGACCCAGGAGGGTGGAAACCGCTGGAGACAAATTCAACCAAGAGAATCAACCTGCTCCCAATATACCCTGGGATTCTGCCTTCTCAAAATCTATTTTTTAGTAAGACCGAAATGGAAACAATACTCCCCACTCCAAAATCCTCAGTCTTTTGGGAGAGTGATGGGTTGCTCTCACTGGAAGGAAAACAAGTATGCCTTGATCAAACTGAAAAGGAATTTCTCAACTGCTAATGAAGAGCCCGGCCCCTACCTCTTCCCCTTTGCTTCTCTGTTTTCCTTCTGACATGAAAGCTATTTCTCCTTTTGGAACCAGCCTGCAAAGGGAGGAGGAGGAGGAGGAGGAGGAGGAGGACACACACACACACACAGGCAAGCTTAAAGGGAACTGCTGAAATGTACAATTCCAAGAGGACCCAGTCAGTTCTCAGCCATTTTGAGCTGTGGCTTTTTTTTTTAATTGGTGGATTTTGGGGGGAGAAGTAGAAACAAATCGGTTAAAGATGATGGGGGGGGGGAAAGACTGGTGGATGGCACCACCCTGCAAAGTGTGCCCCTGATGGGGTGGGGGGCGAGGAGAGAAGACGAGCGGGAGGGAAGGGGAAATCTCTAAATTGAGTTTATACAGCCGCAGCTGCTGCTGTGCCTTTTAGCTTTTATCATCAGATTTTTTAAAACCCTGCATGCTCCTCACAACCACCCCCAGCCATCTTGGGTCTCCCTCCCCCCTTTTAAATAAAAATCTATTTTTAAATATATATATTTATATATATACACGCACGCGCGCACACCTATCTCCGGCACCTCTCCCTAAAGCTCCCACAGTCACAAACAACAGGAATTAACTAGCAAACCAATGGATCCAACAATCTCTTTCACCTTTGCCACATGCAAAAGAAACAAACAACACAGAACAGACCCACGATTTGGACCCAAGAGAAAGACACAACGAAAAAAAGGGGGGGTAGAAGAGAGGGATTGCTATCTATCACCACACTATCGCACAGAAGGCAGGCAGGAAAGAATGGTGGAATTCCAGATCATGAAAACTGGGTGATAAATTAAAAAATAGATCCATTTATCGATTGTTAAGCTCCAAAACAGAAAACCTATATAGATTTTTAAAAATCCTTTCCCCATTCAAGGCGCAGGGGTGCGGGGGAAGGAAAACCAAGAGAGCTCTGCCTGCTTAGCAGAGATTCCCCTCTGCTTACATACATACAGCCGATTAAAAACCGTACAGCCGCCCCCCTCCCCGGAAGGTTTTGCACTATAATGCAAGACCGAGCTGGAGAGTAGATGGCACAATAAAAATTAAATGCGATCGTTTCAGCAGATCGACGGGGTGGCAATCAAGGCGAAGGGGGATGGGGGAGATCGCCTATGGAAATAGGTAGCGCTGCTGCTGCTGCTGCTGCTGCTGCCTCATCCTCTCCTCCTCTTCTCCCGGGGGTGGTGAAAGCGCATTAGGGTTGGTGTGAAAAGGGGGGGGGGGTGGATGAAGGAACTCAAGGGCGGAAGGATGACTACAGATCAAGGGCGCATCGCAGGATTCCCCCCTCCTCCTCCCGCGGCTTGGCTTAAAGGAACAGCGTCTCAATACGATCAGGGCTTCGCGTCTCCCAAGTGGCAGGGCCCCTTTAACCGATCAATAGCCAATCGATCAATCAATCAGCTCCGATGAAAAACAATGAGTCCTCAAGAGGAGCAAGGACCAAAAAAAGGGGGAGGAGGGGGAGAAACCGGAGCCCAATCCGGAGGAAGCCGCTGCCCTAGCTCTGGGCCTCGCCTAGATTCGGTCCCCTCCCGCCGGGTCTGTGCCCAGCCTAGCCGCAGCTACCGCCAGTCTCTCGCTTCCCGGCTTGGTCGACTCTCGGCGACGGCTACTGCCGGTGCTAGCGCCGCTGCTACCGCCGCCGCGCTGCTGCTCAACCCCTTCTCCAGGGCCTCACGTGACCCGCCACAATTTGATACATTAAATACAACGCGTCCGGCCTCTCTTAAAGGGGCAACGGCGTCCCTGTCGAAGGAAACGCTGGGAGGGTGTCGTAACAGGCCTCTAGCTCGGTGTGCGCGTTTCTACTTACTCGGGAGCGGGGAGCCGCTTTGCTCTGCCGGAGGGGAGACAGCCATTGCTGAGCCCCCCCCCCCCCCCGCCGCCTCTGTTCACCTACCTTTGCTCGATGTCAGGGTATGAGTCATAGTGGGTTACCACCCCCACCAGGGACGAGAGCGGGGGGACGGGACGTGGCCAGGTCTACGGATTTAATAAGCACAGTGCCTGTTTCCTCACTGTGCGTGTGTATAAAATAGTGTGTGTATATATAGACGCATAATATACACCGGCAGCAGACTGCGCTACGTACCAGCTGCTGTATCCAGGGTGGCCATTGCTAAATGCGATAGAGGAAAAAGATCCTATACCGTACCTTTAATAACAAGTCAAGTCATCGGTCCATTGGTTTTAGTGGTTTTGATGTTGTTTCAATGCTGTTTTAATGTTCTGGTGCGGTTTTTATTGTTTTTATCTATTTTTTAAATATATATTTGAATGGTTGTACACCACCTTGGTGACATTTGTGTTTTTAATTAATTTTTTATTGTAAATCTTATTATATCGAAACAAAAATAAAAAATAAAAAGCCCAAAATAAAATAAAGTATTAGTTTTCCTACATAGGATTTGAATATATCCATTTCCTTGGTGATTTGTGGAAAGGCAGTATGTAAATGTTATGAATAAAATAATAAAAATAAACATAGCTCAATACTGTCCATACTAACTGGCAGTGGCTTTCCGGCATTTCAGACAGGGGTCTTTCCCAGCCTTACCTGCAGGTGCCATAGACTGAGGTACGGGCCTTTCCCCAATATTCAAAAAGGAATATTAGTAGTTGCAGCAGGCTGGTGAAAAATTCTCCTATGAAACCCCCCATTTCTCCCTCTTCTGTTTACACAACTAGTTTTTTGAAAAGAGATTATTGAAAATCTTTGCAAACAGGGAGAAAATTCCTCCTCCACAGCAAAAGGTACAGGAGCCTTGTTGGGCAAGTGCTACTCAGCACCTGAAGTGTATATTCAGTTCTGTGCACTGCTATCCTATCCCGCTCTGCTTAATTTGGTTAGTAGAATATATCATCTTTTATGCTCTGCTCTGACTGTTACTACTTACCATTGATTTAGTGCCACCGGAGTGCCAGGTGCTGTACAGGTGATCGCTGCTCAGATGATTTACACTCTTCTTTAGCCAGAGAGTGAAGCAGCTGACATTCTATGCATGTAGTACCAAGATATTAACATACAGATTTGGAGCAGATGAAAAATAAAAGTGTGCATTTTTTAGGTAGGTAAAAAATGTACATTTTGACAGGAAAGTGTGTAGAATTATTCAGTTAAGTGCTAGTTGCTCAGACTGGGAACACACTTCTTGCTTAGATAAGTGAAGGTGGGATGATTCTGCAATCATTGATTCTATGCTGCAAACACTCATTCCACTATCACCTCTATTGAGAGGTATTTCTAATGCTTCCTTTTTGAGCAGAGGTCACAGATATTATATCATTCTATCTAACGTATTTTTACCCTGTTCTTCAGCTGAAAAGGCTCCCAGAGCAGCTTACAAAGATCAGAACTAAGACAGTCCCTGTCTGCAGCCTTACAATCTAAAAGACACAGCACAAAAGAGAAAGGAATAGGGTGGGAAGAGGAAAAAAGTAAACTCAGACACTAGATTTTCAGGACATTATCCAATACTGCGCTGCGCCCCTGCTCATTCTGTTGGATTCTGTTGCTCATGCAACAGAAAGCTAGCAGTTCAAAAAGCAACCCTGGAAACAGGAGGTGCAGGGAATGCTTATCAAATTTGCAGATGACACAAAGTTGGGTGGAACAGCTAATACCGTACTCTGGAAGACAGAAACAAAATTCAAAGCGATCTCAATAGGCTAGAGCGCTGGGCCGAAAACAACAGAATGAAATTTAATAGGGATAAATGCCAAGTGCTGCACCTAGGGAGAGGAAACCAAATGCAGAGTTACAGAAGGGGGGGACACTTGGCTCAACAACACTACAAGTGAGAAGGATCTTGGAATTGTGGTAGATCACAAACTGAATATGAGCCAGCAATGCAATGTGGCTGCAAAGAAGGCAAATGCTATTTTGGGCTGCATTAATAGAAGTATAGCTTCCAAATCGCGTGAAGTTATAATTCCCCTTTACTCAGCACTGGTTAGGCCTCATCTTGAGTACTGCATCCAGTTCTGGGCACCACACTTTAAGAAGGACATAGACAAACTGGAGAGGGTTCAGAGGAGGGCAACAAGGATGATAAAGGGACTGGAAACAGGGCCCTATGAGGAGAGACTGAAAGAACTTTAGCCTTCAGAAGAGGAGACTGAGGGGAGATATGATAGCACTCTTCCAGCACTTGAAGGGTTGTCACACAGAGGAGGGCCAGGATCTCTTCTCAATCATCCCAGTTTGCAGGACAGGGAATAATGGGCTCAAGTTACAGGAACCCAGATTCCACCTAAACATCAGGAAAAAAATCCTGACTGTCAGAGCAATAAGACAATGGAACCAACTACCTAGGGAGGTGGTGGGCTCTCCCACTCTGGAGGCATTCAAGGTGCAGCTGGACAGCCATCTGTCAGGGATGCTTTGACCTGGATTCCTGCATTGAGCAGGGGGTTGGACTCGATGGCCTTGTAGGCCCCTTCCAACTCTACTTTTCTATGATTCTATGATTTCTATGCTTGCTTCTGGAATGGGGCAGGTCAGCAGAGCGTTTCTGCTGGTTTCCAGGGTTGCTTTTTGAACCACTAGCTCTCCATTGCACTAGTGGTAGGTCCCGCACACGGGCAGACTTGAATACTGCTCTTAATTACCAAGTTCAACAGGCAGTAATTCATCAGGTTATGGAGCTGGATCTAAGCACAATGGAAGGCTGCTGCTACTTCTCCCTCTCACAACATCAGCAGTGGCAGCTGGTAATGGAGGGAGGAGGGCCCTCTCAGCTGGAGCTCCATCCAGGCAGGATGGAGGATGCCTGACTGCCACTGCCACTCCCTCTGATGGTGTCAGCAGAGCTCTAGGAGCTACTTTGTCATGCAATGGGGAACAAGTGTACCTATTACTGCCTGACAAATATCAGAGGGTATGTTTCCATATGTTAAGTAATTTGCATAGCATCTAGCATTTCTAAACCAAGAAAACAGCAAAGGCAGCAGAAGAAATCTAATTACCTAGATCTGTTTAAACCAGACCTAACCCCTTGCTACATCTTCGCTAACTAGTTAACTTCTGTGCTGTCTGCATACTGTGGAGTTCCTGCTGGATGCTCCAGCACTAGTTTAGAATGCTTTCAACATGTAATCAGAATGAGTTGCACAAGAACACTTCAAGACTGGGAGGCACATTTGCTGCTCTAGGTAAAGGGCTGAAGCTATGTAAGGGCCACTTTGCCTATTACCTAGCAACGGCAAGCATAATATACCACTGACATTCCCTTCCTACATTTCCAGTTCTCATAAGAAAAGGGAAGCGTGCATTTTCCCCACGACCAAATTCATGTATTCCCAGTGTGGGTATGTACAGTGCATGAATTTGGTCATAGGGAAGCACACAACTTTCCTTGTGGGAGAGACAGTTCTCTGTTGACACTTCTGGGGAACATGCAAAAAGATCCTGAGAATGTCTCTTTCACTGGTAGCAGCTACATTTTCAGCTCAGCTGATATTTAACTGCTCCAATTTTCCATCGGTGTATATGTCAAGAAAAAGGTAATGGCTATCCCATACCCAAACCCTTTTTAGAAAAAGGATAAATTAAAACAACAACAAGCCTTTCCAAATTACTTCTGTTTAGGAGGACAGTATCCTAAATACTAAAACAGCCTAAGCACACATATTTTCCTGGAATATTTGGGACTACTGTTAGATTTTCCAGATTCAAAGTAGATTTACCGTAAGTGACTTCCCTCATGTGTGCTATGATTTTTGCAGTCACCGTGCAATGGTTTCTTGGTGGATTGGGTGGTTTGACGGGGCATACCATGTGATAGACTCCAGTGCCACTATGCTTTTGACAAGTGGCGGATAACTTACCAACAAGGCATCCATTTAGTTCTTAAGTCATGTCTGGATGGGAGCTGCCTGTGCTTCCCATTAAACTCTTTGGTGGTATGTTGTTGAAAGTACAGGAAGTGGGAAAAGCAGCCTCCCATTCTTCCTACATAAAGGCTGTGAATCTTACCTCTACCGTGAATCTTCCTACGTGAATACTGTGAATCTACTGTGCATACTGGAAAACCCATATTGATCCTGCAGTCTATAAAATAAATGGATGGGGGCCTAAAACAGGCCAAAATATGATGTGCATTGTGCCAACTAGATGTGCATCGCAAACGAAGAGCACTATAGACAAAGGATTGGATCCAGATTTAAGCTAGATCAACAGCACTGGGAGAAGTGGATTCCCCCCCTAACTTCAGCAACCCCTTCATACTCCTGAAAATGCTAATGGGCTGGTTTGCATGTCACAATAAGCCACCCTGAAAATAAGCCACGGTGGGTTGGTTGTTCACTCACTAACCCACATTACTCCAGACAAACGATCAGGCATTCTGCGACTTGCCATGGCTTGTTTCCCCCTTAGTCCTCCCACCTGCTCCTGGCGCATATCCCTTGGGCCTCTTTACAGTTCACCCTCAGAACCTACTCCACTAATGAGAGCATTTGCACTCATTAGCGGAGTAGAGGGTTTTTTGTAGAATTCTTTTTTCACCTTCAGGGAGATTTGCACATATTTAATGTTATTTGTGCATATTTATTTGCATTATTTGTGCACATTTAACAAGTAGTTACTATGCTTTAGGAGACCTGGAGAAATCTCACCGAAAGTTAATAAAGAAACAAACAAACAAAATATAGTTAAATTTGCACAAGTCTCCCCAAAGGTGTGTGTGTGTGTGGGGGGGGGGAAATAATGTTCAGTTTGTGCAAATGTACGCCAAGGTGTGTGGGGAATGTTAAATTTGCGCAAATCTCCCCAAAAGTGGTGGGAAGGTGTTGCTGTCTAGGAAGGTGACTAAGTGCAGGAGTAAATTGACTAGTGTCATTTCAAGATGTAACAGAGAGGTGATGTCATTAGCGAGATCGCAAGGAGCGGCCCGCAGGTTTTTTTGCTGTTCTTGCAAGGTGTCTCTCTTGCCGTTTTAAACAACCCACGCTGAAGCGACTCTGCCAGGTTTGGACGTCACAACAAGCCACCCTGAGAAAAAGCTTCCTTAAACAGCCTTACTACAAGCCATAGGTTCTCATGGTGGCTTGTTTTTTTTTAAAAAAAAAAAACCCCCAACCCAAAACGGAAAAGCTGCACCAGGTTTGGACGTCATGCTAAGCCACCCTGAAACCACCCGTGGTGACAACCCACCATGGCTTAGTGTGACATGCACACCAGGTTATTGAGTCAGGAGATCCTGCTGCATGGAGTGACCTGTGGCATGGGGGGAAGGGGGATCCCAAAAAATCAGGTGGAGGGATCTTTTACAAGGTCTCTTCCTCTTGTGGAATCCAGATCCTGGATTCAACCCAAACTCTTACAACCCACTTACTTAGCCATTCTTACTTGCACTTAATTATAGACACCCCCCCCCCCCAAAGGAAGGAAAAGCAGGCAACTGAGAACATTATTTTATACAACACAAATGTAAACCATTTTCAACTCTCTTTAACTGCCACGACATGCACCCAAGGAACCCTGGGGACTCTAAAGGAGTAGAAAGATGTCTAATAAAATATTCTCAGCACCCTCATAAAACTAGAATTTCCAAGGTTTCTTACAGAAGCTATGGCAGTTAAAATGATTTGAAACTGGTCTAAAAGCAATTTCATTTGTAGGGCCAGCCTTTTCCAGCCAACCCTTCTTGCTAGGGAACAGGTTAAATAAAATAAATATTGAAATGCTTAGCTTTTAAAATCCCAAATCCATTCTTCTTAAAGCCAAAGGACACATTTCCAACACACTGCAGCTGTATTTTGTGTTTATAAGGTTAGAAATTACCCACATAAGATTTCTCCCCCAGCCCAGCCCCCAAAATGCAGTAAATGTCACCTATTGTTTTCTTCTATTCCCCCCCCCCCCCAAGACTGAGCAATTCCCCTCTCCTTTGGAAGTGTAAAGAATAGTATGTCTGTTATCAAAACTTTCCTGCCAATCTTATCAACAGCTGCTTTTCCCACGAGATGGGGAGAAGGTTAGGAGTCCAAATCCTGGAAAATATGCAGGGTGTAATATACTTTTCTACTCTGTGTAAATAGGTTGGCCAGAAAAAAAATACATACACTCAGCTTTGTGTTGGATTTGGGGAGGGGGGGAATGAATAAAACTCGTGTTGGTTTTAATGGAGTAAGACTGCATCCATAGTGTAGAGTATCTGGAAGAAATATGGTTGCCAAAGTCAGACAAACTACCGGTACTGATTTAGTTAAAAGAGGAATAGGGGATGGGCAGGTTACCTCCTAAAGGAGGTGAGGCTAGAATGGGCAAAGCATATACCGGTAGGTCTGGTTTGCATGTAACGCTAAGCTATGGTTTGTTGCCCTAGCCAGGGTTTGTCTGGCAGACAATTGAGTAAACTGTGGTTTGTTTTCTCAATCCCTGGGTTGGTTGTTTCTCTCCTCCATTGTCCACTCCCTCCCCGTATCTCAAATGCCTTTGCAGTGCTGTAGTACTGGTATGTAGAACAGCTAGGTGTTTTTTTTTACTGCTCTTGCCTGCTGCCTCTGTAGCCTACCATGAACAACCCATGAACAGCCCATAGTTCTGGGTTCACCCGTAACAACCACACATGGTTTAAACAACCCATAATTCACAACCCAACAACAAACCATGGATTCTCTTTCTGCATTGTTCATGATTAACAAACCATGTTAATGGCTGGCTGGGGCATGCTGGGAGTTGTAGGACTTTTTTCAGTCTAACCTTGCATAGCATTGCACCGGTAGTCAATTGCCATTCAGCTTCTCACCACTCATTAGCATGTTTGAAATTCATCGAATGGGCCAAGTGAAATAGAGAAATTAAATCTGATGGAAAAGGTGCTGGTCTTGCACTGGAGGACCTGGATTTAAATCATGGCACAGTTACAAACTCACAGATATGAAGAGGTTCTAATCTACTTGTTCTACCTCTGCAGCTAATGGGAATAATAATAACCTACGGTACCTCAGAAAGTTGGGATGACAGCAACAATACGATATAAAAACAGCCTTCCTCAACCTAGTGCCCTCCAGATGTGTTGGAACTACAACTCCTATCATCTGCACTTGGAGGTGATGGGGCTTGTAGTCCAGCACATCTGGAAGTTGCCAGGCTGGGGAAGGCTGATACAGAAGACCTAGGTAACACTAATAGAACATGTATGATTAAAAGTTGGTTTTGGCAGATTCATTTTGACACTCCCATCATGGACATTCTGCGTTCGGCAATCCAAGAGAAACATATCAGGCCTTCTTCACACCACCCTGACTCATTTGGTTTCAATATGTAAATATTTGAAATGCAGCAAATTTATATATATATATATATATAGAGAGAGAGAGAGAGAGAGAGAGAGAGAGTTCAACTGGCAGGTAAACTCTTGCCCAAGGGGTTCACAATCCCTGTAGGCAGAATTGATTTGTAGATGGGCTAATTCCCTTTTATTTATGATTACACAATATTATACATTACCATAACAACTTCCAACCCAAGAGCTGAGTGCACTGTGCTGATGTCAGCAAATTAAGCCCTAGAATGCCCTGAAGGCAGGTAATCTGCTCTGGTTTTACAGGTGAGGAAACCAAGGTTGACAGTTGCAGAAACAGCAGTTGATTTCAAGCATTTAGTGATGCACCCAGTACCTTACTTGATTTGAAACCAGTATCTAGAGCCCCTAGAAGAATCAGGCATGGACCGTATTGTTTTCAGTATAAATAAATAATTGGGCTTCTTTAATATTTGCCTGTACTCTACTCATCTAAGATCTTGCCGTGTTCCTTCAAAGGTCCCACAGATCCTAACTGGCACCAAGTTCAGCCTTCCTGGGAATTCTATATCAGATTTATGGGTTAGGTCAGCCCCAGCTCTGGACACTGTGCTACTTCAGGACTGCCTCACTTACTTTGCCCCACATTTGCTTGACTGACATGCTTCTGGCATCAGCCAGAGCACCACAATCTATAAGCAAGACATACTCTGAGGATCCTTGTCAGAGTGTACTAGGTTCATACATTGCGAGGATCAGATCCAAGATGGATCAGAAACAGGCAAAAGCAAAGATGCTAGTAACCACATGTTTGCCAGAAAGTTAAAGAGAAAGAGTGAGCCAATCACAATTAAAAGTGTGCTTGACCAATTAGGAATAATTCCTGAGTTGATAATAGGTCAGGTTGCATACTCACTTGCTAGCCAGTTAGATGTTGTCTTTCAAGCTCAGTATCTACATATGCCCTAGTTCAGAGTACAATAATATATATCTGTACTGTCTGTCTTAGAGCAAAAGAATCAAGAACATTATTTGAAGGCCTCATTCTTCTGAAGCTGGTTGTCAGAGCTACCAGCAGTTTGTAGTGACTGGCTGCTGGGCTCAGTTTACCTGATCATTTCACCAAAGGAAATATCTTCCACATCATGACTTGGCTTTGAATTGACAAGTCAAAACAATCTTCCTATGTACCTGGAGAAGGAAGTGACCTCAGAATAGGGAAGGGGAAGATGCTACGAACACAGACCTTGCCTTCCTGTTTATAGGAGAGAAGTAGGTAAAAAGATCCTTCTGATATTGCGTAAATGTAACAATTCTGAAAGGTGCAAAATGCAAGGGTCGTAGAATCGTTGCTGGAAGGATGTGTAGTCCAGGCCACTGCACTAAAGTAGAATCCCATCCTGTCCAGCATGTTCATAGAATCATAGAAAAGTAGAGTTGGAAGGGGCCTACAAGGCCATCGAGTCCAACCCTCTGCTCAATGCAGGAATCCAGGTCAAAGCATCCCGACAGATGGCTGTCCAGCTGCACCTTGAATGCCTCCAGAGTGGGAGAGCCCACCACCTCCCTAGGTAGTTGGTTCCATTGTCTTATTGCTCTGACAGTTCGGAATTTTTTCCTGATGTTTAGGTGGAATCTGGGTTCCTGTAACTTGAGCCCATTATTCCGCGCCCTGCAAACTGGGATGATCGAGAAGAGATCCTGGCCCTCCTCTGTGTGACAACCCTTCAAGTGCTGGAAGACTGCTATCATATCTCCCCTCAGTCTCCTCTTCTGAAGGCTAAACATGCCCAGTTCTTTCAGTCTCTCCTCAGGGCCTTGTTTCCAGTCCCTTTATCATCCTTGTTGCCCTCCTCTGAACCCTCTCCAGTTTGTCTACATCCTTCTTAAAGTGTGGTGCCCAGAACTGGACACAGTACTCAAGATGAGGCCTAACCAGTGCTGAGTAGAGGGGAATTATAACTTCACGCGATTTGGACGTTCATATGACTTAGATGCATATTATTGCATTAAGGTGCAATCCTATGCATGTTTAGAAAGAAAAAAAGTCCTACAACTCCCAGCATGCCCCAGGCCCAGGAAGCTATGCTGGCTGGGGCATGCTGGGACTTCTAGAACTTTTTTCTATCTAAGCATGCATAGGATTGCACCCTTAGTGTAGCACATGGAGCAAAAAGGGCTGAAGTGCATCATGCCAAAGGAGCCTGAAGTATAAGGAATAGCTTTTAATAAAAGATTTGGATCTTTGGACAATCTAGTAAAGTGACCTTGAATAGCTAAAACTTCCAAAGTTACAAAGATATTAAGCAAAATGGGGCAGGGGGGATAATTAGTGTGATGTTGTTTCTTTATCTGCAACCAAGTTAACTTCTCTGCTTTCTTGCCACAGTGAAGTAAGTTACTAATTCACAATTGCTTAACTAGGTCATGATCCCAGCTGGGGATTTCTTGAAAATATATCCCTTGTGAGTTAAACGACGACATTCCTTCTTGCCAGAACAGACTCTGTAAAACAAATACATGCATGTAGGAACGTGTCTCTTAGCAATGCACAAACTCTGTCATTACCCACTGATGTTTGCTCTCTTGCTGATCAGATGGTGTGCAGGCAATAGGTCTATTACTGCAGCCTCTGCCTGGGCTTTTTTCCCCACCAGCAAAGTGCCACAACAAAAGCACTCCAAGCAGGACCAACAGGATTCTGCAACTTGAACTCCATGCAGCTTCTCACTATGTCTGGAAATAAAGCCCATTGTGGAGGAATGTAATCCATGTGCATATTGTTGTGGAAGAAATGACCCACTGCGTTGTCTTTGGAGAGGTTCTTAGAGAGGAAAGTTTATTAGTGAATTCATGGATGACATCTGAGCACAGTCAGGAATGCCAACAAGAATGAAAAGGAGACACTTCAATTTATACTAAATAGCATCAGCTACAGATCAGGTAAGGAGTCAGTACAAGAAACGAGAGATAATTCCAAAAAGGAAACACCAAGATAAGAAAAAAAATATCAGACATTGCCCATTTTCCAGCTATCATGGCTTTACATAAGGTAATCAGTTCAGTCTAGAACAAGGGAGATAGGACTCACAGTATCATAATAGAGTTGGAAGGGGCCTACAAGGCCATCAAGACCAACCCCCTGCTCAATGCAGGAAACTAGGGGAGGGGTCTCCCATCCAAGTAATAATCAGGCCTGACCCTGCTTAGCTTTCCACACTCAGACAAGCTGAGCCAGCATGAGCCACAGGCCTGTATGTAGCCTTTAGCATAACAGAGAAGAGACTAGGCAATATCAATAGATCATTGATTGGCCCTCAGGGTATGTTCCTGAAAGGTCAAGGAAAGGTCTGATTTGCCCTTCCAGGCCTTTCTGTTAAACTGAAGCCCTGACAAAATTTACTTCTTCAATATTTATTCCCAATTATTTTACAGGCTACTCATCTACCTCTCCTTATGGATACAGTCACCTAGAATGATCCTTTCACGGAAGCTCCCCAATTTAAACTAGCCTGATGTCATATAAGCAACCAATTGTTCTGCAATGAGTCTGTATTACTTATGGCTGCAGCTCCAAGTTCCTGATTTAGGAGAGATTGAGGTAATGGCTGCTATGGAACAGGCAAGTGTGACACAACCATGGAACATCCAGCCTGGGTTTGCTGACCTCACCCAGCCCAGCAACTTGGCTCCTAACATGCAGCCCCATCGTATGCAAGTTTATGTGGAATTAAGTCCCAGTTCAAAAGGCCTATTCCCATGGAAGTGCACACTGGATTGCAGCCTTGATGTGGATGGGTGAAAGAAACTAACAGCATGATCCTATATATCAGGAGTGAGGCATCTCAAATCTGGCCCTTTGAGGTTCCCAAGATGGCCATGCCCACTTCCCCTGGCCTCACCTCCTTTCCCTGTTTGGTGGTTTTGCACATTTTTTTCTCATTCTAAAAGGTTGAAATGCCTCTCCTAAGGCTTAGTTACTGGCAAGGAGAGATTTATTTATTTTATTATTGCAGTTATAGCCCACCTTTTTTTCCTTTTGCAAGGAGCCCAAGGTGGCTTACATATTCCTCCTCGTTGTCTCTCCATTTTATCCTCACAACAACCCTGTGAGGTAGGTTAGGCTGAGAATCAGTGACTGGCCCAAAGTCACCCAGTGAGCTTCACGGCTGAGTGGGGACTAGAACTCGGATCTCTCGAGTCCCAGTGCAGCACTCTAACCACTACGCCACACTGGCTCTCAACTAAAGCCAAAATAGGCTGGCATTTTTGGCTCCATCCCTTCTGCCTTTGGCCCCACCCTTTTGCTAGTGACCCCTCCCACCACTGGAATGCAACCCTGGGAGCTTCTCTGAAATTGAATTTGACCCACAGCTTGAAACAAGTTCCCTACCCCTGTTACATACAGTATGTCTGTTCAAAGTAAGCTCTACTCAGTTCAATGGCACTTGTTCCCAGGAAACTGGGTATAGGATTGCAGCCTAATAATGGTTCCTTCCTTTTAAGCCTCAGGAAAATTTGAATTGAGGCAGTTCTGTTCCAAACCCGCCTTTAAACAAGCAGATAATTTCTTTCTAATCTAGGGACTTTCCAGCCACAGGATGGACTTGAATGACTTCCAACTGTGTGCATGTCTTCCATACCATGAAACTCACTGGGTGACTTTGGGCCAGTCACTGACTCTCAGCCTAACCTACCTCACAGGGTTGTTGTGAGGATAAAATGGAGAGAAGGAGGAGGATTATGTAAGCCGCCTTGGGTTCCTTGCAGGAAAAAAGGCGGGGTATAAATATAATAAATAAATAAATACCATCTCTATTCATTATCTCCCTCTTACTCAGACATAAAGACCTGGTTTGCATAACATGACAACCCACAGTGGCTTCATTTACCCATGGGGGCTCTTGCATTGTGTCAGGTGCCCATGGGCACCATTCTTGCATGGCACCTGGCTTCTTGTGTCATGTGAACCCAGGCATCTGTGGGTGCCATGCAAAAATGGTGCCTGCAGGGACCCAGCGGGAGGCAGCAGCCCCTTACCTGTAAATTAAGCCACAGTGGGCTGTCCTGATGTGGGAACAGGCCCAAAGACTTCCCCTCCATGAAAGGAAATGGGAAAAGTTAGAAGGAAAACAAGATTTTTCTGTATTTTTGACTTTCAGCACATTTGCAAGGAGGATATTTTGACTCATTATACAGATAAAAACAGTAGATATGTACCTCTCTTGCCCCACTAAGTATATGAAAATAATGTTATAAATATCATTTTTATTTCTATTTCCACAGACATGATGAAAGCAAATCAATTTTAGGTGAGAGGAGGAAGGACAATAAACGGCTAATGGAAAACAGAGGAAAGGTGGAATGAGAAAAATAGGACGGAGGGGGAAAGAAAGCATGCATCATCAGTAAGGTTGATTCATGTACAGTGCACTCCATGTTTACTCAGAAGTAAGTCTCACTATGTCCAGTGGTGCTTTCCCCCCAAGTAAGTATGCATAGGATTGCTGCCTTAATCTAAATATGTTGATTATCACCTCACCAAATCTCATAGGTCAGCTACTCTTATCCAGCCTGTCACAAAAGGAGAACAAAACAGAAGGGGCCTGATATATTCTCTTTGTTTCTGGCATGCGCTCTCACTGGATTCTTATGCAAACACAGAGGTTTTACAGAAGGTTATGAAAAGGGGGAAGTGTGGAAATAACCTAACAAAGCAACTGCATTTCTTAGAGGCTGAGCTCAAGTAGCTCTTCAACTCTAGCCCATAAAGACTGAGCTATTTCCTGCCCTTGGTGAAAGGGAACAAATGAGCAAAAGCAGGAGAGTGGGTGTTCTGTGTTTGTTGTACATATTTAAGAGTCATGGTTGCCTGCCATCTCGCAGAATGCCTAGCATGAGCAAGGAGAGCATCAGAGTTCATGTCCTAGCCAAGGTGCAGTCCAGAGGCAATGGGCATGCTGGGTTAGATTCCCTGGAATCAAATTAGCAGCTAGGCTACAGTAGTCAGAAATATGTGGCAACCTCGACAACCCTTGAGAAGAGCAACTATCCTCAGAGCAACACACATGAGAATGGCTGCCATCACTTGAGGGACAGGCCTTCCTTCTTATTCTTCTGCCTGGTGTGAGGAGGCACTCTTGGTGGTACCGCATGGATTAGAGATCCACTTGGAGACTACCAAGAGCAGAGTCGTTAGTGTGTTGGCTCCCACCCTACGGAAGGGCTGGAATGCCCTTCCAGTAGAGATCAGGCATGCACCAACATTATTTGGTATTTGCTTGAAACTTTTCTTTTCAGGCAAGCATTTCCTGACATGTCTATATTCCAGCCATTATTGTATTGATGTTTCTGCTTTTGTTGTAATTTATTTTTGTGGAGAAAGCCCAACACAAGTCTGCACACACACACACACACAGTCTTCCCCTAAGGGAGGGGGCGAGGGAGGAGGGGTGAAGTCCCAGGAGAAGCAGCCAGACAGGTCGTCATCCCCAACAAAGAAGAGTCTCGGTGGAGATCCACAAAAACCCAGGAAGGACCATCAAAGACCATCAAGCTATCAGGGCAGTCTCAAAGAGCTGTAACGTACCAGTGTGTCACCTTCTTCCCGGGCAGGAATAAGCCCACCTGAAACGAAGGGGGCAGGCATAAGCCCCCACCTGACCTGGAGGGCGGGGAGAGCGGGAACTCCGGGGTAGAAAACCCCTCTCCCTTCCGGTAAAGGGTTGTTGGGAACCAGGGTACATCGGGGCCAGCTTCGTCCTTCAAGCGGCAGCCTGAATAAGCCAGTCTCATCCCCGGATCGGCCGATCCGGAGCCAGGCTGAAACTGACTAGGCGTAGAGTCTCTGATCTGAGGTAATTGACCAGATTCAATCCGCTAGTCTAGGAGCCTGTTCATTGAGTAACGCAGGGGTCAACTAAGGTTGTGTTGACATTGTAGTATTCCTGGAGAGCTGTTAGTTCCGATCTTTGTTTTGTGTAAACAAATAAAAGCCTTATTTGGTCATTTAAAGGGCTTTGGTTTCCTCTTGTGCGCGAAAGCCTCTCAGGTGGTCCCCAGCGCTCGTACGGGCTGTAACTCAGTGCCGGTTAACCCGTTAAGCGCCGAACTCACGCAAAGGATCCTGCTAGTGATCCTTCACAATTTTGTATTTTAACTTGTTGTACACTGCTCCGCTATCTCTTGATCTGGAGTGGTTTATAAATTCTATATTTAAAAAGTCAAATCAGGGCCTTTCATCCTGGTTAGAGTTAGGGAGGGAAAATAATTTTATGATAAAAAGCCTAAGCCTAAGAGCCAGTGTGGTGTAGTGGTGAGAGTGTTGGACTGGGACTCGGGAGATCCGGGTTCTATTCCCCACTTGGCCATGAAGCTCACTGGGTGACTTAGATAGATAGATAGATCATAGAGTTGGAAGGAGCCTAGAAGGCTATCGAGTCCAACCCCCTGCTCAATGCAGGAAACTAGAGGAGGGGTCTCCCATCCAAGTAATAACCAGGCCTGACCCTGCTTAGCTTTCCACGCTCAGACAAGCTGAGCCAGCGTGAGCCACAGGCCTGGCACAGTGACTTTGGGCCAGTCACTGACTCTCAGCCTAACCTACCTCACAGGGTTGTTGTGAGGATAAAATGGAGAGAAGGAAGAGGAAGATTATGTACGTCACCTTGGGTTCCTTGCAGGAAAAAAGGCGGGATATAAATATAATAAATAAATAAGACAGAGCAGAAAAAGAGAGAAACAGAGGAGGGGGGGAGAAGTCTAGAAAGGGTCAGAGCTGCTTCAACTGGGGTACTGGTTGAGCAGAGCTTGACTTGATAGTAAGATATTGCTTGGATAAGGGAACTGGATAAAATAGAAACACAGTCTAATTAGGTTAGCTGAATGCATTTATCCCTGGTTATTTTATTACTCTATTGCTTGTGTGTGTGTGTGTGTGTGTGTGTGTGTATTTGTATCAATTCAGATTTCAGAACTTTTTTCTATTAACATCTTTCTTCAGTAAAATTTTAAACTTCTTTGTTTGAATATTTGTGGTTTCTTTTCTTTTTGGGTTACTCACCCCATATGTAATAGCCAACCACCACACTGTCCCACTTAGGTTGGGTCAGACTCAGCATTAAGACAAGTGAGGGGCAAATCTAATGGCAAGTAGTCAAACACAGAGGTATCAGTCCAGTATGGGATCAATTTAAGGCAGAAGCCAGGATACAGGCAATGATCAAGACACAGTATTACCAGGCAAGTGGGTGGCTTCCAGAAGAAATGTCTGAGGTGCACTTACGGTCCAAACACAGATGAGTAGTCAAACAGAAACACAGTCAAAAAAGCAGGAGTCCAGAGTCAGTAGCACAAAGGTTTAGCCATGGAGCAAGGTCAAAGAAACAAGGGTTCAAGGTACCAAAAGCTAAGATAAAGTGTTCTTTCCAGCTAGTAATCTCTTACTGAAGGTGTACAGGTATATAGCCAGAGCTCTAGAGCCACACCAAGATTCAGCTGCAGGTCATTACAAGCCGTCTGGCAGAAGTCCTACTTGTGAAGAAGGCCTTGCTCACAAGGAGTCCTTTATTCTTGAGGAGCCTGGCTGCTGTGGTTATTGAGGAACATGCGTTTGCCTCCGGGTGGTGGCCTGTGCCTCGACCTTATGGGACCAGCAGGTTCTAGGGCTGGGCAGATGCTTGGCCTCCTCTATGGGGAATGTATGGTGGTCAGGGACCCTGTTCAGAGGCTTCTCAGTGTCCACCAATACAGGAGGACCTGGTGTAGCTTCCCTGGAGGTGTAGGGGTGCCAGTGTCAGGATGATGCACAGGGTTGTTGGACTCTGCAGTCTCCAAACCATCATTTGACGAGTAATCCTGGCCTGAATCAGGCATGACGGCTGGGAACCCGACAAACACTACCTAGAGTAGATTCCTGAGACCCAGAAAGTTTTAAGGCTGGGTTGGCGGAGACAGCCAGAGGGGAAAAACATTTCTATCTGGTGGCAGTGGAAAAGGCCACAGGAAGGGAATGGCAAAAAGGAGTGGGGGTGCATCTTGGGACCAGCTCTCTTGCCACTTCAGCAACTAGACAGGTGTTAAAGAATCAGTACACTCTCTTATTAAAGCAGAACATCAGCACAAGCATTTCACCAGAGTCCACGGATCAAAGTCTTTTGTGTGCCCAAGTTCAATAAATTCTGGGAATCCAAGCAGAAGCCAGAGGCAGTATCTTATAGTCTGGTGGTATAATCCAAAGCAGGGTCCCAAATACAGGATTCAAGGCATGTTATAGTCCAGGGGTCCACACAAAGGAATGTCCGAGACCCGTGACATTTTACCCACAAATCAGTATTGCCTCTGCGCTAGCTTTTATGCAGGGGTGGAACAACTAGAGATCCTTGCTTGTCAATCTAGCTCTACTGGGAAACTTCGCCGGGAGATGCGCACTTTGCTGAGTTGTCTGCTTTTCCTCTAGCCCAGGGCTCTCCAACCTTGGGTCCCCAGATGTTGCTGGACTACAGCAACCCGAATCCCTTGCCATTAGCCATGCTGACTCGGTATTCTGGGAGCTGTAGGCCAGCAGCATCTGGGGACCCAAAGTTGGAGAGCCCTGCTCTAGCCTCTTCAATCGACGCTGTTCCCTAGAAGATAACCTTGGGCTCACCCCTTCATTGGCTGAATCTGTCTTCTGCCCGCTTATCAAGGAATGTTCCTCTGCCTGCAGCTCCTCAAGTGCTTTTCCCAGGTCTAGGTCTGGAAAGGAGCAGGTCCCCCCCCCCCGCCGCCTGCAACATATTGTGAAACTGGGCAGAGACTATTTCCCAGCGCCCTGCCAATCCATATCTTGACTAGGCCTTAAATTACCTCCTTCTATCTCTGGATCAGACTCTTCCTCTGAGACTGTGGCATCAGGGGCAGGCATGACAGCACACTATTTTTCCTGTTTTCCCTTCCACTCACGGAACAGTGCGGTGCTGGCCCATGACAGTGCCTTAATCCCAACTGCCCTGTTTTTTTAATGGTACTGCAGATGGGTGTGTCTTGGCAACACTGTACAGAAGCGTGGTGGTTGGAACTGGACCATCAGCAGCCTCCTTGAGCAATGGACACAAACTAATGGCAGTTGGTGTCCGGGCCAACAGTCTGGATGCAAACTGGTGGTCAAGCTAAGAAATAGGCAGGCTACTAAGCAGGGATGGTAGTCTGACAAAAGGTCAATCAGTGCCAAGGCAACAAGTTGCTCAAAATGAGGAGCCAGGCCAGAGGCGGCAGATTTATAGGGCCAAATAGAACCCCATTGATCCTTTGTATCACCTGGCCCCTGTTGACTTGGTAGCTACAATACCGTCCTCTGGCCATCCACAACGGTGGTGCTAGAGCACAATAGAGAACAGACCAACGGTTCCCTCATTTGGCAAGCTACCATGATGATGCTGAAATTTAGGTTCTTGGGTCCTACTCCCAGAGGCCTTCATCTGGGATCCCCGACACCTGTTATAACAGGAATGAAAGAGGCTGGGGCTCAGGCGGCTGATTGGAGGGGTCTGGCAACTCTAAGTGGACAATTGCATTGTATCCCTGTGGGAACATCACATATCCTTTGGGGAATAGGTTCACTGCTTCAATTTGTGAGCTGGAAAGAGCAGGACATTGGCAGGGCCAGCATCAAGGGTAGGCATGGTCGGGCACTTGCTGAGGGCCCACACATGAGCAAGGGCCCACTGACAAGAGCCCCCTGGGCTTGCTCCTCCTCTTCACCATTGCAACCTGCTTGTTCACCTGCCTTTTGCTCTGGCCTAGACAATGGTGGTGGTGAAAAGGAGGAACAGTAGATGCCATTGCCTGCTTGCTCACTGGCTCTCTCCCTGTCAAGCATGTAAGTGGTAGCAATGAGGATGAGAAAGCAAGAGCAGCTGGTGGCAACTGCTGTGAAAAGGTGGACTCACTGAGGGAGTGGGGTCATTGAGGGTGTTTTGCCCAAGCACCCCCATAATCCTCGAACCGGCACTAGGCAGAGGTCTCTTCATGTGGGTGAATAAGCCTATGTTACTCAAATTTAGCAAGTCCAGCACCAGATTGGACAAGAAGCACGCTATTCCATGTAGTGCTAGGTCTACCAGTTCTTTCTTCATACCATTCAAGTATGAGTCAGCAGATGGAACGGACGGAGGGAGGTGAGTCAGCAGGCAGGTCCCAGCCAAGCCAAAGGATCCATCTCTCCTGTTAGTCCTTTCAGTTCACAGCCCAAGCCTGAAAGCAGGAACCAGGTGCCACACCAACCGGTTGAAAATGACACATCTTCAATATTACACATCAATATTACACATCAATAGTAGATTCTTGTGTTACCTTTTATCGTGCTAAAAGGACTTGTGGCTTACGCTGGCTCAGCTTGTCTGAGTGTGGAAAGCTAAGCAGGGTCAGGCCTGGTTATTACTTGGATGGGAGACCCCTCCTCTAGTTTCCTGCATTGAGCAGCGGGTTGGACTCGATAGCCTTGTAGGCTCCTTCCAACTCTATGATCTATGAAATCCACTATAGTTCCTCTCATGAATTTGGTTGGCCATAATTAGTCTTCAATAGTGGTCCTAGTTTCAGCTGTGATATCTTTGAGAGCCAGTGTGGCGTAGTGGTGAGAGTGTTGGATTGGGACTCAGGAGATCCGGGTTCTAGTCCCCGCTTGGCCATGAAGCTCACTGGGTGACTTTGGGCCAGTCACTGACTCTCAGCCTAACCTACCTCACAGGGTTGTTGTGAGGATAAAATGGAGAGGAGGAGGAGGATTATGTAAGCCGCCTTGAGTTCCTTGTAGGAAAAAAGGCGGGGTATAAATGAAATAAATAAATAAATCTGCCATAGTGTAAGCACGCACATTGGAATTTACGGGGGGGGGGGGATCCCATCAAAGTTCTAACCAGGGCCCAGAATTTCTTACCTTGCCAGATGTCGCAGATGTGCTCCTGAGACAAAGTATATCAAATAACAGTAACAATTTTTATAATGTGCATCTGCATGATTGTGCTGTTCTCTCCTAGAGGATGCTGTCTGGACTATTTGAGAACTTTTAACCTGGTGCAGAATATGGCTGCACTGAACTAGTACTCTCCAGGTCTGCATTGCTGTCTTCCAGGTTGCTTGCACGTACAATTCAAGATTAAACAGAGAGCAACCAGGCAATTGGCTGAAAAGCTGCGCACAAAAGATAGACAAAATAAATGAAAAGAGGTTGGAAAGTGCTTCGGTGGTATTCTGCCGAGATCAGTGCTGGCTCTGGTACTGTTCAATATTTTCATTAGTGACTTGGAGGGGAAACTTCTAAAATTCGCAGGTGATCTACAACTGGGAAAGACTGCAATACTAGAGGATAGGCTAAAGAATTTAAATGATCCCAATGAGCAGAGGTAAACACAGACATCAACAAAATGAAATTCAAGGGACAATAGTAAAGGAAGAACCAAGGAAAGAAGAACCAAACTACAAGATTAGGGAGCAATTTGCTAAGCAGCGCTATTTAAGAGAGGTTATATTTTTTATGATGGCCAAAGCTCTTCTTTGGCTTGCCTACCATGTCCAGCTATGGTAGCAATGGTGCCATGGACAGAGGGAGGTGACGTGAAGCCTAGTTGCAAGGAATAGCAATTTGAATATTTGTCAACAAAGGGATGCTGTGTGGCAGATGAGACCAGTGCTATGTCTGAAGCATAATTTCCAAGGCTCGGGCGGTACTGCTTGGCTCATCACTAGCAAAATGTCCTCATGTTGATGGACTGGTTCAGTTCTGGGGCCCCACAATGCAAGAAGGAGATGGTCTGAAGGCACAAGATCTAGCAACCTTGCTAATGCTAAGTAGGTCTGGGTCCAATCAGTGACTGGACCCAGGCACTGGGACCCAGGCTGATAGTTCACCTGCGTACCCTACGTACACCTCCTTCAGCTGCATCGTGGAAGAAAAGCCAGATATAATGTAGCAAATAAAACAATAAATAGATGTTGAGATGTTTGAAAAGGGTTCAGGTAAGAACTGAGGATAATCTAAGAGTTTTGATTCTGCCTGAAGAAAAGAAAGTGAACAAGAGGTAAAGGTTGGAGAACATTTTGACTGCTTCAAAAGGATGCTAAGAGAGAAGAGGGAGAACGGTTTATTCTAGCCATTCAAGACAGGACTACAATCTGTGCATTTAGATTAAAACACTGGAAAAACTTGTCAATCATAAGAACAGTTCAGCAATGCAACAAGCTGCCTAGGACACTTCCCTGGAGATGGTGAAAAAGCTGGACTGCCATCTCTCGAGGAGGCTTTTGGGTGCATGTTATTTGGTCTTGGGGCGCTGTGCACATGATTGTTGTTGTGTGGGAAGGGTGGGGAGCACAGCTGACCTCATGCAATCCCAGCTCCATGGCCAGCATCCAGGGAAGGCGTGGTCAGGCAGGCCCCTGATAAGGCCCCCCTGGAGCGGCTCCTCCTCTCCACCCTCTCATGAGTCATGCCTACTACTTGTTCACCTGCCTCTCTCTCTCTGGTGGAGAGGAGGAGGAGGAGCCCGTAGTAGATGCCACTTCCTACTTGCTCACTGGCTCTCTGCCTGACTAGCAAGAAAGTGGTGGCAATGATGAGAGCAGAAGGAACAACAGCAGCTGGTGAGGACGACGCCAGTGAGAAGGTGGACTCAATGAGGGAAGGGCCCCATTCTGGGTGTTTGGCCCAAGGGCCCTAAAAAAAAACCTGGAGCCAGCACTGCCCAGTTCCCAAACAATTGGTCTTGCCCACACCTCTGATCTAGTCTACACTTCCTGTCCTCTGCTCTTGAAGAGGTGGTGGTCAGTGGCTGCTCTGTGACCTTCAACCAGGGTGGCTGCATTCCAGCAATGGGTGGAGAACTCTTTCAGCCTTCTGCTTTATTATCACAGGACAGCTACCCTTGCACTCTGTCAATTAGCTTTCATTCACATGATGCTCACCCTACCCCTGGAGCAAATTGTCCCCTCTTTGACTCCTGAGAATAAAGCCTTCTTTAATGCCTCTGAAGCACTCTGAATGATTTCATATGATAAAGACAGGCCAGCAGAGAAAGAAATGTATGTTCATTTGGACAATAGAGACTCTTTTTATGTGTTGAAGAGAGCCCTCATGAGGATCTAGGCATGGCGGAGAGAAGCTTACGGGTGGGCACATCATTACTTTGGTATTGCTTTAAACATAACTCACTTGTGAGAGATGGCCAATTTGGTCTAAATTTCTAACTACTGCCCCTTCTTCCCTCCCCATTCCTTTTTCCTTGTGTGTCCTGTCTTTTTAGATTGTAAGCCTGCGGGCAGGGACTGTCTTGTTAATTGATTATATGTAAGCCGCTTTGGGAGCCTTTTTGGCTGAAGAGCGGCATTAGAATGTTTCAAATAAATAAATAAAAAATAGTACTGCCCACCCAGCTGAAATGGGCCTGGGTTTTTTTTTTTATAGCCCACCTTTCCACCAAGAAAATGCTGCTCAAGTCAGTTTAGCCTTCTTAGCCTTAGCCAATAGGCGGAGTACGGCAGCTGCCTCAGACAGCTGATTTGGGGTGTCACAGTTTTGGCAGCAAATTGTTAGGTTTAATTTATTGTTGTATTCTTACTGCCAGGAAGGGGAGAGGTGCTTGTGAGATTTTCTGCCTCCGGTGCCAAAACAACTTGGCTGGCCTTGAGTACTGTGCACCTTGACTTGGGTGTGGGTGGAGCATCACTTACTGCTATGCCTTAGTCAGAAAAATGTCTTAGGGTGTCCCTTGAAGAAACTGTTTTATTTATTAATTTGTGTTTGTTGGTTTGTTAAATGCATACCCTGCCTTTCCTCCAAGGGACCCAAGGCAGCTTACATGATCCTCCTCTTCCTCTCCATTTTATCCTCACAACAACCCTGTGAGGTAGGTCAGGCTGAGAGTCAGTGACTGACCCAAAGTCACCCAGTGAGCTTCTTGGCTGAGCGGAAGACTCAGGTTCCAGTACAGCACTTTAACCACCACACTGCACTGGCCCACTATTTAATAGGGTTTCTTGCATTTTATTTTATTCCTGTCAGCAAAGGCTGTTTATTCCAAGGGAAGGGGAACCGATATTTAGTATCTGTTAAAAATTAAACATTTAAATATAGGTCTCATTCATTCACAGAGAAACCGAGAAACCACCATTCATCCCATTTTACAGCAGAAGAACTGGAACCTGACAGCTGTGGGTCTACACCACATTTTTACCATTTTCAATGGCCCTAAAAAATGTGAATCTTGTGGTTCTTGTCAGAATTCTTGGAATGATAATGAAAATACCATTCTTTATTAACAAACAAGGGTCCCCGAAAAACCCACCAGCATATCACGGATAAATATGGAAAGATACATTTAGATAATTACAACAAAACCCCTGATGAACTTCTGTGGGTAAATATAAGGTTATTAATATATTGAACTTCCTGTGATTCTTGTTACCTGTAGTTGGATTTTTTATGTAATGTACGGTATGTGTTTTGCCAGTTGAAAAAGTTGTAATATTTTCTATATTCTCATTGATCATATTGAAAACATGTGATTTAAAACTCAATAAAAATAATATTAAAATAAACAATACCCTCTCAGTGTGTTTTTTTAGAACTGTCAGGGAACTGCAGTAACTGCAGCAGTATGTGCTCCAAAAAGGAGCCACAAAAGGTCATGGGAGGTTAATATCTCCCCTTTCTAGAGTCGCTGGAGACCCAGGGAAGTGTTGGAAATGTGGACAGCACTGAGAACCGTCAGTTCAACACTTGAAATTGAGAGGATTACATTGCTAAGGGGGAGATCTTGTTGCCCCCCCCTTTCAGTGCACTTACATTCCCCCCCTTTATTGGTGATTTTCAATTGACAGTTCAGCAAGTGTGCACAAATCAGTCTACATGCAGTCTCACTTTGCCAATTTCCATCTATGTTACCAACTGCACTTCACTCCCTTTGACAGCTGAAACTTACAAGAACATTGACCAGGCAAGACAAATTACACTATAGATAGATAGATAGATAGATAGATAGATAGATAGATAGATAATAGATATAGATATATCAAAGACATTTGCACACATTTCTCCCCCCCCCAAAAAAGGTGGCAAACCAGTGACTGTCACTCCAAAATGCCTCTGGATCATCAGTGGAGGGGCTGTTACTGGTGGTAGCACGGGTGAGATCGCAAAGAGTGGCAAGGGATTTTTCCTGCTCTTGCCAAGCGGCTCACTAGCCACTCCCCACAACTCATTTTGGAATCAGTCTCCCGGTTTCGGATGACATGACAACCCACCATGAGTCAAACAACTCCTGGAACAAGCCATGGGTTGTCAGGGTGGCTTGTTTCTGGGAAATAAGCCATCCTGCAAGAAGCAGTCGGAGTTCGGATGACACAGCAATGCACCGTGGCTAGTTACCCATTATGGGTTGCCGGGTCGTGCGAACCCAGTCTCTATCTGCTTAATAACACTGGCAGTGGAAGCCTGTACATGTCTACAGTATGCCCCATTGAGCTCAATGGGACTTACTCCCAGGGAAGTGTGTATAGGATTGCACCCTGTTAGATTTAAAAGGGCAGCCTTCTGTGGGTGAACTTCCTCAAGAACCCTGCCGAGCATCTGAATGCTGAGCAGTGAGACACACTGGCTAGTGGCTAGCACCTCCAACATATGAGAGCAAGTTACTTCTTGCTGCCCTGCAGAGCCGTTTGGCTATCCTTTCCCAGCCCATCTTTTCACCCCTTTGCAAGTTCTTTGCAACTGTGACCTTGAAGCACTTCTCAGTCCTCTTCTTCACTTCACTTATACATCCATAGCCATCTTTCATTTCATAAATTCACATCTTGCTTTTGCAGCTCACTACTGCTTAATTTTGCATGGTGATTTTTTCTCTCTGTGTCTCTCTCTCTCACACACACACAAGGATTGTGCTGTCTGTCTGGCCTTCCTCTTCTTTGCAGCTGTAATATGAATACATGATTAAAGAGAAGAAACCAAAATCAAGTGATGGACACAGAACCAGACAACATTCTCCGGTGCCTCATGATCCTGTTCTGTAAAATCTATAAAGTTATATAAAGCTGCCTTTTATTGAGCCAGACTGTTGGTCTATCCAGTCCGGTCTACTATGAATGAAGCAGCTGTCTCGGGATTCAGGCCGGGACCATTATCAGATTTCATGTAGGTAACTTAACCAGAAATGCCATGGATTGAACCTGAGACCTTCTACATGTGATGTCCATGCTGTACCATGAAGCACTGCTGGAGAGAGATACCAGACTCAAACCTATGCATGTTTACTCAGAAGTACCTAAATCCTAAAGAGATCAGTTGGTTTATGCCACGGTCAGTATGCCTTGGATAGAATTCTAAGGCTGCAATCCTAAATGCACTTACTTGGTAGTAATATATTTCATTGGTCTCAATGGAGCTTAATTCAGAGTAAACAAGCTTAGGATCCTTCTGGAAGGCATTATCCAAACCAGGGATCTTTTCTTGCACTTCACTGCGATTCCCTTTAGTTTTGGTCTGGACTTCATTTTTCCCATTCTTGCCCTTGTGCATTTGCTAGAAATATAGACCTCCTCATCTTTTTAAATAAGGCTGTGTGCAATGCAGAGGTGGATCCTGACAAAAACCAATAATTTTTGATGCGCTTACTAAAACAAGAATTAAAGAACATCTTTGTGCATCTATGAGTCCTTGAGACTTCTCTGTGGGATTATAAAATAGCTGGGATTTTGCAAAGTCAGAAATAACCCTCCTGACTTCCCTCAAGAACTAATTAACAGAAGAAATTTGCAAAGAGTCTATTGTGAAAAGGTAGATGTGTATAAAAGGGGTTCTTTTTTCTTTCTTTTTTTTTAAAGGAAAAAGGGTCTGACTCTGAAGGAGGCGTAGTAGAACAGTAACAGTGTGAAGGCATCTTGTGAGACACTTATCCAAACATAAACAAATTGACATGCATGGTCAGTTGGGTACTAACTGTCATGTGAAGAAACCCATAAGTTGGGGTAGGGAATCTGTGGCCCTCCAGGTGTAGTTGGACTACAACTCCCATCATTCCTGACAATTGGCCATGTTGGCTGGGGCTGACGTGAGGTGGAGTCCAACAACACCTGGAGGGCCAAATGTTCCCTACTCCTGCCATTAGTAGACTACAAATTGGGGGAAATTGTATGATGAGGTGTGTACCATGCCTCCCATTTGAGATACTTCCAGATACAGGTCACACAAATCAGCCTGTCTGGATGTATCATTGGGCTGGCCAACAAAACCTGTTTGTATTTAGATTCAGAATCAGAACAGATCTAGATGGGTCATTAATTGAGCCTTTGTCCCTCTGGGTTTTCAATTTTGAACCTTTATAGTTTAAAAGGGGGGTGAACTTGCAGCCCCACAGAAGTCTATCTAGATTTTAATCTCTGAGAAAACCTACTCCATTGCGTAACACTGTACTGGACTTGTGCCTTGGAGGTAAGAATATATTTTTTTAAAGCAGCAACGAAGTCTAGGTTTGATAACGTGGATACATGGGGAGCTAATAATCATGTGACTATACTGCCAAATAGGAATGTCTATTCCAGCTGTCCATCGTCCACATTCAGGACCCAGAGACTTATGAATGTAAATTTTCTTCCTGTTGAACATGTTGAACGTTTTGTTGAACATGCCAATATGGAAGCAGCAGCAGCACTATCTAGAGACAAACACCACAATCTAACACAAAATTAAAACATTAAATCAAGGGGCTTAAGTGCACAGCCCTTTTATTTTTTTATTTATTATATTTATACCCCATCTTTTTTCCCTGCAAGGAACCCAAGGCGGCTTACATAATCATCCTCCTCTCCATTTTATCCTCACAACAACCCTGTGAGGTAGGTCAGGCTGAGAGTCAGTGACTGGCCCAAAGTCACCCAGTGAGTTTCATGGCCGAGCGGGGACTAGAACTCGGATCTCCCGACTCCCAGTCCAAGACTCTCACCACTACGCCACATTGGCTCCACTTTGCGATGGCTGAGAATAGCTTTGTGCATTTCTGATGGACAATAGCTTTATTCAGGCGTTTGAGAAATGTATAGGGTCTACATGTGAGAAGGAGGAGCAGGGAACCCCACCCCTCATTTTTGTTACCCATAGAGGGCAACTGTCTGCAGCAGAGAGCCTCCTCTGTCTGTGGAGACTCCCTGTGCAATTTAGAACCCTAGAAAATAAGGCTTCTAAATTGCACAGATAATTTGTACAGATAGAGGTGGCTCTCTGCTGCAGACAGTCACCTTGTATGTGGGGAGGGCAACGAGAACGACAATGGAGAGAGGTGGAACTAGTGTGGTCATCCCCACTCCCCCTCCTCACATGTAGACCTTACATACTCTGCAAACACCTAAACAGGGCTGGAGTTACAGATGTCCCAATATAAGTATAGTCCACCTCTCACCAGAGTAAAGGCTTTTCTACACGAGGCATTTATTGTGCACTCATCATTCCCTACTCATGGTTGTTTACAGGTTCTTTAGACGACATCGTGACCCTCCAGTTTTGCTTCTGTGTCTAACCAGCACTTTTGGCAAGTTTTTTTTAGAGCAGGGAAAATGCAACATTTAACTGAAAGCGAAAGAAAGCACTAGTTCTCTTTGTATATTTGCGCTATTCTGCTATAGTACAGTGCCACCTAGAGGTTATGTAGCAGAAAAGCAGAAAAGGAAACACTCCTCATGTAGTGCTCCAATCTCAATTCTGCTGCGAAACCAAAAGTACCGTAGATGCAACTGATTAACAGGCTTCAGTGGAAAAGCTCTAGGTGAAAAGATGCCTATTACTTCCACATCAAATGGATCAGGACATCACCTGCGTAGGCCCTTGTTCTTCCAAGTAGTTCAAAACAGCACTTTCCTTTTTGAAAGTACAAGTACGCCTCTCTCTCAGAGTCACCATGTGCCAAACATAAAGTGGCAGGAATCAACCCTTTCACGGTCTTCTGAAAATACAGGAACACAGTGCTTGGAGTTGGGATTGGGCTTCTGGCAGCAGGCCCATCCCTGCTCTTCATGTGATCAGTATGTGTGGCAGGCATCAGCTCTATGAACGCAGAGTGAATAACCGCATGGGGTCCGGAGTAAGGCCCACCACCCCAATCCTGATCCCGCCCCTCCACATATTTACCTAGTTTGGATGTCACAACAACTCATGGTTTAAAGGAACTGTGGGTTGTTGCGAACATGTGGGAGCCATGGGTCCAAGCCTGGGTTGTTCCTCCCCTAGCAACCCATAACTCTGGGTTTGCACATCACGCTAAACAACCCTATTTAGTGCAGCAGGAGCAGGCAAACAGGTGGGACCCAGCATGTTTGCTCATTCCCAAACAACCCACAGTTTGTTTAACCATGGGTTGTTGTGTCATTCGAACCAAGTCACTGAGTCTACCGTTTCAAAAGGATTGAAAAAGACTTGTGCATTGAGGCACTTGTTGGAAAAGCAGGACTGAATGATTAAACGTATAAATAAACCCACAGTCAAAGACATTTTCACAGATTTTGGAAACTGGATCATGATTTCTGTCAAATATGAGTAGAGATCCAGGATGCATCAAGTCAGTGCCCGATTTTTCTCCCCATATTCTTCTGCCTTCCCCTGCAACATGACTTGATTGCCTTTTGGAAATTCCAGATTTCACAACCCTGGAATTAATCTTCTTTGGCCAGAGTTCCATCAATTATGCTGTTTGGCATAACAACCTAACCTTGCATAATATAATCTTCCGCTGCATTTGAACTAACCTCCCCCTGCCCCCCAAGGAGTTATTATATCCAAGTCTACTCCTGCACAAACTTTTTTCTTGTTGTTGCTTTTTGTTCACATGCTGCAATTATCCTCCTGAACTGTTTTCTCCCTTCCCACTTTTCACATGAAAATGGCTACCACTCGCCATGAAGAAGGGTGTATAGGAGAGGCAGCAACAGATAGGTTCATTCTTGGGGGCCAGCAATAGTTACTCCATTATCTTTTTAATGCTGGTTCTGTGTAGTAATTGGAACAACTTGAAGTGATTACTATGCCAAATTTAATACTGATTCATCACAGCCAAGCCCTAAAAAAATAAGGGTGCTACCAGTAGGAATTAGGGCACAATCAACAGTAAACTGATAATGTGAATGCACCACCTTGCTGCTCCATTTGGAGGTTCAGAGTGCAGAATTCCAAAGCCCTTGAGTACACAGCCCTTGCTGCGGTGTATAATAGGCCAAGTAGTAGCATTCCTAAGACACAGTGACCAAACAGTTTTTGTGATTGAGACACAGTACTGTAATAGAGCCCTCTGTACTTTTGACATCCGGATGCTTCACACCAACTGCACATGCCCCAGCCAGGTGGAGTAACAAATGTCCAGCCACTGCAAACAGCTGCAACTGGGTCTGAAGAAGGAAGCATGCAAAGAGACAGCCAGAAGAGCTTTTAGAGGCTGCAGCCCAGTGCTCAGGCTTCTGGGCCAGTCATACCAAGGACATCTGTCAATAACAATTAAATGTATTGGCAGTTGGGCCATTGGCTTGGAGTCATGCAGATTTACAAGAACAACCACTTTCTTTCTTTCAAACAGCTAATGCATGGGTGGGGAATCTTTCTTCTGTCAAGGGCCACATTCCTTCGGGGGCAATCTATCAAGGGCCGCATGCCATCAGTGGGCAGGGTCACCCCGTCTCTCTCTGCTACCCCCTCTCTTTTTACCCCCCCCCCTTTCCTTCCTCTTCCTCCCACCCAGCAGGCTGTGGGGGAGAGACAGATGGCTCTTGCCAAAGGGCTGAACTTCACTTGCAGAGGACTTCCTTCCCTTCCTTCCAGGTGGGGCGATTTGCACCAGAGAAGTGGGATGTTGGGTGGCCAGGTGTCCTACTTTACAGAGGAGAGTATTCTGTTTGAAAGGCTGTCAGAAGACAGTCCTCTATTTGAAGTTGTCCTCTATTTGAAGACGCTCCAGGTTTAAAGATCAAGAACTGCAAGAAGGGAGAGCAGCGGCTTTGAAGTTGCCCACCCACAGTTAGCACCTGGACAGCAGACTGAGCAGGCACAGAGCTCACCTGGTCACAGCGGTCGGTCCCCATTATCAGGGCCAGGATCAAAGGTAGGCATGACTGGGCACCTGTTGAGTCCACACCCCAGCAGAGGCCCACTGACAAGAGTCCCCAGGAGTTGTTCCTCCTCACCATTGCAATCTGGTTATTCACCTGCCTTGCACTCTGGCCCAGACAACAGAGGCAGTGAGAAGGAGGAGCAGTAGATGCCGCTTCCTACTTGCTCACTGGCTCTCTGCCTCTCCAGCAAGCAAGATATAGCAATGATGAGAAGGATAATGTGGAGCAATAGCAGCTAGTAACAATGGTGGTGAAAAGGTAGACTCACAGAGGGAGGAGCCCCATTAAGGGTGTCTTGCCCAAGGGCCCTCCAAAACCTCCAGCACTGCCCAGGATGGTGAGATGTATGGCATTCCTATTTAAATGGTACTTATTTATAAATGTGCATCTGTACATATAAATCAGGATATGCAGATCTGTATCCTCTTTTAGCCTCTCTTCTGGTGATGCATTTCCTCTTTTTTGGCAATGTAAGTGGCCATCCTAGATGGGAGCGGGTGCTTAACATCTGGGTGCTTTGCCTCTGCAACTCTCACTGCTCCAAACTGCTTTTCTCCCAGTAGGGTTCCAGACATAGAATCATAGAATAGTAGAGTTGGAAGGGGCCTATAAGGCCATCAAGTCCAACCCCCTGCTCAATGCAGGAATCCAGGTCAAAGCATCCCTGACAGATGGCTGTCCAGCTGCACCTTGAATGCCTCCAGAGTGGGAGAGCCCACCACCTCCCTAGGTAGTTGGTTCCATTGTCTTATTGCTCTAAAAGCCAGGAAACTTTTCCTGACGTTTAGGTGGAACCTGGCTTCCTGTAACTTGAGCCCATTATTCCGTGTCCTGCAAACTGGGATGATCAAGAAGAGATCCTGGCCCTCCTCTTTGTGACAACAACCCTTCAAGTACTGGAAGAGTGCTATCATGGACACAGTGGGTGAACGGGAGGAGGCCAGGGGCAGTCCGGTTTTGTGGAATCAGTTCCAGCTTCTTCCTTCTGGTGAAGTGGACAAGGTGCTTTCTTCTGTTAAGCTGACCACCTGCTTGCTTGATCCTTGCCTGTCCTGGCTTGTTATGAGCTGCAGGGAAAAACTGGGTGGGGAGATCAGGGCGGTAGTGAATGCCTCCCTCGAGGAGGGAGCGATGCAGTAATAAAACCGCTTCTAAAGAAGCCCTCCTTAGATCCCCAAGATATGAACAACTTTCACCCAGTCTCCAATTTGCCATTTCTGGGCAAGCTGATTGAGCGAGTGGTGGGGGCTCAGTTGAAGGCACATTTGGATGAAGCCGATTATTTAGATCCATGCCAGTCGGGCTTCAGGCTGGACATGGCACAGAAACTGCCTTGGTCGCCTTGGTGGATGATATGAGGAGGGCTTTGGATAGGGGCGAATGCTCTTTTCTAGTCCTCCTCGATCTCTCAGCGGCTTTTGATACCGTTGACCACGGTATCCTCCTGGACCGTCTGGAGGGGTTGGGCTTGGGAGGCACTGTATTGCAGAGGTTTCGGTCCTTCCTCTCTGGAAGGTACCAGAGGGTAGTTCTTGGGGAGGAGGCTTCGGACCCTCGGCCGCTCACTTGTGGGGTGCCGCAGGGTTCCATCCTCTCCCCGATGTTATTTAACATCTACCTGAAGCCGCTGGGAGCTATCATCAGGAGGTTTGGGGTGCGCTGTCATCAATATGTGGATGACATGCAGCTCTACCTCTCCTTCAAGTCCTCACTAAGGTTGGCTGTTGAAACCCTGTCCAAGTGCCTGGATGCAGTGGGTGGCTGGATGGGAAGGAACATGCTGAAACTGAACCCTGACAAGACCGAGGTACTTCTGGTGGGAGACAAGGGAAGGTTAGGGGATGTTGACCTGGTGCTGAATGGGGTACATCTACCCCTGAAGGACCAGGTCCGCAGCTTGGGGGTCATTCTAGACTCCCAGCTGTCCATGGAGGCTCAGGTGTCAGCTGTGAGCCAGGTGGCGCTGTATCAGCTCCACCTGATACGGCAGTTGCGCCCCTACCTTCCTAATCATCTGCTCCCATCAGTGGTTCATGCCTTGGTCTCCTCTCGCCTAGACTACTGTAATGCGCTCTATGTGGGGTTACCCTGGAAGACGGTTCGGAAGTTGCAGCTGGTACAGAATGCAGCAGCTCGCATGGTTAAAGGCTGCCGCTGGCGTGATCACATCACTCTGGTGCTCAAAGAGTTGCACTGGCTACCAGTTGTTTGCCAAGCCGAATCCAAGGTGTTGGCATTGACCTTTAAAACCCTCTACGGCTCCGGTCCAGTTTATCTCAAGGAGCGCCTCCAGCAACATCAAGTAGGCCGCTCAACAAGATCTGCCACGGACAGCCTTCTCCCTGTCCCATCAGCCAGAGAAACCAGGCTGGTGGGGACTAGGAAGAGGGCCTTTTCTGTGGCAGCTCCCAATTTATGGAACTCTCTCCCCAGTGACCTCTGCCATGCCCCTTCCTTGATTAGCTTCCGCCGTGCATTAAAAACGTGGCTTTTCAGGCGGGAATATGGGGTGGGTTAGGATTTTTAAGTTTTGTACTGTTTTTAATTGTGTTTTATACTGTCTGTGTGTATTCCCCCCGCCCTGTATTTTATTGGATTGTACATCGCTCAGAGTGGCCGGATGTCTGGCCAGATGGGCGATTCATAAATATAATAAATAAATAAATCATATTATTTAAAGCATTTTTCACCCCACTCACAGAGGGCTCACAGAGTGGCTTACAGAGATCAGTAGTATGGCAGTCCCTCCCCTCAGGCTTACAGTCTAAAAGACATGACACACAAGGAAAAGTGGTAGGAGGAGGGAGAAGGAAGAAAGCAAGCTCAGGTACCAGTTCTTAAATTTACAGTTCCTATCATGACCAGCTGGGAGAGGGGGGGGAATTAACTTGGAAACCTACAAGAGATCCCATTCAAATGTATCACTGGAAAGTGACTCAAACATTCAGAAAAAGCATGCAGTACAATTCCCACATGACGACTACTACTACTACAAAATGCAGGTGAGGAAAGGTTGCATGTCTGAATGCTCCTTCATGTCAGAATCTCTTTGTAGGTGGAGAGCTGGCACCTACAAAGAGGCTAGGCCTAGCACTGGCTAACATTTGAACAGGTTCTCAATTTACTGCAAGTACATCTAGACAGCATGATCCCATACAGGTTTGCTTGGAAGTAAGCCTCATTGTGCCCAATGGGACTTACACCCAGGTAAGTGCGTTTAGGATTCCGCCTAAGGCACTTCTAACCTCACCATTATGTAGACCAGCATCCTCCAACCTTGGGTCCCCAGATGTTTTTGGCCTACAACTCCCAGTGGGAGTTGTAGGCCAAAAACATCTGGGGACCCAAGGTTGGAGAACACTCATGTAGACGTTTTAGACCAGGGGTGCGGAACCTCAGGCCACAGGGCCAAATCTGGCCCTCCTGGGGTCCCCAGAAGGCCACACTCCCTTCCTCTGCCCTCCCCCCTTCACCACCAATCCTCTGGTGGTTTCCCAGCTGTTATGCATTTTTCCCCATTCGAAAAACGGCTGAGATTCCTCTCTCCTAAGGCTGAGTTCCTCACAGTAAGAGCTTTAAGTAAATTGTACTGATATTTTTTGTATTCTGGCCCACCTATTTTGCCTTCAGCCCCGCCCACCACTGGAATGTGACCCCTGAGAGCTTCTCTGATACTGAAGTCGGTCAGCCATACCAAGAGCCCTAACCCTACCGCCCTACCCCAGCTTGCAGTCGCCTCTTATTTTTAAAGGACACATTCCCAGTCCCACAGTATCATAGAGCTATAGAACATAGTGGAAACCCCTGATTTGTGCATCCTGCAGTGGGGGCATGGGGGGGGGGATTTCCCTGATAATTATTTTTCCCTACACAGACCTCAGAAAAACCAGATGAAGAGCTCAGCGCAATCTCCACTGTCCATTCCGTTTCAGACCTCCCTGCCGGTTAGTGTGCTGGTGGTAGGTGCTTTGCCCAAGGACGGAGCCCTTGGAGCCAGCAACTCCTTGTGCATGCAGTCGCGCAGGCCACTCACCCACCGGCTGGTGCTGGTAGCAACTCTCAGCCACCAGGGCTGGACACAAACCGGCACTGCAGTGTCAAAAGACCCTTTGGCCTCTTAGTCATCCCCGTGAGTCATCTCTGTCCCAGAAATGTGCCGTTACATGTTGCAAATGCCTGTGTGCCTTGTTGGAAAAACTGTCTCATGCCCAGGGAGTACGCTGCTAAGGCAGCTGTGCCACTCAGTTTGCATCAGAAAATGCTGGTGCCACAGCTATGAAGGGTGTGTGTGTGTGGGTGTGTGCGCCCAGCGGATGGACAGGCCGCCTCAGCTTCCCAGAGCGATCACAGCCATTTTTAAAAGCAGCTCAAAGATGCACCCAAAACAGGATAGCTGTTTCGGCCCACAGACTCCTCTGGGCGGCTGTTGTTGACACAGGTTTAGCAGCTGGGTGAGGTTTAAAGTCTGAGAGCAACCTGTCAGCTGACCATAACCTACCTCCCCACCCCCAAAATTCAGTCACTGACCAAAGGGCCCCTCCCCCCTTGCCTGGAAACTTTCCTTTGGGAATTAACCCCCAACACACACACACACACACACACACACACACTTTTAGCACCCAAGTGTGACTCAAATTTTGATGCTGGCTAAATCCTTTTCAAAGATTAAAAGGTGGAAGGATTTTGCCTGGAGAACACGTACAGTTGGAGGGGGAAACCCCCAACCTTCTCCCCCTGATGATGTGCTTTAGCTGAAGTTTTAAGAGTAAGTTTTAACATTTATAGATTGCAGTGTTGCTGGAGACACTGCAGTTGATTGTGGTCCTGATCCAAATAGCTGTGGTCAGGCCTAATGGGCATGCTTTGTGACACTTCCTCCATTGAAATTTCCCAGACAAGGGGCAGTGGCAAAACAGAAGTGGCATCTTGGAGAGTGGTCCGAGCAGAGTCAGGGAAAGCCCTGCCTGCTCCTTGCACATTGCCCTTGCCCTCAACTTGTGGGAAATTGGCAATTTGGCTCACTGGAAAAGCCTCCACAGATACAGGAGGCTCTTCTCTTTAGAAAGTCACCCTCCACGAGCTGAGGGTGACAAATGTGACAAAGGAGAGGGGAGGGACAGGACTGGAGTGCTCCCTCGCCTCGCATGTTGAGTATAACCAGAAACAGAACACCTGAATAGGGATTGAGCCTTGCGTTGACCTGAAACAGCAAATATTTTGGATGCTGTCTCCTCAGAAATAAAACATTTTAAGTCCAGACATACAAACCTGGTTCACACATAATGAGAAGCCACCATGGGTGAATTTCCCCACAGGGTTTCTCGTTGCAGTGGTAGCTGCCATTTTGAATATGAGCTGCAGTGGGGGCGTGCCGTAGCTTGTCGATATGTGCGAAGCCGGTGGGGGTGGGTTGCTGGGGTGGTTAGCAAGTCTCCCACAACCCTAAAAGAGCCCATGGGTTCTGGGTGGCTTACCAACCACCCTAGCAACCCACCCTTGCTGGATTTGCACGTAACGACAAGATACGGTGTGCCGCAGTTTGAATATTGAAAATATTGAAAATGGCGGTTTGAGTATTGAAAATGGCGATGGCTGCCACAACTAGAAGCCCAAGGGGAAATGCACTCCATGGTGGCTTCCCGTTACGTGTGAACCGGGCCACATTGTCAGTCGCTCCTGTGGCATACAAACTGATACACCAAATTATCTCACAGCAGGCACAAACTCACATGGGTGCATATATTCCACATAAAATTTAAAAACCCCACCACAGACTAGCCATTGCTTTGTGAACAACAGAGACACACTCAATTGTTATTTATACAAAATACACAATTGTTATCCACAGCGGCTGCATGTCACTAGCCTTTTCAACTGTAAGTCCATTAACGTAGCTTTCCCCAACCTGGTGCCCTCCAGATGTCTTGAATTACAACTCCCAGCATTCCTAGCCATTGGCCATGCTGGCTGGGGCTGATGGAAGTTGAAGTCCAAAACATCTGGAGGGCACCAGGTTGGGGAAGGCTGCATTAGCAGATCAAGACTGTGGTGGGCAGGTGGGCGGAGTCTGGGGTAGAGGAACCACCTCTTCCTGAGACCTGCCAGGCTCTCCCGTGTGAGACCAGGAGGGGGGGGAATAACTTTTCCTCCTGGTGGACCCTTTCTTGATGTGGGCTCCCCAGGAAAAGAATTTATGATAGGCTGCCACCAGTCAGGATGAATCTCCTGACACACCCTGGTCTGTCCAGCTGCTTGGGGAGTTTCTCATTGTGGCGGACCGAACCTGGTCCGTTGCGCGGGTTCGGTACCTTAGGGGTAAACCAGCACCGAAGTCATGCCCAGGTGCGCGGCTGTCAAAACCTTTTCTCCCAGCTGTGAGTGAAATTGACAGAGAATCCCCTCCAGAAAACAGGGAAGCAACAATCTAGTCAGTTTCAGCAAAGTTTAATGGAGCGGAACTAATAGACTACAGGAATTTCACAGTATAAACAGAACAGTCGATTCAGATCGGAAACGGAAGTATTCAATTTGCTTTCTAGGAGGCTTTGCTCAAATGCAGAATATTACCTGGCACCAGAGACTCTGACTCTAGGTTCTAACGTAGCGGTTTGCTTTGCCGATCGCCAGGCATCCCACCCGGGGTTGGAAGTTGCTTGGTCCTAGCTAGAGCTATAGACCTGACCTGTGCAAGCCTGCACCGTGTTCCCAACAACCTCTGGTTCTTTGGCCCATTCTTTTTCAACCCTTTACGCCCCCTCCCCGCCCCTGCTGACCAGGTGGGATGGGTCCGCCCCCGCAGGGCGGTGGCATCTCCTGGTGTTGACTCCTCCTGGGTGTTTTGGAGCACTTTGGGGTACTTTGCAGCTCTTTGAGACTGCGCCCCCACCCTCTCCGGAATGTTATGTGCCCTATTGTGCGGATGGAGTGCAAGCTAACCCTTTGATGATGCCATCTATCCAGCTTGGCGCGACAATACTGGAAAATGTCGATCATTTTCTCTATCTTGGCAGCTATCTTTCTGTTGCAGCTAACATCTACAGTGAAATCCAGCATCGTTTGAGCTCCGCAAGTGCCGCGTTTTCTCGAATGAAACATAGAGTGTTCAAGGATCGGGATATTTGTAAGAAGACCAAAACACTGGTTTATGAAGCCATTGTATTGCCAACTTTATTGTATGCCTGCGAAACATGGACTATCTATAAACGTCACTTCCACCTCCTTGAAAGATTTCATCAACGTTGCCTCCGGAAAATCCTGCAAATGACTGGGAAGATAGGCGAACAAATGTCAGTGTACTGGAAGAAGCAAAGACTACCCGCGTTGAAAAAAATGATCCTTCAACGCCAACTTCAGTGGACCAGTCATGTTGTTCGAATGTCTCACTGCCGTCTCCCAAAGCAGTTACTTTATTCCCAACTCAAAGATGGAAAGCGGAATATCGGTGGTCAATATAAGAGGTTTAAAGATGTTCTTAAGGCTAATCTAAAAAAATGCAATATAAACATCAAAAACTGGGAAGCTCTGGCCCATGAATGATCTAACTGGAGGTTGGCCTTTCACAAGGTTATATGGACTTTGAAGAAGCCCGAGTGCAAGGTGAAAGGGAGAAACGTGCTAAGCGAAAAGCACGTCAAATGAATCCTTTACAGGACCATCTTCCATCTTCTAACCTGTGTCCTCACTGTGGGAAGCTGTGTGGATCTAGAATTGGCCTCCACAGTCACTAGAGTCTACACAATTTTTCTTTAGAATTTCCTCCTTTTAAAATTTCCTTTTTGCAAATTTTTATCCTGGAAGACAATCTTACTCGGTCACTAGTAGACTTGTAACCGCTCGCCTCGCCCGGGCAGAACGGGGCCGAATCGGGCCCCGCTCATGCCCGGCGAGGCCTTACCTTAGTCTTCGGGGCGGCTCGCCTCTCCGCAGCGAGCTGCCTGCGCGGCCCGCTCCGGTCCCGTCGCGTCACTTCTGGGACCGGAAATGACGCGACGGGACCCTGTGCAGGCGCGCTGGGACCCTGTGGCATGTTCTGCGCCTGTGCAGGGTCCCGTCGCGTCATTTCCGGTCCCAGAAGTGATGCGACAGGACCAGAGAAGATGGATCGAGCGGCGCGGAGAACTTCTCCGCGCCGCTCAGAAGATCAGGTCGGGGGTGCGGCCCCCGCGGAGAATCGAGTCGGGGGCGCAGAGGGCCCCCGACCAGGTTTGGATCCACCTCTAGACGAGTGATCGCCTGATGATGATGATGATGATGATGATGATGATGATGATGTGCAGATGTTGATTGTGCCTCTGTCTGCCCAGAACTGTGTCTCCTATGCCCTGGGTGAGGATTATGCAGCCGGATGGCGAGTGGAACGAGAAAAACAAGTCAGGGATCAGTGTCAGGGTTCAATGTATGCTCTGGCTTTCTCTCCACACTGATCCCTATTGCCAAGGACCACTCCCTTCAGCCCACACCTAGGGCTGAAAAAGAAAGGTGCTTTGGACTTTCCTTCCCAAAGTCCAGAAACAGAGAGCTAACCAAAACGGCTTATAAAAATCAGAAAGTCACCTAGTGGCTGGACCCACCTTGGTAACTTCCAACTAGAAGCCTAAAGTGGTGGAACCAGTCAAGCCTATTCAAGAAAAGGGATTAAGGTTTTGTTCACATTTTGGAGGACAAAGAATTGAGATAAGGCTAGATAAAACTGTTCAGGTTGCCCAGCAGGGTGCCAACTGAGCAGATGCTCTAAGGGGGACTGTAGATATATATCAGAAGTAGGGGTTTGTCACACTCTCACCTGCCAAAGCAGAAGCTGGGGGGGGGTCTTCTCTCCTTTCCCCCCACTGTTTCCCCCCCTTCTTTAAATTTTCTATCCACAGGTTACAATTGGAGTGGAAATAAATACACCAGATCCAGGGAAAACATACCTTTTTGCCCTTTCTGGGTGTTTGTCAGGAGGAGGCCTTTGGATCCAGTGGATCCAAGGCTCACCCCCCAGACCCCTCCAACACATCCCTTTTTACCCCCTACCGGCAGGCAGATCACCAAAGGTGGTGCAGCTTTCCACTGCATTCCAGGAAGGACCTCTGTGGGCAGATCTCCCTCTCTGCAAGCGGACCTAGGCAGAGAGGGAGTTCCACTGCGCAGGATTGTTCTAAGTCACTCTTTCCTAAGACGGGAAGCTGTGGTAAGAATAAGATCTCAACCAGGGAAAAAGAATTGGGTATCAGACATACCGAGAGAGCTTGTTTCAATGTGCCCAATGGTTTGTGTGAGCCTGTATGGCTGGTGGTATTCTAAAAGAGTAAGTCAAAAGCTCCTATGGGCATATGACATTACTATCCTGCAGTCCTCTGGATGAGGAGCATTGTTCTTCACAGTCACAGCTAGGCAGATTGGTGACCTGCTTCCAAGGGAAAATCTACACTAGAGCCTAGTTAGTCAGGAAGCTCTGTTGTGGTATTTATGCAAAACACATTCACGCTGTTGGAGCACATGCTAGTGAATACAGGATGTTGAAATGTGATCTTGTGTCACACACAAATGCAATTGTTAATTGTAAGTTTGTTAACTGCGGGGAGATTATTGATAGCAAGGAAATGGAAAGTTCAACATCAGTAATTAATTATAGACTGGTACAAAGAGGTGTGGGATATTGCTCTAAATGATAAATTAACATGTAGTATCAAATGTAAAAAGGGACAATTAAAGAAAAATAATTTCAAGGATATATGGGGACCATTCCTAGATTATGTTTTAGTAAAGGGAAAGTGGAGTAAGCCATGTCAAGATGATGAAGTGGTCACCTCTTAACTCGGATAAGGACAACGAGGACCAACTCGGGTTATTGGGAAAAGGTTTATTGTGCACAATTGGTCCTGCGGACTATGTTGCAAAGCAGAACCCCGGGCGGGGCTTTACAACAACTTTTATAGCATACCTAAGTCTGGTCATTTGGCAACAGTTCTTACATTGGTCAGCAAGGTCAAGACAAAAGGGGGTTTGCTTTAGGGGAGGGGGATTTCCTTACAAGGAGACAAGAAGATGATCTTACAATCAAGCGGCTGCTAGGTACTATCTTATCTTGATCATGTAGGCAGGGGGAGGCAACAAAGCACTTCAACATTTGTTAGTCATCAACAGCCATTGACGGCCATTGTCAGTCATTATTAGCCATTGACTACATTCTTTTAGTATTAGTCATGACCCTGGCAGTCTGCCTATGTGCGTGGCTTGAATCTCTTGTAAGTTTTTCTTTTAACTATTTCGTTCCCTTCACTCCTCCCCTTGAAACGTCAACATCTATCTGGAGTTTCACCCTGGGGGATGGGGCGATACTCCCACATAGCCAGGACCTGGGCAGCCGCCCTTTTTTCTGCCAATAGGCTCAGGCTATTTTAGATTGTCCGGACCACAATAGGGAGGACACAAGGGAGCAGGATGCAACCCATCACAATTAGCCCGATGAGAGCTACTATTGCTTGCAACCCTGGTAACTTGGGGAACCATCCAGAGAAAGCTTCTCCCAGATTGAGCCCTTTCCAGGTCTGGACTGGAACATGAGCCACCTTTTCTATGCAGTTGGCTATTCCTTCAATGATTTCACCTTTGTCATCAATTTGCAGGCAACAGTTGCTCAAATTAAACTTTCCACATACTCCACCTTCAGCTGCTAACAAGTAGTCAAGGGCTAAGCGATTCTGGTATATGGCATCTCGGAACTTTGTCTGCTGTTGGGCTATAACTTTGAGTGCCTGTGAGGTTTCATTAGCAATTATCTCTACTACAGCTTGTAACCTTATAATACGATTTAACATATAAATTGGGGTGCGGTACCCATAGGAGCCGTCTTGTGCCCATGAGGCTGGGTCATAATATTGGATAATTCTTTCAGGTGCCCAATCTGCATCATCCCACTGGCCAATTTTTATTGCCCTCTTTTGCTTGGTTTTTGTGGGAGTTTCTATGGGCAACAGGAAAAATGCCGGATTTATATGACCCAGTGTACAACTACCTGTCCAATTGGTGGGGAGATCTGTCAGGGCTAATCTCCCACAAATCCAATACACTCCAGGAGGAGCTTTGGTGGCACGCGTGCTGTCTTCTAAGGAGAGGTTGGGCCACTGTTGGGTGGAGTTGGGCCAAAGGTCCCACTGATTGGTTATCTCATTCCAGGTTTGGGAGTTTAGGCATGGCGTGTTTCCAACTGCTATTCTCCCTTCTACCCAGGGACGACTTAGGCACCAATCAGCCACTATGGCCTGTCTTAAGATCCACGTGGCCCCTCTTCTCACATGCTTGGGCATGGAGGAGATGTCATAAGGTTGGGTGTAATTGTACTCTTGGGCATCCCACAGCCACGGGTCTCCTCTTTGGGTACCCCCACACACATAACAGTTTGACACATTTAAGGAATTGGCAATGTTACTAGCAAGTTCTAAAAACAATTTTTTTGCCTCTTGAGATGGTTTAAACTCAATGGCCGTTTCTTCCCAAAATTCAGAGAAATGCCGGGTGTAATTCTGCGTGGGGTGATACCTGGTCTCGATCTGAAGTAGGAAAATCCCCCCAGGGTCTACACCGGAGGAGTATAACCGAATGCCTAAACCACTTCCATACTTATCTATGAATCCCTGGGGATCAGAGATAGTCAAATTTATGTTGTTGCAATTGTATAATGTACAGTCTGTTTTTCTATGTATCCTGGAGACGGCTAACTTCTGTCCTTGACCCTTGTTTTGGTGGTAAGTGGCCCAGAGTGCACAACCCCAGTAGGGGCAGTATCGTTCTTCAACATTGTCACACTGTGGGTTGTGTGGTTGGGGGGCTCTCTGGGGCACACATATATTTCACTGAGGGCGTAAGCTCTGTGCCAGCTAACGTCTGTGCCACATGAGGTAGGCCATTACGCGATTCTGCATAGGTAAAAAATGAGGGATCCTGGACTAGACTTTGACTTTAATTGTGTTTGGGCTATCACATGTCCTTTGGTAGACCCTTGTGCCTGGGCTACCAACCATGTCTGGGCTGGATCTATCTTAGGATCAAAACAGTGGCCTGTATTTACACATAGGGAGTACCAGGTATTTTTATAGCAGCACTTAGTTATGTTTTCGGATGTGCATCTATAGTGTGTATGGTACACCAGGGTGGTGGTTAGGGTTTGTCCTTCTAACACTATTTTCTGACAAGTTGTACAATTATTGGCACAAGCAATTACAACTTTTCCCACCCATGCTAGTAACAATATCTGTTTCCACATGGCGAGGCATGATCCTCAGGCTTCTCCTGAGCAACGGACGTCAGCTTCCGGGTGTGACGCCTGCTAGGGCCAGTAGATCTGGGTAACACTGGTTCTTTTGGCAGGGGAGAGGTTACTAGCACTTGCACCCCGAGGTGGAGGCTTTATTATGGCCTCTGTTGCACTCTTTTGAGGGTGACTCTGAGGCCACGGTCTCCGGTTGAACCTGGAACCACCTTCCAAGTAGAAGCAAACTGGGCTGCTGGCTTGACTCGGGTCCAGTGGATCCACGGTTTGACTTCAGCAACTTTCACGGCTAAAGGAGAGCAAAGGATGACTGTATACGGACCCCTCCACCAAGCCTTTAATGGTTTGGCCTTCCAATCTTTCACCCAGACTTGGTCTCTGGGGTGAAAGCCGTGGGTGGAGCTGGAAAACAAAGGCTTTCTTTGTGAAATAACATAGTCTTGCAGGCCTTCAACTGTTTTTCCTAATCCTTGCACCTGTTTTAGGACTTGAGTTTGTCCTAGCTCTCCCTCATTGGCCGTTATGGGTCTTACCAGTTGGGGTGGTCATCCAAACATGAGCTCAAAAGGGGAGAGATTCAAGTTTCCCCGGGGTGCACACCGAATTGCCAGCAGGGCCATGGGCAGCGCATCCGGCCATTTCAGCTGGGTTTCCTGGCAAATTTTTGCTAGTTTGTTTTTCAAAGTCCGGTTCATCTGTTCCACCCTGCCACTTGACTGAGGATGGCAGGCACAATGTAGTCTCCAGTCTATTTTTAGCGCTCCTACCACTTCTCTTATTACTTTATTGGTGAATTCTGGGCCGTTGTCAGAAGAGAGATAGGAGGGTATTCCATATCTGGGAATAATGTCTCTTAGGAGGGCTTTTGACACTTCTTGGGTCCGTTTGGTCCTGGTTGGAAAACATTCTGGCCACCCAGTGTAATTGCAGACTATCACTAACATGGCGGTATAGCCTTTTTCCTTTGGCATGTCTGTGAAATCTATCATGGCTGAACTGAAGGGGAAGTCTCCCTCTGGTTGTTTTCCCGGTGGTAGGCTGGGGCCTACGCGGGGGTTGTTCTTTGCACATATTACGCACTTTTCAGCAGCCCATCTGGTTAGGGTGTACAGTTTGTCAATGAGGACTTCTCTGTTCAATGCTTGTGCTAGGGCACCATATCCCATGTGGGTCCTTTCATGGGCAGCTTGCACCACTTCTCTGCTTAGTGATGCTGGAATCCAAACTCTTTTGTCTGGGAGAACCATCCACCCATTCAGTTTTGTGGCAAGTAAATCTTCATACCCCTTTTTCTCTTCTTCAGGAGTATAATATGCTTGTTTTTGCATGCCCGCGCTGTCCCACAGTGGGTAGCATGCTTCAGTATTTTCAGGGGGGTCTCTTCTGGCTGCTGCTTTGGCTGCCAAATCTGCCTTCCTGTTTCCTCGTGCCACTTTTCCTTGTCCCTTGGCGTGGCCTTCACAATGAACTATGGCTAACTTCATGGGTTTCCATACACTGATTAGTAGTTCTTGGATGACGGCTATGTGCTTTATAGGCTTGCCCCCTGAAGTGATCAGTCCTCTCTCTTTATACAGGGCTCCATGCACATGTGCGGTGAGAAAAGCATACTTAGAATCAGTCCATATGGTCAGTTTCTTATTTTCTCCGAGATGGAGAGCCCGAATAACTGTGTGTAACTCAGCTAGTTGGGCACTTGTTCCCTTGGGCAATGCTCCACTCTCCAGTACTTCTTCTTCACTCACCACAGCATACCCTGCCAATCTTTCTCCATTTTCTATGTAACTAGATCCATCTGTGAATACTTCCATTACTCCGTCAGGGAGCGGAGTGTCTTTCAGATCTGGTCTGGATGCATAAGTCTGTTCTATAACTTCAATGCAATCGTGGTTGCAGTGTGTTTCTGATGGGCTTTCGGGGAGCAGGTGGAGCTGGCTTGAGGGAGTATGATTGTTTGAGGATCACATGCGGGTTGTGTGTTATCATGGTTTGATATTTGAGCATCCTAGTGTTGGTGAGCCAGAGATGTCCCTTTGCATCTAAGACAGCTTGGAGTGAGTGTGGGGTCCACACTATGAGCTCTTGTTCGAAAGTCAACTTGGCTGCTTCTTGGATGAGCAAAGCAGTTCCTGCCACTGCTTTCAAGCATGCCGGCCATCCTTTAGCTACGTTGTCTAACTGTTTGGAGAGATACGCCACTGGCCTCTGCCATGACCCTAACTTCTGAGTCAGGACTCCAATTGCAATGTTACTCCTAGTATCCACGTAGAGGCTGAATGGCTTCTCCAAGTCTGGCAGTCCCAGGCTTGGGGCTTGCATCAGAGCTTCTTTTAGCTGTTTGAATGCTTTCTCTTCTTTTCCTTGCCAGAGGAATGGGTCGTGTTCTCTTCCGCGGGTGGCTTCGTACAAGGGTTGAGCTATCAGGCTGAAATTCGGAATCCAGATCCTGCAGAATCCCGCGGCTCCAAGGAATCCCCTTAGCTCTTTTCTTGTCTTTGGGGCGGGCAGTTGGCATACAGCCTCTTTTCTTTCATGTCCTAGGGATCGCTGTCCTTGTGCCACCTCATAGCCTAAATATTTGACATTTTTCTTTACAAGCTGGACCTTTCTCTTGATGCCCGGTACCCTCTTTTTTCTAGAAGGTGCCTCGTATTTTCCCAACACGTGTCTCCTGTCCTTCCTGTCACCAGCAGGTCGTCTACATACTGCAGCAAAATTTCATCTCGGTGACATGGGTAGTATTCTTCCAAATCTTTTCCTAACGCAGTGCCAAATAGGGTCAGAGAGTTTTTGAACCCCTGGGGCAATCTTGTCCACACATACTGGGCCTTTCCCCCAGTTTCAGGATCCTCCCATTCAAATGCAAACAGTTCTTGGCTTTTTGGGTGCAAGGGGATGCAAAAGAATGCGTCCTTCAGTTCAATTACTGAAAACCACTCAGCCGATGCGGGGAGCAGGCTCAGAAGGACATACGGATTTGGGACCACTGGGTGTAGGGTTACTGTAGCCACATTAACTCTCCTCAGGTCTTGGACAGGGCGATACTTTCCCCCAGGTTTGGGGATTGGCAGAATCGGCGTGTTCCAAGAGGAGGTGGCTATTCTGATGATGCCGTGTTTCACAAACTTATTGATGGTATTTTGTATTTCCTTCATAATTGGTCTGGGGTATGGCCTTTGCCTCTGGCGGTATGGCTGTGCATGTGGCTGCAGGGTGACTAATAAGGGTGGGTGGTGTGCTGCATGTCCAGGTGGATTGTCTTCCGCCCAGACCCCAAGCACTCCAAACTCTTCCCAGTCGAGGCTTTCTCTGTGTTTTTCTCTGGCCACCATTAGCCGCCACACCTCCTCCTGGGGATGTTGTAATTGTAGGCGCGGGGTCCCTGAGACTTCCAGTCTCATGTTCTTGTCCTCGTCGAAATATATGTGGGCCCTTAGTTTACTTAGGAGGTCCCGTCCCAGAAGGGGGATGGGACATTCAGGGAGCCAGACAAATTGGTGTGTCACTGTCTTTTGGGCTACATTACACGTGACGGGATTTAACAAATCATATGGCCTTGGAGACCCCGTGGCTCCCTGAATTTTTACTTTTGTCCCCGATTTTTTGTTAACAGGCTGGGTGACAACGGATTGGGTGGCCCCCATGTCCACAAGAAAGTCCATTAGTTGGCCCCCTACTTTCATAGTAACCACTGGCTCGTGGGGGCCAAGATTTTTCGAGCCAGGTGACCCTCATTTTTCTTCAGCTCCCCATCCTTCTACAGCGGCCATTCCCCTGGCCCCTTCTTCTCCCTCCTCTTGCGCTGTTGGTGTTCTCCCCTGGCTTCCTCTTCCTTTTCCACGCCACGTTCCACGGGTGGCTCCTCCCCTTTCTCTATCCGGACATTCATTTTTCCAGTGTCCTTCTCGCCGACAGATGGCGCACTCGTTCCTTCCCAGGGGCCTAGTGCCTCCACCCCCTCTTCCTCCTCGGCCCCTTCCTCGCCCCTGGCCACGTCCCCTCTGTTGAGTGACAAGGGTCGCCGCTAACAGTTCTGCCTTCTTCTGCATCCTCTCTTCTTTCTTCTTCTCTCTCTTTATTTACACACACCTTTCTTGCTGTCTCCATCAACTGGGATATGGACATTCCCAGCGCATCATCTTTTGCTTGCAACTTCCTCTTTATGTCAGGGGCGCTTTGGGATATGAACGCCAGTGCCAGCATTCTCACATTTTCTGGGGCAGTGGGATCAATGGGGGTGTAGGTTCGGTAGGTTTCTATGAGTCTGGAATAAAACGCTTCAGGCGCTTCTGTGGGGCCCTGGATCACAAGGGACGGTTTGGACATGTTTACAGCTGGCCTCCCCGCTTTCTTCATGGCCTCTACTACTCTATTCTGATACAGGCGCATTAGCACATTTTGTCCTTGGTTGTAGGGATCCCACCTTGGGTCCCTTGAGGGGAAGAATTCTTCTACATGGTCTTCCATCCGTGTCCCTTGCGGACACGTTGGCTTTAGCACTTCGGCGTCTGCCGCTCTCAGTCTTTCCCTTTCTTCAGGGTTCAAAAGAATCCCCACCAGTTGCTGGATATCATGCCACGTTGGGATGGGTGGTCATGATAGTGCTCACTAACTCTGTCATCTCACTTGGTTTCTCTGCAAATGGCCCATATTGTTTCTTCCAATTCAAGAGGTCAGAAGAGGTGAATGGGACATGCTGAAACAGGGTCTGCCTTTCCAGCCCTTGCGGCCCTTCCACCATTTGGTCCACTTGCCTAAGCGGTGCAGTGAGGACAGGTTTCTTGTCTTTTATTTTCTTTCTCTTTGTTCTAGTGTGGTCCGCCACTGGGCTTCCCAGCTCCCCTTTCTCATCTTGGTCTTTCCCGGGTGCTGAGGGAGTCTTTTCTTCTTCTTCTGACTCTTCACTACTACTCTCTAAATGGGGAGGGGGAGTGGGCGCCCGCGGCTGTGGCCGCTCCCTGGGTGGCACGTATGGAGGGGGTCGAAGAGGGACATATGCATCAGGATCTGATGGCAAGATGGCATTAAATCTTCCTTCTCTTTGTCTCTGGAAAACTGCCAATGCCCTTTCACCTGCATATCTTTTCAGGCATGGGGGCTGTTCCATAACATTTTGTTGCCACTGGTCGATGTAGGGAAATTGGTCTGGGTGTCCTCCTGGAGTCTGAGTCACCTTTTGGTGTACTCGCTCGATGATATTGAGGTCGAAGGAACCTTGTGCTGGCCACCCCACTCCCATGGATGGCCACTCTACCTCGCACAGGGTCCGGAGAGTTTGGCGTTCAAGTTTTCGCCCGTAGTCTCTCCCAAACCCTGCTTTGAAATTCCTTTCCATGCACTGAAGCTGTGTCCTTGGGACGCTGCTTCCCCCCCCCCCCCATTTTCCTAATTCTAAGACCAATAACAAGGACAGAAACAGAAGGGTGGGGTACAGACAGGAGAGTAAGGGGTCTCTCCTGTTAGACGTTAAGGGATTTCACACACACGCTCCACTGACCCGCGGCCCCGGACATTCCACGATCACCTACGGGAACTGCAGCGGCATTCACACTTCACCACGCATACCAACACATTCCCTCCCAAGATCTCTTGTATTCCTTTACCAAAAGGGAGTGGACCAGTTCAGCCTTTTTCAGCTGCCTCGTAGGTCCAATCCCTTATTCCTTTACCAAAAGGGAGCGGACCAGTTCAGCCTTTTTCAGCTGCCTCGTAGGTCCAATCCCTTATTCCTTTACCAAAAGGGAGCGGACCAGTTCAGCCTTTTTCAGCTGCCTCGTAGGTCCAATCCCCGGAGGATGGCCAATCCTCCTCCCCTTGTTCCTATTCTCTCCTGTAGGAACCCTAGAGTATACTCGCCTGTTCTGCTGGTCCGGCTCCCTTGGTCCTAGTTCCGCACCGAGTTTAGTTGGTTCTTGGAGTCACCGTCCGACCGCTGCTCTGTCAGGTCCTCTGTTCGGATTCCCTCACAGCCAAGTGCTGTGATGCGCGCTGGGAGCTCCGCAAGGCCTCCCCTTTGGGGGCAGTGGTGGGCTGTGCCCCGAGCAAGCTGCAAAGCTTCCTCGCTGTCCTGCCGCGGTCGCCAGATGAAGTGTTCACCTCTTAACTCGGATAAGGACAACGATGTATTTTTGGAATATTGAATAATAATGGATTATGATGATAGAAATTACTCTTGGTCCCGTGTTGATGGGTGCACCTTTGGAGTTATATGTATGTGGTGTTTTGTTTTGTTTTTGTATTTGCTTTATATAATGTTTGAAATTTTTTTTTTAAAACAACCCCAAATGCAATTGTGGGAGAAGTTGGAGGAGTTTGAAAGGTGATGTGTGCAAGGGAAATGCCCCTTTAAGAAAAAGTTTTTTGTTGTTGTTCTTTTGTTCATCTATGTGCAGGTGCAAAAAAGCAAAAAGCGAAGGAGGAGTTTAAAAAAATAAAAAAAATTGACAGCTCCTCCTGCCCCCTCACAAAAAAAAATCATGGAGAAGGAGATGGGGATGGGAAGAGATGGAGGGGAGGCTGTGCCTCTGCTGCTGTCCTCCCAGCTCCCATGGGGTGAAGCCAGCAGCATCAGTGCCCCCATTCCCGTCAACCCAAAGCAAAAGCAATGGCAAAGCCATTGAAATCAATGTGATTTCCTTCAGAGTAAGGCCATTGAAGATAATGTGATTTACTTCTGAGTAGATGTGCATTTCAGCTCCTTTTCAACTAGTTGTTCTTTGAGGCATGGGGATGAAAGGGGAAATCCAACCTTGGTTTTTTTTCAAAGGGGAGGGGAGAAGCATTTACTTGAAGAAGTCATGGGGAGGGAGGGAGGGAGGTGGGAAAGCAAGAGTTGCTGCTGTTTTGCAAAGCCCCCATAGGACGCTTCCACTTCATGAGACAAATGCCAAATGTTCCCCACCCCTCAGAAACAATTGGCTAGCACAGGCAACAACAGTGCCCAGTGAGCACACACATAGCCACGTACCACGATAGTGAATCACAATAACAAGAAAAGTCGTAATAAAAGTAGTCCAGGAAATTCCGGAAGAAAAGAAGAATGAGAACACATGAGAAATGCAACCAGAACGGGAAAGGGAGAGTGTCATGTGCCTCACAAGTCATAGAGGCGATCCAATAAACCTAAGTTGTAGATCCTACCCCCCAAGTCACCCATAACTGGCCAGCAGAGTCCCAATCTACTAGGTGAATTACTTGTGTAAAAAACAAAAAACAAAGAGAGAGATGAATTTAAATGTTCTGTCAGGCAAAGCATGATAGAACATAAAAGAAGTATCATGCCTAACATCACAACTTTGAAGCATCCATTAATTAAAAACAACAACCCTGTAGGTCTGTGGTATACACTCATGTTCCCCAAAATGTTGGCCCATTATAGTAAGAAACAACAGGGTACTCAACCCCCAGCTTGTCACACTGAAGTCTCACACCCTTCTCTTTGGCGATTTCCCCCTCCAGTATTCTCCTACCTGCAGTTGGGCCTGCTGGTGAATTTGCCCTTTTAAGAGCAAGCGTTACCATTGCAAAGGACAGGCTCCCATCCTTAATGATTAATAAAAGGGGACTTAGAGGCAGCCAAAACAATCCACTCTCTGTCAAAATCCCAACACACAAAAGGGCCTCCCACCCAGCCTGCCCTGGACCCCACCGACCTAGTTGGGTTCGTTCAGCGTAAGAGGAAAATTAATCCCTTTGCAGCCAGGAATCGATTGAGACAATGGAGGCGATGCTAGAGCAGTTTATATCTGTATCATCCCCCTTGCCAGAGCTTTGTCCTTGTGCAGCCAGCTTAGCAGGGCTCCTCCTGGGAAATCACGCAGGGGCCCCCCAATGGCCTTGCCCCGACCTGCTCTAGTGTGCCAGGATGCCGGGCAGTTGGGGTGTGCTGCTGTGCGTGGGGTTTATTCAAAACAGAGGTTTCGTGTTGACTTTACAGGCGGCACTTTAAAAGGATCCAGACAGACCCTTGTTTGGGGTTCTGTAGGGTGAAATCGAGCAGAAAGATGTTTGAAGGACAGGACAGGGGTGGGGAAAAGCGGTGGTGGAAACATATCAGGACAGAAGAGGGATTGCTAGCTGAACGCATTGCAGATTTGATTCAGACCAGGGCCGGGAGGCCTGGTGTCATTTTCCCCTTGTCTGGTGGTGCTTCTCTTTATGCAAATGACGGAGAGCAGCTGCCCTACCGGGAGTGACTCATTTCCTGCTCTTGTGTGTCACATTCTGGTCAAGCCAGTTTGGCAAAGTCTTTCCTCTCCCCCTCTCTACGCCACTCCCCTTTGGGTAAGCTGGGATCTTCATTTGTTCAGTCCCTGGCAGGACCAGGCAGGACTTTCAGGAAGCTGCATACACATACAGGCACACATCCCAACACCAAACCCTAGAGCCATTTTAAAAAAGTATTATTCTTTTTCGGGGTGGGGGTGGGGTGGGACACACACACCCCTCATTCCATTTCCATTTTGGGAGGGTCATGCAGCTCCCCGCTCACAGAGGCAAAGCTGCGTGGATGTGCGTTGGAAGTACATTTCTAAGTCTAAAAATAAAACAGTAAAGTAAAAGGGGGGGAAAGCAACTTGCTGTCTAAATTTAAACTCCCAGCTAATGCTCACAGGCGTGTTCAGCTACAGCCGTTCTTATCCTGTCAATTTACAAAGAGTCCAGAAAGCAGGAAATCCATGTTCAGGGTCAGGCCTGGTTATTACTTGGATGGGAGACCCCTCCTCTAGTTTCCTGCATTGAGCAGGGGGTTGGACTCAATAGCCTTGTAGGCTCCTTCCAACTCTATGATCTATGAATCTATGAAAATCCACCCATCGCAGAACTGTCAGAAAATCCACTGAGGGCTATGTATCGACAGTCCCCCCCGCTCCAGATATTTGCTAGCACTGTTGTAGAAATGCCGTGGCCACTGTTACACATGTTCATTTTGTGTGTGCAAATTTCTGTAGCAAGCTGTGCCCCTTAAAACAAGTCCCCAGAAATGTGGCTAGCACTGTAACCATAAGCATGTGTCCATTTTGGAGTGAGTATTGCAAGTGTCTAGTGCAACCTTCCCTAACCTGGTGCCCCCATGCTGGCCGGGGGTGATGGGATTTGTAGGCCAGCATATCTGGAGGGCACCCAGTTGGGGAAGGCTGGTCTAGTGGGTAATGCCCAGGATGACAAATTTCTCCATCTCCCATACCTGTATCACTTTTGGAATCTTTTTTACTCTCTCTCTCTCTCTCTCTCTCTCTATATATATATATATATATATATATATTATATATGTGAAGGATCAGCAACCGGATCCTTTGCGTGAGTTCGGCAACTCTAGGGTTAACCGGCACAGCGCTAAGGCTCGTATCGGCTCTCTAGTACAAGAGGAAAAGCCACCAGTCTTTGTATGCCCAAATAAGGCTTTTATTTGTTTATACAATGATTAAATCGGAACTAGCAGTCTTCTAAGAACACGTTTACAGTCAACACAACCTTAGCTGACCCGCGTCTTACCCAATGAGCGGGCTCCGTGGCTAGCAGGTTACATTCAGGTCACTCTCCTTACATCAGAGACAATACTTCTAGTCAGTTTCAGCCCAGCTCCCGATCGGCGCTTCCTAGTGGAGAACGGTGTGCCTGGGCGGCTGTTGCTTAGGAGGATCTGGCCCCGTGGTTCCCAACAACCCAAACCGGAATGGGAGAGGGGTTTTCTACCCCGGATTCCCCGCTCTCCCCCCTCTCCCCCCGCCCCCTAGGTCAGGTGGGGGCTTATGCCTGCCCCTTCGTTTAGGTGGGCTTATTCCTGCCCGGGAAGAAGATGACGTAGGGAAACCTTTGCAGCTCTTCGAGGCTGCCCTGTTTGCTGATGGTCCTTGATGGCCCTTCCTGGACGTTTGTGGATCTCTGCCGAGGTCTTCCTTTGTTGGGGCTGATGACTTGTCTGGCTACTCCCTGGTGACCTCATCCCTCCTCCCCGTGCCCCCTCCTTTGGGGAAAGATGTGTGTGCGTGTGTGTACTGAGTTTTGGGCTTTCTCCACAATATATATTATATATATATTTACTATATATAATATATATACCGTATATATTAAAGGATGGGAACCCACCAGCATAAGTGCTCGTATAGAAACGGCACTTTTTCCTTACGAGTGAAATTGACTAGAGGCATTTTTGAATATGTACGCCCAGTGACCAAGCTACTGCTGCAGGATCAGAACTAGTGCCATAACAGCAGTAAGGGGAAAGTCACTCCTGTTCCTCCAGACAAATGCTTGTCTCTATGCAAGCTTAGAACATACTCTGACAAAGCATTAGGCCTTGTGATGGCAACATTTTCGGCATGTATTCCCAGCCAGATGGCAGCTGTAATTTTTTTAATCAAATGGGAACCTGCCCCATGCTCAGATACACCTCAGCTATGGGGTACCTGGAATTTACTTTGTTTTGGAGAACATGTTTATATTGTATAGACCAGCCTTCCCTAATTTGGGGCTTAAACTCCCTTCAGCCCCAGCCAGCATGGCCAATGTCAATGGTCAGGATGTTGGGAGTGGTATTCCAAAACACCTGGTGGGCTGCAGTATCGGCTCAGCTGGTATAGAGATAGATCCGAATGTCTGCCAGTTTGTTACAGTCTGGATGGCCAGTGGCATTTGGACTTTGGAGACATTTACTAGTTTTGCGTTATATCAGGAAAAGGCAGCCTGGTGCCCTCCAGATATTTTGGATTACAGCTCCCATAATCTCTTACTGGCTGAGGCTGATGGGAGTTGTAGTCCAAAAACATCTGGAAGGCGCTAGATTGCCTATCCCTGCTTTATGTGGATCTTGAACTCCAAACAGAATGCCTCCAACTCAGAAGCCCCTCTTTTCATACGAAGCAACCCAAACCCTTCCCGGGAGGTGTTATGTTTATAATATAGAAGCAAAAGATTAATGGGGTGCCATTTCTCAGGGGAGGTTCAAGCAATCCACAATAAATCCTTCCCAAATACACGGCTTCATGTGAAAGTGACTAAGTAAATTCATTATATGATGCCTTCACCTGATTGTTGTTGCTATTTTTATGAATGAAATGGCTTTCAGTCTGAATGTGTGGTGTGGTACAGTGAGTTTGCCCATTTTTTTCAGCTGCTTTCCCCACTGAGATCCAGTATGAGGAACAGAATAGGGAGATACAGCACCAGTAGACAAAATCAGTGCTTGCCTCCTGAGACAGACATTATGGGAGACACTCTCCCTATTTGGACTTCATTCCTTATGGAGAAACTAGCAAAAAAACCCCACAAACCCCAGCTATTCCCTCTTTCAATACTACAGCAGCAGCATTGTGGCTTGCGTGTCGCATCCCTTTATCCCCAGCAGCTCGCAATTTTGACACACGCACACACACCCCATTCAGTGGTGGAGAGATATGAGATGATGACAGCCGCAATCCTACACATTTCCCTGGGCACAAGTTCCATTGAACTAAGTAAGGCTTACTTCTGAGTAGACATGCATAGGATTGTGCCATAAAAACGTATCAGGACTTTCCTGAATGCCTGAAACAGATAACAGCAATATGCACAGCGCTGGGGAAAGAGGAACCCAGCCAAACCCTGCTCAGCTGTCAGCTAGAGATATTCTTAGGATGCCTCTCTGAGAAAGGCTCAACTGGTTCTTGAACAGATTATAGGGAAATTGGCTGGTGGTGGGAGCAGAAAGTTCTGAAGGTGGCACAACCATGGAAGATCTACAGCCTACCTGCAAGCTGTAGTGAATTCTATGGCAGGTGCAACTTGGGGAAATCCCTCTTGCTAGTTTGAGGGCTGGGGGGGAATATACCTATGTCTGACAAGCCTGATCCAAGCAGGGAGGTTAAGCTTTTCTGTGCTTGGGTTGCATAATTGCTCTCTCTTTGTCATCTCCTAATTCCCTGTTCTCTCTTTGTCATCTCCTAATTCCCTGCTCTCTCTTTGTCATCTCCTAATTCCCAGACACAACTGAGACAGAAAGTTGCAAGGCCGCACGAGATTATTTCTTGGTTTCCAAAGAGCGGTGCCTGCTTTGCTGCCCGGCTGCCAAGGATGGAGTGATACTATCCAGCATGCATCTTACAAGAATCCCCCAGGGAAAAGCAGCCTTACAGCAGGCAATCCATGAGCCCTGGGAAGCAGGCCCAGTGGGGAGGGATCCTGTGCAGACAGGCAACAGAAAAGAGACCTCGGTTTCCTCCACAACGCAGTGCCATTGAGACATAGCCTCCTGCTCTTTCATCTCTCCGGCAGCAGTGCTTTCCAAATGTGTGCAGGCTCAGAGGACATTTTGTCTGACGAAAGGGTTACATAGACCCCTCCCACTTCCACCCGCAGGGTCAAATGAGTTGGCTTTGGGGCCAATTTTGATTTCCGGGATGACTCAGGAGGCAATCCTATACCCACTTACCTGGGAACAGGCTCTGTGGAACTCAATATGGAACTTATTTCTGAGTAGTCATGTATTCTGTTGTCAGTGCGCCTGGAGGCATTCCCCTATGATTTATGTAGGTCTCCCCATGTTAAAATAACTGCATGGATTATTTGCAATAGGGGATCATGCAGACGTATCCTACATAACACCCACATAAGTGGCATCACAACCTTTAAGAAGCCTTCATCCAGATATACACTTTCACACACAACATCCTGCACAGGTGTATTTGCTCAAGCCTTTCATCTGTGTCACACAGAGACCCCTTTTATGTAATTTTGAAAAAAAAAGAAATCAACATTTTTGCCTCCTTACAGATATTCCCGTGGCCCATTGCTCCCTTATGCCTAGTCAGCCAAAGACATCTGAAGCTTTTAACATCCACTTGTATCAGCTGGCCTGTTGCAGGGTTCCACAGGGAGTGTGTGTGTGTGTGTGTGTGTGTGTGTGTGTGTGTGTGTAAATACAGCCCTCAATACAACTGTGTCACTTTGCCTATCCCTTGGAATGGAGGTGCTAATTTAACATTGATGTTGGCTGCTCAAGTGCTGCAAGATCAAAGCATATTTGCTGAATGACAGCTTTGAAAGTCAGACATGGAAGGAAAGCAAAGGTTCACAAGCACCAGGGAAAAGATGAGAAGTTGGTAGTTCAGAAGGATGTCTGTTATGTGCTTCTGCAACCAGGCACCCTCCAGATGGGTTGACTACAACTCCCATTATCCCCCAGCCAGCATGGTGGCTGGGTGATGGGAGTTGTAGTCCAGCCCATCTGGAGGGCGCCGGGTTGGGGAAGGCTATGGTAGAATATAAGAACAATAACAACTGGTTCTTCTTTGCCCCTGGTGTGAGCTCTGCTCTGCAACTTACATTAAATACATACATATCAACAAGCTGAATGCTGGCTTGGCCCTCAGAGCACTATCAGGTTGCCTTCGCCACTCTTCAAATGTCACGCCTGTCTTCTCCCTTCAAGTTTTGATGCCCCCAGTAAAATCCTGTAGCCTCCCCCATCAAGCAGAATTATTCAGGATTTGGCATCTCTTAAGGATACATCAGTACTGTGGAAGTTCAGCACACACACACCAAAGATGCCCACACACACACACACACACACACACACACGTGCAGTAACATGGCATGGAGGGCAGCCACCCTGTTTGCTTGCCTCTAGCATCACCCTTGCTTGCAACACAGACATTGATCACTAAGCAAACAGCATGTGGAAGAGAGAAACACCCCCCTCTGACATCCCCTCCTTTAATGCACAGGAAGAGAGAAATCTCTCCCCCCCCCCCCCTGACATCCCCTCCTTTAATGCACAGGCCGGCATTCCATGGCCAACTGTTTCCTCAAAGCCCTCCAGTTACTGTCCTGGTTGAGGCCTGTGATTTTTTTTAATTTGCAGACTGATTCTCAAGTGGATGTTGACTGGAACAGACACTGAACATAGACATTTTCCATCACTACACTTGTATAGAAACCTCCCACCATTTCTCAGGATAGCTGGGGTGAGTCCTTCCACCTTTTCCTTAAAGGTCATTAATTGCACCCCAAATCTCCAGGGGTGTAAGCATTTACCTAAGGTTTTGGTGTCCTTGGAATAAGGCAATGGAGGGTTATGGCTTTTGGGAGGTGATCTATGGTTTATTTACATGTATATACAGACTGAGCATAGTTGAAGATCCGCAGCCTTACTGCTGCACATTAGGTTTCAAGGGGGGCTCTTGCACTCTGAAGATGCTTTCAGAGCCCCAATTAAGCTCTCTCACCTCCAGCCCAGTCTGGTTTGGGTCTCTCCCAGTGCCAACTGACTGCATTTTCCCAGACCTCTGTAGAAGTAAAATTTGTCCAGACTTCTGTTTAAACAGAAAAGTCAGACCATTCCTCTTGTTCCTTCCAGGAACATGTCCTGACAAGTCAGACCCTTTCCTTGACCTTTCACAGAACAACCCTGAGGGCAAATCACCCATCTGTTGATTTGCCTAAGCCTCCTTCCTGCTTATGCTAAAAGTACAGTGAGCCAGCATCACCTTGGGATTATCACCTTGGGAAAGACCACTGATTAGCATGATGGCTGGAAGATGGGCAATACCTGATCTTTTGTTTTTTTGTTTAAATGTCTCCTTTTGAATTGTCTCTGTTTCCTGTACTGACTCAATTGTCACCTGACCTCTACATGATGCTATTTAGTATAAATGGAAGTGTCTCCCTTGCATTGTTGTTGGCATTCCTGACTGCGCTCAGATGCCATCCGTGAATTCACTAATAAACTTTCCTCTCTAAGAACCTCTCCAAAACACAACGCAGTGGTTCATTTTTCCACAACAATCTTGGTGCCGTGACTCGGATCGCTTCAAGGGACTGGACCTGCCTGAAACGGGGAAACACCACTGAACTCCCAGGCGCCAAACCCAGGTAAGAGACCTTTTGAAATCTCTATTGGGTTTTTGGTGTGTGTCCTTCTGTTTCTAGCAGACCATCCTTTCCCTCCAACGCGATCTGAACTTTGAGTCCATGAGGTTTTAGAGACAAAAGAAATTTCCTGTAGGATTGTATGCATGTTTGTGAAAGTATGATTGTTAGATTTATGAGCTGTTGACCAGGGCTGGGACTAGGCGAAAGCTGAACCTCGTGCCCCAACAGACAGACCCTTTTCCCTTTTCCCTTTTCCCAATTTGCCCAGTACCCATGGTTTTACTGTGTAGAAAAGGCACATCTTCCTAAAATTCTCACGGATGAGTGTGTATAAGTTGCTGACCAGGTCTGGGACTTAAACTGAGTCAAGACGCCCTGAACCTGTTCGTGAGGGGAAACCCAATGATCGGCAGTGTTTCAAAAGCAAGTGGGCTCAGTGGAACCTCGTGACCCAGTGACGTGTGACTGTTCATGAATCTGCTGATCAGGACCAGGACTTAAACCATATACTAAACCAGTGTGTGGTGGAACCCTGTGTCCCAGTGGAGCAACTACATCCCTTTCCCGTTTCCAAGACTCATGAGTCCCATTTGAAGTCATAAGACTGACTGAGCCGACAAAAAGGGATTGTGCCGCAGTTGAAAGACTGAGTGAGCCGATCAAAGTGTTGAGCCGCTGTCTGAGACTCAAATGAAGAACATCCCTCAATAAGTTTTCCCTGAACGAGTGCCCTGCATGAGTGTGAGGAATGGGGAGTGCAGGATCAAAAGAGATTTTAGCCCCCCCTAAGGGTATACCTGCATATTATATGTACACACATTATGGCCATAAGTCATGTACATTTCTTGAGAAATGGAATGTCATGACAAAAGATGATCCTAGTAAACAGTTCCCACTGAGAGGAACGTTTGATTGGGACAGGATAGTGTATTTAAGGAGAGCTCTCGAGTCACGAGGAAGTAAAGTACCTCAGACTCAATGAGAAGTATATTTTAACTGGTATGAAGAGACTTCAAAACGCATGCATGAATCCAAGCTTAGAGGCTTGAAAGATTCAAATCAAAAATTAAAAGATCAACTAAAATTTAAGCAGGCCTGCAGCCAACCACCACCATCGGCTCCTTTATATCCATTGCTAGCGAAGAAAGATGAATGTCTAGAAGAAGAGCAAGATCCTGTAGATGATTACCCTTACCCACCCCCCTACTTAAGAAGACCCCAAAATGAAGATGAAAGTGGAGGGTTTTTGCATAGTAATATTGAAACTACCCCAGTGGCCACTCCTTCACCCAACCCACCTCTGCTTAGTCGGAAAGAGCAGTTAATAGAGAGAACTAAATACCCATCACCTCCAGCATATGTTTCAACTCCCACTGGCCCTACTACTCTGCGATTCAGACAAATTAGGAACTCAGAGGCAACCCCCTCACCTGGATCTGTTCCTTCTCAAAGACTTTTAGCCACCCCAAATTATGGGTCAGTCACCCTGGCTCCACTAAGACAGGTACCTGCAGGAGATGGGACCCTGGTAGATGTCCATGCCCCATGGACTCCAAGAGATTTAAAGAATATGGTGAAAGAATTTCCTAATGTGCGAGAAGAACCAGTCAAATTCAAAGAAGAATTAGAAACTGTAATTACTTGCTATAACCCTACCTGGGCAGACTTAAATCAATTACTTAGACTTGTTCTGCCAACAGAGGTCTTGAGAAAGATTAAAGAAAAAAGTGAATGGCCAGTGACAGACCCAGGGTTTGATGAGCCAGAAAAACTAAGAGAGATGCGTATGAAATTACTTAAAGCCCTTACTACAGTAGTGAAACCTAAAACTGACTGGACCAAGATTAATAACTGTAAACAGAATAAAGGGGAGTTGCCAGCTGACTATATGGACAGATTAAAAGAAATATTTTTGAGGTTTTCTGGAATAGGAGATCCTGAGAAGGATGCCCCTCATGCTATCGGGGGAGCATTTGTTGCAGGACTGTTACCTAAAGTAGGAGAGCAGTTGAAGACAATATGTGTAAGATGGCAAACTGCAAGCCTGGCAGATTTAACCAATTATGCCAACCACTGCATGGCCATCCTAGATAAGAAGAAAGAAGAGAAAGAATGTAAATTGATGAGTTTGCAGATCCAACAATTGGATCCGAAAAGGGGCAAAGGAGGAAGGGGAAGAGGACGTAGCTCAAGAGGAAGAGGAAGAGGAAATAGAGGAATATATATTTCAGAAAGTAGAGAAAAAATTGGTGCTTGTTTTTCCTGTGGTCAAACTAGACACTGGAAAAGAGAATGTCCCAGCAATTCATATCAGCCACCACTTCAAGGCCCAGGGCCAGCACAGTTTCCTCTTCATGTTCAACAAACCTGCCAAGAACAACGTTAAGATAGCCATGAAGATAGTAACATCATCAATCTCCCATTAATCCCTACAGATTCCCAAGGACCCTTTGTAACCTGCAGCATAAATGGTCAACAAACTAAATGTTTGATTGATACAGGAGCTAGTAGATCAGCTTTAAAGAAAAGTGAATTTACAAAAATCAAAGATACTGAAGAAATTGTAAGAGCAATAGGCATTGCTAACCAAACCATAGATCATTCAGTTTCAGAACCAGTAAATGTTGTATTGGGCCCTATTTCTGAGCAGCATTCATTTTTGCTAAGCCCATCAACTCCTGAAAATTTGTTTAGACGGGACTTGCTTTGCAAATTGCGATGTACTATTTTTTGTAGTCCTGATAGAATTTATCTTGACATCCCTGTAGAGTCTCAACCCGAAGTCATGGCTTTACTGACTCATACAGACCCAAAGTCAGGGCAAAGCAATCTGCATCCTTTGTTGTCTCAAGTCCCAGACATTCTCTGGGCTCAGCATGCAAATGAAGTTGGATTAATTCTCTCTGCACAGCCAGTCAAAATCACCCTAAATCCAAAGAAGCCTTTACCCAGAGTTGCACAGTATCCTCTACGCCCAGAGGCAGAGGAGGGTATACGTCCTGTTGTCATGTCACTCCTAGAACAAGGAATATTAATTCCCACTGTAAGTCCCTGCAATACACCAATTTTGCCCATCAAGAAACCAGAAAGAAATACTTACCGCTTTGTGCAAGACCTCAGGGCCGTTAATGCAGTAGTTCTTCCATCTTTTCCTGTAGTTCCAAATCCAGCTACCATTTTGTCTTGCATCCCTCCAGATGCCACACATTTTACTGTAATAGATCTATGTTCTGCCTTCTTTTCCATCCCTATTCACCCAGAGAGCCAATATTTGTTTGCCTTCTCTTATCTGAAGAGACAATATTGTTAGACAAAGATTCCCCAAGGGTACTGCGAAAGCCCATCATTGTTTTCCCAAATTTTGAAGAGAGATCTAAAAGATATTATATTTGAAAAAAAATCAGTGTTGGTTCAATATATAGATGACCTGCTTTTGGCTTCCCCTTCATTAGAAGGCTGTGAACACGATTCTGTAATTCTTCTGAATGCTTTGGCCCACAAAGGACATAAAGCATCAAAAGACAAATTACAGTTTTGCCTCACTGAGGTAAAATACTTAGGGCATATCATTTCCTGTAGAACCAGAAAATTGTCATCTACTAAGATTGAAGCCATTTTAAAAATCCCAAAGCCTACTACTATATCTCAAATGAAGACCTTTTTGGGCATGGCTGGCTATTGCAGACAATGGATTTTAGGTTATGCAGAAATTGTCAAACCTCTCCAACACATGACTCATTCAGATACCCCTGAACCTTTTTTATGGTCCCCTACCGCTGAAAAAGCCTTTGTAGACCTCAAGCAAGCTTTATCCAAAGCCCCCGCATTAGGGTTGCCAGATTATGCTAAGCCTTTTGTGTTATACTGTCATGAAAGAAATAGAGTTGCTTCAGGGGTTCTGACTCAATGCCATAGAGACAAACAGCGCCCAATTGCTTATTATAGCCTTCCCTTAGACCCTGTTGCCCAAAGATTGCCTCCCTGCATCATTGTGGTGGCCTATGGCTTTGAACAATAAAGTATTGCTTGCTTGCCTCCCTGCATCCGTGCGGTTGCAGCAGCAGCTCATATAGTTGAAAATTCAGCAACTCTGGTCTTAAGAAATCCACTTACTGCTGCTGTTCCTCATGCAGTAACTGCCATGTTGTTAAAAACAAAAACACAGCATTTGTCACAAGCCAGAGCTACTCGCTATGAACTTGTTCTTTTTGCAGAAAATATTAATCTAAACAGATGCCCAGTTCTCAATCCTGCTTCACTTCTCCCTACTCCCTCTGATAGAGAACCCCATAATTGTTTAGCACTAACTGCAGAGCTCACCTCACCACGCATTGATCTCCAAGACATCCCTTTATTAAATCCTGACTTAATATTTTATGTAGATAGCTCCTGTCTCAAAAACCCACAAGGTCAAATTGTAGCAGGCTATGCAGTCTGCTCACAACATGAAGTAGTTAAAAGTGATTGTTTGCCAGCAGTTAAGTCAGCACAAGTTGCAGAACTTGTTGCTCTCACAAAAGCGTGTTATCTAGCTGAAAATATGTCAGTCAACATATACACAGATTCCAGGTATGCTTTTGGTGCAGTCCATGACTATGGTCAATTATAGAAACAAAGAGGTTTTCTTACTTCCAGTGGTTCCCCAATTCAGAATAGATCTTATGTAAATGACCTATTAAATGCTCTTCAACTTCCTGCTAAGATTGCTGTTCTTAAATGTATAGCACATCAATCCCCACATGATGATGTTACTCGTAGAAATGCCTTAGCTGACCAAGCTGCAAAGGCAGCGGCCCTTTCCACACCTCAGGCTATCTTTATAGCAATGTCAAAAGCACCTGCTGATATACCTGATTTGCAAAATCTTGCTGCTATTCAGAATCTGGCCCCAGAAGATGAAAAACAAAAATAGAAATTAGCAGGTTGCTTTCCTTCTCAAGACTCTGTATGGCGCCATTCAGACAGCCGCCTAGTGGCGCCCAGAGTTCTTTTTCCCTACATTGCTCGCATGCTCCATAGACTGTCACATGTGAGCAAAGGGGGGATTATTGATTTGTTTAACAAAGATTGGTTTAGATTTATAGTACCTGGAAGAGTTTTAATGATAAACTGTGGGACTGTACCCTTACAGGGAAAGGGCAGTGTTTTCGCAATGGCACAATGCGAAATACTACTGCCAAAGATGGGACGAGCCTCTTAAGAGGCTACTATGCTAGGTACATAAACACCATCTCACCCACAGAACCTTGCTCAAGATCCTGGGAAACACTAGCAGGTCATTATTGGATATGTGGTGATAGAGCCCATAAAATCCTACCCCAATATTGGGAAGGAACCTGTTTTATAGCCTATCTGACCCCTGCTATGAGCCTCAGTACTACCCTTCCCAAAGGACGCCTGCGAAACAGACGAGATCTAGAGTCAGCTAGAAAAGAAGTAGAAATTACAAGCCCTTTTACCTATGGAGAAGCCATAGGCTGGTCTTTCTTCCCACCAGGAAGAGTGGTTCGGGTAGGAGGTGCAGTAATAAGGCTCCAAGCAGTGGTAGAAATTTTAGCAAATGAAACAGCTGAGGCTATTGAAGAACTTGCCATAGAACAAAAAGCTATTCGTCAAATGACCTTGCAAAACTGCATGGCATTAGACATGGTGTTTGCCTCAAAAGGTGGAGTATGTGCCTTGATTGGTCAAGAGTGTTGTGTGTTCATTCCTGATAATTACAATATCTCTTTTAATCATGCAGAAAAAATACGTGAAATTGCTTTTGTTGCCCCTGACAAAAGCCTAGAAATGTGGTCTTGGCTAACAGGCTGGATACCAGACCTAGGAAGTTGGGGTAGAGCAATTGTTCATGGATTAATAACCCTATTGCTTGTATTTGTTGGGTTTTATATATTATTATTGTTAAGCAAGTGTTGTTTTACTACATGCAGCAAAAGCAAAAGCTCTGTATTGACTCAAAAAGAAAAAATAATGATGCTTGAAAGGATTGATCAAGGGAGAGAAAAGGAAAAGGAAGCATTAGATGCTGAATGGAACCGCTTACAGAATATTTGCATAGAATAAGTTACAAATGTTAGTTGTGCTATAAAAGCACAAAACGGGGGAATGTAGAAGTAAAATTTGTCCAGACTTCTGTTTAAACAGAAAAGTCAGACCATTCCTCTTGTTCCTTCCAGGAACATGTCCTGACAAGTCAGACCCTTTCCTTGACCTTTCACAGAACAACCCTGAGGGCAAATCACCCATCTGTTGATTTGCCTAAGCCTCCTTCCTGCTTATGCTAAAAGTACAGTGAGCCAGCATCACCTTGGGATTATCACCTTGGGAAAGACCACTGATTAGCATGATGGCTGGAAGATGGGCAATACCTGATCTTTTGTTTTTTTGTTTAAATGTCTCCTTTTGAATTGTCTCGGTTTCCTGTACTGACTCAATTGTCACCTGACCTCTACATGATGCTATTTAGTATAAATGGAAGTGTCTCCCTTGCATTGTTGTTGGCATTCCTGACTGCGCTCAGATGCCATCCGTGAATTCACTAATAAACTTTCCTCTCTAAGAACCTCTTCAAAACACAACGCAGTGGTTCATTTTTCCACAACACCTCTGCATTAGCACATTCCACAGCTGGGAGAGGGGAGGAAGGTGTGTCTCCTTCCAGAACAGTCCGTGGCTACTTCTTTGTCATTCCAAAAGTCACATGGAGGGCCATCAGGCTAATCTCCAAAACAAAAAGAAAATACTAGGCACCTTTGCCAGAAGGATGAGCAAGTCCAAGGCTCTGAACAGGTAAGCCTCAGGCAACCTAAACTGATAGAAAACCCATTCAGAGAGATCTTATGAATTAAGAATCACTGGGTGGGTTCCCAAGATCAGGAGAGAAAATAAGCCATGGTGGAAGAGATTGAACAAGGAAGAAGATAGAAGAAAAAAGTAGGAAGCTGCCTTATACTGACTGGGTTTGCAGGATTCTCAGTATAAGGCAGGATCACTGGCTTAAGTAAGGTTGCGGCTTTTTGGCTTTTTGAATAGTAGTAGTAGGCGATCACTCGTGACTGAGTAAGATTGTCTTCCAGGATAAAATTACAAAAAGAAAATTATATAAAGAGGAGATTGTATAAAATTGTGTAGACTCTAGCGATGGGTCCGTAAGTGACTGTGGAGGCCACTTCTAGATCCACACAGCTTTCCACAGGTTAGAAGATGGAAGATGGTTCTGTAAAGGATTCGTTTGACGTGTTTTTCGCTTAGCACGTTTCTCCCTTTCACCTTGCACTCGGGCTTCTTCAAAGTCCATAGAACTTTTGTGAAAGGCCAACCTCCATTTAGATCGTTCATGGGCCAGAGCTTCCCAGTTCTTGATGTTTATATTGCATTAGATTAGCCTTAAGAACATCTTTAAACCTCTTATACTGACCACTGATATTCCGCTTTCCATCCTTGAGTTGGGAATAAAGTAACTGCTTTGGGAGACGGCAGTCAGACATTCGAACAATATGACCGGTCCATTGAAGTTGGCATTGAAGGATCATTGTTTTAACGCTAGTAGTCTTTGCTTCTTCCAGTACACTGATATTTGTTCGCCTATCTTCCCAAGTAATTCGCAGGATTTTCTGGAGGCAACGTTGATGAAATCTTTCAAGGAGGTGGAACACTCTACGCTTCATTTGGGAAAATGCAGCACTTGCGGAGCTCAAAAGATGCTGGATTTCAGTGTCAATGTTAGCTGTAACAGAAAGATAGCTGCCAAGATAGAGAAAATGATCGACATTTTCCAGTATTGCCCCGCCAAGCTGGATAGATGGCATCATCAAAGGGTTAACTTGCACTTGCTGATTAAGCACTTGCTGATAAAGCACTTTGGTTTTTTTGATATTAAGTGAGAGACCAAGTTTTTCATATGCTTCTGCAAAGGCATTTAGGATAGTTTGGAGATCATCCTCTGAATGTGCGAAGACCACATTATCATCAGCATACTGAAGTTCCACAACGGAGGTTGTAATTTGAATATTCTACTCCTGGTGGGGGATTGCCATGGTTTGTTGTGTCCTCTGAACCCTCAAATAACCCATGGTGTGTGGTCTCCAGTGGGATGTTCTGAGATGTACTACCCTGTATCAGTGTACTGATGATCAAGAAGGGTATTGATGATCAAGTGCGTGATCACACAAGCACATGCTCTGAACAGGAAGGAGTTCATATACTTAAGAACATAAGTGTAGCGTAGTGGTGAGAGTGTTGGACTGGGACTCGGGAGATCTGGGTTCTAGTCCCCGCTCAGCCATGAAACTCACTGAGTGACTTTGGGCCAGTCACTGACTCTCAGCCTAACCTACCTCACAGGGTTGTTGTTGTGAGGATAAAACGGAGACGAAGAGGAGGATTATTATGTAAGCCGCCTTGGGTTTCTTGCAGGAAAAAAGGCGGGGTATAAATATAATAAATAAATAAATAAGGACCATGCTGGATCAGACCAAAGGCCTATCTAATCTAGCATTCTGTTCCCACAGTGGTAAGCCAGATGCCCATGAGAAGCCCACAAGCAGGACAGCAGTGCAACAGCGCCCTCGCACTCCTGTTCCCCAGCAACTGGTACACAGAGGCCTGCTGACTCTGATACTGGAGGTAATATACAGCCATCATGACTAGTAGCCATTGATAGCCTTATCCTTATCAATACAGAATTTAGCATTGGGAGCATCCCCACCCTGAGAAGGCTTCTGTACCTTTAAGAGCTGCATATTGGGTCGGGGGATCGTCACCTTGAAGTGGTGAGTGGGCTTGCGTGTTCCGATGAATCCTGTGAGCAATGCCGTCGGGAGCTATGTACTCCCAGTAGGGTCACCCATGGCGGTAAGGTCCGGGGAGAGGAACCAGACAAAGAACGATCCAAAACATAAAGTCCTCAACGGCAGAACAGGCGGAAGATAATTAAACCTAAATTACAACGGCTGTGAAGGCGGATGAAGGCTGCAGCAGAGAATAGTTTTCCAATCGTCAGGGTAACCGTGCCATTGGATCTCTGCCGTACTCTGTCAAGTTTGTGTGGTGATTCGTTGTGCACCGATCTCCCCACATAAAACAGTTTCACGCACAGGCGTCTTCCAACCCAACCCATCCAACCCAACCCAACCCAACCCAAACAAACAAACAAACAAAAAAAGTCCCATGGCGACTGGCGAATGGCAACGGGGGCAGGACTGTGAATCTGGAAGCCCCTAGTCATGGACCAGCACATGGGCGGTGGATGCAGACTCAGTCGCCCTGTTCAAGGAACGAGGTAGTCGAGCAGCTCGGCAGCTGTATCCATGACTGAGCAGCCCTATTTAGGATCCACTCTGCTCACCCCGTATGGGGAGGGGGCTAGAAAAGGTGCCCTAAACATAGTCTACCTCTTTCTCCCCTGACTGGATTACCGCGTCCAGTGGGGTCACCATTTTAGCGGTCGAAAAAGACATTTGAATTTTGGAACATGGAATATACGGACATTGCTGGATAACATAGATAGTGAACGCCCTGAGCGTAGGACTGCTATTATTGCAAGGGAGCTGAGACGGTTTAAAATTGACATAGCAGCACTTCAAGAAACTCGAAGGGCAGGAGAGGGACAGCTGAAAGAAGAAAAAGGAGGTTATACCTTCTTCTGGAAAGGACTACCTGAGCAGGACCGACGAATACATGGTGTAGGCTTTGCCATCAAAAATGAACTAGTGAACTCTTTGTCAGAAGTTCCTACTGGCATTAACGAACGCCTGATAACTCTTCGATTAAAGCTCGCCAATAACCAACAGGTAACTATTTTGAGCGCTTATGCACCAACATTAGATGCTGATGATGACATCAAGGAAAGTTTTTACAGCCAGTTGGACACTCTCCTGTCAGAGATACCTAAGGAGGATAAAATTATCCTCCTGGGCGATTTTAACGCAAGAGTCGGGCGTGACTTTGATTTATGGCCAGAAACTATTGGAAAAGACGGAGTTGGTAATAGCAACCCGAACGGACTCTTACTTTTGTCTATATGTGCAGAGCATAATCTCACTATCACAAACACGCTCTTTAGACAAAAGAATAAGTTTAAAACATCATGGCAGCACCCACGGTCAAAGCACTGGCATCTTCTGGATTATGTAATTGTCCGTGTTAGAGATCGCCGCGATGTACTTCTTACTAGGGCCATGGTGAGTGCCGACGACTGCTGGACAGACCACCGACTAATCCGGTCCACAATGGTTATCAACATTGCTCCCCAATGTAGGCTTCAAGGAAGGAAACCAAGGCGTAAAATGAACATCCAAGTCCTTCAAGATCCTATTAAGCAAACTCGTCTTCAATCACTTCTTAAGGAACATCTACCTACGGAACCTCCTGACAACATTGAGGACCATTGGTCTAAGCTGAAAACCTCCATTACTGCAGCTTGTGAACAAACTATTGGATATGAAACTAAGAAACATCAGGATTGGTTTGATGAAAATGACAATGAGATTAAATATATAATTGACCAAAAAAGGAAAGCCTTCCAAATATGGCAAAATGATATTAACTGCGCTGCCAAGAAAAAAACCTACGCTAGCGCAAAGGCTGAGGTCCAAAGAAGAACAAGAGAACTTAAGAACGCTTGGTGGAAAAAGAAAGCTGAAGAAATTCAACAACTTGCAGAATCTCATGATGCACGGGGCTTTTTTAAGGCCACAAGGGCCATTTATGGACCAAAAACCTATGGTACAAACCCTTTACAATCAAAAGATGGCACCAAACTCTTAAAAGACAAAGAGTCTATTGCACTGCGTTGGAAAGAGCATTATTATGACCTTTTAAATCGTAACTCTAAGGTGGATAATGAGATTTTTTTGCAAATCCCGCAAAAACAAATTAGAGAGGAACTTGCAATACTCCCCACTTTGGATGAAGTAAAAAAAGCCATTAATCAAATGAAGAACAACAAAGCTAGTGGATCAGATGGGATTCCTGCTGAAATCTTTAAAGAAGGGGCCCCCGAACTTGTACAACATCTTCATAAACTCATCGAAAAAATCTGGATAAGAGAAGAGATCCCAGAAGACTTCAGGGATGCCATAATTATCACCCTCTTTAAGAAGGGTGATAGAACAGACTGTGGAAACTATCGGGGTATTTCTCTCTTAGCAACCGCAGGTAAAATATTTGCTAGGATTCTCGCAAACCGTCTTCTATCTATTTCAGAAGAGATCCTCCCTGAAACTCAATATGGTTTCCGCCCCTCTAGAGGGACAGTAGACATGATTTTTACTGCACGTCAGCTCCAAGAAAAATGCCGGGAGCAAAATCAACCCCTTTATATGGCATTTATCGATCTGGCTAAGGCCTTTGATACTGTAGACCGTACAGCTCTCTGGACTATCCTTATGAAAATTGGATGCCCCAATAAATTTGTGAATATCTTGCGACTTCTCCATGACAACATGACGGCAACGGTTTTGGACAACAACGGCTCTCATGGTGCTCCATTTAAAGTGGGATCAGGTGTTAAACAGGGATGTGTTATCGCCCCAACATTATTTGCCATTTTCATCACCATGGTTTTACATCTTGTCAAGGGGAAACTTCCCACCGGTGTGGGAATTATATATCGAACAGATAGGAAAGCTTTTTAATCTCAGCAGGCTGAAAGCAAAAAGTAAGGTAATTACAACCTCCGTTGTGGAACTTCAGTATGCTGATGATAATGTGGTCTCCGCACATTCAGAGGATGATCTCCAAACTATCCTAAATGCTTTTGCAGAAGCATACGAAAAACTTGGTCTCTCACTTAACATCAAAAAAACCAAAGTGCTTCATCAGCAAGTGCAAGCCAATCCTTTGGTGATGCCATCTATCCAGCTTGGCGGGACAATACTGGAAAATGTCGATCATTTCCTCTATCTTGGCAGCTATCTTTCTGTTACAGCTAACATCGACAGTGAAATCCAGCATCGTCTGAGCTCCGCAAGTGCCGCATTTTCTCGAATGAAACATAGAGTGTTCGAGGATCGGGATATTTGTAAGAAGACCAAAACACTGGTTTATGAAGCCATTGTATTACCAACTTTATTGTATGCCTGCGAAACATGGACTATCTATAAACGTCACTTCCACCTCCTTGAAAGGTTTCATCAACGTTGCCTCCGGAAAATCCTGCAAATTACTTGGGAAGATAGGCGAACAAATGTCAGTGTACTGGAAGAAGCAAAGACTACTAGCATTGAAAAAATGATCCTTCAACGCCAACTTCAGTGGACCGGTCATGTTGTTCGAATGCCTGACTGCCGTCTCCCAAAGCAGTTACTTTACTCCCAACTCAAGGATGGAAAGCGGAATATCGGTGGTCAATATAAGAGGTTTAAAGATGTTCATAAGGCTAATCTAAAAAAATGCAATATAAACATCGAAAACTGGGAAGCTCTGGCCCATGAACGATCTAAATGGAGGTTGGCCTTTCACAAAGGTTCCATGGACTTTGAAGAAGCCCAAGTGCAAGGTGAAAGGGAGAAACGTGCTAAGTGAAAAGCACGTCAAATGAATCCTTTACAGGACCATCTTCTATCTGGTAACCTGGGTCCTCACTGTGGGAAGCTGTGTGGATCTAGAATTGGCCTCCACAGTCACTTACGGACCCATCGCTAGAGTCTACACAATCTTCTTTAGAATTTCCTCCTTTTATCCCGGAAGACAATCTTACTCGGTCACGAGTGATCGCCTGATGATGATGATGATTGGGTCGGGGGTGGTGGTGGGGGTGGAGAGAAGAATCCAATTATATGCAACTTTTCCCATCTTTGTAGCTCAGTGATAGGGGAGAATTTTGCCAGGTGTGGCTTTCCCTGCATTGCAACTCTTGAAAGGTACAGAAGCCCACTCGCAATCTGATAGTGGCAACCCTGCGTCACCTCTGACTTAGGGGGGTTTGGTTTGAGTGTTTTGCATCCTCTTATTTGTATTTGTATTGAGCCATCCCTTTAATCAGGGACAAGGGAATGTGGTCTCTGCTGGGTTCCCAAAAAGCAAAAAAGCACAAGAGCAGAGCAGCTCCCCAGTTGCCTCTTTGCCTCTGTTTGTATTGGAGTGGGAATTATGAGGTGTAAGGCCGGTTTCCCCTTCAATACAAAGCCTGTTGGACACAGAACAGTTGCTAGGAAAGATATGCAGAGACTGAAACTGCAATGTAGCTTTTGGGCATATCAGTCACACTGAAATGTTAGACAGCCTCAGAAGCCGAGCAGAGAGGAAAGGGGGGGGGGGGAGACTGCATTTCACATGCAAAGCTGATGCTTTCGGAGGGGCTCCAGCTGTGTTGCAGGTCACTCCAGCATTGATTGCAATTTAAACGTTCAAAGCAAGCAGTGAGGTAGGGTAACTTGTGATTGGGGGTGGGGGGGAGGAGAGAATTGGGACAAGAAGTAGAAAAATAAATAAAACACACAGATGTGTATCCATCAATATACTTAAAGGGGAATGGGAATATGTACAGCAGCTGCAATTGTACATCCCAGTATCTCTGGAGAATCTTCTCTGCATGGAACGGGAGCTTGAGCAAAGATGTCAGTGGAACTTGGAGCCAGGCGCTGGGCCTTGTGGAGGAGGAAGGGCATTTCAGCGGGGGCAAGATTCTCAGCAAGTTTCAAAGGGCTGCTCTTGGATTTCATTACGGATCTGGGAAAGGGGATGACTTTCCCTACTGATGGGCTTCTTCTTTCCAAGGATTCCCCCAAAATGGGTGGGGAACCTCAGGCCTGGAGGCCAAATTTGGCCCTCTGGGGTTCTCCACATCGCCATACACCCTTTCCCCCATATTGTTCGGTGGTTTCCCAGCTTTTGCATGGGTTTCCCCCCTTGTAAAAGATGGAATGCCTCTCCTAAGGCTTAGTTACTGGCAGTAAGGGCTTTACACTAAAATATGCTTGTATATTTCTGTATTTTTGCCCCACCCCTTTTGCTTTTGGCACTGCTCACCACAGGAATGCAGCCACCTAGAGCAGTGTTCTCCAACCTGTGGGTCACAACCCCTTCTGGGGGGTCACAAAGCCCCTTGGTCTGGGCAGGGCAGGGCGGGGTCTGCCTCGCAAAGCACGTGCAGGGGCGCAGGGCAGGCGAGGCACTCGTGAGGCTTCGGCCCCCTGACCCGGGGGGGAGGGGCCAACGCAGCGCAGCACGCTGTATTTTCCTATCTCTGCAGCTGGTGAGGGAGGAGCTCCCTCTGTCCTCTGTCAGCCCCCCACATCCGGCAGGACATTGACGCAGGTAAGGAGATGACCAATAGGGATGCGAGGGAGGCCGCAGCCCCACAGTGGCGCCTTCCCAGAGCCAACGCCGCCTTCTGGACTACCGTTCCCAGGATGCCCCGGGCACACGGAGATCCTTTTGGAGCTCCTCACAATCCTTGTTTGTTCTAACCACCTGGAGGAGTCCGCTCCCTTCCTCCTCCTCCTGCCCACCCCACTGTGCTCGGCACCCTGAGACTTGCTGCCTGAGTTGCCTCCTCTGCGTGCTTCTTCATATCATAACAAAGAAGAGAAACAGACTGAATGTTGAGGATGACATGAGGTTGACTTTAGCAAATACTCAGCCACAAATTTTGAAGCTGGTTGCCCAGATGCAAGAACAACCATCACATTAAACATTAGGTTAGATTAAATTATATTCTGAAAAATCTATTTTTAATGTGTTTTCTTTACCCTATTAAAATGCAAATTTATGCAAATGTGATGGGGTCCCCCCGGTTACTTTGCTATTATAAAAGGGGGTCGCAACTCAAAAAATGTTGGGGAACACTGTCCTAGAGCTTCTCAAAAATTGAATTTGGCCCTTGAGCTGAAAGAGGTTCCTCGCCCCTGCCCCAAAAGGAATTAGGCGGGCTGTCATCAGTCGGGCTGAACCTCCTGACACACCTTAGCTTGTCCACCTTCTTGGGGAGTCCTAAGCCCTTCTGCCAAGGACCCTTCCCCTCCAGCCCAGCTTTAGGAAAAAGTAACAAGAAGGGTGCTTTGGAGGTTCTTGGCCCAAGCCCAGAAGCACAAAACTTGACCAAAAAAAAAACAACCTTGTGAAAATCCAAAGAACACCAAGGGTACACAAAGAACATGTTGATTTTATTCTGTTTTAAACTTTGGCATTTTCTGTTATGTTTGACTATGTTATTGTATTTGATGGTTTTAAGTTAGTTTTGTGAACCACCCAGAGAGCTTTGGCTAATGGGAGGTATCGATGAAGTCATTCTAATTTAGCTAGTACATTTTTACTTGCTTGAGTAGGATCTTGGGTTGCAGAGAGGATGGTTGGAGAGAGAGCAACTTGGCTTCCTGACTGGATGTTGTTGGGAACCTGGTTCACAAGATCACCACAGCCCACCGTGGATTGCGGCGACCAGAGGCGCCAAGTTGGCACTCCAAGCCCCTGCCACCGCAGCTTCCCAGCATGTGCAAACCCAGCAATGGTGGGTTTTTGGGGTGGTTGACAAGCCACCCAAAGCCCATGGGCTGTTTTAGGGTTGTGGGTGGCTTCTCAACCACCCCAGCAACCCACCATCTCCAGGTTCTGTTGTGATATGTATCACTTCACCAGCTGCAGCACATTGTTTACATATGGAAGGGACAGAATGGCTGTAAACAGGTTTGTTGTATCTTTCTGGGATCTCGCGCTTTCGCATGGGAAACTAGACTGTGAGAACATTATGAGCTGGTCACATGGTTTGTATGTTCTGATGACGTGCTAACTTGTTTTCTGTCTGAAGCCATCTTAGAGAGAAGCTGGACTGCTTTCTCTCTTCTTCTTGTTCTTCTTGCTAGACTTTGTTACTGCAACAATGTAACGTCTTTGCTGAGGTGGAATGAAGCTCAACTTACTCCACTGGATGTAATGCTTGCTATGCATTTATACTCTGCACATGGACTGTAACTAGGAAATGTATACTCTGTAGAACTTTACTTGCTAAGTGAATAAACAGTAGAATTAGACTTGTGGTGTTCCAGAGTGTTTCCTGACTCCATGGATTAATCTGCAACGGGGAAGCTGGAAGCAGTCTGACAACAGGGCAGACAGGACTGGTCAAACTGGCACAACACGCTGCACGCTGCGCGGGGGGAGGTGAGATCTGGAAGATCTGTGTGTGGAATTTCAGGCGTCTGCTAGCACACAGACAGGATTATAAATCTCCCACACTCTGCATACTCTCAAAACCAACATGGTTATGGGCCCAGTCCAGAACCAGTCCAGAACCAGAACCAGACCGGACCGGAACCAGAACCAGAGTGGGTTGGTACCAGAACCGGGACCTGTTTGGCAACAGCTTTGACTCCGGTGATTGCAGTGATTAATGGCAGAGGAAGAAGACATCAAAGAAGAAATATCTCCTTCAACCGGTAAGGGGGAAGAAAGGGGGAGAAAACTGTTAGCTGGCACAGACAGCTTGCAGGCAAGTTCCAAGGCCGAGAGCCGAGAGGGAGAGAGCGAGGCTGAAAATTTCTGTGAGGAGGAGGAGGAGAATCCCCCGGTCACAGAAATGGCAGCTGCACAATCCCTGAATCCACAAATTGTGGAGAAACTGTCTGGATCGAACTATGTGCTGTGGAGTTTTCAGATGCAGCATTATTTAACCCATGCGGAACTCTGGTCTGTAGTAACACAGGATCCAGTAGCAGTGGGTGATCAAGCTTAATCTTTGTGGAATTTACAAAGTGCACCTTTTTCTGCTTCAAGCTGGGGAAATGGCTTGTGGAGATAGCAGAATGGAAAAGCAGCAAGCAAAGCGAAACAACTCTGGCCGTAAATTTGCAGAAAGCCTGGCTGATGTGGCAAACAGCCAAGCTGCAAACAACAAGCAGGGAGTAACCCAAGCCGCTGCTTTAAAGGTGAAAAAATGCTTCACTTGCGGATCTACAACTCATCTGAGACGAGATTGTAGAATGAAAAAAGAAAAAGACAAAGAACAAACAGGAAACAACAAGCACACCTGAGGAGGCAGTTAAAATGGGCAAAAGTTTGATTGCATGGGTGGGGGTTTCTAATGTTGTTTGGGTCTTAGACTCTGGAGCTTCTCATCACATGACTAACTCCAGGAATGTATTTCAATCTCTGGAAGAAGATGGATGTCCAGGTCAGCACGTGGAATTAGCTGACGGGAAACGTATAAATGTTTCAGCAGCAGGAACAATTGACTTTACTACTTTGGGTCAACAAAGGGCATTGCTTGTTCCGGAACTGGACACAAATCTGATAAGTATTTCCCAATTAGCTAAAAATGGCTATGAAATGTGTTTTTCACACAGCACATGTGTGATTTCACGTGAAGGGACAGTCTGTGCAAAAGGTGATTTGCAGAATTCTCTGTATGTTATAAATCCATTTGTAACACATTATGAGATTGTGAAGTATGCAAATTGTAAGCCTCATGATAATTGTGTACATTTATTCCACAAACGTTTTGCGCATGCTAATTACAGGAGCATCGAGAAGATGCTGGGTCTGTGTGAGGGCATGAAAATGAAACCTTGTTCAAATCATGTGGAATGTGAAGTATGCAGTCAGGCAAAGTCACACAGGACTAACATTCAGAAACACAGTGATAGAGTGAGCACAAGAATATTTGAGCTGGTACACTCTGATGTTGCTGGGCCATTTGAGGAAAGCTATGGGGGAAATAGGTACTATATGACTATTGTTGATGATTTTAGCAGATTTGGATTTGTTTATCTTCTGCAGCATAAATCTCAGGTTCGAGAGAGATTTGAATCATTTGTGAAATGGGCTGGTAACAGGTTCAAACAATACCCCATAGGTGAATTGCTCACAGATGGTGGGGGAGAGTACATGAGTACAAGATTTAAGAAATTCTTGGAAAGTGAGGGCATTGGACACAAAATCACAGCCCCAAATTCACCGTTTCAGAATGGTGTAGCTGAAAGGCGCAACAGAACACTCCAAGAAATGATGAGGGCTCAATTAGCTGACTCAAAGTTGGGAAACCATTTCTGGGGGGATGCACTTTCAAATGCTAACTATTTGCTGAACAGATTACCTAACACCACAACTGAGAAAACTCCATATGAAATGTTCCATGGGAGGAAGCCAAAGATAGCACACGTGCGAATTTTTGGATGCAAATGTTTTGTTCATATACAGGCTCAAAACAGAACAAAGCTGTCACCCAGAAGCTTTGAATGTTTTCTGCTGGGGTATGATGGACAAACAAAAGGATACAGGTTGTGGTCACCACAACACAGAAAGGTAATTTTAAGCAGAGATGTGATTTTTCACGAGCAAACACATGAAAAGAAACAGCTGGTGGAATTGCCAATGCATTCAATGGCTGAGACACAGCTGGATGTTTCTGAAACAGAACAGACCACTGGGCAGATATCTGGGGAACAGGAGGGAGGTGAACAATCTCTAAGGCGTTCAACCCGAGAACGTAAAACACCTGTTAGATATCAGGATGAATTCCAAAGTGGGAAAACTGTTGTACATAAAGCTCTCAAAATAGCTTTAGAACCTCAAAGTTTTGAGGAAATCCAGGGCATGGAACCAGCAGAAAGAAATGATTGGTTTGAAGCCATGCAGGATGAAATCAATGCAATGCATGTTAACAAAACATGGAGTCTGGTATCTTTACCTGTGGGGCGAAAGGCCATCACCTGTAAATGGGTGTACAAGGTGAAAACAAATCACCAGGGGCAGGTGAAAAGGTACAGGGCAAGACTCGTGGCAAGAGGGTTTGCACAAAAACATGGGATAGATTTTGATTCCGTGTTTGCACCAACAACAAGGTATGCAACTGTAAGATTGTTGTTGAAATTGGCAGCACAAAGAAAAATGATGGCATTTCATTTTGATGTAAAAACTGCTTTCCTATATGGTGATTTACAAGAGGAAATCTACATGGTGCAACCAAAAGGTTTTGTAGAAAATCCCGGTCTTGTATGTCGTTTGCACAAATCCATATATGGGCTGAAACAAGCAGCGAGATGCTGGAACCAAAAATTAGACAGAGTTTTGATTAGTTTGGGATTTATTTATTTATTTTATTTATTATATTTATACCCCGCCTTTTTTCCTGCAAGGAACCCAAGGCGGCTCACATAATCCTCCTCCAAGGCTGATCACTGTCTGTACACATGTCACACAGAAATGGGACATTGGGTGTATTTGTTAGTCTTTGTTGATGATATATTGCTGATAACAGAATCAGTAAGTCAAAAAGACAAAATTGCAAAAGAATTGCAAGCACACTTTGAACTGAAAGATCTAGGTTTGGTGAAACACTATCTTGGAATGCAATTATCCCAGGATGAGGAAGTTTCTTTCTTGGTTGAACAAAGTGGGAAAATTCAGAAATTGCTGGAGATTCATGGATTGGAGAATTGTAACCCAGTTACCACTCCAATGACTCTTGAATATCAAAAACACAGAGATAACACTGAATTTGAGGATATTGGAAAATATCAAAGTGTTATTGGAAGCCTGCTATATTTGGCGAATGTGAGTAGGCCAGACATCAGCAATGCTGTGAACACACTTAGCAGGAAAACGCAAAATCCTTCTATGTATGATTGGCTAGCTGTAAAACGTGTGTTAAGATATTTAAAAGGTTTCATGAATTGCAAACTGAAATTGTCAACACACACAGAGGGAGGTTTTTGTGTGTACACTGATGCTGATTGGGGAGCTGCAACAGATAGAAAGTCCACAAGTGGGACTGTGATCATGTATAATGAAAGTCTAATTGACTGGTATACACAAAAACAATCTTGTGTGGCTGTATCTAGTGCAGAATCTGAACTCATCAGTTTATCTCAAGCATGCAATGAGATTGAATGGTTCAAACAATTGTTTACTGATTTGCAATTACTAGTAGACAAGGCTCTTACAATTTTTGAAGACAACCAAGCTTGCATAAGCATGGTACAAACTAAAAAATGTAGGCCAAGAACCAAGTACATTGATGTTCGTTACTCTCATGTAAAGGACTGTGTGCAGAAAGGGTGGGTAACACTCAAGTACTGTGCAACAGGGGACATGGTGGCAGATCTTTTCACAAAACCATTGCCTGTAGTGAGACACAGGAAGCTAATGACGGCGCTAGGCCTCATTGAGCAAATGTGAAACAAGATGTACTCCGCTTGTGGGGGGATGTTGTGATATGTATCACTTCACCAGCTGCAGCACATTGTTTACACATGGAAGGGACAGAATGGCTGTAAACAGGTTTGTTGTGTCTTTCTGGGATCTCATGTTTTCGCATGGGAAACTAGACTGTGAGAACATTATGAGCTGGTCACATGGTTTGTATGTTCTGATGACGTGCTAACTTGTTTTCTGTCTGAAGCCATCTTAGAGAGAAGCTAGACTGCTTTCTCTCTTCTTCTTCTTGTTCTTCTTGCTAGACTTTGTTACTGCAACAATGTAACATCTTTGCTGAGGTGGAGTGAAGCTCAACTTACTCCACTGGATGTAATGCTTGCTATGCATTTATACTCTGTACATGGACTGTAACTAGGAAATGTATACTCTGTAGAACTTTACTTGCTAAGTGAATAAACAGGTAGAATTAGACCTGTGGTGTTCCAGAGTGTTTCCTGACTCCATGGATTAATCTGCAACGGGGAAGCTGGAAGCTGTCTGACAACAGGGCAGACTGGACTGGTCAAACTGGCACAACACGCTGCACGCTGCGCGGGGGGAGGTGAGATCTGGAAGATCTGTGTGTGGAATTTCAGGCATCTGCTAGCACACAGACAGGATTATAAATCTCCCACACTCTGCATACTCTCAAACGCCAACAGGTTCACCATAACAAGAAGCTGTGGTGCACCTCCAAATATTCAAAATGGCCACTGCCACTGTGAGGAGAAGCCCCATGGGGAAATTCACCCACAGTGGCTTCTCATTATGTGTGAACTGGGCCAAGGAGTAAGAGCAAGTCTCAGTTTTATGGGAACCTGTGTTCAGTAAAAGACATCCCCTTAGCGGAGACTATCATTTGGTCCAATTAGGCAGTAGCCTCCACTTCTGATGTCAGTGGTCTAGCCAGCAAATCAGAAAATTACTTAGTGGCTGGACCCACCTTCTTAATGACCCTGCACTTGCATGATAAAAGAGCTAGCCAGTTCTAACTGGACAAATGAAGAACTTAAGTTTTGATACCTATTGGGAAACAAAAGATAAGATCTGGCCTATTCAGGCTTTCCAGCATGTTGCCAACTTACTGCTCTGGGAGGCCCTGTTGAGCTACATCAGAATGTAGGAATTTGTCACAGATATATTGAAGGTTTAACTGCAAACAAAACATCTTTAGAGCTTTTGTTATGGTTATTTAACTATATTGTTGAGAACCACCCAGAGAGCTTTGGCTATTGGGCGGTATAGAAATGTAATAAATAAATAAATAAATAAATATTTCTCACTGTGCTTCCATCATGGAGCTCAAGAGGCAACATACCTATATGGTCCCCATACAGTTTTCCATCCAGGCACTAAGCAGTGTGACGTAGTGGTGAGAGTGTTGGACTTGGACTCGGAAGATCTGGGTTCTAGTCCCCGCTCGGCCATGAAACACACTGGGTGACTTTGGGCCAGTCACTGATTCTCAGCCTAACCTACCTCACAGGGTTGTTGTGAGGATAAAATGAAGAGGAGGAGGAGGATCATGTAAGCCGCCTTGGGTTCCTTGCAGGAAAAAAGGCGGGGTATAAATATAATTAATAAATAAAATAAAAATAAATAAGCAGACCCAGGCCTGTTTAGCTTCAGCAAGGTTGCTACATCTGGTCCCATCAGGACTTTTTTGCATATAGGGTGCAGATGCGAAAGACAACCGACACCTGCTGAAATTCCCTCTTCTACACAAATATTAAAGGTACAGGAGCCCTGTATTCTTTTGCATAGGGCCACCCTATTTGCACACCACAAAAATGTACCAGGGATTTATGCTTTTCACATGCATACTAATGGATAGGCCTATTCATGGATTTAACCTATCCAGTTGTACAGCTATTGAGTTGGCCAGCAGCACAAGTGCTTCTGTGGAATAATCACATGTGGTCTGCAAAACAGGGTGGACTGCAATGGATCCCGTTGATAACAGGAGAAAGCACTACCTGAATGTGGCCACTACCTGAATTCGCAGGTTCAGACATGTGCTTCATTGTTTCAAATGCATTTTCTGGACCCCAATATTCATGGGACAAATTAATGGGACAAGAACATAAATTACTGTTAGCAAAGTAATATAACGTACAAGGCAATGTAATGGTGTCTCATGGCTGCTGGAAGAGAGGTAACCCTAATTTTGACATTGCTGAGAGGTGGGAACAAACAGTGGGAACTAAAATATGTATGGCTGGGACTGTTCATGCTCTGTACCAGCCAAATAAAAATCAATAAAGTCCACAGCCCCTTTGATTGCCATTGCTAATCCTCCACTCAAAACAGGTTATCAAAATAAATACCCCGATGGACTGGAGTGTGCAACATAACGTATATTTACCCATTTGACATGCATTTTTCCAAATCTGATATTGGAGTTTTTGAATTTTGCAAAGCATGGTGATGGGGAATAGAATATCCAAGCACAGCTTGTTGTAAGTCAGTCTAAATAAAGGCAACGGTGGCCTAGGGGAAAGGCAGCAGCAGCTGGACAATGCAAGGGAAAATTCTAAAAATATGTTCATAAACCCCAACAAAATTACGACCTTCAAAACAAAAACCCCTTCCCTACAGAAAATTGGTTGGAAACAAAATAAACACTTTATGGCAAAAATTTCGCTTTTGCCAACTTGTCCTGAAGATATCTATTTCTAAGGAAAAGTTCATATAGTATTTCTAATCTGCATACCCGTATGTTCTTTCATAATCACACCACCTTTTTCTCTTAAATGGGAACAAGTTCTCCATGGAGGAGATTTGGGCGGGTGGAGAACAGGAAATGGGAATTAGTGGGTACAGTTCTTTTCCAAAGGGCTGGCTCTGTAGGGTGACCATTTATTGCATCCTTCCCCAATCTGGTGCCCTCTAGATGTTTTGGAGTTCAACTCCCATCAGCCCCAGCCAGCATGGCCAACAGTCAGGTCCAAAACATCTGGAGGGGACCAGGTTGGGGAAGGCTGACTTAGTGCATCATCAAAAAGGAGGCCATAGATTTGCATAAAATTTGCACATGCTAATTTGTATGAATAGATGCACATTTAGAAATAATTACTATCATTTAAATAGAAATACAATACTTCTCACCATATTGTGAGAAGATTGTGACCTGGTGCAGTTGCTGGGCAGGTTCAAGGCCCTTACTCACCCTTCTAATGGGTCTTTATCTTTAAACCAGACTGCAATTGGGTAGCCCTTCAAACAGAGGACTCCATCTATGCATATCAATATTGTTTTAAATGCCATAATGGCACTATCCACCAGCACAATTCAAATGCAGCAGAGATATGGGGCAGCAGCGGTGGCAATGACGGCGGGGGTGGAAATGGCTGTTCATACTCATATTACGTGATTATGCTATGACTGTGTGTGTGAGTGTGTGTGTGTGCGTGTGCGTGTGTGTAATCTAATATATTGGGAGACTCAATATTAAAACTCACTGGTTATAAACTCCCTTTGGACTTCACCATCATATTATAGAGACTATTTAAAACTAATGTTGACATTAAAATTCTTAGTCGCAGATCATCTGCTGATAAATTACATTATCATTAAGAAGAGATTGAGAGGAGGGAGGGGCAGAAATGGTAATCCCTAAAGTTTCAAGCGGGATAAAAGACATCGCTTCTACATTTGAGAAGGAGAAGGGAAAATATAAGTGGTCCTAGTGGAAGGGCCCACAAGCTCTGTGGCAGGACACATTGTGTGCATGCAGAGTCTTGTGTTCTCAGACCCTGGTATTTCCACTTAAAAGGCTCTGAGGTCACAGGGCTGGGGAAAGACCTCTGCTTGAAACCCTGGAGAGTAGACAATACTAGAGACCGAGACGTGGTTCCAGTTTCTTTCTTGATCTCTGTGCCATGGCAGAACTATTTGCATGCTCCCTTCTTAAGTTTTGTTCTGTGCACATGTAGCCAGCATTTCAAAAATAAATCCAGCACAGCAATCGGCTGTGGGCGGTCCCCTTCCTGCCTATTTCTTGCCTCAGTCCCTCCAGCTAAAGTCAGTTAGGGGACGACCTATGTTCATATCCACAATCTGACGACCTGCCTAAATGCCTGAAGAGTTCTTCTGCGTGCCTCCCTATGGCGGAGGAGGATGAAGTGAGCAGAAGGACGCATGCATGACTTGGCACCGAAAGTTGCACATGTACGAATGTGAACCAGGACAAAAAACCCGGAGGAAACTGTGTGCTCGCAGTGGAAAAGAAATCAAGTTTGTCTGGGGGCAGTGGGAAGGGTTTGACATGGACGGGGGACACAGGACAGGCCCTAATGGACCGACTGTTGGAATATGCGACAAGATGATGTCGACTCTGCAAGGAGGGTTTTTAAGCTGACTGCCCAGTAAAGGGTTAAGATAGGCTGTTATGGTCTAGTTAAAGGGCAAAGGCAGAAACCAAACTTCTCTGAGAAGTCAGGGGGCAGGGTTCAGTGGAGCAAACCACTTACGTAATTGACGCTTGCTAGGGTTTAGCAAGGAGACATGTTCTGTGTTTTTCTTTACCTCACAGTATGAGTAACATAAGAAACTGCGCTTACAAAGTCTGTAACCATGAAGCTTATAGTACCTGAGAAATCATGTTACTTCTGTTATTTACTTTAAAAGCATCTACTTAGAAACAAGTCCTGTGTGCGCATGTGTTTGTTGGGTGAAGTCTGCTGCTGCTAATATATATATCTCCCCCCTTTCCCAATACTGGGACTCAAGGCGACTTCACAACATTAAAACTTGTACAATTAAAACATATACCGTAAATAGAAATATACAAAAGTTACAAATATAATTAAACCATCTATAACATAAAAATTATATATAAAATATCACAATTGAAACAATAACACTATAAACAGTACTAATCCATCACATGCTCACAGGTCCAGACTATTCCCAAAGGCCTGCTGGAACAAAAAAGTTTTTGCTTGCCTCCGAAAACGTAACAAGGAGGGTGCCATTCTAGCCTCCCTGGGAAGGGAAGGGAATTCTAGAGCCACAGCATTTGTGCTCTGCCATCACCGGCTACATCAGATACTAAGGTAAATGGACCAATGGTCTGACAGAATGAGGCAGTTTCATATGTTCATAGTGCGTAAGCTGGAAAACTTTTTGGGATCATTCAAGGAAAACATATGTCAACTGTATTGTACAAGAGCATATGTTGGCATTGTTTAAATGGGGGGTGGGGGATGAAAAGTAAGGAATATTAAAATTTTCATTCCTAGTTATAGTACAGATGTAGACCCATTAGCAAGATGTTAGACTGAAAATAGTATAGAAGTGAGGTTCTGAAAGAACATAAGAAGAGCCATGCTGGATCAGACCAAGGGTCCATCTACTCTATGATCTATGAAATCTATAATCTATGAAATCTAGTCCAGCATTCTGTTCACACAGTAGCCAACCAGCAGCCCATGGGAAACCCACAAGCAGGAAATGAGTGCAATAGCACCGTCCCACCCATGTTCCCCAGCAACTGGTGTACATAGGCATACTGCCTCTGCTACAGGAGGTAGCATATAGCCATCAGGACTAGTAGCCATTTGGCCTTATCAAGGCCTTATCAAGGACTAGCTGTATGGTATGTCTGTGGCATAAAACAGGCCTATAGCCACACCGATCTTTTGCTTAGGAAAGAAGGAATGAACAAATGAACAAACTGTGGGACAATGTGATAGACAACATGGACGATGCAGATGAAGAAAAAGAAAATCTCTCGACTAGGCACTTGGTGAAAACAACCAGTCACAAGCGGATGTTGTTGGTTGTGTTTGTTTGTTTGTTTTAAGCAAGGATTCCCCCTTCCCCTGACTGCTGATTGTTGGTGGTTTCTCAGCATTTGTGTAGCTTTTCCCCATTTGGAATGCCTCTCCTAAGGCTTAGCTGCCAGCTGCAAAATACAAATTCAACAGAGCACCTCTCACACAGACACCCAGAAGAGCACCTCTTCTGAACTATTCTCTTATTAATGAGAAACCGGTTACCCAGAAGCTGCTCCGAATGAAATTTCAGAGGGGCTGGAGGGGAAACTACAGGAGCTGCTGTCTCCTGCTTTCCCACAGATCTTGGGTAGTTCTCTGTCCTGCAGTGGAGAATATCGGCCAGTGAGGTGCAGGGTAAGTTGCTGGGAGACAACTGCTGAGAATCCAGTCGCCACAGGAAGCAGCCCAGACTGGTCTGAATTGATGAAGAGCAGGGATGAGAAATGGCCTTCCTGACATCACCACCCCTCGGAAGATTCCCCCTGTATCTGATATCACCATGCTTTAGTCTATATGCTGAATATGAAGGCAGGAAACTCCTTTACAAAGCAGTCCGCTTCTAATCCAAACCCTGTTGGACACAATAGGGCATTTATTTCAAAAGGACAGAACTGGTTTTTTGTTTCCACACAGATTTTTTTCATTCTTGCTTTTACCATCAAAGGGAGTTTCTAGTCCTCATGGTGATAGATTTAAAGACATAGAAGGAGAGCCTGCTTAAAGAGAGAGGGCAGGGTGGTGTCTGGGTGAGACAGTGCCTGGATGGGAGACCGCCTAGGAGCCCCACATATGCTCAGAATGCTTCTGTGATCACTTCCCTGAGAGAAACCTTCAAAGCATGGCCCCTAGAACTGTACCTTTGCATTGTATATATGGGAGAAAGCTGCCATGTTAAGTGGCTGGGATGGGGCAATCCAGCTCTCTTCCTGTCAATTAAGAACTCAGTTGGGGTGCAATCCTTTACATGTTTAGACAGGAAAAAAAATCCTAAATGGCTGGCTGGGGCATGCTGGGAGTTGTAGGACTTTTTTCTGTCTAAACGTGCATAGGATTGCACCCTTAGTGACCTTAGACAAACACTCCCAGCCTCAGCCTATTATTATTATTATTATTATTATTATTATTATTATTATTATTATTATTATTAGTGGAAGACCGACAACCTGGTCTTCTGCACGGGTTCAATGCTAAGGGGGTAGCGAGTCCTGGGGGCGGGCCTTCTCCGAGGTCCCCCAGCGACTATCACCCTTAGCCCAGAACAAAGGGATAACTTATAGCCACAAAAGTATCTTTTATAAAACAAGTTTATTAACAAAATTACCTTCACCAACCCAGACACACGCCAGCAATACAGTTTATCAGTACGGTACAAAGTAGCAAGCAAGAGGTCTCAAGGACACCGTGATTTCAGGGCTCTCAGCTAGTTAGTTCAGCTCGGGCTCCAGCAGAGGCCCGGTCAACCGCATGCTGCTAGCTGGGTTCCCGGCGGAGGTCCGGTCTACCCAAGCGGCTAGCTGGGTTCCCGGCGGAGGTCCGGTCTACCCAAGTGGCTTGTGAGTGATTTCAGCTTGGTTTCCCGGGGGTCCGGTCAACCCAAGCGGCCAGTGATTTCAGCTAGCTGGAGCACGCCGGGTGCTGCTACCTGGGGTTGCCGATCCCTTCGTTCCCTTACCCCAAGCATGGGGCAAGATTGCTGATCAGGTCCAACAACTCAGTTCCCTTGCGCAGGGTGTTTTATACCTTGGGTTTCAGGTAGCCCCTCCCTCTGCAATCAGGTGGGTGGCCAATCAGGTGGGTTGCCACCCTCCTCAGGTGGGTGGCCAATCAGGTGGGTTGCCACCCTCCTCAGGTGGGTGGCCAATCAGGTGGGTTGCCACCCTCCTCAGGTGGGTGGCCAATCAGGTGGGTTGCCACCTTCCCCCTGTGGGGTGGGGTCCCTTTGAAGCCACTTGCTTAATGGTCCCATCTCGTGGTGTTGAATGGTCCTTTCTTATGGGTGCCGAAGTGTCTGTTCTGGCAAGGCATTCAAGTCTTATGTAGATGGGGCTGATATACGAGAGCATTGAGGAACCTGGGGATGCTTCCTGCCTTCCCCCCTGGGGTGATTCTATGCAGATGTTGTTTGTCCCCTTTGGTCTCTGTGGAGACTGGCTGTCTCCCCCCCCTGGGTCTCCTTCCCCCCTCCTTGGTGAGTGTGTGTGTGTCAGAAAGGGGTTTTAGGTTGGCTTTCTCCACATCTCCCCCCCGGGGAAAAGATGGCATTGGGGTCCCACACCCCAATTTCCCATCGACTTGCCCATCACCTGAGAAAGCCCGGGAGAGTGCATCAGCCAAGACATTGTCCTTACCCTTGATGTGCTCAATTTCGAAGTCAAAGTCTTGCAACGCCAGACTCCACTGTAGGAGTTTTTGGTTGTTGCCCTTGACTCTATCTAACCAGCACAGGGGGGAATGGTCGGTCTGCAGGCGGAACCGTCTCCCCCAGAGGTAGGGGCGCAACTTGGTGATGGCCCACACCACGGCCAGGCACTCCTTCTCAATGGTGGCAAGACTACGTTCTCTGGGCAGGAGCTTCTTGCTCAGGTATGCAACGGGGCGCAGCCCTTCTCCCACCTTCTCCTGTAACAACACCGCCCCCATCCCGGCCTCAGAGGCATCCGTCTGTAGAACGAAGGGGGATTCGAAGTCTGGGGCTTGCAGAATGGGAGCTGCCGTGAGGCAGGCTTTTAACCCATCGAAAGCGGTCTGGCAAGCCGCGGTCCACTGGACCCTGTTCGGTTGGCGCTTCTTACAAAGATCAGTCAGAGGGGCTGCTAGCTGACTGAAGTGTGGCACAAACTTCCGATAGTACCCTGCAAGTCCCAGAAAAGCTTGCACCTGTTTTTTGGTTGCGGGTTGGGGCCATTTCTGAACCGACTCGATCTTAGCTTCCATGGGTTTGATGCTCCCCCCTCCGACGCGATGTCCAAGGTACTCAACCTCCCCTAGCCCCACCTGGCACTTCTTTGCTTTCACTGTCAACCCAGCGTCCCGGATCCGCTGGAAGACCCGCCGGACATGCTGTAGATGCTGCTCCCAAGTGGAGCTAAAGATAGCTATGTCGTCCAGATAGGCACAGGCAAATTCTCCCAACCCGTTCAGCATTCCATTCACCAGCCTCTGAAAGGTTGCCGGACCATTCCGGACTCCGAAGGGAAGAGTGGTGAACTGGAATAAACCCAGGTGTGTGACAAAGGCAGACTTGAGAGCAGCATCCGCGTCCAGAGGAACTTGCCAGTAGCCCTTGGTGAGGTCTAGGGTGGTAATGTACTTGGCCCTCCCTAGTTTCTCCAGCAAGACATCCATGTTGGGGATGGGGTAGGGGTCAGGGACGGTCACCTTGTTGATTTTCCAATAGTCCACACAGAACCGCACCCCCCCATCCTTTTTGGCCACCAGGACAATCGGGGAGGACCATGGGCTAGAACTAGGGACGATCACCCCTAGGTCTAACATGGCTTTGACCTCCTCAGCAATGACCTGAGCATGGGGTCCCACCGTCCGGTATGGCAGAGATTGCAGAGGGGGGCTGTCACCCATTTGAATGGTGTGCTGGATGAGTGGGGTCCGCCCGGGGCGGTCTGAGAACATGGTCCCAAATTCATCCAGCACCAGCTTCATTTGCTCCCGCTGAGCGTTGGACAGGGCGGCTGACAGTGAGATTTCTTCCATTCCCCCACCATCCCCCCATTCTCCCAACAGATCCCCATCAGCGAAATCCTTATCATTATGTTCCTTCACACAGCCCAGTCCCGCACCCATATTTCAACATATTCACATGAAACACTTTACATTTTCCAGGAGTCCCAGCAAAGAGTATTTTGTAGTTGACTGGTCCAAGTTTCTCAACTACAGTCCCCGGACCCTCCCACTTAAGACACAGCTTGTCCGTTTTGAGGGTACGCAGAACCAACACTTTATCACCCACCTCAAAAGTCCGGGCTACTGCGGTTTTATCATACAGCTCCTTTTGCCGTTGCTGGGCTGCCTTCAGATGCTGTTGGGCGGCTTCTCGAACGCTGTGGAGGGTGTCCCGTAGCCGCCGCAGAAAAGTGTGAACCGGCACGGGCAAACTGCCGGCAGCCCCCTCCCATTCCTCCCGCAACAAAGCCAAGGGCCCCCGTAGTTCTCTGCCAAACATCAGTTCATTCGGGGAAAACCCGAGGCTTTCCTGCGGAGCATCTCGGTAGGCAAAGAGGAGGTAGGGTAGGGCTTGGTCCCAAGTTCCCAGGTGACGGCTAGCGTACACCCGGATCATTTCCCCCAAAGTCTGGTTGAAGCGCTCAACCAGTCCGTTGGTCTCGTGGTGGTAAGGCACCGAAGTTACATGGTCAACCCCCCCCAGGTCCCACATCTTCTGGAACAGTTTAGACATGAACCCGGTGCCGCAGTCCGACACGACCGTGCGGGGCATTCCTAAGCGGGCAAAGAGAGAGAGCAGAGTCTTAGCCAGGCTGGCTGCAGAGATGGAGGCGAGCGCAAAAGCCTCCGCGTAGTGGGTGGCAAAGTCCACTACCGTCAGTACAAACTTTTTCCCCATCTTGGTGGGCGGGTTCAGGGGACCCACTATGTCCATAGCAATCCGTTCAAAAGGGATCCCCACCACCGGAAAAGGCTGAAGGGGAGCTCTTGGGTGATCGCGATTGTGTCCCACTCGCTGGCACACATCGCAGGACCGACAGTAAGCCTTAATGTCGGAGGCGATCATGGGCCAGTAGAACCCCTCTGTAATTCGAGCTAGGGTCCGCTTTTGCCCCAGGTGTCCTCCCCATGCCACGTCGTGGGCGAGGTGCAACACGGCGCGGCGGTACCGTTGGGGAACCACCAGTTGCCTTTGCTTGCGCCCCGGTGCCACTTCCCCCTTTGGCTCGAACTCCCGGTACAAAGTTCCATTGTCCCAGACAAATCTTTCCGTGGCAAGGGATACCCCGGGGTCTTGGTTGGCCAGAGCGCGACACTCTCGCAAGGACGGGTCCAGTCGCTGGGCTTCCTTGAATTGGGCTTGTGTCCCAAAGTCTTTAGCCATCTGAGCAAACCCTTCGTTCTTCGGGGGCTCCGCGATGGCCTGGTTTTCTCCGGGTTGCCCCGCAGGGGATGGGGTCACCCCGGGTGGTGGAGGGGGCACGGGCTTAGGCTTTGGGACCGGTGCGGTTACGGGCGGCCCCCCTCGCCTGGCCTGTCCCCGGGTGATGACCCCCATCTTAGCTTTGGCCACCCGGAACACGAGGTCGTTCCCGATGATGATGCCCCACTCCTTTTGGCGATGGATGATTACGTCCATCTCTCCTTCCCACCCCTGGTACTTGATCTGGACCCGGGCGATGGGGACAGTGATGTCGGGGGAGTTATAGGGTTTGATCGTACACGTACGTCCCGACAAAAGTTGGGACCTCTCTACGCGGTCCCGGGGCAGAGCCGTTACATATGCCCCAGTGTCCCTATACCCCACCCTGGGAACATTATTGATATAGATGGACTCACAGAATTGCTTGCGGCTCCATCTCAGCTGGTCCGGGGAGGCGATGCGATACAGCGATGCACGGGGTTCAGGACAGTAGGAATCCCACTCCTGGAGTTCCTCCTCGGCACCGCGATCCTCAGGGATGCTTGCATGGAGGGAGAGGACCGACCGTCGCTCGTCGTCGCTGTCGTTGTCCTGAGCGGCTGCAGCACCCGCGACGCGTCCTACTTTCCTCGGCGAGGGACGGGCATCCCGGTTCTTGGGTTGGAGCTTAGGGCAATCCCGCCGCAGGTGTCCCATCTCATTACAGTGGAAGCACGCCCCAGACTGAGGGTTTTGGTTCCCCTTGGTCCGAGGGGCCTCCCCGCGCCGTCGGGGCAGGCCCTTTTCCGGCTCCGGGTTCTTCTCGGCCACGGCCGCGGAACTTCCCTTGGTGGATGGGGCCGTCCGGTATAGCCCCATCTTGTCGGCCATGATCCCCGCCGCCTCACAGGTACGGGGCTTCTGATCCCTCACGACAGCGGCCAGCTCCTTCGGGATGGTGGTGAAGAACTGCTCCATGGCGAACAGCTCGACAACTTCCTTCAGGGTGGAGGCCCGGGAAGCCTCCACCCAGGACTCGCAGACGTGCATCACCTGGGCTGCCCATGCCACGTGGGTGGTCCCAGGGGAAGGTCTACCCTCTCGAAATCTTCGCCGGCAATGTTCGGCGGAGAGGGCGAAGTGTTGCCTGACCGCTGCCTTGAACGCCTCGTAGCTTGCCGGGGTCTTCCACAGATGAGCCCCGAGGTCAGCCAGGTCCCCACTGACCTGGGTTCGTAGGGCGGACAACCGCAAGTTGTCGGGGACCCGCTGCTCCTGGCACGCCATTTCAAAAATGGAGAAAAACATCAGGACATCCTGCCCTGGCTTGTAGTAGGGGAACGCCTTGCGGTCCCACGACGGAGGGGGAGGAGCGGAGGGGACAGTCGGGGGAGTTTTCCCCGCCTCAAGCTGCATCTTGGCCAGCTCCATCTGCATCCGGATCATTTCGCGCTCGTGGGCCATCCTCTCCCGCTCGTGTGCCATCCATTCCGAGGGAAGCTCGAGGGGCTCCAGGGGCTCCAGAGGAGCGGGGTCCTCGGTCACCACATCCTCTCTCCCATCGGTCGGAACTGGGATAGGGCGGCCCCTGGGTCGGGCACCCGGGGCCAGACTTGCCAGCAGCTCCCTCTGCAGCTCCGTCTGCCGGATCAGCGCCGCCAACCCCGGGGTGATGGGGGTTGCGGGCAGGGGCCGCCGTGGCTCGGCTCCCCCAGTCGCTCCGTCAGGCTCTGGGTCGCCCATGGTGATCCTCAGCCTCTTGCTACTTTGGGTCTGGGAGATATTCTGGGCTAATAAGTTATCCCACCGCTGCCACCAAGCGGAAGACCGACAACCTGGTCTTCTGCGCGGGTTCAATGCTAAGGGGGTAGCGAGTCCTGGGGGCGGGCCTTCTCCGAGGTCCCCCAGCGACTATCACCCTTAGCTCAGAACAAAGGGATAACTTATAGCCACAAAAGTATCTTTTATAAAACAAGTTTATTAGCAAAATTACCTTCACCAACCCAGACACACGCCAGCAATACAGCTTATCAGTATGGTACAAAGTAGCAAGCAAGAGGTCTCAAGGACACCGTGATTTCAGGGCTCTCAGCTAGTTAGTTCAGCTCGGGCTCCAGCAGAGGCCCGGTCAACCGCATGCTGCTAGCTGGGTTCCCGGCGGAGGTCCGGTCTACCCAAGCGGCTAGCTGGGTTCCCGGCGGAGGTCCAGTCTACCCAAGCGGCTTGTGAGTGATTTCAGCTTGGTTTCCCGGGGGTCCGGTCAACCCACCGGCCAGTGATTTCAGCTTGGTTTCCCGGGGGTCCGGTCAACCCAAGCGGCCAGTGATTTCAGCTAGCTGGAGCACGCCGGGTGCTGCTACCCGGGGTTGCCGATCCCTTCGTTCCCTTACCCCAAGCATGGGGCAAGATTGCTGATCAGGTCCAACAACTCAGTTCCCTTGCGCAGGGTGTTTTATACCTTGGGTTTCAGGTAGCCCCTCCCTCTGCAATCAGGTGGGTGGCCAATCAGGTGGGTTGCCACCCTCCTCAGGTGGGCGGCCAATCAGGTGGGTTGCCACCCTCCTCAGGTGGGTGGCCAATCAGGTGGGTTGCCACCCTCCTCAGGTGGGCGGCCAATCAGGTGGGTTGCCACCCTCCTCAGGTGGGTGGCCAATCAGGTGGGTTGCCACCTTCCCCCTGTGGGGTGGGGTCCCTTTGAAGCCACTTGCTTAATGGTCCCATCTCGTGGTGTTGAATGGTCCTTTCTTATGGGTGCCGAAGTGTCTGTTCTGGCAAGGCATTCAAGTCTTATGTAGATGGGGCTGATATACGAGAGCATTGAGGAACCTGGGGATGCTTCCTGCCTTCCCCCCTGGGGTGATTCTATGCAGATGTTGTTTGTCCCCTTTGGTCTCTGTGGAGACTGGCTGTCTCCCCCCCCCTGGGTCTCCTTCCCCCCTCCTTGGTGAGTGTGTGTGTGTCAGAAAGGGGTTTTAGGTTGGCTTTCTCCACATTATTATTATTATTATTATTATTATTATTATTATTATTAAGTAGTAGCATAATAACTACTAGTAGCATAACTAGTCCAGTCAGCCAAGACTAGGCTGGCGAGTACTACCCAGAGGACCTTCTCTTCTGCTGCTCTTAGACTGTAGAATGACCTGTCGGAGGAGACTCATCAACTAGATAGTCTCTTGGCTTTTAAAAAGGCCATAAAGACTGACCTCTTCCGACAGGCCTACCCAGTGGAATTTTAAGAGTTTTTAGGATACTTTTAAAGGTTTTAAAGAATATTTTAATAATATTTACTATGTTGTTTTATTTATTTATTTATTTATTATATTTATTAATCGCCCATCTGGCCGGCCACCCGGCCACCCTAGTTACTATGTATTTTATATTTATGGTTGTTCCCCACCTCGATCTGAGTGGAGAGGCGGGTAAGAAATAAATTATTATTATTATTATTATTATTATTAGTAGTAGTAGTAGTAGTAGTAGTAGTAGTACATGTCCCCATAAACCATTCTAGAGGGCACAACCTGTAATGAAAAGTATAAAGGATGTTCTAATACAGGATTTGTACCGTACTTCCATCCCAGAGTAGAAGAATTCTGTGACTCAGGAAAGCTGGCCAACTCCTCCCAATGGTATTTGTTCCAGTGAAGGTTGGTACCTTTTTAGTGGTGTAGGCAGAGGAAAATAATCTGATCTGCCAGAGCGGCCAAACATAATTCTTGTCCAAGTAACAGAAGAAAGTCTTGTCTAACGGTCATGAAATCAAACTGATGAGCTGGAATGGACTGACGAGAAGAGGTCTGACACCTCTTTGGCACCTATAGGCAAACATTTCTCCCAACATGATCATTTTGATTGCTCCTCCTGCACAGGAACACATGCTTAAGAATTAAAATGCACACTGGGTTGAACTGAGCCTTTGCAAAAAGGACTAAATTCCATCCCGTTGGTCATGGGTGTTACATGTTATAATTACTATTAGATTCATATCGCATCTTTCCTCAAAGAAGCTCATGTTCTCATACTACATAGTTCTCCCCCATTTTATCCTCACAACAACCCTGTGAGGTAGGTTAGATTGAGAGAGTATTGACTCATTGGGGATTTGAACCTGGGTCTCCCCAGTCCTAGCCTAACACTCTAACCCAGACTTCCCCTCTAGATGTGTTGGACTACAATCCCCATCATAGGCCATGCTAGTTGGGGATGATGGGAGTTGCAGTTTAGCGCATCAGGATAATGCCAGTTTGGAGACAGCTGATCTAACCACTACACAACTAAACTACTACCAAGTGGTTGTTGCTTTAAAAAAAAAACACAACTTGCAGCCAATTTTGCTCTACATCAGGAGTGGGGAACCTGTGGCCTTCCATATATGGTTGGGCTCCAACTCCCATCAGCCCCAGCCAGCATGGCCAGTGGTCAAGGATGATGGGAGCTCGAGTCCAGCAAAGCCTGGTGGGCCACATGTTCGCCATCCCTGCTTTACATAGAATAGAAGTAGTGACCATTTCAGTGCCTGAAATTAGAATTCTGCGGCGCTTGGAAGGTTGCAGACAGTTATACTGCCTGCCAGTCCTTTGCCCAATGAAGGAGAACCTATTTGGGGTCTCTTGCTGAGAAACAGGTAAGACGCAGTGGATTTTTTCACAGGAAACATTGGCAGGAAAGGGCTTCAGGATCTCATGCAGCACCCTGACGTGACCATAATGCCCTACCATTCATTTCGTGCCACCATTCATGAAAAAGCAATTAGACACTGACATCCGGGGCTAAATCTTTCAGACACACAAACGACCTCTGCCTGGGGTCACGTCCAGTATTTTTTTTCACAAGACCATCCATTCCCAATCTCCACAGAGCTTTCCCAGTCCTTGGAGAATGACGTGACTCATATATTCCCTTCTGCTCAATGGATCTTAGACAATGGCTCAGTCCTTGCTTTAGCTAAAGGACTCAGAGTTGGGGGCTGCAGAACTGTATGTCCCCGATGAGAACTTATTTCTTCTTGAGGGCTCTTACAAAACTAAGGCCCTTTCCGATGCCCAGAATTTTAGTCAATCAAGGGAGACTAATTAAGATGGGAAAGAATAAAATCTCCTCTCCTCCCTGCCAACATCCGGCATTTTCATTCCCTTGGCCAACACATTCATTCTCAGGGTCATGACCTTTGGGGGGGATCACAAATGAGTATGGGGAGGTTGTGACCTTTTCTAAACAGAGATGGAAGGAGCGAGGAACTATCCCCAAATCTTTCCTTTGGTGGCATGGGGTCGCTGTCTGGGAAGGGTCAAGCACTGTAGGATTAGCTCTTTCATCTAGGCCACCCATTAAAAATCCCAGATCATTAGCAACACATTAATGTTGCCTCAGAAAAAGGGTTGATCCCTTTACCTAACACTGGCTTCTCAGCAAAGCAACAAAGCCAGTTTCTTCATAATTTCCCTGAGGATACTCTCCAGCAAGTTCTAGAAATGATCCTCCATTTGCAGTGCTTTACTAAATTGATAGTCATGCCCACTTTCCCCTGGAAATTTGATAGTCATGCCCACTTTCCCCTGGAAATCAGAAACTGGGCTCTCAACCAGTTCAGCTCATACCCATCCCTATGGTCGGTCCTTCTTTCTTCAGCCATTTTCTGTCAGATCCTATATACCAGCAACCACCAGTGGTAGGTGACGATGTAAATAGGACCATAGGAAGCTGTCTTATTCTGAGTCAGACCATTGGTCCATCTAGCCCAGTATTGTTGACAGAACTGCAGGACTAGTGTCAGGAAGGCTAAAGCTGAGAATGAGCTAAGGTTAGCGAGGGATGCTAAAAACAACAAGAAAGCTTTCTTCAGATACATGCATAGTAAAAGACAGAGGAAAGAAATGGTGGTTCAGCTACGCACTGAGGATGGCAAATTGATAACAGAAGACAAAGAAAAGGCAGAAGTGTTCAATTCCTACTTCGGCTCGGTCTTCTCCCAAAAGAGGGTCCATGACCCCCCTGGCAAACCTGAAGTGCAGACTGAAGGGGCAGGATTGCAGCTTGAGATTGATAGGCAAATGGTCAAGGAGCACCTGATTACTCTGAACGAGTTTAAATCTCCAGGGCCTGATGAGCTGCATCCTAGAGTAATAAAGGAACTGGCAGAAGAACTCTCAGAACCACTGTCTATTATCTTTGAGAAATCATGGAGGACAGGTGAAGTGCCAGATGACTGGAGGAGGGCAAATGTTGTTCCCATCTCAAAAAGGGCAAGAAGGAGGAACCTGGGAACTATAGGCCAGTCAGTCTGACATCAATCCCTGGGAAAATTTTGGAGCAGATTATAAAAAAGTCAGTCTGCAAGCACCTTGAAAACAATGCAGTGATTACTAGAAGCTAGCATGGATTTGTCAAGAACAAATCCTGCCAGACTAATCTGATCTCATTTTTTGAACAGGTAACCTCCCTTGTGGACTGTGGGAATGCTGTGGACATCATATATCTGGACTTCAGCAAAGCTTTCAACAAAGTGCCTCATGATATCCTGATTAGCAAGCTAGCTAAAAGTGGGCTAGATGGAACAACTATCAGGTGGATCCACAATTGGCTACAGAATCGGACTCAAAGAGTGCTTATCAATGGTTCCTTCTCAAACTGGGGAGAGGTAACGAGCGGGGTACCACAGGGCTCGGTCCTGGGCCCGGTGCTCTTCAACATTTTTATTAATGACTTAGAGGAGGAGGTGCAGGGAATGCTTATCAAATTTGCAGATGACACAAAGTTGGGTGGAACAGCTAATACTCTGGAAGACAGAAACAAAATTCAAAGTGACCTCAATAGGTTGGAGCGCTGGGCCAAAAACAACAGAATGAAATTTAATAGGGATAAATGCCAAGTGCTGCACCTAGGGAGAGGAAACCAAATGCAGAGTTACAGAATGGGGGACACTTGGCTCAACAATACTACAAGTGAGAAGCATCTTGGAATTGTGGTGGATCACAAACTGAATATGAGCCAGCAATGTGATGTGGCTGCAAAGAAGGCAAATGCTATTTTGGGCTGCATTAATAGAAGTATAACTTCCAAATCGCGGGAAGAGATAATTCCTCTTTACTCAGCACTGGTTAGGCCTCATCTTGAGTACTGCATCCAGTTCTGGGCACCACACTTTAAGAAGGACATAGACAAACTGGAGAGGGTTCAGAGGAGGGCAACAAGGATGATAAAGGGATTGGAAACAAGGCCCTATGAGGAGAGACTGAAAGAACTGGGCATGTTTAGCCTTCAGAAGAGGAGACTGAGGGGAGATATGATAGCACTCTTCCAGTACTTGAAGGGATGTCACACAGAGGAGGGCCAGGATCTCTTCTCGGTCATCCCAGTTTGCAGGACATCAGGAAAAATTTCCTGACTGTCAGAGCAATAAGACAATGGAACCAACTACCTAGGGAGGTGGTGGGCTCTCCCACTCTGGAGGCATTCAAGGTGCAGCTGGACAGCCATCTGTCAGGGATGCTTTGACCTGGATTCCTGCATTGAGCAGGGGATTGAACTCGATGGCCTGGTGGTAGGCCCCTTCCAACTCTACTTTTCTATGATTCTATGACACTGAGTGGCAGCGGCTCTCCAGGCTTTCAGACAGAAGTTTTCCTTGCTGTACCTTGAGCAAGGTAATTGCTGGGGATTGAACCTGGGACCTTCTGCATGCAAAGTGTGTATTCTACCACTCAGTTACAGCCCCTCCTTTATAATTACCTACCATAGTTACTATGCCTCATTGATGGCTATGTGGAAGAAATGCACTGCTTACAGCAGTGTTCTCCAACCTTGGGTCCCCAGATGTTTACAGCAGTGTTCTCCAACCTTGGGTCCCCAGATGTTTTTGGCCTACAACTCCCAGCATGCCCCAGCCAGCGTAGCTGGCTGGGGCATGCTGGGAGTTGTAGGCCAAAAACATCTGGGGACCCAAGGTTGGAGAACACTGGCTTACAGCATGACTTCTTGCTGATTCCTCCAGTATTTGGGGGGTTTAGTTGCTGTGGGAAATGCATGAAAGTGGGTGCAGCTATAGACAAATGCGAGGACAGAATGAGGCCCCTGGTTCATCAAGCCTGCCATATTCTACTGAGAGGCTAGTGCTTCCACATCTCAGGCCAGTATCATTCCCAGCCCTGCTTCCCAGGATCTTTTTAAAAACAGAGACAAACCAGGGCCCTTTACGCATGCAAAGCATGTGCAACGTTCAACCTTCAAGTCCAGAAGGAAATGAAACTCATGTGACTTGTTTCTCTAGCACTTTTCAGAGTGTGAAACGCTCTGCAGTTCTTACCTCATTTATCCTCACAGCAAGCCTGAAAGGTAGGTTAGGCTGAGAGGGAGAGCAGGGCTTGCTCAAGACCACCCACTGAGCTTCAAAGCCAAGGATAGTTTTGGCCCTATTGCCCGCATCCAAACCAGAACACTTTCCACTTCACAGTACTGCTTGATGAACTGATTGGAGGCTTTGTAGTTCATTGGTTAAAGCAGCAGTTTCAAGTCAGTCCTAATAGAAGCATACATGCATCGCCTTTCATACTGTTTGGGCCTCCACTTAAAAAAAAATCTCTGCATATCTCAGTGCGATTCCTTGGGTTCTTCCAGGAGCGGTTTCTCCACAAACTCACTCACACCTTGACTGTGTGTGTGTGTGTGTGTGTGTGTGTGGTGGGTAATTACTGCTACAGACTGCACAGTGCAGGGAATTTGCTCCTCTCTGCCCTAACATGCAAGAGAACCACACAAGAGAGGAAGCCACACTGATCCGGTGTGGGGAGCCAGGGAACTGTAGAGTGGGTAGGGTCTGTCCACCTAGCCCAGGGGTGGGCAACTTGTGACCCTCTATATGTTTGGGCGTACAGCTCCCCATCAGCATAGCCAATGGCAAGAGATGATGGGAGTTGTTGGCCACAAATCCGGAGGGGCAAAAGCTGCCCACTCCTGACCTAGACCCTTGGCCAGCTGAACCATTCCTATTCTACACCAGTGGGACTACAGTGTGAGAGGGGAGAGTGGGTAAATATTAAGTCACCCCAATCCTTCTCTTGCTCTTCATCTCGTCATTACAATGTTCAGAATCACACACACACACACACACACACGCATATCAGGTGCCTAGGGGCATGAACAAGAAGCCCTGTGGACCAGGCCCTGCTCCACTGAGCTTGCTAGTCAGAGGAGAGAGCTACAGACCAATCCAGTCGGGAAATCAGGTGATGCCGGAGCTAGTGCTAGTGAGGAATACAAAGGCCCACAGACCTGCTGACTTCCCTCAGTCTGGGCAATGTTACATCGCTGGTGGTGGTGGTGGTGGGGAGCACCCAGGTGAGGTTCCCCCCCCCCCCGCACTTCTAGGTTTCTTGCCAGCCTGACCGCAGCCCACCTATCGGCCTGCCTCTGTGCTCTCTGCCTGGCATCTGGCAAAAGGAGCAGAAATTAAAAGCCCACAACAAGCCAAAGCACAGTTTGCCACTAGCAAAGAGGAGCAGATGCACTGCAGAACGTTGTCTGTAAAGCAGATTGTTCCAGATAATTGACAGCCACGTATGTTCTCTCTCCACCTCTCCCTGTGCCCCCCCCACTTTTGCATGTGCACAAACAAAATTACAACCTGCTTTCCAAACCTGAATTAACTCAAGTTTAGGCTTAACCTCTGGGTTAATTAGGGAATGCTTGCTAAGCTCATTGAAGATGAAAAAGGACTAAGAATTCTCATTATGAAATCCAAGGGGAAGCAAAATGTGGCGGGGGGGGGGGAGTGGAAAGGGGTGGGGGGAGAGAAGGAAGGTAAAGTTACTAGAAAAGCAACACGAAGGCCAACTTACAGCTTTTTTTGTGATCAATCAAGCACACAGAGAAAAGTAGTAGTATTATCCTCAAGCTAATCTGTGGAGAAACGAGCCTTTGGGGGTACACACACACACCTCATGTGTGAACCGGCTGGGGTGGGGTGTGCACAGTTAGCGTGTGGAGAAAGGAGCTTTTGGGGGTTCCTGCATGCATGCATGCAGGAACACACACACACACACACACACACACACACACACGCCTCCTCATGTGTGAACCAGGTGGGGGCTGGGAGGAGGCGAGGGCCTCTGATGGCATGGGTGGCGCCTAGACAACTAGGGCTTTCATATGTAGATGGTTCGAGCCATGACTCAGGAGTTCCCTTCCCCCTGCCTGGCCAGTTTCCTTCCCCCTGCCTGGCCAGGTGAAAGTCAATTTGATTGGCTGAAGGCAAGAAAGCTACAGAAAGGGGGAGGGGGAAGAGCTATTTCCCCACCTTTGTGTCTTTGCGTCTTTGTCTTAGCCTTTTGGTAGCGTGCCTGGTTGGAACCATGGCAGCGCGCCGGCGAGGGGCCCAAGCCTTTAGGGCCCCCCCTCAGGATCCGAGCCCAGGCAGCCCCTGGTAAAATTAGCTGATTGAGGGCTCTAGTAAAGGCAAGTCTTGTGGAGGGCTATCTATCTCAGACCGGCAGGTAGATGGAATAGTCCCCCCCCCCCCGGGCGGCAAGGCTGTGCTGGATCTAACCCTTGAAGAGAACACCCTCAGGTAACAGGTGTGTGTCTGAGAGATATTAAGGAATCAGGTTTTATTGTTTTGCAGCTTTACTGTGTACCAAAGTGTCTCTCTATTTTGTGTGCTTCTCTCATTTCCCTAATCTTGTTGTAAGATGCTACCAGAATAAACCTTGTCTTGGTTTACCCCACATGGGTTTTGTAGTGCTCTGTGAGTTTAGTATCTAGATCCAGGTTACAGAAATTGAAGGCGAGTCCCTAAACAGAGATCCAAGAAGGATTGCAGACAGCTGAGGCTGGCAATCTGGTATCTTGAGATCTCAGGGGGTCTAGGTTCCTTTGCAAGTAGGAAAGGGTGAGGGTCTGGCGGGCCAGCCAGCCCCCCCTTCCGGGCCACATGGTGGAAAGCGCTGGGATTCCTTTGCAGGCAGGAAAGGATGGGGGTCTGGCGGGCCAGCCAGCCCGTCCCCCCTCTTCCTCCACATAATCTATTATAGGGTAGTCCAGGGGCCAGGCACCCAGGTTCATTCCTCAACCCTCCAGTAGACTCCCTTTGGGCCTCATCAACGCTTTGGCGTACAGGAGGGCCAATGTCCAATCCCTGGCATCTCCAGTTAAAAGGGTCAGGTAGCAGGTGAACAAGAAATATCTCTGCAGAGCCACCGCCTCTCAGGGCAGATCATACTGGGCTCAATGGACTAATAGCCTGACTGGTATAAAGCAGCTTCCTGCGTGTGTGTGTGTATATATACACACACTCACTGCAGCTCCTCCCTACCTCACAGATGAGGGTGGCACTATACATCTTAAAGAGCTGTGCTCTGTGACATATTCTGGGCCTAGTCCCACAATTGCTTCAGCTCATGATAGGTGCTGCCTGCGAAAGTGTACATATTCCGATACCCAACCACAACCAGTTGGTTGTGTGCTTAGGCCACCTTGCACAGAATCCAGCTTTCGCCATGCTACTGTAAGGGTAACCCTTTCTATGAGTCACTGAATATTGGACATAGCAGTGATAAGTGCTACATCTTGGGAAGCTGATACAGGCAGGCTTTTCCAAGTGTTTTTCTTCTTGCTACCATGAGCCCCAGTGGTCATGTGAACAGATTTTCAGCCAATCAGGGGCAGGATCAACTATCTTCCATTGGCCATTCTGGTTGGGAATTAAATGGGAGTTGCAGTCCCAAGACATCTGAAAGGCACCAGGTTGGGAAAGGCTGTTGTGCAGAGAATTGTTTTGCAAATGCCCAGCCTGTATATTAGTCCTTTATAGACAGAAAAATAAAGATCTACAATCTCTAGTTTCTTAACCAGGACTGTGACCCTGACTGGGGGCGGGCTGGAAAGAACTACTTTGTTTTTCATTAAACAGAAGAATCTGCATGTAAATGCTCCTAATGGGTTTCAGATTCAGACTCGCCTAAGCAGGAAACCAAAGATTGTGTGGGGGCCAAGCAAATGCTTATAGCAAGTTCCAGGAAGTGTTACTTAGTAATCTGGCTAAGCCCTCACAAACACAACTTGTGTAGGCAGAGTTGAGAAAACAGTCACAGAGGCCAGCTGGAGAAAGAAATGTCTGAGGATCCTGCAAATGCAGACGAACAGCTGATCCTGATGATCCTGGGGCCCAAGACACCGAAAGGATGCTGACCAGCCCCCGCCCGCCCCCCATTATAGGTGGCAGCTCATAATGCTCCTCCCAGTTAAATGGTGTTGGGGTGTGGATGGACAGGAACGTCTGATATCCTGAGCGAATTCCTGCCCTTAAAAGGGGCACATACTCAACTTTGTGAAAACATAGAATCATAGAAGAGTTGGAAGGGGCCTACAAGGCCATCGAGTCCAGCCCCCTGCTCAATGCAGGAATCTAGGTCAAAGCATCTCTGACAGATGTCTGTCCAGCTGCACCTTGAATGCCTCCAGAGTGGGAGAGCCCACCACCTCCCTAGGTAGTTGGTTCCATTGTCTTATTGCTCTGACAGTCAGGAAATTTTTCCTGATGTTTAGGTGGAATCTAGGTTCCTGTAACTTGAGCCCATTATTCCGTGTCCTGCAAACTGGGATGACCGAGAAGAGATCTTTGCCCTCCTCTGTGTGCAGGGCCGGCGCTACCGCTAGGCCAACTAGGCGGTTGCCTAGGGCGCGCGGCTGAAGAGGGCGCGGAAACGCTGCGCTCCTCTTCGCTGCCGCTGCCGCTGCGCCGCCCCCGCCAGGCCTCCGCCGCCGCTGCGCCGCCCCCGCCAGGCCTCCGCCTCCCCACCCTCCTGCCTGCCGCCGCGCCTCCCCCCGCCTGCCTGCTCGCTCGCTGCTGCGCTTCCCCCCGCCCACTCGCTCACTCGCTGCTGCGCCTCCCCCCGCCCACCCGCTCGCTGCCGCTGCGCCTCCCACCGCCATCGCCACCACCCCAACCCCCCGTCACCCCCCCAACCCCCCGTCAGCCCCCCCAACCCCCCCGTCACCTACCTTCGTCGCGTTGCTTCCGGAGCCCCGCCCGCGTTGTTTTGGCGGGAGGAACCAGGGCAGAAGGGCTTAAACAGCCCTGTTGCCATGGTTTCCCCCGGCAAAAAACAGTGCGGGGGTCCCGTCGCATCGCTTCAGGAGGAGGAGGAGGGCAGCAGCCGCCGCCGCCGCCGCCGCAGCCAGGGCGGGGGGGAAGGTAGGTTGGTTGGTGGTGGCGGCGCAGGTTTTTTTTTTTTTTCTGCTTTGGAGAGGGGGGGGGCGCTAAATATTTTTTCGCCTGGGGCGCCAAACTGCCCTGCACCGGTCCTGTCTGTGTGACATCCCTTCAAGTACTGGAAGAGTGCTGTCATATCTCCCCTCAGTCTCCTCTTCTGAAGGCTAAACATGCCCAGTTCTTTCAGTCTCTCCTCATAGGGCCTTGTTTCCAGTCCCTTTATCATCCTTGTTGCCCTCCTCTGAACCCTCTCCAGTTTGTCTACGTCCATCTTAAAGTGTGGTGCCCAGAACTGGACGCAGTACTCAAGATGAGGCCTAACCAGTGCTGAGTAAAGGGGAATTATCTCTTCCCGCGATTTGGAAGCTATACTTCTATTAATGCAGCCCAAAATAGCATTTGCCTTCTTTGCAGCCACATCGCATTGCTGGCTCATATTCAGTTTGTGATCCACCACAATTCCAAGATCCTTCTCACTTGTAGTATTGTTGAGCCAAGTGTCCCCCATTCTGTAACTCTGCATTTGGTTTCCTCTCCCTAGGTGCAGCACTTGGCATTTATCCCTATTAAATTTCATTCTGTTGTTTTTGGCCCAGCGCTCCAACCTATCGAGGTCACTTTGAATTTTGTTTCTGTCTTCCAAAGTATTAGCTGTTCCACCCAACTTTGTGTCATCTGCAAATTTGATAAGCATTCCCTGTACCTCCTCATCCAAGTCATTAATAAAAATGTTGACGAGCACTGGGCCCAGGACCGAGCCCTGTGGTACCCCGCTCATTACCTCTCCCCAGTTTGAGAAGGAACCATTGATAAGCACTCTTTTGAGTCCGATTCTGTAGCCAATTGTGGATCCACCTGATAGTTGTTCCATCTAGCCCACTTTTAGCTAGCTTGCTAATCAGGATATCATGAGGCACTTTGTTGAAAGCTTTGCTGAAGTCCAGATATATGATGTCCACCACATTCCCACAGTCCACAAGGGAGGTTACCTGTTCAAAAAATGAGATCAGATTAGTCTGGCAGGATTTGTTCTTGACAAATCCATGCTGGTTTCTAGTAATCACTGCATTGTTTTCAAGGTGCTTGCAGACTGACTTCTTTATAATCTGCTCAAAAATCTTCCCGGGGATTGATGTCAGACTGACTGGCCTATAGTTCCCAGGTTCCTCCTTCTTGCCCTTTTTGAAGATGAGAACAACATTTGCCCTCCTCCAGTCGTCTGGCACTTCACCTGTCCTCCATGATTTCTCAAAGATAATAGACAGTGGTTCTGAGAGTTCTTCTGCCAGTTCCTTTATTACTCTAGGATGCAGCTCGTCAGGCCCTGGAGATTTAAACTCGTTCAGAGTAATCAGGTGCTCCTTGACCATTTGCCTATCAATCTCAAGCTGCAATCCTGCCCCTTCAGTCTGCACTTCAGGTTTGCCAGGGGGGTCATAGACCCTCTTTTGGGAGAAGACCGAGCTGAAGTAGGAATTGAACACTTCTGCCTTTTCTTTGTCTTCTGTTATCAATTTGCCATCCTCATTGCGTAGTTGAACCACCAGTTCTTTCTTCTGTCTTTTACTGTGCATGTATCTGAAGAAAGCTTTTTTGTTGCTTTTAGCATTCCTCGCTAACCTTAGCTCATTCTCAGCTTTAGCCTTCCTGACACTATTCCTGCAGTTCTGTGCTACCTGCCTGTACTCTTCACTTGTAGCCTGTCCTTCCTTCCACTTCCTATACGTGTCCTTTTTGTTTTCAGGTCATCTTTGAGTTTATTGTGAAGCCACATTGGCTTCTTCTGTTGCCCTCTGCCTTTTTTCCTTGTGGGAATTGTTTGCAATTGTGCCTTTAAAATTTCCTTTTTTAAAAACTCCCACCCCTCCTGGGCTCCCTTTCTCGTGAGAGTCACTTGCCATGGGATCTTACTAATCATTGTTCTGAGTTTGTTAAAATTGGCTTTCCTAAAATCCAGGGTACGTGTTTGGCTACACTCAGCTTTTGCTTCCGTTACAATCAAGAACTCAAGTATAACATGGTCACTTTCCCCCAGAGTTCCCGAAACTGCCACTTTATCCACTAACTCGTCTCTGTTGGTTAGAATCAGGTCAAGGATAGCCGATCCTCTAGTTCCTTCCTCCACTTTCTGTAGGAGGAAGTTATCAGCAGCACAGCTCAGGAATTTCTTGGAGGGGCCATGTTTGGCTGAATAAGTCTCCCAACAGATATCAGGGAAATTGAAGTCTCCCATTACTACCACATCGTGCCTCCTTGAAACAATGGCAATTTGTTTTTCAAAAGTTCCATCCTCGTCTTCTCCTTGATTGGGTGGTCGGTAGTAGACTCCAACCGCCATGTTCGTTTTATTCTTTGCCCCCTTTATTTTAACCCAGATGCTCTCAATGGGGCTGCCAAGCTCCTCTTCCTGTATCTCTGTGCAGAGATACGTATTTTTAACATACAGTGCAACTCCACCTCCCTTTCTGTTGCTTCTGTTCCTTTTGAACAAGTTATACCCTTCAATTGCTGTATTCCAGTCATGGGAGTCATCCCACCAGGTTTCAGTTATCCCTATCAAGTCGTACTTGCCCTCATGTATCAAGAGTTCAAGTTCGTCTTGTTTGTTGCCCATACTCTGGGCATTAGTATAGAGACATCGAAGACTATGTGCTTTATAGTCCGACTTTCCCCCTACATTTTGTGGTAGACTATCAATGGGCACCGCTGGAGCTGTTCTCTCCATTGTGGCATAGAGGCCTTCTTCCATTGGTACCCCCGAGTTTATGTCTCCCTCCCCTGTTGGATTCAGTTTAAAGCCCTCCTGATTAAGTTCCTCATGCTGTGGCCAAACACATTCTTCCCAGTCCTTGTGAGGTGCAACCCATCCTTTGCCAGCAGTCCATCTTCCAGGAAGTGTAGCCCGTGGTCCCAGAATCCAAATCCCTCACGTCGGCTCCACCTTCGTAGCCAGTCATTCACTCGGAGTATTTTTCTTTCCCTTTCTATGCCTCTTCCAAGTACTGGAAGGATGGATGAGAAAACTATCTGGGCCCCGAAGTTCTTGAGTTCCATTCCCAGCTCTTCAAAGTCTGCCGTGATTTCTTTGTAACTCCGCTTGGCAGTATCATTTGTACCCACGTGGAAGAGAAGAAAGGGGTATGTGTCGGTGGGCTGCATGAGCCTCGGCAGCTGCTCTGACACATCCTTAATCCGTGCCCCGGGGAGACAGCACACCTGGCGAGTCCATGGGTCTTCGCGACATACTTTGGCTTCGATCCCCCGCAGGAGGGAGTCTCCCACTACGAGTACTCTTCTCTTCCTCTTGCTGTAGGCCTTGGTTTGATTGCCTCCACTTGACTGACCCTCAGCCTCTTGCTCGCTGTCACGTTGGGTGCCCGGTAATCCGTCCTCTGCAGGCTGTCCTCTGCTCTCGTCCTCAAGTACATGGAAGCGGTTCCATAGCTCCACTGCTTCCACAGGCGCAGAGTGTCTTGTAGTTCTTCTGCTCCTAACAGTCACCCTTTTCCAGGGAGTTCCCCCTGCGTTATTTTCCCTTGCCTCTGCAGTCTCCGACTCCGCCTCATCCTGCCGTTGCCCTTCTGGCTCCTGTACTGTGCTTTGGTGCTGTAGATCCACCGTTCTGTCTAAGAACTCCTCGCTTTCTCTTATGCTCCTGAGGGTTGACACTTGCTGCTCCAGTCCTCTGACCTTTTCTTCCAACAGCGTGACCAGCTTGCACTTGTTGCACGTGTAGGCCATGTCGATCTCCGGCAGGAAAACAAACATTGCACACCCCTTGCAGGTCACCACCACTGCTGAGTCCTTTCCTTCCATAGTGCTCTGTTTCTGTCTTCCTAGATTTTTTTTTTTTTTTTTTAGGGACCTCCCCCTTGACCTCCCCTGCCGAACTCCGTCACACCCAAAAGGTGAAACTTGCCTAGATTTACATAGTGTATTCTAAATGCATGACTTTGGTGCATCTGTTTTGGCTGAAGCAGTAGAAAGGAAGGGGGGGGGGAAGAATCAGTGCTGACAGGTTGTGAGGCCTGAGGGGCCTGTGGGTGGTGGATGTGGAGAGCATCTTGGTCAGCTGTGAAGCATCAAGGTGAGCTTTCCTTGCTCATTGCTGCACCCTTTAGCAGAGACATGGTTTGTACATAAAGAAACATAGCAATAGATGTGAAGGCTAGAAATGCTCTTTAAAAGACCACCACCATCAAACCTGAGGGATTTTCTTGTAAGGTTTCAGAGAATTTGGGTCCATTCACATATAGTTATCATGGAGTGTCTTCACAATACTTGATAATCAGAGAGTGCAATGACATCTGTGTGTGCTAAAACACAAAACCAAATGAAATCCAAACTGTAAATTAGATATTAATTTTCCTTTTTTCTTCCAAGAGCTGGATTTTCAAGTAACTTGTATTTTTTTAAAAAAGAAGCACTGAGAACGAGGGCAGGAAGGTGGATGAGCTGTAGGAACCTACAAAGCGTGTCCAAAATAGGTCAGCGAAATTGTTAATGGAGACTGGCCAATATATTATGCCAGTGCTTTATGAGCTGCACTGGCTGCCAGTCAGTTTCCAGGCTGAATTCAAAGTGCTGGTGGTATTAACCTACAAAACCCTAAACAGCTTGGGGCCAGGTTACCTGATCGTCTTTTCCCATATATACCTGCCTGGACCCTAACATCATTCTCAAAGGCCCTTCTGGGTGCCCCGCCAAATGAAGTCAGGTGGGTGGCTACTAAGGAGAGGACCTCTTCAGTGGTGGCCCCCTGGCTGTGAAATGGCCTCCTGAGAGAGGCTCACCTGGTGCCTACATTGTGGTCTTCTTGGCACCAGATGAAGACCTTTTTATTTTCCCAGGCTCTTTAGCCCTTCAGTTTTAAAAATTGCATCAGTGCATTTTTAGATCTTAGTGGTTTTATATTGTTTTACTGTTATTGTATCTTATGGTTTTAAGTTTTGTTTTGTGAAGTGCCGAGAGTTTTTGCTAACAGGCAGTAGAGAAATGTAATACAATAAATAAAATTTGCAGAGAGCAGCAACACAAACGGAGGAATCTGACTCATATATAGGTTTGGCAAAGAACTATGATTTGGGGCCTGTATTGGTGGAGACACTGCAGTGTTTTATAATAGTCAATAGATGTGAGAAGTTTGGCATAAAAAATGTGTGCGTACGTTTGTAAAAGCCTTTGTACTTGATTTCTTATTATTGTATATATCTTTTTAAACACTAGACCACTGACAAAGACCATAGGTCGAAACACATTTGGTCATTTCTGGTACTGGGTCATCTGATATTGAAGGACATTACAGTAATACCTTGGATTGAGAGCATAATTTGTTCTTGAACCGTGCTTGTAATCCAAAACACTCTTATATCAAAATGAGTCTCTGGTGGGCGTGAGCGGCTCCGATTTCGGCCCGCTACACCCGCTCGAGGAGAGCGGTTACATCCCTACTCTTGCAAGACATCGCTTGTTTATCAAGTCAAAATTTATATTTAAAAAATGCTTGTCTTGCAAAATGCTCTCAGACCAAGTTACTTGCAATCCAAGGTATTACTGTATTGCACAATCCATTTGTACTCCTTTCTATTGTATATGACTGTACGTTGGTAGTTTGTGAGATCAAGTAACTTTATCTATTTTTATCTATTATCTATTTTCACCAGATTGTTCATCCCAACTGATCTACTGCTTGTGGAAAAGACTGGCACACCCTGCTTCTATTAGACCAGATGCACTAGCAGGATCAGCCTCAGTGACACAGTGACTACCAAAGTGACGATGGCTCTCACTCCTGCAAGAGCGAGTACTTTCGTTGTTCTTGTTGTTGATATGCTCCATGGTTTGGTGCTCCCGTTGCTGCTAGAATCAACGTCTGGAAGCACACCAAGTTCCCCACATCCCCAGTTTGATTTGCTTTAGAGTTGACCGCCTAGTAGGGAGGGAAAAGGCAGATCTAACAGCTCAGCTCTTGCAAAGTTTATCCAAACCTAATAACAGTTTAAGAAACATCAGTGGCAATAAAAAGGCTTTACAGCAATTTACATGGAACAAGTTAAGGGGTAGAATTAACTCTGGGGTAAACGAAAATGTTCAAAAGTGATAGGGAAACAATCTCAGCCCCAATATTGGTTGGCTGTTGCCTAAATAAGTAAGAATAAGAGCAAGCCCATGGTTGCTTGTATGCTGCCAGCCCCAAGAAACTGCCTCAGGCCTCCTCCAGCCTCAGTGGATATTTCATATTCAGCCCAACCTCAAAGTAGTTGAAATATTAACTGTGTGCCACAGGCCAGATGCACATTGCCTGAGGGTACCAAGCACAGATCTATCTTTTTAAATGGCTGAGTGAATCAATGCCCCATTCTTACTGTTATTTTGTGCCTCCTACACCCTAATCTGTATGCGCCCATTATCTTGTGTGTCAGGCAAGGTCTAACCTCTCATCACATGTGAAAACTCCCTTCATGCACTCAACACCAAGAGATTCCAAATTCTGCACTGAAATATATTCTAGTCACAGAATTTGGGCTAAGAGGGAAGCAAGTCTACAGGTATGTGTATACTGTGTACCATTTATTCTATTGTCAAGATTCATATTAATGAAACAATATACATTTGGATCTCTTTAGAAAGGTCTTGGGGAATGGAAAGGGGTGAAGTAGACTGGGGAGTGGGCTATAAAGTAGAGGCATTTCACAGACTGGGGGCAAGCCTGACCCTAAAGCTACCCACTGAGTACCTGGCCAGATGAGATTTGAACTGCAGGCTAGAGATTTGGCTGGCAAGGTTGGAAAATTGGAAATGCCAACAGAATAAGCACTCCAATGGTCCTCAAAATGACACCCCTCTGCGCAGATGAGGTATATTGTTCCATTGTAGCAAGAACCTCAAAGCAGGTGCATCCTTACATGAGATACAGATCTGTGCCAATCAAGAGCAATGGCACAATAAAGTGAGAGAGCAGTTCTGATGAGAAACCACATCAGTCCTGTGGAGGCAAGGTACAATAAACTGAGGGATCCATGCAGTTGGGGTATGGATCTGTAATATGTGTGGCACAGTATGGGTCACATGTTACCTCTATGATCAATATACTAGCTGGCATGGGTGAAGCTGTACAGTAATGTTGACTTCTCCATTGCATCCTTGGGTGTATTTATCAAACAGATGGTGCACATTCTTATTTCACTAACTCAAGTGTGTAATTATGTAAGACACTAGAGATAACTGCTCCCAACATAAAGACTTAGTGTGGGTTCAAGAAAGGAAGCCTTTCTGTGGGAGTTAGGCTCTCTCCAGAACAGAGGGGTAGGGTGAAGTGATCTCTCAGTGAATAGTTCTAGTCTCCAAGGAAGGTACTTCCATTTAAATGGTGAGGCTTGGATGAACAAAGTGTTGTGATATGTATCACTTCACCAGCTGTAGCACACTGTTTACACATGGAAAGAACAGAATGGCTGTAAACAAGTTTGTTATGTCTTTCTGGGTTCTCGTGTTTTTCGCATGGGAAGCCTAGACCGTGGGAGCATTATGAGCTAGTCACATGGTTTGTATGTTTTGATGACATGCTAACTTGTTTTCTGTCTGAAGCCATCTTAGAGAGAGGCAGGACTGCTTTCTCTCTTCTCCTTTATTCTTCTTGCTGGGCTTTTGTTACTGCAACAATGCAACGTCTTTGCTGAGGTGGAGTGAAGACCAACTTACTCCACTGGATGTAATGCTTGCTATGCATTTATACTCTGCACATGGACTGTAACTAGGAAATGTATACTCTGTAGAACTTTACTTGCTAAGTGAATAAACACTTAGAATTAGACCTGTGGTGTTACAGAGTGTTTCCTGACTCCATGGATTAATCTGCAAACGGGGAAGCTGGAAGCAAGTTGGATTACAGGCAGGCTGGGCTGGCATCTTCACAACACGCTGCACGCTGCGAAAAGGGGGGAGCTGAGATCTGGAAGATCTGTGTGTGGAATAACAGGCCTCTGCTAGCACACAGACAGGATTTTAAATCTCCCATGCGCACACGCACTCTGCTGCTCACGCACACACGCACCAACACAAAGGGGAACACACACACACACACACTTCATTTTCGCAATGTAGTGAAGGCCAATGTTGCTTTAATAAAACTAAATTAAAACCCAAGTGCTTAGCAAGTCTTTAAAAAGAAAGTTGGTTCTATAAATGTCATGTGAATCACCTTTATTCTCTTAGACCTTTCTAGCAGAGATTTAAAAAGGAAGCTATTCTAGGAATAAGAACCTAGAATAGCCATCCACAAGCCAGTGTGTTGGGATCCCATCTCATATACAAATTGGTTGGCCTTAAATAATTCACGATCAGTCTCCATCAACAATTCAGTGATATGATGAAAACAGAGTAAGTGACCACTACCACAGATGGGGATGTGAGGGTCACTATTATTCTATGGATGGGTTACTGAGGCTTGTAAAGGAGTGATCTGAATGTAGGACTCTGAGATTAGAGTACAACACTTGATCCTCCAGACCACAATAGCTATCGTGTGTTCACACCTATTCAAATATAATAAATACACTAAAAAATGTGAATAGCAGCAACTTATCTCACAACGTGCTTGTGAGAATGAAAGAGATAAAGATTGTAAAAGCACCTAGCATTTTGAAAAAAGTGCTACGGAAATTATTAATAATAAATGCAAGCTTTTTCCTGAGGTAGATCATGCTGTGCAAAAGGAAACAAACCACACCAGAGGGCTCTCAATAAGTGAATGCTGGGGCCCAGGTTCTTACCTTATGTGTGCACAGAAAGAGCCTCCTAACCTGGCTTCAGCTTGTAAAGAATGACTGGAATGAGAAGGTAAACATGAGTGAGAGAAAGAATAAAGCCTCATTTATTAGTTCTGCAATCACTCAATAAATGTGCACAAGACACAACTATGCAAACAAGTTTAATGTACTTTGAATACACAGGGAAGAAACAAAGCTTCGTGATTCACAAAAATATTACAAAAAGTAGTTTTGTGCGGGTGAGCACACCAGCACTGTGATAATGTAAGAATATACATTAGAAACTAATATAAAATATTTTAAAAACCTCTGCTAGTTTAGGTTTTCATTGGGGGTTTTTTTGGTAGAAAAATGGCATACTACAAAGTACTGAAAATCTCACTGCAGGAACGGCAAACCATTTTCAGACAGCGTCTGCTGTGTCCATAACATTTTTGTAGAGGTATGCACACACACACACACACACACGCACGCACGCACGCACGCACACACACACACACAGATGAACTACAAAAAGGTTCACCTCAGCTGAAGCTTGTCAAAGCTGCTTCAGCAGTCAGAATTAAAAGTGGAGGTCTAAGGATTAGTTCCTCCAAAGGTTAAACAACTCATTTTGTTCAAAGTTTTCTAGCACTACAGCCACCCAAAATATAGAACTACAGTAACAACAACCAAGAGCTCTATCCCTTAAAAAAGAGTTAGCAACCCCCCTGCTTTAACAGTCAACTCTGGTTCCTATGGAGATAAAACAGTTTCAAGAAAGGAAGGTGATCCGTCTTCCACTTGGAGTGTGACACTACTTCAATTTATTCCTTTTAAAACTCTCATTTGTGGTTTTTACCTGCAGTGACATTCAGAACTGCTCCAACTGAACACCAGTGCTATGCACTTAAGTTCTCCATCCAGGGTCCAGCAAGTGGAACAGCCCTAAGAAAGGGGGATGGGCCATGAAGCACATGGCTTTGAGGTGCTCCCCCCCCCCCCCCGCCCATGAAGGCATTTTGATATTGTTAAATTGTAAACTGCAGCTCCAGAAAAGCCAGGCCTTGGACTGTGTGGTTCATCAGCAATCAGAGCACAGGATCTTTTGAATTAACTCACTGGTTTTATCACTTTAATAGGTTTCGCTTTCCCTAAGATAGATGAAGTCTTTATACAGAATTGAGATTCTGTTCAGTGTTGAAAGGGAAAGTGGTGAAAGGGATACTTAACTTAAACCTGAGCCAACAGGCCCTGTAAGGCAATTGCTCACTCCTGTGTTTCCCCAGAAGATCAACCCGGGCTGGCCGTGGCCATCCTCTCTTACTTCAGGGCCCACACTGTTATAACATACACTATCAACAGGGCTCACACTATCATGCTCCCCTTTCTCCATTATGTAGAAGAGCAGCAATGAATGCGACCTTTGCCATCAAGCCCCCTCCCCCCTCCGAAGAAAGCAACAGTAGCCATGCTGATTTCAACCTTCACTAGGAAACAAGCAAAGGAAACAATTAGAGAGAGAAGGCACGGGGGAAGAGAAGTGTTTACAAAGCCAGGAGAATCAGGTGGCAACCAAATTCCTGTTTGAGCTTTTAAACAAATTAGTTTTCTGAAATTAAACTGCACTTGATGGAGCCCTTTAAACATTTATCCCACACACTGGCATTCGTTATGTTATTCTGCTATCAGAGACTTCAAATTTCAGCAGTGAATCATAATGCAGAGAGATGAAGAGGGTTTTTCAAAATACTTATCCAACCCCTTTATTACTTGGCTGGCTGAAATTAGGAAAGGCACACCTTTATGACAGCCTTGGAATGATACTACAAAGCTAATGTACCACTTATTATGACTTTATGGTCTGTAAGCAAATTGAGAAGAAAAAAAAAGAACTGTATATGAAATGAAGAGGAATCAAAGTGCATCAAGCTCATAGGTTAATTGCCTGAGAGACAGGTCAGCCCAGGAATCCTTTTAAAACTCACATCAGCTACAGGCTCGTTTTCTGTCTGACATTTTGGATACCCGGCAAAGGAAGATTTGAAAGAGACAGAGCAAGTGAAGATGGGAAAGGAAACACCATAATAAGTTAGAACTGTCAGAATATGAAGGTATTCTTTCTTTTCCTATAAATTACGATAGTGGTAGTAGTGGGGAGCAACATTAAACATTAACACATTTTTTGCCTCAAGCCATTAAAAACAGTTCTGCAAATACATTTGCTCCATGACCCTTACTTCCCTTGCTTTTATGTATATGGATCATGCGCAAAGGGTTTTTCTATAAAGCAGTTCATGGCTTTTCTACAGCTAATGGAAAAATAAGAGTGCGATGGGATGATGGAGCACTCTCTACAGCACCCCTGAACTCCATTGGAATCTATGCAGATGTGAAACCCAGGCTTTCATCTGCCATATAGGTGCCTTACACTTCCAGTTCTGCAAAATGAAGTGAATGATTGGAGTGCAGTGTAAAATATGCTGCAGAGGACTGCATTACGCAGGACATCTCCGCTCCACCACCAGCTGACTTGGTGGAGAGACCAAGTTCAGATCTACACATCAGAAAAAGAATATGTGAGGTTTTGTAGGCCAAGGGTGTATACAGATGTACATAAAAACAGGAGCCCGCACCATTTTTTGCCCCCTCTGGGGAGAGCCCATGTTTGCTCTTCCGGTGACACACATACCTATCTCTGCAGTGAACACTGATTTCCTGACCAGTTTGGCTCTTCCCTTCATGCTTCTGGTGGGCTGCCCATCTTTTTTTGTTTTTGTTTGCTTGTTTTATGCTTAAAGTGCTGTTTGTTGCAGGATTATTAATTTAAACAATCATACACTGCTTGATTTATTATTTTTAAAATAACCCAATTGTTTATTTTGAAGCTGAAGAACTGTTCCAGGCAGAGGGTGTTTCATGATATCACAAGCACCCAGCCAATCAACACTGCACAGCCCCTTTGGCTTCAGACTGGCAAAACTTGTTTCCCTCCCCTGAGCTCAATCCTTACAATACTGTAGTGTGACAACAGGGTGAGTGTGCTTTAAAGTGGAGTGGCTCCTGTTTTTATGTTTAGACTCTCAACAAATTTCAGTGCCATGGTGGGGAGGCAGGAAGGAGGAGAAAGGGACAAGGAGGAGTGAGGCTGGAGCTCTTTGTACTGCAAAAATCTTGTTTTTATGGGGCTCAGCTCCTGAGCACAACAGCGTGTTGGGCCAGACACCTGCAGCAGGATCAAGTCTCTATTCTCTTATTTATAGCTTGCCTTTCACCTGACCAGTGTTCTTGCTCAAACTTCTATAATGCCTCTCTATATCATGCTCACTTACTGTCTGCTTCATATTTAGATAAATTCTCTGGAATGGCCCTTTTGTTACTGTTTGGTCTGGTGGTTAGGTTAGTACTGTCCTGGCACATGACTGGCGCAACAGCTGCACTGAAAGTTAATAATTGTTGCAGCAACCCAGGAAGGGTGTTTACAGCTCCAGGTGCTGGAGGGATTAAGGAGCAGGTGCAAACCAACTGAAGAACAGCCAAAGCTCCAGTTTCCTGAAAACCACTTCAGTCACAAGCAAGCGGAGAGCAAGAGTGCAAAGCAAACTCTTCCGGCCTTGTCTCAGAAAAAAACATGGTCAGCATAACTTATCATAGTATGAGTGTTTGCCTATGAAAAGTTACTTATATACAGTAAGTTGGAGAGATCAAGCACCATTCCATTAAGTCCTCTGTGAAGCTGACAAGAAGAGCTCCCAGCAGTAACTGCCATAAACGGTTACTGATTAAACAAATATAAATCGGGGCACCTTACCTTTGATTTACCAAGGCAGTAATTTGCGGATAGTTTCAGGCAGATATGAAATCTGAATGTTCTCGCTCTGCAAGTCATATGAGACAGTCATTTTAAAATTCAAACAAAGACAACTGGAGCCAATTTTTCCCTCCAAAGGAGTGTTCATGCTGGATAAAACACTGAAAAGATTATGGCAGAATGTAACATCAGTGTGGATTTTGCAACAAACCATCATGAGCCTTAGTAGATAGGAGCCTAGTCCCTAGCTCACAGATCCTTCCTGAGAAATCCACAAGGGTTTTTAAAATTCCAGTTTAGCATTTCACAGTATTCTGCCTATTCTTCCATAGCTTCTTTCATTTCTCAGACAGGAAACCCCTCAGCTCTTTCCTCTATCAACAGGAAAAATGGACTGAAGGGTCACCCTAGAGAGAAATGAATTGGACAGTGTGGCTCGCTACACTAATTAGTATCATGGAATATGAAGATTTCAAGATGAACTGTAGATAAGCTTGGTAGTTTAGTCTCAGAAAACAACTCCTAAGGACTCCCATGATTAAATGCAACATAGTCATGATGGCTGTATATTACCTCCCATATCAGAGGCAATATGCCTCTGAATTCCAGTTACTGGGAACACAGACAGGAGGGTGTTATTGTACCCATGTCCTGCTTGTGGGCTTCCCACAGGCAACTGGGGATTAGAATGATGGATTAGAAAGGCCTTTGGTCTTATGTAATGCTCCTATATATATGTATATAAAACTTCTACACATAGGAAATTAGGTGTCAAGGAGAAGAACTCTAGCCTAGTTTTCTTCCTGGCATACAAGCTTTTATGTGCAGGGAGCCTTTTTTCATAGAGGAGAAAAAAAAACCCCAAACCCATTATAGTCCCCTTTACAGTCTGAAGCATAACAGTCAAGAAATAGGTTTACCATCTCAGCGGTTGTTTGCGAGAGCTAGGCCTAAGAAGGATTTTTAAATATACAAGGCATAGGATCATACAGTTGGAAGGGGCCTACAAGGCCATCGAGTCCAACCCCTTGCTCAATGCAGGAAACTAGAGGAGGGGTCTCCCATCCAAGTAATAACCAGGCCTGACCCTGCTTAGCTTCAGACAAGCTGAGCCAGTGTGAGCCACAGGCCTGTAGTAACATTCAAGTGAATGCTAAAATATTTCACAGGGACTCCCTGTGCACTTCCACAAGACCACCCTATGGTTTGGCCTGCTTCAGCTTTGTAGTCTGTCTAATTATGCTTAAACAATTTGGCATTGGTTGTTAGTCAATTCTGCTTACATTAGCACATAAATATGGATCATGCTCACAACAGCAGCTCCCAAAACACTATCACCTAAGTGACTCCCAAAGCATTTTTGCCTTGTGATCCCTAAATTTCAGAACAGACCAACACACTGTGCTATCTCAAGTCTTAATATGAAAGGTGGGCAATAAAAAAGTTTCTTAGGGGCTACAGCATGCCCACAGTTCATGTAATACCTGCACTTGCTCTAGCCAAGGCATCATCAAATGGCTGCTTCTCTTTAGAGCAGGGCTCTCCAACCTTGGGTCCCCAGATGTTGCTGGCTCCCAGAATCCCTTGCCATTAGCCATGCTGGCTGGGTATGCTGGGAGCTGTAGGCCAGCAACATCTGGGGATCCAAGGTTGGAGAGCCCTGCTTTAGAGCATACGGTATATACCAATTCTGAGCAACCTGCATGGGGAAGATTCTCTTTAAGGATTAAAAAGACCTGTACTTTTATTTTGCACAACATGGTTCTGCTCCAGACTTTGAGCATCAGATCAGAACAGCTGAACATTTGGAGTTTGGAATGGGTCCTCATACTTAAAAGCAGAGTTTGCAGAGTTGCCATCTTGGCTCAAAGCTTTTGACCTGGATGGCCAGCCCAGGGGAAAAAAGGTGTTCTGCATGGCCCCTGCCCATGACAAATTCTCTATAGAAAACAAAATCTCTAAGGGAACAATCCTATGCATGTTTAAACAAAAAAAGTCCTACAACTCCTATCATTCCCCAGTCAGCATGCTGGGAGTTGTAAGACTTTTTTCCTGTCTAAACATGCATAGGATTGCACACGAAATGTAGCAGCTGGAATGACAGAGTTGTTGAAGCGAACTTTCTTCCATTTTGGTGGTGATGGGGCACAGCTAATTTCAGGATATAGATTTCTGTAGTGACCAATTTCATTTTTGGTGGTGGTGAGCTAGAGAGATATACTACTTGCCTCTCCTTGGAAACTAGTCCAGCTGTCCATAGGCACAATGTCACAGTTTGCAAGAAGGTATTTTAGAAATATAGTGTAACTGTCATGAAACTAGGCCATCAAATATGAAAATTAGTATCTGTGTTTGCAGGACTACATGGAGCAGGATTTCCAAAACATTCTGGAATGGCCTGACTAAATACCCAATGGAGAGCATTGTTTTCTAACAGTACAATCTAATGGGGATGCCCCTAAGCCTCCGAACCCAGAGGATTATGGGCATCCTATGCCGGGTGGGAGCAGCATGGAGGAGATCTTCGCCTCTGTGCTCCTCCCATGCTGCAAATCAGCTAGATGGCCAATTTTGGCCGTCTAGCTGAGGCACTTCATGCGGGGAGGGAAGGAAGCTAGAGCACCGCCAGGATATGTTGTATCCTGGTGGACCCAGTCTCCTCCCCTTCCCCCCAGAATGCCCTCTTCACCCCTTCTCCAAGGTCGGTCTTATGACACAGGAGACGCAGCTGACGCGGTTCTTTCCACGCAGGTATGGGGGGGGATCTGAGTGCTCTGAGGTTGGAGCTCTTTTCCGACCTCAGAGCTAGGAATCTTAATGATCCCATGGCCCTCTAGAAGCTGTCTAGGGGCCATAGGATCACTCTGTAAGCTGATTCAAAGACAGGACAACAGCTTCTCAGGCCTCTCTTTACTCATGGACCATTTCCTATTTCTCTGCAATCTGAGACACGAATGTCTGGAAGAAATCTACAACAAATGTGAGGAGGGGTGCAGTATCGGGGATGTTAACAAAAACAGAAGAACTGGTTGTACAAAGACAGAAAATATGCCCAACCATCAATTCACTGTGTAGTCCAGCGAGTCCAAGGAGAAAAGTCTATAAATCTAATTGCCCACTTACTTGCCTCTTTTGGTGACCAAGCAAGAGAGATTGAAGACACCTGGGGCTGTTTTGGCCTACTGCCCCAAGACATACACAGAGAGATCTTTAAACCTACAATCCTACACAGACTTACCTAGTAGGCACAGTTGGATTTTCTTCCACATAAATATCCATAGGCCTGGGTTGCAACGGACTCCCCCCCCCCCCCCCACTCACACACATAATGCTGTTCCCAAGTAGTACATAAGGTGTGAGTTCTCTAAGGCAAATCAAGTGAGGGATTTACTTTCAAATACTGTGCTTTTAGGTTGAAGAATTCAGATTCTAAAGTCTAAAATGACAGCTTAAGCACTCCCATTATCTGGGCAAGAAGGCCAACCTCCTTCTGTGACATTACTAAAGCTCAGCCAATGGGACCATGATTCCCCTGCCAACTCAGTCTCTAGTGCAATATCACAGCCGATTATCTCCTCATTTTAAGAGACTGAGTGTGTGTGGGTGGGGGGAGCGGGCAAGGGACACCATACCCTTTCTGGAGTAACAGAACTCACAGAGAAGAATTCTGGTCAGGAAAAGCGTGGATAATCCATGAATTTTGGAGTTACACCAGAAAAACATGTGGCAGATGAGGCACATAAACCCTGAGCTAAGGCAGCAGGGAGTTCTGGAGCCAGCTAAAATAAGGAAATTATTATTACAGCTACTATTCATAGTTAAATACTTCTTTTTCTTTGTCTCACTTTCACACTCATTCATATACAAGGTATTCAGAGTTCAGCCATGTTGAAAGATGAGAAAGCCAGGTATACTGGAAGAATTCAGTTCTGGCTAGACTGCTGTTGAGTAACCCCTACTCTTTTTGCAGTGGTAATGCAGCAACATCTCCTATTTGCAAGAAGAGCTTTTACTGCACTAAATTATCCCACGAGTCACTGGGAAGCACACAGTAAATTGTTGCTTGTGGGTGTCAGTTGGCTTTATTGGAGTGGGTTGTCAAATACAGCATCAGGCAAGATGGAGACTTTCAGTTTCTTTTCAGGCCAACTATACTCCTTCGGAAGTTTGAACTAAAAAGCAAAGACATTAGTTATTAGTTAATATAACTTACTATGATCTAGAACATGCAAAGCATACAAAATAATAGTATTAGAGATAATAAGAGCCAAGGTTTCAGGCAAATAAGGAAACCTTCAAGGCAAAAACAACAACTCCAAGTTCAAGTTTTGAGCAATGGTGTTAAGGCAGTGAGGGACATCTGCCCACAAATTAAGTATTTTGCCCCTCCTGCTTTGGTTTATGCTCCAGGCAAGATGAGGATAGACAGAGAGCCAGTGTGGCGTAGTGGTGAGAGTGTTGGACTGGGACTCGGGAGATCCGGGTTCTAGTCCCCGTTCAGCCATGAAGCTCACTGGGTGACTTTGGGCCAGTCGCTGCCTCTCAGCCTAACCTACCTCACAGGGTTGTTGTGAGGATAAAATGGAGAGGAGGAGGATTATGTAAGCCACCTTGAGTTCCTTGCAGGAAAAAAGGCAGGGTATAAATATAATAAATAAAAATAAATAAGAGCCCTAGAGTTGTTTCCATTTCTCCAGAAGAAAAGGTGACATTTTATATTCAACAGGGTGAGCCGAACCCTCTCCCCTAGCCAAGCTCTCTTTAGCTAGGTAACATCCTCCTCCTCATCCCAGCAAGATGATCTGGCTGACCCTCCTCTAAGAAGCAGGTTAAGTATCTCTTCTTCCCTCTGCCTACCTCCTTCTTCAGTTGCATGCATCCCTCTCTTCTTGACTTCTCTCCCCTCCCTATTGTCTTGTCCTGTCCTGTCCTGTCCCCTCTCATCCTCTTTTCTCCCTCGCTCCCTCTGTCTCTGGCCAGCATTTAAATGCTGGCACCTCCACAGTTGACTCCACCCCTGCCTTATCACTGTGGTTTAACCAGCCAATTTCTGGGTCAGGTGGTGGCTTCCCTTGGACTGTTACTGAAATCAGTTGCAACTCTCAGGAGCTGCTGGTAGTCTGTGAGCAGCCTGTCAGCCATGGAGGAAAGCGGTGTAGGCAGACACACAGAGAGAGGCAGAGGGGTAGGCATGTAGGTGATATCTTCAGGGACATGTAGAAGGGTCCCATCCCTCCCCCCTATGCCAACAGCTCATCTTCTGTCATGGAGAATGAAGGTGATAGAGCAAGAAGTCACCATACTGAGGAATGTGGAAACAATGCTTTAGAAGAGATCCATTATTTGGGTGATTAAACTGATAAATTATGGGGATCGGATGGGGGCCGAGTGGTGAGAGATTTGACAATTAAGGGAGGGGGGAGAAAGAGATGGTTGTATTGCCTGCCTGTGTGATGGTTAGTGGAATCACATGCTAGATAGTACAGCAGAGGAGTCAGTGGTTGTTGTGCACATCAGCACCAGTGACACTGGGAAATGTAGTTGTGTGGTCCTGGAAGAAAAGTTTGATTCTAGGTAGAATGTTGAATCCAGGCCCTCCAAGGTAGTATTTTCAGGAATGCTTTCTCTTCCACATGGATGAAACAGTTGTGTCGGGGGAAGAATTAGATTATTTGTGTAGGGAATTTCTATCACATTATCAAGCAAAAGTCTCTCACAATAGCTATTTGCCCGACATGGGAAAATGTTTTGAGACAAGCTGAATCTGCACTTAAACTGCAATGGAACCAGACCACTGATGCTTTACACAAAAAAGTCACACAACAGCTTTTAAAATTGACTTCTCAGGAGAAGCCAACAGGCACTGAGGAGGGTCAAATTTGGTATGATTTATCCCTTAGGAATGATGGTGCAAATTTTTCTCGGGTAAAGTGGAGGATAGAGTACAACTTGGCAATGAGCATACAGAGAAAAATGATAGCTGAGACCAAAGAGTCATGGGAGAAATTGCACTCAAAAAAAGGTCATTTGGAGAGAGATGCAATATGCTAAAGGTAGAGAAGCCTCCAAACCTGAAGCCTGCTTAAAGCTTAAGTGCTTGGTACCAAAAGAGAACAAAGCTATCCCTGGGCATATCAGTAACCTATTGCAACAGAGAAAACTAATGAGAGATCATTATCTTTGGACAGAAAAATATGTAGAAATGACATATTGGGGGCTGTGTTTCTCTGAGAGCAGAGCATTCAATAAATTAAAAAACCAAAGAAAAAAATTCCTCCACAGAATTACTGTGAGTGAAAAGAACAGGCTGCAAAAGTAATTTAGTACTATCACTTCTCTGCCCAAAACTCCAAGGGTGATCATAGGATTTGGGTGGGGGGCATAGAGAGGCAGCTAAAGGAGAAAACAACTTTAACTTCCTTCACATTGACTGGTTAAGTGTTAGAACTGAGACAAAACAATATACAGTCATGCCTTGGATTGAGAGCATAATTCATTCCGGAAACGTGCTTGTAATCCAAAACGAAATCCCCCCCAAAAAATTTGTACAGAGATTTTTCATTTAAGCTGTACTACAGTACTTGTATTGCACGACGTCGCTTGTATATCAAGTAAAAAAAAATTAAATAAATATTTAAAAATTTGCTTGTCTTGCAAAATGCTCTCAAACCAAGTTACTTGCAATCCAAGGTATTACTGTATCTTTTATTTTTGTTGCTGTCAAAAAGCATCTCCAGTTTTGTTGACTTTTGACTACCCCTCAAAATATCATATATTTTTCATCCAAGTCCTAGACTCAAGAAAGAAGTGTGCAAAAAGCTCCTTCCTCCCTGGCTGGTTTTAAGGTTCCCAGGAACTGAGCTAGCCCACAGGCCACAGCTCAGGAAAGCTCCCAGCTCAGAAGAGCAAGGGAGCTATGTAATCCTTGAGCCTCTGTAATCAAAAGCAAGGGAAGCTCTCTGATCCAAATGAACTAAAGCTTAGGCAGAGTTGCTTAATATACGCTCTATAATACTTCCTCCTAGCCCACATGACTGGTAGGAATCCTACCCTAGACCTAACTACAGTCACATAGGCTGAGAGAATAACTTATAGAAGGATATAAAAGGTACTCTCCCTAAATGGTGAATCATTCTGAATAGGACCTTTCTCGAGCTAGATTAAATAACTTTTCGAATTATACTATTTATTTAAAATTAATTTAATAAAATTAATTTAAATAATATTAAAAATTATGAAGTCATTGGGTATCAACAGCATACCTCTGAGAGTTCTCAAAACTCAAGTGTGAAATTGTTGATCTCGTTTACCAGCTCCGTCTGGCTTACCAGCTACAACCATTCCTGGGCAGCCAATCCTGGACACCTCCTGGATTGGATTACTGAAATGCACTCTATATGGGGCTGCCCTTGAAGGTGACTCTGAAGCTTCAGCCAGTGAAGGATGTGGCAGCCAGGATTCTAACCCCAGGTGGAGTCATTTTACACTGTTTTTAAAGAGCTAGGGGTTGCTGGTTCTTATTTTTAAAACCCTAAACAGCTTGGGACCCAAATATCTGCAGGAGTACCTCTCCCTGATCTTGCCTGTCCATGCTTTAAGATAGTCAGGAAGGTTCTTCTCCAAGTACCTTGGGAACATTATGTGTCAACAAGAGAGAGCGCCTTCTTGGTTGTGGTGGCCCAACTATGGATTACCCTCACAATGGAGTGCACAATGCATTATTTCAGCATTATTTCTTTGTAAACCTATTTGCTTGCCTATGTCATGCCCCTACTGGAAGAATCCTTCTCCTTCAAGGAGGTAGAGTTCCCAGAGATGGACGATGCCAAGGAACCACCCATGTCAGGAGACCCAGGGGAACCTGGACCCTCAGGGGACATGACCATGGGTCCGTCCCCACAGGAGAAGGGGCATTCTGCCTCTGAAGCAGGGGGAAGCCTGGACCCTGGTTGTGCCTCAGACCTCTCTTCTAGAAACCACCTACTTGACTGGTAACACTGTACGCTTCACCCGTGCCTGTTTACTGATTTGCTATTGGACTTGCTCCTTAGTTTGCCCTAATGGTGAGCCCGATTCAGCCCAAGCAGGACAGCCCAGGCATTTTAAACTACTTTATTTTAAGCTGGTTGGTACCTATTTTATGTATTTCCTGCCTTTTACTGTTGTGGTTGATTATGTTTTATTGTTTTTATTGTATTACATTTTGTATACTGACCTAGTACTGTAAAATGAAGGGCAGCATAAAAATATTTTAAATATTTTTTGAAAAAATGAAATATACAACTTGTCACTAAAATCAGTTGCCTTATGGGAGGATTGGAAGGTAGTAAATGTACCACTAATTTAAAAAAAAGGATCCAAGAAGAAGCAAAGAAGTTATAGGCCTGTTAAACTTAATGTCTGGGCAATGAAAACTCTCAATAGGTTGGAGCACCTTCCCTATGAGAAAAGGTAATGTTTTTGGAACTTTTTGATTTAGGAAAATATGGTTAAGAGAGGCCTGTTTATAAAATAAAAAGAGAATGTTTATAAAAATTATGAATTGTGCAGGAAGAGGGGGCAGAGAAATCTTCCTCCATCTCATATATCACTAGAATTCAGAGTCACTCAATGTAATTGAATGGCGGTAGATTCAGGATAGAGAAAAGACAATACTTTTTCATAGAACAATACATTTATGGAATTTGCTGCCTCAATATATGGTGGTGGCCACTAGTTAGATGACTTTAAAAGAAGAAAGTTTAGACAAATTCAGAGACAATAGCCACTGAGAGGTTATTAGTTAATACAGTAATACCTTGGATTGCAAGTAACTTGGTTTGAGAGCGTTTTGCAAGACAAGCAAATTTTTAAATATTTATTTTGTGGAGAAACGAGCCTTTGGGGGTACACACACACACCTCATGTGTGAACCGGCTGGGGTGGGGTGTGCATAGTTAGCGTGTAGAGAAAAGAGTTTTTAGGGTTCATGCATGCATGCATGCAGGAACACAAAACACACACACACACACACACACGCCTCCTCATGAGTAAACCAGGTGGGGGCTGGGAGGAGGCGAGGGCCTCAGATAGAATGGGTGGCGCCTAGATGCCTAGAGAAGCTGGCCTAGGCTTTTCATATGTAGATAGTTCAAGCCATGACTCACGAGTTCCCTTCCCCCCTGCCTGGCCAGTTCCCTTTTCCCTGCCTGGCCAGGTGAAGTTCAAATTGATTGGCTGAAGCAAGAAGGTTACAGAAAAGGGGAGGGGGAAGAGCTATTTCCCCACGTGTAGCCTTTGTTCTTGGTCTTAGTCTTTTTTGGTAGCGTGCCTGGTTGGAGCCATGGCAGCGCGCCAGCGAGGGGCCCAAGCCTTTAGGGGGGGCCCCTCAGGAACCGACCCCAGGCAGCTCCTGGTAAAATTAGCTGGTTTGAAGGCTCTGGTGAAAGGCAAGCCTTGTAAGAGTTTACCCATCTCGGACCTTCGGGTAGGTGTGGTAATTCTCCATCGGGCGGCAAGGCTGTGCTGGATCTAACCCTTGAAGGGACTACCCTCAGGTAACAGGTGTGTGTCTGAGAGATTTTAAGGAATCAGGTCTTTATTGTTTTGTAGCTTTACTGTGTACCAAAGTGTCTCTCTATATTGTGTGCTTCTCTTATTTCCCTAATCTTGTTGTAAATTGCTACCAGAAATAAACCTTGTTTGGTTTTACCCCACATGGGTTTTGTAGTGCTCTGTGAGTTCAGTATCTAAATCCAGGTTACAGAAATATGAAGGCGAGTCCCTAAACAGAGATCCAAGTAGGATTGCAGACAGCTGAGGCTGGCAGTCTGATATCTTGAGATCTCAGGGGGTCTTGGTTCCTTTGCCAGTAGGCAAGGGTGGGGTAGTGGCGGGTCAGCCAGCCCCCCCTTCCGGGCCACATAGTGGCAAGTGCTGGGTTTCCTTTGCAGGGAGGAAAGGGTGAGGGTCTGGCGGGCCAGCCAGCCCCCCCCTTCCTCCACATATTTAATTTTTTTTGACTTGATATACAAGCGACGTCTTGCAATACAAGTACTGTAGTACGGCTTAAATTAAAAATCTCTGTACAAATTTTTTTGGGGGGATTTCGTTTTGATATAAGAGTGTTTTGGATTACAAGCACGTTTCCGGAACGAATTATGCTCTCAATCCAAGGCATGACTGTATGTGAAAATGACTATTATAACCTGCATGATAACTTCTAATTCAGAGATTATGCAACTTCAGTATTCCTCATTAAACAGTTAAAGCAATAGGACTGTTTTGGCAGTAGAAGTGGGGAAGGCTGTTTTACTATCAGATAAAGCAAGATTGGAGTCAACAGGAGCTGTAAGAATGAATATTAATATTTATGCATGGCATGGGTGCACATCAGAGAGGCTAATCTTATGGCATGCACATGAGAAACCATTAGCAGTCCTGCACAGGGGTCATATAGTTGACAGAGCCTGTTACCACAATAAAATTCTCCACAGAGTAAGCAACTTTCCATCAGTGAAAAGCTACAGAAGATGCCATCACAGTGGGTCAAAGTTTATATTCAGTAGAATATTAGGGCAGCAGCCCCATTAGAGTATCACCAAGACATAATCAGGTGATAATCAGGTGCCAGGTGAGTAGCTAGCATAGCTGTCCTGAAGGAGAACATCCAGTCTCTGCCAGCCACAGGTGCTCTGGGCATATAATCCTAGGATTGTCACTCTGCCCCACATGAGGGAATTACAGGGATGAGGCGATAAGAGCAAAGAAAACTTGTGTCCTGAATTTATAGCAAATAAACCAGGCCAAACCAACAACCTCAGCAAATCAAGAAGCTGGACAAAAAAAAGTTCCCTTGGGTTTTAGTGTTATGCAGGCTTACTTCCTCAGGAGAATTCAGATCTTCTAGGTCTTCCAGCATTCTTTCCACAAACTCTTCAGTCAGCAAGATCTGCAGAAGAGAGAGACAGTAAGTTTATTCTTTTACGCTCCAAGCTTCACCTAATTGCCAAGCAACAGATTCCTTACTAGTCCACAGAAAAGGAACACTACTGTGTTGTTCTTCCAGCAATTCACAAAGGCCTTGGAGGTCTGTTTGCTTCCTCCTGTAGTACCTACAAAATGCTGCAATTATTAGGAAATCTAGTTGTATCATCAATTATCTCCCTGTGTCAAAAACTAAAGGCTTTGATTCAGAATGAAGAAAAGCTAAGAATTGTGAAGAGAGATCATATTATCTGAAAAGGCAGGCAATAGGAAAAAAGATGAGCTTTTTTTTTTTTTGGTCTGACACTCAAAAAAGCTAGCTTTAGGCTTCAATGAACAGATAGGAAGAAGAGCAGCAGCTACTATTAGCTTTGAAACACCTTCCCAGATTGAACAATCTAACCTTCACACAACTTCTTTGTTAAACCATGCCCACAGTACTAGGCCATAATCCACCACTTATGGAAGTTCGGAGACAAAGGATGTATCTATACCTATCCCAAGGTCAGATCAGGTTCCTCTTGTAAGAGTCAGATTAACCAAAGATACAAGGACATTTAGACATGGCAACACAAGCTCCATGTTGCCTGCCCATATCGTCACACTCAAGAGTTCCTATGGCTTTTTTTTTAACAAGACTGAATATGTTAGCAATTATCAATCATACCTTTTACACAGTACTCCTTAAACTCAGCACTGCTCCTGCAGTGACTGCACCACATTACACTAGAAATCACATACATTTGATGTGCATGATATTAAAGGTGACATCTGCAGCAAATCAACATCACAGGCTGTCATAGCTCTAGGCACCTCATTTAATTTCTTCTGGGATTTAGAAGCTTAGAAGTTGAAATTGAACAAATAGGCTCTTGTTCTTTGAAAAATTTCAACTTGAACTGAGCACCATCTTTTCAGAATATTTAAGAGCTCCTATCGATAGGACACTGTGGAACAAGAGTAGCCAATTTATTCCCCAAGAAAAAAATTTATCTGAGGCAGCAATGGGAAAAGCCTATGATATACAGAGACCAAGTTAAATCATTTTATGCTCATTCAAAACTCCTAGAGGACTGTTTCTCCCAGGAACACTTTCAGCTGTAACTGAGACAGCAAACTGAACCTAGAGTATCGGGTGGCATTTACTATGGGGCTTTGAAAACGCCACAACATTTCCAATAGTTCTGGCAGCATTGTGCAAATACATCTCACCCCACCAGCCTGCTGTAACTGGTTTCTCATGTTGGGACATGGTTCTGACTTTGTATGAAGACTGTTTGCAAAACACACACACCTTACAAGTGTGCTCCACCTTTAGTAATGAAACAAATGCCCATGTTAGAATTTTCACATCGTGTATACTCCCAACGAAGTGGCACTTTCACAAGTTCCAGCTACTTGGATTAGGCACTTGAATTTGCAGATACAGTGTTATACATAGCCCTGTTCAGGTATTATTCCTGAACAGGGAACTACAACATGCAGCGGGCAAAGGACTGCATGCACCCCTCACCCCATGTGCCTGTCTTCTTAATTCCTGTGTTTTTACACATGTGTGTAGAATTCACCGCACAACTGGGAACCCCACTATATCAGGGTTCCTGCTCAACTGTAGACTTCTGTGTGTGTTCAAGCCATAGGCGAGCAGAGACTCCCTTCAGACCTTTCCACTCTACATGGGTAGGTCAGGGATAGAGAGGGTGTGGGTGGGACAGAGCCAGTACACATGTCTCCAAGACATATGTTACAATACCCTGTTCAGGTATAATGCCAAACAAGGCTTATGTTGTTAGTAAAACAGGTAAGAGAAGAACATGCAAATCAAGGCTCCTGGAAATTTGACCACAACACAGGGACCAGATGTGGAAAACACATTAACAGTAGCCAGAAATGTGCTTCAGGGAAGCCCGCAGCAGGCCATGAAAACCACCCTCCCCTGCTATTTGCCCCCCAACAACTAGTAATCAGAGAAATACAGACTCTGAACCTGGAGGTTCCATTTAGCTATCATGGCCAATACCCATTGATAGACATGTCATTACATAAATTTCTCAAACCCATGTTAAAACCACCTAAGCCTGTTGCCATCATATCTTGTGACACTGAATTCCACACATTAAGTACCGGTACTCTCTTGTCTATCCTGAATCTTCTGCCAATCAGTTTCATTGGGTATCCCTAATTTCTCTATCCATTTGCTTTAATATCCCATTTTGGCTGGCTTTTTCCTAAACTAAAAAGTCCAAATGCTTTAGCTTTTTCTTGTAGGGAATATGCTCTAAACCCTTGATCATTTTAATTGCCTCTTTTAACACTTTTTCCAGTTCTACAGTGTTCCTTTTTGAGATGGAGCAATGAGAACAATGCACACAGTGACCTGGTCTGCATGCTCACTGTGGGTTAAACAGTGCGTGCCAGGTGCTATTTGCCTAATCACCCGCCCAGGTGTGACTTGTCATGTCATCCGAATCCAGGTGGGATGGCATGTTGGAGGGGGAAACAACCCTCCAATAGGCCAACAGCAGCCCATGGGTTATCAGGGGGCTGTTTCCCTCTCCAACAAACCATGCCGCTCAGGTTCAGAAAACACAACAAGCCGCACCTGGGCAGGTGATCAGGCAAATGATGCCTGACATGCATGGTGGCTTAAAGAAGGCACCATGGCTTGTTTAACCCATGGTGATTGTGGGAACTGGTCCTGTGTGTGTGTATGTATGTACCTCTCTAAGATCTCTTTTCCGATTAGTTACTGCCAGTTCAGACTCCCATCATTGTCTATATGGTTAGGGGGTTGGCCCAGTATACAGCACTTTACAATCACTTATTTTGAGCTGCATTTACCATTCGTTTGGACAGATCCCTTTGAAGCTCCTCAAAGTTTGCCTCCATTTTTGTCCATCCCATCTCACCCATCCTGTTAGGGAAATGCAACATGAGTGCATGAGCTAGGACCTGAAAGATGGTGAACTATGCCCGGGCAGGGTGAAGCCAGAAGAACCTCTGGTGAAGGGCCACAGTGTTCCTGATGTGCAAATCACTCATACAACCTGGGCATAGGTAGCTGATTCCCTTTGTGGTTTCCCTTTGGGTAACCATATTATCATTATTTATGTATTTATTTGTGATATTATATACCACTAAACATAATAAAATCCCTAAGTGGTTCACATACAAATGTTAAAATCACATTTTAAAATACATTATTAAAAACAATTCCAATTCCAATAGTAGTACAGAACAATACAAGCAGCAGTAAGATGGAGCAGCATGATTAATTTAATTACAAGCCAGGGGAAGCCTGGGTGAACAAGTCTGTTATCAGGAGGCATTTGAAACATACCACATTTTCTGCCTCCCAAATTGCACGAGGGAGTGTTTTCCAAAGGGTGGGTGCCACTACCGAGAAGGCAACATTCTGTTAATTTTGGAGCAACCAGCAAGGCCTCCTCTGACGATCTTAAAGGTCGGCTGGTATATAGAAGGGAAGGCGATCTGCTAGATATCCTGGTCCCAAGTTGTTTAGGGCTTTGTATGACAGTAACATAACCTTGAACATGGCTCAGTAGCTAATAGGCAGCCAGTGTAGTTCTTTTTAACGCAGATGTTATGTGTGCATAGCTGGGTGTCCCAGTGAGCACCCTAGCGGCTGCATTCTGCACTAGCTGCAGCTTCAGAACCAGGCACAAGGGCCGTCCCACACAGAGAGCATTATAGTAGTCTAATCACATGGATCACCATGGCTAGGTTATCCCTATCCAGGAACAGGCGTAGTAGGTATACCAAACATTATTACTGCTTTAGTAAATGTTCACTTTTCTTACCTTAAGGTTTACACAGAATTGTCACAGACAGTGCCTTTTGTTTTTCATTGACATTCGGGCCCTACTTTTCCCCTTCTCTATCTATGTCCATGTATGTGTATATATGCCAAGTGAGGATAACACTTCATGCATTTGATGAAGTGGACCCTAGTTCATGAAAACGTATTCTACAACAGATCTGTTAGTGTTTAAGGTACCACAAGACTCTGTTGTTTTCATTTCCCTGCAATGTTCATACTCAAGTCTGGCCGGACATTGCAAAGAACATTGCCTCCTTCCCTCCAGTGGTGGGAGGGAGGAGGGCTGCAGCTATCTGCTTCACACTGCAAGCTGCAGGCCTTTTCCTCTTGAGCAGATCCATGGATGTGGAAGAACTTTAGCCTGCCATTTCCCCACTGCAGGCTACTGCCATTCCTCAAAAGTGGTTCCACTTTCTATGAAGGATGGTGGCCTGCTGTGTGAGATAGCAGGCTGGAGTCCTTCATTGCTGCTGGACCTAGTTGTGGAAAGAGCAGCTAAGGAAGTTAATGGGGGAAGTAGGGACAAACTGCATTTGTGGAGAAAGCCTGACACGAGTCTACACACACACACACACAGTCTCCGCCCAAGGGAGGGGGGCGAGGAAGGGGGGATGCAGTCACAGGAGAAGCCGCCAGACAGACCGTCATCCCCAACAATGGAGATCCTCGGTGGGAATCCACAAACCCCAAGGAAGGACCATCAAGAACCATCAAACTATCAGGGCAGTCTCAAAGAGCTGCAAAGTACCAGTACATCACCTTCTTCCCAGGCAGGAATAAGCCCACCTTATTTATTTATTTATTTATTTATTTATTATATTTTTTAATCGCCCATCTGGCCGGCCACCCGGCCACCCTGGGCGATGTACAATTAAAATACAGTAAAACACAATAAAATATAATGATTAAAACAAAATAAAAAATTCTTATTAAAAACCTAACCCACCCCATATTCCCGCCTGAACAACCATGTTTTTAATGCACGGCGGAAGCTCATCACGGAGGGGGCATGGCGAAGGTCACTAGGGAGGGAGTTCCATAATGTGGGGGCCGCCACAGAGAAGGCCCTCTTCCTAGTCCCCACCAGCCTGGCTGCTCTGGCTGATGGGATAAGGAGAAGGCCGTCCGTGGCAGACCTTGTTGAGCGGCCTACTTGATGTTGCTGGAGGCGCTCCTTGAGATAAGCTGGGCCGGAGCCGTGTAGGGTTTTAAAGGTCAAAACCAACACCTTGAATTCGGCTCGGCAAGCAACTGGTAGCCAGTACAACTCATTAAGCACTGGCGTGATGTGATCACGCCGGCGGCTGCCCTTAATCAGGCGAGCCGCCGCGTTCTATACCAGCTGAAGCTTCTGGACCGTCTTCAAGGGTAACCCCACGTAGAGCGCATTACAGTAGTCTAGGCGAGAGGAGACCAAGGCATGAACCACTGATGGGAGCAGGTGATTAGGAAGGTAGGGGCGCAGCTGCCGTATCAGATGGAGTTGATACAGCGCTGCCCGGCTCACAGCTGCCACCTGAGCCTCCATGGACAGCTGGGAGTCTAGAATGACCCCCAAGCTGCGGACCTGGTCCTTCAGGGGTAGATGTACCCCATTCAGCACCGGGTCAACATCCCCTAACCTTCCCTTGTCCCCCACCAGAAGTACCTCGGTCTTGTCGGGGTTCAGTTTCAGCATGTTCCTTCCCATCCAGCCAGCCACTGACTCCAGGCACTTGGACAGGGTCTCAACGGCCAACCTTGGTGAGGACTTAAAACAGAGGTAGAGCTGCGTGTCATCTGCATACTGATGACACTGCACCCCAAACCTCCTGATGATAGCTCCCAGCGGCTTGAGGTAGATGTTGAATAACATCGGGGAGAGGATGGAACCCTGCGGCACTCCACAAGTGAGCAGCCGAGGGTCCGAAGCCTCTTCCCCGAGAACTACCCTCTGATACCTTCCAGAGAGGAAGGACCGGAACCACTGCAATACAGTGCCTCCCAAGCCCAACCCCTCCAGACGGTCCAGGAGGATACCGTGGTCAACGGTATCAAAAGCCGCCGAGAGATCAAGGAGGACTAGAAAGGAGCATTCGCCCCTATCCAAAGCCCTCCTCATATCATCCACCAAGGCGACCAAGGCCGTCTCCGTCCCATGTCCAGACCTGAAGCCCGACTGGCACGGATCTAAATAATCGGCTTCATCCAAGTGTGCCTTCAACTGAGCACCCACCACCCGCTCGATCACCTTGCCCAGAAATGGTAAATTGGAGACTGGGCGAAAGTTGTTTAAATCCTGGGGATCCAAGGAGGGCTTCTTTAGAAGCGGTCTTATTACTGCCTCCTTGAGGGCTGATGGCAGCACTCCCTCCTCGAGGGAGGCATTCACCACCGCCTTGATCCCCTCACCCAGTCTCTCCCTACAGCTCATGATGAGCCAGGACGGGCAAGGGTCAAGCAAGCAGGTGGTCGGCCTCACAGATGAAAGCACCTTGTCCACTTCATCAGAAGGAAGAAGCCGAAACCGATCCCACAAAACCGGTCTGCCATTGGCCTCCTCCCGCTCACTCCCTGTGTCCACGACGTACGATATCCCACTCCTAATCCGATCGATTTTATCTGCGAAGTGCTTCGCTAAAGCCTCACAGGAGGCTTTTGACTGTTCCAGTGGGTCCGGAGCAACTGGACCGACCAGACTCCGGACCACTTGGAACAGCCTCCTGGGGCAGCACTCTGCAGACGCAATGGAGGCAGCATAGAAATTCTTTTTTGCTGCCTTCACCGCCACCCGGTAGGCTGAAGATGCAGCTCTAACCCGTGTTCGATCGTCTTCGGAGCGGGAATTTCGCCATCGGCGCTCTAGCCTTCTCACCTCTTGTTTCAGAGCTCGCAGCGACGGAGTGAACCATGGCGCCGCGCGAGCTCTGTTTAGGCGAAGAGGGCGCTTCGGGGCAACTCGGTCTAATGCCCTGGTGATTGCAGCATTCCAGTCATCCACCAGGGTCTCGACCGAGCTACCGTTTGTGTGCTCCAATTCCCCAAGCGCGTTCAGGAATCCATCCGGATCCATAAGACGCCTGGGGCGGACCATCCTAATAGGTCCCTCACCCCTGCAGAGGGGTTGTGGCACCGAGAAATCCAACCCCACCAGATAGTGATCTGACCATGACAAGGGGGTGGTGGATATACCCCCGATTTCCAGATCATTTCCCCCCTCTCCAGAAACAAAAACCAAGTCCAGCGCATGACCGGCTACATGGGTAGGTCCAGTTAATACAGGGTGCAGCTCCCAGGAAGCCATGGTCTCCATGAAGTCCCGAGGTGCCTCCGTGAGGGCAGCCCCCGAATGCACGTTAAAGTCCCCCAACACCAATAGCCTGGGGGACAAGACACGCACATCAGAGACCACCTCCAGCACCTCGGCCAGGAAGTCTGTCGTGCAGCGGGGTGGACGGTACACGAGCAGAATCCCCAGACTGCCCTTTGGACCCAACCTCCAGTACATGCACTCAATAAACTTGGTCTCCCGGAGAGGGAGTCTGGTGAGGACCAAGGACTCCCGGTAGATAAAGCCACTCCCCCTCCCCGTCCCCCAACCCTTGGCTGCTGGGCACACGAGAAACCAGCCGGACACAAGGCCGCCAGAGTTGGAGCAGCGGCCTCGTCCAGCCAGGTTTCCGTAATACATGCCAGGTCCGCACCCTCATCCAGGATCATGTCATGGATTACAGATGTTTTTTGGGTAATGGACCTGGCATTACACAGCAGCAAATGCAAGGGTGGGGAAGGAGCCACACACCCCCCAGTTATCCCTTGGCTCTGGGCAGGCCTGGAACAAGGGATAGATATTAAGCATCGATCCCCTGTTCCCCTTAATCGGCATGGCCTGCCCCTAGCACTCTGCCAGCGTCTGCCGCTCAACAATGGTATGTTTTGCCCCCGGAACTCCCCCCATCATCTCCCTGAGATGAACACATGCCCCCCCTGCTTCCGCCGATCAGGCGGGAGACCCACCCCTAAAACCAACCCCTAAAATCCCTAAAACCCCAACCCAGCTCAGACAGGGGGGAGGGCCCTCGCCCTCGTGCCGCAGTTGCCCCACTCCTCCGCAGGCCGGCAGATGTAGCAGTGGGCTCTGCTGGGCAGCTGGCACCACTCCCCAATCAGTCCAGTGCAGAGGCAGGGCCCCAGTCCAGCAGGGAACCACCAGGGAGGGGAAAAAGCTGGCTGCAGGTGGTGGAAGTCACCAGCTTACCTCCCTCCCTGGAGAAGCCCAAAATGCTGGCTGGGCTGCAGGTCTTCAGGGCAGTTGCCCCACTCCTCCGCAGGCCGGCAGATGTAGCAGTGGGCTCTGCTGGGGCAGCTGGCACCACTCCCCAATCAGTCCAGTGCAGAGGCAGGGCCCCAGTCCAGCAGGGAACCACCAGGGAGGGGAAAAAGCTGGCTGCAGGTGGTGGAAGTCACCAGCTTACCTCCCTCCCTGGAGAAGCCCAAAATGCTGGCTGGGCTGCAGGTCTTCAGGGCACCTAATACGAAGGGGCAGGCATAAGCCCCCACCTGACCTGGAGGGTGGGGAGAGCAGGAACCCAGGGGTGGAAAACCCCTCTCCCTTCCGGTAACCGGTTGTTGGGAACCCAGGGTACTTCGGGGCCAGATTCGTCCTCCAAGCGGCAGCCGGAGTAAGCCACTCCCATCCCCGGATCGGTCGACCCGGAGCCAGGCTGAAACTGACTAGCGTAAAGTCTCTGATCTGAGGTAACTGACCAGTTTCAATTCGCTAGCCTAAGAGCCTGTTTCATTGATGAACGCAGGGGTCAACTAAGGTTGTGTTGACCTTGTAGTATTCCTGGAAAGCTGTTAGTTCCGCTCTGTATTTTGTGTAAACAAATAAAAGCCTTATTTGGTCATTTAGACCAAAGCCACAAGAGGCTTTGGTTTCCTCTTGTGTGCGCAAGCCTCCCAGGCGGTCGCCAGCGCTCGTACGGACTGTAACTCAGTGCCAGTTAACCCGTTAAGCGCCGAACTCACGCATAGGATCCAGGTGGTGATCCTTCACAGCATTGTTGTAAACTGCCCACAGAGCTTCGGTTATTGGGCGGTATAGAAATAAATAAATAAAAATAAACAAACTGGGAGAACCTGTTGCTAAAACATGGGCTGGTGCAGACATGGTTACTCAAGTTCAGGCTGGACAGGAGACATATTGTAGGATCAAACCTGTGCTCATCTCTAGTGAGGATCAACACAATTTAATAGGGTCTCTCAACATCTAGCAGAGGATAAGGCACTATTCCTTTGTTTTGCTTGAACAAACACTGGCGAATACTGTGCACAGTGCTACATATATGCACTCTCAAATCCTGGGAAAGCCATAAACTGCTAAATGTTCACCTCCAGATATCCTTACTGTAACAGGGCTGTTGTACAACATGTTAAGTCAGCTCTCTAAGTTTGCTTAAACAAAGAGTAAAGGAATATGTGATGGCTGCTGGTAATGGTAGGGGTGGAATGCATTTTGTCACTATCACCAAGCTTCCCCCATAAGGTCAAATTACTCAAGGGAGATTTGATGAAATTACACAAAAGGCCCAACACATTCCATTCCACAAACCTTTAGCACATATTGGTATCACTATCATACTACACAGCCTTGGGAAATTTTTAAAGAAAACTTTTGAGGAGGTGATGACGTCATTGTACTGATATGGTGGTTTAACCCAATGCTCCCCCATGCAAATTATAACTTACTCTAACACAATAGCTAAACAAAATTAGCATTTGAGAAGCAAGGAGAACAGGCGATACTTTCTGGAACCCCAGGGAGCCTAGACAGAGGAGACTTTCTGTGAGCCCTGGAGCTAAAAATAACTCCTCTTTAAAAAGCCCAGGAACTGAGGAGGCCCCAGGCCCCACAATGAGGCCTAAAGTGCTGCGAAACACATTGCAGAACAATTAAGGGGCCTGAGGCAAGCATGGTCTGCTACTATCCTACCCTTGGAAATGCAAATAAATGAGGTCTCTCAACAACTGTGTGAGATTGCAAAAACAGCAAGTGCAGCTATGGACTTGGGTCTAGCACAGAAAAAAACAATAACAAAGCTAATATGATTTAATACAGAATTGCAGGAAAAAACGGAGACCCTTGAAAGTCATAGGAGACACTCAAATTTGAGATTTCGAGGGATCCGGAAATCTATGGAAAGCTGAGATATGATCAGATTCTTGGCAACTTGGCTAGCAGAACTTCCCCCCAAAATAAATATAGAAAGAAGGGCTATAGCATGGGCTCACAGAGCTCTACAAGCTAAACATGCAATGGGAGTATGCCTGAGGGATATCATTACATGCTTCACTAATGAGGCAGTGAAGGAAGACATATTGGCAGGATCCAGATCAGGTATGCAACTTCAGTATGAAAACTACCCAGAGTCCAAGTGTTTCAGGACTTGAGCCCTGATACTCTTTAAAGTCAAAAGGCGTTTAAATACTGTACAGAAAAGCTTAGATCTCTGGGCAGATGGGGACACCCAGTTAAACTCATCATTAAAATGGACGATTATTTCATCACACCAGGAGGCCAGACAATTCCTTATGCACATGAATCTGAGCCCAGGAGGAAATTCCAGTGCAGGAGAAGAGGAGCTCAACAGAAAAGAAACCAATGGCAAAGAGCTTGATTGGCAACTGAAGATGGGAACTCAACAAAAATGCAGATTCTACAAGAATTAAGGAGGACATGTCTAATCCTAATCAAGCCTCTAATTTCTATCAAGGGTGAAGTCAAATTTCTCTCCAGGAGTTTGCAGCTCTCAAATACTTAACAGTTGTGATATATGTTATGTTTTAGCTTAAATAGATGAATATTTGCATTGGGGTGGGGGAGGGGAACTGTTGTTTTACCTCCTAATATTCTTGGTTTAGCTTTACCCTCATCTAGGGTCACAGATCTAGAGATTAGGATGATGCTGGGTTTAGCTATGTTTATTTCAATGGTCTGTTATAAGACCAGACAATTGTAATTTTTTCTCGTCAGTTTCAGAGCACCAAGCAAGTTTTGGAATGACTTTAGATATAGCAATGTTAATTAGACAGAGACACATAGTAACAATCTGTATATAGGGTATTACTGTCAGCCCAGTCCTGCAATTACACATTCTAGCACTCTCACAATTACTTTCTAATTAAAGGAAAGGAAGAAAAATATATATGACAAGCTCAATCCAGACAAGACTGAGATGCTGTTAGTGGGTGGTTCCTCTGACCAGATGAAGGGTGTTCAACCTATTCTGGATGGGGTTGCACTCCCCTTAAAGGAGAAGGTCGTAGCTTGGGGGGTGCTCCTGGAGCCATCTTTGTCACTTGAGGCTCAAGTGGCCTCAGTGGCAAGGAGTGCCTTCTACCAGCTCCGGCTGGTGATCCAGCTACGTCCCTATCTGGACAGGGAGAGCCTGCTTTCAGTAATCTACGCTCTGGTAATCTCTAAGCTAGACTACTGCAATGCACAACGTGGGGCAGCCCTTGAAGACTGTTCAGAAGCTGCAGCTTGTGCAAAATGTGGTAGCCAGACTTATCACTGGGACCAGAAGGCCCGAACATATAAAACCAGTTCTGGCCCGCTTGCACTAGCTGCCAATATGCTTCCAAGCCAAATTCAAGGTGTTGGTTTTAACCTATAAAGCCCTACACGGCTTAGGACCACAATACTTAATGGAACGCTTCTCCCAACCACAATCTACCTGGACACAGCGCTCAACATCTGGGGCCCTCCTCCAACTGCCACCTCCGAGGGATGCTCGGTTGGTGGCAACAAGGAGGAGCGCCTTCTCAGTGGTGGCCTCCCAACTTTGGAGTAAGCTCCCCTCTGAGGCCCGCCTGGCACCAACTTTACTATCCTTTCGGCGTCAGGTTAAGACTTCCCTCTATGCCAAGGCACTTAATATTTAAAAGCTCAAAATAGCACATGGGGGGGGGGTATGTCAGCTACAGGTTGAGTTTATTAACTTGTTTAGTATTTGTCAATTTAAATTGGGTTTTTAAATTTGGTTTAAAACTTTGTAATGAAATTGTAAGTTTTTATTGTTATTTGTATTCTATTATGTGTTTTAGGAGAATTCAAAAATATTTTTAAAAAGGAGAACCCAGATATCACATTCTTACAGGAGACACATATAGCTAAGAATAAGGCTCAAGTAATTTTCTTTCCTGGTTCTGGGGGCCAATTTCAAGCAAAGGGGTCTTCCAAATCAAGGGGAGTGGCAACAGTATTGGTGAAAAATTTCAACTTCCTAGTTACACACTATCAGACCCCTGTGGCAGGTTTATTTTCATTAAAGGATCAATAGAAGGGGAAAAACTAACAATGGGCTCTGTTATGGACCAAATAAGGATCAGCTTAAATTTTTGCAAGAGGTATTTCACAAACTGGATGGTTTTAAGGAAGGAAAAGTAATCCTGGGGGGGGGGGGAGATTTAAACCCGAGTATTGACAGGAAGATGGATACAAATTCCACCAAGGGGTTTCCCCACAATAGAACAGGTTGCTTACCTGTAACTGTGGTTCTTCGAGTGGTCATCTGTGCAGTCACACATATGGGCTCTGCGCGTGCGCGGAGGCCGCTTCGGGAAGATTCTAAAGCTGAGGTAAATTTTGGGCAGGAACCCCTCCCCCCTTGCGTCTCCTTTACTCGGGTTCCCGCCCTCTCCCTCAGTTCCCCTGAGACCGCCATCGCGATCCCAGTGCTAAGGGAGAACATAGGAAGGGGTTTTCCCAATTTCTTGATACCAATACCGAAAGCCGAATTCGATGGTGTTACACGGTATCGATCATAGTGCGCCCAAGGGTCCCGGTTCAGTACACCATCAAACTCGACAGTGACACCGTAGCGGGGATGGATGGGCGGGTTGTGAGACTGCACAGATGACCACTCGAAGAACCACAGTTACAGGTAAGCAACCTGTTCTTCTTCTTCGTGGTCTCTGTGCATCACACATATGGGCAGAGTAGCAAGCTGACTTACCGGTGGAGGGTCGGTGTCGTCATCATTGTAGGACCGAGGAAAGGACAGCTCTGCCAAATGCATTGTCCCTCCGGGATCGAACATCGACTTGGTAATGCGATATGAACGTCGAAGGCGTGGACCATGTAGCCGCCTTGCAAACATCCGTCATCGATACTCCCCGTGCGAAAGCCGTTGAGGTTGAACGGCTCTGGTAGAGTGAGCTCGTACCGAGTTCGGCAACCGTTGTCGTTTGAGTTCGTATGCTAGCTCGATACAGTCTACAATCCACGAGGATAGACGTTGGGTCGAGACTGGCAGGCCTTTGGAGCGTCCACCGTAACAAATAAAGAGACGGGGAGATCTCCTAATGGACTCAGTACGGGACTTGTAGAACAAAAGAGCCCTTCGTACGTCTAACATGTGAAGCTGATGCTCCAATGGAGTCGACGGACTTTGAAAGAATGCTGGTAATATAATGTCTTGATTTAGATGGAAGGCAGACACGACCTTAGGAAGGAAGGCTGAGTCTGGACGCAACACCGCCTTTTCCTTGTGGAAACTGAGGTATGGTGGATCGACCCTTAGAGCTGCCAGCTCTGATGCTCTCCGAGCAGAGGTGATTGCGACAAGAAATACGGTCTTAAAAGTTACTAAGCGGAGATCCGTTGTCGCCATTGGCTCGAATGGTTTAGCCATGAGTACCTGTAGAACCAACTGGAGGTCCCAGACCGGAGTGACTGGTTTAAATGAAGGGGTCATATTTTTTAATCCTCTCATGAAACGCTTGACTAGCGGGTTCGAAAACAAAGTGAATCCATCTTGACCATTATGATAAGCTGACAAGGCAGCCAAATAGACCTTTAGCGAGCTCGTCTTAAGCCCCTTGTGTTGCAAATGAAGCATGAATTGCAGCACTTGATGGATAGGAGCGCTAGAGTAGGGCACTTCAATCCGACCGAGGTAGTCACAGAAGGCTTTCCATTTCCTGGCATATGAAGCTCTAGTGGATGGTTTCCAAGCTTCCTGCAGCACGAGTCTGATCTCCGAAGGGAGAGTGTTCGGTATCAAATTCGCCAGGCAGTGAGTTTCAGGATGGACGGATTCGGGTGTAGTAGCGCGCCTCGAGCTTGAGAAAGTATCGTTGTCGTGTTCGGTAGGTAGCGATACTCTCCCTTGGAAAGTCTGAGGAGTGGCGCAAACCAGGCTTGCCTCGGCCACCATGGAGTCACTAGGATGCAGTTCGTGCCCTCGGACTGGATTTTCGAAACGACCTTGGTCAACAACGGAATCGGTGGGAATATATAAAACAGAGTCCCCGACCAAGTTATCAGGAATGCGTCCCCGATCGACGCGTTGTCGTGTCCCACTCTGCTGCAGAAAGTGTGACAAGCTGTATTGGCTGCAGTGGCGAATAGATCTACTGTTGGGGTTCCCAAAAAGGGAAAAAGGGAAAAAGGGACTGCCGAATTCGAACGTCGAGTTGCCACTCGTGGGAGTCGAGTGACATCCTGCTGAGGGCATCTGCCAGCGTATTGTCCTTCCCAGCAACATGGATGGCTCTCACTGATATATGACAAGGGATCATCCAGTCGAATATACGGAGAGTTAGGTTTGTCAGCCATAGCGAGCGGGTGCCGCCTTCCATGTTCAGGTAGGCCACAACCGTAGTATTGTCCGTGACCACTTGCAGATGTCTCGCAGCAAGTATAGGTTCGAGGGATTTCATCGAGTTCCATACTGCTTTGAGCTCTAGAACATTGATGTGCCTCTCTCGATCTCGGGGGCCCCACTGGCCTTGTGCTGTGTGATTCCCGCAGTGAGCTCCCCAGCCCAGGAGAGAGGCATCCGTCGTCAGCGTAAGTGAAGGCGTGACGGGTTGGAAGGGTAGCCCTTTTGTTAGATTGGAGCGGCTCATCCACCAGCGAAGAGACTGTCTTATGCTGGACGGAATAGTTAGTCGCGTTCGATGGGCATTCATCTCGGAATCGAACGATCTTATGAACCAGTTTTGGAGCTGGCGCATATGAAGTCGAGCGAGTGGAACGACCGATATGGATGAAGCCATGAGACCGAGGAGCCGTTGGATCGAGTGGGCTGTGCACGACGTCGCCTTTTGTAGTTTTGAGGCGAGGGTAAGTATCTTTAGAGTTCTGTCTTTTGGTAGAAAGGCGCGACCGACCGTAGCGTCTAAGAATGCTCCGATGAATTGGATCCTTTGAGTTGGGAAGAGAGTGGACTTCTTCTCGTTGAGGCAGAGTCCGAGAGTGACCAAAGTGTCGGTAGTCAGGCAGAGGGCGCTCCAAAGTTCCTGAGCAGACGGTGCAATGATGAGCCAATCGTCCAGGTAAGGATAGAGCGTCACCCCTTGGGTTCGTAGAGCAGCGCAGACTACTGTCATACACTTGGTAAATACTCTCGGTGCCGTCGAAAGTCCGAATGGAAGTACCTTGAACTGGTAAGCATCGGATCCGATCTTGAACCTCAGGTATTTCTGGCTGTCTCGATGGATCCCTATGTGGAAGTAGGCATCTTGGAGATCTATGGATGCAAACCAGTCGGTCTTGCGGAGGAGAGGCAAGATCGATTGGAGAGTGACCATCCTGAACTTCTTGGGTAGAATGTAGGTTCACTGAACGTAGATCCAGGATCGGTCGGAGCCCTCCATCCTTCTTTGACACCGTGAAATACCTGGAGTAAAGGCCGTCCTGTGCCAGGTGAGGCGGGACCATCTCGATGGCCCCCTTGAGTAACAAGGAATCGACCTCCTCCCGCAGCGTTTGGGATGGCTGCGTGGTGCGGATGCCAAGAAAAGGTGGGAGAGAATCGAACTCGATCCTGTACCCATGCCGGATAATGTCCAGAACCCAACGATCGGTAGTAATTTTCTTCCATGATGGTAGGAAGAGGGATAGTCGGGTTCCGAACTGAGGTCGAGCCGGAAGGATCGGAGTAGAGATGTCGGTCGTGCCTTGGGTCGCGTCAAACCCGACGTCTTTGAAAGTCGCCTCCTTTACGGGAGCCCCGGTACCGTTGCTGCTGGTACTGACGGCTCGGTGCCTGGGGCTGCTGTGGACGAGAACGACTGTCCTGCCACTGCTGGAGTTGCTGACCCTGCTGGTTCGGAGCTATCGGAGGCAGATATGGAGCCCACCTGCGGCGTTTGAATGTCTTAGAAGATGCTTGTGGAAGTAGGCCCATCTTCCTCGCATTCACCAGGGCTTTCTGAACCGCGTCGAGAGAGTCGTCCGTTTTATCATTAAAGAGGCCAACTCCGTTGAAGGGCAGATTCTCAATTTTGGCCTTAGCTTCCGAGGTCAATGTAGAAGACCTTAGCCAAGCGTGTCGACGAAGGGCGACTGCACTCACCAGGGATCTCCCATGACAGTCCCCTTGATGTCTGGCAGTATGAATCTGCTGTCTGGAGGTGTTTGTTGCTTCGGCCTGGAAGACTCTGGCCATAGCTTGGTACCCCGCAACCCGGATCCCCAGGGCGCTCGAGGTGTAGACTCTTCGTCCGAAGTTGTCTAACCTTTTTCCTTCGGGGTCGGACGGAGTGGAATGATGTTTGCCTGACCTAGATTGTGCTGATTCAACTATCATCGAATTCCGGGTTGGATGGGAGAAGAGAAATTTGGCTGTGTCTGGCCTGATTTTGTAAAGAGCGTCAAGGCGCTTTGCCACAGGAGGAGCTGTGGATGGAGAGCTCCACGATCCCTGCACTGTCTCCAGCATCGTCGGGGTGATTGGGAGCAACGTCGGGCCCGAAGATGATTTTGAAACCGCGTCGAAGAGAGGGTCGACTTGTTTCTTCTCTTCGACAGCCGTCTCTAGACCGAGGGCTTGGGCCATTCGAAGGACCTGGTCCTGAAAGGTGCCCATATCCTCAGAGAGGGATACAGCGGCCTGAGTGGAGACGTTCTGGTCCGGGGATGTAGACAATGGAGACAGCGAGACGATCAAGTCCGAGTCAGTTATGGGAGACCCCGGAGTCGACGACCTGCGGGAGTCAGATACGGCTGCTATCGAAACCGTAGTTAGTTGATCCTCTCTCTCATCAACTTGTGAAGGGAGGGCTAGAGGACGGATCGGAGGGGATATCCTGGGGCTCGGATGTACCCCTTTTTGTCTCCTGAGTGGTGACCTCTCTCGGGAACGGTACACCCTGGTCTGGTACCTGTATTCAGACACAGGGGAGCGTCTCCGACGATAGCTGCAACGAGACGCCAGGGAGTATCTCGAGTCCCTCGAGTCCTGAGATCTCTCCCTGTACCGTTAGGGGTCTCGAGGTCTACGAGAATCAGTCGATCTGGAGGATGCCCGGTCCCGGGTAATCAGTACCTCTTCGATCTCGAGTGAACTGGATCGAGTCCGTGGAGTACGAGCCCGTATCTCACGAACCGGGCAGGCGAGAGTTGGAAGAGCAGTGGCCGGAGGTCTCGAGTCCGAAGGTGAATCTGGTATCTCGCCTTCAGATACTGAGAGTCGAACAGCCTCCCTCGATCCCGAGGGGGTTTTGGTGGAGAGCAAGGCGGAGGATCCCTCGAGCCCGAGGGAACCTGTGCGTGAGGAGATTTAAGCCCAGCCGGGCGCTCAACGGTCACGACGTCCGTCGGATCCGGGGCTATCGTCGATCTCGATCCCGAGAGGGACGAGGCCAATTTTTTTGCCAGTCTCCTTGCTTTATCTTTCCGCTCCTTGCTCTTCCTTTTCTCCTCTTTCTCTCTACGAACCTTCTTGGCTTTGCTCTTCGATATCATAGTCGCCATGTAGGCCTCCCTGAGCGTCCGCTGAGGAGACCGTGTGCGACGGCGGCGTACTAGGCCTTGCCAAAGGGATAGGCTTTTCCGCGGGCGGTTGGAGAGCCCTCTTGTACAGAATGGCAGTCAACTTGTCCGCCCTGTGCTTCCTCGCTTGTTTTGTGAATGCTTGGCAATGATGGCAAGCGTCCACATTATGGCCCTCGCCGAGGCAGGCGAGACACAGCGAGTGTCCGTCAGCCGGAGGAAGCTTCGTCCCGCACCTTACGCATTTGCGAAAGGGGGCTTTCGGAGCCATAATCGTAGTTGGTGATCCCACGACGAACGGGGGGAGAAAGTTGGAGGTGAAAGAAATCCTCGAAAAAGCAGTAACCTAGCTGAATTCCAAGACTAGAATTCCAGAACCTCTCGAAAGAACAGCCACACGCGATGGCGGTCGAAGAGGAACTGAGGGAGAGGGCAGGAACCCGAGTAAAGGAGACGCAAGGGGGGAGGGGTTCCCGCCCAAAATTTACCTCAGCTTTAGAATCTTCCCGAAGCGGCCTCCGCGCACGCGCAGAGCCCATATGTGTGATGCACAGAGACCACGAAGAACACCAGATTCCAGTCTCTCAAATCTTTTATTAGAACATGATTTAGTTGACACTTGGCGAGTGATACACCCCATGGAAAAAGACTTTACATTTTATTCAGCTAGGCATGAGGTGTACACCAGGATTGATTACATATTAATTTCCTCTGACAGGACAATAGCACTGAATACAGCTAACATTGGGTCAATCACAGTATTTGATCATGCCCCAGTGTCAGTTACTCTTTCCAGAATGCACTCTCAACATAAATTGTTTTCCTGGAAACTGCATCCCACCCTATTGTTGCATCAGGAATCTAGAGATAAATTAAGAAAAGAACTAGATGACTTCTATAAATATAATAATACTCCAAATATAGGCCCATGCATGCTATGGGACTCCATGAAAGCAGTCATGAGGGGACATTGTATAAAAGAATTCAGTCAAATTAAAAAAATGAAATAATACACTAAAAAATCAACTACTCTCAGAGATCCAAAACTTAAGAACAAAAGCACAAGAAGTCAGGAAGTTATTTTGAACAGATTAGAAAAAAAGCAAACTGAACTAAAAGTGCTAGAAACAAATAAAATTGCAATCAACCTACAATATATCAAGCAAAATGACTATGAGTTTGGACATAAAAATTCCAAACTCCTAGCAAACGGAATTAAAAAATACATGCAAAAAAGAAAATTTTGGTCTTAAAAGCAGACAACGGGGAAAAACATAGAATCTTAAAGCAATTAATGACCAATTTGCAAGATATTTTCAAAACCTATACACATCTGATTCACCTAGCTCTTCACATATAACATCCTATCTGGAGAAAGCAAATCTAACCAAACTAAGCCCAGATCATCAGGCATACTTAAATCAGGATATAAACGTAGACGAGATCAAAAAAGCAATTCGGAAAATAAAAAACCACAAAGCTCCAGGTACAGATGGTTTTACAGCCAACTTCTACAAAACGTATGAAGAATAGTTAATGCCCCATTTACTTACTTTGTTTAATGGTATTGTGGAAGGTAACCTGATGCCACAAACCTGGCAAACTCTAGGATAATACTTATTCCCAAACCCGGAAAGGATGCAGAGGAAGTTGATTCTTATAGGCCTATTACCCTTCTAAATCAAGATTATAAACTATTTACTAGTATCTTTGCTTAAAGATTGAATGAAATAGCCCCATATATCAAAATAATCAGTTTGGTTTAATTAAAAATAGATCTATTTCAGACCCAATCCGGAGGTTACTCAATGTAGTACAACACCATTGCTCCAAAAAAAGAAACATGCCACATGTGATTCCTTCCGTGGATGCTCCTAAAGCATTTGACAAATTGGAATGGGGCTACATCATAGGATTAAGTCAATTTTGGGAGTTTGGAGAGAAATGTATTGGATGCCTTAGTAAGATCTATTGCCATAATACAGCAGTGATCCAAACTAATGGTATAAACTCTGAAGGAGTACTCATCAATCAGGGAACCAAACAAGGATACCCATTGTCCCCACTGCTGTTTGCATTCTCAGTTGAACCCCTAGCAAATATGATCAGGGAGATCCAAACATAAAGGGAATAACAATTAATGGCCAATTAAATAAAATAAACCTTTTTGCAGATGACATAACCCTGACACTATCAGACCCAACTACTGAGCTGGTACAACTTATGAGGCTGATTGGTGAATATGGACAAGTTGCAGGACTAAGAATTAATGTAAGTATGTCTAAAACTCTCTGTTTAAATATGAGCGCAACCATGAGAAAACACTAGAAGCAGTTACCAGTATACCTACCTGTTCTGATAAAATTAAATACTTGGGAGTCCAAATACCAAATGACCTGCACAAAATAATTAAACTAAACTATTTCCCATTGATAACTGAAGCTACTTGGAAGACAATTAGGGATATCCTGGCTTGGTAAGAGTGCAGCAATAAAAATGGCAATCTTCCCTAAATTAACATATCTATTTCAAATGCTCCCAATCACCATTCCAGACAACTTATTGAAAAAATAGTAAAAAATGCTTATTAGCTTTATTCATAATGGAAAAAAACTCCTCTGCCTAATAGTCATGCCCTATACCGAGGGATATCAGCAGGGGGACTGGGCATACCCAACTTAACCTCATACTTTGAAGCATTTCAGATCAAACAAATGCTGCATATTATGTCTAATAATGCCAACAAAACTTGGATTAATATGGAAGTACCTCTGAATAAAAAAGAGGAATTAAGGAACATACCATTCCATAAAATAGGGGAAATTAATATAGCTTTACCTCCAGGTAATCCCCTCTTGACTGCTACAATGGAGGCATGGAAAAAATGGGGGTTGAAATTAATACCATATCCCTCACCACAATGCCTTTCCTGAGTCATCCCTTATTTTTTGATGCTGATAAAGTCATACAGTTTCGGAACTGGGAGACAAACGGCTTGAGAATAGTGAAAGATTTGTTTAATGACCTAGAACCAAAAAGTGGACCTCAATTAAAAGAACAATTGCAGGAAATTAAAACCAAGTGGTTCCAATTGGCCCAAATTACACATTTTACCTCAACTCCTGAAGTGAAAACACAGGTGGTATGACCAACCAAGTTTGAACTCCTACTGACAGAAATTAATCCCAACTCGCAAATATACAAAATGCTTATAGAAATATCAATGGGAGACACTAATGACATCAGGCAGGAATTGGAAAAAGATTTAAGTATCACCAGTGGGCTCTATGACCGTACAAATTGATTTCATCTAAGCTGAGGGAAAATGCAATTAAAACTATATAGGTGGCATCTCACCCCAGTAAAAATCAGCTACGTATATTTACAAGGTGAGCAGCCCCCAATGCTGGAGAGGCTGTGCTCAGAGAGGGACTTAAACACATGTGGTAGGATTGCAAAGTCCTAGAGAGATTCTGGGTAGAGATATTTTATTTGGCAAGAAATGTTACAGATCAGGACATATGTAAAACAGCGGAACTGGGACTACTCTCCCTCTTTGTGGGAGACAACAAGCACCTACTGCATAAAGATTTACTAACATTCTTCTGGACTGCGACAAGAACGGGAATCGCATCAGCCTGGCAATCTACATGCAGACCATCAATTGAAAGCTGGGAAAGGAGACTATGGGATATTGCATTACTAGAAAAATTAACCAAAGAATTAAGGATCATGAGCAATAATGCAATTGACAATTATTTTTACACATGCTGGCAACCCTGGTATCTTTAGTCAATCAGAGCGATGGGGGTGGGTTGAAACCTCCACAATCACATGTAACCATCTGGAAAGACCTAATTTATACTCCCTAGCTAAATTTAGATTGGTAGACCCTCCAGAAGAAGCTTAACCCTACAGTTTTATATATCTGTATTGCTATATCCAGGTAATTTTTATTTCATGCCTGGTGTCAGTTAAGTTTTCATGTTGTATTGTTTGTTGATAAAATAATAAAACATTATTTTTGGGGCACAACAGAAACTTGTAACATGGTTCCCCTCCCATGTACATACCACAATTCCATCCCATACATAGTTTCATGAGTCATGAAATAAAAGTTTGTATTTTAATTCTGAAATGACATTTTCTGTATTTCTGAAAGTACATCATGGCTCACACTGGGGCTTTCCTATTATGTCCCCAAACACCACCCACCTCTTTGGCTATTTTGTTTAACTTAACATTCAGCTTATAGAAGAATCCTACAAAGCTTGCTGACTATTTTTTTTAACTTGTTGATTGACACTAATAAAAGGTATTATCCTGTTGATGTTTTGTTTTTATTCTAATGGACCAACCCCACTGCAAACATTTTACAAGTAGACCAACTCACTTTAAAGCTTTATTTTTCTGGTCCTTTTCATTGCAAAAACATAAATTATCTCCTGAAAGTAAATTTCTCTGGCAAGTTCACACTCAATTGACAAATAGCTAGGTGGCTTAAATCATTCTTTGCCCAATGGTAAAAGTCTGCAATTTTTGCACTAGCCACAAGTCTGGATGTTTTTTGGTGTGTGTGTGTGTGGGGGGGGGCATGAATCAAGTAGTGTAGTACTACTCACTCCTGCTTTTTATGAACCTTCAGAATGTGGTGGTGCTAATGGTGATATCACCTGACTAGCATTAGATTGGAGTTGCCTGATGCATCTGGTAGTTTTTCTTCATCGTCAGTTGTCACAGACACAGGGAGGGTTCGCATAGCACATATAAGCCACCCTACCCAAAATGAGCCCAAGAGACGATCGGGTGCATTGTGGGTAGGTTGCCCCCTCCTCGGTCCTCCCAGGGGATACCGCTGGAGCACCAAAGTTTCCCCCCTTCCCTGCCATAGGCTGTTTCAGGCTCCATGCGGCTTGACTTTTGTTTTTAAAACTTTTTTTTTTGGGAGATCATGAAAGCTGACTGTCAAGCTGGCTTTCATGATCCCCGTTTGGGCAGCTATGAGCTGCCCCTCCAAGGTGTCCCAATGGTACCTTGGAGGGGCTGCCCACGGTCGCCCCCCCTTAGAAAAGATCCAGTGCACTGCTCAAAAGATCTCGGGCCCATGCCCAAGTGGGCCCTCCCTAACACTGCCCATATTTAACGTGCTCCCCAGAAATGTCTCTCCTTCTGCGTGTATGTTTATGTACAAGGGCCTAGGCATTTACTCACTTGTATCTTGGGTCTGTAAATCCTATCAGCAGTACTGGCTCCCACTGTTCCTAGGATCAATGTTCTTGATTATTATGATGCTGTGTCCTCCCAACCAGCTGTTCTTCCCTCCTCCCTATGCACAAAGAATTCTGGGACTAGTAGTTCTTGAGAACATCTCACATAGAAAAGCACAAGTCTCTCAAACTACAAGTCCTAGTTTAAGCCTGCGGGCAGGGACTGTCTTGTCTTGTTAACTGATTATATGTAGTTGTAAACCGCCCAGAGAGCTTCGGCTATTGGGCGGTATAGAAATGGAATGAATGATGAATGAATGAACTGCAAAAGCACATTCTCTCTGGACTAGCAATTTATTGTTCAGAATGTTGCTTGTTCTGTTCTAACACTAATACTGATTAACTCCAGAAAATCTCACAAGATCTGGACAACAGATACAGAGAAATAAATTTCCATAAATTTCCTCAAGCATGATCTTCAGCCTCAATCCCCCCCTCATATTAATGGGGTTGAAGTCTGGGCCATCCTAGCCCCCATATCTGCAGGCTCTGGTAAAGTGTACCCCACCCCCAATGCTTGGGCACTGGATCTAATCTACATCATATGCTTTTCAAAAGTTACACCAAGCTCCCTTCTTCAAATGCTAAGAACACAAGTCATGGACTATAAGGGATTATCCTTTTATTACCCCAAGTGCAGCCCTTCATACTGCTTGACAAGCCAAACTCTAGGGAGTTTCAGAGCAATTTCCAATGTATTGTGAAAAGCTGCCGCTATAAGAATTAGGAAGCCCTGAGCCACGGCTGCAATTTCTTGTGTAACCATAAAGGAATTTATTTCCTTGCAGTCAATGTTCAGATATGCAACTATAATTAAGCCCTATTCAGGCACTCCAAATGAGGCTTATATTTACACGAGAGGAGGGAAAGAGAGTACAAGTACACTAGCTCTGTCTTCCTCTCTGTCGCTACTTTCCACACATCGAGGGCGACTATCTGCAGTGACGGTTCTATCCACTGAGGCTCCTCATGTGATTTAGAACCATGATTAAAGGCTCCCCACTGCAGACAGTTGCCCTCAAAACGTGGAGGGCAATGAGAAGGGCAATGGAGGGGGCAGAGCTAGCGTGCTCATCCTCACTCTCCTTCCTCAGGTGTTAATTCCATAATGGAATCCTGAAAAGACAACACTGAGTTCAGAATCAGCTACCACCACAGTTTTAAGGTATTTGAATAATTGTGGCTAGCTACTTCAAAACACTCCCCAAATATGCTACATCCATCAAATTAACCCTTTCCCCCTGCAGCTGTGGTCCTAATCGTGTGTGTGTGTGTGTGTGTGTGTGTGTACACCTACAGCTGTTGATAAACTATTTAAAAATACCAGCAGCCTACTGGAACATCTAGTTTGACTCTGAGCTATAGAACCTTTGTAATCAGTAGCTTAGTAAAGCCATCAGCAAAACCATATTACAAAAAGAGCTAGATATGTTATTCGAGTGAAGAATTATTAGGACTGCTTCCCAATTGAGTTTTCTTCCCCTGCATGGAGATAAAGCAAAGCAAGTTTCTCCAGCCTGTGTACTCATCAGAAAATGAACCTCTGTGCCATGGTTCTAAAATTATGTATACCGTTTTTCGTACCCAAAGAGCTACTTTACACATTATGTTGTTAGATATACACACATAAAAAAATCAACATAGGCATGCAACTATTGTGCATCTGCAAATGCAAACAGATGCACTAAGGAGCCAGGAGAGATGCAACTCCTTGCTGCATTACATGCATCAGGAAATACATGTGTGCCGCTATGCTATATAGCACGTGAATCATCCCTTCAATTAAGAAACTAATATGTTTGTTTCTCAATCTGAAGATCATTGCACTAGACCCTTCAATTATTTCAGTGAAGGGAAAACCTGAATGCAAAGTCTCTTAGCTTCTTAGCACTTTGCATATTCCTAACACCATGGACTGACAGATACTGGGAGAGAACAGCAAGGAATGGAATAATCTATTCTATTTAATAGCTCCAGTGCTATTTAAAAACTTTTGTCACATCCAGATATGGTCAAGCTCTGTGTGCGCACGTGTGTGTGTGTGTGTGTGTGTGTGAGAGAGAGAGAGAGAGAGAGAGAGAGAGAGAGAGAGAGAGAGTCAGTCCGTTGTGCTGGATAGGTTATTTATTTGACCCAGCATGGCTGTTTTTATGCTCACCTGGAGCATGTACTCTGCTCCCAGGAAGAGGTTTGTCTTAGCATTATCTTCAGAAAGAGTTGCTGATGTTTTTGGCAGCCATTATTCTAAAGGAGGTGAAACTGTTGCTGGAAGTCTTTGATCATGTTCAGCATTAGTACGAGTGTTACACATCAGAGACACAGCCACGGTAACTAACATACAAACAGAAGCTTAGTGCTAACAAATGAGACTTCTTGCTTATGTTTGCACCTTTGTGGCTCAAAGTGATTTTCTTATTGAACAATACTGGAGACAGTGGAAGGTGTTAAGAAATTAAGCTAGGCTGACACAAGGAATCATGAAGTTTTAGCTTTGTGTAACTGATCAGCAGGTATAAGAAAAATTCTAAGAGCTTGTAGAAAAGAGTGATTTCAGGGACTCTAAAATTTAATGCTAAAATTTTTCAAATTCTGTAACCAGAAAACCTTAACTTTGCTATGGAAATACATTATGCAAATGGTTTAATACTAATTTGCTTTATTGATCCTATTTTGGGGGATGGAATTGTGTGTTCAAAGTTACTCTTAGGGTCTTGGACAAGATCTGGGCACAACAAAGTAAGTGGAGAAAGAGGTATTTAGCTAAAAGAGAATTTGAGAGAGTGCGAGGACTGTGAGCTGTTTGAGAGCAGAAGGTTCAGCCTGTAGCCAATGGATATCCCATATGAAACCTGTATGGTTTGCATACCAAATACCAACAATGAAATTTTTGGGAAAGGGAAGGGAAATTGTTGAGGGGGGGGAAGGGCAATTATTCATAGCCATGAGAGCGGGAAGCATACTTTGGGAAAAGCTGGGACCTTCAGATTTCTAAAGAAGCTACAAGATCCTGCATTAAATAGCATGCCCCATTACTTGTGGCACTATGACAATCATATACATTTCTAGTTCTCCAACTCCTGATATTTAAGACCACTTTCACAAATGAAGTTAATTGCTAGAACTCATTACTGTCCAGCAGATATGCATGATACTTCCACAGCAGTGGGAGACAGAATAGGGGTCCATTCTCATCTATTTCTTTCTTTATCTTTCTGCCAAGATTTGCTCACATAACCATGTAATACCAACCTTTGTGTAAATATTTTTCTGTTAACAAAGGTGCATTAAAAAAATGACAAACATGATAGGATCCTGAATGAAGGCGCTCACCTGGCTTATATCACACAGACCTGGCTGGCTGAAGAGAGAGGCATCAACTTCTCCCAACTACGTCCAGTCATGTTCTCAGTGCAGCACCCATTTAGATGATGGCTGGGGAGATGGTCTGTTAGGATACCACCACCTCCCTAGCCAGGTTTCCTGTTTGGTAGAGTGCTTATTTCATAGATCATAGAGTTGGAAGGAGCCTACAAGGCTATCGAGTCCAACCCCCTGCTCAATGCAGGAAACTAGAGGAGGGGTCTCCCATCCAAGTAACAACCAGGCTTGACCCTGCTTAGCTTTCCACGCTCAGACAAGCTGAGCCAGCGTGAGCCACAGGCCTGTATTTCAAGTGTCAGCACTTTGTTATGGGCTCATGGGATGGATTAGGAATTCACTGCCCAATAGTCTCACTTCCTGAGTATTGAGGACCCCCCAGGCTTGCAGTTCTGGTTTTTAAAAATATTCATGCCAAGGCACCTCTCACTGGAGCAACTCACGATTTTATAGCCACCATGACAATCATGGGGCTATCCAAGAATATCTTAAGCCATACCTGTGGCAGGACACAAACCCAATTTGGTTTCTGAACAGAATGATGATCTGGGAGTGGGAGAGCCCCTGCCATAGATCAGGACTTCTTAATCTTTTTGGGCCAATGGACATTTGAAATGTTGAGAGTATCGTGGGTGCTCACAAAATGGCTGCCATGGCATGCTCATTTACAAAATGGCTGCTATTAACAAGCTAATTTTGACCCTTTTGGTGCTCCACAGCCAGACTCTCTCCCTCTCTCTCTCTCTCTCTCTCTCACACACACACACACACACACACACACACGGGGGCAGCGGAGAGGCACATGAGGCACTGTGTGTTGGCCGCCCCTTGGCTTGATGGACAAATAGTCTGACCTCGTATAAGGCAGCTTCCTATAATTTAGTAGCACCAAGCCATTTTGCCACACTTGGCTTCACTATCTCTATGTCAAGCTTTCCTACATTTAATTCATTATTATGCTTTCAATAATCTTTCTAAACAAAACCCAAATCTTATAAGCCAGTAACATCCTCATGATATATTAATGCTTTGTTATGGAGACAGCATTTCAGCACTCCACCCCATGACCAAGATAACTTGGTGGGTAGTTTTTCAGATTTCAATGGGATTCAGAAAAATTGATTGGGTTGATTCACTCACATCTCATGAATGAGCTGTGTTTACAATTGAGGATGACAAGGCAGTGAACCTTCTGCTCAGGGGTAAGTCTTCAACAGGAATACCTTTAAAGATTGTCTGAATGTTATATTTAAACAAGCTTCCTAAACCTATCAGTGTAGACAGAATACCTGGAGTTCAATTTGATCAGCATTATGTTCTCACATGGCTTTTCTCGCCTATTCCTTTAAGACAGATGTATAATAGTAAAAATTGACTTCTGCTAAGATGGGCATGGTAAGGAAAATGTTTCCTGTCCTTCATTTTTCTTTCTTTCTTTCTATGGAGTTTCTTTGTTTTTGTATATTTCACATTTTAAAAACTAATTTTAAAAAAGATGGGCTTGGTAATCCCAGGTTAGTTCCTTAATTTTAGCAAAAGGAGGTTGGCATATGTGTACCTTTATTATTTATGAGTACAGGCTTCCCACAATCTCCAAAATGAAACCTTGGGCTAAAATGTATTCTGTTCAGTTGGTTTGTGTGTGAAAAATCCCCTATAATATCATGGGTAACACAAGATTCATTTGAATAGGGAGAGAAACGAAGTATGACTGAATTAAGGAAGCGCCCAGACAAGAGGTTTATTGGGCTTCTCTTGACTCTGAACATACTGAAGTGAAAGTGCAAAGCTATATATTAAACACACCTTGCACCTTTCTAAAAACATCCTTGGTTCTTTAAGTTAATAGTCAGCAGGCCTTGTATTGTCAAGCTCTGCTCTCTAAATCTTGACACAGAAACCAAACCAGTCTTTCATATACCCTCTTTTGGAATAAGACATTAGTGTTTCCAAAGATCCTTTTCCATCTTAGCATTCTATTAAACCCCGCAGAACACAGTCTGCCAAAAGCCCTTAGGGCTACGCCTGTGCTACAAGAACAAGAGTGTATTTACCAAGAACTGATTAGCTCCAGCTCAACTACTAATCTAGCCAAGGTGAAGATGAGTTTAAATTGAGCAGGAAAGACCAGACCATCCTCTTCTTCTATCCATCTAACAAGCTCAAGTTGAACTCAAGGAATCCTGTCTACATTGATGGCTTTAGCAAGCTTGTTTAAACTATAACATTCACATAATCTTTAAGGATATTCCTTCAGAATTTGGTGGGCTATTTGGCAGGCTAGTGGGAGCTTGATAGCTTGATTCTGCTGGGAAATAGGGTGCACAGGGATGACTCTTTTCGTGTGCTCTGTTTGTTTGTTTATTTATTTCATTTATATACCGCCCAATAGCAGAAGCTCTCTGGGTGGTTTACAACAATTCAGATAAACACTGACTTCCCTGTGGCCCTGCCTCCCCCCCCATCTCCCAGGGTTGGGGAGGCAGTCCAGCTGGAGCAGGCCCACATGTTCCCTCTGCCTGCTCCTGCCTCCTTCACTCCTCCTTCTTGCCCACAGGGCCATTGATGTCAGTTAGCCCTGGGGGGCAGTCCAACTGGAGCAGGCCCTGATGTTCCCTCTGCCTGCTCCTCCTTCTTGCCCACAGGGTCGTTGATGTCAGTTAGCCCTGGGGGGCAGTCCAACTGGAGCAGGCCCTGATGTTCCCTCTGCCTGCTCCTCCTTCTTGCCCACAGGGCCGTTGATGTCAGTTAGCCCGGGGGGGGGGGGGCAACCGATTCTGCCAGGGAACAGAGGGCATAGGGATGGCTCTTCTCATGTGCCCAGTTTCCCTGCAGAACAGAGTACTGGGAAAGAGGGTGCACAAGAAGACCTATCCCTGTGCACTTACTTTCCCAAAAGATTCACTGGGAGCAGGGCAGGGTTAAAGTCCCCCCACCCACAGTGATCACTAGCAGGGAGGCTTCAACCTTACCCCCATCCCAGCAACCTGGATCCAGATTGCTGCAAGAAGGGTGAGGTTATAGGCTCTCCCTACTCCCAGCGGTCTGGATCAGGATGTGGAGTGTGTGTGTGTGTGTGTGTGTATCTGTCTGTCTGTCTGTCTGTCTGTCTCTCTCTCTCAATATATCACTATCAGGGGTACAAAACCTCTTTCAGCCCAAGGGAGAAGGTTTTAGGGGCCACATTCCAGTGGTGGGCAGTACTGAAGACAAAAGGAGCAGGGCCAAAAATACCAACATACTTTAGCTTAACGCTCTTCTGCCAGTAACTAGGCCTTAAGAGAGGCATTTCAACCTTTTAGGGTGGAGAAAAAACTGCATAAAAGCTGGGAAACCACCAATCAGTTGTGGGAAAGGGGCATGGCCATCTGGGGAACTCCAGAGGGCAAGATTTGGCAGGCAGGCTACAAGTTCTGCACCCTTGGGGTGTGTGTGTGTGTGTGTGTGTGTTGTGCAGGTGAGTGTGCATGCGGTCCCCAGCAGCCCACCCAATGCCACAGACCTCAGAGCTGTATAAGTTGCCCCCTCCTAGACTAAGGCAAAGCACTTTAGAGACCACATTTTTACTCTTTCACAGTGCTCCTATATCCTTGCTAGACAAGAATGCAACAGATCAAACTGGAGCTGGGAAGGCGACACCATTATGTGCAGATAGGAAGTTGGTATATTGAACTGAGACTTATGAGATTATCAAACAAAGGGTAAATGTGGTTGGGGCATTCTTCATCAGATTGCACATAACAGCAACTGTGGCTGGATTTGCTTTTATGATTTTGTTCTTTCATTCTCTTCTCTCCCTCTAAAACATGAGTTGTACTCATCTGGCAAACTACTGTTTTCCTTCCTAAAAGTAAATATTCTGCTTTTATTCTACAATCACAGTTCCAACTCCTAAGCTGTTTCCTTTTAGGCCCTAACTCCTCAATCTAGCCTGCCTACCTCTGTGGTAAATTATAGGGCAAGTAGCATCAAAAAGGATGGTCAGAGGTGCATAAGACTGGGTAAGGTTGTTTCCAACAATGCCATACCCACAACATACAAAGATAGACCATTCTTTGTCTGCTCTGAAAAGTCTTTCTACTTTTTAGTATGAACAGCCAATTCTAAAATATAGCCCAAGTATTATTCTAGATAAAAGCTATTCAATGTTCTGCAATACATTTCCACACATTTGTAAATCCTAAACAGCTGTGTCTGGAGCCAATACTCATAAGCTCAGAGAGGATAGTGCAAGGATCAGAACATGGATTTCATCCTTTGAGTATCTATTCTAAATCGTGATTGTGTGCTGGGAAACTCAATCAGTTTCCTCAGAAAACAAGTCAGCAAAGACCTTCTACAATTTAGCCCTTCAAAGTGTTCTGAAAGCATAAACATGCTCATTCAGCTGAAGAAAATGTTAACAATGTAAAAATGATAAACATATTTATACCCAGCCCAATTGTGACACCTAGAGGAGCAAAGAACAGGAGGGCTCATAGGAAAGAAACGTATCTTTTGAAATGTGTTGAGGCAGAAATGGCCACACAACTAGGATTCCTGTTCTTCTGTATGCTAGAAGTTATAGATTATATATGCAAAGCTCTGCAGCATTTGAAAGTATTTTTATTCATTTAAAATGTTTTTTGGGCACCTTTCAGGGAAGGAGCCCTCCCAAGGCAGCATACAACAGTAAAATTCACATAATAAAAACATTCTAAAAACAACAAACAAAACCTACAATACACAGTTGCAGCTATAACCTAATCTGATAAAATGATAATCAGAGGAAGACCAAAGTAAAGTAGTAAGGTTTCAGGGCCTTCCTAAAAGTCTGCAATGATGGTGGATACCCAATGGCAACTCATTCCAGAGGTGTGGGGTCACTGAAGAAAGGGCCCTCTCTTGTGTATTTGCCCGCCTAACTGCCCTGAAAGGTGGGCAAATGAGAAGGAACTCTCTTGCTGATCTTAAAGTGTGGGCAGGCTGATATGGGTGTAGGCAACCCTTTTGAAACCATTTAAGGCTTTAAAGGTCAAAACTAACACTTGAAAGAGCCAGTGTGGCGTAGTGATTAGAGTGTTGGACTGGGACTCAGGAGATCCGGGTTCAAGTCCCCGCTCAGCCATGAAGCTCACTGGGTGACTTTGGGCCAGTCACTGACTCTCAGCCTAACCTACCTCACAGGGTTGTTGTGAGGATAAAATGGAGGAGTGGAGGAGGAGGATTATGTAAGCCGCCTAGGGTTCCTTGCAGGAAAAAAGGCGGGGCATAAATATAATAAATAAATAAATAAATAAATTTAAATTGGGCTCGGAAACACACTGGTAACCAGTGCAACTTGTGCAGTATAGGCATTATATGATCGCCTCATTCCCACCAGCCCTCGGGTAGCTGCATTCTGCACCAGCTGAAGTTTCCAGACTGAATTCAAAGGCAGCCCCATGTATAGCACATTACAGTAGTCCAGCCTGGACATCACTAGTATATGGATAACTGATGCAAGGACTATCCTCTCCAGATAGGGCTGCAGCTGGTGTACCAGCCAAAGCTGGTAAAACACATTCCTGGACACTGCAGTCACCTGGGCTTCTCCAGTTAGTGCAAAGTCCAAGACTCCCAGACTATGTACTTGGTCTTTTAGGGGGAGTGCAACCACATCTGAGATCAGTTGTAAACCTCCATCCAGAGGAGTTGGTTTCCCAACCCACAGTACCTCCATCTTGTCTGGATTAAGTTTTAGCTTGTTTACCCTCACCCACCCCAAAACAGCCTCCAGACACTTGTTCAAGAGTTTGACAGGTTTCCTGGGATGTGTAGATGGAAACGAGAGGTAAAGATGAGTATCATCTGCATACTGATGACACTTCAGCCCAAACCTCCTGATGATTTCCCCCAGCAGTTTCATGTAGAAGTTAAAAAGCATGGGGGACAGGATGGAACCTTGCAGAACCCCAAAGGGTAGGATTGAACAAAAGTCTCACCCACACACCACTGCCTTCTGAGACCACTCCTCCAGGAAGGACTGGAACCAGAAGAACCAAGAGGGTTGCACTCCTCCCATCCATTCCCCGGCGTAAGTCATCAATCAGGGCAGCCAAAGCTGTTTCTGTCCCATAACCAGGTCTGAAACCTGACTGGAATGGATCTAAGTAATCAGTATCACCCAACACTGCTTGAAGTTGTGAAGCGCCAACCTGCTCCAGCACCTTGTCCAAGAATGGGAAATTTGACACAGGATGGTAGTTATCCAAACCCATAGGATCTAGACTTAGTTTCTTCAACAAGGGCCTCACCACTGCTTCTTTCAAAGCTGTGGGAACCTCAAAATCACTCAAGGAGGGATTGACCACCTCAGAAGTCCAGATACCCAGCCCAACTCTGGCAGATTTCACAAGCTAGGATGGACAAGGATCTAAAGAACAAGTAGTAGGCCTCAGTCCTCCAAGCAGTTTCTCCACATCCTCAGGTTGGCACAAGCTAAAGGGCATCCATAACATGACTAGATGGTGCACTGGCCCTGTCCATCTCAGACTCTGTCAAAACAATGGCATCCAAGTCAGCATGAATATAAGCAACTATCTGCAAAATGTCAAGCAAATTGCTCACAGTGGGCCTTTGATGATTTGAGCTGCTGTGTTCTAGAGCCTACTCCCAAGAGGCCTTTAACGATCCAAAAGGGGCTGAACGGACAACACTGAGCAGATGCAATGGTGGTGGAGAAATAAAAATTCTTTGCCACCATCACCACTGCAGAATAAGATCGCAAATGAATTCTTACCTGTGTTTGATTGTATTCATTATGAGTCTTCCACCATTTGCACACTAATAGTCGGCACAGTCGCTTCATCGCCCTCAACTCCTCAGAATACCAAGGAGCTTACACGGTTCTAAAACTACGTCAACGATGTTTGGGAGCGATCATAGCAATAGCCCAGGTCATCCCCTCATTCCATGAGGTGACCAGGACCTCAACAGGACCGCCAGCTAAGCCTGTAGGAAAATTCCCAAGAGACTTCAGAAATCCAGCCTCTGAGGGCAGACCATCAAACTTGGTCCCCAACCCTTGCAGAGGTTACAGGTAGCCTGAAGGTCAAAATTGATCAGATAATGATCTGTTCATGCCAATGGAGTCACCACTGACTCCCCCACCCACACATCATTTTATGCCAATCCAAACAGAAAAGCAAGTCCAAGGTATGCCCTGACACATGTGTTGGGCCAGATATTACCTGAGACAGGCCCATGGTTGACATGGTGGCCATGAAATCCTGAGCCACTCCTGACAAGGTAGCTTTGGTATGAATATTAAGGTCACCCAAGACCACAGGCCTTGGGGTCCTCAATACTATACTCGAGTCCACCTCAGTCAGAGAGACTGTTAGGCAGTGGGATGGGCAGTACACCAACAGAATCCCAATCCTGTCTTAGGTGCTCAACACTAGATACAGACACTGAAAACTGGCTGACTCTTGGATGGGGTATCTGACCAGGGAGATGGAATCCCTCTAGACCAGGGCTCTCCAACCTTGGGTCCCCAGATGTTGCTGGCCTACATCTCCCAGCATACCCAGCCAGCATGGCTAATGGCAAGGGATTCTGGGAGCTGTAGTCCAGCAACATCTGGGGACCCAAGGTTGGAGAGCCCTGCTCTAGAATATGGCTACCGCCCATCCCTCCAGTCGAGCTTGGTGCCTCCCCATCCCTCCTCTCCAGTCAAGCTTTTTAGAGGAGAAAGGGTCCAGACCTAACCATGGGCCATTGTGAGACACATAAGCCACAAAGGGTTCCATCAATGGTGGGCATGAATTTTATTCAGCTGCTTCAAATAGTTCCTCCACATATTGCTGGTTGGCTCTGCCACTTCCCCTTGAAGAGCTACTCTGTATTTCAATTCTGTTTCCTGCCCCATCTAGCTCATCTGAGAAGTTGCATAGAGTCATGATGGCAGGTTTTTAGAAAGGGTGAAACAACATACCCAGTGTGCAGGGGGCAGGGTAGTGGACTTAAGAATTTATGAACTGGAAACCTTAAAGGAAAAGGCTCAAAATTAAGTTAGCAGTTCATCTTGGCAGTACACTTTGGTCAAACTGTTTCTTGAAGTGGTGCCCTAGCAGATTGTTAAAACTGGAATTATGTTGTTATTGTTTCTTCTTAGGGAGAAGGAGGAATCCCATAGCTTTCTCCTCAAAAGCCAGGCATTTTCACCACAGAGCCTTAGGCTAAAATTATTTTGCAAGGCTCCTAGTTCTGTAGTTCTGATTTTCCTTTTGAGTTTTTCATGGGTTCAAGTATTGTAACCTTGCCTCCTAGGCTGCAGTTTGCTGTTCAAAAACAACAGTGACTACAAAGGTAGCTGCATTGCAGTGGTGAGAGAAGGAATTAGAGGATGCAGAGTTTGTAAAATGTTCTGGGATTCTGGGAGAGAAAATTGCTGTTTACACAGAAGAGAGTATTAGAAACTGCCATTACTTTTTGGCTTAAAATTCCCTTCCCTATACACTTCAAAAGAAACTGGAGAAAAATGCAAAGGCTTCCTTGGCCTAAAAATAATACAGCAAAACCAAGCACAGATAATTCTTTTGGGAAGACCTGAAAAAGAAGGAGTGACTGCAGCAAGGAAGAAAGGAGGAGTGGGAGTGGCTCTTACTTGTAACCAGGGTCCATGTGCTGCATATGGATGTTCCTCTGTAGCAAAGGCCCCTTCAACTCCTGTTGATACAAAAGTGATTGCTGTATCCCCTGTAATACTTTTGTATGTAAAGTGCCGTCCATGTAATAATCTGCCCCTGCAAGAGTAAATGTAAACACATGTAAATGCGATTTGGAAATCCACACTGCCTTCCTCATGTGGCACTCTGCCACATCACAAACACTAAACTCCTCAAGCTCCATAACATTTATACACATCACTCTAAATTCACAGATTAAAAAAGAAAGGTATTGATATGGTGAATATAACTTGGCCAAGGTCATAAGTGATTAAGGCCCTTGCTGACTATGGCCTTGGCAGGGGTCTGCAACCTTTAAGACATAAAGAGCCACTTGGACCCGTTTCCGACGGGGAAAAAAAACTGGGAGCCGCAAAACCATTGCGACATTTAAAACAAATATAACACTGCTTATATTGTTTCTTATCTTAATGCTATATACAGGATCGTGCAGTCAGCTGTCAATCTGAAGGAAAAAAAGGACTTTTTCACTTAACAATGTAAAATATATTTTTGCAAATTAATAGCTAATTAAAATATTTAATTTACCTGGTTAATGGGATTTTTCTTCACTCCTGCGCAGTGCTGCTCACCCGCGCAGTGCTGCTTAGGCTGGCACCGGCTCCGTCACTCCACCCCCTCGCATGCAGGCGGCCTGACTTCACCAGGCACTGTACTAGCCAGGCCGCCTGCGTGCGAGGGGGTGGAGTGACGGAGCCGGTGCCAGCCTAAGCAGCACTGCGCGGGTGAAGAACACACACAACTGCGTGGGAGTTGTGAAACACACACACAAAAAAGTACTAAGGAGCAGAGCTGATGGAGACAGAAGGAGCAGAGCTGATGGAGAATAATTTCTCAGAGTCCACTTCTAAACTTGTGTCTAAGGTGGGACAGACTGACAAGTGGGGGAGAGACTGTCCATGATGCTAAATTCTGGCAAATGCAATGTTATGCGACAAAGTGAGAAGGACTGACAGATTTGGGGCAAAGCAGTAATTGAGGCGGGCACTGATAGTAATGGAGGGCTATGAAGGAGGGCAGTAGAAGGCAAAGCAGACTGGTATCCAGTAAGATCTCTGCTCATCTTATACAGGCAGAGCTTTATATTTTTCATTAAACTTAAAGCGGAGTTCCACCCATTTTTGAACATTATATGTATGTGTTCCCCTTTAAATGAGATTTTAGCAATGCAAACACTTTTTTTTTTTTGCAATGTACCTTTTTCATTCGTTATTTGGGGGCACTTCCTGGTAATGTACTTCGGCAGATTAAAAGCATTACATCCCGTAAAGCTCACTGAGAGGAGGCGGGGCGGAGGCAGAGCGCAGACATCCCAAAGCGCAGCTGCGAGATTTCGTCATTTGGCGATTCGCAAGGGCTGCTGGGATACATGAAGCTGCTATCCCAGCAGCCCTTGCGAATCGCCGAATGACGTAACCGCCGAAGTACATTACCAGGAAGTGCCCCTAAATAACGAATGAAAAAGGTACATTGCAAAAAAAAAAAAAAGACTGGGTCACTGGGGCCTGGGCTATGCTGGGGAGGGGTTGGTGCGCACTGCGCAGATGCGCGCCGCCGCCGCGCACTCTCCCCTAGCCGAGCCGGCGCCGCGTGACATCACGCCGCTCCTCCACTGTGCGCCCGCCCGCCGGCATCGCTATTGCCTGTCACCGGGCGGGCAGTGTGGAGCGGAGCGGCGAACCTGTCACAGTCACCTCTCGGAGCCGCGGCAAAGGTTCCAAAGAGCCGCATGCGGCTCCGGAGCCGCGGGTTGCCGACCCCTGGCCTTGGGTAAAGAAAGACCCATGCAATTTGCCCTGCATGTAAGTTCCAATATACACAAGCATACTGTAGCCTCATAGGCTTGTAACAGCTCCCACACCACTGTGAGTGAATGTAAGGGGGGCCTAAGTGAAAGCAATTCTACACCTGACCTACACTTCTGTGCTCTAACCACATCTTACTCTTCCTCACTAACTGTAACACATGATCCTCCATTAACCAAATCAGATCTCTTTGAGCAGCAAATCAAGAGGGTAAGTGTGGGCTAGAACATTTTCAAAGGCTTCAAGGCAAGTTATTACCGTACTTTCTATTTTAGAATTTTAAGCAGTAAATACAAAGAAAAATACAGTATAATCTCAATGATTAATAAGAGACATGTGAAACATTCAGATAAACAAAAGGTTCAGATAAACATTGCTCCAAGCCCCATTGATGTAGGGCTATATAATGGCCTAGAATTATGACAACCAGGAACTGGTGATAACTGAAGTTTAGGCAGGAAAAGAGCTGATGCAAATATTAATCAAAGGCCTTGGGTATATTCAAGACACCTCTGAAGTCAGGAGGATGTTTGTCACTGCAGTTTATTATCTGTTGTGTAATGGACCACAAGGGAACTTTCTAAAAGAGCATTTTTTTAAAGTGCTAGCTGTATCTTCTGAAGGTGGAGCAGTTTAAGCCTTGACTTCTTAGGGCTCAACTTTTCCAAACACAATTTTGTACCTTATGTGCATGTATGCAGTGTCTAATGTGCTAGTACATTATCATTAGTGTATATATTCACAAGTGAATGTCACATGGACAAATGCCTTGTTAAATATAATCATTCTAGCCTTTGAGTGTGGAGATAGCTTGCTTGAAGCAACACCCAAAAGACACAGTTGCAATAGCATGGTCTTTACAGGAAGGTTACAGTTCCACTCACCTTAAACAAAGTGGGATTAATGCTCCTGATTCCTGGTTGAATTTTAGGTGCACACTCTCAAGCTGTCTTGTGCGAATCAACTCATGAGGAATAATTGCTGCTGAGCTCTCACTTTCCAGACTGTCCTTGCGACTCCTAAGGGAAAGAAAAACCACTGGTGTTTACGAGCCAAGAACAATATCTTGTTTTATATCAGTTGTGTGGAAAGAGGAAAGCTGTGGTCTAGCATGGCAAAAGTTGTGTCACAGAAGAAGGCAACACAATTTCCCAGAAATGCAAAGAAACATGGCAGTATGTAGCACAGCTCACCCAAGAGTACATTGTTTTCTGCCCTCCAACTTCATATTCCAACTTATTTTATTTTATTTATTATATTTATACCCTGGCTTTTTTCCTGCAAGGAACCCAAGGCGGCTTACATAATCCTCCTCCTCTCCATTTTATCCTCACAACAACCCTGTGAGGTAGGTTAGGCTGAGAGTCAGTGACTGGCCCAAAGTCACCCAGTGAGTTTCATGGCAGAGTGGGGACTAGAACCTGGATCTCCCAAGTCCCAGTCCAACACTCTCACCACTACGCCACACTGGCTCTCACACTTTATTTTGATCGAGTGATTCTGGCTCATAAGTAGCTTATTCTCTGTCTCTTTTTAATATGGTCTATATGACTAAAAGATCACATCCCTACAATTCTAGGATCCAAACACAGGCTATGTTAGTTTTACAAAAAACATTACTTACTTCAGACTGCAATAAAGGGAGCACTTGTTAAAGGCTAAGCAACTTTAATATGCCTGAAATATTCCTGAAAGTTTCAAGTACACTGGAACAATATTCTGGCTATAAAATTCATACGCATTTCACAGAATAGATTGTGTGGCTTTAAAAAAAAAAACACACCACCACCGCGGCATGGAGCAGACTCTGAAAAATGCATTTTGCAGCTCATTTATTTTATAACATCATCCAATTGGGCTTTCAACTAAGCTTTCTTGATCTTTCATGTACATTAAGCAAAACTAAACTACTGCCCCATAGTTTCAAATTTTAGATACTTGAAAGCAGCATATCACTAGGTGATCAAATGTTATACCCCAAGTTACAAGTTAAGAATAGACGTTATGGATACTGGAGCCAACCTGTTTTTGCACTAAATGTCATCAAAAACAAGACTAAGTAGTGCTAAATAACTGAGTCAGCAGAGTTTATGTGTATAGGGCAGTGGTGGAAAGCTTCAGAGGGTTGGGGGCCTGCACTGGAAAAAAGGCGGGGCATAAATATAATTAATTAAATAAATAAATAAAATAAGTTCCAAACTGTTAGCATTAGGTTTCAGTCACTTAGGGAAGAGAGTATCATTAAATTTTTGCATGAGGCCTACTGCTGATCTATTGCTAGAGTTCCAGGTCACAATGAAAATAACTGTCCATTTACTGTATAGACTTAGCTGAGCTTGCTTGTGTACTTCTGTTGCTATCCAAATACCCCAGCTTTTGCCAGAGTGGCAAACTGCAGATGAAGAACAAATGCCATGTTGTCAAGAAGTAGTGCTATGGACCCAAAATTGCTGTATCTGGGTCAACACAATATAATAAAATTGATAGCATACGTAATACTGTGTATAAAGGTGCTTTGCAATTTTGGAAACCAGTACCCATTTCTGGCAATAGGGGAGCTGCCCTGGTATTAGTGACCTGGTTTGCACATAATGGCAATTCCTGGGTTATTTAACCCACAAATACCAAAATCTAATGGGAGCAAGTGTGCAGCCTCCAGCATGCTCATCACTTCCACTTTCAATTAACAACCTACAATTGACCCCTTCATAGGTTGTTAGCATGACATCCGAACCCAGACTCTGGGTTGTTTAGGGGCTAAACAACCCAGAGTGTCTGGGTTCAGATGTCACGATAACAACCTATGAAGGGGGTGGTCGTAGGTTGTTAATTGAAAGTGGAAGTTACAAACATGCCAGAGGGCAGTGCACTAGCTTACTCCCGCCGATCCCCAACAACCTATGGCAGTGATGGCGAACCTATGGCACACGTGCCACAGCTGGCACGCAGGGACCTCTCTGTGGGCACTCGAGCCACTGGTTGCCAGATCGCGAAAACACCGTCCCCTTCTGCATTCAGCGTCGGGTTTCCATAGTAACTCCTCCCCACTCATTCCTCGCTGGCCTCCATAGGCAGGCACACTCCAACGTCTCCACCCCCAGAAGTGGACTGCGCAGGCGCCCAGCCCTCCTTCTAACTGAACAGACAGCTCAGAAGCACAGTGCGCATGCGCGCGCCCGAATGTTTGCGCGCCCGGTGAAGAGCCATGCCCTGAGACAGAGCGGGGCGCGATTAGCTAGTGCCCCCTCCTCCTTCCTGCCAAATTTAAGGCACTTTGAAATAAATAAGTTGGTTTTGCGTTGCAGTTTGGGCACTCGGGCTCAAAAAGGTTTGCCATCACTGACCTATGGGTTGTTGTGACGTGTGAACTGGCTCACTGTATGCTTTGTCATTTGATCAAAACTGACAACTATATCCCAATGTTAATTCTGCACTTTTACAAAATAGTCCATTAGCATGATTATGGATATTTAACTTCATGCTGCTTTAGAATAATAAGCAGAATAGTTCCAAATTTAAAAGTATATGAACTTTCCATAAGGCTTTTGCTGCTGCACCAGATTTTTGTCTGCCCCAATATTCCTTTACCCTGAAATTCATCCTGCTTCATTTCCTGGTTGACCACATCCTGTTGAGCTTCTTCTTCAGACCAATTTATGTAAAGGCCCTGGAATGAGCGCCCCATAATCCATCTTTGACTGAGACCTGTTGGCTCTGGCTCTTGACACCAGATTTTCTTTACTGTGTGATTGTGGAAGCTTAGAGTCCTCCATCTATTTTGTCTCTGAAATGAAGGCCCTTCTCTTTGCCTTGCCAGCTCTTAAGAATGGGAGGGTACTGGCAGGGCCACCCACATATTAGATTTTCAATAACCTATGCTAAGCTGTATAAAGAACCAAGTGTGCAGGAGATTTTCACATTCTTTTAGCATGAATGAAAATCCATGCCTGGCCCTTGGGAAAGAGGACAACCCAGATGAGGGAGTGATGGAATTCTGAGCCTTTTAGAAGAAAAAAAAGGGGGGGAGAGAATCAAGAACTCATTACTGCACCTTCTTTTGTCTGCAAATTGTAGCTTTAATTTGTTATTTTCATTTTTATGGCCATCCTTCATCTTGGCTCCCCCACCGCCTTAACCAGATGCATCTAGCAAAAGATGGTGCAAGTTTTTATTTTTTTACAGTTAAGGCTGCACTAATTTGCACATAAAAATATCACAAGCGTTTCCACCAGACTGAATGCTTCATCCAACCAACACAAATAATTCATGCGTCTCAGTTTGCATCTAGAAAAAAACAAAAAACTGACAAAAGCCAGGGCTGCTGTGTTAGGAGAGGGAGAGCATTTGAATGAGAGCAGTGTGCCGGAAATGCCCCAGTTTGAAGACTGCATATCTAGCATTTTATGGAACTGGAGGGGAATCTAAGATTAAAGCTCATTCCCAAGTGATTGAAGGATTGTGGGAGGTGTAAGTGTGGGCAGTTGTCAGATTAATTCTTTAGATGATTAAATTCTTTTTGTTTCTTTAAAGCTGTTTGTAGTCATGTTTGAAGTCTCTTCATTCTGAGCGAGTGTAATGCAGCAGTTACCAAGGTGACTTTTGCTGACTTTCAACTATTTCTTCCCTATCTTCTGTTCTTACCAACAGCCTGAATTGGTTTCTAAATCTTGTGAATTGAGATGAACAACTGTGCTGTTAGCCGCAGTGCTGTTAGCTGCAGCCATATTAGAATTTAAAAGCTGGGCTTGTGCAGCACAGTTGGCCAAGCTGATAACCTGCAGTAAACCCACAAACTGCACCATCTCCCTAACGTTATTATAGGTAAAAGGTTTAAGGTAGCAACTAGTCAAAGCATGCCATGGCCACATGCAGAAACTTGCAGCTAACTACCTTTGGCCTTCTTGCCACATTAGAGATGGGTACCTGCAATTTGCATCATTTGATGCCAATCAATATCACTCCTTACAGCTTCTGGAGAGGTTCCAACAGCTGCTTGTTACACAAAGTTTAACCACTCCACTCTTGGTTTTTTTTAAAAAGAGAAACTGCCCTATTCACAGCAACTACTACTTACATAGAACTCCTTGCAAAGCCTTTATAACCTTCAGGAATGGTTTGAGATTTGCAACTTTACATTAAAAGGTGCAACAAACAGGTCAGACAGATCTTTGAACTTTTTGTTACCAGCTCTAAAACCGACTGGTCTTCCATTTTCACCACTAATTTTGTCCATCTTGCATTTTTACACTAAGGGGCCATTTGGATACAACTCCAAACATGGCATGACATGGGAGTCTCAGACTAATGTGCTCCCTTCCCTGTCTCCCCTCCTAATTTCCTCTTCTGCAGCAAACCATGGTGTGCTATTTTATCCACTCCAGGCAGCTTTTTTTAGTTTGCTATTTTATCCAACCCAAGCAAAAGTTTGCCTGCAAACTAGAATTGGAAGCCATGATAAAACTAATACTAGTTTGCATTTCAATATAACGCCAAACTAAGGTTTGCTGCAGTAGTAGTCAGGGAAGAAATCTCAGCATATGAATTCAAGGCTTGCTAACATAATGCCAAACTAGTCTGGTGTTATGTCTGAACTGGCTCTATAACCTCCAGCCCCTGCTACCTCTAACAAGGTCTATTTCATATAGTAGATAGTATAATTCAGGAACAGGGAAATGAGAATTGGGTAATATCAGAACAGTGTAATACACATGTACTGCAACAACACAGTATGAAAGCCAATTTGCTCTGTTTCAGAACTGCTTCTTCAACTGTCCTGTGGGATGAAGCTGTATATGTCATCTATACCTCAATTTTGCCATATTAAAGTTGAGGAAGAACTGGGTCATTTTCAATTGGGCCCCAGCGCTAATGATGTTGTACTTGTGCAGCATAACTAATGCTTGCTAGGGCAATGGAGGAAAAGTGGCTATGCTGGCTAGGGAGTTGTGGGCCAAAACATCTGGAAGGCCACAAGTTGCCCACCCCTGCTCTATCCTAAACACTTATTTGCTAGTGAAATAAGCTAGGGATCAAGCTATTTGAGAGGCTTAGTATGAGACAGTTTAAAAACTCCTTTTTAAAGCTATGACCAAGAGTACTGTGTGATCAGTCTGATCCTACTTTCTGCATGTTGGTTACTCATACGGTTTGCCTTTAGGCAAAAATACCATGTCAATAGGAGCTATGAACAAAAATATATATTTTTGGGAAACCTGTCCACAAGCAGTGCCTCCAATTACTAGGCTAATGACAGAAGAAGCTATATCAGAAGCAGCAATAACTCTTTTTAATATGCTTTGAAGGGTTTAGGACCACACACAATGCAAGACATATTTCTCCAGTGGTGATCCTGTGGTCAGTTTAAAGTTTATAGACCTAATACCATATGCTACTGAGCTTGGCCAAACCAGGGACTAATCCTGCACAGTAACATCTGTGGCCAGTGCCAGATGCTTCAGAACAACTGCCTGAAATGAAGCAGAAAAAAACCTTCTTTAAAAAAGAAAAATTGAAGATTCTAGCAGTGTTTTTATGCATGTTTAAAAATGCAGGGGGAAATGTAGTAGACGAACTAGTTCCTTTCTAGAAATTTCCTTCGAGATAAACTGAGATGGTAATTAAAATTAACCACCTAACTTGTATTCATGGTAACCCAATACCTGCTATATCTACATAGTCATTTGTCCATATAAAATTTCTCATTTCTGCTTGCTTGGGATGTGGCAGAGGAAATTGATCTCTGTGCCTGTTTGCTTCCAGCAGCAAGCTGACCAAAGAGATAGATTCTCTGACCTGGTTTTATTTATTTATTTTATTTATTTATTTATTATATTTATACCCCGCCTTTTTTCCTGAAAGGAACCCAAGGCGGCTTACATAATCCTCCTCCTCTCCATTTTACCCTCACAACAACCCTGTGAGGTAGGTTAGGCTGAGAGTCCGTGACTGGCCCAAAGTCACCCAGTGAGTTTCATGGCCGAGCGGGGCCAACACCCCGTGGTTTAAACAACCCATGGGTTGATATGAGCATGAGTGGAAGAGCACATGCGCGCTGCCTCCTGTGTGCCCGCCACTTCCGCTTTTACTCAACAACTTATGTTCATACACATTACCTATGTTCAGCTCGTTCATAGACTGTTGAGCATGATGTGAGAACCCGGACTGTTGGGTTGTTTAGGTGCTAAACAACCCAGCATTTAACCCATGATTTGTTGTTGGGTTAACTGCCGGGTCATTTAGCCCTTAAACAACTCATTGGTCTGGGTTTGCATAACATGCTCAGCAACCTACAAGCCGATCGTAGGTTGCTGATTAGAAGTGGAAGTGGCTGGCACACTGCAGGCAGCATTCCTGCTCTCTCCCGCTTGTCCTTTACAGCCCATGGTTTGTTGAACCCATGGGATATCACTATGAGTGAACTGCCCCTCTGTCACTTCTGTTGAACCAAGGGCATCTGGGAAAATGGCAAGTCACCATGGGATATCACTATGAGTGAACTGCCCCTCTGTCACTTCTGTTGAACCAAGGGCATCTGGGAAAATGGCAAGTCACCATGCCACCACTAATTTATTTCTCTACCTTAAAAGACCAATCACTTTAAGGCAGAAGGGATACAGAAAGACACAAGTGCGACCTGCAATAAAATGTTGCAGTGTATTCTCCCTCCTAAAAGTGCTGCTCCAGTTCAGAGCTCCACCCATTTCCTTCCACACAGAGCAATCTACTCTTCCCTGCCCCATGATCCATCCCCCCACCTCCAACTGTTACTCTACATACTGTGGCTACTAAGTATGCTTAGTCCTTGCTGGCCTTTTCAAGGAGAGGGATTGCCCTCTCAGAGCAGGCTTAAACCTCACTGGGGGGGGGTGGTGAGGCAAGGGAATTGGGGGAATTGCTATCTCAGGTGTTTTTTGTTTTAGGTTAAGTTTTGTACTTCTGCAAACCTTATGGTTTTCTGGAGCGTGCAGATACCTACATCTTGTTTCTCAAAGGCCTCATTTTGGCTACAATCCTGTCAGCACTCACCAGCTGAGTTTGATATAAGGAGGAGTGATGTACAGTCTCAACACAGCAGTGGCCAGTATGCAGCTCTGTATGCAGCCAACTCAGTGCAGATAGCGACCATTCCACTTTCTCACGGTTTGCTACTCATGTGCTCACCCAGGAGGAACTGTCCCTGGCCACCTAATGTTGTTAGTTATAAGGCTGTGCTATTATTCATGAGGAATTTAATCAAGAGGGCTTTAAACTGAATCCAACAGGGGAGGGAGACATAAACTCGGGGGTAACAATGGAAGAAGGCCTCTATGCCACAATGGAGAGAACAGCTCCAGCGGTGCCCAATGATAGTCTACCACAAAATGTAGGGGAAAAGTCAGACTATAAAGTACATAGTCTTCGATGTCTCTATACTAATGCCCAGAGTATGGGCAACAAACAAGACGAACTTGAACTCTTGATACATGAGGGCAAGTACGACTTGATAGGGATAACTGAAACCTGGTGGGATGACTCCCATGACTGGAATACAGCAATTGAATGGTATAACTTGTTCAAAAGGAACAGAAGCAACAGAAAGGGAGGTGGAATTGCGCTGTATATTAAAGATACGTATCTCTGCACAGAGATACAGGAAGAGGAGCTTGGCAGCCCCATTGAGAGCATCTGGGTTAAAATAAAGGGGGCAAAGAATAAAACGAACATGGCGGTTGGAGTCTACTACCAACCACCCAATCAAGGAGAAGACGAGGATGAAACTTTTGAAAAGCAAACTGCCATTGTTTCAAGGAGGCACGATGTGGTAGTAATGGGAGACTTCAATTTCCCTGATATCTGTTGGGAGACTTATTTAGCTAAACATGACCCCTCCAAGAAATTCCTGAGCTGTGCTGCTGATAACTTCCTCCTACAGAAAGTGGAGGAAGGAACTAGAGGATCGGCTATCCTTGACCTGATTCTAACCAACAGAGACGAGTTAGTGGATAAAGTGGCAGTTTCGGGAACTCTGGGGGAAAGTGACCATGTTATACTTGAGTTCTTGATTCTAAGGGGAGCAAAAGCGGAGTGTAGCCAAACATGTACCCTGGATTTTAGGAAAGCCAATTTTAATAAACTCAGAACAATGATTAGTAAGATCCCATGGCAAGTGACTCTAATGAGAAAAGGAGCCCAGGATGGGTGGGAGTTTTTAAAAAAGGAAATTTTAAAGGCACAATTGCAAACAATTCCCACAAGGAAAAAAGGCAGAGGGCAACAGAAGAAGCCAATGTGGCTTCACAATAAACTCAAAGATGACCTGAAAACAAAAAAGGAGACCTATAGGAAGTGGAAGGAAGGACAGGCTACAAGGGAAGAGTACAGGCAGGTAGCACAGAACTGCAGGAACAGTGTCAGGAAGGCTAAAGCTGGGAATGAGCTAAGGTTAGCGAGGGATGCTAAAAACAACAAGAAAGCTTTCTTCAGATACATGCACAGTAAAAGACAGAGGAAAGAAAGGTTCAACTACGCAATGAGGATGGCAAATTGGTAACAGAAGACAAAGAAAAGGCAGAAGTGTTCAATTCCTACTTTGGTTCGGTCTTCTCCCAAAAGAGGGTCTATGACCCCCCTGGCAAACCTGAAGTGCAGACTGAAGGGGCAGGATTGCAGCTTGTGATTGATAGGCAAATGGTCAAGGAGCACCTGATTACTCTGAACGAGTTTAAATCTCCAGGGCCTGATGAGCTGCATCCAAGAGTAATAAAGGAACTGGCAGAAGAACTCTCAGAACCACTGTCTATTATCTTTGAGAAATCATGGAGGACAGGTGAAGTGCCAGAGGACTGGAGGAGGGCAAATGTTGTTCCCATCTTCAAAAAGGGCAAGAAGGAGGAACCTGGGAACTATAGGCCAGTCAGTCTGACATCAATCCCTGGGAAAATTTTGGAGCAGATTATAAAAAAGTCAGTCTGCAAGCACCTTGAAAACAATGCAGTGATTACTAGAAACCAGCATGGATTTGTCAAGAACAAATCCTGCCAGACTAATCTGATCTCATTTTTTGAACAGGTAACCTCCCTTGTGGACTGTGGGAATGTGGTGGACATCATATATCTGGACTTCAGCAAAGCTTTCAACAAAGTGCCTCATGATATCCTGATTAGCAAGCTAGCTAAAAGTGGGCTAGATGGAACAACTATCAGGTGGATCCACAATTGGCTACAGAATCGGACTCAAAAGAGTGCTTATCAATGGTTCCTTCTCAAACTGGGGAGAGGTAATGAGCGGGGTACCACAGGGCTCGGTCCTGGGCCCAGTGCTCGTCAACATTTTTATTAATGACTTGGATGAGGAGGTACAGGGAATGCTTATCAAATTTGCAGATGACACAAAGTTGGGTGGAACAGCTAATACTTTGGAAGACAGAAACAAAATTCAAAGTGACCTCGATAGGTTGGAGCGCTGGGCCAAAAACAACAGAATGAAATTTAATAGGGATAAATGCCAAGTGCTGCACCTAGGGAGAGGAAACCAAATGCACAGTTACAGAATGGGGGACACTTGGCTCAACAATACTACAAGTGAGAAGGATCTTGGAATTGTGGTGGATCACAAACTGAATATGAGCCAGCAATGTGATGTGGCTGCAAAGAAGGCAAATGCTATTTTGGGCTGCATTAATAGAAGTATAGCTTCCAAATCGCGGGAAGAGATAATTCCCCTTTACTCAGCACTGGTTAGGCCTCATCTTGAGTACTGCGTCCAGTTCTGGGCACCACACTTTAAGATGGACGTAGACAAACTGGAGAGGGTTCAGAGGAGGGCAACAAGGATGATAAAGGGACTGGAAACAAGGCCCTATGAGGAGAGACTGAAAGAACTGGGCATGTTTAGCCTTCAGAAGAGGAGACTGAGGGGAGATATGACAGCACTCTTCCAGTACTTGAAGGGATGTCACACAGAGGAGGGCCAGGATCTCTTCTCGATCATCCCAGTTTGCAGGACACGGAATAATGGGCTCAAGTTACAGGAACCTAGATTCCACCTAAACATCAGGAAAAATTTCCTGACTGTCAGAGCAATAAGACAATGGAATCAGCCACCTAGGGAGGTGGTGGGCTCTCCTAATCTGGAAGCATTCAAGGTGCAGCTGGACAGATATCTGTCAGGGATGCTTTGACCTGGATTCCTGCATTGAGCAGGGGGTTGGACTCGATGGCCTTGTAGGCCCCTTCCAACTCTACTTTTCTATGATTCTATGATTCACATTCTATAGGTGGGAAAGGAACACCTGAAACTGAGGAACCATGACTTGCCCAAGAGCACAAATTAAGCCCATGTTAGAGACAAGACACAAATCCAGTTTTTTAAAATCCATGTCCACTCTTCTAAACACCATCCTACAAACCATTTTTATTTTCATGTCAATGTAATGCTGGCGTGTTACCCTATTAGCAAAACAAACTCTAGAAGAGCAGCTGCTGCATTCTCTCCAAGGTGATAGGGCTTGACAAAGGAGAAAGTAAAAACACAAAATTAAATGGTTGTACTGAAACGATAGAAGAGCTAGTATAGAATATTAGTTCTATGAGTCCACTGTAAATCTCAGTTCAGTCATGAACTTCCTGGGTGGCCTCAAGTAAGCCACTATTTCTCAGCCCCCATCATTTGTACTTCTGGCTTATCTTACAGGGTTGTTGTAAGGATTACTTTGATAATGTAAAGGAAGCACTTATACAGAAGTCAGAAAAAGCATATGACACATGGCAATGACACAACTTAGTTCAGAGGATGGCCTCCTCGAACATCTGAAGTCCAAGCATCACAAACCCATGTTAACCACCCCCAGCCCAAACCAGAATACATTGCAGTTTGTTGATTATGCAACAGAGGGCGATCTAAGACTATTTCAGGAAATCAAGGACACAGATCTTTTCTATTAACTACTGTTATTTGAATCAGACTTTTCTGTTCAGTCACACATATGGGACTGAACCTGCACAATTCTACCCCCACTCCTCCTCTGCACATGTCTGGAGGCACAAGATGGTAGCGGGTTTCTCATTTGGTTCCTTCACACCACTGAGAAGCTGTGACTTAAATCAAGTCAGTTATATTCCTAACAAAGAAGATGACAGGTGGAATGTAATTCAGACAACAATAATAGGTAATCAATTCTATTTTCTTTGACATCTAAGTGCAATTCTACATATGGAAGACTAGCAAAGTAGTTTAAAAGGAGGAAGCTGCCAATTACACAACTGAAGAACTGGCCCTTTCTACTGTTGCATCCTATCTTGCTAGAGAACTGTAGTGTAGGCTAGATGCCCTTGAAGAAGATGGAAGCAGACCATGTTGCCTTCCTGAAGTGTCCAGCCAGGTATCAGCCTCATGAGAAAGCAACAAAAGGATGCCCTGGCTTTCGCTGTGTGTGCTGCAACTGAGGACAAGGAAGACCATCAGTGCTTCAGTACACAGAGTCTCCATTGGCCTTCCCCAGTGCCTTCTAAATGTTTTTGACTAACCCCCCCCCCCCCACATTCCTGATCATTAACCATGATGGCTGGGGCTAATGGGAGTTGAAGTCCAAAATATCTGGAGGGTGCCAGGTTGGGGAAGGCTGGTCTACATAATCTAGAACAGGGGTGGGCAGCTTCTGGGGGTTGTACTGCCCACTCAGACCCCACCAGGGGCTGCACCCCTGCTGCCAAAATTTAGAGGTGCGATGGCAGCAGCAAAAAAGGAGTGGTTTAGCTTCTGGGAGCATAGTGGTGCTTCCAAATAATGTGTGTGTTCCCCGTGTGCCTTATTTTCAAGCAAGTAATTGTTTTTTTCCTGCCATGGCAGCAAATTCAGCAACAGTGTGTTTCTGTGTGTGGCGGGGGGGGGGGGGAGCAGTGGCACTGCATGTAGCCTGCAGGACATGTGATGGCCACCCCTGATCTAGAAAGAGGCTGGAAAGAATCCAGCAGACCTTTTTGCTCTTGGGCAAAACCTGCGGAACAGATGGGAATGCTTCTGATAAGTCCTGGTTCTGGTTAAATGCAAGAATGAGGGCTTGACAAACCCACTGTGCAAAGGACCTGTACAAAAGGCTTGTAACAACCCAATTTACTATGACTTCTCATGCCCCCTTGCTTGTTCAGTTAGAATCTTGTCCATTGCTAATAGTATACAGTGCCCTCAAAATTCACCTTACTGCTCATAGGGGCTCTGAGATCCTACACAAACTCCCATGCAATGAGCACACCAACTTGTCACTGAAATCTGTTCATTAGAGCCATTTAGGCTGTTCTAAATGGAATAAGTGTGAGGCACTCAGATATATACCTCCAATTCGGACACCCCTTTGACAGAAGTGCAGACCTGGGGGATCCACAACCATGTCACCAGGGCATCTGTGAGGGGATATGAACCACAAATGGAGCATGCATGTATGTAGTTTTGCATGTAGAACTTGCATAAGTGGAGGACAGTTACACATACTTTGATGTCCCTCTGCAACAGGGATGGGCAACTTGTAAGCCAAAACATCGGGCGGGTGGCACATCTCCCCTCACTCCTCACCATTGGCTATGCTGGCTAGGGGGAGATACAATAGAGGCATATAAAATAATGCATGGTTTGGAGAAAGTAGCTAGGATGTTTTTCTCCATCTCTCATAATACTAGAACCTGGGGTCATTCAAGGAAACTGAATGGTGGGAGATTCAGGACAGAGAAAAGGAAGTACTTCTTCACACAGAGTATAGTTAAAATATAAAATTTGCTTCCACAGGATGTGCTGATGGCTGCCAACTTGGACTGCTTTAAAAGATTAGACAAATTCATGGAGGATACAGCTATCACTGGCTACTAGTCACGGCTATATACTAGCTCCAGGATCAGAGGCAGTGTGCTTCTGGGTACCAGCTGCTGGGGAACAACAAAAGGAGAGTTCTGTTGTCCTCATGTCCTTCTTGTAGTCTTCCCATGGACATCTGGTTGACTACTGTAGGAAACAAGATGCTGGATTAGATAGTCCTTTGGTCTGATCCAGCAAGCCTCTTCTTATGTTTGTGATCTCTGGCAACAAGACATCTGGAAAGCTGACATATGTTGTTCTCAGATTGCAGCTCTCTCAGGCTCTAGCCCTATGCACATGTTGCTTATGCGTAGGGCCCTGATGGTTTGAAGCAGGAGCTGTTCTTGGCCCAGCACCTGGCAGATGCCCCCGCACGAAATGGGCAAACATCTTCAACACCGAGATCCAACACTGGAGGACAACTGCCACCCCCTCTTGCAGGCTGTGAAGTAGTGAGAGCAGCCCCTTGCCCTGCTCACCAAGGGGAACTGGTTCTCTTACTCCTGCAGGAGGAACAGTTTCTGATAAATCTTACAGTGGCACAGCCCCTGGCAAGGCAGATGAAGAAGGCCTGGTGGAATCTATAAAAATAACTGTTTCCAACTGAATGGACTCAGTTTTTCAAGTAATGTGTTTCAAGTAATGATGGACTCCCACACCAGTAAGAAGTGAGTCAGATGATGTTCAGCAGTGGTTGGCCAGGCTGCGCTTCCATATATAATCACTAAGTCCTTCTCCCATGAGAGATCTGAGCAGGCTGAACTTTTTCATAGATTTGTGACAAGATTCAGCCATCTCCAAGGCACTTTAAGTAGTGATTGTGCCTGTCAGCACATGGGATCCGGCCCCAGAAAGACAACGATATCATCATCATCATCATCATCATCATCATCATCATCATCATCATCATCATTAAAACCATCCCCATGAGCCGTCTACAGATAGCAGAATCTGATAGTTCTTCTGTAGATGCTAAGAACCACCTTTGGGAAGGGATTCTGCTACTCAATACTACCCCAAACAATTATGAGTCACAAGAGGAAAGCAAGGGGGCGGATCAGCAAAGACTAGCTGTGTGTAATAGCTACACAAATAAATTGCAGAGAACGAGGCTCCTCTTTATTAAAAGGGCCTCCCCACCATGTGAAACAAAAAAGGCCTTGAGATGAGGAGAGGATAGGTATATGCCTCTTCAGTGCTTCCAGAATGGTCTAAATTGCAGTCTATGCTGATGTAATTCCACGTATTTAACTAGATGAGTAGGAAAAAAGATACAAAAACAATACACCAAATAAAGTTTATAACTGCCACAGTGACAGGTCCAAAATTCACTCACTTCCTTTCTTCCACAGGATTGCTAGCAGTCTGTAATTAGTCATGTATATGTTCTACCCTGCCCATTGATGAGATCTCCTATCCATGTTCCACAGTGCCCCTTTTGTCTAACCCAGCCTTCCCCAACCAGGTGCCCAATAGATGTTTTGGACTACAACTCCCATCAGCTTCAGCTAGCATGGCCAATGGTCAGAAATCCTGGGAGTTGTAGCCCAGAACATCTGGAGTGCACCAGGTTGGAAGGCTGATCTCGCTGGTTAACTATGGCCTGAATTTTAGGTATTAGTTATCCCCTACTTTGTCAGTGTGATAATAGCCTGGATGACTTAAATATCCTAAATATGCACTGTGTAAGTCCTGGTCGGCAGCCCTGAAATTCTGAATCAGCTCTACAGCATACTGGTATTCATGGTACCCACCCTTGTATTACATTCCCCCTTTCTGCTTCTTTTAGATTCTGAGTCTGCAGATCAGATTTGCCTTTCCAAAATGTATGTACATTTTAAAAGTATTGTATAAATAAATATTATGGTAGGGATATTAAGTTAAGTCTTGCCTCTCATTAATCCCCTAAGGAAAATTAGAAAGATTCACCCTCAGGACCCAAAGACAAAACTAAACTTACGGTGCTCTGTCATTGTTCAGATTCAGACCATTCTGTCTTTGAGCATTAATTGGTGGCAGAACAGGCTTGCTGTTAATCTCAAGTCCCCTTCGCAAAGTCTCTCGGATTTGCTCTGTATCTGAAATGACAGCAATTAAAAACAGTTAGGTTTAATTCAGATGATCCTCCAAACCATGTGCTGAAAGATCAGAAACCAACTGTACACTCCTCCCTTCTCTTATATGGCTTCCCTGTTTCCTGTTTAGCATGAACCACAGTTTGCTGTGGTAAACCGGCAAACCATAGTTGGTTTTGCCCTCCAATCCAAAACCAATCAGAAAGCATGGTTTGCAGTGGCTCTACAATTCTGATTTTAGGGGGAAGTGCTAATCACAGTTTGCTGACTTGGGCATCAAGGAGGGTATGAGTCTATCCTCCAAACCATGGTTTGGAATAGGGTAGGGCAACCTCTGGTCTGTGGGCCTAATCTGGCCCATGCTTGGGCCAAATTTGGCCTGCAGAGGGTTGAGCATCTGTCTACGGGCGCCTCCCCTGCTCTCCCAAAGCTGTGACGCAAAGGGGGTTCTCCAGTTTATCTCCAATCTCAGAGACTGGAGATAATCCATGGATTCTCCTGCACCAGTTTCTCGCACCACTTGCGCCCTAATTGGGAAGAGTCGATATCCAGCAGAGGCTCCTGCTAGAGGAAAGGGAGGAGGGATCAATCTTTGCCAATTTCCTTCTTCCTCCTACAGTTCCCAGTACCACTTCCCGTGCTATTCCAAAGGGTCACAAAATCCGGCGTAGCAGGATTTTTTGGGGACACAGGGGACTGCAGGGGGAAATTTCTGAAGTTTGCCTCTGTGCTTCTTCTAGCAGGAGGAGACTCACCTACAGGTAATCTGACTCCAAGCCAATGTCTAATGCAAAGATTATTCTTTTAACAGATTACAGTGTACTTTTAAAAACTTGTCTTTTTAGCTTTCGGTTCAACTTGATATAGCAAAATATTCAAATTCCACATGAAGTAAGCTTACTCATGAAAGAGTAATATTAAACTGAATGTGGACCACATAAAACACCTAGCCAAACTTTCAACCTACTTAAAAAAACAACAACATTAATGAGGAATAGAAGCCTTAAAATATTTTGATATCTATCAGAGAAAACATGCTTCTTATAATTGTCAAACATTATAAGGATCATGACCCTGGATGAGAAGGAAATATGGTGGTGGTGGTGACAGAGGAATCTTGAAAGCATTTTAAGCTGTAACTAAGTGTACGTATTTGAAATTATTGGAGTCTGAGAATTCAAGTGGAAAAATATTAAGTGATCATAAGAATACTCTTTTTAATCTGTTATCTCAATACTGTACAACATTTAGTAGTCTATACACAAGTCACATTTCATCACTCTAAAGCAGTATTGGTTCTATTCATCAAGGGTTACCTAACTTTTATTATCATAACAGACCTCAGTACTCCAATCTAAAAGAAATTCCACATTTTACTCTTTACAAACTCTTGCTTACAGGTTTCACAGTGCTTGGTGCTATAACATGCTATCTACATAGTTGCATTGAGGACCTGGCAGTGGAAAGGCAGGGTATAAACGGTTTAAACAAAACAAATAAACCAAACCATGCACAAGATGTTTGTCAAAGCATTGGAATACATGTGGGGAAAGCCTATCTTCTACTTTCAGTTTTATCAGGAATTATGATACAAGGTTTGTAGTGAAAACATTTAGAACTGTAGGCTGCGATGAGCTCCAAACTTAAAATATTAATTTGACAACTTCACTTCTTGGGAGCCAGCTCTACTAATATGTAAACTGAGTTATGATGCCCAGAAGACAAATTTCTTGTGGCTTGGCCAGGTTCCTTCTTACCTTTCCCAGACAATCGTCGGGGATGTGTGCCAATGCAGATACTTCTACTGTCTTCATCATCCTCTGGTGGCCGGCTAAGGTCATCCCAGGCACATTTTGCGCTGACGCCACTCAGGTTTGAGCCATCTGTCTCAATCCCTTTATCAACTCTGTCCTGCTTAAAAAGATCCAAAACAGCCACGTCTTTTGAGACTATGCTCCCACCTTTGCCACCACAAGAACTAGAGTCTCCTGCAGTCTACTTTCCTAGATTTTATTAGCAGTCAACACCTGAGAAACAAAGGGCTTTCTTACATTGCACCAAATGACATCACATACAAGAATTAGGTTGTAACCCTATCCCACCGAACACAGTGGGATCTACTTTCAAATAGACATACATAGGATTGAATTGTCAGTCATTATTTATTGGGCGGGTTCACACATAACACTAAGCCACCCTGCAAATAAGCTACGCAGTGTGGGTTGTTCACGGAACAACCCATGGTACGCCCAACAGACGATCGGGCTTGTCATGGCTTGTTCTGCCCCTCCTTCCCCCACTACTCCAGCTAGCTCTGGCACTTTTGTGATGGAAATTGCATCCTGCAATCCCTTGCTTCCTCGCTACATCAGCAGCCTTTTTACTACTGGTCCACTGTGCGTTCCGTTCAGGGTATGTTTTGCCCCGGCTGGCTCCCATTGGAAAGTTTTCCCATCCCTCCCCCACCCTGTGCCTGCCGGTACCTGTGCCAATATTTCTAATAAAAACTGTAAACCTTTTCATGCCCTTTTGGGTTTTTTTATTAGTGCGCTGCCATCTTCGCCTGCCCATTTTGCTTGCTTTGTTCATCCAAACTCTCTTCCCCTCCTCTCTCTGAAACGACATATCCCCCTCTACTCTCTGACTCCCTGGGTAGCGGTTTGTGTTGCAGCTACCTCCACCCCCCTACACACACACCCGCGAAGCTGTTTTTGCTCACTCTCCCTGCTGCCTTTGTTGCTTCAGACAGGGAAATCTCACTGAGCTCACGCCAAGTCTTCCCCCACCCCGCCACCCCATACTCCCACCTGCAGCCCAACTTCTCAAGCAGTTTTTCTACTGAAGCCTCCCTCATCTCCTCCTACGTGGGGTGCAATTATTGAAAAGGGCTCTGAGGGACTATGGGGGGGGGGTTACGTGGGGAATGCTATGCTTCCATATATGCTTATAGGGAAGGGATGCTTATATGGTGGGGAAGGCTACATTATTCCAGCAAGTATAACATAGGCTGATGGGAAAGGCACTTCTGTAGTTATAAGTCCTTCTTAGTGATGGTACAAATGTGGGTAATGGGTCCAGATCCACTCAGAGACAGCTCAACAGATATTTCTAGCTTCCTCACTAGTCGATGATTTGGATGCTGGATTCAAGGGCAGTGGTGGGGGCTCATTCACCTGACCACAATGGCAATGGCGTCTTTTTCAGCCCCTGGTCCTGGTAGCTTGGGGTGTCCTGTAGGAGCATGTCCTGCCCCTTCGCTCGCAGATGTTGTACAGGATGCAGCAAGCAACAAACATCTGGTACAAGGTCTTCCTCCACATCCAGAAGTGTGTAGAGGGAGCACCACCACACCTATAAACGGAGTCTGGCATGGCTGTGGTAGTAATTAAAGTTTTTCTGTTTGGTCATCTTCAGAGTCTGGTACGGTGCCATAAGCTACGGTTGAAGTCAAAGGCCTGGTCTCCGAGAATGAGGGGGCGCACACAGGGCCGGCGCCACCACTAGGCGGCTGCCTAGGGCGCATGGCGAAAGGGGGCGCAGACCCACACAGACACTCGCCCTTCTCTTCCTCCTCCTCCAGGAACGGACGAGGAAGGGAGGGCGCGGGGCCTGCGCTCCGCTTTCCGCGACGTGTGTACGGAAGAGGAGGAGGAAGACGGGAGCGAGCAAGCCTGAATTCTTGGCGGTGGCAGCGGCAGCAGGAGCGCGCGAGGCATCAGGCAGCCGGGGCTCGCTGCGCTTGGCACGGATCTGGGCAAGGAAGCCGAGGAGAGTGGCCGGGCGGGCATGGGGCAGCAGCAGCTGCACCCGTGAAGGCAGCTCCGCGCGGGGCCGCTCGCTTGGCGCCGAATCCCGAATGCCACTCCTCCTCCTCCGCCTTCTCCTCCGGGCTCCCCCTCCCTCCCCCCCTTGTTCCTTCAGGCAGAATCCAATGGGACACCGCAGGAGCAACAAGCCCCCTGTCCCTCCCTGCTGTGATGCAGAGCTGTTTTTGGCTCACCGCAGCTTTTTTGTCACTTTAAATTTTTTGTGGGGGGAGATCGCTGTTTCGGCAGCCAAGACCTTGGATAGCTACTGCCAGGTAGAGTAGCTCGCCTCTGTCCACCAGGGCGCAGCTGGAGCAGCTGGTGGCTGCTGATCCACCTCAGCTTGGCGCCTCTTCTCGCCTTCCTTCCTCCCTTCCCGGGCCGCGGAGGCCAGCGGCGGCGGCAGCAGTGGCAGCAGCAGGAAGCTCGCTCGTTCGGGCGACTCTTCCTCGCCGCCGCCGGGACTGCTGCCGCCGAGGGAGGGAGGGCTCAAGTGGGAGGGGGGCGCTAAATATTTTATTTTGCCTAGGGCGCCAAACTTCCTTGCACCGGTTCTGGGCGCACAGGGAGGCTGTTTACCATAGTGGTGGTGGTGGTGGTGGGGATGGTAAAGAATCAAAGAATCTGCCCATGGTTAGCTTGTCTGCCAAAGGCAAATTCCAGAAGATAGCTGTATCATGGTTTCTCCCCGAAACCCCTGCGTAAATGTCCATAAACCTCCCTTTAGAGTCCACTGGCACCTGGAGGACCATGCTGTAAAAGCAGTTACAGTTGTAGAACTCCTCACCCCGCCTGGGAGAGCTAAAATGCACATGTATGATGAATCCAGGCCTCCTGCCGCCCGAGGGAACCCCAGTTCATGGAAACCCCACATGTTCTTTCTCTTATCCCCCACTTTTATGAGATCAGCGAAGTAGAGCTCGTTCAGAACATGCACTGTATCTCTGAAGATTTTGCATGCAGTAGATGTCCCTACTCCAAAGGTAGTGTGAAGGGGGAGGTACCCGATGTTGAAAGCAAGTTTGTATATGGTCCACCCCAACCTTTTTTCTTTTCTTTTTTTAACTGATATGGATTTCCGCATTACTGTGTCTGAATGATGGATTATAGGCCCGGTTTGAATGCTATGATTTCAAAAGTGGATTGGGATGTGTGGAAAGTCCCACGAAATCTGGCATCATCCCAAGCATCCATGTCCAGAATCAATGTCCACATGGCATAGGTGTGAGGGAGTGACTACCGACAAACAACACATTGGTTTGTCGTGAGCTCCTCCACCATGGCAGCAGCAACTCTACCGTCATGGTCTTCTTCCACAAAAGCAGACATTTGCATTCCCTGCAGACCACTGTACCTTCCTGCACCAGCCTGAAAAAGGCTCCTCAGGTAGTCCTGCTCTGCCCCCTTGCCTCCACCTGTAGCGTAAAGGTGCAGCAGAGCCATTAGGAATTGGATTGTCCTATCTTGCCCAATCAATGGAGTGCTGCATTGGCATCTATCTCAGAAGAGTTAATGGATTTTAGGTTACGTCGAATTCAGGAAAAACCTATGTTTCGGGTAAACAATGTCTTTTTAATAAGGGTTTGTCAAAATCAGCGAACTGTTGGAGGTGTAATACAGCTAATACTTCTCTCACCTATATGCTTTGGCAATGCCTAATGGCTGCCTCTTTTTACATAAACCTTGTAATGGAAAGCTCATTAATATTTACTGATGTGCATGTTCTTCTCAATTATCTACCTGCTTCTTGGAACTTAATGCAAGGTCAATGCAAATGGATTCTCCATGCCTTTTTGACAGCGAAAAGAATACCACTACAACACTGGAAGGACAAACGGCCACTGTCAATAATACAGTGAGTTGAGGACTTAATGATGCTTTCAATTTTTGGAACAGGTGGTCTTTAGGCGTAATCTATGAATGGACAAATACATGGATATTTGGTCTGCCTTTGTTGAAGTCTATCCATAATTATGCCTAAGAATGGTACTATATCTTGTCATATAAAAATAGATTGGGGTACACATTACATATGTATCTACTGTAATGGATATATTCAAATCCCATGTAAGAAAACTGTAATACTTTATTTTATTTTGTTTTTGTTTTGATATAATAAAATTCACAATTTAAAAAAGGAATCTGGTGCAGGTGCCGTGCAACAGTGCTCGAGGACTTCATACTGGTCATCATGATCAGTAAGGGCTTTTACTCAATCACAGCAGAAATAAGTGCTTCTTCTGTACTCCCTTCAAAGTACAGGACAGTGGTGGAAGCAGTCACATCTCATGCTGATTCAGCTGCTAAGAAGGGAGGAGCTGAACAATAAGAGGGGCAGAGGAGGCGGAGGAAGAGGCGTGGGAAATTGGCACTTTGGATTGAGTTGCTTATTTTAGTCCCTTAGGGGCACTGGAAGCTGGTAACATTAGTATTGAAAGTTAGGTGGTATGGGGGGGGGGGGGGAGAGTCTACTGCGGACTGAAAACCACGCTCTCCAGCCTGCACAGCCTACAGGTTGCAACAAGCAGGTCTTGGCTCATAGACCAAGTTCAGAATTCATTCTGCTGCAGCTACCTGAAGAGAAGTAGGTACCACTTCTCAAAAACTTGAGCTACCATTGTGTTAAGAATACGGAATACTCGGGCGGGGGGCCACTGAGCGAAAAGGGAGGTAGAGGCAGAGAGATTGAAGAAACAGAAATAAATGTTTTTGAGTGTGTGAGCAGTGATCACGAGTCAAGTGCCCCCACACATACACAGAACACAGCATTCCAGTCATACCACAACAGGTGTAAATGCACCTTTGCGCGTGAGGTGAGGTATGCGCTGGTGCTGGCAGGTGATCCTAAGCTCTAAGTGAGTGACTACACTTCCCCTGGTACTACAGACATCCATGGTTCCACATATGAAAGTGAGCCATCCCAAACATGCCCGTTTGGTGCCCTGCACACCAATGGAATGTCTAGGGCACAACAACGTTGCATTTTGCTGTCTGCAACTGTCTTTGAAAGCACACTTGGCAAAGCAACTCCGTGTAAATTTTTATTAAGATACAATAAAACTGAAAGGAAAGAAGAGAAGCATTATGCGCTAGGGAAAGAAGATGGGAGGTTAGTGTGGTGGGAGTAAGCAAGTTACTGAACACCAGCATCTTTTCCATCCTCATCTTCCTCTTCCATCTGAGCCTCTGTTGAAGAATGTGGTTGGCGACAACTGCTCTGCAGACGTCACTGAGGTGCTGCATCTGCCTCCTCCACTTCTTCCAGTGGTGTGGGTGGGTTGCTCTGCAGGCTCTATGTCACAGTGCAGGGTGACCAATGGATCCGCTATAGGGCCCACTGGAAAGCCAGCATATTCACGTGGAGGAGGACCAGGAGGGCTAGGAAGGGGAAATAACTGCTGCAGTGGCACATACGGATATGGCATGTATGCAGCTTGCCCTTGGTGGCCTTGCACATCTGCTGTCAAGCTTCGAAGAACACCTGTCTGTCAATGGTGGTAGTTCAATCCCTCATCGCCCAATCAAAGACACGGTCTGAGGCTGCCATGCCTTCGAGCACCAACTTGCTTGACACATGGATGCTGTTAGCTATTGTCTAAGTTGACAGGATAGTCAGTAGCTCACTGACCCTTCTTCTATGTTCCTGCTCATTCATTTCCTTGAAAATGCTATATATGCACTCCCTTGCCTCTTCAGTGGCACTGAACAAGTCCCTTGCTAGTTGCACCCGGTTGGTTTTATGCTTGTTACAGAGATGGGCTGCCCATTGAGTGTTGGTTAACGGCAGTTCCTCCTCCGTCAGTTCTTTCCTCGGTCCTCTAGTCTAGGCTCTTTGGCTACTGGTCTTGGTTGTTGTGCTGGCTCCTCAGGCTGCACTTCTTCAGGTGCAGTTGCATCTTCAGCCTCTTCCCCCCCCCCCCCCCAGCGTCTTCTCTGGGAAAGCCAGCAAAGGAGGGGTTGCCTGGCTCTGTGAAGAGGCATACCAAGTCACGGGCTGGGGGCGGTGACCATGCTCTCGCCCTCACCTGAGACAGTTTGGGAAGAAGCGTCCCCTCAGGCTCTCTTCCCAGATCTTCTAGGGGTTCTCCAGTAATAGTGAGTGAGTGTATCATAACCATGTCTAGATCAACAATACTGTGTTGCACTCGCTGCTGCTCCTCCTTCACAGGAAGGTGCCTGGGCACTGCAGGTGGGAGAGCCCTGATGTCTTGAAGGCAGAGCTCCATACCTTCCATCTGGAGGTCCAGCTCCGACTGCATTTCCCTTGGGAAAGTACTCCAGACCACTTCCTGAATGGCTGTGGCCCAAGTCCTTACTTTTCTGCAAAGCATCTCTGGGTTCATGTTGTGCGGTTGCCAGCCTGGTTTCTTTTCTTGCAGCAGAAGGAAAAAAATGTTGGACTGCTTATACTAGAGTACATTGTTGGCGAACTTGTCCCTGAAGTGAGGTGAGTTGGATGCTGGGGAAGCAGGGATGGATTACCTGGACATACCGTCAGCTCAAATTGGAATACTTTTTGTGGTGGCTCAGGATCTGGGGGTCTGATGGGACCCTGTGTGGCTTTGGTGTACTGGAGATGATTATCCATGCAGTATAGGGCTCAGCATGTCTTGACGTGTCTGAAATTGGGGAGGATGAGTCAAGGCTTGGAGACTGGCAGCTCTTCATGGGTTGGTACCGGACTCTCTGCAGGTGGCTCAAGGGAATTCTGCTGTCAGTGGTATAACCAGGTATCACGCCCTCCAACATAGCAGGATAGTAGCAAGCTTGTCATAGAATGGCATGGTGCGTAGCTTGACCTCTGACTGCTTATTGAGAGTTGTGATTTCCTTAATTTTTTTCTTCAGCCTGTGCAGCTTCTCCTTGCACTGCATGGGGGTAGTAACATCTGCACGGAAAACCAGAGGATTTATTGTGCCTAGTGCTCTGCAGGTACTCCTAGGCTTCTGGGCTTATCCAGAGATCTATTAATGTCCCTAATTCAGCCTCATTCCAGACATGTGCCTCTATTCTCACATGCTGTTTCTCTTCCTCTGACTTGGCCAGGGCCCCAGATGCATCACGAACCGACTCCTATGATGCTTGTGTGGAGGAATCTTGCGAGAAGAGTGGTGGTGAAGATTCACTGTCTGCCTCCTCTGCGGGATACATGGTGTCATATGGGGAGCAAATGACTCTAGAAAGCAAAATTTGCAGACTGCAACTGCTAAATTACCTGCAGCAACTGTTTCTGGGTTGAATGCTAGTTCCTCCACATAGGAAGGGCCATTACCGGGGAGGATAGGTTAGGCTCCAGTGGTTAGGAGGATTCGGCTATTGATATTGGGAACACCAAAAAGGAGATGGTGCTACTATCAGTACCTATCCATTGCACAAATGCGAAGCAATTTTATACACAACATCATGTTAAGGCCTTGTACAATATGAAGTTTCAAATGACTGCATAAATTACATTTTTTCAATTAAATAATAGGATTTTTTTCTGGGGTGAATGCTTTGGGAAACATTGCAGTAGGGGGGTGAAGGAAGGGTGACTTGAAGACACAGTTGAAGTTAGCAGAATAACAAGCTCTGTCAAGGTCGCTGTGCAGATTGCACATAGCTGGCTCACATGGGCAAGAAAAAACCTACTTCGCTAACAAGTGAAGTGGTGAAAGACAGCAAGCAGTGAGGGAGGAGACTGCCGAGGAAGGGGGGAGCGTGCAAGCTATCGCAGTGCAATATGTTGCTAGGCAGACTTCAGGAAGCAAGATCGCTCGTGAGGAGAGGAGCAACAGTGTTTTAGGCCACTCTTGCCCAAAGATTCGGTGGCACTTTTCAATATGCCACAATAAAATCAGTCTCCCAGGTTCAGTTGACGTGACAACCCATCATGGATATGATAACCCCTAGAACATGCCAAGGGTTGTCAGGGTGGCTTGCTCACAGAAATTAAGCCACCCTCCTCTAGATGCGCTGGGTTCAGACAACATGACAACCCATTGTGGCTAGCTGCCCACAACGGGTTGTTGTGTCATGCAAACTAGGTCAATGTGTACTAATTGAGCCACAGCTTTTAATTCAAAACTAAATTTCACAAACAGTGTTGAATGAAGAATAGGCTTTACTGAATCCCCAAGAGTTCCTTCTCTCAACATGCTTCACATCTTATAATCATCAGAAACCTCTTTGCACAGTGCTCAGTCCTAGCTGTGAGAGAAATAGAATTAACTGCTGCATTTTATAGACTACATGTGATACAGGAATGTTACATTCTGATTAATACTACTAATTCAAATTTAGATAGAGCAACTGAGGAAAATTACTTGTCTCTGCTTCCAACATTCGCCACCAGATGATGCTGTTAAGCTAAATCTCAGGGTTTTTTTAATACAGGGAAGAACAGCTGCAGCATTTAAATGTAAAAAACAGAGAAGAAAGAACACTCATTCAGGTTTTCTTTTCATATGCAAACACACACGTACTTGGGACTATATTTCTCTCTATGCTGTACTCATGAAATATGCTTGGATATTTGGTAGGCTGCAGGAAGATTCACATACAGTGGTTCAGCAACTTTAAGGTCATGTAGGCCAACCTCAGCAGGCTAGGCTTCTTCTACCATAGCACCAAAAACCAACATATGTTAAACTTCTGCAGAACTGTTAAGGGCATAGGAACCCATGTCACCGCTAGAAATCTTGTAAATTTGGAGAGAATATCACAAGCGTCAAATGACTTCTCCATTTATTCCCGAAAGGTTCAGTAGGATAGGTTTGGGAGCAGGAGAGAGAGTTCCCTGTGGCCCACTTGTCTAATGGAAGTAGTTGTCATGTGTTCAGGGGCACTCAGTGACTGGATTCACACGACACAACAACCCACTGTGGTTTATAAGCCACAGTGGGTTAATGTGTTGCCCGAACCCGCCATAGTTTTGTCAGGTTGGCTTAAAGCTTGGTTTATAAGCTGCCCTAACAACCCATGGCTTGCTCTAGGGGTTGTTCTACCCACAATGGGTTGGCATCTCATCCAAACCCGGATGACACAACCCATTGTGGGTCAACCCCATTGGCAAGCGAGCCACTGGGCAAGAGCAGCAAAAACCCCTTGCCACTCTTACCAAGTGGCTCCCGGGTGAGCACCAGTGCCAGCCACCCCCAAAGTGCCCAAGTGGCACTTGGGGGCAGTTGGCATGGGCTTCCCCCCACGCCCTGCCTCCGCCACCAGCCTTTCAGGCTCACAGTGGCTCCCCCCTGGAGATCGCAAAAGTCAGCTGTCCAGCCGGGTTTCACAATCCCTGTGCAGGCAGCCACGGGCTGCCCCTTAAAAGTGCCCAAGCAGCACCTTGGAGGGGCTGCCCATGGCTGCTCAGCATTATTTTTTTAAAAGAGAGTGGTCTTTTGGTGCGAGAATTGTGTTTTCAGGGATTTACACCCGTTCTCAGCAAGATCCTTATCTTTTTTGTGTTTCCCCCTTTAATTTCCATGGGGAAGCAAATTTTGGACTTTGTCCCGAGACTGTACAGGCTCAGGTAAGGCTAAAAGTGCTTTGCCCCCACACAGGGATCATGGAAGCTGGCTTGACAGTCAGCTTTCGCAATCTCCAGGGGAAAAAGCCACTGTGAGCCCAAAAGGGCTTGTGATGGTGGCAAGGGGGGGGGGGAGTCTCATTCCTCCTGCAGTGACCCAGAAGATACCCATGGGAGGACCAAGGGGGGAAGAGGGGGAGGGAGGGGGCCTGCTACCACGATGTACCCAATTGTCTGCAGGGTGCATCCAGGGTAGAGTGGCTTAGTCACACTGCGCAGCTTGCTACGCAGTGTGGCATACCATGTTGTGTGAACCCACCCAGTGAAGCTACCGTATTTTTCGCTCCATAAGACGCACTCCCCCCCCCCCAAAAAACTAGGTGGAAATGTCTGTGCATCCTATGGAGCGAATATAGTAAAATATATATATATATATTATTTTTTCTTTCCTCTGCTGGTCCGGAAGAGCGGAGGACTCCTGGGTGGGGCGGGGGAAGCCCCCGTCTCTCAGCTGATTCCCCGCAGAACAGCCGATTAAAAAAAAATTTTTTTTTTTAAACTTTCCTCTGCTGGTCCGGAAGAGCGGAGGACTCCTGGGCAGGGCGGGGAATCCCCGCCTCTCAGCTGATTCCCCGCGGAACAGCTGATTTAAAAAAAAAATTATTATTTTTTTGTACCATACGGTAAGTGCGTCTTATGGTCCGGTGCGTCTTATGGAGCGAAAACTGCGGTAATTATACTTCTAAACAGGGCCTTCAGTGGTCTACAAGCATTACCCCTAGGCAATGAGAACCCAAAGACTCCCTTTTCAAGCCCTGGCAGCTCCTGATGGTGACCAACAACTCTATTACTTTTTTGACAACATTCAGGTACAAAAAGAGAACTGTTTAACATAATAAAGAATAACCTCAGCTATCATAAAGGACCAACAGACTGAGTATTTAAACACATACTTGGAGATGTGGATCTATTTCAAATATCGTCTCTCCACGTCGCATGTCTGTTATTAACCATGGGCCTCCTGCTCTATAAACACACAAAAGAAAAATAAGTATTACTCCCACTGCTCCAAGACTTCTAGGTGTGAGATAAGAAGAAATTTGGGGCTGTGGATGAATAATTAGAACTTCTGCCTGTATATTCAAAATATTGGATTACTGTTAAGCCTCTCCCAACAATCAAGAAATGGACTCTTTACTCCAGAGTGGTAATCTGTTCTACTTTCTCATGTACTATGGAGAAAAGAAACCATGCCCTGCCACTATTGTTCCAGATATTTGAAAAAACTAAAGCTTGTAGGAAGAATGTAAAAATATTTGCAGCGTCAAGAAGAGCCAGAAAAATATATTAGTCTTCATGGACCAGGCTTGCATTTTCAGGAGCATAAATTGTTCCTCAATTTGAAATTTAGCAGAGTATAGTTAGCAAAGCTTCTTCATGTCCATGTATACAATTAGAGAATTGGGAGAAAACTCAAAAGCCATGTAATTCAGCCCCCTGCAATGGCAGGATTGTCCAGAATTAAATTGTTCCTGATAAATGACCAGGCTTCTTCAGATAATTCTCATATGGGGCTGCTTCTTAAGACAGCTATAGTCCCTAGAGCTGCAAGTCCTGTGATTAATACTTGGGGGTTCCAAGTTGAATTAAATGAGATCCTAAGCAATTCACAAGAAATACTTTCCTAGGACAAATGGTTAAAAATAGCAGTTGGAATTTTAAAGATAGAAACTACAATTGGCCAAATACTACTTACATATTCATTTCTAAATTAAAAGGTATTGGAACATCTAAAGTTCCTCCAGTTTCCCTGATATTTTTGCTATCATAATTTAATATATCCCCCTCATATATTTTTTTTAATTTGAGGATTTATACTCTGACTTTCGAGTTCCAACACGGAAGCTCTCAACATGACTCACATAAACAAAAACCAGGGATGTTGAAGAGTCCTTGGTCCCGAGTCGAGTCCCGAGTCTTTGGACCCGAGTCTAGAGTCGAGTCTAGAGTCCGAGGTCCAAAATGGTGACTCGAGTCGAGTCCCGAGTCCCTCCCAAAGCGGCGGCCCATGGAGGGAGCAGGAGAGTCTCCGCGAGAGGAAGAAGAGCTGCCCTTCCTCCCGCGGAGACCCTCCTGCTCCCTCCATGGGCTGCTGCCGCTGCCGCCCTCACCTCCACCTCTGCCGCCCTCACCTCACCGCTGCCGCCGCCCACAGCAACCCCGCCAAAAACAGAGCGACGGCGCTGGTGGCGTGACGCGGCGTGCGATGGCAACGGCGACGGCGATGGCGGAGGAGGAGGAGGAGGTGAGGGCGGCGGCGGCAGAGGCGAGGGCGGAGTCCTTGGGCTCGAGTCCCGAGTCGAGTCTCGAGTCCCACATAAATTATTGGGACTCGAGTGGGACTTGAGTCAGAGGGGGGACTCAGTCGGACTCACGAGTCGAGTCCCCGAGTCCGAGTCCCCATCCCTGACAAAAACTAGTAATTAAAAATAAAAATATACAAAAGGCAGCATATAAAATATTTGACAGTGGACCATTAAGCTGGTTTGCATGTTATGGAGGCAATTCAGCAATGGATGAGCAGACTGCATGGGCTCGTTGTTTCCACTTTCAATTAACAACCCAGGAGTTCCTGCATTGTTTTGTGATGTGAGAACCTGGAAACTCTGGGTTGCTTATGGGTTAAACAATCTAGAGTTAACTCATGGTGTGTTGTTGGGTTAACTCTGGGTTGATTAATCCATAAACAACCCAGAGTTTCCAGATTCGCATGTCACGAAACAACCCAGGAATGTTCCTGGGTTGTTAATTAAAAGAGGAAATGATGAGAGTGCAGCTCATGAGCTCTGCTCATCCCCACAATTCCTAGGTTAAACAACCCAGGGAATTTCCATTGTGATGGGTCATTGGTAAAGCAGGAGACATTACCAACGTTCCATAATTTGGAAGCCACATCAGAAAAGGGCCTCTTGTGTGTCCACACCAACCACAACCAAAATATGTAAAAGGGCCTCCTGAGATGACTTTAGTAGAAGGGCAGATTCATATGGGGCTGAGGTGAGGTGGGGTGGGGGGAAGAGAGAGAATGGTCCTTGGATATCTTGAGGTTCATTTTACCCAATTCTTACTTTGCAGATATTTATTGCGCTCCAGTGTGCCATAAACATAGCAAATTCAAGGGATGCTTTCTTTGATTGCAAATTCAAGGGATACTGTAACATCAGAATAAACCCATGTCAATGTATGCAAACATTCCTAGTTCCAATTTATTCCAGTTGTGGAATGTCTGACCTTTAAATATATGATTGCATTTACCTTTATCAGGTATTATTTGTTAAACGCTTACAACAGTTTTCAAGTCAGCTGGGGTTGCTATACTTACACAGAAACAGTCCGAAGCAATTCTAATATACCCTGTCCATTCCACTGTTGTGCTGCATGAAGCTCCTCTGTGCATACCCCAACAATCTAGAGAAGAAAAAAAGAAAAAAGGAAGGTGGTAGATACTTCTATCTATTGAGATAAAGTTCTACACTGGCCCAATTAGAGTCCACCAGGAGAAGAGCCTTCAGTGTGGCGGCTGCATTTCTGTGGAACTCCCTGCCTCTGGAAGTCAGGCAGGCTCTGACAATGCGCTGTTTTTGGTGCCTGCTGAAGACTTCCTTGTTCCAGGAAGCCACACTTCACCCACCAGGGTAATTTTAGTTTGCTTTCAATGTATTGTTTTTGTTTCTTTTTTCTTTTTTTGTCTTTTTATTGTTCACTGGAATCTGCTTGATGTGGAGCGGTACACAAATACTGTAAATAATAATAATATTTGATAAAGGACCCTGTTTTTTTAGATCAGCATTCCACAACCCAGCACCCTTCAGATCTGTTGGGAATACAACTCCCATCATTCCAGCAAGTAGGAGCAAGTTGTAGCTCAAAACATCTGGAGGGTGCCAGGTTGAGGAAAGCTACTTTAGATTATACTGAACTAACCTAGTGTGTATGCAACAGATAAAACAATAATCTATGCTTCAATCAATAATTAATCAATCAATATTTCAGACCATGACACTACACAATTTAAAAATGCAGTTCACTGTTCTTAAATACATTTCAACCTATTGCTCATGTAGGGGACACAAGCCTGCATAAATATCTAAGGAAGTTTGAGCTCAGCAGAATCCCCCTCTGGAGTAGGCATGCTGCAGAGATGAAGGGGTAGCTCATTTCATTAACTGTCAGATGCTCTGGGCGTCTGCACTCCTCACCCCTACCCCCCAATCTTCTCACATGTAGTAACGTACTTTCCTGCCTCCAATCCTGACTTGAGTCATATGAAAGTTTGCCATTTCATCTGAATTGGCAAACTATGTTTTGCCTTTGCCCTTCAAACCAGGATTGGGAAAGTTTGCAGGGCAAGGGCAAGTGCAAACCATAGTTTGCTGGTAATCTATGGCTTACCTAAAACTAGGATTGGACACAGGGAACTGCCATACACTGGAGGGGGGAGAAAGGGGAAGAAGCACATGAGCCTGAGGCTCCTGACTGCTGCTGATGTAATAGCAAAACTATGGTATGCCTGAATCATTTCAGAGGCTTCAGATGATCAAGGATATGACTCTGGCTCTTGCGTTTACTCCATTCCCATCTTCTCTCTCTCTCACATACCAATTCCTTCATCCATTCCAAAGTTTTCTTTACTCTGAGCTCTGAATTGGGCAGTATTATGATTAGCACTAGCCTCCAAAACATGGATTTGAAACTATAGTTTGAAATGGGTTTGCAAGTCATGGTTTGGAGGTTAATATTAACTGAGCTTTCCTGACTTGGGTATCATTGTAAACTGTAGTGAAAGGAGGCCCAGAGATGGAGGAAGGAACATGTGAACCCACTGCATATTTATTTGATTTATACTCCACCTTTGCACCCTGCAAAAAATATGCTCAAGGCAGTTTCCTAATTTTACATGCAGGACTCTAGTATATTACTACCTAGTAAAATGAATAGGTTCAAGGGCAGTTACACAAATCTTTCATGTTTATTTTGGAATGCTGAGCTCCTCAACAGAATCACAGAGATGAAGCAAAAATTTGGTGCCTGAAAACCCTCGTTTTAGTTTGTCAACTAGGTAAATTATATTGTTTGGAATAATACACAGAGCCAACTGTATATGGAGTGGTGCATTGGAAGCCAATATATCATTCCAAGGTTAAACAAGTTTGCAATGCAATGCAACATGGAAATATCACACTAGATCAGATCAGTAAACAGCAGCTGCCTCGGAGATCTGCTTTTACCTGATTAACTTGAAGTTGGCCAGGCTTTTAAATGGACAAATTTTAATTGCTGTTGCTTTATTATTATTTTTACTCTTGTTTTTAGATACTGGTATTGTCAGGGCTTTTTTTCTGGTGGAACTCACCGGAACTGAGTTCCAGCACCTTTTCTTCTATTAATTGCATTACAATTTAATCGCCATCTACTCCCGAGGAAATGTAATCCAAGAGTTCCGGTACCTTTTTCTCCAGAAAAAAAGCACTGGGTATTGTAGATGATTTTAATATGTAAACTGCCTTGAAAGAGCTGAATATACCTTAAAGGCGGTATATAAATATGCAAAACCACCAACCAAGCCAAAAAAATCCTTAAATAGACAACAGAGATTAAACTAACCCTGAACAAACAGTTCAACCCAGTTTGCACATCACCAACAATAATACACAATAACCCTGTTGAAAATGCTGCATGAGCAAGTGTGCGTGCTTGTTCCTGTGCAGGTGCCCACTTCCACTACAACAAACAACTCAGGGCTGTCTGAGTCTGGAACTCTGGTCTCTTGGGGGACACTCAATCCTTCTGCTTTTTCAACAACCCACAGTTTGTTAATCATGGATTGTTGGCAACGTGTGAACCGGGTCTTCTTCTATACTGATTGGGTACATAATCTTTTATGTAACAAGAAAATATATTGTGATCATTTTTTTCCCTATAAGGTCTAAGAACAAGCCACTGTAGTAACTGTTTACATACTAATATTATTGCAAGATACATCTGAATGATACAGAAAGTGCTGCTCTACATTGTTCTTTGAGTGCAGCCCAGCACAGCTCTGAGGTTTCCTGAACTATTTCCTTACAATACTTAAGGCAAGGGCTCACAGGCCATCAATCAAAGAAAAAAAAAAGGCCTTGGAAAGCAACATCCAAGAAGCTGCACTCCTTGAATGATACAAACCTGCATGCAATTTAGCTGACAAGAACATGAAATATACAAAACCACCACAATAATGTATTTACTCAGGCCTCTGGAAGGCTTTTATCTGGCTTCCAATGTGAAATAACATTAGATGTACAGCAGGATAACATTAGATGTACATATGGATAAAATTAGAATTTGAAAGGGACAGCTAGACTGACCTAAAATGCTGCTGTAACACATGATGCAAGATCTACTTTTGCCTTTACCCATGGCAAACTTGCACATGCCTTCAAGTACACCTGTAGTTACCATCATTCCATTTCACGGAAAACTCCAAGTGTCAGACTCCAAGTATTTTAAAATATCTAAAAGCGTAGAATGTCGTATTAGGCCCAAGGTTATTGTTGATTTGAGTAAGTACCATATTATTCCTTGAAGGCAATGCCCAGAAAAATTGGTTCTGTTAGCATACCTGAAGAAAAGTAACAACCCCAAATGGTGTCTGAACTGGCTGCATTTGTGGATCTTCAGTCAGCAGCATATGCTGGATCCTAGACTCACTGTTGTCCAATGGACTATGCCATGATACATGGTCACCACTGCAAAATGTATTTTCTGTTGGGGAGAAAGGAAGGGGAATGAAGAGAATTGTGAACTAGAACAACTACATATTTCTACCTTTTTATAAAAAAAGAAAAAGAAAAAAGACAACTGCAGGAAGAATCAAGCAAATGATAAACCCATAAAAAACTAAAAACAAAATTTACACACTTTTTTCTATTACTGTTAACCATCTGCAATGGTAACAAAGATGTAATGTATAGAGAGTTTTGCTAAAGCCAGTCCAAGATCCGAACACAGATAGGTAAGTTGATACATGTTGCATAAATTTCTCTATAGTGGGTTTTTTGTTGTTTTTTAAAGTAAGTGTTCCAGTCATGTCAGATAGATAATGGTCTAATCACAAAATATTTCCTCGCTTCAAACACCAGCAAGGAGCACGGAACCAGAATCTTCAGTTCAAATGTCATGATAAACTATCCTGCTCATGCAACCTGTGGGGGGACAGGGACGGGCTGCATGCACTAGCATGCTGCTGCTTCACAGTAAACCAGGAATCCTGGCTTATTATGTGCAAAGGTGGGTATTCGAGTGAGCATGATGCAGTGGGACAAGGTGTTTTGTTTTAATTTTAAATTATGTTTTGGTGTGTTTGTAGTTTTCTTCTTTATGGAAAAAATGTACTGCAGTCTCTCTGAAGTCATGTGTTGTGTGATATTTCATGTGTTGTGTGATAAGCGCGTTGGATAGAGTGTGCCTATCCATACTTAAACTTGATTTGAAGTGCGTAAAGTGAACTGTTTGGAAGGTTTCCCTCAATTTTTCCTTCATTTTGCAGGGGTAGTACACGTGTGCATAAAAGGATGCATCACCAAAATAATAAATGACAATTCATTTGAGTAAAGAAAAAACACCTTAAACACTAATAATTGGAAGCAAATGCAAGCATCATCATCATCATTGTACATAAACTTTTAAGACAGTAAGAATGGAATTAACTATCTACCTCCATAAACAAAGACAACACCAAAAAACCCAACAAGAATTAGAGCCAAAATACTGCAAAAATGCCTGGTAGGATAGATAGAACTAGTATCTTCACTCCATAGCAAAAAACCAATCATTACAGGGTGGGAGCAAGAGCAACCATGGAATAGTTCAAAAGCAGCGCTTAACACATTTTCCCCTCATCCTCAGGTGGATTATGGCAATGCTGCTGCCACTATTTTCTTTTGTGAGGAAGAGGGACCTTCTCCTCCAGTTCTGATTTGAAAAAAAATATATAGTGCATGCACCTGGAACTCTGCTTTGTCTTCTCCTTTTAGCTTGGAGGGAGAGGTACCAGTGGGGTGGAGTGGCACATATCCAGGGAGATGGGATGCTAAGCCATTGCCTTTGAGTGGTCCAGGTTTTGTTGTAGTAGCAGTGCACTTGCCTGCCTGCCTCACTCATCTACCTACTTGTCCATCCAATTGCCCATCTACCTAGTAGCAGATACTCACCCATCACATCCAGCCTGCTTTTTGGACTTGCCAGCAGCATGTCCTTCAGCAGGCAGAAATCAGAGCCAGTTGAATGGAGTAGAAGGGAGTAAGGGGAAGAAGAGGAAGACTTGTGTATTTCATGAGGGGAGATATCTTATGCATGCTGTGGAGAAAGCCAACCTAAGCCCCCTGCCTGACACACACACACTCACCAAGGAGGGGGGAAGGAGACCCGGGGGGGGGGGGAGACAGCCAGTCTCCACAGATGCCAAAGGGGACAAACAACATCTGCATAGAATCACTCCAGGGGGGAAGGCAGGAAGCATCACCAGGTTTGTCAATGCTCTCGCATATCAGCCCCATCTACATAAGACTTGAATACTTCTCCAGAGCAGACACTTCGGCACCCCTAGGAAATGGCCACTCAACACCATAGGATGGGACCATTAAACAAGTGGCTTCAAAGGGATCCCATCCCACGGGGGGAGGGCGTCACCCCACCTGACCCAAAAGGCCGCCCCTCAGGGAGGGTGTCAACCCACCTGATCACGGAGGGAAGGGCTACCTGAAACACCAAGGTATAAAACACCCTGCGCAAGGGAACTGGTGTTCGTTCAGCAATCTTGCCCATGCCTGGGGTAAGGGAACGAAGGATCAGGCAACCCCGGGTAGCAGCACCCGGCGCGCTCCAGCTAGCTGGAATCACTGGCTGCTTGGGTTGACCGGATCCCCGGGAAACCAAGCTGAAATCACTCACAAGCCACTTGGGTAGACCGGGCCCCCGCCGGGAACCCAGTTAGCCGCTTGGGTAGACCGGGCCCCCGCCGGGAACCCAGTTAGCCGCTTGGGTAGACCGGGCCTCCGCCGGGAACCCAGTTAGCCGCTTGGGTAGACCAGGCCTCCGCCGGGAACCCAGCTAGCCGTGTGCGGTTGACCGGGCCTCTGCCGGGGCCCGAGCTGAACTAACTAGCTGAGAGCCCTGAACTCACGGTGTCCTTGAGACTTCTTGCTTGTTACTTTGTACCGTACTGATAAGCTGTATTGCTGGCGTGGGTCTGAGTTTGGAAAGGTAATTTTGTAAATAAACCTATTTTCTAAAAGATACTTTTGTGGCTATAAGTTATCCCTTCGTTCTGGGCTAAGGGTGAGGCGCTGGGGACCTCGGAGAAGGCCCGCCCCAGGGCTCGCTACCCCCTTAGCATTGAACCCGCACAGAAGACCAGGTTGTCGGTCTTCCACTCATGCTGATTCAAGCATTCAATATAGGATTTATTCCCAGTCCTTAGGACTGCTGCCCATTGTTTATTCTTGGGTTACCAGTCTGGGTTGTTCTTTCCCTAACAACCCACAATTTGTGTTCAGACGTCACGGACAACAACTGTTTAGCTTGGCAAGAGTGAGAGGGTGGTAGTCAGCAGGGTTGCAATGATTTAAATCAATGATTAAATCATCAATAAAATTCGATTTTTCCATTTTTTGCAAAAAAATCAGGATTTTTTGCAACCCTGTCATGTCGATAATACTGGTAACGTAAAAAAAAAAAAAATGAGGAAAGTGTTTTCTGTATAATTTGGTGTTCTTAACTATTAAGTGTAGGCTATTTGTACATGTGGTTGCCTGAAACTTTGAAATTAATTTTACTAATTTGGGGGGGAGGGGAATTTATTGAATTAAAAAAATCATTTGATTTAAATTTTAAAAATCGATTTTTGGGGGTTTGTTGCACAAAAAAAATCATGATTTTTTGCACCCCTGATTTGCAGCCTCTCTGGGTCAATGTCCATGGTTGATGCCTGCTGCACTCTGACAGCAGACACCTCCCAGGACATTGCCCAGGCGAGGTTCCTATTTCGGACCCCTACAGGTGCACACCTCTGCACTTGCATATGACCAACTAAAGAAACTGGGGGCGAGGGGAAATGAACGAAAATATTTGTGCAAATTTCTTGTGCATAAAAAAAGGGGGGGTTGGCAAATCAGTGAAAGCCCCTCCAATGTGTTGCTTGGCCACTTTGGAGGGGCTATCGCACTTGCTGTCACCTCAGAGATTGTGAAAAATGATCTCCAGAAAAACGGGGGGGGGGATAGGAAAGCCACAGCGAGTGCAAAGCAGCTCATGGTTGGCACAGGGGCACAACCACCCCTACAACAAGCCATGGGTTGTTAGGGTGGCTTGCTGCCCACAAACAAGCCACCTGTGGGAAGCGGTCTGGGTTCGGATGACAATGGCAATCCATCATGGCTAGTTATCCACAATGGGTTGTTGTGTCATGTGAATCTAGTCAGTGTGGATAGTCTGGGCTAAATGGACTAAAGGTCTGACTCAGTATAAGACAGTTTCCTATGTTCCTATGAAATGCATCATGTTCCTGTGCATTACAATTCCTTAGCGGCAGCACACACCTGTGTCTTAGAAAGTAAGTATATATGAGCAAAGAATTATGAGAAAATAAATATTTTAATTTTTTTTTAGTAGGGTTTTAAAAAAATGTTTTCCAATAATGCTGGTAACTGCTGATGAAATGCTGAATGGAGCAGGGGGAAGTTTGCCCATTGGTATGTTTTACTGATCCCCAATTTTCAATAAAAATGAGGGCATCTTGTGTAGAGATCTATCATTTCAGCAAGTGCTATGAGTTCATGACCAGAAATTATTCTTCTGTTCTTAAACTCTGATTGGTTAACAGGTTAGGAGATTGAATCTAGCTTGCTTCTTGTGGTAACTCTGATCATCCACCAGATGTCCTCACTGTTACTTATGCATTACTTTAGTTCTACTTTTAAAGCTGTATTTGAATTTTTCTCTTTTCCAAAATCAACCTAGATGGAATTCCAAACTTTTGTCACAATAAATCTAAATCAAGATTTAATACCTGTTCAAAACTTAAAGTAAAATTAGAACAAAGGCTGCTTGTTTGCATGGTACTGCTCACTCTTGTCCAAAATCCTGACACCAAAAATAAAACAGTGGAAATACAGAGCATAGGTGTAGAGAGGGCTTTAAAAGAACTTAAAATTTCTATAGCTGAGAGAAGAAGAAAAAAGAAAGCAAGTGCCCACAAGGGCTAGGGCATTTATCTGTACCACACTGTGGTCCACTGGGGCAAAAATAAAATAATGGCATTTGGTCTCCAAGCCCTCCAAGTCTCCTTTCTGCTGGAAACCCCCTAGTTTCCTAGGGAGGTCTATCCCATTTTATCATCATCAAGCTGAAGCACCTTGGCCAAAGAACTGGGTGTGGAGAACCAAAGTGCTGATATAAGTAAAGAAAATGTCTCTCAATTAAACAGGTAGATGTGGATAACAAGAGTATCAGATAAGGGTTGCTTGAGACCCAGTATGATGAACTGTTTAGTTCCACCATCTACAGAATGTGAAAAATGCTTGCCACTAGTCGTTAACAACCTGGACACTCAGACTCCACACAAATTTAGACTTTGGATAGAGAAGAGTTAAATGCAGCTATTCCATAGCATTCAAATCCAAGTTAAAGCCCTCATGATTTCTATTCCCAGTATTTCCCAGGTCAGACAGTTTATCACCTACATTCTGTTGATTAACTAAGGGCACAATCTTACGCATGTTTAGACAGAAAAAAGTCCTACAACTCCCAGCATCCTCCAGAAAAGCATGGCTGGCTGGGGCATGCTGGGAGATGTAGGACTTTCTAGTTTAAACATGCATAGGATTGTGCCTTAAATGTTTTAATGATGTAAGCCTCACAGTCACAGTTCTCCAAAATGAAACAAAGCCACAAAGGCCCTCATTCTTGAGGCCTGTCTTTCTGTCACAATATTCTGCATGTCAAATGCTAACTCAATTCTATGCTGATCGATCCCTGTGTTTTGCTACCCAGACTCCTTCTCCTGGGAAATCCCAGCCATTTGGAGCTGGTTTTCAAATGCTAATGTCTCTGCAGGAGACCCACCTATTTGTGTCTATTCGGGTGGGGGCTACTTAAAAAAGGTCTCTTTTCTCCAGACAAACCACAAAATTCACAGTGACTACTCAATTAAACTACAGAAAACCACCCATGTGAAAAATGATATGAAGGCCAATTTGAATCTCTCAGCGTCAGTAAATCCAGTACTAAAGCTTGACTCACCATACAGTGGCATACAAGATTGGCTTTTCTATGGAGGTCTCAACAATACTCAGAGTTACAATCAAGAGGACTCTTTACCACAGAACCTGGCGTTTTGTTAGTGACAAAACACCAGACACACATGTTATAAGGCAGGGTTTTATCCTAGTATTGAAATAGCTACAGTAACAAGTTCCTCTCCTTTTCTATGAATTCTAACTAGCATTGCAACTCTAAAATTCAAGACAAAATCCTAGCAAAATTCTGTACATATATGATAGTGATGTGGAAAGGGTGGAGCAAACAAGGATATAGAACACAACAGGGGCTCCATACAAAGCTTACCAGATTTTGCTTCAGCCAATTAAGGGCATTTTGTTGTGGAGCAGGGTCAGGAAGAGGCAGCTAAGTTAGTTGTCAGAGACAGAGTTCCTGTGTCATATACCAGGTTTAATCATTCATGCCTGCCAACTTTTGAAGGTCTATAAAAGAGAGATTTAGCTCTTTCCTGGTCCACTCTTATTGTTGTCATCACTGCAACAGCAGCAACTACTACTACCAAGACGAAACACCTAGGGTAAATATTCTAATATTTGCACTAACACATGTTAATTAACAAATAACGTTGCTAAATGCACTAGAAGCAAAAACACAGCTGTGGAGAAAGCTTGACACACACATACACTCTCACACACACAATCCCTGTCTGCATAATCTCTCCCCGAGGGGGCGGGAGAAGCACCGGAGATTTCCCGGGCAGGAATAAGCCCACCTGACACGAAGGGGCAGGCATAAGCCCCACCTGACCAGGCAGGGGCGGGAGAGCAGGAAAACCGGGGTAGAAAACCCCTCTCCCCACCCCTTGGGAGTTGTTGGGAACACGGGTGCGCAGACATCAACTCCGTCCAGCTGCGGCTGGAGCAAGCTGTTCTCTTCCCCGGGTCAAGCAGGACTCGGAGCCAGGCTGGAAACCAACCAGCGTAAAGTCTTGAAACTAAGGTAACTTCTCTCCTCAATACGCTAGCCTGGGAAACTTTCATTCATAAATTCTGAGGTCACGCTCAGGTCTTGTTGATGCATAGTATTCCTAGAAAGCTATTAGTTCCGCTCCATTTAACCACTAGTAAATAAAGCCTTATTTGGGCAATGAAAGGCTCGGAGTGCTTTCTTCTCGCCGCATAAGAGTCTAGTCAATTTCAATCGCTTTAACGGGCTATATCTCAGCCGCGGTTAACCCGTTAAGTGCCGAACCCACTCCAAAGACCCAGTGGTTGATCTTTCACATGGTGGTAACAGTGGGATAATTTGCATAATTGTGGTTACTTAGCGGAACTAGTAGGGTCTAGGGAAGGCTAGCTGATTGCGGGAGAAGTAATCAGGCCATGTTTGGAGATGAGTAGCCCCAGCCAGGAACCGCTGGAACTATTGGACAGCCCAGTGGCTCCCGGAGAGGGGAGCCATGTCTCCACAATGGAGTGGGCCGTGTGGCCGAAAACCGCAACCCAGGGAGAGGAGGGAGCCCCCTCATCTTCGTTGGCGGGGAAAGGACCCAAGCAGTGGGGTCGTCCCAGCCTAGTGAGTAGCCTCAGGAGAGGCGACAGGATAGACCCAGAGTCAGAGGAAGACCTCGACGGAGGGGTTGCTGATGGAGCCATAAGAGGGGAAGGGTTTGACGCGCTCTTCCCCCAGCTGAATTGGCAACAGACCAGGGAAGTGATGCGGCACCAGCAAGAGATGATCCAGCATCAACAGGCGGCACTACAGATGGAGCTGGAGCTAGCAAGGCTGACCACGGGTGCCGGAGGGGGGGGACTGCCTCCACCACAACCTATAGACGCTCCGACCCCTAAATGGGACTGGAAACAATTCCCCACCTATAAACCCGGGTAGGACGTGTTGATCTTCTTCACCCTGTTCGAAGCCGCCTGCCAGGAGCAAAAGGTGCCAGACAATTTGCGAATGTCTGCATTGCGGACGCAGGTCAGCGGAGAGCTGGCCGATCTCCTGGGCATTCACACCCAAACTGCCCCCTTGGACTATGCTGCCTTCAAAGAAGCCGTGAGAGAACGCTTTGCCCTCACGGCCGAACATTGTCGCCGCAAGTTTTGGTATGGGCAGCCTCCCCCGGGGGACACTTATGCATCCTGGATGGTGCATCTGGGGCAAGTTTGGGATGCGTGGATTGGGGCCACCGGAAAAACCACCTTGGCGGAGGTGCTGGAGCTCCTGATTCAAGAACAGTTTTGTGCCACTATCCTGGAGGACTTAGCCACTGCTGTACGGGACCGGGATCCCCCAAACTGTCGGGAAATGGGCAAGTTGGCAGATCAGATGGGGCTATATTGGCAGCCCAAAGGGGGTAAGGGGGACAACCCTAACTATGGTGGGGGAAAGGGGGCACGGGAACAACCCCAAGCCCCGAGAAAAAGCCCCAAGTAAGCCCAGAGAGAGTCCCAGCCCCAGTGCCAGTGGATGTTTCTATTGTAAAGAGCAGGGGCACATTAACAGAAATTGCCCCAAACTTCTCGCCAAGACCCGCAGCTCCAAACCCACCCCTGGCAAAGTCGGAAGGGTGATCGCTCCCGAGTCCTGCCAGCCGGAGGAGCAGGAGGAGGACCAGCAGTCGGCCTCATCGCTTGACGAGGACTTGGAGGATGCTGCGCAGTCCCAGCGAGGTGGAGGGCAGCATTCCCTTGGGGCCATCTCCCAAGCATCCCTGTTGCGGATTGCGTCCCCGGAGCAACTGGGTTGGAGCCAGAACAAATTCTGTGAGTCCATCTCTGTGAACAATGTTTCCCATATGGGGTATAGGGACACCGGGGTGGACATAACTGCCTTACCTCGGAGTAAAGTGAAGAAGCGCCAGTTATTGAAAGGGCGCACGTGTGCTATAAAGCCATATAACTCCCCTGATATAGCTGTACCCCTCGCCTGGGTTTGGGTCAAGTACAGGGGATGGGAGGGGGAGGGGGATGTCATCGTGCATGGACAGCAAGAGTGGGGGATCATCACTGGGAACGACATAGCGTTCCAGGCAGCCCAGGTCAAGGTGGGGGTGGTGACGCGCCGCCAGGCAAGGCAAGCGTCTGTCCACCACCTAGCCCCCCTACTCTTATCTCCGGTCTCAGTAAAAAGGCACAGGCGGCAACCCAGCCGGACATCCGTCCTTCGCCCCCTCCCCCAGCTTCCGTCAGGGAAGACAACCAGGAGGGGTTTGTCCCAATGGCTAGGGATTTTGGGACCCAAGTGGCTTTTCAGAAGGAGCAGCGGCACGATCCGTCCCTCCAGGAATGTCGTACCAGAGTCAGTCAAGCATTAGGGCCGCCAGACCAGTCTGAACAATTTAGTGGGATGCTGGAGCCCTTTACCGGGAATTCGTCCCAAAAGCGGAGCCTGGCCTCCAGCAACGGAAGAGGCAATTAGTTGTGCCCATGAGGTACCGCCAAGACGTACTACAGCTGGCGCATGATGTAGCTTGGGGGGGGCACTTGGGACAGAAGCGGACACTGGCCAGGGTGACTGAAGGCTTCTACTGGCCCATGGTAGCGAACGAGGACCGAGAATATTGCCGGTTCTGCGATGTCTGCCAGCGGGTAGGACATAACCGAGACCACCCTAAAGCCCCCCTGCAGCCCCTGCCCATAGTGGGCATCCCCTTTGAGAGGATAGGGTTGGACATTGTGGGACCCCTGAACCCCCCTACCAAGACTGGGAAGAAATTCATACTGAGTGTCATTGACTTTGCCACTCGCTATGCAGAGGCTTTCGCCCTAGCCTCTATCTCCACTACCAGCCTGGCTAAGACTCTCCTCTCTCTTTTCGCCCGCCTAGGAATGTTTATTTATTTATATTTATATTTATGTATCGCCCATCTGACCGGCAACCAGCCACCCTGGGCGATGTACATAGAATAAAAACAATAAAATACATTTAAAACAATATAAAAATCTTAAAATCTTAACCCACCCCATATTCCCGCCTGAACAACCAGGTTTTTAATGAGCGACGGAAGCTCAGCAGAGAGGGGGCATGGCGGAGAGAGTTCCACAGTACGAGGGCTGCCACAGAGAAGGCCCTCTTCCTCGTCCCCACCAGTCTAGCTGCTCTGGCTGATGGGATAAGGAGAAGGCCATCCGTGGCAGATCTTGTTGAGCGGCCAAATTGGTGTTGCTGGAGACGCTCCTTGAGATAGACTGGACCGGAGCCGTATAGGGTTTTAAAGGTCAAAACCAACACCTTGAATTCGGCTCGGCAAGCAACTGATAGCCAGTGCAAATCCTTCAGCGCTGGCGTGATGTGATCCCGCCGGCAGCTGCCTTTAACCAGGCGAGCCGCCGCGTTCTGTACCAGCTGTAGCTTCTGAACCGTCTTCAAGGGTAACCCCACGTAGAGCGCATTACAGTAGTCTAGGCGAGAGGAGACCAAGGCATGAACCACTGATGGGAGCAGGTGATTAGGAAGGTAGGGGAGCAGCTGCCGTATCAGATGGAGTTGATATAGCGCCGCCCGGCTCACAGCCGCCACCTGAGCCTCCATGGACAGCTGGGAGTCTAGAATGACCCCCAAGCTGCGGACCTCGTCCTTCAGGGGTAGATGTACCCCATTCAGCACCAGGTCAACATCCCCTAACCTCCCCTTGTCCCCCACCAGAAGTACCTCGGTCTTGTCGGGGTTCAGTTTCAGCATGTTCCTTCCCATCCAGCCAGCCACTGCCTCCAGGCACTTGGACAGGGTCTCAACGGCCAACCTCGGTGAGGACTTGAAACAGAGGTAGAGCTGCGTGTCATCCGCATACTGATGACACCGCACCCCAAACCTCCTGATGATAGCTCCCAGCGGCTTGAGGTAGATGTTGAATAACATCGGGGAGAGGATGGAACCCTGCGGCACTTCACAAGTGAGCAGCCGAGGGTCCGAAGCCTCCTCCCCGAGAACTACCCTCTGATACCTTCCAGAGAGGAAGGACCGGAACCACTGCAATACAGTGCCTCCCAAGCCCAAGCCCTCCAGGCGGTCCAGGAGGATACCGTGGTCAACGGTATCAAAAGCCGCTGAGAGATGGAGGAGGACTAGAAAGGAGCATTCACCCCTCTCGTTTGTCTATGTGCTTCTTAAAGTGTGGTGCCCAGAACTGGACGCAGTACTCAAGATGAGGCCTGACCAGTGCCGAGTAAAGGGGAATTATCACTTCCCGCGATTTGGAAGCTATACTTCTATTAATGCAGCCCAAAATAGCATTTGCCTTCTTTGCAGCCACATCACATTGCTGGCTCATATTCAGTTTGTGATCTACCACAATTCCAGGATCCTTCTCACTTGTAGTATTGTTGAGCCAAGTGTCCCCCATTCTGTAACTCTGCATTTGGTTTCCTCTCCCTAGGTGCAGCACTTGGCATTTATCCCTATTAAATTTCATTCTGTTGTTTTCGGCCCAGCACTCCAACCTATTGAGGTCACTTTGAATTGTTTCTGTCTTCCAGAGTATTAGCTGTTCCACCCAACTTTGTGTCATCTGCAAATTTGATAAGCATTCCCTGTACCTCCTCATCCAAGTCATTAATAAAAATGTTGAAGAGCACTGGGCCCAGGACCGAGCCCTGTGGTACCCCGCTCATCACCTCTCCCCAGTTTGAGAAGGAACCATTGATAAGCACTCTTTTGAGTCCGATTCTGTAGCCAATTGTGGATCCACCTGATAGTTGTTCCATCTAGCCCACTCTTAGCTAGCTTACTAATCAGGATATCATGAGGCACTTTGTCGAAAGCTTTGCTGAAGTCCAGGTATATAATGTCCACAGCATTCCCACAGTCCACAAGGGAGGTTACCCGATCAAAAAATGAGATCAGATTAGTCTGACAGGATTTGTTCTTGACAAATCCATGCTGGCTTCTAGTAATCACTGCATTGTTTTCAAGGTGCTTGCAGACTGACTTCTTTATAATCTGCTCCAAAATCTTCCCGGGGATTGATGTCAGACTGACTGGCCTATAGTTCCCAGGTTCCTCCTTCTTGCCCTTTTTGAAGATGGGAACAACATTTGCCCTCCTCCAGTCATCTGGCACTTCACCTGTCCTCCATGATTTCTCAAAGATAATAGACAGTGGTTCTGAGAGTTCTTCTGCCAGTTCCTTTATTACTCTAGGATGCAGCTCATCAGGCCCTGGAGATTTAAACTCGTTCAGAGTAATCAGGTGCTCCTTGACCATTTGCCTATCAATCTCAAGCTGCAATTCTGCCCCTTCAGTCTGCACTTCAGGTTTGCCAGGGGGGTCATAGACCCTCTTTTGGGAGAAGACCGAGCCGAAGTAGGAATTGAACACTTCTGCCTTTTCTTTGTCTTCCGTTATCAATTTGCCATCCTCATTGCGTAGTTGAACCACCAGTTCTTTCTTCTGTCTTTTACTGTGCATGTATCTGAAGAAAGCTTTTTTGTTGCTTTTAGCATTCCTCGCTAACCTTAGCTCATTCTCAGCTTTAGCCTTCCTGACACTATTCCTGCAGTTCTGTGCTACCTGCCTGTACTCTTCCCCTGTAGCCTGTCCTTCCTTCCACTTCCTATACGTGTCCTTTTTTGTTTTCAGGTCATCTTTGAGTTTATTGTGAAGCCACATTGGCTTCTTCTGTTGCCCTCTGCCTTTTTTCCTTGTGGGAATTGTTTGCAATTGTGCCTTTAAAATTTCCTTTTTTAAAAACTCCCACCCCTCCTGGGCTCCCTTTCTCGTGAGAGTCACTTGCCATGGGATCTTACTAATCATTGTTCTGAGTTTGTTAAAATTGGCTTTCCTAAAATCCAGGGTACGTGTTTGGCTACACTCAGCTTTTGCTTTCGTTAGAATCAAGAACTCAAGTATAACATGGTCACTTTCCCCCAGAGTTCCCGAAACTGCCACTTTATCCACTAACTCATCTCTGTTGGTTAGAATCAGGTCAAGGATAGCCGATCCTCTAGTTCCTTCCTCCACTTTCTGTAGGAGGAAGTTATCAGCAGCACAGCTCAGGAATTTCTTGGAGGGGCCATGTTTGGCTGAATAAGTCTCCCAACAGATTTCAGGGAAATTGAAGTCTCCCATTACTACCACATCGTGCCTCCTTGAAACAATGGCAATTTGCTTTTCAAAAGTTCCATCCTCGTCTTCTCCTTGATTGGTGGTCGGTAGTAGACTCCAACCGCCATGTTCGTTTTATTCTTTGCCCCCTTTATTTTAACCCAGATGCTCTCAATGGGGCTGCCAAGCTCCTCTTCCTGTATCTCTGTGCAGAGATACGTATTTTTAACATACAGTGCAACTCCACCTCCCTTTCTGTTGCTTCTGTTCCTTTTGAACAAGTTATACCCTTCAATTGCTGTATTCCAGTCATGGGAGTCATCCCACCAGGTTTCAGTTATCCCTATCAAGTCGTACTTGCCCTCATGTATCAAGAGGGCACCTTGTCCACTTCATCAGAAGGAAGAAGCCGAAACCGATCCCACAAAACCAGTCTGCCATTGGCCTCCTCCCGCTCACTCCCTGTGTCCACGACGCACGATATCCCACTCCTAATCCGATCGATTTTATCTGCGAAGTGCTTCGCTAAAGTCTCACAGGAGGCTTTAGACTGTTCCAGTGGGTCCGGAGCGACTGGACCGACCAGACTCCGGACCACTTGGAACAGCCTCCTGGGGCAGCACTCCGCAGACGCAATGGAGGCAGCATAGAAATTCTTTTTTGCTGCCTTCACCGCCACCCGGTAGGCTGAAGATGCAGCTCTAACCCGTGTTCGATTGTCTTCGGAGCGGGAATTACGCCATCGGTGCTCTAGCCTTCTCACCTCTTGTTTCAGAGCTCGCAGCGAAGGAGTGAACCATGGCGCCGCGCGAGCTCTGTTTAGGCGAAGAGGGCGCTTCGGGGCAACTCGGTCTAATGCCCTGATGATTGCAGCATTCCAGTCGTCCACCGGGGTCTTGACCGAGCTACCGTTTGTGTGCTCCAATTCCCCAAGCGCGTTCAGGAATCCATCCGGATCCATAAGACGCCTGGGGCGGACCATCCTAATAGGTCCCTCACCCCTGCAGAGGGGTTGTGGCATCGAGAAATCCAACCCCACCAGATAGTGATCTGACCATGACAAGGGGGTGGTGGATATACCCCCGATTTCCAGATCATTTCCCCCCTCTCCAGAAACAAAAACCAAGTCCAGTGCATGACCGGCTACATGGGTAGGTCCAGTTAATACAGGGTGCAGCTCCCAGGAAGCTATGGTCTCCATGAAGTCCCGAGGGCCCCCGTGAGGGCAGCCCCCAAATGCACGTTGAAGTCCCCCAGCACCAATAGCCTGGGGGACAACACACGCACATCAGAGACCACCTCCAGCACCTCGGCCAGGGAGTCTGTCGTGCAGCGGGGTGGACGGTACACGAGCAGAATCCCCAGACTGCCCTTGGGACCCAACCTCCAGTACATGCACTCAATAAACTTGGTCTCCCGGAGAGGGAGTCTGGTAAGGACCAAGAACTCCCGGTAGATAACAGCCACTCCCCATCCCCATCCCCCAACCCTTGGCTGCTGGGCATACGAGAAACCAACCGGACACAAGGCCGCCAGAGTTGGAGCAGCGGCCTCGTCCAGCCAGGTTTCCGTAATACATGCCAGGTCCGCACCCTCATCCAGGATCAAGTCATGGATGAGAGATGTTTTTTGGGTAACGGACCTGGCATTGCACAACAGCAAACGCAAGGTGTGGGGAGGAGCCACACATCCCCCAGTTATACCTTGGCTCTGGGCAGGCCCGGGACAAGGGATAGGTATTAAGCATCGATCCCTTGTCCCCCTTAGTCGGCGTGGGCTGCCCCTAGCGTTCTGCCAGCGCCTGCCGCTCAACAGTGGTATATTTTGCCCCCCAGAACTCCCTCCATCATCTCCCTGGGAGAGGCACATGCCCCCTCGCTTCCGCCGATCAGGCGGGAGACCCACACTGTGGTGTTGGACTGTGGCACGGGATTCGCATCCAAATTGTTTTTAAAAATGTGGGAATTGGGTGGTGTGGAACATCTGACTTCGGTGCCATATCACCATGAGACTGATGGGCTGGTCGAGCGGTTCAATCAGACTTTGGAGAAAATGATCCGCGCCTACGCGGCTAACCATCCCGGGACTTGGGATCAAGCCCTCCCCTACCTGTTGTTCGCGTACCGAGACTTCCCCCAGGAGAGCCTGAGATTCTCCCCAAATGAGTTGATGTTTGGGAGGGAGCTGAGAGGCCCTTTGGCTTTATTGCGGGCGGAATGGGAGGGGGTTGTGGCGGAATCTCCAATGCCGGTTCATGCGTTTATGCAACACCTGCAAACTGTCCTTCGTGAGGTGTGGGAGACGGCCCAGCGACAACTCGGAGCGGCGCAACAACGGCAGAGCGCATGGTATAACCGGACGGCCATACCACTGACTTGAAGTGGGCGTTCAGGTGCTAGTGCTACGACCCATAAAGACGGATAAACTGTGTTTAAAATGGGAAGGCCCGGGGACGGTGGTCGGGAAGGTGGGGGAAGTGAACTACCAGGTGGCCTTTCCGGGGCAGCTGGGGAAACAAAAGGTATTTCATGTGAATATGTTAAAATTGTATGTGGAGCGGTAGGCTAATGTGGGGTGTGTAAAGGAATGTACAGACAGAGAGTTCTCCGAGGGGGACCTGTTGGCAGAATGGGGGGGAGGGGGTGGGCTCGATGAGATCGAGTTGTCCCCCTCCCTGTCGGAACAGCAGCGAAGGCAAATGACGCAGGTCTTGGAAGATTTTCAGCCAATGTTTTCAGACCGCCCGGGGCACACTACTCTCGTGCAACATACCATTGCGATGGGGGATAGCCCCCCTTTACAGTCCCTCCCCTACCGAGCGGTGGGCCCCCATGCCCAAATCATTGCGGACGAGATCCAAGCCATGCTGGACCTTGGGGTCATCATGCCCAGTTCTAGTCCATGGTCCTCCCCAATAGTGCTGGTGGCCAAAAAAGATGGGGGGGGGTCTGGTTCTGTGTGGACTACCGGAAGATCAACAAGGTGACTGTCCCTGACCCCTACCCCATCCCAAACATGGATGTATCATAGAATCATAGAATCATAGAAAAGTAGAGTTGGAAGGGGCCTACAAGGCCATCGAGTCCAACCCCCTGCTCAATGCAGGAATCTAGGTCAAAGCATCTCTGACAGATGTCTGTCCAGCTGCACCTTGAATGCCTCCAGAGTGGGAGAGCCCACCACCTCCCTAGGTAGTTGATTCCATTGTCTTATTGCTCTGACAGTCAGGAAATTTTTCCTGATGTTTAGGTGGAATCTAGGTTCCTGTAACTTGAGCCCATTATTCCGTGTCCTGCAAACTGGGATGAACGAGAAGAGATCCTGGCCCTCCTCTGTGTGACATCCCTTCAAATACTGGAAGAGTGCGATCATATCTCCCCTCAGTCTCCTCTTCTGAAGGCTAAACATGCCCAGTTCTTTCAGTCTCTCCTCATAGGGCCTTGTTTCCAGTCCCTTTATCATCCTTGTTGCCCTCCTCTGAACCCTCTCCAGTTTGTCTATGTCCTTCTTAAAGTGAGGTGCCCAGAACTGGACGCAGTACTCAAGATGAGGCCTAACCAGTGCCGAGTAAAGGGGAATTATCACTTCCCGCGATTTGGAAGCTATACTTCTATTAATACAGCCCAAAATTGCATTTGCCTTCTTTGCAGCCACATCGCATTGCTGGCTCATATTCAGTTTGTGATCTACCACAATTCCAAGATCCTTCTCACTTGTAGTATTGTTGAGCCAAGTGTCCCCCATTCTGTAACTCTGCATTTGGTTTCCTCTCCCTAGGTGCAGCACTTGGCATTTATCCCTATTAAATTTCATTCTGTTGTTTTCGGCCCAGCGCTCCAGCCTATCGAGGTCACTTTGAATTTTGTTTCTGTCTTCCAGAGTATTAGCTGTTCCACCCAACTTTGTGTCATCTGCAAATTTGATAAGCATTCCCTGTACCTCCTGATCCAAGTCATTAATAAAAATATTGAAGAGCACCGGGCCCAGGACCGAGCCCTGTGGTACCCCGCTCGTTACCTCTCCCCAGTTTGAGAAGGAACCATTGATAAGCACTCTTTGAGTCCGATTCTGTAGCCAATTGTGGATCCACCTGATAGTTGTTCCATCTAGCCCACTGTTAGCTAGCTTACTAATCAGGATATCATGAGGCACTTTGTCGAAAGCTTTGCTGAAGTCCAGGTATATAATGTCCACAGCATTCCCACAGTCCACAAGGGAGGTTACCCGATCAAAAAATGAGATCAGATTAGTCTGACAGGATTTGTTCTTGACAAATCCATGCTGGCTTCTAGTAATCACTGCATTGTTTTCAAGGTGCTTGCAGACTGACTTCTTTATAATCTGCTCCAAAATCTTCCCGGGGATTGATGTCAGACTGACTGGCCTATAGTTCCCAGGTTCCTCCTTCTTGCCCTTTTTGAAGATGGGAACAACATTTGCCCTCCTCCAGTCGTCTGGCACTTCACCTGTCCTCCATGATTTCTCAAAGATAATAGACAGTGGTTCTGAGAGTTCTTCTGCCAGTTCCTTTATTACTCTAGGATGCAGCTCATCAGGCCCTGGAGATTTAAACTCGTTCAGAGTAATCAGGTGCTCCTTGACCATTTGCCTATCAATCTCAAGCTGCAATTCTGCCCCTTCAGTCTGCACTTCAGGTTTGCCAGGGGGGTCATAGACCCTCTTTTGGGAGAAGACTGAGCCGAAGTAGGAATTGAACACTTCTGCCTTTTCTTTGTCTTCCGTTATCAATTTGCCATCCTCATTGCGTAGTTGAACCACCAGTTCTTTCTTCTGTCTTTTACTGTGCATGTATCTGAAGAAAGCTTTTTTGTTGCTTTTAGCATTCCTCGCTAACCTTAGCTCATTCTCAGCTTTAGCCTTCCTGACACTATTCCTGCAGTTCTGTGCTACCTGCCTGTACTCTTCCCCTGTAGCCTGTCCTTCCTTCCACTTCCTATACGTGTCCTTTTTTGTTTTCAGGTCATCTTTGAGTTTATTGTGAAGCCACATTGGCTTCTTCTGTTGCCCTCTGCCTTTTTCCTTGTGGGAATTGTTTGCAATTGTGCCTTTAAAATTTCCTTTTTTAAAAACTCCCACCCCTCCTGGGCTCCCTTTCTCGTGAGAGTCACTTGCCATGGGATCTTACTAATCATTGTTCTGAGTTTGTTAAAATTGGCTTTCCTAAAATCCAGGGTACGTGTTTGGCTACACTCAGCTTTTGCTTCCGTTAGAATCAAGAACTCAAGTATAACATGGTCACTTTCCCCCAGAGTTCCCAAAACTGCCACTTTATCCACTAACTCGTCTCTGTTGGTTAGAATCAGGTCAAGGATAGCCGATCCTCTAGTTCCTTCCTCCACTTTCTGTAGGAGGAAGTTATCAGCAGCATAGCTCAGGAATTTCTTGGAGGGGCCATGTTTGGCTGAATAAGTCTCCCAACAGATATCAGGGAAATTGAAGTCTCCCATTACTACCACATCGTGCCTCCTTGAAACAATGGCAATTTGCTTTTCAAAAGTTCCATCCTCGTCTTCTCCTTGATTGGGTGGTCGGTAGTAGACTCCAACCGCCATGTTCGTTTTATTCTTTGCCCCCTTTATTTTAACCCAGATGCTCTCAATGGGGCTGCCAAGCTCCTCTTCCTGTATCTCTGTGCAGAGATACGTATTTTTAACATACAGTGCAACTCCACCTCCCTTTCTGTTGCTTCTGTTCCTTTTGAACAAGTTATACCCTTCAATTGCTGTATTCCAGTCATGGGAGTCATCCCACCAGGTTTCAGTTATCCCTATCAAGTCGTACTTGCCCTCATGTATTGCTAGAGCAGTTGGGGGGGGCTAGATACATCACTACACTGGACTTAACAAAGGGTTATTGGCAACATCGGACAGAACCCAGAATAATCTACTAAATAAATGTGAATGTTTGTACGTGTGTGTGTACGTACGTATGTATGTCCGCACGGGGATTTGCGTGCGTCGCATTGGCTCCTACCCGGTTGCACGGATCCACCCCACACTTGGCACGCATACTCTCCATCACCCAAGGACAAAGACTGGCGGGTTCAAAACTCAAAAAAAACCCTCGCCGCGCCTGTATAGCCCAAAATAGATGAGAGCCAATGGTGTCACTTGGAATGCATGCAGGGGCCATTCAGGAGCAGTTATGCAAATAGCTCCAACGGCATTTAGAATGTTGGTATGCACTGTCACAGGGGCCCAATCAGAGGCGGATATGCAAATCTCTCCTACGTCCAAACAGAATGTTCATATGAACTGCAGCCGGGGCCTACACCGGGGGGGGGGGGGGATTTTGAACAAATAGTGCCTATAAGAAAATGACAAGCCCGTGCAAGCAGGGATTTCATTGTGTGGTCCTGGGGGGGAGCAGGGATTTCACTGTGTGGTCCGGGGAGGGGACTACAACAGGGATTTCATTGTTGTGTAGTACTGGGCGGGGGGGGGGGAGCAGGGATTTGATTGCGTAGTCCTGGGGGGGGAAGCAGGGATGAGTAGTCCTGGGGGGGGGGGAAGCAGGGATTTCATTGTGCAGTCTCGGGAGAAAGGGAGCAGGGATTTCATTGTGTGGTCCTGGGTGTGTGTGTGTGCAGGAAAATCATTGTTGTGTGGTCCGGGGGGGGGGGGGGGAGCTGGGATTTCACAGTGTGGTCCCGGGGGAGGGGAACAGGGATTTGATTGTGCAGTACCGGGGTGGGTGGGTGGAACTGGGATTTCATTGTGTAGTCCCGGGGGGGGGGGGACGACGACAGGAATTTCATTGTGTGGTCCCGGATGGGGGAAGCAGGGATTTCATTGTGAAGTCCCGGGGGGGGGGAGCAGGGATTTCATTGTGTAGTTCCGGGGGTAGCAGGTAATCCCGGGGGAGCTGGGATTTCATTGTGCAGTCCCGGGGGAGCTGGTAGTCCCGGGGGAGCTGGGATTCCAAGGGATTCCAAACAGCGGACAGCTACCTTAAGGAATTTTGAACAAATAGTGCCTATAAGAAAATGACGACCTGTGCAACGCCGGGTAAAAAAAGCTAGACTATATATATAAAAGAAAGTGTCCTGACTGACTGACTGACTGACTCATAAATGCCCAGCTCAAACCGTTTAATCTAGGAACATGAAATTTTGAAGGAACATTGCTTTTATGACATAGAGCCCCACTAAGGAAGGATTTTTGGAAATTCCGTCCCTAAGGGGGTGAAAAAAGGGGGCAAAATCGCCCCACTCTCATATCTCCTATGGGCAAAACAACAAGGAAGCAGTTATGCAAATCGGCCTCACCTCAGAATTGCTGCAGGAGCCGATAGGAACAGTTATGCAAATAGCCCATAGGACACTTGGAATGTTCGTATGAATTCCTACAGGGGCCAACAGGGCTGGGTATGCAAATCTCCCCTCGGCTGTTTAGAATGTTTTCTGAGAGGGTGAAAAGGGAGGGAAACTTTTAAAATAACTGCCTGACTGAATGACTGCTGTGTGCAGGGCGTCGCTAGGGATGTTACCTTTTGCTCGTGCGGGCCAAGTGGGACCGAACCCGGCCCGGCTCGCGCTTGTGCGGGCCTGTCTCTCCGCGGCGAGCTGCCCGCGCCGGCCCCGGAAGTGACGTGACGGGACCCTGCACAGGCGCGCTGGACCCCGCGCGCCATATTGCACCTGCGCAGGGTCCCCGTCGCATCACTTCCGGGGCTGGATGTGATGCAACGGGACCAGCGCCGGCAGCTCGAGCGGCGCAGAGAACTGCTCTGCGCCGCTCAGAAGATCGAGGCGGGGAGGCTGCCCCCACGGAGAGCCGTGAGCCCCCCCCCAAGGTTCATGTTTCATCCCTAGGTTGCATAGGCTCCATCACGTTTTGAAGGATCTGCCCCAAACTTGGCACGCATACTCTCCATCACCCAAGGACAAAGACTGGCGGGTTCAAATCTCCGAAAAACCCTTGCAGTGCCTGTACGGCCCAAAATAGATGAGAGCCATGGCGTCACTTGGAATGTTCGCAGGTGCCATTCAAGAGCAGTTATCAAATCGCTCCAACAACATATAGAATGTTCGTATGAACTGCCACAGGGGCCAATCAGGAGCGGATATGCAAATCTCTCCTGCATCAAAACAGAATGTTCATATGAACCACAGCCGGGGCGGAGCTGGGATTTCATTGTGTAGTCCTGGGGGGGCGGAGCAGGGATTTCATTGTGCAGTCCTGGGGGGGAGCAGGGATTTCATTGTGCAGTCCCGGGGGGGGGCAGGGATTTCATTGTGTGGTCCCGGGGGGGGGGGGGCTAGGATTTCATAGATCATAGAGTTGGAAGGAGCCTACAAGGCTATCGAGTCCAACCCCCTGCTCAATGCAGGAAACTAGAGGAGGGGTCTCCCATCCAAGTAACAACCAGGCTTGACCCTGCTTAGCTTTCCATGCTCAGACAAGCTGAGCCAGCGTAAGCCACATGCCTTACATTGTGTAGTCCCGGGGGGCCAGGGATTTCATTGTGTAGTCCGGTGGGGGAGCAGAGATTTCATTGTGTAGTCCCGGGGGAGCAGGTAGTTCCGGGGGAGCTGGGATTTCATTGTGCAGTCCCGGGGGAGCTGGTAGTCCCGGGGGAGCTAGGATTTCATTACAGTCATGCCTTGGATTGAGAGCATAATTCGTTCCGGAAACGTGCTTGTTATCCAAAACACTCTTATATCAAAACGAAATCCCCCCAAAAAAATTTGTACAGAGATTTTTAATTTAAGCCGTACTACAGTAATTGTATTGCAAGACGTCACTTGTATATCAAGTAAAAAAAAATTAAATATTTTAAAATGTGCTTGTCTTGCAAAACACTCTCAAACCAAGTTACTTGCAATCCAAGGTATTACTGTATGTAGTCCCGGGGGACCTTTCCTCTGGACTCTGGAGCGATTCAAAACAGCGGTCAGCGATCTTAAGGAATTTCGAACAAATAGTGCCTATAGGAAAATGACGACCCGTGCAAACTGGCACAGTCACTCTTCATCATGCAAGCGAAGCCGCAGGCAAAAGCTAGTGAAGTATAATTCTACTTCTTTTGAAATGTTGCAACATTCAAGTAATTATATAACTAAAATCTTAGAAATTGCAAGGTCTTAGATAAAGATATCTAGCAGCTCAAGCCAGTCAAATATTTTCATTAACTTATTGTATCTTTCCTTAAAATTTCAGCTTGGGCCTACCTTCTGAACTTACTCTGCATTGTGGCCCGACTGAACTCACACAAATATTTTGTTCCACAGGTGAGCATGTACAGATTCTCCTGTGAAGTTGCAGGTAACCTGCTGCTGCATGCAAGGATCTGTGGGTTGGGATGCTAATCCAACATTAGCATTAGAAGATGACAAGACATCTCTGACTCTGTCCTAAAGCCATACACATGGTGCCAGTACTTAACTCCGGTTTTAAGCCTGCATATGGGCTATACTGCAGATGGCAACTGGGGACTTACATGATTTAAATGCTCCTCCATACAAAAGTTTCTCCACCAAGCTAGTTTTCTATTACTTGGTTCACATGATCACTGCAGCCCAGCATGGGCTGTGGTGATCGTGAAAAACCAGCCCACTGCGTAGGAAAACTCATGTGGTGGAATGGAGCATTCCGCCACTTGAGCCCCCAACTAGCATACTGAAGCAGTACAGGTTTAAAGGCTCCTTGAAAACTAGGCCTCAGTCAAAGCTCCCCTAACAGCAATTTATGTGGCAACCTTCTCCAGTGTACCCATTGTATTTATGTATAGAAAGTGATCATGCCATACTGACATGAGCAGAAAGTGCACTATCTTTTGGTTTTTATTTTCCATGCACCCATTTACAAAAGTTAAAGGTTGAAAGTTACCAAGATCTTTTTCCCACTGGGAACACCAACTTTTATGCATTTCCGAAGAGCAAGAGCACATACCTAGTGTACCAAGCATTAAAACTGCGATCATATTTTTAATTTATAAAATAACTAAAGGTTACTGTACAGTAAGTCTTAAAAAACTATTCCGTCTGCAGGCCCACATCCTGAAACTGACCAACACAATAGGAAGGGTAGGGGAGTTGAATCAGCAGCAACAGCATCTCACTTTCTCCCCTTGCCATTTCTAGAGGAATACAGCTGCCTGCTAATGTGCAATTTGAGCTGAAAAAGCCATAGACAAATGCATCCATTCTACACTGACTCTGTTATTTTGGCTAGCAGTAGCTGGCACACTACCCATTAACCCAACTACTTTCCCTTTAATCCTCTTCCTTCGTTCCATTTTCCCATATTTCACATTCTCTCTTCTATGGCCTGATTCAAATGAAATGACTACCCATGGTGCAAGTCTCAGGATCTCATGCGTCCCCCTCCTTTGTGTATGAGGGGAGGAAATCTTAAAAATTCTGGTCACAGTTTGTAACAAACTGCAGGATTCTTGTTATGGCCAAATATGTGAAACAAACCATAGTTTTCCATATTCAGAAGAACCGGGAGACCTGCAGTTTTTTTTAAAACTCCAGCTGGAAGCTTTAAAATTTCTCCCCTTGTGCATAAAGGAGGAAGGAAGCTGAAGGGATATGCACACGCCTTAGACTTTTACTTGTTCAATCTTGTAATGACAAATCATCATGCGATTGAACAAGTGCAAGCCTAAGGCTTTGACCCCTCACCTTCCTCCCTCATTCATGTGAATGGGGAAAAATTATTAAAGCTTCCAGCTACAGTTTGAAACAAATGACAGGTTTTCCAGTTGGTCTGAAAGGATCTTGCAGTTTATTACAAACTGCACCAGAAGCGTTAATATTTCCTCCCCTCACACGCAAAGAAGGGAGAAGTTTTGCACAAGCCTGAGGCTCACACATGCTCATTCTCATACTGAATAAACATAGTTTGTCATTACATCTCTATTGAAGAAAGATGCCAAGTATTCCGAGTAGTAGAATCAAACCAAAGTCACCTTCCAGGATTAATGCAAACATGAAGAAAATTTGGTGGAAAATGTGAATTCCAGCTTCTTTTGCCGATCTCTGTACAATACAATGTACAGAAATCATTGTATATTGCTCTGTTGAGCAATGTAGTTAAGCAGTAGGGTGGACTGTGGATTCCAAAAGCTTCTGTGTACATTTATTTACTTGTTACCCAACAGATTTGGGGCGGCTTCCACTAGAAGTTTTATTCCATTCATCCAGTGGCTAAGATAGGGTGGCGAGGATCTTCCTTGCACACACAATAACCTTGACACAAGCCAAATTTTAGAGAGCAAAGGTCTCCAATAAAATACTTACAGCTCATGAATTATCTGAAGGTAGAGACATTTCTTCATAGGGAAAGTTTCTAAATACTCCCCTAAAAGGGCCAGCTATGATATATGATTTCCCCCCTGCATATATAATTCACACACACACACACACACACACACATATTCAACCATCAAAAAACCTGCCTTTAACTCTGGTTAAAGTCCAGAGTTAAGGTTGGCTCAAGCTCCACAAAGCCAGGAAATTGGAAGCAAACGCTGATGCCTTAACTGACGTGCCCCATGATCAATGATGATGTTGTGAGATACCACAAATTGTGCTTGCTTACAATTTATCCTCTGTGCACCCACACAGATGCCCTACATTGTCCTGGTCCTGTATTGCCTTATGAAGCATCTGAGCCTTACTGTTCAGCTAACCTCCTGTGAGGTGACCCATGCCAGTTTGTTGCTTACATCAGTAGCTGGTAGGATGGGTTAAATAGTGAGAGGAAGTCCTCTTCTAGCAGTAAGGCCAGATGCTTCATAAGGCACTACAGGACTAGGACAACATAGGACATCTTTCCTGACCAAGGAAAAGTGTGGGTGCATGGAGGATAAGATGTAAGCAAGCACAATTTGTGACATTGCACATCATCATCACTGATTATGAGGCCTTAGTCTTAGTTCCCAGTTTGCTGGCTTTGTGGAGTTTGAACCAACATGAGATAGGCTTAACTCTGGTCTTAAACCAGCAGGGTTTTTTTATCATTGAATTTCCCTGGTTTTTGAAAAGGAAATTTTTTAATTCCAGTATTGGCAATCATACCCTCTCCCCAATGTATCTGAATCTGCTTTATTGCAAATTTACCTATATGATAAATAGGATTATAAATACTTAATGATAATCACGATTTCATTTCAAGAATCAGGATTCTAAAATCTCGGGGAGAACTTCCACAGATAGAGGAGATTGTCCTCTGCAGGCAGTCACCCTCCACATGCAGAAAGCAATGAGACCGGCAAGAGAGGGGGTGGAGCTAGTGAGCTCAATCCCACTTCCCTTCCTCATGTTTAGAGCTTACACACAATGAGAATGACTGAACAGGGATAAATTCTCACAGCCATCTTAATGAGAATACATCCAGTGTGAATGCACGTTCAGTGTAATGTGTGAATATACCCTAAGTGTGAGACACAATCCTTCCATATCCTTTTCCCATACAGAAAGTAAGAGCAAGGATCAGGGTCCTTGTGCGGCTTTCAGAAAGGTGGTATGAGGCCCTGATCCTTTTGCTACCCCCACCTGTGCATTCCATCCTCAACCCTCCCAAATTCTCTGATGGTCAAACCGCATGTTACTTTCAAATGTAGCTAGGTTTTAGTCCCCCTTTTTACTCAAAAGTAAGTCCATGGGACCTCATATGGATCAAGACCCTAAATTGGTGGGTAGGGGGCTTTAACCCTTTGCCCTATGACCAGGGATGGGGACTCAGACTCGACTCGTGAGTCGGACTGAGTCCCCCCTCTGACTCGAACTCGAGTCCCAATATTTTTAATGGGGCTCGAGACTCGACTCGGGACTCGAGACCAAGGACTCGTCAACATCCCTGCTTGATGCCACCTGCAGGTGCTGCCTGGACCCAGTTGCAGTAACAATCCAAGTTTATTTTTTAAAATCATTTTCCTAATGCAACCTTTCAGACATTTTGGGTTTGGCTGCCTCTGCCTGCCTGTTTGGGGTTCCCAGCCTCCTCTGCCTGCCTGGTCTCTTCTTAACCAGTTCCACAGTTTGAATTGTCCAAGACAAATGCCTCTGCCTGCCTGCTTTGGGGTTCCCCGCCTCCTCTGCCTGCCTGGTTATTTTGGGTTTGTCTGCCTGGTCTGTTCTTGTCAAAATCAGTGGCAGAGTTTTGAGATAAAAGGGCACACTTGTGCCTAGAATTTATTTAAGCCACACATCTGGCCTTATTTTGTTGGGGAAGAACCCCATTGATTTTAATAGGGACTCGTGGAGTCAGCTTTGGGAGTGACTCTGGACTCGGGACTCGTGAGTCACCATTTTGGACCAAGGACTTGGACTCGGACTCGAGACTCGGGTCCAAAGACTCGTGACTTGACTCGTGACTCGAGACCAAGGACTCTTCAACATCCCTGCCTATGACTGCAATTTACATTACAACTGGATGCCTTTTTGGCAATGTGAATTGGAGGTATAGGGAGCCCAGGGATGGGGACTCGGACTCCAGGACTTGACTCGTGAGTCGGACTGAGTCCCCCCTCTGACTCGAGTCCCAATATTTTTAATGGGACTCGAGACTCGACTCGGGATTTGAGACCAAGGACTCGTGTTCCAAAATCGTGTTCCTCAAATGCAACATGGATAGGTTTCAGGAAGTACAGCAAGTTTATTTTTTAAAATCATTTTCCTAAAATGCAACCTTTCAGACATTTTGGGTTTGGCTGCCTCTACCTGCCTGTTTGGGTTCCCAGCCTCCTCTGCCTGCCTGGTCTCTTCTTAACCAGTTCCACAGTTTGAATTGTCCAAGACAAAGGCCTCCCTGTTTTGGGGTTCCCTGCCTCCTCTGCCTGTCTGGTTATTTTGGGTTTGTCTGCCTGGTCTGTTCTTGCCAAAATCAGTTGCAGAGTTTTGAAATAAAAAGGCACACTTGTGCCTAGAATTTATTTAAGCCACACATCTGAAATAGCCTTATTTTGTTGGGAAAACCCCCCATTGATTTTAATAGGGACTCGTGGAGTCAGCTTTGGGAGTGACTCGTGACTCACCATTTTGGACCAAGGACTCGGACTCGAGTCCAAAGACTCGTGACTCAACACCAAGGACTCTTCAACATCCCTGGGGGATCCTGATCCAAATTGGGAAAACGGGGGGGGGGGGATTAAAGTCTCCTTACCCTCACCTCCCCCCCCCTCATGCTAGGGTTCCAATCCATGTAGGCTTACCTTGTGAGGTCACATTCCATAACTAAAGGAATAGGCATTGCACACAGAAGCGCTCTGTAATAGAATTCTTCTGAAAACCTTGGAGTACTGGCAGCATTCTAGCTTCAGAATAAAAATAAGCATGCCTAACATAACTTTGCCAGGCAGAAAAACCTTAACTTTTGAACTGCAGTGCTGACACCTCCCTTGGTATCCACAATTTTAAAGATGTTTCAATATTTTTTAAACTGTTTAACTAGGAGGCATGCATGCTGCAAAGTAAAGTGCCATTTTTATTTGCAAGAAAGCCTCTGGGCTACACATGGGCCCCAGGCAATCTTAGAAAATAAAAATGGTGAGCGGCTGCAGCCCTGGACTTGTGGGGACTAGACAGGCTGGTGAGGAGTGATGGGAGGATTTTGCCTGTGCGGTGTGTGTTGCCTTTTGGGTGGTGGTGCTAGCATTTTTGTTTGTCTTGGTGTAGTGTATTTTGCCTGGGCCTTTTTGTAGGTATGTATTTGTGTGGCGCATGTTTTGTCTGGGTATGGGGTACGAGTTAGTGTGTGTGTGTGTGTGTTACTTTTGGGGGGGGCTGTGGCTGTGTGATGTAGGTAGGTGTCTTGCCTATATGTATGAGCTCAGATTCTACTACTGCCTTGTACTTAGGTTCTTAAAAAAGTTACTAATCTTTTAGCCTCACCAGTCTGCCTTCTGTGAAATGAGAGTTTTGTGACTTGCCACAACCACCATGGCAGCCATTTTGTAAGAGTGTCCACAAATTACAAATGAGCCCACCAGCCCAAAAAGATTGGGAACCCTTTTCTTAGTGAAAGAGCCTATACATTTCTAAGCATTCAAAAGATGAACATTTTCAGCAGGCATGAAGCAGATATTTATTTATTTATTTATTTTAATCGCCCATCTGGCCGGCCACCCGGCCACCCTGGGTGATGTAAATTTCAACAATAAAACAATAAAACAGACATACATAATTAAAACAGTATAATTTTTTTAAAAAAAACCCTAACCCACCCCATATTCCCGCCTGAAATACCATGTTTTTAATGCGCGGCGGAAGCTCATCACGGATGGGGCATGGCGAAGGTCACTAGGGAGGGAGTTCCATAACTTGGGGGCCGCCACAGAGAAGGCCCTCTTCATAGTCCCAACCAGCCTGGCTGCTCTGGCTGATGGGACAAGGAGAAGGCCATCTGTGGCAGATCTTGTTGAGCGGTCTACTTGATGTTGCTGGAGGCGCTCATTGAGATAAACTGGACCGAAGCTGTGTAGGGTTTTAAAGGTCAAAACCAACACCTTGAATTTGGTCCGGCAAGCAACTGGTAGCCAGTGCAACTTCTTAAGCACTGGAGTGATGTGATCACGCCGGCGGCTGCCTTTAACCAGGCAAGCCTCTGCGTTCTGTACCAGCTGCAGCTTCCGGACCAAGGTAGGGGCGCTAGATAGCTAGTAGGAAAGCTTTAGGTGCGGTACTAATGCTGCAATCCTATACCTACTTATCTATTTCATAGAATCATAGAATTATAGAAAAGTAGAGTTGGAAGGGGCCTATAAGGCCATCGAGTCCAACCCCCTGCTCAGTGCAGGAATCCAAGTCAAAGCACTCCTGACAGATGGATGTCCAGCTGCACCTTGAATGCCTCCAGAGTGGGAGAGCCCACCACCTCCCTATTATTTTATTTTTATTTATTATATTTATACCCCACCTTTTTTCCTGAAAGGAACCCAAGGCGGCTTACATAATCCTCCTCTCCATTTTATCCTCACAACAACCCTGTGAGGTAGGTTAGGCTGAGAGTCAGTGACTGGCCCAAAGTCACCCAGCGAGTTTCATGGCCGAGCGGGGACTAGAACCTGGATCTCCCAAGTCCCAATCCAACACTCTAACCACTACACCACACTGGCGTAGAATAAACTCAACTGAACACAGTGGGACTTACCTATGAGTCTTATGACATGTATAGGATTGTGCTGTAAAAAGTCACTGGTTGGCAAGTGCATCTATTACAGAGACAGTTTACAGCCTATTGCAGAGACAAAGTTGGTCATCCTAGTCCAAATATAACTATGTAATCTCAGTTTAGACACAGAGTTTGTAGAGAAGCAATCTTATTAAAAACTGAAACATCTGGGGAAATTTCACAAGCTGAAGGAATAAAAATGGTAAAAATTGTTTTAAAGCACTGACAAATGCAAAGATTATCAGGAGTATAAAGACTGCTGTAGCTTTGTACTTTGAAGGATGAATTCTTGAAAGCAAAGTAAAAGACAGCTATTTTCAATCCGTTGGCAAAACTTTAAAAGATCCTCAAGCTTTGTAGTTTCATGAAGTCCAGCCCTTTTATAATCTTTTCAAATATATTTCTGATGATTTATCCACGTAAAATACTTATTCGGCCACTCAAGCCTATCATGTGGGATGGGGGAGGAGAAGAGGATAAATAACACTGTTCAAGACCAGGGGTTGAAATATTTTAACAGTAATCAACAGCAGAGGCTTTTATGTACAGAGAAGTTTCCACAAAGTAGTTATTACCTGGACTCTGAAGAGCATTAAGTACTTCAGAACTTTTAGGCTACACTTCCTAAAAATGATGAGTTACATACCAGTTTATTGGGCTAAAGGCCCTAAGCACAATAAACCATAGACAGTTTAAAAACAACACCATGAAGGAGGATTATAAAAATATTTACTAGAATCAGAGTTTAAGGAGCCAATCCTATGCAGGAATTGGGAACACACAGAGAGTTAGGTGCTAATGTAAAATGTTAAGCAACTGGGCAATCAGGTACCAGATTTCTGCAAAGACACATAGAAGTCTGTTTTAAAATACTCAAACATTCCCATATTAGACACCATTCTACAGTTACAGAATTTATAATTTTTCGCTGCAGAATGTGTGCTAGCCAGGCTGCAGGGTTACAGAGTGCAGCTCTGGTGGTGGCAAGAATATCCTGAGCCAATCCTTAAATTGCAAATCTGCAAGGACTGTAATATGAATAAGTCGTGATATGCAGCTGTGACATAAGCGTTCATTTTGAAAGTTTAGAAGTCTCCATGATTTCTAGTGAATGTTTATTAAAAAATCACCTGCACCAATTGTAACAATAGTAGAGAAGCCAAAGTCACTACCCATATTGGAAATGTGTGTGGTTTTTAAAAATTGTGTTTTCATTTAAACATACATGCACGTGTGTGTGCGTGTGTAAGTAACAGTGCAAAAATATGGCAATGCTTTAAGGATGGAGAGACAAGTTATGGATGCCTTTCATATAGAAGTTGGTTTCATTTCTACATTTTTAGAATCTCAGTCAAGTCCATTAAACTATATTTGTTGTTTTGTTTAAATGTATTTCATCTTATCACTCTTGGTTACACACAATGAAAATCAGAAATTTGAACTGTTAATAATGTTTGAATATAAAGTGTTCCCCAACCTTTTTCGAGTCACGACCCCCTTTTATAATAGCAAAGTAACTGGGGACCCACCACCACATTTTCATAAATTTGCATTTTAATAGGGTAATATATAGACCAGTGTTCTCCAACCTTGGGTCCCCAGATGTTTTTGGCCTACAACCCCCAGCATGCCCCATGCTGGGAGTTGTAGGCCAAAAACATCTGGGGAACCAAGGTTGGAGAACACTGATATAGACTATTAAAACAGGCTTCCCCAACCTAGTGCCCCCCAGATGTGTTGGACTACAACTCCCAACATGGCTGACTGGGGCATGCTGGGAGTTGTAGTCTGACACATCTGGAGGGCACCAGACTGGGCAAAGCTGTCTTAAAACAGGCAAAACAGAAATTAGACAGCACCTAAGTCCTTCCTCTTACCAGAGTGTGCGTCTAATATGGAAACAAGATAAAATAATAAATAATTCAGGAAGTGACCCTATGGCCCCTAGACAGCATCTGGGGGCCCAAAGGATACTTTGGATTCCCAGATCCAAGGTTGGAGACAGAGATCTGACCTCGGAGTTGGAAATTTGCGCTCTGGTCCCTTCCCTCTCCACCCCTGTTGCAGCCAGTGTGGAAACAAGTTCGCCCCATAAAGTCCAGTTACTCCCAGTTAAGTGAACATAAGAGCCCTGATGCTGGATCAGACCAAGGGTCCATCTAGCCCAGCACTCTGTTCACAAAGTGGCCAACCAACTGCCCACAGGATCCCACAAGCAGGACATGAGTGCAACAGCAGGCCGCCCGCCAGGGGGACGTGGACATACTCAAGTCGCTGCCGGGGAATGGGCAGCTGCAGCCGGAGTCGCTCTGGGACCCACTGGGCGCCTCGCCGGCTTACCACATGGGCCACGCTGGCAAGCAATTCCCGAAGCGGACCCCGCCCTGCCCTGCCCAGACCGAGGGGCTTTGTGACTCCCCAGAAAACACTTCAGGACCCCCTTGGGGGTCACGAGTCACGACCCACAGGTTGGAGAACACTGCTCTAGAACTTGCTGTATGAAGACTCCTATCCCAATGGAAAGGGATATAGGCCTAAATCCAATGTGCCATTAGTGGAAGATATTGCTGCACTAGTGGAGCACCACTGCCTTTTCCTGTTGTGCCAGCACTAGTGGACCACTCTGTAAACCTATGAACTGCAAGTGGTTGCACAAGCAGAACTTTAATTTGATTCTCCCCTTGCAACTTTGGAACTTGATTTCTGCTAGCACAATATCATTTGCTATGTGGAATGTCACTGTTAGATACAACTCACTGTATGTTAGATACATAAAGAGCAGCCAGAGCAATTCTTAATTTCATTCTCCAAGATTTGGCATCCCCAACATTTTGATGACTGGTTATTAGTACCATTGTAGGCAACACATCCGGCACAAAGGTTTACATGAATGAAAAAACGATTCATTCGCTAACCATATAAGTATAAACATATATACATACCTGAAACATGAGTCACTTTGGCTCAGGGGTCAAGATAATCATCTCATGAAATGTTACTCAAAGTAAACCCAACCCCCTGGAAGAAAGCATTGCTGAGAGACTTGAGATCACTGAATCATGCAAGTTTACTGCCATCCAGTCTCAACGAGAAAAATATATATAAGTGTTGAAATTTAGGAATATCAAAGTAACAAATGAAGACCCAAAAGTGAACTAAATTAGAAACACAAGCAGAAAATATTTCTCTGGACAAAAGTGAAGGTGCCAAATTGAGGATATTTTATAAATCTGAGTAAATTACTGTTAAGTATGTACTCTTCCTTGGGTTTCCCTTCCCTCTTTACTAATTGTCTTTAGTTTTTAGAATGTTAGCCTGCAGGCAGAGTATTTTCTTTTTAACTTTACTATTGTATAACACCTAGTGTTTGTGGCACTTTATGAATAATTATTAAAGATACCTAAGAAAAAAGGAAGAATCAAAAACAAGTTAAGTACATTAAGAAAGTACATTTAACTTGTTTTTGAAATTTGGCTGTCAAATACTGTTGGGTCAAGGAGTTGAGTAGATGTCACACTATATTAGGCTTTGTCCAGAGAAGGAAGCCTTCTCTGAGATCCAATGCTTTTCAAGTGAAAATTAAAAAGAAAATACTCCACCCCAGAGTTTTTGTATTAACAATAAATAAAAACCTTGTAGTCATCTGTTGACGAATCCAGAGATATTCAAAACATTCTGGATATCTAATAGAAAGCGTGTATTTCTTAAGGCACTGCTATTACTTAAAACACATGAAGAAATGGGGTGGCAGTCAATACAGGAAGAATATATGGGATGATACAACATTGAACCAAGAAGGGAAACCATAGGATTCTATTTGCTGGTCTTGATCTTCCTTCATTGCACTCAGTACAAAGTGTTGATGAAGGTGATTGATCACAAACCACAGAGGTCTGTATGCAGCAAAATAACCAAGAATAATCAGCTGGATGTCACATTGGTCAACTGACTGACCAAAAATCAGCAAACAAGAATCATGTCTGGCATGCTTGTAAGAACAAACCAAATTATCCACATATCTGTTGTTGTTTTTTTTAAAAATGCAGTTATGAATCAGTCTCAAAATGCCTCACCTGTATAGTCTCTCACCATATTTGAATTATTGTTTTCCTGATCATTCAAAAATTCACAACTAGATTACTAACTACTCTATAGGAAGTATAGGAAATAAAAGCTGGACACCTCAGACAAGGCATGTAGCAAAAACAAACAAACAAACAAACAAAAACACATGAAAACCACAAACCTTTAATGCAATGCAAACCACTGAAATAGTACCTGATTGGAAGACGTATCTGGCTAAGCCTTGCATTAACTCTGCTGGCCATGTGGGTGGTGCAGATTCCCCTGTTTCACGCTTAAGTCGAAACGTCAGCTCAAACCCAAAACCACTTGGCCCATCTGGTCCAGTAAACCTGAAGGAAATTAATCACAAAAGGTTTCACTATAAAGCATCAAACAGTTAAAACCCCACTGTGCTATTTACAGTACAATCGAATACAGGTCTACTCAAATGTAAAGGCCTGGGGAAAAAACCGGAAAAATTCAAGGGACCCCCCCTTTCCCCTCCCACCAAAAACCTTTTTCGTTTTTTTCCTGAAACATTGGAAAGACTGAACAATTTTGGATTATGAAGTATTTTCTTTTAGAATGATGAATAAAATGTTTACAACAAGGTATTCATATATTGCTACCTGGCTTTACTCCCCAAAAATGATTTCTACAATCTACTTACCGGTAATAGGAAGAGACTTTTATGTAAGGCTAGAGATATAAAACTTCTGGAAATTTTGACGCCATGGAGGAAAAATGACTTTTTAATCCTCTCTGTAAGATTCCCACATACAGTCATGCCTTGGATTGAGAGCATAATTCGTTCCGGAAACGTGCTTGTAATCCAAAACACTCTTATATCAAAACGAAATCCCCCCCAAAAAATTTGTAGAGATTTTTAATTTAAGCCGTACTACAGTACTTGTATTGCAAGACGTCGCTTGTACATCAAGTTAAAAAAAATTAAATAAATATTTAAAAATTTGCTTGTCTTGCAAAACGCTCTCAAACCAAGTTACTTGCAATCCAAGGTATTACTATAGTTATTTCTTCCATTCCTCATTAAAATTATTGATCTAATATATCCTTACTGATAGACATTAGGGATGCTCTAAGTCTTGCTCAGTTTCCCAACATGTGACTAGAATCATCATATCATAACAGGTGAAGAAAATGTGAATTCCTAAGAGTTTGAGTTTTGTTCTACAGAGTCCTGTTTTTCTGGGCTTGTTCTGGCTAGATCAGGGGTCTGCAACCTTTAAGACATAAAGAGCCACTTGGACCCGTTTCCGATGGGGAAAAAAAACTGGGAGCCGCAAAACCATTGCGACATTTAAAACAAATATAACACTGCTTATATTGTTTCTTATCTTAATGCTATATACAGGATCGTGCAGTCAGCTGTCAATCTGAAGGAAAAAAAGGACTTTTTCACTTAACAATGTAAAATATATTTTTGCAAATTAATAGCTAATTAAAATATTTAATTTACCTGGTTAATGGGATTTTTCTTCACTCCCGCGCAGTGCTGCTCACCCGCGCAGTGCTGCTTAGGCTGGCACCGGCTCCGTCACTCCACCCCCTCGCATGCAGGCGGCCTGACTTCACCAGGCACTGTACTAGCCAGGCCGCCTGCGTGCGAGGGGGTGGAGTGACGGAGCCGGTGCCAGCCTAAGCAGCACTGCGCGGGTGAAGAACACACACAACTGCGTGGGAGTTGTGAAACACACACACAAAAAAGTACTAAGGAGCAGAGCTGATGGAGACAGAAGGAGCAGAGCTGATGGAGAATAATTTCTCAGAGTCCACTTCTAAACTTGTGTCTAAGGTGGGACAGACTGACAAGTGGGGGAGAGACTGTCCATGATGCTAAATTCTGGCAAATGCAATGTTATGCGACAAAGTGAGAAGGACTGACAGATTTGGGGCAAAGCAGTAATTGAGGCGGGCACTGATAGTAATGGAGGGCTATGAAGGAGGGCAGTAGAAGGCAAGGCAGACTGGTATCCAGTAAGATCTCTGCTCATCTTATACAGGCAGAGCTTTATATTTTTCATTAAACTTAAAGCGGAGTTCCACCCATTTTTGAACATTATATGTATGTGTTCCCCTTTAAATGAGATTTTAGCAATGCAAACACTTTTTTTTTTTTGCAATGTACCTTTTTCATTCGTTATTTGGGGGCACTTCCTGGTAATGTACTTCGGCAGATTAAAAGCATTACATCCCGTAAAGCTCACTGAGAGGAGGCGGGGCGGAGGCAGAGCGCAGACATCCCAAAGCGCAGCTGCGAGATTTCGTCATTTGGCGATTCGCAAGGGCTGCTGGGATACATGAAGCTGCTATCCCAGCAGCCCTTGCGAATCGCCGAATGACGTAACCGCCGAAGTACATTACCAGGAAGTGCCCCTAAATAACGAATGAAAAAGGTACATTGCAAAAAAAAAAAAAAGACTGGGTCACTGGGGCCTGGGCTATGCTGGGGAGGGGTTGGTGCGCACTGCGCAGATGCGCGCCGCCGCCGCGCACTCTCCCCTAGCTGAGCCGGCGCCGCGTGACGTCACGCCGCTCCTCCACTGTGCGCCCGCCCGCCGGCCTGTCGGCATCGCTATTGCCTGTCACCGGGCGGGCAGTGTGGAGCGGAGCGGCAAAAAAAAAAAAGACTGGGGCCTGGGCTATGCTGGGGAGGGGTTGGTGCGCACTGCGCAGATGCGCGCCGCCGCCGCGCACTCTCCCCTAGCCGAGCCGGCGCCGCGTGACATCACGCCGCTCCTCCACTGTGCGCCCGCCCGCCGGCATCGCTATTGCCTGTCACCAGGCGGGCAGTGTGGAGCGGAGTGGCGAACCTGTCACAGTCACCTCTCGGAGCCGCGGCAAAGGTTCCAAAGAGCCGCATGCGGCTCCGGAGCCGCGGGTTGCCGACCCCTGGGCTAGATGCTGTAGCAGTCAATGGAGCTGTTAGCATGACATGACAGCCCATCATGGGTTATTTAACCCACGGTGAGGCTGTGGGTTGTGCAGGACATGTGCAGCTGCCCTTCTGAATATGCAACCCCACCCAGGGGTTGTTGTGTTGTGGAAACCCGGCAAGCATGTGTTGTGTTATGTTAGGGTTAAACAACCCTCACATAACCCATGGTCTGTTTAGGGTTGTTTAATCCTCACATAACCCAGGCTTGCTGGGTTTACACAACACAACAACCCCCTCCAATGGCGCCTGTGAAGGGGTCCCCAACATGGTGCCTGTGGGCTCCCACAAAATTGTTTGTTTTTTATTTCTTTTCCGTTTTTTAAATATACGTACACTGATTTGTATATATCTTTAGTAATGAATATATATGAAATGCATACAACTATCTAGCAATTATACATAGGCTTCAACAAAGCAGATGAAATATCCAAATAAATATCTATTTGAAGGTGGCGTCTATATGCCACATGTACCAATATTGAAGGTGTTGTAAGGTCCTCAATCCATTGCATTATAGAAGGTGAGTGCATTATAGAAGGTAAGTGTTTATTCTTGCAATGTTGCAATATCAGTCTTTTAGCTGTCAAAAGGGTGCAGAGAATCCATTTACGTTGACCATTTGTTAATTTTGATGAGGCAGGTAAATAATTTAAAAGAGTGTGTACATCAGTGAAGATTAAAGACAGTTCTAGTACAAAATTTATCTGTGTAATAACGTCTTCCCAAAAAGCAACTGGACATTGCCAAAATATATGTTTAAAAGAAACATTAGCTGTATTGCACAGCCAGCAATTAGCCAAACTAGACAATCCCTTATTAAAGAAACACTGTGGCATCCAACAAACACAAAACAAAAGTTTTAGCTGAATAGGACACAGCCTAAATTCCATAGACGCGACAGTAGATGCCAAAGCAGCGATCTACTGATTAGGCATTTTGTGTTGGTGCTCACAGCATTTTCTAAATTCTCAAATGTGCTCATGGGTCCAAAAAGGTTGGGGACCCCTGGTATATGCAATTTGGCACCTGCGGGAACTATGGCTTGTTGTGGGTTAAATAACACACGACGAGCCACATCACATTGCCTGAACCTGGTCAGTGAATGTAGTTCTAAAACCGCATAAGAGAAACAGGGTAGGTTATCCCACCACTAATACCACATGCAATGGAACAATGTGTGGGTTATACCATCTATTTTCCTAAACACACACACACACACACACACAACCAACTTTGAGGCTTGGGTCTATGGAATTCACTGTCACTATTTTAATGAAGTTCCCTATTAGACCTCACCTTTGGGGAAGGCTGCTTCATCCATAAAACCTGTAACTGCTGCCAGCAAAATAAAACCTTTATACCTAAAAGAAACTCAGCAGCCTGGTTCCTATGGCATAGATATGGGATTGACACCACCACTACCATTCAACCATTCAAAATGGCCAAAAATTAAGAATCATAGAATCATAGAAAAGTAGAGTTGGAAGGGGCCTACAAGACCATCGAGTCCAACCCCCTGCTCAGTGCAGGAATCCAGGTCAAAGCATTCCTGACAGATGATTGTCCAGTTGCACCTTGAATGCCTCCAGACTGGGAGAGCCCACCACCTCCATAGGTAGTTGATTCCATTGTCTTATTGCTCTAACAGTCAGGAAATTTTTCCTGATGTTTAGGTGGAATCTAGGTTCCTGTAACTTGAGCCCATTATTCCGTGTCCTGCAAACTGGGATGATCGAGAAGAGATCCTGGCCCTCCTCTGTGTGACATCCCTTCAAGTACTGGAAGAGTGCTATCATATCTCCCCTCAGTCTCCTCTTCTGAAGGCTAAACATGCCCAGTTCTTTCAGTCTCTCCTCATAGGGCCTTGTTTCCAGTCCCTTTATCATCCTTGTTGCCCTCCTCTGAACCCTCTCCAGTTTGTCTATGTGCTTCTTAAAGTGTGGTGCCCAGAACTGGACGCAGTACTCAAGATGAGGCCTGACCAGTGCCGAGTAAAGGGGAATTATCACTTCCCGCGATTTGGAAGCTATACTTCTATTAATGCAGCCCAAAATAGCATTTGCCTTCTTTGCAGCCACATCACATTGCTGGCTCATATTCAGTTTGTGATCTACCACAATTCCAGGATCCTTCTCACTTGTAGTATTGTTGAGCCAAGTGTCCCCCATTCTGTAACTCTGCATTTGGTTTCCTCTCCCTAGGTGCAGCACTTGGCATTTATCCCTATTAAATTTCATTCTGTTGTTTTCGGCCCAGCACTCCAACCTATTGAGGTCACTTTGAATTGTTTCTGTCTTCCAGAGTATTAGCTGTTCCACCCAACTTTGTGTCATCTGCAAATTTGATAAGCATTCCCTGTACCTCCTCATCCAAGTCATTAATAAAAATGTTGAAGAGCACTGGGCCCAGGACCGAGCCCTGTGGTACCCCGCTCATCACCTCTCCCCAGTTTGAGAAGGAACCATTGATAAGCACTCTTTTGAGTCCGATTCTGTAGCCAATTGTGGATCCACCTGATAGTTGTTCCATCTAGCCCACTTTTAGCTAGCTTGCTAATCAGGATATCATGAGGCACTTTGTCGAAAGCTTTGCTGAAGTCCAGATATATGATGTCCACAGCATTCCCACAGTCCACAAGGGAGGTTACCCGATCAAAAAATGAGATCAGATTAGTCTGGCAGGATTTGTTCTTGACAAATCCATGCTGGCTTCTAGTAATCACTGCATTGTTTTCAAGGTGCTTGCAGACTGACTTTTTTATAATCTGCTCCAAAATTTTCCCAGGGATTGATGTCAGACTGACTGGCCTATAGTTCCCAGGTTCTTCCTTCTTGCCCTTTTTGAAGATGGGAACAACATTTGCCCTCCTCCAGTCATCTGGCACTTCACCTGTCCTCCATGATTTCTCAAAGATAATAGACAGTGGTTCTGAGAGTTCTTCTGCCAGTTCCTTTATTACTCTAGGATGCAGTTCATCAGGCCCTGGAGATTGAAACTCGTTCAGAGTAATCAGGTGCTCCTTGACCATTTGCCTATCAATCTCAAGCTGCAATCCTGCCCCTTCAGTCTGCACTTCAGGTTTGCCAGGGGGGTCATAGACCCTCTTTTGGGAGAAGACCGAGCCGAAGTAGGAATTGAACACTTCTGCCTTTTCTTTGTCTTCTGTTATCAATTTGCCATCCTCATCGCGTAGTTCAGGGGTCCTCAAACTAAGGCCCGCGGGACACATTCGGCCCATCGGGTCTTTTCATCCAGCCCGGCGGCCGATGAGGCTCCCTGCGGGGGAAGGGGAGGAGGAGCGGCTGGGCCGGTGGCAGGGCGCGGGCCGGCCGCCCACCCGCCACCCTGCGTCTCCTGCGGGGAAGGAAGGGGAGGAATTGCAGCTGAGCCGGCAGTGGGGCGCAGGCCACCCGCCCGCCCGCCTCCCTGTGGGGTAAGTGGAGCACCGTCAGCCACGAAGGGAAAGGGACCGAAAGGACGCCGACGACGCGGAGCAGGTGGAGCCCAGTCTGCAGCCGTCCTCCAAGCATCGCTTTCCTTCGCGTCGCCTCCGCGCGCACGCTTTTGGCGCCGGCGCTCCTGGGATGCCGCAGCCACCGCGGTCCTTCTGCGCGCCCGAGCTGGGCATGATCGGCTCTGCTCGGCGGGGACAAGGCGGGCGAAGGTGAGGCCGTTTCCGCCCCAGCCCGGCCCCCTCCGGCCAGCAGCGCGCTCCCCCGATGGGCAAGATGGGTAAGGGGAGGCCCTGCGTCGGTAAGGGGAGGAGGTGCAGCTGAACTGGCGGCAGGGGCATGGGCCACCTGCCCGCCCACCGCCCTGCATCTCCTGCGGGGGGGGGGAGGAAGGGGAGGGATAGAGAGAGGTGGGGGCATAGGAGGGTTCTGAGCTACACAAGAGTCGCCCCCCACATGTAACGTAATTCATGTCATGTGGAGTGAAAGTTTTGCTCCTAATAAACAGCAGCATCCTTAGCCCTTTCTCTCTCAATGCATTGGTTTGCTCCCAAATTATTGGGCTATGGTTGCAGCTCCCCCAAGGCAGGTTGCTTGAAGGTGGCTCGGTGGGGGGGGGGGATGGTTGAAGTGCAAAGACTGGGCCTGTTGGGGCAACTGGAAAGCTCTCATTTGGGTTGGGGAGAGCGTTATGGCGGCATAGAGGGGTGGGAGGAATCTCACTGCCCCCTCTCTATATAGTTTCCTGCCCCTGCTGTCTAGTAAGCCCTGTGGAGTTCAGCAGGGCTTTCTTTTGAGTATTATTTATGTTTATTATATTTATACCCTGCCTTTTACCATGCAAGGAACCCAAGGCGGCTTACATAATCCTACTACTACTACATTTTATCCTCAACAACCCTGTGAGGTAGGTCAGGCTGAGAGACAGTGACTGGGTTTCGCATAATTACTCTCGCCGGCACGGCTTGCCATGTCCTGTGGACCTGGTGAGACTGGCTTGTTGCCATGGCTAACAAACCACCCCAGAACCCTATAACAGCCCATGGGTTCTGGGTGACTTGTTAACCAAGGCAGCAAGCCACCCTCAATGGGTTTGCATGATACAGCAAGCTGTGCTGGTAAGGGTAATTATGCAAGTCCCTGTGGCATGCAGCCGGCACGCGCACTGGCGGAAATAAGCCATCGTGGCTTATTTCCCCTGACATGATCATGCAAACCCAGTCAGACTCAGGAGCAACCATCTTCGCCAGCACCTATGCCTGTGAACAGACTTTTTCCCGAATGAAACATCTGAAATCTCCAACCAGATCCAGACTAACTGATGCACACTTGCATCACTTGTTACGACTAGCAGTGACAAATATGGAACCGGACATTGACCATCTCATTAGCCAAAAGCAGGCCCATACTTCCCATTGAAATACTAATAAGTTTATGTTGATTAAAATTGTTCTTCATTTTAAATATTGTATTGTTTTTTCCTGTTTTTTTGCACTACAAATAAGATATGCGCAGTGTGCAAATCAAGCCTTTCTATACCTTTTTAAAATTTAATGTATTTCAATTTTAGACAGCAAATTAATTTATAATTAATTTATTATTAATTTATAATAACTTTCCATTTAATCAAGTAAAAAAAAAAGGACCCCGGTCCTTTTTTTTTTACTTGATCCATTCGTTCATATTTTTTTCAAACTATAGTCCGGCCCCCCAACAATCTGAGGGACAATAAACTGGCCCCGTTTAAAAAGTTTGAGGACCCCTGGCGTAGTTGAACCACCATTTCTTTCTTCTGTCTTTTACTGTGCATGTATCTGAAGAAAGCTTTCTTGTTGTGTTTAGCATCCCTCGCTAACCTTAGCTCATTCTCAGCTTTAGCCTTCCTGACACTATTCCTGCAGTTCTGTGCTACCTCCCTGTATTCTTCCCTTGTAGCCTGTCCTTCCTTCCACTTCCTATACATGTCCTTTTTTGTTTTCAGGTCATCTCTGAGTTTATTGTGAAGCCACATTGGCTTCTTCTGTTGCCCTCTGCCTTTTTTCCTTGTGGGAATTGTTTGCACTTGTGCCTTTAAAATTTCCTTTTTTAAAAACTTCCACCCATCCTGGGCTCCTTTTCTCATTAGAATCGCTTGCCATGGGATCTTACTTATCATTGTTCTGAGTTTGTTAAAATTGGCTTTCCTAAAATCCAGGGTACGTGTTTGGCTACACTCAGCTTTTGCTCCCCTTAGAATCAAGAACTCAAGTATAACATGGTCACTTTCCCCCAGAGTTCCCGAAACTGCCACTTTATCCACTAACTCGTCTCTGTTGGTTAGAATCAGGTCAAGGATAGCCGATCCTCTAGTTCCTTCCTCCACTTTCTGTAGGAGGAAGTTATCAGCAGCACAACTCAGGAATTTCTTGGAGGGGCCATGTTTGGCTGAATAAGTCTCCCAACAGATATCAGGGAAATTTAAGTCACCCATTACTACCACAAAGTGAATAAAATGTCACTCTTCAAATAACAGATTGAGATTGCTTAAAGGTTGTTGTGGAAAAATTGATCTACTGCGTTGTGTTTTTAAGAGGTTCTTAGAGAGGAAAGTTTATTAGTGAATTCACGGATGGCATCTGAGCACAGTCAGGAATGCCAACAAGAACACAAGGGAGACACTTCCATTTATACTGAATAATATCATGTAGAGGTCAGGTGACAATTGAGTCAGTACAGGAAACTGAGAGACAATTCAAAAGGAGACATTTAAACAAAAACAAAAGATCAGGTATTGCCCATCTTCCAGCCATCATGCTAATCAGTAGTCTTTCCCAAGGTGATAATCCCAAGGTGATACTGGCTCACAGTACTTTTAGCATAAGCAGGAAAGAGGGTTAGGCAAATCAATAGATGGGTGATTTGCCCTCAGGGTTGTAATCTACAGAAGGTCAAGGAAAAGGTCTGACTTCCAGGCCTTTCTGTTTAAACTAAAGCCTGGACAAATTTTACTTCTACATTCCCCCATTTTGTGCTTTTATAGCACAACTAACACTTGTAACTGTTACATTCAGCATCTAAAGCTTCTTTTACCTTTTCTCTCTCTTGATCAATCCTTTTAAGCATCAATTTTTTTTCTGAGTCAATACAGAGCTTTTGCTTCTGCTGCATGTAGTAAAGCAACACTTGCTTAACAACAATAATATATAAAACCCAACAAATACAAGCAATAGGGTTATTAATCCATGAACAATTGCTCTACCCCAACTTCCTAGGTTTGGTATCCAGCTTGTTAGCCAAGACCATATTTCCAGGCTTTTGTCAGGGGCAACAAAAGCAATTTAAGTATCTTTTCTGATTGTAATTATCAGGAATAAACACACAACACTCTTGACCAATCAAGGCGCATATTCCACCTTTTGAGGCAAACACCATGTCTAATGTCATCTTTGGCAGTACTATTTTGCATTGTGGCATTGCGAAAACACTGCCCTTTCCTTGTAAGGGGACAGTCCCACAGTTTATCATTAAAACTCTTCCAGGTACTACATTTAAGAGAATTGCCTATAGTTTGATTACTTTGGGAGAACTAATTTCCATAATTGGTGCAGAATATGGGTTTGGCAGTATGGTTATTTCTCCAATCTCCATGAGGGGTGAAATAATGCTTACATCGACTTTGTCCTACAAATGTGGAGGGCTGATTTTGTGTTTTGTTGCATGTAAAACACCATTCCCCCAATGTAGGAACAACTTGCAACAACTGGACCCTTTAGAGTACAAGGGTCTGTTGGTGAAGGTCAAGTTTACTAGTGTAATGGGCACTGGCCACATGGGAACTACTCCCTGGGAATGTACTGGCATGTGGCTACATACCCCTAGCTGACAGGGGTCTGCAACCTTTAAGACATAAAGAGCCACTTGGACCCGTTTCCGACGGGGAAAAAAAACTGGGAGCCGCAAAACCATTGCGACATTTAAAACAAATATAACACTGCTTATATTGTTTCTTATCTTAATGCTATATACAGGATCGTGCAGTCAGCTGTCAATCTGAAGGAAAAAAAGGACTTTTTCACTTAACAATGTAAAATATATTTTTGCAAATTAATAGCTAATTAAAATATTTAATTTACCTGGTTAATGGGATTTTTCTTCACTCCCGCGCAGTGCTGCTCACCCGCGCAGTGCTGCTTAGGCTGGCACCGGCTCCGTCACTCCACCCCCTCGCATGCAGGCGGCCTGACTTCACCAGGCACTGTACTAGCCAGGCCGCCTGCGTGCGAGGGGGTGGAGTGACGGAGCCGGTGCCAGCCTAAGCAGCACTGCGCGGGTGAAGAACACACACAACTGCGTGGGAGTTGTGAAACACACACACAAAAAAGTACTAAGGAGCAGAGCTGATGGAGACAGAAGGAGCAGAGCTGATGGAGAATAATTTCTCAGAGTCCACTTCTAAACTTGTGTCTAAGGTGGGACAGACTGACAAGTGGGGGAGAGACTGTCCATGATGCTAAATTCTGGCAAATGCAATGTTATGCGACAAAGTGAGAAGGACTGACAGATTTGGGGCAAAGCAGTAATTGAGGCGGGCACTGATAGTAATGGAGGGCTATGAAGGAGGGCAGTAGAAGGCAAGGCAGACTGGTATCCAGTAAGATCTCTGCTCATCTTATACAGGCAGAGCTTTATATTTTTCATTAAACTTAAAGCGGAGTTCCACCCATTTTTGAACATTATATGTATGTGTTCCCCTTTAAATGAGATTTTAGCAATGCAAACACTTTTTTTTTTTTGCAATGTACCTTTTTCATTCGTTATTTGGGGGCACTTCCTGGTAATGTACTTCGGCAGATTAAAAGCATTACATCCCGTAAAGCTCACTGAGAGGAGGCGGGGCGGAGGCAGAGCGCAGACATCCCAAAGCGCAGCTGCGAGATTTCGTCATTTGGCGATTCGCAAGGGCTGCTGGGATACATGAAGCTGCTATCCCAGCAGCCCTTGCGAATCGCCGAATGACGTAACCGCCGAAGTACATTACCAGGAAGTGCCCCTAAATAACGAATGAAAAAGGTACATTGCAAAAAAAAAAAAAAGACTGGGTCACTGGGGCCTGGGCTATGCTGGGGAGGGGTTGGTGCGCACTGCGCAGATGCGCGCCAGCCGCCGCGCACTCTCCCCTAGCCGAGCCGGCGCCGCGTGACGTCACGCCGCTCCTCCACTGTGCGCCCGCCCGCCGGCATCACTATTGCCTGTCACCGGGCGGGCAGTGTGGAGCGGAGCGGCGAACCTGTCACAGTCACCTCTCGGAGCCGCGGCAAAGGTTCCAAAGAGCCGCATGCGGCTCCGGAGCCGCGGGTTGCCGACCCCTGCCCTAGCAGTTGGTAGCATTAAATCTTTGTGCAAACTTTAAAGAAAGCTGAATGTAAATATTTTCCTGGAAGGCAGATTGGATGAGGACTATGAGCTCTAAGAATATAACCATACTCCATTTGGCCATATTGTTTCAAATATTAATATATATCTCAATTAAGGCAAAAGAACCACCAGTCACTAACAAGAGCACTTGTTAGTTTCTTCTTGTTCTGACTTTGATGTACTAAAGGGCTGATAAGTAAGGCTCCTGGCTCAGGCTGAGGTGGTGTTCTTCTAAAATGATGACATCAGTTCTTCTCGTCCGATCCTCTGGGTGTTGTCTTTGATGGTCGTCCCGTCCGAGGTCTGAGATGATATTGATGTCCTGGCACAAATTCTTCTGTTTCAGGGGAAGAGGTTACTAGCACATTTCACCCTGAATTGGTGGAGGCGTTATTGTATCCTCATTCTCATCGTGGGTGGAGATGTTGGGAGGCTTGGATCCACGTCTGGAGTCCTTGGCACTTCACAGCTTTAAAGTACCTGGTATGGTGCTTTTCCACTTTGGATCCAGCAGATGATCTTCTCTGATGTATCTTAATACGAATCCAGTCACTTGGTTCAATAGTGTCCTTCAGTGCTGGGCTGGTGCTGAGCCCTATCTGTGAATGAAAAGTCTTCACACATCTCATTAGGGCCTTGCAGTAATTTTGAATTGTATCATCAAGCAGGTGTATATGTCTGGCTAGGCCTAGATTGGTGTCTCATTAATATCTCATGAGGGGTCAAGTCCTGTTACTTGATTTGCTGTGGATCTCATACTCTTGAAGGCTATGGGCAGTGCATCTAGCCATTTTAGTCTTGTCTCTGCACATATTCTAGCCAGTTTGCTTTTCAGTATTCTATTATGTCTTTCTATAGCTCCCGCAGATTGTGGATGATACAGGCAATGGAAATGTTGCTGAACTTGTAATGTCCTGCACACTTCTCTTACCACCTGTCCAGTAAAATGTGATCTCCTGTCACTGTTTATGGAGCAAGGTATTCTGAATCTGGGGATCAATTATTTTAGCATTTTTTTTGCTTACTGTTGTGGTGTCAGCCTTCACGCAAGGGTATGCGTCAACCCATTTAGAATACATACAAATAACTACAAGAACATATTGATAGGAACAACACTTGGGCATTTCAATAAAATCAATTTGTATATTTACAAAAGGTCCCCAGGGTGTGGGGTGCATGCTCATTTTTTTTTTCTTTTTTTTCCTTTTTTTTTACAGGCTTACCACTGTTATGAGCCTGGCATACCACACATTGGGCACAGGACTGAGTTGCTGCAGATGTAAAATTTAATCCAAACCAATCTTTGTTAAACAATTCAATGATCCCCCCTTTGCTCACATGCGACAAGTCTATGGAGCATGTGAGTAATTTAGGGAAAAGAACTCTGGGCATCACTAGGCGGCCGTCCGAATGATGCCATAGAGTCTTTAGAGAGAAAGCAATTTGCCAAATTTCCATGTCCCTCTCCCCCCCCCCATTTTCTGGGGTCAAATTCTGGATAGCAGCAAGATTTTGCAATTCAGGTGTATTAGCAGGTGCTTGTGACATTGCTATAAATAAATGCAGGAAAAATTTACCTTTTGAACTTAGGCTTGCCTGTCTTTTGCCAAGAAGTCGGGAGGGGTTAACAATAAAAATCTTTAGCAAGGCAAACCAAGCTTTAGAAAACTAACCAAATGCTACTTTTTAAAACACAACAAAGCCAAAAAAATAAGGCACTTATGCAACCAAAGGTTTAAAAATACTGGGATGCCAAAACTATTAGCAATTAGAAGCTGCAATTTTAAAATGCAGTGGCAACTGTGATGGGATTCATAGATATAGAGTTGGAAGGGGCCTACAAGGCCATCGAGTCCAACCCCCCCACGCTCAGACAAGCTGAGCCAGCATGAGCCACAAAGGGAGCACTTGTGTAATTTAAACTAGAACACTTTTCTTGAAAACCAGCCTAATAACAATAAAGTGAAACAGGAATTGCAATTCTTTTAGTATCTTGGTGCTACTGTGCTGTGTTGCACCCAAATACTATTTTAACAAAAGTTTTCTGCTAGCTTGCCATAAAGCTACTAGCCAAGCATAAATTCTGAAATTAAACTGCCCAAATTAACCAACATGCCTTGTTGGTTTGCCTTTGGCAAAAAACCAACTAAGCATGGATTGTGTTAAAGAGGGGAGGGGTAAAATTCAGGGAAGCCCACTCTAACAAAACTGGGCACTAAAACTTAAAGGCAAAACTTGAATGCAGCCACAAACACTCGAGTGTTGCTGCCATTTTAAAAAATATTTTGTTTGATTTTTTTCTAGCAGCTATAACAAATATTTTTTTTTCTTCTCATTTTGGGACTTCTCACCTCTAGTTCAGATCTGAGGAAGTGTGTGCTTTGGTTAGGAGCACACTCTCTCTTTCTTCACTAAACACAGGACTGGTGGAGACTCCAAAAGGCACCAAAACTTTGCTTATGCTCAGGAACTCTTTGCACAAAAAGCTCACAAACGTTTTTGTTATTGTTGTTGTTTTTCTTTAACACAACACAGGGTTCTTTGAGTACTTCTTGGCATTCTTAGATCTTGTGTTTGGCTTCTAATCTATTAGGAATGTGGCAACTGGGCAAGCAGGCAGGGGTTTTACTTTAAAGGGACAGCTGCACTCACTGACTTTTTTCTTCTTCTTTTGCCTCTCTTTAGATCTAGTTGTTGGATTTGCAAGCTAATCAACTTATACATTCTTTTTTTTTTCTTTTTTTTTCCCTTCTTATTTAGGATGTCCATGCAGTGGTTGGCATAATTGGTTAAATCTGCCAGGTTTGCAGTTTGCCATCCTACATATACTGCCTTCAGCTGCTCTCCTACTTTAGGTAACAGTCCTGCAACAAATGCTTTCTTGATAGTATGAGGGGCATTCTTTCTTGGCATCTCTTATTATTCTCAAAAATCTCAAAAATACTTCTTTTATTTACAGGTATTAATCTTGATCTAGTCAGTTTTAGGTTTCACTACTGTAGTAAGGGCATCTCTAGAATATTTCATTGCTGAAGCCATCAATTTGTAGAACATTTAACTTCTTTGCTTTGACTCTGATTTCTCATAGAAGTGCATCAAGTAATTTTATTTGCATCTCTATCAATTTAACAGGATCATTAAACTTTGGATCAGTTACTGGCCATTTCTTTTTTTTTTTCTTTCTTTCTTTCTTAAGACTACTGTTGGCAGAACAAGTCTTAACAGTCTCAAATTCTTCCTTGAATTTGACTGGTTCTTCTCACATGTTAGGAAATTATTTTACTATATTCCTTAAATCTCTTGGTGTCTATGGGTCATGGACAGCCACTAGAGTCTTATCTCTTGCAGGTACCTCTTACTTAGTGGAGCCAGGGTGACTGACCCATAATTTGGGGTGACTAATAGTCTTTGAGAAGGAACAGAGCCAGGCAAGGTGGTTGCTTCTGGGTTAATTTTTCTGGGCATCTAGTTCCTTCTGTTAACTGCTCTTTCTGGCTAGGCAGAGGTGGGTTAGGGTGAAGGAGTGGCCACTGGGGTAGTTTCAGCATCATCATGCAAAAACCTTCTACTTTCATCTTAATTTTGGGGTCTTCTCATGTAGGTAAGGATAATCATCTACAGGATCTTGCTTTTTCTTCCCAAAAAAATCATTTTTCTTCGCTAGCAATGGATATAAAGGAGCCAATGGTGGTGGTTGGCTGCAGGCCTGCTTAAATTTTAGTTGATCTTTTAATATATATATATATATTTCAAGCTTTTAAGCTTGGATTCATGGATGCATTTTGAAGCTTCTTCATTCATACCAATTAAAATACACTTCCCATTGAGTCTGAGGTACCTTACTTCCTCATGACTCGAGCGCTCCCCTTAAGTGCACTATCCTGTCCAAGTCAAACTTTCCTCCCAGTGGGAACTGTTTACTAGGATCATCCTTTGTCATGACATTCCATTTCTCGAGAAATTTACACACCTACCTATGGCCATAAGGTGTGTACCTACAACATGCTAGCATTCCCTTGGGGGGGATCTCCTTTGATCTTGCACCCCCTATTCCTCACACTCATACAGGACACTCATCCAGGGCAAACTTATTGAGGGATGTTCCTCATTTGAGTCTCAGACAGCGGCTCAACACCTTGATCGGCTCACTCAGTCTTTCAACTGCGGCACAATCCCTTTTTGTCGGCTCAGTCAGTCTTATGACTTCAAATGGGACTCATGAGTCTTGGAAATGGGAAAAGGGATTTACTTGCTCTACTGGGACACAGGGTTCCACTACATACTGGTTTAGTATGTGGTTTAAGTCCTGGTCCTGATCAGCAGATTCATGAACAGTCACACGTCACTGGGTCACGAGGTTCCACTGAGCCCACTTGCTTTTGAAACACTGCCGATCATTGGGTTTCCCCTCACGAACAGGTTCAGGGCGTCTTGACTCAGCTTAAGTCTCAGACCTGGTCAGCAACTTATACATACTCATTCGTGAGATTTTTAGGAAGATGTGCCTTTTCCACACAGTAAAACCATGGGTACTGGGCAAATTGGGAAAAGGGAAAAGGGTCTGTCTGTTGGGGCACGAGGTTCAGCTTTCGCCTAGTCCCAGCCCTGGTCAACAGCTCATAAATCTAGCAATCATACTTTCACAGACATGCATACAATCCTATAGGAAATTTCTTTCGTCTCTAAAACCTCATGGACTCAAAGTTCAGATCGCGTTGGGGGGAAAGGATAGTCTGCTAGAAACAGAAGGACACACACCAAAAACCCAAAAGAGATTTCAAAAGGTCTCTTACCTGGGTTTTGGCGCCTGGGAGTTTAGTGGTGTTTCCCTGTTTCAGGCAGGTCCAGTCCTTTGAAGCGATCCGAGTCACGGCACCAAGATTGTTGTGGAAAAATTGATCTACTGCGTTGTGTTTTTAAGAGGTTCTTAGAGAGGAAAGTTTATTAGTGAATTCACGGATGGCATCTGAGCACAGTCAGGAATGCCAACAAGAACACAAGGGAGACACTTCCATTTATACTGAATAATATCATGTAGAGGTCAGGTGACAATTGAGTCAGTACAGGAAACTGAGAGACAATTCAAAAGGAGACATTTAAACAAAAACAAAAGATCAGGTATTGCCCATCTTCCAGCCATCATGCTAATCAGTAGTCTTTCCCAAGGTGATAATCCCAAGGTGATACTGGCTCACAGTACTTTTAGCATAAGCAGGAAAGAAGGTTAGGCAAATCAATAGATGGGTGATTTGCCCTCAGGGTTGTAATCTACAGAAGGTCAAGGAAAAGGTCTGACTTCCAGGCCTTTCTGTTTAAACTAAAGCCTGGACAAATTTTACTTCTACAAGGTTCTTAAGTTAAATATGCTTGGTTACCATAAGAGAGTCTTCCCCAGATATACTCTCAGTGACCAGGTTTATACACCATGGCGCAAATCATGGATTATTTAACCCACGATTCGTGGAATCGCACACCACCTGCGAACTGACTGGTTTCTGTAAACAACCTCAGATCAGCCTGATCAGAGATTGTGACATTACGTGTGAACCCAGACTGATGGGCTCACATATAAACCAGCAATTAACCCATGGTTTGTTGGTGGGTTAACTGCTGGGTCATTTATCCCCTAAACAACCCATTGGTCTGGGTTTGCACATCACGCTCACAACGACTGGGTACGCACAACACACTAAGCCTCAGTAGGTTTATTAGCAGAGTGGTTTAGCGTGTCATCCAAACCCGGGAAGGGTTCATTAAGGTGGTTTCAGCTTGGCTTATTAACTACCCTGAGCCATGGTTTGCAGTAGGGTTTACTTAACCTACTGAGGTTTAGCGTGTTGTCCGAACCCAGATGCGGTTTCCTCGTGCCTTGAGCGCTTTGCTACCAAGTTGTGAGGAAAGAGAGGCCAAAAACTCCCTGCCATTTTTTGTTTTCATGGGCAAACACATTTCCCAAGTTCTGCCTTGTAATACATTGTGCGGAGTCTGCTGAAGACTGCCCTCCTCACCAACTCTACCTAGCAAACCTATAGCTCAGCAAATAATTTTATGAAATTTTATGAAACCGTCATTTCATATTGTGGTCCTTCCACTCCCACCTCCCTGCACCAGCACCATTTCCCCACTTCACTTCTCTGCAACCCAGACCTCTCAATGCTATAGGCAGGGCCTCTTTTATCCTGACAGCTTCGTTCTGCCAATCAAAACTGTGTCTCCTTTCTTGTATTCAAATCTCCGATCGCAAAGGATCACTCTTTTACCCCCTTACAACTTCTCATTCTCAAATTGATCAAGAATAATTTTCAAGTGCTGTAATCATGGTGGATTTCCCCCTTTAGACACCCCCAATTCTGCTCCCCCTAACCAAAAATTGCCTTGCAATTTAGAACCCCTTCCCTATTTCAGCCGCTAATTAACCGCTAATTCAGAGTGCTTCGCACACTCACCTCCCCGATGGGGGAGCTGTTTACTGCACTTGTAGCGTTGAACTGAAGCCTGACTTGGTCTAGCTCAGAGTTCCCGTTGCGGCACACCAGCACCAGTTCTCCAGAGGCACAACACCGTTTATCTGCAGGACCTTCTGCTCAACGTACAAGTGCTGCGAGCATAAAATCCATCCCTTCTTCCCATTAAGGGCAGTGCTGATCTGCCCTCAGCATTGTCCAAGGGGCGCTGTCAAAAGTGCCCCCAGGTCCCTCCACTGGGACCCACTCAAATTGGGTAAAAGATAGGAAGTCTAAAGTGAAACATGTCCGATCGTACACATTCAGGAACATTACACACACCCCTTTCCCCGCTCCCAATCACTGACCTTGCAACAAGCAAGAAATGCTTTCTTCCAGAATCTGTACCCCATCTTTCTCCAGCTGCATGTTATCTGAGCTCCGGCCTTGAAGGAACCTGTTGCCCCGCTAAAAGTAGCTGCGGTTGGAGCTCAGCGTCTCCCGACCCACTCTGTTTTCCCTCGCACTAGTGTAGGGTTCAGGATCCCTGAAAAAAGCCTGTGAAAGGGGGCAAAACCTGATGTTCTTTGTCCACTTTGACACTTCACATGTGCAAGCGCACCCCATGGAAAACTTTGCCCCCATGCCCAGCAATGATTCCTGGGGATCTGCTCTTGGAGATCTGCTCTTGGAGATCTGCTCTTGGAGATCTGCTCTTGGAGATCTGCTCTTGGAGATCTGCTCTTGGGGATCTCTGTGCCCCCCCCATTGTAACTACTGTTCCCACTGTCCTTGTTCGCCTCCCCCAGGCCACTTGTTTTCTAACCATCTACACCTGCTTTGGGGCTTATTTTCAACTCAGAAACCCCTACTTCCGCAGCCACCGTCCTCGTGGAAGTGGAAGCTTCAACCCTGGATTCTGAGGACGAGTCCTTGCCCCTGCTCTCCCTATATGCTCTTCTGTTGAGGAACACCTCGTCCCAGACATCATGGTGGTGTGCTGCATCTTGCACAATATTTGCAAGACACACGGGGGCATGCTGCTGCAGGACTACATAAATCTTCCAGGGCCGGGGGCGGAGAGTGATGCTGTCCCCACTGACACCAGGCCAGTGATAGACAAAAGTTGCCACCTGCACCCTGTACCAAATACCTCGTACTGTGAAGCTGGCATCATTAGAAATGCAATATCACTAATTTTTGCTCAATACAGCTCTGTTTACTGTAACTGAGGCTCTGTGTATTCTTGGGCGGCTGTATTAAACAGTGGGGGGTAGGGTGGGTGGGGCACGGAGAAGGGATGGTGGGCGGCTGGAGGCAGCCATGGGAGAATGTGAAGAGGGTGGGTTGCTGGTTGGGCAGCAGAGGGTGGGGATGGGGGCCCTTCCCCCCCTCGGAGAGGGATGGTGGGCGGCAGGGATGCAGCAACAGGAGAACGGGAAATGAAACGGCTTCTGGAAGTGGGGAGGGCCCACTGGTTACACAGGGGAAATGGCGGGCGGGCGGGGGACTTGGAGAAGGATGTACACACACTGGCCACAGCCACAGCAACCGAAGCAAAGCACGAGCAACACACAAACTGCGAGAAGGGGGAAGCAAGGGGGGCAGTGGGAAAACTTTTCCAGCCGTTTAAAGAGGGTCTCTGGTGGAGAGCTGGTGGCAGCACTTGGGCGGGGGAAGATGACGGATGGCAGGGAGAGTTGGAGAAGGATAAACACGTCCTTGCTGCACAGCAAACCAATAGAAAGAAAGGCGACCACATAGCAGCAACGGACTAATGGGGAAAAAGCAGGTGATGCAGTGCCGATGCAACAGACCAAGGGATGCTGTTTCTGTAGCAAAGACGCCTGGGATACATGCCACAGTCACTGGAGGTATGAGAGGGAAAAGCTGGGAAAGGGGGGAAATTAAACCAGATGGAAAACTGATTGTCTGTCGGGCGATCAAGCAATTACCGGTAAGCCTTAGAGCGTAGTTAAAATTTCCAAGATGCTTAGCGTGTCATGCAAACCCTCCCACTCTCTGACTGAGCTGATCGGAAGCTGTTTACAGAAACTGGAAGCACCTTGCTGCTGCTACATGCCAACTGGCCCAATTGCTTTTCCTTCAGAGCAAATGTTCAGGCGGGAATATGGGGTGGGCTAAGATTTTAAAATTTTATACTGTTTTAAATGTATTTTATCCTGTATTTTATCGTGTGTACATTACCCAGGGTGGCCGGTTTGCTGGCCAGATGGGCGATAAATAAATGTAAATGTAAATCTAAATAATAATAATAACAATAACAATAATAATAATAAATTCCCTAAACTCTTCCCAAACCAATTCCTCACAAACAGCAATAGACGCTGTACACCAGCCTTTCTCTGCCTCTAGCTTTTCCCGCTTTTAATTTTAATGATAATTTTATGAGCAAACCAAGTTATACATAATACATTTTGGTTTATGTTCCTAAAGTAATAAAGTGACTCTAGATCTATAAACAGCACTAAAAAAAGTATTGTATATTTTTTCAATTCCTCCCCCCCAATTTTCACTTTTTTTCTCCAAAAAGTGAGGGGCAGGGTCTTCTCTGTTGTGATACGGAGTCTTTGGAATACTCTCACAGTCTGCCTGGTTCCTCCTTTACTGACCTAGTAGGAAGATACTGAAACTATCACATCATCTGATAGAGCCCAATTTGTGTATCTGCAAACCCTCCTCCACCATACCCTCTCAAGATGCTAACTATGCAGACATTACTCTGTTATTGTTGTGTTTTTAATTGTGTTTTAATGTATTTGCTTATTATTTTTATCAAGTTTTATTAGTGATTGTAAGCCACCTTGCGTGCCATTTTTGGTAGAAAGGCGGGGTACAAATCAAATAAATAAACCAACATCACATCTGCCTGTGTTTTGTTCTCCTACCCCACCCCACTGCTTTTTGTAACCTGTCTGACGAAGAAACCTGCAGATCTCAAAAGCTTGTAGATGTTTTGTATCCTTTGAGTTGGCCCAATAAAGGCATTACACTAATATAGATTTTGGAATTTTTCTTACGGCTAACACAGCTACTTTGGTTTTATATATATATATATATATATATATGTTTCTATATTACATTTACTGATATTCTGACTTTCTCAGCCACTCTTGATAATTCTTTGACAGAAAATACATGATTGAGCTTACGAGTTATTATGCTATTTGCAATTATATGTATTGATTACTAGCTTTTAGGATTTGGTATAATTGTTTTTAAAAGAAACATGTATGGAAAAGATGCAGTGTCTCTGACTGAAAGTGTAATGTTTAGGCTGGGTGCTGGCAGCAGAAATCTTTTGTGACAGAAATATCTGTTCTTAAAGAAAAATCAGGTTAATCCTGAGAGTCTACAGGTGATGAAGAGTGAGCATGCCAAGTTTCGGGTAGATCCGTCTAACGTGATGGAGCCTATGCGACGATGCCCCACACACAACAGTCAGTCAGTCATTTAAAAAGTTTCCCTCCCTTTTCACCCCATCATGTAAAAAGTTGCCCTCTCTTTTCACCCCCTCAGAGAACATTCTAGATGGCCTAAGGGAGATTTGCATACCCAGCCCTATTGACCATTGCAGGAATTCATACGAACATTCTAAGTGTTCTAAGTGTCATGTGGGCTATTTGCATAACTGCTGCTATTGGCTCTTGCAGCAAGTTGGCTCCTGCAGCAATTATGAGGTGAGGCCTATTTGCAGAACTGCAGATATGAGAGTGGGGCGATTTTGCCCCCTTTTTTCACCCCCTTAGGGACGGAATTTCCCCAAATCCTTCCTTAGTGGGGGGTCTACGTCATAAAAGCAATGTCCCTTCAAAATTTCACGTTCCTAGATTAAATGGTTTGAGCTGGGCGTTGATGAGTCAGTCAGTCAGGAGGACACTTTCTTTTATATGTATAGATTTGAATATGAACTGCCTTGGGACCTCTGGTGGCCTGAAAGGCAGGATATAACTGAAAATAAGCCATTTAGTACAAACCATAAACCAAATGCGACAAATATTAGTAAGTATATAAGTTTAATAAATAAATAAGTTTAATAAATAAGTTACCGGTAATAAGTTTATAAATAAGCTTATTCTCTTTAGTGGGCAGTCTTAAAGATTCGCATTTTATACTTAATTGCAGGATGTCAGAATAATAATAATAATAATTATTATTATTATTACTACTACTACTATTATTATTAATAATATTATTATTTCTATACTGCCCAATAGTTGAAGCTGTCTGAGCAATTAACAATTTAAAGACATAATAAAATGGCACACCATACATCTCCTGCACTAACAGATCTAAACATTGCTGAAGTATGTACTACAAAGATGACATTTTAAAAGGGCAAAAAATATTCAAATTTGATCCAAGTTCCAGAATTTTGCACATGATTGCCCACAAACACATGCACTCAGGGGATATGAAAACAAAACTAATTGCACAGATTTAATTGTTCCTTCCAAATATAGCAAGCATGTTAACTTCACAACTATTTTAACTCTGAAACAGAGCACATCCCCCAAACACATACACACATAGAGCTAAGCTACATTTTATGGTAATCGTGTAGCATGTAGCTTTGGGTTAGCTTTTCCTTTACTCTAGTGTAAGCATGCATGGCAGCACAGCTACTTCTGGTGGCAGCCAGGAGGGGTGCAGCCCTCTGCAGGGTTCTGGGGGGCAATGTGGCTCCCCAAGCCCCAGACATTGCCCACCCCTGTTTTACAGGTAAAGCTGCAAGGATTGCTCTTTAGCTTCTTAAGAAGAAAAAAATGATCTCCCTAGGTTTTAAGGGTATGGTCAGTTTCCTAGAGCCCTGTACTAGTCAATGCTCTGTCAAAACAGAAGACTCATAGGTTGTACTGAAAAATCTATTCTCCTTTTCTACTGGAGCAACTTGGGCATCCTTCCCGCCTACCCCCATGCTACAAATAACCTTAAGAAATTCACCAAGCTAGCCTTTTCATTAACTAACCTCCAGGTTTCTGAGCTGTCTAGTTTAGAATCAAAGCTCTTTACCAAAATGTATGCATTCTCACTTTAGCAGGTAATTTCCCCTACATTCCAGTGCAAGAGGACTGCAGTACTAAAAGATATGAGAAAACTATTCCCCACTGGGCAGGGAGAAGAGTGTGCTGCATATTTACACACAGCTACCCCTTGCTTAAAAAGTAAATATATTTATGCACATGATCACCTGAAAAAAAATTAGTGTTTATGACTGGTAACTCTATTACCAACCCAGTGAGTAAGGTACAAACAGCACTTCAGGCCAATTTTCAGTGTAATTTGAACTTTGTTTTCAGAGGCTAATAAAGTGCCAACATACATACCACTGATGGCTTTAAAACAAGCCAAGGAGCTTTTTCAGATAGTAATCTGCAAGGGTACTTTCCATGCTAGGGTGCTTCAGCATCTTGATCTCCCACATAAAAAGGTGTTGACCATCAAACATGATTTCCCTTTGTATATGAAAAGGCAATGTCTACATTTTAATCCAAAGAAAGAATGATTGAGCCATGCTAATGAGTTAAATGAAAATATTTAAAGATCAAAATAACATTTCAGGACTATTCAGAAGCAGCTCTAAGATACATACTTCCTTCTACGATACTGAAAACAACTCACAATATGCTTCCAGTATATGGAAACTGAAAATGAAGCCATACTTGTCATACTGCCAAATTACATGAAATTGATAACTTTAGACATTTACTTTGGTCCCTTAGGCTCAAACTACAGGTTATAGGCAGTTGGGAGATTCTTTCACAGTGTTTTGTTTATTGTAATTCAAAGCAGCATGCCCCACACTGCCCTGAGGGGGGAAAGGGCAGGCAAGGAAGAGGCTGCTTAACCCTTTCCTCTCTGGTCCTTTTCCTGCTTATAATCATATTTTTAATCAAGCTGCCTTTTCACCCAGGGAGAAAAAAATGCAGATAAGCTGTAGTAGCTCAGTGGTACAGCACATGCTTTGCATGCAGAAGGTCCTAGATTTAATCCCTGGCACCTCCAGGTAGGGCTAGGAAAGAATCCTGCCTGAAACCCTGGAGAGGTCCTGCCAGTCAGTGTCGACAATACTGGGCTAGATGGACCAATGGTCTGATTCAGTGGGAGGTTTCACACAACACTTTAAGCCCAGGATGGCTATGTAGCCACCCTGAGCTTGAAGTGAGCCTGGGGTCCCGGCTGTGCCTGACTAAGAATCAGGCAAAGTAGAGGTCCTGAGGCACCTCCTCCCCATTCTTCCCCCCTCAGTCCTCAGTTGGTATCCCAGGGGACACCACAGGAGCACTGAAGGGAGTGAAAAGGGGATGACAGCTGCCAAGTTCCCCAAGCAGGGCTTGGGGCAGTGGCGGGCGGTGGCAGGGAAGCCGATGACAGCTGCCCAATGTGCTGCTTGGGCACTCTGGGCTGCTGTCATTGGCGCTTGCCAGGAGCTGCTTGGCAAGAGCAGCACAGGAATTGTGCTGCTCTTGCCAAGCAGCTCGCTTGTTGTGGGGCTTGCCCCCCCCCCCCATGGGTCACGTCATCTGGGTTCGGACAACACGGGGAACCACAGAGGGTTAACCCAGTGTTTCTCAACCTTGGGTCCCCAGATGTTTTTGGCCTACAACTCCCAGCATGCCCCAGCCAGCTATGCTGGCTGGGGCATGCTGGGAGTTGTAGGCCAAAAACATCTGGGGACCCAAGGTTGAGAAACACTGGGTTAAGCAAACCCTACAAGCCATGGCTTCTTGGGGTGGCTTCGTAGCCACCCTGAAGCCACCGCGGGGAGAGGGGGCTGGGTTCAGATGACGGTGGCTTTGAAGCCATGGTGGCTTAGCGTGTCGTGCAAACCCAGTCAATATAAGGCAGCTTCCTATGTACCTTCCCTTCCCATAGGTCAGGGGTGGGGAAATGTACAGCCCCAGGGACTTGATTGCATTCTGGCTCAGCCCCCTCTAAAAGTCCCAAGAGGGAGAAATTGCTATTGCCTCTCTCTGCAGGAGAAATTCTGCACAGAGAGAGAAGCAGGAGCTTGCTCCCCCCCCCCCCCTGCACAGAGAGGCAAGAGGAATCACCCCTGTCTTTCTCTCTGCATGGAGAGATGGAAGCTTCACCCTTGTAATTGGGTGAGTGGCTCGCTAAGTAATGGGAATCCCCACTGTTATCTCCACAATGTGACCAGTTATAACAGCATGGATCCCTCTCCCCACCTCCTTCCCAAGCCTCCAGTAGCCTACAACAGACAGGGTTTGGGCCTCACCCGAGGTCCTAGATGGTCTGGCCTGGTGGGCCAAATTGGTCCATGGGCCAGAGGCTCCCTATCCTTGCCATAGGTGAAAAAGCAGCATGGGAAGGATGATTTTGAGCTGGAAAAGGAAACAGAAGGAAAAGGATTAAGTACATGGTCGCCATACTGCTTGATTGGCTGGGTTTTATCCATACTCTAGCCATGTTGCCCAGTACCTAGTTGCACAGTTACCTGGTCCAGACTACCAGCTTTCATTAGAAAAAAAACAAGTCTTTATAGCTCCTGCAGAACTAGAAATGCAAGGCAAAATGTGTAGGTTCATTTTCTTCTCTTGTTTTCTAAAAAAACAAGCCTGCTCCTGGTTTTCAGTGTTTTAGCCGATGAGTAAAATCATAGCTATGATTCACATTTATAAAAACAGTGCTAACCATATAGACAAAAAATAGAGTCCATTGACCGGAGAAGTGACTTCTTGGTTCATTTTGAAGCCTGTTTTTGGTCTTCCCTGATGGAGAAATGATTGCTGCCCATGGAAAACCATTGAGAAATCCAGAATTTTACTGTAGCTGTGATTGGGCAGTAAGTAGCATGTCTACCCAAAAACAAAAGGTAGAAGCAAAGATATGAGTTCATGATCTTTCTAACTAAGGAAAAAGTGTGATTTTTCTGAGTTTATAAGCATTTTTAAAAATACCCTCTGTCAAGGTTCCGCTACTGCAGGGACCCCTTGATCTGCCTTTGGAAGATCTCTGCCTCTTCCCAAAGACTCTCCCTCTCTAGTAGATCCAGTCCTTTGCCTGCTTCCTCCAGTAACGTGGGTGTAGGCTGTAGACGTGGTGAATAAGTCACTCCAAACTCCAGGGTAAACAACAGCACTTTACTTATTATATTAGGGTCTTTACTTAATAGAGTGGTTATAAATCAAAAGCAAGTATGATAAAATAAAACAAACAAACAAACAATCCAATGTTCTCTAGTTTAACTCCAGACTACCTATCTCCTATGCAGTCAGTCTGTCTCTGCTTCTCTCTCTGCTGTTTCTCTGCTTCTAGCTGACTCTCAGCACTAACTGCTAGCTGACCACACCCCACACACATATATAGCCTTCCCAGGAATGGAAGGCTATAATCATGTGACCTTGAATAGGAAATCTAATTCTTAACTTCTATTGGGTAACTTAAAACTCTCAAAATCCCCCTCCCATCCTGGAGTGTTTGGGCCTTCAGGCTTCAACAAACTGAAGCCTGTGTAGGCCTCAACAAACCCAATCCTGTGTAGGCCTCAATCCCTCACACCCTCTAATGCCAATAAAGTTTATTTATTTATTTATTTATTGTATTTCTAGATCGCCTATCTAGCCGAGCCCCGCCACTTTGGGTTATGTACAACATACAATGAAACAAAACAGAATAAAATACACTTAAAACTATAAAAAGTTAAAATTCTAACCCACTCCATATTCCCGCCTGAAAAGCCATGTTTTTAATGAATGGCCGAAGCTCATCAAAGAGAGGGCATGGTGGAGGTCACTGGGGAGAGAGTTCCACAGTTTGGGGGCTGCCACAGAAAAGGCCCTCTTCCTAGTCCCCACCACCCTAGCTGCACCAGTTCATCATTATGATACCCTTCCTGCTGGGTGGGGTGGGGTGCTGTGGCTGAGAAAGCATTGGCTATGTCAACCCTGCAAAGCAGCTAAGTGTTCTTATATCCATATTGCTGGGGGGGGGGGGGGAGAATAGTGTATGTATGACAACCCTGCAGTGCACAAGCCTAGTCCTGGCATGCTTAGGATTTTAGGGATAGGCAGTGAAATTGAGTGTAGCAGCAGTGCAGAAAGGGGAGTGGAGATTATTTTCCCAGCCCTGGGGGGGGGGGGGAATAGGGACACTCTTGTGGGTGGGGTATTTTAATCACAAAAACATTTTGAAGCTAAATATTAGTTCATCACCCTTCCCCCAGTGCAACCTCTGCAATGGATTTTGCAGTCCCCTGCCACCACTTCATCCACAAATCCCATCCATTAAACACACACACACACACACCACTCTTCTCTCTTTCAAACAAACACACACACACACACACACACACACCTTTTGAAAATGGAGATCCTACCACATCTGTGCTTTCAAAGCGCTGTTCCCTCCCTACTTGGATAGGGAAGGGTGGCCCGCTCCCTGCCCAGGAAGGGGAGGCTTTTGAAAGTGTGGGTCCAGCCAGATCCATGCTTTCAAAGTGCTCTTTTCTCCCAGCTTAGAGGGTGCTCCCTTCCTGTCCAGGGAGGCTTGGGTGGAACTTGCCAGAAGTGCCATGGGCTACATGTGGCTTGAAGGCTGCCCTTTCCACCTCTAAAAGGCAGGGATTTTTCTTAATATATAGTGGTATGGAAATGGTACAAATAAATAAATAAATAAATAAAGGCAGTTTAGCTCTGAATACCAGCTGCTGTGGACAAACAACAGGGGAGGGCATTCGCCTTCATACCCTGCTTTCAGCCACAGTGGGCTTTGGTGCATACAGACGATTTTGAATATTCAAGCTGCAACTGTTGCTTGCCGCGTTGCCCGAACCTGGCAGGGGTAGGTTAAATAACCCTCACAGAACCCACCCCTGGTGGGTTCGGACATGACAAGCCTCAGTTGCAGCTTGAAATTTCAGGATGGTGCCCATGGGCACCACAATGAGCCATGGAAATCTTCCGAACCTGGTCAATGTCCCAGAAGCATCCAGCTGGCCACTTTTAGAAACACACCACTCAAATAAATGGCCCGTTGGTTAAATCCAGCAATTCTCTTCTTATGTTGTAAGCAACCCATCAAAAAGATGTAAAAAGATCAAGGCTCTGAAGGGAGCACATGTAATTGTTTTAGTTGAGTCTGCTTTTTGGCTCATGATACACATGACTCATTTTTGCTGCTGTATTCTTGTTCTGAGCTCTTTACTTCTACATCCAGGTACCTGTGTGAGCTCATACACATTTTTATTTTAATACTAGTACAATGCTAGTCCATCTATGTTACAATTCCTTCTGGACAGTGTCCAAGAGCAAACAGTATTCCACTTTTCTCAAACTAGTAAATATTTCCAATATTTTCTCTTACTCCTCTCACAGGGCACAATATACAAATCATATCAGTGGGGGGATGACTTTTTTTCCAAATGGGGGGGGCACTGTTTTCCCCCCTGGCCTTCACATCTCTAAGGGAGGTTTGCTGGGGCTTGCATAGTACCATTGACAGCATGGCCAGCTGTCACATAGGCAAGCCTTTTTTTAAAGTATGCGACTGAGATTTGCCAATAGTCCAGGCAGATAGGACAATAGGCATGAATTGGAGATATTTTGTTTTGGTTGCTGCAGACAGGCTGACTATGCCAGGAGGAGGCACCATCCTGGGATGCTTTGGTTTGTATGTGACAAGAGAACCCAGGGAATGGAGGTGTGTTATGGGGATGATTCTTAAAGAGACAGGTGCGTTATGGTCAGCCTGTCTTCACGAGACACAAATTAGTTAGGAAACAGGCAACTGATTAACAGCTTGGGAAGCTCAGAATACTGAAGAATGTGGAAAAAGAAGCAGGAACCAGCTTAGGTCATGATAACGCAGAAGTGGAGTAATTAGGAGGTATGATGGGATGGGTGCTAGAAAGGAGAGGTCACACACAGTAACCAAATCTCCCAAAGACCTCAAAAAACTTCATAAACGGGGAACTGGAAATCCTACTTCTAGTCTAGAATTTGTTCGTCCTACCAGAGCCACAGTGCTGGCAGTATCTTGTAAGGCAGCAAGAGAGTGAAGAAGGCCTACCGTAATTAAAAAGCAAGGAGATCAGGAGGTAGCAAAAGTGCCAACATGCTTACATCTACCATCCAAGGAGAAGAAATAAGAATCCATCAGACATTTGCCAGGTTTACTATTCTTAACTGTCAGCCCCTCTCGCACCCCCAACTTCTATTACTCTGCATTGGGAGAATATTTCACAATGGAAAGCAGAGAGGCTTATTCTCCAAGGAAGCACACCAGATATGCTGCATGCTGGCTTTGCCCTGAGCCAAATTTCGTTACATTCCTTTTATTAAAAACAGCCCTCCTTGTAAGTTCAACTACTGTGCTGTAAACATAAAACAATTCTCCCTCCACACTTCAGAAACAAGTCTTTAATTCCAAAATCTTTAACAATAAGGATGTGTTTTAGTTCCAGGGATTGTGTGTGAGTTTAAGCAGTGCAAGGCAGCCTCTCTGTAGGTGGCCCGTCTCTTACATTAACTACCTTAAACAAATGACATTTTAAAGCTAAACACACACTAGACCAAAAAAATAAATAAAAAAAATTTAAAAATCCACAAGGTGGCCATGGCTTCAAGGGAGGTCTACCACCAACAGAGAAAAGGAAGTATGGAAAAGTGCCTTGATGATATGCAGGATATGTATATCGGAGATATGTGGCCAAACTAAGATGTATAAAACTGCCCTAAGCAAATGTGTATGAACAGATAACATTTACTTTCTCTAGTCTATATCATTTCTCTCTTGAGGGGAAAAAGATAAACATACTGTATATGTATTTTGAGTAGAATTCCATGGATAATATATTTTGGATTACAAAATGGACAGGCATTCCAGATACTGTATCTTCCACTGAAAAGGGCAAACACATTATTTATTACATTTCTATACCACCCAATAGCCAAAGCTTTCTGGGAAGTTCACAAAGATTAAAACAATAAAATAAAACATAATATAAAAGTTTAAAAGTATAAAATAAAAATAAAAACAAAAATAAAACCTAGCAGCACTGCAAAGATTTAAAATACAGTAACAAATTTAAAACAGAATTTGTTTTAAACAGATAACATTATCCTTAATTCTATATACACACACACTAAAACTGAAGAAGCCGCCTATTCCAGATATACTCAACCAAAGAATCCATTTTCAACCAGATTAATTTCACAGCTGCAAACTCCATCCTGTACTGACTGAGGCTTTTGACGTTTGAAGCTGGTACCATGTTTACCATTACAGCATAAGTGCTTTTTGCCAAGTATTTTTGAATGCACAGGACATCTACCATCAGGAATTCTTCCATGTTAATACAGAGCTATTTTGTAAGCAAAGAACCGCCAGCATTTAAGCAGAGTATGAAAGCCACACCCTTCTAACTGGAAAAAAATCTGTAAGCAAGGAAGCACAGGGTACTTTTCACTCTTGGCAGGGTTTTATTAAAATAAAAAATTAAACTTAACCTTCACACCTCACATGCTACATCTGTTTCCAATGCCATTATTAATATTTATTTATTTATTTTTATTTTATTTAATACATTTTTATACTACCCCATAAAATACAATACAATCTATATACAGTATATAAAGGAAAGTGTCCTGACTTATTTTGACTGACTCAAACACCCAGCTCAAACCGTTTAATCTAGGAACGTGAAATTTTGAAGGAACATTGCTTTTATGACATAGACACCCACTAAGGAAGGATTTTTGGAAATTCCGTCCCTAAGTGGGTGAAAAAAGGGGGCAAAATCTCCCCACTCTCATATCTCCTATGGGCAAACCAACAGGGGAGCAGTTATGCAAATAGGCCTCACCTCAGAATTGCTGCAGGAGCCAATAGGGCTGGTTATGCAAATCTCCCCTCGGCCGTTTAGAATGTTCTCTGAGGGGGTGAAAAGGGAGGGAAACTTTTTAAATAACTGACTGACTGAATGACTGCTGTGTGCGGGGCGTCGTCGCATAGGCTCCATCATGTTTTGACGGATCCACCCCAAACTTGGCATGCATACTCTCCATCACCCAAGGACAAAGACTGGTGGGTTCAAATCTCCGAAAAACCCTCGCTGCGCTTGTATGGCCCAAAATAGATGAGAGCCAATGGCGTCACTTGGAATGTTCGCAGGGGTCATTCAGGAGTGGTTATGCAAATCGCTCTAGCGACATATAGAATATTCGTATGAACTGCCACAGGGGCCAATCAGGAGCGGATATGCAAATCTCTCCTGCATCAAAACAGAATGTTCATATGAACCACAGCTGGGGCGGAGCTGGGATTTCATTGTTGGGTAGTCCCAGGGGGGGCGGATTACGTTGTTGGGTAGTCGTGAGGGGGAGGGGGCAAGCAGGGATTTCATTGTTGTGTAGGCCCGGGGGGTGGGGCAAGCTGGGACTACATTGTTGGGTAGTCCCGGGGGGGGGGAGAGCAGGGATTTCATTGTGCAGTCCCGGGGGGGGGATTTCATTGCGTAGTCATGGGGGGGGGATTTCATTGTGCAGTCCCGGGGGGGGGGGAGCAGGGATTTCAGTGTGCAGTCCGGGGGGAAAGGGAACAGGGATTTCATTGTGTAGTCCAGGGGGGGAAGCAGAGACTTCATTGTGCAGTCCCGGGGGAGGAACAGGGATTTCACTGTGTAGTCCTGGGGGAGCTGGGATTTCATTGTGTAGTCCCAGGGGGCCAGGGATTTCATTGTGTAGTCCAGTGAGGGAAGCAGGGATTTCACTGTGCAGTCCTGGGGGGGGAGCAGGAAGTCCCGGGGGAGCTAGGATTCCATTATGTAGCCCCAGGGGACCTTTCCTATGGAGCGATTCAAAACAGCGGTCAGCGACCTTAAGGAATTTCGAACAAATAGTGCCTATAAGAAAATGACGACCCATGCAAACTTGGCACGGTCACTCTTCATCACACGAGCGAAGCCGCGGGCAAAAGCTAGTATAAATATAAAAGTTAAAACCACAGATTAAAAACAAACAGCAAAGCAAGCAGCAGCAGTTCAAATTATAATAAAAGAGTTAAAAACAACTACAAGATTAAAATGATTAAGATGATTAAAATGCCTGGGAGAATTGAAAAGTCTTCACCTGGCGCCGGAAAGAGTACAATGTAGGCACCTGGCAAGCCTCTTTGGGGAGCTCATTCCACAACCGGGGTGCCACAGCAGAAAAGGCCCTCCTCCTGGTAGCCACTTGGCTCACTTCCTTTGGCAGGGACTCTCGGAGAAGGACCGCTGAAGAAGATCTTAGTGTCTGGGCAGGTACATATGGGAGGAGACGATCCTTCAGATACCCTGCCCCCAAGCCATTTAGGGCTTTGAATGTTAGTACCAGCACTTTGACTTGGGCCAGGAAACAAACTGGCAGCCAGTGCAGATGAGAAAGCACTGGCATGATATGTTCACGTCGGCCAGTCCCTGTTAATAATCTCACTGCCCTATTCTGGACCAGCTGAAGTTTCCGGACCGTTTTCAAAGGCAGCCCCATGTATAACGCATTGCAGTAATCCAAACGAGAGGTTACCAGAGCATGGATAACTGTAGCTAGGCTATCTCTGTCCAGATAAAGAAGTAGTTGGTATATCAGCCTAAGCTGATAAAAGGTGCTCCGTGCCACCGAGTTCACCTGTGCCTCGAGTGACAGTTGTGGATCCAGGGGCACCCCCAAACTACAAACCTGATCCTTCAGGTTTGAACTGGTTGAATATCACTTAGTTGGGCAGACGAACCACCCACTAACAGTACCTCCGTCTTATCTGGATTGAGTCTCAGTTTATTAGCCCTCATCCATTACCATGCACTGATTCAGAACAGCCACTGCCTCACCTGGATTAGATGAAAAGGAGAGATAGAGCTGTGTGTCATCTGCATATTGATGGTACCTCAGCCCACACCTCCGGATTACCTCTCCCAGTGGTTTCATGTAGATGTTAAACAGCATGGGGGATAAAATAGAGCCCTGTGGCACCCCATGGCATAACTGCCAAGGGACAGAGCAGTAATCCCCCAGCACCACTTTCTGGAATCGGCCTCCCAAGTAGGATCGGAACCACTGAAGCGCAGTGCCTCCAACTCCCAACCCAGAAAACCTATCCAGAAGGATACCATGGTCGATGGTATCGAAAGCCGCTGAGAGGTCCAAGAGAATCAACAGGGTTGCACTCCCTCTGTCCCTCTCCAGGCAGAGGTCATCCCACAGGGCAACCAAGGCATTCTCTGTTCCAAAACCAGGCCTGAAGCCAGATTGAAATGGATCTAATACATACAGAGACCACAATTCAAGTCAGATATTCCCATTTCAAAGTACTGTGAGCAGTGCTGCACTGATTAGTGGGCACCAAGTAGTGTCAGCTGATGACAATGTGCGACTGACAACAGGGGAATGGATTTCTAACCTTTAGGGAGCAATCCTATGGCCCCTTGACAGCATCTGAGGGGCCATAGGATATTTTGAACTCCCAGCTCCATGGTTGGAGACAGCACTCTGACCTTGGAGCTGGGAATCAGAGGTCTAACACTGCTCCCCCTTGTAGCCAGTGCAGCTGTTTCTCTGATGAGGTCAGGAATACAAACTTCGAGAGGGGGTAAATGGGGCATTTCGGTGGGCAGTTAGGGGAGATGACTGGAGAGGCCAGGATACAAATTATCCTGAGGCCTCCCCAGCCACCTTCCCTCCCCTTCTGAAATGCTGTTGCTAGATGGGCAAAAAAGTCTGTCTAATGAAAATGCAGGGCAGGAAGCCAGGGAGGTGAAGATCACCTCTGCCGCTCCTCCCATCATCATTATCATCATCATCATCATCATCATCATCAGGCGATCACTCGTGACCGAGTAAGATTCTCTTCCGGGATAAAAGGAGGAAATTCTAAAGAAGATTGTGTAGACTCTAGCGATGGGTCCGTAAGTGACTGTGGAGGCCAATTCTAGATCCACACAGCTTCCCACAGTGAGGACACAGGTTACCAGATAGAAGATGGTCCTGTAAAGGATTCATTTGACGTGCTTTTCACTTAGCACGTTTCTCCCTTTCACCTTGCACTCGGGCTTCTTCAAAGTCCATGGAACCTTTGTGAAAGGCCAACCTCCATTTAGATCGTTCATGGGCCAGAGCTTCCCAGTTTTCGATGTTTATATTGCATTTTTTTAGATTAGCCTTATGAACATCTTTAAACCTCTTATATTGACCACCGATATTCCGCTTTCCATCCTTGAGTTGGGAGTAAAGTAACTGCTTTGGGAGACGGCAGTCAGGCATTCGAACAACATGACCGGTCCACTGAAGTTGGCGTTGAAGGATCATTTTTTCAATGCTAGTAGTCTTTGCTTCTTCCAGTACACTGACATTTGTTCGCCTATCTTCCCAAGTAATTTGCAGGATTTTCCGGAGGCAACGTTGATGAAACCTTTCAAGGAGGTGGAAGTGACGTTTATAGATAGTCCATGTTTCGCAGGCATACAATAAAGTTGGTAATACAATGGCTTCATAAACCAGTGTTTTGGTCTTCTTACAAATATCCCGATCCTCGAACACTCTATGTTTCATTCGAGAAAATGCGGCACTTGCGGAGCTCAGACGATGCTGGATTTCACTGTCGATGTTAGCTGTAACAGAAAGATAGCTGCCAAGATAGAGGAAATGATCGACATTTTCCAGTATTGTCCCGCCAAGCTGGATAGATGGCATCACCAAAGGATTGGCTTGCACTTGCTGATGAAGCACTTTGGTTTTTTTGATGTTAAGTGAGAGACCAAGTTTTTCGTATGCTTCTGCAAAAGCATTTAGGATAGTTTGGAGATCATCCTCTGAATGTGCGGAGACCACATTATCATCAGCATACTGAAGTTCCACAACGGAGGTTGTAATTACCTTACTTTTTGCTTTCAGCCTGCTGAGATTAAAAAGCTTTCCATCTGTTCGATATATAATTCCCACACCGGTGGGAAGTTTCCCCTTGACAAGATGTAAAACCATGGCGATGAAAATGGCAAATAATGTTGGGGCGATAACACATCCCTGTTTAACACCTGATCCCACTTTAAATGGAGCACCATGAGAGCCGTTGTTGTCCAAAACCGTTGCCGTAATGTTGTCATGGAGAAGTCGCAAGATATTCACAAATTTATTGGGGCATCCAATTTTCATAAGGATAGTCCAGAGAGCTGTACGGTCTACAGTATCAAAGGCCTTAGCCAGATCGATAAATGCCATATAAAGGGGTTGATTTTGCTCCCGGCATTTTTCTTGGAGCTGACGTGCAGTAAAAATCATGTCTACTGTCCCTCTAGAGGGGCGGAAACCATATTGAGTTTCAGGGAGGATCTCTTCTGAAATAGATAGAAGACGGTTTGCGAGAATCCTAGCAAATATTTTACCTGCGGTTGCTAAGAGAGAAATACCCCGATAGTTTCCACAGTCTGTTCTATCACCCTTCTTAAAGAGGGTGATAATTATGGCATCCCTGAAGTCTTCTGGGATCTCTTCTCTTATCCAGATTTTTTCGATGAGTTTATGAAGATGTTGTACAAGTTCGGGGCCCCCTTCTTTAAAGATTTCAGCAGGAATCCCATCTGATCCACTAGCTTTGTTGTTCTTCATTTGATTAATGGCTTTTTTTACTTCATCCAAAGTGGGGAGTATTGCAAGTTCCTCTCTAATTTGTTTTTGCGGGATTTGCAAAAAAATCTCATTATCCACCTTAGAGTTACGATTTAAAAGGTCATAATAATGCTCTTTCCAACGCAGTGCAATAGACTCTTTGTCTTTTAAGAGTTTGGTGCCATCTTTTGATTGTAAAGGGTTTGTACCATAGGTTTTTGGTCCATAAATGGCCCTTGTGGCCTTAAAAAAGCCCCGTGCATCATGAGATTCTGCAAGTTGTTGAATTTCTTCAGCTTTCTTTTTCCACCAAGCGTTCTTAAGTTCTCTTGTTCTTCTTTGGACCTCAGCCTTTGCGCTAGCGTAGGTTTTTTTCTTGGCAGCGCAGTTAATATCATTTTGCCATATTTGGAAGGCTTTCCTTTTTTGGTCAATTATATATTTAATCTCATTGTCATTTTCATCAAACCAATCCTGATGTTTCTTAGTTTCATATCCAATAGTTTGTTCACAAGCTGCAGTAATGGAGGTTTTCAGCTTAGACCAATGGTCCTCAATGTTGTCAGGAGGTTCCGTAGGTAGATGTTCCTTAAGAAGTGATTGAAGACGAGTTTGCTTAATAGGATCTTGAAGGACTTGGATGTTCATTTTACGCCTTGGTTTCCCACCCTGAATAGGATGAGCGTAAGCCTCTGAGTTCAGGGGCTTATGATCATCACAATAGAATTGCACACTTACTGTAGTATGAATATGTCCTGGCCTGAGTGCTAAATAGACTGAAATACAGTTGACTCCAGTTCAAACAACCTGTGCCACCACTATACTAGTTGCTATGACCAAGTCACTTTGTGGCTGGCCTATCTGGCACTTTTCTTTCAGTGCTGAGTATACTCAATCCTGCGTTTAGAGCAGGGCTCTCCACCCTTGGGTCCCCAGATGTTGCTGGCCTACAGCTCCCAGCATACCCAGCCAGCATGGCTAATGGCAAGTGATTCTGGGAGCTGTAGTCCAGCAACATCTGGGGACCCAAGGTTGGAGAGCCCTGGTTTAGAGTCTAAAGACGAGGTGGGGGTGAGCCCAGCACTCATCCATATCAATTACCTATTAAGTCACAGGGGCAAAATGAAACACGACATCTGTTTATATCAATTGCATATTTAAAGAAAGTGTTTTATATATTTATTTATTTAAAATTACTTTTAGGCCTCCTTTAAGGGTGGAAACCTCTCAAGGTGGGATACAAGGTAAAAAACCATGTGAAGTGAATACAATAAAAATCAATGAATACATATTCAATAAGAGTCCCTTAAAACAGATTACCAATAAAAACAGAAACTACCATAAAACCAGCAGCCAAAGACACTATAGGAAGGCCAGCAGAAACAGGTGGGTCCAGTGCTTTCCTGAACAACTGCAAAGAAGAGGCCTAGCCAATCCACTGATGGAACCGGATTCCAGAGGGGGGGGGACCACCACTGAAAAGGCCCTCTTCCTTGTACTCACCAGCCTAACCACCCTTGGCAGCAGGCATGTGAGAAGGGCATCTGTCCATGCCTTCAAAATTTGGAAAGTAGGTACGGGAGAAGGTGGTCCTTCAAGTAACTAGGGCCCAACTAATTTAAGGCTTTAAAAGGTTAAAACCAGCACTTTAAATTGAACTTGGATGTGCACTGGTAACCAGTGCAGCTGGCACAGTATCGGTATCATATGAGCTGACCACACTGTCCCCACAAATATCTGGATGGTTGTATTCTGCACCAGCTAAAGTTTCTGAACCGTCTTCAAAGGCAGGCCAATGTACAATACATTACAGTAGTCCAACCTGAACGTCACCAGAGCATGAATAACTGAGACAAGAGCCTCCCTCTTCAGATATGGTTGTAACTACCATACCAACCTAAGCTGGTAAGAAGTACTTCTGGCCACCATCACCACCTGAGCACCCCCAGTTAGCACAGAGTCCAGGAACACACCCAAATTGCACCCTTGGTCCCTCAGGGAAAGCACAACCCATCTAGGACCAGATGTAATCTTCTATCCAGATTAGTCGGTTTCCCTACCCACTGTACTTCTGTCTTGTCTGGATAATGTCTCAGCTTGTTTGCCCTCATCCACCCCTAAACCGCCTCCAGACACCAGTTCAGGAGTTCAACTGATCTGAAATGAGTTACAGTCTACGCTACAGAAAATGCAGAATGAAGTCTTCAAGTCTGGGATCCTCTAGCAACACAGCGGGCAGGAACAGGGCAGCTGGTTGTTAGCAAATGTTATTTTATGTGTACTCTGAGAAAATATAAACTTAAAATGCAGAAGGCTGTAGTTTGTTTAAATATGTTCAACAGCAGAAACACATGTTGTGATTTACCGGTAATACACAAGCCTTAGAATACTTTTACACAGACAGAATTCACCATGGGATAGCCCAGGATGAAATACATATTATGATCATTCTGTAAATGTTGAGAACGCAAAAATTTGCAGACAACTGCTTAGCTAGCAAAAACTGAAGAGCATCATCATCTACCAACTGCTTACATGCTGTTCTGCCATATTTAACATTTACATAGGGTATGAATACCAGAGAAGCAGCTCTGTTAGTCTGACACATCCACACACGAAAAAAGCATGTTTATGGCACTTTAACAGACTAGCTTTATACTGTAGCTTTCATTGCCTAGCCCACTATATGACGTGTTATCTTGTATGAAGTATTAGGGGGAGGCTTATAAGCAGTGGTGCCAAAGGCCATAAAATGCAAGAGGTATTTTATGTGACATTTCCATGCAAAGGTGCTAGGAGAACTTGGGTTATTGGGTGGGCTAAAAGTATAATAAATAAATAAGGTAAGAACAATGACAATTCACAACAGCAGTAATTGGCAGTAACACATTCTTCCTATTCTTGCTATGCTAATTTAACACCTATAGAGGGAGAGGATTCCCAGGTCTCTTGAGCCCTAAATAAACAGAATCAAACCTGCTGATAAATTCTAGTTCTGCAATCTTATACTGAAGTCTCCCTCTATAGTTCTTTAGTAGTTGCAGTACTTTCAGGTCAGCAGCAGTATGGCCTGAGAGAGGACAGCCCCTTCTGAATTCTGTCACATGGAACTACTTGTATCTGTGTGCATGCATGCTTCTTCTACTACATTTCCAGCTGCTTCAGAAAGCCACAATCCACAATAGAAATTAAGGACTTACTCATGCACTCTGTTATCACCATACAAGTCGCTTAATCCAAAGCTTACATAGTGCCAGTGCTCAGGAACATTTTGGGTTGGACTTCCCAAGTTCCTGTACATACTGACGTAGTCCAGAGGATCAGGTCCACCTAACCTATATTAAAAAAATTTAAAAAAGAAGACAAGGGTAAGTTGCAACTCAGTGTTGGAAAACAAATGGTTTTAAGCCCATGCATTTACCACCACTCCATTCAACATCATCAAACCACTTCCTTCTTTAAATACTTCGGGCAAGGAAGCAAGAACTTTGCCTTGTGTCATCATAACTACATACAGTAATACCTTGGATTGCAAGTAACTTGGTTTGAGAGCGTTTTGCAAGACAAGCAAATTTTTAAATATTTATTATTATTTTTTTACTTGATATACAAGCGACGTCTTGTAATACAAGTACTGTAGTATGGCTTAAATTAAATCTCTGTACAAATTTTGGGGGGGGGGGATTTTGTTTTGATATAAGAGTGTTTTGGATTACAAGCATGTTTCCGGAACGAATTATGCTCTCAATCCAAGGCATGTAGTTGTTGTCATAGATCTTGCAGTTCTACACTGTTTGGCTTTCATAACATTTCACATACTTTGTTTTATTGTTTAAACATGAAATGAAAGGAAAGTCTGCAAAGATGCTCATAAGACAAAGACCTCTTGTTCACAATAGCAATGAAAAATTACATATGACAACCAGACCCCTTCAAATAGAGGCTAAGATCGGAACACTTTAATAAAAACATGTATTACATGTTTAAACTGTTTTTCAATAATACCCCATTTGCCTTAAGCATCTTACTAATGTTCACAAAACAGATCTATAGAAAGTGTTATCTAAAGAAGAATCAAAGGCAATAGTTATACACACTAGTTAAGTTCAGAAATGGGCACTAGTTTTTTTCCTAAATCTTTCTGCTACCAAGAAAAAGCTTCAGAATATTCAGATCCATAAAATATTACATCTGTCTCCTGCGTAATCAAATCTTAGTCAGTTAGTTGTACAAATATTAATCACTCAGGTTTGCATACATTTGCATATAGATAAAAGCAATTGTTATAAAGCATGAACATACTTATTTTTCTTAAGATGACGCACGCTGTCACCAGGGTCGGTGCTACCATTAGGCGAACTAGGCGGCTGCCTAGAGCGCCAGGCTAAATGGGGCTCCAGAAACGCGGGGGAAGGGGAGGCAAAAGAAGCGCGCCCCTCCCTCTCTCTCCTCCACCTCAGGGCTCCGTCTCCAATCTGGCGCCCGCTGAAGCTTCAGGCAGGCTCCTCATCACAACCAGCATCAAAAGAGGCAGACAAGGCAACAAGCTGGAGGAGGAGGAGGCAGACAGGGGCCAATGATGGGAGGCTGGTGGGCGGGCGGGAAGGATGCACCTGCAAACACCTCCTTCACCTTCCCGGGCAGGGGCCAATGATGGGAGGCTGGTGGGCGGGCGGGAAGGATGCACCTGCAAACACCTCCTTCGCCCTCCCTCTCAACATCCCCTGAAAGCAGTTATTTCCAGCAACCAGGGAGGGAGGGAAAAGTATTTTAAGCTAGCTGGGGCTCCAGTGTTTTATTTACCATGCTGTTTCTGTGTTTTGGTTTTAAATGCTTTTAGGATGCAATTCTACGCGTGCTTGGAGGCGGGGGGAACTCCCAGCATTCCCCAGCCAGCCATGTGCAATCCTATGCCCGTTGAGGCAGAAAAAAGCCTCAGAAGGCAGAAATATTGCAACAAAGTGATAGAGAGAGGAGGGGAAGCAGCAAGTTTTGTAAAGCCCCTCCTAAATTTGAACCAGATGATCCACGGGCTCTCTCTTTACTATATTTCTACTACATGCATCCCCCCCGCAACCCAGAAGATGTATGAGTCAAACCGGTGTCTCTGCACCTCCACCCTGCGAGGTAGGACAGGCTGCAAGACGCCCTTTTGTCTCTATATCTCACAGGTAGCACCACCACACCTCTCTCACATCCTTTTTTCATATCCCTTGTGCTGCCCGCAGGAGGAGACAGGCTTTTACATATATATGGAGTAGGAGAAGGCCCTTGGGAGTTCCTGGCATAGCTGGGCTGATGTTGCCTCTTTGCTTTCCGCGTGAACACAAAGGAAAAGTCTCAAAGTCCACAAAGTTTTTCTATGGGGCTTGGCAGTTCCCAGGGAGGGAAATTTATTTCATAATGGGCATAGGGCTGGAGGGAGGGAGGGCTCAAGTGGGAAGGGGGGGCGCTAAATATCTGATCTTGCCTAGGGCACCAAACTGCCTTGCACCGGCCCTGACTGTCACAGAAGACACAATCTTAAAAGAGGAATTCCTTGCTATAATAAAGAAAAGAGGAAATGCCTCATATGATGGTACTTGCCATCTGCCGTTTTAAAAAGAATTTTAAAAAAAGAATTTAAAAGAATTGGGCAACAGATTTATATTTTTTAAAAATGGAATCACCTTTTTAAATCAATGGGCAGAGCAATCCTATAGGATTTAATGGATTCCCTCTCCTGAAGCTGCAGACACTGCCATGACTTCAGGAAGGGGACTACACAATCTGATCCCACCCCCTTGAAGCCACTATGGAAAGAACCACAGTGCCTGCTTTCTGACGTCTCTCTCGAAAGCGGCCTCAGAGGACCTCTTAGAAGTCAAAAGGGGGGCATTCCAGCGGGCAGGGTGGGCAGAGGAGCGACCCAGATATGCAAAATCCAACTGCCTGCCCCGCCCCCACCAGAGCACCTCCTCTAGACAGGCTCAAAGGCCTGTCTAGAAAAACGTTTAAGAGGAGGAGGAGGGAGAGGCACAAATCACCTTTGTAACTCCTGCTGCTCTGCTACTTGGAAGCCTCTGAGATTGGAGGTTTCCATCTAGTTGGTGTCAACATAGGGTTGTGCCCTAATTGATTCAAACAATTTAATCTAACTAATTAAACACTGCATCCCTACTATGCTTTACAGTTGTTCAAATCCCTGTTTTTTCTCACATCCCCAATTTCTTAAGATCATTTGTTTAAACCTACTACAAAATATACATTTGCCAGTTCTTTCTGGACCCAATTTAAAGTGTTCATGGTTACCGGTACCTTTAAAGCCCTATACCAGGAGTGGGGAACATGTAGCCCTCCAGATGCAATCAGACTGCAGCTCCCGACAGCCCTAGCCAGCATAGCCAATGTTGAAGGATGATGGGAGTTGCAGTCCAGCAATATCTGGAGGGCCACATGTTCCACATCCCTGCCCTAAATGGTTTGGACCATGTTATTTGAAGGACTGCCTGGACCTCCCCGCTCATGGGTATTAGAGTAGTATTAGACTGGAAGGCACTAGAAAAGGCACTATTCATAGATCACAGAGTTGGAAGGAGCCTACAAGGCTATCGAGTCCAACCCCCTGCTCAATGCAGGAAACTAGAGGAAGGGTCTCCCATCCAAGTAATAACCAGGCCTGACCCTGCTTAGCTTTCCACGCTCAGACAAGCTGAGCCAGCGTAAGCCACAGGCCTGTATAGGCTAGGGCCTTTTCAGTAGTGGCCCCATCCCTTTGGCATCCCCTCCTTAGACAGGTACATATGTCTTTTAAAGCTTTGAAGATATATTTATTCAAAACTAGTTTTAACTGGTACTTTAACTTTGGTGCTTAATCGCTGCTAGTTTTAATTTCTGATCCTAGTTTAACAGCTTGTTATTCCTTCTACCTTCAGCTAGATCAGGTGTGGGGAACCTGTGATCTGGCCCTCCAGATGTTGTTGGCCACCAACTCCCGTCCACCCCAGCCAGTATGGCCAATGGTTAGGAATGATGGGAGCTTTAGTCCAAGCTGGAGGGCCACAGGTTCCCCACTCACGATCTAGATAGTACTAGCGAATGATTGCACATGCAGGGTTTTTTGTTCATTGTAGACAAGATGTGAAACAGCAATAAATCATGGCTTCCCAGCAAACATGCATGCATCAAAAGTGCCTTATGTGTAGAAACTTTCCAAGATATAAAGTGACTCTTGTAAGATGCATACTGTACATCTGGCAGTCTTCCTTTTCTGAACTTGTTTTTTTAAAGGTCTAAGAGGGGAGGGAACATACAAAGCAACCCCAAAGCAAATACTTGCAGTTACAAAAGGCTAGTTTTCCATCCCAAAGCCAAATACAGGCTATGTTCCAACAGGAAGATAGGGCAGATAGAGGAATACATCAAACAATGGGATAATAGCAGGATATGCATTACTAGGCCCAGGACACCAGCTGCCAAAGCATTTTCTATTTTTACATAGGCAAAGAAAACAGTTGCTATAAGGAGGAAGTGGAAGAGGCAACTTTGCAGAAAGCCTTGGGAGCTTCTCAGGTATAAAAAGAACAAAAAAAGCTCTGTTCAAATATCCAAAAAGATGCACCATTAGGAGGTTAAAGGCGATAAGCATCCCTAATAAGTTCTGAACAATAATATTTGGGCCACCAGATGTCAGTCTCACAACTTTTGTTGGCAAGCTGGTTGCAGGCTGCAAACTATCCCCCTAGTGACATTTCTCAGTGCTAATAGAGAAGCAGCTTAGGTAACCATACAAAACCCAACGGGGGAAAATACCACTCTGTGCCGAAGTACCTAAGGCAACACTAGTTACTTCCACTGAAATAGGAGCATTCCTGATCTGTTTATGACTCTACTGCAGGCAGAAGTTTCCAGACTTTCACCAACAAAAGGTTATTGCATTCTCTACTTTGCATTTAATTTTGTGGGAAGGTCAACATCTGTCCCAATTGCCCCAAAATTAGTTGAGGTCACATCCATGTCCTTAGCTCTGGTATTATCCAACAGAGAGAAACTAAATTGTGGAAGGAATAAGAGTACTTTAAAGAAGGAGTCTTCTTTAAAAAAAGAAATATTACCTTAACTCCTATACTGTTTATGTGAATGTTACAAGAATTGGGACCATTCTTTCCCTTCCCAGGTTAACTATGTCCAGAGACTCATAGGCCGGGTTCGCACAATCATCAGGAACAGATGATTCTATTCCCTGCCCCCCTGCATGCTGGGCACACACCGCGTGATTTGCCTAATTACCCTTGCAGCACGCAGCTTGCCATGTTGTCCGAACCCAGCAAGGGTGAGGAGTGGCTTCAAAACCACCCCAGAACCCATGGCTTGTTGTAGGGTTCTGGGGTGGTTTTGAAGCCACTCCTCACCGTGCACCTCGCTGGGTTCAGACAACATGGCAAGCTGCACACCACAAGGGTAATTAGGCAAATTGCGGAGCATGCACACAACATGTGTGGGGCTGGGGAAAAGAAGTCACTGTGGCTTTTTTCCCTGATGATCATGCAAACCTAGCCATACTGTAAATAGCAGAACCAAGAACTCTGGTTTTTCCCCACATGACATCCAGAGGGAAAACACAGTACTGCATACTTTAATTCCTCAAGTATTTGCAAGTTGTATGGAAATAAGGCATTCCTTATAGAATAATTTAAGCTAATGCTACTTACCTATATTTAGGTGAACCTTTAGACTCCCTCAATAATTTTGGGTTATAAATTTCTCTCATAAGTGGCAAAATACAAAAATCCATAAAAAGGGATGAGACTTACAGGGGCTGTTCGCATGTAATGGGAGCATTCGGCAGCGAATCGAATGCGGGGCTGTGTGCAAGCTGCTTCCAGTTTGGGGCAACAACTTACAAATGCCCCATTCATAAGTTATTAGTGTGATGTCCAAACCCGGACACCTTGGGTTATTCATGGGTTAAACAACCCAAAGTTAACCTAGGATCAAACCAAGGGTTAACTTTGGGTTGTTTAACCCACGAATAACCCAAAGTGTCCAGGTTCAGACATCACACTAACAACTTATGAATGGGGTGTTCATAGGTTGTTGCTGCAAACTGGATGCAGCTTCGCAGCACACATCCCCATAAATCTTGAGTTAACCCATGATTTGCCACTGAATACCACTGTTATGTGCAAACCAGGTCAGTTTATAATTCATCTACGGCTAAGCTAAAATGACAATTGTATTATTTATCTATACACTCATTTATATTCCACTTTCTAGCTCATAGTCTAGGATCTTTTACAAACCAATTTCAAACTGGAATTCTTGAATTAGCCGGTTGCATAGAGGTAGGTAAAGAGATCACAGCCCAAATTCTAATTATTCTGGTACCTCTAAACATAAATTACTAGAAAACCTTAGTGAAAAGTTAGCGAGGTATACAATGCTAAACTAGTTCATACTGACTACTGTCTAACCAGGTTTCCTGTCCTTATGGGCTTAAGAACCTCACTTATGTTTGAAAACCAATAGGTCCTGCCTATTATAAAAGAAACCTAGCTGCACAATATTCCTCCAAGGCATCTTTTTAAATCCACAACACCTAGTATCACACTATAGTAGGCAGTTCCAGGCTCAAACTGGAAGCTCCGTGAATCAGACACTGACTCTCTTTGTCACTGGCACTACTAGTTAAAGGAAAGAACAAGCAGTTCCAGGTGGGACATTCACACCACAAGCCATAGATGGTCTGGGAAGTCAGCAGAACTAGAAGGTAAATCTGATACCACTGGCTAATATAAAGTTCTCAGCTCTTCTGCCTTCCCTCTGTCTGGGTAAGTAGTCACTGAAGAAGGTCAGCAGTCACTGAAGGAGGTCCTCCCTCTGTGTCACCAGACTACTGGCCAGGAGCCTTCCCGATTACTGTCTGCCTTGGGTCCAAGCGCCTGGCAAACACAGCATAAAACAGCAGCATTCACAACTCTTTGCAAGACAAAGCAAAGGGCATGCTCCACTCCAAAATCAGCCTTCTATTCCCAGTGATGTAGGTTTTCCAGAAAATTTTGAATGGAAAAATTTTCATTTTGCATCAGAAAGTTCTAGTTTCCTAGAGCAGGGGTGGGCAACCTGTGGCCTCCAGAAATTTTGGCATATGACTCCAATAATCCTTCACCATTGGCTTAGCCGGCTAGAGCTGATGGGAGCCATAGGCCAAAACATCTGGGGGGCCACAGGTTGCCCACCTCTGCCCCAGAGAGATCTAATTTAGCATGTTTATTTCACTTGTATTTCGTAAACAAAGCTTTGTATATGTATCCCAAGTTAATTTTTTGTCCCGAATTCCACACAAGGCTAACACATTGTATCCCATGGTTTCATAGCTGTCCCAAAACTTCAACCCAGAAAATGTATTACAATTAAAGTCCTTACCCTTTTTATGGGTCTGTGATCGCACAATAAATATTGAAGTCCTTACCCCCACCTACTTTGTAAAACCCAGCCAGGGGGCATATGCACATAACCTATCATTGTAGCTCAGGCTACCCTTTCCTTTCTCTGTATAAGATTAGGTACTGCACACCACCACCACCATCAAAAATCTTGGAATATGCTCTCTAATGCACCTATGACAGGAGCTTTACAAGCCAGAATTTAACACCCTTGTTGCCCACACCCCCAATATTCACGACACCCCTTATCCAGGCTTCATCCCAAAGGCTAAAAAACTCTTTCCCCTTCCTCATCACTTCTATCTACTCTTACAATTGTCCATTTGCAAAGCCTGTTTTCCTACAGAAATGCAGCCAATTGCTAGGACAGGCAACGGTCTCCTTGCACCCCTCCCCTTCAAAGCATGCTGTAGGGCAGGGATACGCAAACTGGCTCCCACCAGATGTTTTGAACCACAGCTCCCATAATTCCTGACCATTGGCCATGCTGACTGGGGCTTATGGGTGATGCAGTTCAAACCATCTAAAAAAAACACCCCAAAGTGATACAAGATCACATGAGTACCAGTTTATTTTGTGCCAATTGCCCAACGTTTCGGAAATGACCTCCTTCCTCAGGGGCTCCAGATCAGGAAGATGAACAAATGCTGCTAAGAAAAGAAATCAAATGGATGCTGGAGCGTGGGAGTTTGTACCCAAGAGGAATGAATGAGAAGATACAATTTCATCCCTTATTATGATTAAGCTTTGGATTTTCCCCTTTGCTATAAAAATGAAGATTAGAGATAGTCCCTGAGAAGTGTAGTATAGCACTCTGTGTTTTGTTTTTTGTTTTTTTGGATGAGGCCTAGTAGGAAACTATGCACCTGTGTTGTTAAAATCAGATTTATATATACATGGTGGTTCAGTGTCATGTGAATATGCAGTGACAAGGAGTTTTGGTTAGTGCAAGGAAGTTTTACTGGGTGGTTGTGTTTCGTTTGTTTTGTTTTATATGCATTATACATTTTAAATTGTTTATAAATACATTCATGCAAGAGTTTTATTTGGGAATTTCTTGTGCTGAAAGTTCGTAGAGTACTTGTGAATGCATGTAGTTGATTAGTCCATGGTATTCTTTGTGCTGTATATTTTGCGTGTATGCATAAATCTATATTATACAGAGCCCCTGAGGAAGGATGTTACCTCCAAAACTCTGGGCACATGTCACAAAATAAACTGCAACTATGTGGTCTTGTATCACTTTTGTTTTTTGGCAACTTTTGGTCTTTCAAAACATCTGCCTATTCTTGCTGCAGGGCATGTCTCGCTTGCCTTAGAGATGCATATGCTTGCTGTAGCCTAATACATACACATACTACCTGCAGTCCACAGACTCAGTAGCTACCCGCACACAATAGCCACCTGCAAATGGAAAACATACTTTTTGCAGTCAATATGACATAGCCTCCAACACACTCTGATACTGAACATGTACATGTGCAAATCAGTACAAAGAGAAAAATTGTATGCCAAACCCTCAGTTCACTCCCCTTGCCACCAATGTCCCAGCATTACACTGCTTGCTTCTCATCAAGAAAGTGTAGAGCAACCTATCCAGCTTGAAAATCATAGTTGTGTGCAAGATCAGAGATCACCAATGAGCTGCAAGAGTGAACTAGGCAGCAAGGCAAGCCAAGTAAGGAATAGGAAATGTGTAGAGGAGATGAGCTAGGACACTGGTGGGGTAAACTGGGAAATGGACAGGCAGATTTGGGCCAAAAAGAAACAACGTGTAAGTGTTGAACACATATGCACATGTTACATACCTGCACAGATGAAGGAAGTCATGTAGACTGCACAGTTTGTGCCCATGTGCAAACAGTTGCCAAGCATGTAGTCAGTGCATAGGTGAGAAATCCTTACCTGTTTGAACACCACAGAGAGCACGTGTGTGAGAATAGGCTACAGAGGCCTAATTAGAGAAAAACAAAGATGACAACAGATAAGAAAAAAGAAAACCGTAAGATCCATAGGAAGAAAGAGACACAGAGGGAAAGAACCGCACAATTTCTGCAAGAGTATGTCACAAGCATGTCACAAAGCTATTACAATGGCTTGAGCCCAATATAGAGAGCCACCTCAAAGCCTTTGCACCAGCCTATGAAAAACTTGGAATCAGCAAGTGTTCAGCACTTTATTAATTCTAGCCTTAATAAAAGTAGAGATCTTTACGTAGAGATCTTCACTGATAGCCAGTGTGTTGTAGTGGTTAAGAGTGTTGGACTGGGACTTGGGAGACCCGGGTTCTAGTTCCCACTCAGTCATGAAGTTCGCTGGGTGACTTCGGGCCAGTCACTGACTCAGCCTAACCTACCTCACAGGGCTGCTATGGGGATAAAATGGAGGAGGATAATGTATGCCATCTTGGACTCCTTGGAGGAAAGGCAGGATATAAATGTAACAGATAAAGAAATAAAACCTCTACATGTTTAATAGTCATGCGAGAGAGACTTATACTCTTAGGGAGACTACTTATGTCAAAGTTTACGAATGATTGCTTTCTCAATGTACTTCACCTGCCAAGCCTCACCATAACAACTAGCCCCTGTACAGCTGTGCCTCCTCCCTAGCAAACCCTGCTCTCTTGCCATTCATCACACATACCAGATCAACCCCCACTTCCGTACAATATACTCAAGATCATCAACCTCTCCAAGATCACAGCTAGCCTTTAAAGCCTATGCGCCAACCCAGATCTAAATCCACATATGCTGTGGACAGTTCTCTGCCCTTGAAAGGATGCCACCCCTGCCTTCCAGTACTACTAAGCTACCTTCTACAATCCTCAGACCCATCAACTCTCCCCCGCCTACCTAAAAACAACCACCTCAAATACCACAAGCACCATGAACCACAAACCCCTCCACCACATGGCCAGCCCCAGCCTTGAAACAGACCCTCCCCGCAACAGACACAAATACTCTCAGCCACCCTATCAAACCCAGACCGACCTCAGATACCCCCACATTCAAGGAGCCTAAAGACCTCAACCCTTCCTCGCCAAGCTCCTTGCCCTGCCCCTGATTAACACAACCAGTGCCCCCGCCCACCCCCACACTCCCCATAGAGAAGCTCACCCAGGCCCCAAACCCTTTCAGGAACCCCCCAAAGGCCTCTCTCTCTCTCAACCCGCCTCCCTGAGCCACAAGCTACGAAGTCCTCATCAGCTCCTTCTCCCGCACACTCCACTCACCAGTATTTGAGGATGGCGGTGACCTGCAGCGGGTTGGGCTGCTCCGGGTACAGTCGCCGGCACTCGCCATAGATACCGTGCAGCCCCGGGGGGAAGAGCGGGGGGAAAGGGCCCGTTGCGGGGCCAGGGGGAACGGGGGCGGCAGCGGCGGCGGTCTCCATGAGGGGAGCCTGCAGGGGGAGGGCAGAGAAAGAGAGAACGGGGCTGCGCGCGCTAGAAAGCGTGGGGTAGGGGGAAGAGACAACTCCAGCCCCACACGCACAGCCCACACAGTCGCTCCAGAAACTCGCTTCCCGACCCCGGCCCGGCCCAGGCAGGAGCAGCGGCAGCGGCAGCAGCCCCCTCCTGCCGTCGTGATAGGCAGACGACTTCGCCAATCACGAAACAGCGACGGACGGGACTGACACGAGCCCGCCTTCGCCTCCAGACGGCCTTGGCCCCTTTTTGCGGAGGCGCATGTCTGACACCTAGCGACGCCTCCCTGCCATTGCAGACTCCTTCCTGCCCGAGCAGAGGGGGCGGGGCTAGGAAAGAGTGCACATCTCTCTCCGCACCCCCTCACCAGCTTCAGGCTCAGTCTGGTTGTGGGCACTTTCAGGCCGAATAGGAGACGAATATATTGCGGGATACGCTTTTATCGGTCTGAAGCTCCTTTTCTATCAAGGAGAGCTTTGGCTATTGGGCGGTATAGAAATGTAACAAAAAACAAAGAAACATACAAACAAAACAAAACAAATAAAATACATTCACTCACTTCTAGGTGCTGCCTGTGGTCTCTCAAATGCTATATGGGACTCAGCATAGCGACAAATTAGAAGTGGCGACATGAGGCTGTTATCTCAGAGTAAATTATTTATTATCCCACCTTTCCTTCGTGGAGCTCAGGCTCACCCATGTGGTTCCTTCCCCTCGACCCCATCCCACATCCATTTTACCCTGTGAGGTAAGTTGCTCACCGCTCCGGAATCTGTATAAATGTGGAGTAGTATATAAATGTTGTAAATAAATAAAAATAAAGTAAGTTGGGCTGAGAGATAGTGACTGGCCCAAAGTCACACAATTGGCTTTCTGACTGGGTGGGAATTTGAAACCAGGTCTTCACAATCCTAGTCTGACATGCTAACCACTACACACTGTTCTGGTTCTCACTGAAACAAAAGTATTTAAATGATTTGATCCCTCAAAGACGTAAACTCGAAAAAAGAAAGACAAAACCTCAATTCACATTACATTGCACATCAGCCTTTCCCAAAGTGGTGCCCTCCACATATGCTGGACTGCAAGTCCCATCTGGCTGGGAATAATGGGAGTTGCAGTCCAACTCATCCGTAGGGCACCAGGTTGGAGAAAGGCTGCTGTACATCTTCACTTTACTGGAGGGCATAACCTAGCCATAGCGGAGAGAAAGTAACAATGTACCTAAAGCATGTCAGTTTAGCTGCATGTTTATGTTTTTAATCAATTTTTAAAATGTGCGCATTCAAGAGCTTTATTGTTTAAGCACTATTGCATGAATATTTTCATACTGTATGTGAAAAAGCATCATAGCGTGATTCTGAAAATTAATATTTAAACCTCGCTCTGCTAAAATGGCACCAAACAGAAAGGTAACAATGAATGTGTGCCAAAGTGGGGAGGCATAGCAATAGGGCTCCATTCCATTTGCTTGAAATGTCACTGCACACATTTAAATCACAGCTCTTTAAAAAGACAGAAGAATAGTGCTAAGGCCATTCATACCTGCAGAGATTGTGCAGCTGTTGGGTTTCTTCCCCCCAAAATGGATTTTTGTGTGCTCTCAAAACAAAGGGAAACACAAGCGGAATGTAAGAGAACAATTTGATGAGGATGTCATGTAGATAGCCTATAGAAAGTGTGTGAATAAAGAGTGGCACCTAGTTTGGAAGCACCCCACCCCCCCACAATCCTTTGCATATTTATTCTGAAGTAAGTCCTATTGAGTCCAACGGGACTTACTCCTCCATAACTGTGCATAGTATAGCATCATTATAGCCCAATTCTATGTATGTTTAGTGAGAAGTAAGCCTCACTATGTTCAATAGTGTTTATTCCTAATTAGCAGTGTACTTTTATGCATGTCCAGTCAGTAGTAAATTCCACTGAGTCCAATAGGGATTACATCCTGGAAAGTGTGCATTGGATTGCATCCTAACATAGGAATATAGCCTTAGAATTAGTTGCTGGGGTTTCTGGGAATTTTCCCCTCCCAAAGGCAACGTACACATCACTTTTCAAGCAAGCAAGCAAACCCTTAGCAAATAAAACAGTAGCAGGGTGGTTAGAAACCAGCATATTTAAAGCTCTCAACAGTAAACAGCATTGCCCTGTTGTGTTGGTGATGCAACTAGGATGTGGCATACATGCATAGAGTGGTTTTGCTCTTATTCCTGGCATCAAATGCAATGATGCATAACAGATCAGTGACTTTCTGGGACATTTCCTATGGTGTCCTTCATGGCTCTATTCTGTTCTCTCCCACTCTCCACACCTTATTGTTCAATGACTATAGTATAGGTGGATTCAGACATTTTCATTGAGCTATTCACCACAACCTCAAGATCCCCACTCGGCCATGAAACTCACTGGGTGACTTTGGGCCAGTCACTGACTCTCAGCCTAACTTACCTCACAGGGTTGTTGTGAGGATAAAATGGAGAGGAGAAGGAGGAGGATTATGTAAGCCGTCTTGGGTTCCTGCAGGAAAAAAGGCGGGGTATAAATATAATAAATAAATAAAATAAAATAAATCCCTTTTCTGGTCAGTCACTGCCAACTCAGACCCCATCAGTGCATATATATGAAGTTAGGATTTTTTGCCCCAATGTGCATCACTTTACCCTTCCTTACACTGAAGCACAATTGACATTTTATTGCACATTCACCCAGTTTGGAGAGACCCTTTTGGAGCGTCTCGCAATCCCCTTTTCTTTTTACCACCCTCAGTAATTTGGTGTTATCAGAAAACCTGGTCATCTCACTGCTCACCCCTAACTGTAGATGATTTACAAACAAATTAAAAAGATACTTGGAGACTCCACCTCTTACACCCCTCCACTGTGAGAACAGTCCATTTATTCCTAATCTCTGCTTCCTGCTCTTTAATCAGGCACAGCAATAGGAGTGTCTGCTGTGCGAAGTGGTTATTGTAGAGGGAGGGTGCATTAGTAGGTCACGCTAATCCACCCTGGCAATAAGCCATGGTGGGTTGGTTGTTGCCTAAACAACCTATGGTGTACCAGAGGGACGATTGGGCTCACCGTGGGTTGCTTGCCCTCTCTCTCCCCTAAGTCCTCCCAGACTCTGCGGCAGGACCGACTTGGCTCCCCCCCCCCCCGCCACAGCAATCATGAGTCCTTTTGCTGTAGCTCCCCCCCCCCTTAACCTTTTTTTTTAAAGATTGCGATTTCCGGTTTGACAGCCAGTTTTTGCAATCTCAGTTTTGACAGCCAGTGACAGCCCCTTCAAAGCTCCCAAACAGCACATTGGAGGGGCTGTCAGTGGTTGGCAAAGTGTTTTGTTTTTTTTAAAAAAATTGCACCCGTGTGCACAAATATTTTCATTTTTTTAGCTGCACTTGAGAAACTGCAGAGGTGCACAGTTCCATGAGTGTGAAAATAGGAAGCCTTGGCTGGGCAAAGTGCAGCAGGTACCAACCCTGGACATTGACCCAGAGAGGCTCCAAATAGTTGTTTGTTTGTTTCACTTTGCTTTCTCTTGACAGCTATCAGAGGGCAAGCTGTCAATGTAAAGCAAAACCACAAGTGATCTTTGCTCGTGAAAGGGGGTGGCCAGTGAATCACCCCCTTCACAGCAAGATCCTCATCTTTTTCTCCTCCCCCCCCCCAGACTCCTCATGGTCCTGTATATTTTGCACTTTCCCCCAATACTCTAACTGCTTGGGAAAGTGCAAAAGTGCATCTCACCCCATTTTCAGGGGAAAGGAATTTTGACAGCTAGTTGTCAAAACTCAGGCTCTCTTTTAAAATGGGGCTTTGACAGGGAAATGGGTGTTTTTTGACAGGAACGTATAGCTGTCTAAGCCACGATGGCGATGGGTTGTTATGCAGAGCCAGTCATAGTGTCCTGCTATGGCTGGGTCCAGCTCAGCCCTGTGTCAACTCTGTTTTATCAGTCCAGCAAAAGGGCAGCTCAAGACAGGAGAAGTCAGTAGACAGGCAAAAGGTCAAGAGCACAGTAACCAGTCCCGCAAAAGTGCTGTTCAAAGCAGGGTCTTATCGGGTCTAATGTTCAGCAGCACAAGAGATCAGTCCAAGAACAGCCAGTGTGGCATAGTGGTGAGAATGTTGGACTGGGACTCGGGAGATCCGGGTTCTAGTCCCCACTCAGCCATGAAACTCACTGGGTGACTTTGGGCCAGTCATTGTCTCTCAGCCTAACCTACCTCACAGGGTTGTTGTGAGGATAAAATGGAGAGGATTATGTAAGCCGCCTTGGGTTCCTTGAAGGAAAAAAGGCGGGGTATAAATATAATAAATAAATAAATAAGAAGCAAGGTTTAAAGGTGCTGAAATAAAGATGTTTTTCCAATAACTAGCAAATCTCAACTGAAGGCCTATATGGTCAGGTCTCCCTGTTGCACCCCAGGTACAGCTGTACAGCTGCAAGCTGCTGGTCTAAGCTTCAGAGCCTCCCTATTTCTGAGGAGACCCATGCTCTTGAGTAGACCTTTACTCTTGAGGAGCCTGGTTGTTTTGGGCCTTTTAGGCATGCACTTTGCCTCTGAGTAGCAGCCTGTGCCTGCACTTTCTGGCATCAGCGTTCTCTTGGGCTGGGTGGTTGCTCAGCCGCCGCCTCTGACACTATGGGTGAGGTACATTCCTCAGAGTTCCTGTCCGTGGGCTCCTCGGGGTCCACCACTGTTGAAGGGACTGGTGTAGCTTCCCTAGAGATGTTGGAGGGGCCTGGGGTAGCACTAGCATCAGGGGATTCCACGTCTTCAGGCTCTGCAGTGTCAGGCTCTTCATCTGAAGGGTCATCCTGCCCTGGATCTGGGTCAGGTTTGACAGGCAGGGACTGCAAGGTTGATATAGGGAGGGGAGGATGCTCAGCTAGTTGAGATTGTCTTGGTGGGATTTTATTATTCAAATTTTTACACACCTCGAATTTGTGCCATGGTGCAGAACTGGAAATGTGAAGTAACCCCTCACCATGTGCGCAGCACTCCTCACCTACTGAATATCACAACCAACCTCTATATGTCTGGGATTATAGAAAAGATCTTTGTGTGCTTGTGTGTGTGTGTGTGTGTGTGTGTGTGAGAGAGAGAGAGAGAGAGAGAGAAGGGTGTCAGTCAGCATGACATCCAAGTAGGCTTAAAATTCTACACGTTCAATTGCTTGTCAGTATATTTCTAAAATGGAATGTCAGCCAGTCACTTGTTTGATGCATCGTAGAACATTAGCTTGTTTGCACAAAGAACCCACGCTAAAAGCCTTCACACAATGAAACTACAATTCCCACAATCAACCACGGAAAAAAGCCTCCCAGCACACAAGTACACTTTGGAACAGTGGCAGAAACATCAGATCACAGAGATATGAAAAGTTTAGCAGCACTATCCCTTGAATTTCCAGTTTGAATAGACTTTTTTAATTTTTGCCCCTCCCCCACAACAGAAGTGAGACTGGAACATAAAAATCAATGGAGAGTGCCTAGATTTTATTGTGTGACTGGTGAGCAAGTCCTCTCCCACAAAAAACAAAACGTTATTTTTTCTAATTCTGTCTTGCTTCGTGTAAATAAATTCTGTTTTTAGAGTTTTCTAAAAAAGTTTTGAACATTTAAAAGTGCAACGCACCTGCATGCAGCTCACAGAGCACAAGACTTCTGTATGCAACTGAGTGCTGAATGTGGACTGGGAGAGGGTCTATGGGGATAATTTAAGTGGATTGAACTTTATTGCAACCTAAAGGTTGTTTTCTATGGGGCATTTTGGACTGGAAATCTAAACGTTTTTGGACTGGAAATTTATGCCCATCTCTAATTAGCAATATTAACAGTGGGCTATATTACAGGACTGTTGTAAACAACTCTCTAAGCACAGTCCCCACATCTGCAATGGGACATAACAGTGGACTACATTACACGGTTGTTGCCACACTTGCAACTGGGCCCCAATCTGCAACCTGGGGATAGCAACACTGGACAACACTCCTTTGCAGCCTCCTCAACATGCAATAATATGATTGGCCTACATTTCAGGGTTGTTGTGATGTAAACAAATCTGAACCGCAGCCTGGCCCCCAGACTGCAGTATGCAGAATGAACTACACATCAGGGCTGTTGTAAGCCCCTCTCCCCTACAATACGGGGGTAATGGACTGTATTAGCATTGGATTTTGTATTGCTAGGTACTTTTTAAATGTTGAAAAGTAGTAAAAAAAAATTGAATGCTTCACATAAAATGCTGAATCAGAAAGAGCATAAATTCTTGTCACTGCTGCTGCTTTTTGTTTAAAGGTGCCCAATCAAATCTTGGATTTCTTCATTGAGTTCTATGAATAGCTTTCACTTCCGACTCAGGGACATACTGTATATGGCTTCTCAATCGGAACCGGGAAATGACAGAAGTAGACAATTCAACGGATACCTCTAGCTTTTTATATCTGAGTGGGCAACTCCAGACAAGCAAAGGGGCGGGATTTCGCGTTTTCTCAGAGACTCGTTTTCCCGGCGTGCCCTGGCCCGCGTCCCGGGCATGCGCTCCGCCGCCTGGGCTGTCGCTTGCTTGGCAGTGACTGAGACTGAGGCGGCGTCGGCGCACGGGCGCTCGCCATGGAGTCGTACGATGTGATCGCGAACCAGCCGGTGGTGATTGATAACGTGAGTCCGGCCTTGATTGGGCCCCTCAGAGCTGACACTTAGGAGGAGGGGGGAAGGGAAGTTCTGCCGTGATCACGGTGGGCCCGTTGCTCCCCATAGAATGCAATCGGCGGAGCACCCTGTCCGGTAGGCTCTCACCGCTGCCGCCTCATTCAGCCTTCCATCCACCGCCCCCAGCAAGCCGAACCTAGTCTCGCTTTTTTCCCCTCTCGATCACCCAGCCCGCGCTCTCATTGGCTAATTCCCTTGCCACTCAGTCGCGGAACGGTGCAGTCCGAAGAACGACTGAGTCTAATTGAGGGGCAACTCACGCCCTTCGGGTTCTTCGTCCTCCGATTGGTTTGGACTGCTGCAACTCGTAGGGTGTTGTCCAGTCGCCTTTCGGGATGCAGTTTGTCCCGCCTTTTTGGAGTTCATATGCGATTATTGGCTCCTTGTCTGTGTTGTTTGGGTTTTTTGACCCTTCAGTTTCGTCTAGTTCGTTATGATTGGTTAGCTGTGGAGAGGTGAGAGGGCGTGGCTCGGCGACCTATGTACGGTAGTGATGGCTTGTGCGTGTCCTGCTTTTCTCTGGAAACCAAATATCTGTTGTCTATTCGCCCAGTGTGCATTTCTGCTGTTGGAAGCCAGTGTACGATGTTGCATGTGCTCTCCCAGCATGCACTGCTCTGTATTTAGAACACTGGTGGGCTTTTATTTAAACCAGTCCTCCCCAACCTGGTGCCCTCCAGATGTTTTGGACTACAGCCCTCAGCATTCCTGACCATTGACCATGCTGGCTGGGGCTGATGGGAGCTGAAGTCCAAAACAATGGAGGGCACCAGGTTGGGGAAGGCTGAAAACCATAATGACTCCACATAATAATAATAATAATAATAATAATATTTTATTTATTACCCGCCTCTCCATCTAGATCGAGGCGGGGAACAACAGAAAATATAAAATACCTAAACTAAAACAACACAATATATACTATTAAACATCTTAAAACATCCTAAAAACATCTTAAAACATCTTAAAAACATCCTTAAAACATCTTAAAAACATCTTTAAAACATCCTAAAATTCCGCCGGATAGGCCTGCCGGAAGAGTTCAGTCTTTATGGCTTTTTTAAAGTCCAAAAGACTGACAAGTTGACGTATCTCCTCCGGCAGGCCATTCCATAATCTGGGAGCAGCAGAAGAGAAGGTCCTCTGGGTAATGCTAGTCAGCCTAGTTTTGGCTGACTGAAGCAGATTCTTCCCAGAGGACCTAAGTGTGCGGGGTGGATTGTACGGGAGAAGGCGATCCCGTAGGTAGCCTGGACCCAAACCATGTAGGGCTTTAAAGGTAATAACCAACACTTTATACTTCGCCCGGAAACTGATTGGCAGCCAGTGGAGTGCTTTTAAAACTGGTGTGATGTGGGCACCCCTAGGTGTACCAGCAACCAGTCTGGCTGCCATATTTTGCACTAATTGAAGTTTCCGGACTAGGTATAAAGGTAGCCCTATGTACAGCGCATTACAGAAGTCGAGCCTCGAAGTTACCAGTGCGTGCACTACCGTCTTTAGGTCTTCCAACTCTAGGAAGGGGCGCAGCTGGCGTATCAGCCGAAGCTGATAATAGGCACTCCTAGCCGTCGCATCTATCTGGGATGTCATTTGGAGCGACGGATCCAGGAGCACCCCTAAGCTGCGAACACAGTCTTTCAGGGGGAGTGTAACCCCATCCAGAACTGGTTGACATACCTCCAAACCCAGGTTGTGGCCTTTGACAGCAAGCACCTCCGTCTTGTCTGGATTCAATTTCAGTTTGTTTTCCCTCATCCAGCCCATTACTGCCTCCAGGCATTTATTCAGAGGAGACACACTATCCTTAGCTGATGCTGTTGACGAAGGCACAGAGAAATATATTTGGGTGTCATCAGCATACTGATAGCACCCCGCCCCATGCCTCCGGATGATCTCTCCCAGCGGTTTCATGTAGATATTAAATAGCATTGGGGAAAGAATAGCTCCTTGTGGTCTGGGAGGGGTGGCAAAGAGGCTCGTCCTCAGGCGATGCCATGAATAATGCCCCCTTCAGTCCCTGGGTGGCTAAGGAAGATTTCAGAATTAATTTGCAGGTTCTGCCACAGTCATGCCATTCTGCCTGCACTTCCCTAAGCTTTAGCAAAATAATGTGTCACTAACCAAAGATGTTTCTGGCAGCATTTCCAGGTGTTGGGTATATAACCACTTAAGAACAAGTCAGGTATACTTAAACATGTCTGCTGTCATAGGACTTGAGTCCTAGTTCCGTATCTCTGTTGCCCCCCCTCTGCAACTTGCCAATTTTAGCCACTGTTGCTCAGAAACTTAAGGTGCAATTTTGTGTGTGTTTTGACAGAAAATGCCTACAATTTCCAGCATGCCCTAGCCAGCCATAGCTTTTCTCTGTCAAAAACATGCATAGGATTGCACCCTTAATTAATTTCAGCGAGGCTCACTTCCGCAGAGCTCTGCTTAAGAGAGCTGTAATTGCTATACTCCATATTTTTGTAAAGTGGTATGTTAATGTGCAGGAATCCACTGTGTCTGGGGTGGCGGAGAACAGGCAGAATAGGAGCAGGTCTCCATTGATTGGTAGAAATCTACTACCTTTGTAGAAAAAATAATGGAGTGGAAACCCCTCACCTACCCCAAATCTGACTATTCCTATCAGCAGAGAACAGCATGGATGTGCTAGTACTTAGCTGGTCAAAAATGGGAATTTATTTAGGGGGAGAGGAGTAAGCAAGCGGCCTAAGCAGGCAGTTGCTTTGGAGGACATGTCTTCTGAGTTCAGTTCCCCACCCCACCCCAAGTGGGCCCCAACTTGTCCTACCTAAACTCTAGCCCCACTTTGATCATATTCATATGCACGATTTTAAAGTAACCGTTCATTACGTTTAGGGCTCTATTTTTTTCTCATATACTTCTAAACATCTACACGAAATCCTGGAGGGGGGTCACCTGGCATTTTGGGACTGGGTCTCATAACTGTGCTGATGATACCCAGCTCTCTCTATCTTTTTCAACTGATGGCAAGGAGGCTGTGGAAGTCCTGAACTGTTGTCTGGATGCAGTGATGGATTGGATGTGAGTTAACAAGCTGACGCACAGTCCAGACAAGACAGAGGTACTGTTGGTTACTAGACAAGAAGAGCACCTTTGCCACACTTTGGCTGGTATTCCAGTTACACCCCTTCCTGGAGAAGGTAAATCTGCCCACAGTGATCTATGCCTTAATCGCCCCCTTTTAGATTATTGCAATGTATGTGGGGCAGTTCCTGCACTAGCTGCAAGAACTGCAGCTAGTGCAAAATGCAGCAGCAAGATTGCTTTCTGGCTTTGTTGATAATATTACACTGTAAAATGTGGCTTACGCTGGCTCAGCTTGTCTGAGTGTGGAAAGCTAAGCAGGGTCAGGCCTGGTTATTACTTGGATGGGAGACCCCTCCTCGTTTCCTGCATTGAGCACGGGGTTGGACTTGATAACCTTGTAGGATGGAGAGGCAAAAATCACCTCTGTTGCTCTTCCCATGCCATCAGATACTTGGAAGCCTCCAAGATAAGAGGCTTCTGTGTAGCGGGTAGCAACCGATAGGATTGTGCCTTTAATTTGCCAATTTTAAAAATAGGTTAACGTTCCACTGAAATCTTGGAAAGTACAATCACTTTTCTTACTGATGTTCTGTGTTAATGGTGTGCATGCACCTCAGAACTTTGTAGAGATGCATGCTAGGAAGTCTGTTAAAACTGCAATTATTTTTCCCTCTATCCAATATCGCCTAAATATTTCAATAGCTGATAGATAGGGGCATGGTCTCCTTGAAGGCACGTGACACAACAAGCTTGCTGAAGCTAAGCAGCTGGGAGTCTTGGTCAGTGCTTGGGATGGAGATTCCCTGGGAACCCTATACACACTGCCTCGACTCCCATGAAAGGAAGGCGGGATATAATATAATAAATGAATAAGTGTGTCATTTGTGAGATCAGCATTTCTCCCCCTACAAAGATTCATGGTGAGCCGATGCACTTCTGGTGCTACAAAAGGGAGAGCGCAAGGAAGGAGCAGCAGCAAATTAAAATAGATCAAAGAACGGATAATTGCTCTGTGCTTCCTATAGTGGCTTGTATGCTATTTTCCAAAGGGCTTGTAAAAGTGAATATGGCTGGGGCGGGGGGGGGGTGTTGGGGTGCCGCAGGGAGAAGCAGCAGCAAGCCTGTGTGTTTTATAAGTGACTATGGAATACGACATGCTGCCTCAGTATGTAACTCATACATCTGGCCTTTATCCACCGGATTATTCTTGTTGTTTGCACCTCCTCTGTAACGTGTTTGCACTGGGTGAGAAGCCTCTCCTGCATCTCGTCAAGAGGCTAGCATAGTTTCTTAAATATTTGGTTCTAAAAGAATTCCATGCTGCATAAAGGAACACTTCTGCTTGTGTGGTCTAAGGCTCTAGAGTGGAAAACAGGATTTGCTCCCTCTAGTGGCCACATGAGGACACCAACTTTCCAAGCACGCACATGATCATGGGATTTGTTGGGTGGGGCCTTTGTTTTGGGGTTTGCTACTCCTGTTTAATTTATTGTTAGCAGAAATACTACAGAGGCTGAAGTGTCTCATGATCAATAATGGCTTGTTTTCATACATATTTCAGTTCTCTTTCCTCCCCACAGGGTTCTGGCATGATTAAAGCTGGCTTTGCAGGTGATCAAATACCCAAGTACTGCTTTCCAAACTAGTAAGTACCTGGCAGTTTGGGGCCATGTTACTGATGTTCTATGAATTCTATATTAAGTGCAGTGTTTATGTATGGGAAAGGGTGGGTCTTTGAGTCTGTGTTGGGTACACGAGCCTCTCACATTGGCTCTGGCTAAGCTAATCCGTGGCCTGCAGTTTAGTGCAGCCTCCCCAGTGGTGCCCTCCAGATGTGTTGGACCACAGTTTCCAGGATCCCCCAGCCACCTGTGATGGTGGAGGATTCTGGGAGCCGTAGTCCCACATATCTGGGGAGCACCAGGTTGGGGAAGGCTGGTATACTGGAGCAGAATCCCTTAATACTAAGGGCTTTGGGATCCTCAGACCTATTTCTTTGTGGGTTGGGGTATTCTTTACAACAGCAAACAAATGATGCAACCACTCCATTCATTGATCTCGCAACAACGTAAGGCGGGTTCCTTACTATTCTTGTACAGAAGTTTAGAGATGGCTACACAGTCATTGCAAGTGCAATGCCTTGCTCAGTGGCTCTAGAGTGGTCTCTCACTAGTGAAGCACTGAGCTGTTTGATCTGTGCCTTGTGTCTTGAGAGAAGCACTCTGTTTTTGCACAACCTTTTTCAGTGTGGGCAGACCGAAACATGTTCGTGTTATGGCTGGAGCTTTGGAGGGTGACATTTTCATCGGACCAAAAGCAGAGGTAAGGTAGCTGTATTGATTCATCCCCTATCCTTCATCTTCCACAGGGCACGAGAAAGAGGCATCCTAGGCTTTCTGTCCAGTTCAAGCCTTTGACTGTCATCACTTGTCATTCCTGTGGTCCTTCTGATAACAAGACCAGGACTGAGCAACTTGCTTAGTACAATGGGTTATATTAGAAATATCCCGGGGACTGGGAGCCTTCAGCAAATTTGAAGGTCTTATTTATGCATAGTGGAGCTTCCATAACATGTGCACATGTTTGTTAAATTGTAGGCCACCTCTGATGGGCATAGTGCATTGTTTCTGTTGCTGTGCAATTTCCCATGCAGTTGCTGCGTATATTGGTTGTCAATCAATCAAGAGATCGATTTACATTAAGATTAATCACTGCATATCTTTGCTTACTTGAGTCCAATCCTGTTAATGGCGGAAAGATTAATGATAGCAAGGAAATGGAAAGTTCAACATGATTTTTTAATTGTTGATTGGTATAAGGAGGTGTGGGATATTGCTTTAAATGATAAATTAACTTGTAGTATCAAATGTAAAAAGGGACAACTTAAGAAAAATAATTTTAAGGATTATTTTTAGATTTTGTTTTAATAAAGGGGAAAGGGAGCATGCCATGTCAAGATATGTCGTATTTTTGGAATAATGAATAATAATTGATTATAGAGAAATAAAGTATCCTTTGATCCCGTGGTAGTGGGAGCACTGTATAAGTTGAATGTATGTTATTTTAGTTGTTTTATATATTGCTTTAAAAACTTTAATAAAAATTATTTTGAAAAAACCCTAGAGTCCAATCCTGAAGAAATACATAATGTGTACATGCACTTAGGGAGAAAAGCTGGTTTCAGGACACAGTTCCTGACAAGTCCTAACACATTCCCTCTTGCCATATCAATTTTCTTGCCATGTGGCCCCTGAAGATTCTAAATCTTGAACATTCAAAATGAAGGAAGGATAATGACCATGGGGCAGTATCCAGTACTGCTGCTGCACTTCTGGTTAATTTGTTGCAGAAGTGGGGCCCACCACTTGCGCAACAGAAAGCTAACGGTTCTAAAAGCGGCCCTGGAAACAAGTGGAAATGCTTGTTTCAAGTTTGGGAGAGGACAGTGGAGCTTCCTTCTGGAAATGAGTGTTTTTGCTCGTTTCAGGTTGCTTTTAGAACCACAAGCTCCCCATTGCACTAGCAGTGGGTCCCACTGGTATACAGGCAGGCTTGGATACTGCCCATAGTGATGATCCTCATATTAGCCTCATGGTTTCTAAATGGAAGAAAAGAGTTTGTCATTAATATAGGTCCCCTACTCTGTCAAAAGGTCATTCCCTCCTGCAGAGGGGAGCGCTTCTGTTATTACGAAAAATGGCAGTAGAGCATTGCCCGGTGGGGTTCCTGGAAAGTAGATTCATCATAAAAGGTGGGATACCAAGTCTCCCAGTGGGCATAGCAGATGGTTCATCTGGCCTTCCCTCTGATTGACATGCTACCTTGTTTGTTTACTTTGGCTAGGAGCACAGAGGCCTTCTTTCCATACGCTACCCTATGGAGCATGGCATAGTGAAGGATTGGAATGACATGGAACGCATCTGGCAGTATGTGTACTCAAAAGACCAGCTCCAGACCTTCTCTGAAGAGGTAAGCTAACTCTACACATAAGCCCCAAAATACCAAACAAGTCACCCTCTGCACCAGCTTTCTCCATTCTGTTCCATCTTTCCCCATCAGAATAGCCTTTTCGTTACCTTCTCGGTGCTCACAGTATGGCATGCAGCAGGGCTGGGCAGACTTCAGGCTTGCAGGATCCACTTTTATCTTTTCATTACAACCTGGAGGTCCCATCAACTGGAGCCAAGTGCATTAAGGAACAGAGTGCCTCTGAGCTTATACATGTTCAGCCCAGCAATTTGGGATCAGTACCAGAACCAGGCTCACAAGTCCTTTCACTTACACAGCCACTCCTGGTTTTCTCCCCCCAAAGGTTCTCTTTTAGCAGCCTAATTGAGGGGAAGTAAGCTTTTTAACTGTTGCTGTTGTTAGACAATTAGGAGTTAGAAACCCTTGGTGATCTACTGCAAATCACTCGGATCTACCAGTAGACCCCTTTCTCCTTTCTGCCTGTCCCTGGCACAGCACTCCCTCTGCTCACTAATCCAAGTAAGAGAAAGCTCACTGAATCAAAACTTAAGGCATGCCTAAGAATAACTGAGAAGAGCACTTGCCTGGGCTTATGCTTGAACTGGGGGTATTTTTCTTTGTGCTGACTCTACCTTTCAAACCATTCTCCTAGGCGGTTAGTCCCTGTTTATAGGAAGCACTGTATGGAGGCATGCTGCAGTGACAAACTCCAGCTTTGCAAATTCTGCAAAGTAATTGTGAGCCTGAAGGGATCACAACGTTTCTCTAGCTTGGACCTTGTTTCCCATGTAGTGCAGCACAGCACAGGAAAATCTACCGAATGCTTGGGCAGTGTTTCGATATGCCCTCCCCTCCAGACAGAGCTCAGCTCCCCTACTTCTGACATTCAGCTGGTGAAGTTCTTTTGCAGCTCACAAGCAGGAAGTCTGATCTGCTTAACTGAGTTTATTTATTCAACAGACGAATTATTGATATGATAGATCATATGTTGTTATCCTACTTTTCAGACATATATTGTCTGCCAATGCAGCCACGTCAGTCAAAAGGAGAGAGAGGGAAAGAACGACAGGGCCTGGTCTCAAGCTTACATACTAAAAAGACAAGACATACAAGAGAAGGGGGTGGAAGGAAAAGGTAGAGAAAGGAGATAGGTTTGACAATGCCAGTACAAAGTGGTGTGTTGTTAGCTGGCATTTATATACAATTGGACCCAGGCTGATCTTCCCTTGCTGATGTTCTTGTTCTTGTGGTAGAGACCAGAGCATCTTTCCCCGCTCTTCTGCAGTCCCAGGGCAGCTGGAATTCCAGTAGAATTCTCTTGCAGAGAGGGGGAAGCAAGCCCCCTGCAGCTTCTCCTTTGACTAATGGCTGAGGCCAAGCTGGTCTTCCCCTTGCCATGGTGTTCTTCTTGGGAGAAAGGGAGTGTAAAACTAACCATGTTAATCTATCCTAAAGTAGATTAACCTGGTGCCCTCCAGATGTGTTGGACTACAGCTTCCAACATCCCCAGCCAGCACAGCCAATGATGGAAGTTGTATTCCCAGGTTGGGGAAGGCTGTTAGATGTCTTATATTTACATCCTGCTCTAACTTTGAGTGGTTCACATGTGATCTCCTAGGTGGTTTCTCATCTAAGCACTGATCAGGGCTTACCATATGCTACCAGGTCAATTTTCTGGCCAGACTGTTTTCTCTGGATATTTGATGTACAGCTATCTGGTATAGTAGTTTGCTTCCACTTCCCAAACTCATAATCTTTGGATGAACAAGGAGGGCAGGCCTGTGGCTAATTCTTTCTCTACTCTGCAAAATCCTGGATATGTCTTTTGATTGTTCTGGAAGGACATGGGCCCTGGTGCAGTTCTACCCAGCTGAGTCTTTTGTGTTTCTTCTCACCAGCATCCTGTGCTCTTGACGGAGGCTCCACTTAACCCACGTAAGAACCGTGAACGAGCAGCTGAAGTTTTCTTTGAGACCTTTAATGTGCCAGCCCTGTTCATCTCCATGCAAGCTGTGCTTAGCCTGTGAGTACTTTTCACACACACATACACCCCACTTTCTTGGAAGTCACCTTGGAGGAGAAACCCAATTTCTGCAAAGCAGAGCATTAGTTTGCATGTGCGCTGCTTACACTTGAGAAACTGGACCGGCTGAGGTGAGTAGCTTACAGAAGACTGACCATACAATTCTGTGTACGTTTACTGGGAAGTCGGTCCTGTTGTGTTCAGCGGAGCTTACTCTCAAGTAAGTGTGCACAGGATTGCAGCTTGAGTCTTATAAAAGATTTCTTCCAAGAAATTCTGCCTTGATTACTAAATAAATGCTCGGGTTTACATTAGAGTCAGAAATGATCACTGTTGTATGTGTGCTGGCAGACATTCTTCCTGTGATTTCTGTATGAATTCTGTTTGTTAGCCAGCATGTCACTTTTTCAGAGGGTGGAGCTACAAGGTTAACCTTCTCCCTTTGCTGTCTGAGCCAATGAACAATTACCATCACTGTTGTTGTATATAAAAAAAGATTGCTTCTTAGTTCTAGGTAAGTCAGAATAAATTGGGTTGCCCTGGAGTGATCGTTACCTTGGAAAGTGCTGCTGGGCACCCATCGGATCATGTGGCTTTTCTGCCAATTCTGTTTTGTGTGTGTCCTGAAACACATTCTTCTTCCTGTAGTTATGCAACAGGGCGAACTACAGGAGTGGTGTTGGACTCCGGGGATGGGGTCACCCATGCAGTTCCTATATACGAAGGCTTTGCCATGCCCCACTCCATTATGCGGATTGACATTGCTGGCCGGGACGTCTCTCGGTTCCTTCGTCTCTATCTCCGAAAGGAAGGCTATGACTTCCATACGTCGTCTGAGTTTGAGATCGTCAAAACCATAAAAGAGGTGCCTCGATGCCCTTTGCCTTTGATTCCGGGGTGCCTTCTGTTCTGAGGGAACTGAGCCGTGGAAGGTGGCCTGGGCTGCCACGCTGGATGTATCTCACAGCATCCGGTAGTGTCAGTCCAGTCCAGATTACAGGAACGGGTGTGGAGAGAAGAGTGCTTAAATGGCAGCTGCCTGCTCAAGACAGATGTTGAGCACTAATGCAAAACTGCATTTTCTCAGCTCTTGGATGGCCCCCTTCCCTTAGGCCTAGGTCCACTTCTCTGAGGGAAAGGGAAGTGACCAATGAATATACTCAGAAAAATCATGTGGTACATCCCTACCCCTTCTGGGACTGTCCCCCTTCAGAAAGTAGGTGTGAGATTGCAAGGTTGAAATGTTCCCCCGTGTCAAAAACATTTGGCACATAGAAAACAAGCTCATCTGAAAAACGAATGAAGCCCATTGTTCTGATGTACTAGCTTTCCATGGACCAGGAAGTTTAACTAAACAAGAGAAGCCTTCTGACATGATCTCTATCAACACCACCTTCTGAAGTGGTAGAGTTCCGGGAAGACTTCACCACATGGATCTTTCAAACACGTACATCAGCACATAAATCCACAATGCATGCCCTCTCAGAGTGGATGTCGTGGGGACACTCCGCCTGGTGTTTTGCAGATCAGGAGGACCTCCAGTCAACAGTCCCATACAATGATCTTGTATCTGGGTCAAGGAATCTCTGAACTTCATTTTGCCACCAGGATTTTGTTTAGTTTTGGTAACATCTGGGCAGCACTGCACAATGGATCAACTGGATCTGTGTGAGATGTGCAGGATTTCATGGTCCCTTCCTGCCCTTAGCAAAAAAATAAAGACACGATCCTTTTTTAAAAAAACTTTTTATTTCTATAAAAACAAAAGCAAACAACACAAAACATATAACCATTAACTGACAATTAACAAAAACTAAAACCATTTTAGTTTTGATAAAGGCACGATCATATGCAAGTTTAGGGCCTACAGCTCTCAGCATGCCCCAGCCAGCTGTGCTGGCTGGGGCATGCTGGGAGTTATAGGTCTTTTTCTGTCTAAATTTGCATAGGATTGCACCCTAAAATGATTGTAGTTCCCAAATAATAGCAATACTGGTGAGCACTCTGGGTGAGGCATTTGCTGTTTAATATTTCTGGGAGTTTTGTATAAGGACATAGCAAGCTAACCAGAACTCTCTTGGCATTTATAAGGATGGCAAAGATTGTCTAGTGGGAAAGGTGAGCTGTGGGAATGTCTTAACAAGAGGGCCAAAGATTGGGGACAGAGCTATTAGCAATAGCTTTGCCCCACACTTTTGATCCTCTTCCCACAGTCCTTGCCTAGGAAAGCTATCACTGAGCTGCTTCAGTAAGGCTAACCTTTGGAGGAACTCGAACAGCCCTGGACCTTATGTAGAGTTAGGCCTGCTTATACCCACTGATTTCAGTGGGCTCAGGTGCAACGAACGCTACAGAGGCGTCGCCTGTTAAAGTTGCTGTATCTAAGGCCTATCCATAGTTGCTCTGATCCTGTAAGATTAGCTCTTGTTAGATAACTGAATGCATTAGTTTCTGAAAATTTGTGTAGGGTGGTGAGTGACAGAGTGAGAGGGGAGCCAGATGGTTCCTTTATTCAAATCCCGGGAGGTTTTAGGCAAGCTGTTACTTCTCATTCCCTGTGTTTATAGTATGGAGACACTAACTTATTAATAACATTTATATGCTATCCTTTCACACAAACCTTCCCAGGGTGGCCCACAACAGTGAAAATACACAGTAAAACTAAACCTAACAATGAATAATACTAAATTCAAAAAGTGAAAACTGCAGATAAATCAAAAGAGATTAAGGGCGCAATTCTATGCATGTTTAGACAGAAAGAAGTCCTACAACTCCCTGCATGCTGGAAGTTGGACTTTTTTCTGTCTAAACATGCATAGGATTGTGCCCTAAATGACTTAATACAGTACCACTGAGGACAGTACTGATGGAGGGGAGTGCCTTGTGCAAATAGCTACTCTCTTGTACTCTGCATCGTTGCCCGATATGTGCTAGATCTGTTCTGCTGCCCTTAGTTTTCCTTTGTAAAAGAACTCTGTTTCTTTGTAAATTTCCTAGAATTTCTCATTTCACATTTTGTTAAAGATTGTATAATATTGTAGCTGGGATGGTGGTACTACTAGCATTTCAGAAGCAGGGAATAAATTCAGTGCTGAATGCCAAAAGGTGCTTAATGGCAGTATTCCCTGCAGTGTCTGGGCCTAGTTTTTCTTATTAAACAATGTGCTTGAATGATTGTCATATCTCTGTCATTTCTCCACAGCGGGCTTGCTACCTGTCAATAAACCCACAGAAGGATGAGACATTAGAAACTGAAAAAGCTCAGTACTACCTTCCAGATGGAAGCACTATTGAGGTCTGTGAACACTTGGCCCGGTTGGGAGCAAAATATTGTTAAATAAGCCTTAATAATTACCCTACAGATCAACGGCAGATTTTATCTGGTATTGGATAAGTATGATTTCACTCAGAGAAGTATGTGCAACTCAAGCTGCATTCCAAGCAATGCAAGTGCTGCTGGAATTGTATGAGTTCTAGTCTGCTGTTGTTATGATCAAAGAAACTGAAAGCCAGGTGTGATGTGTGATGTCATGATTAGAGTGTTGGAGAGGCTGGGGATTCAAATCCTCATTCAGTCATGAAACTCACAGGGTGACCTTAGACAGCCGTATGCTCTCAGCCTAACCCAGTGTTTCTCAACCTTGGGTCCCCAGATGTTTTTGGCCTACAACTCCCAGCATGCCCCAGCCAGCATAGCTGGCTGGGGCATCCTGGGAGTTGTAGGCCAAAAACATCTGGGGACCCAAGGTTGAGAAACACTGGCCTAACCTCACAGGGTTGTTTTGAGGATAAAAGCCGGGACAACGGACACTGCCTTGATCTCTGCAGGAGGAATGGGATAAATATATATATATAATTTTAAAAAGCAGAGACTGCTCCATGCTGGTCGTCTGGGATTGCTCACTTACGTATACTTGGAAAGATATAACTTCTGCAGTGCTGCAGAAGCCAGAATTCACCATCCCCAGCTTGCTTGCTTTCTTGCCATTATATCTGCAGAGATATGCTTGAAAATGCCAACTGAGGAAAGAGCTAAGTAGGATTTCTACCAGTTGGATTATGTGGCTTCAGTGCCCCATATATAGCTTCCCACAACTAGGGGAAGGGAAATAAATCATGGGGAAGAAGCAAAACCATGCTCATTTTGTGAATGTTGAATGCACATGTTGCAGAGCTTCTGTTTTTAATACAGAGAACACGCAGCGCTGACTGCATGTGGCTTGCTTAAAAGCTAACCTGATATAAGCCAGGGAGTATCCAGCCAAGAGGTTGCAGTGCTTGGCCAAGAGTCTTTTGTAGGCCAAGGTCTTTCAAAGGCTGGCAATTCTCCTCTGGGCAGTACTGAACATCACTTAACTCAAATGGAGTGCTTTGCAGTGCTCTGATGTCATCTGGGTCAGGGAGTGTTCATTATCAAGACCGCTTTCTTAGGTTTGTCTGCTTGGAAAGGCTGGTGTAAATTTCCCTCTGTTCCGAGATTCTGTTCCTTGCTGCAAGTATAAAGACCTGCTACATAGGAATGAGAAGGCTGACTCTCTGGTGCTGTTTGCAGATTGGCCCCGCCCGATTCCGGGGGCCCGAGTTGCTGTTCCGGCCCGACCTGATTGGAGAGGAGTGTGAGGGGCTGCATGAAGTGCTGGTGTTTGCAATCCAGAAGTCTGATATGGACTTGAGACGAACTCTCTTCTCCAACATTGTGCTCTCTGGAGGCTCGACACTCTTCAAAGGTTCTTTCTGTTGCTTCTTTGCCTTTAGGGACACGCTATATGTTCTGAGCTTCACTTTAGACGCCTTCCTGCACTGTCTTCCTTGAAGCTAGCAAAGTTTACCGTAGCTCCCTGAGAGTGATGATTAGCAGAAACCCCTTATGTAGTTCCGTTCCCTGGGAGCAGGGCAAAGAAGGAGAGTTCCCAGGAAGATGCTTGCTTCAGCCCAATTGGAAGAGATGGGGCTTTATGTGCAGGCTGGATATTTGGGGAAACGGTGTGATGGCTCCTGATCACACCCTCTTTGTAATACTAAAGCAGTGTTCTCCAACCTTGGGTCCCCATATGTTTTTCGCCTACAACTCCCAGCATGCCCCAGCCAGCATAGCTGGCTGGGGCATGCTGGGAGTTGTAGGCCAAAAACATATGGGGACCCAAGGTTGGAGAACACTGTACTAAAGAGACACTTTGCTGTGTGCCCTGTTCAAATGGTTTCTTTCCTCTCATGGCATCACTTACCTGAAATGTATGGATTGATGTCACTTCAGGCAATACTTTTCCATATAGTAAGGAGACGTTTCTGGTTCTCATTCTGAAGACCTAGAAGCTTGTTTAGATTTTCCTTGAATGAGGAGCATGGGGGGGGGGGGGAATGAAAAACAGCACTAGCCGTAGAGTATGGCTGGTTTTCATCATGGCTCCTTTTCATCACCAAAGGCTCCTTTTCATCACGGTACAGACTGCGAGGTGGGGAGAGAAGCGAAAAGAGGGAAATTCCACCACCCCCGGCCTGAAAACCAACCTTATGAAGGCACTGCACCCCTAAAACTTTTGATTTTTCAGGGAGCGGGTGCAGTGCCTTCATCAGCCTGGGGAAAGCCAGAATTGTATCTGCTGCCTTTTAAACTGAAGCTGGTTTTTGTCTTTGATTCAGGTTTTGGTGATAGACTTCTGAGTGAGGTGAAGAAACTGGCCCCCAAGGATGTCAAAATCAGGGTAGGTAGAGTTTCTTTTAGCCTCTTGAGCCCTTGAGAGAAGTCCAGGGTGTCCTCAGCTGCACCGAGGCCCTCTGAAAGAGGGAACAAGCACCCACTCTCTATATGTAGTGACTGTGTGAGTCTGTCCAGGGTAAGCAACTGCCTCTGCTAATGGCCCTCACTATTTGTCTTTTTGAGCAGCCCGTTGCAGTCGTGTGCACAGTGGCACGGAGCTGCTCTGTACTTTTAACCCAAATCCGCCCAGACATTTCCAAAAGGAACACGTTCCAGGGGGATAGGCTGGGTTAGTCTGTTGCAGCAAAGGCAACGAAGATTTGTGTGGCACCTGAAGGACGGCCACATTTCTTGTGGCAAGGTTTTGTGGGCCAGAGCCCGCTTCCTTGGAGGCACAGCAATGCGTATTCTCTTGAGGTGGCTGCCTTCTAAATGAAATCCATATAGGCTTCTGAGAGGCATCCCACTGGGTGGAACGTGTCTGGGGCTGACAGGAAGAGATTCCAATACCATGTCAGGGAAGAATTATGTGAGCTTATAGTGTATGGAGAATGAATGCTACCGCCATCTAAATCCATGTCTGTCTGTCTGTTCTCTCTCTCTCTCTCTCTCTCTCAAAAAACCCCAGATATCTGCTCCTCAGGAGAGATTATATTCTACATGGATTGGGTATGTACAGCGTAAATCCTCTTGTGGCAGAATTTCTAGTCTTGTTTGTATGGATGCTCCCGCTAATTGATAAAAGAAGAGTCCACACTTATGTAGGAGGAGAATTATGTAGGAGGAGGAGAACTTAGTGCAGGAGGAGAATTTGGGCTGTAGCCATATCCTGTGTAGTACTGATTACTATAGCTGAGTGATGTGGTGGCTCTTAGGAAGAGGGCAAAGCTGCACCACACCTTGAGGATGTGGTGCTGCGTGAAGAGGCTGGAAGCCCGAATAGGATATATATGTGGTGCTCTTGCAAGGCAGGGGTAGGTAGCTGCTACTGTAGCACAGCGTTTTTCATACTTTCTTAAGGGAACCCCTGCATATCTGCTGCAGAACCCCGCTGCGCTGTAGATTTTGGGCATGTTGTAGGGCACATGGTTAGTTCATACAGAACACTGGTTGGACATATTGGAACTCAGTGGAACCCTGCACATGCACATTGTATGAGAAAATTACGGTAATCCTTCTTGACTGCCATTACATTAAGGGGCCTGAAAATAACCCTGTGATTCTCCAGAACCACCAGTGCTTTGGTAGTTTCTGTAGGGTGGGGGAAGCCAGTCCCCAGCTGTGTGTAACTCCCATGTTTGGTTCTTCCACAGAGGCTCTATCCTGGCTTCGCTGGACACATTTAAGAAAATGTGGGTTTCCAAGAAAGAATACGAGGAAGACAGTTCCCGGGCAATCCACCGAAAAACCTTCTAGGCCGGGAGTGTTCTGGGGTCTCCTTGGAGACTCGTTCTTGTTCTCAACTCGCTTTTTTGAGTCCGAGTGTCTGAGGAGCTCCCTGTTCATATGTGTGTGTGTGTGTGTGTGTGTGTGTATGGGTAGATGGGTGCCAGCATGCCCTGGACTTTCCCCGAGCGAAAGGGAAGGCCATGGTTTTGTCTTGACTTCTGATTGTTGTGGGAGAAAGGCGAGAAATGGGAACGAACCTGTTTTGAAAGATCTGTTCGTTTTTCAGTTGGCCCGTGTACTTTTGGGAGTACGTTTGTGTCACAGAAGACAAATAGCATGGGTTAGAAACTGAGCAGCTTAGCAAGATGGAAACCAGTGCAGTAAACCAGCCAGTGCTTGGGCTCCCAACGGATGGTCTGAGTTGGAACACAGACCAGTTTGAAGGTCTGTCATGGAAACTCTGTGCACAGAAGCCGATTGTTATCCAGTGCTTCTCAGTTGCTCAGCAGTTGCTTTTTAGATGGCCGATTCATCGCTTCCCTCCCTTACTTTTTTTAAAAAAAATACACAACAGAGAATAAGCACATTCTGAGCTGTTACAAACCCATTCACCGGTGTGTGTGTGTGTATGTGTATGAGAATCTGGACCACGACAGGACAGTTGGAGCAATTAATTTTAGGAACTAGTTTAAATGCATGGTGTAGAAACACCCTTCCTTTGTTCTATCCTAGACAGACCTTGTCTTGGCATCCTGTAGTGAGACAGTCACCTATCCTGCAGCCAAGTGTCCAGGGCGACTCCATGGTGTGTCATGGGCCATTCTCTTCTCCCTCTGCCCCCACCCCGATCTCATGTGTAATCTAAAAGTTTACACTTTTAGTGTAATTGTTAATTCTGCAAGGCTTTATGCCCATGACACAACCCACAGCAAGGGGCTCTTCAGCCATGCTTTCTGGGAAACCACGTCATTGTTTTTAGAATTATTTTATTTATTGAGAAGTTTTGGTGGTAACTAAACTACTAACGGGGCCCAGGGTTAGTTTTCCCCCACTCTCTCTGTCCTGCTGTACGACATTCCCCATTGTTTAACACTAGCACTGATATTTGAAAAACATACTTGCTTAGTACTGTTGGGTCAGCCCTGTAACCATCCCTACTACCCTGTTCCTTTTGGAATGGTTGTTTCCATGAATGCACTGCATGAGGGAACAATAAACTCTTATCAGAATACTTTGGGAGTTGAATAATAACCTCTGGAGGGAGGTTGTCATTCCAGAGTTGTGTTAACCCCTTTGGCTGCTTCTGCACGGTTACAGAAAGGAAAAAACCATCTGCTTTGAATTTTTTGTTTTTGTGTTGTTTTTTATAAAAAAAAATACACACATTATGGTGCTTAATTATTATTATTATTTTTTTATGCTGCTGCTGAAAACCAAATAATGTACATTGTTGGCTACTTCAGTATTAGAAAATGAGACAGCAGGAAATGAGCCTTATATCTACCAATAGCCAAATGTTGAAAGTTGGAAACAAGAGTTGAGGGACTCAAGCTATCCAAGACGGTGGAGGCAAAATGTAGTCCTGTTTGCTAGTGTCGGTGTATTTTGAAGGTGGTGCCCTTGTATTTTGTTTGCAACCCTTTGTTTTGCTCTTTAGGTCATCAGCATCCCCAGAAACTGTCTTTGGGACTGGAATAGGCAAGTCGGAGTTTTAGCAGCATCCTGCCTCTGTTTCAGGGTATACAACAGCGGGAGCGGTCTCCTGCAGAATGGTAGTTAAAATACAGTGGTCTTGTGTATTATGCAGCATCCCCACAGTGTTAAAAAAAACCCCAAACCAACAACCACCAGTATAAAATCTTGCAAATGAAAATGTGAGATTACAGCTCAGGCTTTGTGGTAGGATAACTGGCTTGCACTTGTGGGCGAAAGAAACACATACCTGAGCTAAGTGAAGCTCAGTACTCTTTTATATACCGTTCTGTTTAGGAGGAGGACTCATGTATGCCTCTTTATGGGCATTTCCTGCCCTCTTCCTGCAAGGAGGATGCCCTCAGAGTGATAATGTTCCATTGATGAGCACTGAGCAGGGTCTCAGCAGTATTCCCTTATCTTTAGTTCTAAATGATGTGGTCAAGAGGCGATGCATTGTGAAGTTTCCCCAAACTGGGGAAACTGCCCTGGGGTGACTGCCAAGGCGGCAAATGCTGGGCCAGTGTTGACACTTAATGATGCTTTAGCATCATAGTATTATGACTTAGCCATTGGAAGGTAGCATAGAGCCGTGTCTGGTTTCTGAGTGTGCTGTAGAAAACGAATGATTGAAACACTGATAGTGGGCATGGAAGTACTCTGCATTAACAAGAGTAAGACCTTTTTACAAAATTATGTTTAGTGCTAACAGTTAAGAATGAAAATTTCCTCTGTATCCTGTTCCATGACTTCCTGCTGTAATTATACCTCTGTAATGAATTAGCTGTTATGGGTTTGCTTATCTCAGATGTACCTTGAGAATCTAAGTCAGTTGGCACTGCCAGAACACACCCTCCCTTGTTGCTTTAGTAGTCTTCTCATGCAGCAATTGTATTAATATATGTTGATTGAACTAGTCATTTAGGTTTCTCCTGGAATGAGCCCAGCATCTGTTTTGAGTGGAATCCAGACCCTGCTTTAACCAACTACAGCTGGATTTAAAGGTTTGTTGCATCCCTGTGTGAACCATGAGAATTTGGCTTGCTTTGGCAATTCCTATTTATCTTAACTGCTTGGATTTTCAGCCCAGGCTTGAGCAAGTATGCTTTTGCTGTTGAGACAGATTTGAGCAGTGGATCGGAATTTGCATGCAGATTCTTTGCTTTGATCCTCATTTTACAGCAACCTGAGGCTTAAACTGTTTGTTTTAAGAATTTGGACCAAGAACGATGAGACAAAGCGCAGGACTAGAGGTAACTTCGGTGGTGGATCAGTTAGCAGTGGGGATAGCCCTAACTACTAGCCTCTCCATTGGCACGACTTACCTCCAGGGTAGCCTGGGATGTTTTATGGTGGGCCTTCTGCCATAGGTAAGGGAAACTGGCCCATATTTCATGCCTTATGCTACAAAGATGTCGTATTTTGTTTGAGCTATCTATCTGGTGTTTGAAATGCATCCCCACTGCAGGCTCTAGAGGCCTTGGTTATTCCTTGATTTCCACCTGTAGAGCTGCTAGACTCCCTTTATAATTGCTTGAAAACAAAAGAAACCTAAGGCACAATCCTATGCATCTTTAGACAGAAAAAAATCGTAAAATGCCTAGCATTCTCCAGCCAGTAGTGCTGGCTGGGGCCTGCTGGGAGTTGTAGGACTTTATTCAGTCCACATATGTACAGGATTGTGCCCTTAATTATATTTGTAATTGCAATCATGGGGGAATAGTTAGTAACAATGAGGGCCAGTGCATGGCAGCTTGTACTGGTAGAGGGCACAACAAGTGACTCCTGGCTTCGTGTAGTCCATGTTTAGGTCACTATGTGAGGACAAGAAGCCCCATGTTTTTTTTTAAAAATCCCTATGGTAGCTCCTGTCCCTCCTTTAATTCCTTGTGGCTTTTTCCTTGTTTTGATATCCATTATTGGAAGCAGTAATGTTACATATTGAAACTGACAGGTGCTTTCTACAACCTAGCATTGGTTTCATAAGCCTGACTATACTTTGCACATATGTGCAAACCACAGCTGGGTGCTGCCCAACATACTTAAATAAAGTTGTTAATATACAATATGGTATCTGTTTAATGGGATTCTAGAACAGTTTCCCCAGTACGAGTGGGATTATTTTTCTTTGATCTTGAGCAAACAATCATTGTTTGATTACAGGAGTGCACAATCTTTTCAGCCTGAGGGGAGCATTGGACATCTGCTGGGTAGTGGGGGTCATACATGCTTGTGTGCACATTAACATACAACTAACTCACTTTCATGGTTCCTGCCCTAGAAGCCCCATTCCTAGCCTATCATAGGAAACAGGCAGGAGCCTTTGAGCACTGCTTCCTAGGGTGCTCTAGGAATAAGGATTCTATGGCAGGAACTATAAAACTTGTTCCTAGAGTATCTTTTTTTTCCCTTGGGGGTTCAGGGAGACACCATTTTCATCCCTATTCTAACAGTTACTGCCATGGAACTGATGTAGTAGGTGCCAACATTGAGCTTGTCCATCTCTTTAGCACAGGGGTAGGCAGCCTGGTGCCCTACAGATGATGTTGGACTAGAACTTGCATAATCCCCAACCATTGGCTATGCTGGCTGGGGCTTATGGGAGTTGTAGTCTGAAACATCTGGAGGGTACCGGGTTGCCTACCCCAGGCTTAGCAGACCAGGTGGTTCTTAAGCCAATTATATCTTCCATATGCTAGGCCCTCTGTAAGCAAAAACAATAAATACATGTAGAGTTCTAATATGGAAGAAATAGTACTCCAGAACTCAAAACAGTGGATTCCTCTGGAGGAGGAGTCTGGGACTCCCAAGTGAGACACAAACCAAGAATCCCCCGCCGCCTCAAAAAGTGGATGAAGCAGGCAGGCTGCGCTCTCCATTCGCCAACATGAGGGAAGGAATGTAGGCCAAGAAAATGAAAACCAAAGTCAGCCAATGTACACAGGCCTGTGGTTAAAAAAACAAGAGGCAGGCAGATTGGTGGCTACTGGGCACCCTTAATGATGCTCTGTTTTGGCATTACTTATGGGTGGATTTCTAGTTGTATATGGGAGTGGGGCAGTGTTCCCTCCCAATGCTCTACCTCTGCCTTTCTTTCCCAAACCCTGGTAGGACTGCTGATGAGCAGCAGATTAAAATGGTGCCGTACCCACTTTCCTTGTAGCAGCTAGTGCAATAGCACTATTCATTAATTCAGTGGTGGGCAACCTGGTACTCACCAGATGTTTTGGACAACTCCCAAAAGCCCCCACCAGCATCACGGGAGTTTGATCCCAAACATCTGGAGGACATCAACTTGCCCACCCCTGTAATAACTTTTAAGCTAGGAGCCCTTCAACCAATGACACTTCAAAAGTGAAGTGAAGGCAGCAGGAGCAGACGGGGAACATCAGGGCCTGCTCTGGTTGGACTGCCCCCCCCCCCGGGCTAACTGATGCTCTGTTTTTGTTTTTTGTTTTTGTATTTAATTAGACTGTACATCGTTCAGAGTGGCCAGATGACTGGCCAGATGGGCGATTCAAAAATAGAATAAATAAATAAAAGTCAGGCTCCAAGCTACTGTAAATTGGATTTCCTGTTTAGCTAGTGTGCCAGACAATTCAAGCCAGGCTTCGTACTTACTCCTATGGGAGGGCTATTCCATTGGGCCACTCCTCTATTCTCAGCTGTAGTGCCTAGTCTACTGAGGGAGGAAGTCTCTACTGGTAGGGGAGAGGAACTGGACAGTACCACCTCTAGCAGTCTTATCCCAACTGCAGGGGAAACATAGGCCAGTGGGGCAGTGGCAGTGGCAGTAGGTGTTCTTACCAGTTTGCCAGGCGGATCTTCCTGACTGGAGACTGAACCAGTGATGGATACTTCAGGGAATAGGAAAGCTCTTCATAGAATCCAGAGGATTCCAGTGTCAAGCTGTGCTAGATGTTACAGTTGAGGGTAGGAGAATCTGTCCTGAAACTGGCCTGGCAGGGAGATACAGTAACTTACGGTACATATCAGCCCCTTTGAAACCATCAACAACCACACACAGAAATCGCATAAAAAAGAATTGCAATTTAATGAAATTAGGACTTGGGTTGTTAAATTAGAGGAATAAATTACAATTCAGCCATCAAATGATACAAAACCCTTTGGACTGTAAACAGTGGCAGCATAGCTGCTGCCTGAACAAATTGGACTGCCGCCCCCCCCCCCCCCCCCCAGCACCACAATACTTGCTTCAGCACGCGAAGAGGAGGATGGAACTTGGTCCCAAGGAGCTCTGAATTGTTTCTGCAACAGCAGCCAAGGGGGTCCCCTAGCCCAAGAGCAAAGAACTTGGTTGCCACATTTCTCTCCCCCAAACTCTAAAAGAGTATGAAACATTCCAGTACAGGCAGCTGCAGAAGCCGGAGGCACAGGCACTTGCATCCAAGCCCAAGTGCACAGCCAGCTGCCTTCCTGGTCCACTGCTGTCTGAGGACAGGATGTGGTTTTCTATTCCCTAGAGGTAAACTACAACTCAGATTTGGAATCCCTTCAGGGAAGCCTGGCATTCCCCTAGCTTCTCACACCAGTGACTCATCAGGAAAGATGCAATTGTGAAGGAAGCAGAATGGTTGCAAGAATCTCAGCTTGCCTTGCCCTTTCTGGGTTGCAGAGATGGAGCAAAACTTGTGAGCTAACGCCTCTAGCAGCCTGTGGGAATGACAAAATAAGCCTCCTGCCCATCTTGGGCATTATCTGTAGTCTAGCTAATCTTCCTGGGAGTAAATGACAGGGCATTTCCTTTGACAGATACTTTGTATAAACCTGATTTTGCAGGCACCCCACTTGGCATCTACCAGTTCTAGCCCAGTGCAGTACATTTCGTTGGAAAGACAGTATCTTTTTCAATCAGATAATGCACACACAAGCACCACTCTCACTGGTCCTGCCACCCTTTCCAAACCAGGGGCCTGCCTTCCAGATGTATTGGGACTACAACTCCTATTATCCCCAAACAGCATGCTTAACCCTGTTTGCTGGAGAAGGGAGCTGTAGTCCAACACATCTGGAGGATGCCTGCACTAGTCAATTCTGTGGACAGGCTGGGACCAGCATAGGCTCCAATCACTCTGCTCTTTAGGACTGGGGGAAACTAGAACCCAGGTATAAAGCACAAATGGTCCCACAAGTCAGCATATCAGGTTGTCCTTGCAGCTTCCTATGTTAGTTTCTAAGAACCATCTGATTCAGCAGAAAAACCAAGATGCGCATCTCCTATGAAAGAGTCATCCTAGAAAGTCAATCCAATAGTTCCTGAAAACTGTAACCCCAGAACAGACTAAATGCAAACATTTAGGTCCCCATGAATTCTTTAAGGCTGACCCTACCCAGACCCGCCTTGCAGGGAGTTCAGGGCTTCCACTGTTCATTCACTAATCCATGCTGACCTGATAAGGTAGCAATTGCTCTTTTTGTGTTATTACTCCTACCCACTCAGTTTTGAAGCATGCAGACATCCGTGGTGTGTGGCAGGGGGTGGGGTACCACTCATTGCTCATACTGGCAACTAAATGGTTTTGATATCTTGGAACTGACTTTCTGTGAAGGTCTGACGCTGAGATTTCACTGTCTGGAGGTGCTTGCCATGTAGGCTGAATTGTGACCAGCTGAGGAGCTGCAATAATGCACAGGTGATTGGGACAAAAACAAGGAGGTAGAAGCAGCCCTGGCGTAGCGTTGGTTCCCAGGCCGTGTTGGAAGCCAGCTTCGGCTGGGCGCTCACTATGTTGCTGAGGGGATCCTGTTGAAAAATGTCATAACCTGGGACAAGAGATAAAGATGAAAATTGAGTTGTTTCTGTTACGAGAATTGAGTGTCCAGTTTTGATCTTCCTATTTCTAAAAGCAAGACAGCCACTTTGATCTCTATTAAAATATCAATTTCTTCACTCCATTGTATTAGCCACAAATGCAAATGACTCCTTTCCATTCTCCCAAACATCAATCTTAGTCAATTTCTCTTCTAAGAAAAAAGGCAGCACCTTTTCCCAAGAGTGAAACTGACTCCATTAGAAGCTGCTTAACCAGATTTGCTTGGATAAGGGTTCCATCCTTGAAACATTAGGTTAAAATCTTTCCCCTCAAGCAGGTGCAGTGGCAAAAGGAGATTCATCTGTGGGGTACCTACAGGGTACTAAATCTACTCAGGAGTAAGCATCCTAGCCTGCAGCTTCAAGTGGCAAGCTTACTAGGCACATTAGACATCATATGATGTCTAGATAGACAGAACAAGAAATATTGCATTGTGGATGGAAGGTTTTCCTTAATGTTATATTCAGATTCTAGCAACAAAACCAGGAGTTGAGCCATAAGCATGGGCCCAACTCATCAGGATAGGGTACAGACTGCACAGGCTATTCCCGGAGGGGGGGGGGAAGAATAGAAAGCTACTATAGATAAAAATCACAAAAGTAAACAAATGCATATTGTCACCTACATTATGTATAGTTATCTGTAAACTCTCTCAGGTCAGAGAAGCCAGCAGTTATTCTTATTTCAAGTTCCCTTCCACTGCTCAACAAAGCTCCCTGCCCATTACCTACCAGTATAAGCACACAGCAGCCAGGTGCCAATCAAGGGGGCAAAGGTCTGGCCCGGTTTGGTTACCAAAGCAACCATGCCGAATAAGAGGGCCGAGGCAGCCTGCTGCCTCCGATTCAACACCAAGTCTTCGTCCACAAGGTCAGTGACCACCAGGTTCAGCAGCTTGCATGTCCCCTCGGTGAACACACGGTTACTGGGGAGAAAGAGGAGCAGAGAGAGGGAGGTTAACAGCAGGCTCAGGCACCCTGGATGCTGAAACTCCTGGAGGGTTTGCAAATAAACAATGGTTAAACTCGGTGCTTAGAAACAGAGTTCATGCAATAGATACAGAAGAGCTAGTTAAACTTATTCATAACATCAGCCTTCCCCAACCTGGTGCCCATTAGCCATGCTGGCTGGGGATAATGGGAACTGTAGTCCAACACATCTGGAAAGGACCAAGTTGGGGAAGGCTGTTTACCTATGCAGGGTAAGAACCACAAGGAGCAACACGGAAGCAAGTAGAGAAAGGTCTTGCCTTTTACTGAGATTCTCCCGCGTGTACCACCAGCATCACCGATTTTCAAATCTTTAGCAACATTTTTTAAAAAATTGTTCCCCAAATTCATAAAAGCTAGATTTTAAAACACAAAGATTGAGCTTTCCAGGGAATCTAGGCTCCAACATGTCCATGCATATATTCAAACCCCTTCCCTGAAGTTAAAGTCTCTCTGGATGCTCCCAAGAGAAAACATGTATTTCAGCAGATACAAATAGCAGAGCACACAGCCAAGAAGCAAGAATCTGGAGTCTAGCTTCAGCTCTGTAACACTGATGCCACGTCAAATATCCCAATACAACAGACAAGGCCCATTGTCCACACCCAGTGCCACAGTAGCAGAGTGGTGTACCTGGCTATGAAGAAACACAGTAGGTAGACCCAATCTGGTCCAGCAAGGAGCATAATCACACCGAGCAACAGCTTCAGGAAGAAGAGCCCTCGCACCACGGCATATACACCCCACCTCTGGCAGAGAGACAGGAAGTAGAGGTTGTTGAGATGAGGAGCTACATAGGAAACACCTGAGGAGAAAGGCAAACAGGTTCAAGGAGGGCAAAACACCGAGCAGGTCCCCACTGGAGTCGAAAGGTACAAATGGGCCATAGCTCAGTGGCAGAGCCCATGTTTTGTATGCAGACGGTCCCAGGTTCAATCCCTGACATCTTCAGGTAGAGCGGGAAAAGACTCCCTGTTGCTGTCAGTCAGTGTAGATGATACCAAGGTGGTCTAACTTGGTATAAGGCAGCATCTTATGTTCCTATGTATCCATGTGCCAAGCAAGAAACAAGAGAACATGCATTCTGATGGAGTCAAATAGAAAATGGCCTTTGGGACCATGTAGTCTCACTGCCTACTCACACTCATTCACTCTCTCGCACGCACGCACTGTAAAAGCCACATCATGGGTTGATTCAAGCATTGCTTGCAATTTCATTCTAACCAGCATACCAGTGGCAGATCCTACAATGAATTATTATCCTTGCACAGCAGCTGCATTTCTCAGCAGTCTTTGAATCAGATAAGCTTCCATTGGAGCTGTGTGAATGAGAACGTTCAACTTCCTCACCACTGAAAACCCCATACAAATGCTTATCAGTTTCTCCTCCTTTGGCAGATCCTGTGGGTACATTTGTCATCTTTCCTCCAGAGCCAGAAACTAACTGTACATGTGCTGCTCTGTATTTTAGTTCTGGTCCCCTTGACCACAGTACATTTAAATAATCTCCAGGTTGGCTCATTTTGTTCTCCTTATATCTGTTACATAGATTACATCAATTCAAGTTTGGTGTAGGCCACACACACCTGAATAAGCATTAATTCATTCCTACAAGGCAAATACCCTTCCTTCTTTCTTCCCCTTGACATCTCTAAGCATTTTCCCAGTTTGAAATAGAATCATAAATGCTGATCAATATTTTGCTTTGAAGAGTCATAAGCACTGGCCTACATCCATGTTTTGCTTTGCTTTGGTTCCACACTCTTGGATCTACTGTTCTTCAGGATAAATAGACAACAAGATTGGGAAAATCGCTACATTAAGTAAGATGTTAAGTAAATGTCGAATAAAACCATGTCAGCTTAGCTCCAGTTTGTGTTAACCCGGTATCTCTACTTAGCTGGATATAATGATGTGGCAAAGTGATAGCAACAACTTTGAACGAGTGGCCTATGTAAAAGCTTACTATAGCCCACTCCAGACATTCTCAGAATCCTATATACTAATAGTGAACTCACTGACTTGGTTTGCACATAACGGCAATCAGGAGTTAATTAACCTACAAATTGCCAAAATCTAGCGGAAGCGAACAAACCATGGGTTAACTCTGCATTATTTATCCCCTAAACAACCCCTAAGCATCTGGGTTCAGACGTTACAGTAACAACCTACAAATGGAGTGATTGTAGGTTGTTAACTGAAAGCAGAAGTGACAAGCACACCAGAGGCAACGTGCTCGCTCCCGCTAGATTTCAGCAATTTGTGGGTTAATTAACCCATTATTGCTGTTGCATGCAAACCAGATCATTTTCTGAGGGTGGATCCTTAGGTAGTCAAAACAGCACCATTTACTCACAAGAGGAAGGTATCAGCAGGCTTGGGGAAATCCCAAGATGTGTGGAAGTACAAAAAATATTTAGAAAAAACCCTAAGAGGAAGGAAGACTCCCAAACAGCCCAATGAGGCCTGGGCATACTTGACAGATACAGAATGCTGATTGACTCTTGCAGGGGAAATGGGAAACCAAGATAGAGGAGAATGGAACCAAGTATCCTGGAAGAGGGCATGGCTGGCTGATCAGGAGCACTTCACACGGCAACATTTTGTTACAGGTCCCACTTATTTTAATAAAGCAATTAGATTTCACACACACACAGAATACATGGATCCTCCTACTTTCCAATGACTGCAAAGCTACTCATCCTTAAACAGGGGAAGAGATTAGGAGAGGCTTGCATCTCATGTCAACAGCTATCATCTCTATATTCTAGGATCTCCATTACTCATTTAGTATGAACCCAGTGACCATCTATGGAATTCAGTAATAGCTTTAGCTTTCCATCCTTCTATAGGAGGAAGAAAAACTGCTTCCACAAAATGGTGGCAATAGTAGCAGCACCATGTCTGTCTCGTTCTCTATCACAGAAGAGGAGTGGCATCTTTCCTCTAATCAATTTTGAGAAAGGAAGAATCCAGTACTAAGCCATGCATACTCCTATTCCCACCTTGGACTCACCTAGCAAAAATGATCCCATGGACAGCGAGATATGATCAGACAGCAGATGCTCCAAGAAGAGAGGGAAGAAGTTGCTGTTAAAATGGCAGTGAAAAACCTGTGAAAGACAACATTGGTGAGACCTCTATAAAGGGCAGTTAGCAGAATAAATAATGTAGCAATTCATGAACAGAAGAAACATGATGCCAGACACACAAGCTTTGTGAATTAGGGAAACAGTTCTCCAAATACACATTTTAGGCCAACAGACTATCAGGCCCTTGGTATTACCAGCAGGTACTTGTGCTAACTCAGTTAGCTAAAGGATAAGTATTCAGGTCAGTTCAGTAAGACTACATTTTATCAAACAAAATCAAATGTCTCAGAGAGTGCTGAAGCTGTGGATGTTATGCCAAGAGGCTCAGAATGCACAATGGTCTCTAAGCAGAGCCTAGGAAGAGGAGAATTATTATGGGGACGACGACGACAAGAGGAAGTGAATGCTCTCTCACATGCCTCTGCTTTGACAATGCACTCTCTCAAAACCACTCTAGAGGGCTATGCTCCTATAATTTTAAGATGCAGCTAACTTCACAACACACAAGTTACTTGCGCCACACCATAAATGGTTTATACCAGCTTCTCCTGACCTGGTGCCCTCCAGGCGGAGGATTGTGGGAGTTGTAGTCCAACACGGAACGACGGAGGCTGGAGCAGGCCGAGGGAACATCAGGGCCTGCTCCAGTTGGACTGCCCCCCCCCACAGGGCTAACTGACATCTGCAGCCCTGTGGGGAAGAAGGAACGACGGAGGCTGGAGCAGGCCGAGGGAACATCAGGGCCTGCTCCAGTTGGACTGCCCCCCCCACAGGGCTAACTGACATCTGCAGCCCTGTGGGGAAGAAGGAACGACGGAGGCTGGAGCAGGCCGAGGGAACATCAGGGCCTGCTCCAGTTGGACTGCCCCCCCCCACAGGGCTAACTGACATCTGCAGCCCTGTGGGGAAGAAGGAACGACGGAGGCTGGAGCAGGCCGAGGGAACATCAGGGCCTGCTCCAGTTGGACTGCCCCCCCCCCCCCAGGGCTAACTGACATCTGCAGCCCTGTGGGGAAGAAGGAACGACGGAGGCTGGAGCAGGACGAGGGAACATCAGGGCCTGCTCCAGTTGGACTGCCCCCCCCCCACAGGGCTAACTGACATCTGCAGCCCTGTGGGGAAGAAGGAACGATGGAGGCTGGAGCAGGCCGAGGGAACATCAGGGCCTGCTCCAGTTGGACTGCCCCCCCCCACAGGGCTAACTGACATCTGCAGCCCTGTGGGGAAGAAGGAACGACGGAGGCTGGAGCAGGCCGAGGGAACATCAGGGCCTGCTCCAGTTGGACTGCCCCCCCCCCCCACAGGGCTAACTGACATCTGCAGCCCTGTGGGGAAGAAGGAACGACGGAGGCTGGAGCAGGCCGAGGGAACATCAGGGCCTGCTCCAGTTGGACTGCCCCCCCCCCACAGGGCTAACTGACATCTACAGCCCTGTGGGGAAGGAGGAGGAGGCTGGAGCTTCTTGAGACACAGAGAATTACAGAAGTAATAATTAGTATTCCCCCTTCTTCCCTCCCCATTCCTTTTCCCCTGTGTGTCGTGTCTTTTTAGATTGTAAGCCTGCGGGCAGGGACTGTATTGTTAATTGTTGTAAACCGCCCAGAGAGCTTCGGCTATTGGGCGGTATAAAAATGAAATAAATAAATAAATAAATAACACATCTGGAGGGCACCAGGTCGGGGAAGGCCGATTTATACATTAAAGCAATGGGGTCTGTACTACCAACTAACACTGTGACTGGATCAGCATTTTCAGGGAGTCAAGAGAAGAGCTGGTGCTGCTCATCATGCACCAGTCTTTCCAGGTTTAAACATACAACAGCCTCATCACCTTTCCTCCTGTATCAAAGCTAAAGTGATGAAGGGTGAAGAGAGCACCTTTGCTTGACTGTGTGCTATGGCCTTTGAAAGGCTTACTTCAATCCTCCCCCCAAAGAAAGCCCGTCTAAAAGAGAAGGCCTTACTTTGCTGTGGGCGAGGAGAACACAGGGATCTCCCAGAGTTCTCAGGAATTCTATCAGCAGCAGCATATAAACCCTTCTTTGAGTTACACAGGAAGTCTGTGCAGGAAATTGAAGGTTATTTTCATAAAGCTTTAATAAGCTTAGCATAAGGCTTCCCTGTAGCTTATGCTACATCCCTGTAGCTGATGTCATCCCTGTAGCTGATGTCATGTCATATGCCCCTCGTATAGAGTGGTTGGAGTGTTGGACTGGAACTGGGGAAACCCGGGTTCTAGTCCCGACTTGGCCACAAAGCTCACTGGCTGACTTTGGGCCAGTCATTGACTCTCAGCCTAACCTACCTCACAGGGTTGTTATGAAGATAAAATGGAAAGGAGGATCATGTAAGCAACCTTGTGCTCCTTGGAGGAAAAGGAAGGAGATAAACTGAACAAATAAGTATTAAAAATTCAGGTCCCCATTGCCTCCTAATCCACACCTTGCCAAACATTTGACTACAGCAGGCAGGATGTTAGCCTCAGGGCCAAGAGACAGACTTATTTGGTCATGTGGAAGGTCACCTAGACTCTACTGGGTGGGATGTCAACATGCAAGGTGGACTGCCACCCAGCAGTCAAAATTGTTGAACTACAGAGGGGCCATGCTCCACCTACCTGTATAAGGTTCATAGAGACAAACCAGAGAAAATTGCGATGCCTGGAGAGCTGTTTGAGGTACTCAGCCAGAGTGATCCTCTTCTCTTGATGCCCGGAAGGACGGTCAATATACAGTCTGGAGGAACAAAAGGCCACATTTAGATACCATGGTGTGATGGATAAAGACCTGATTTCAAATTCACAGGGTGTTCTTGGACATGTTATTCTCTCAACCTAACCTCCCTTACAGAGTTTGAGAGGATAATAAGGGAAAGCCCAAAGCAGTCATATCTTGGAAAGACATAATGGATACATAATGCACACACGCACACACAGAGTTCACAAATGGATCTCCCTAAGCCAGCCTTCCCCAACTGGATGCCCTCCAGATGTTTTCAACTACAACTCTCATCCGCCCCAGTCAGCATGGCCAATGGTGAGAGATGATAGGAGCTGAAGTCCAAAATATCTGGTGGGTGCCATGTTGGAGGAAGGCTACATTAAGCTTTGACAACTTTGTGCCTGCTCTTTCAAAAGGCAGACAAATCTCCACACAACCCTGGAGCAGCCTTCCCCAACCTGAAGCCATCCAGATGTGTTGGACTTCAACTCCCATAATTCACAGCCAGCATTGGAATGGTTGGGGAAGGCTGCCCTGGAGTAAGTTGAGAAGTGGTTGGTGTAAGAACATAAGAGGAGCCATGCTGGATCAGACCAAAGGTTCATCTAGTCCATCATTCTGTTCTTGTTATTACTTTTCTAAACTGCCCAATAGCTGAAGTTCTCTAGGCAGCTCATTTTGTTCCCACAGAGGCCGACTAACTGCCTGTGGGATACCCACAAGCAGAACATGAGCACAACATCCTCCTGCTCATGTTCCCCAGCAACTAGTATACAGTCATACAGAGGTGTCCATCTAGAAGCAACACCTTTTGCTCACTGGGCAGTATATTTAAAGTGGAGGATAGGAATAATGCAACCCATAATCACTCACTCTTTTAAAGCTGCATTTTCATCCCACCTCATTCGTCCCTCAGTCTGAAACCGCTGCCTCAGCAGCCATGTAGCCAAGGTAAACCCCACAGCTGAGAAGAAAGCCAGCACCACACAAAATATCCGGAAGGAGAAAAAATCCTCCTTGTTCCACACAGCATAGGACATGAAGACTGAGAGGGAGCCGATGGCACTGAAGAGTGAAGAGTAGAAGTTGAGGCCAGTCCGGTCCTTTGCGGACACAGCAAGGTCAGCGAGCAAGGCATTCTGGTTGAGATCCACCATGGTGAGGAAGCTGTCGTAAAGGCAGAGACAAATGAGGAACTGCAAGCCTGGGTGGGCCCATGCAATCCAGAAAGCCAGGAATGACATCGCAAAGAAGGGGCCATTGTGGCTCAGTGCCTTGAGTCTCTTCAGAACAACTTCAGGAGTGGAGATTGCCACTCCAGACCTATGAGAGAAGAAACACACTGCCCATGAAAATTTGTTGAGCCTCATGCCACAAATTCAAGTTATACACCAGCTTAGCGCTCTTCCTCCTTGCCAATCCCACGTATTACTCTTCCAACTATGCACTCTTCCTGCTACTTCTCATCCATCACTGTTTAAGATCTTTGCTTCCTGAATTTTTTTTTTTTTTTTTACCTGAAGGCTTGTACCTTAAGGAGGAAAAGTCTTCTGACAACCAGTCTGGCAAGAAGGCTCACACTCAACCAATGGACATTGTCCCACTTTCCCTCCATTGCCCCTACTTTCCATCCAAGATACCAATACTGAAGTCATTCTCCAAGTGTGGATCCTTATGTGGCCAAAACAACACCATAGCCAAAAACCATCCATGTGTAAGAGGAAGGCAGCAGCAGGCTTTGGCAGAATCACAAAGTTTGCAGAAGTAAAAAAACAAAAAGGGTTAGGGGGGAAAGTCAAAGGGAAGCAGGGAGGACCCAAACAGCCCAATGGGGTCTGAGCATACTCAGTAGCCATGGAATGCTGGCTGGCTGTTTGTAGGGGATGGAATGGAGTAACCTCGAAGAGGGTAAGCTGGCTGGCTGAACCCTGAGCAGGCGCTTGCCACAATGAACAATGTTGTTATTCATCCTACTTTTTTTTTTTTAATGCTCAAAGTGTGCCATTGCGTACATTCACTAAATTTCTTGTAGCAGAAGCTGAACTTTGCTACTTCATAATCCTATTGCAATGTATAAATTCAGCATTAAGGGGAATAAAAAAACAAAACAAGTCCCCAACAATTCCAAGAGGAGGAAGTGCATCTGGATAGGAAATACCTAACCAGACAAGGAAAGAAGAAATGAGAAGAAATGCAACAAAAGTGCTAGTCCGGATGTACCCCACGTGTGCAATTAAACGGGTTAAAAGTAGTGAGAGTCATAGTGATACCCAGAGAGAGTCGTCATACCCAGAGAGAGATTCCCAGAGAAACAGGCTTGTCTTAATGATAAAATTTCTTTTTTAACATGTACATTCAATGGGATTGCCCTTCCCTTCACAGCAATCAAGCTCATTTGACCTTTGACATACAACATAAAAGAAACTCTGCTTACTGCTGGGTGCTAAGGAATGCCCGGTCACTCAGCCAGCCGAAGAGAGGATCGTTGAGACTGTTCCAGATCAGAAACACAGTCTAAAGATTGAAGGGGGGCAGGGAGAAACACAGGCTATCCGGTCAGAATCAGCCTGAGGTTAAACACTTCAACATTCATTTCCTGTCACAGACTAATCGAGCTTATGGCATAATAATTCTGTTAGTCTTTAAGGTGCTGTAAGACTCTCTGGTTGTTTTTTGCTGCAACAGACTAACACAGCTATCCCTATGGAAATTATTTAGTAGCCAACTAGTAAAGACCACTTCAAGCAATCACTGAAATAACCACTTATACCAGGGGTGGGCAACATGTGACTCGTGGGCCAGATGCAGCTCCCACAGCCCCCCTGTGCATCCCCCCACCCACCCACCCCCAAATTCAGGGGGATTAAAAAAAATTGGGGAGGGAACAAAATGGCATCTTTTAATTTCCCCCCCGGTTTGGGCATCTGCTGGGAGTGGGAATAGCTCCCAGACTTCCCAAAGTTGCCTGCCCCTGACCTATACAAACAGCTTTTCTATGCCTGTTGCCAACTCTCTTCAGACCAATTAGTGCTGTTGCAAAAGTTCACTTTGGTTTATTTTAAGCTTTACATAGAATTGTCAGAGCCTGTAAATTTTGCATTTCATTGCCATTTAACCTCACTGTTTACAGGTTTCCCCCACTATATCCATGTGCGTGTACATGTGTGTATATACACATACATATACAGTACTCACACACACCTGCCAACTGAGGATAACAATTCACACATCTGATGAAGTGGACTCTTATCTATGAAAAACATGCCATAATAAATCTATTAGGGCGCAATCCTCTGCAGGTTTAGACAGAAAAAAGTCCTCCAACTACAATGCTTGGGAGTTGTAGGACTTTTTCTTTCTAAACCTGCAGAGGATTGCGCCCTGAGTCTCCTAGTGGATTCTAAAACAATGTAGGTCTCACAAAGCAGGAAGGACCCAACACAGATTCTCAAAGTTCAAAACTTACCTCCCCAATCCAAAATGAAAGTTTATCGATCTTGTATACAGAAACAAAGGTGTCCACGTAGTAGAGGAGAAACACATTGTGCAAAATGGAAATAAAGAGTGACAGGGAGCCATAGACCACTGCAACAGGCAGGTTGAAGAGACAAGCTAATAGCCTGAAACCCATGGTGGTTCACTCAGAGTCCTTGAGCTGCTCACATCACCTCCAGTTCCAAGAGGGTCTCTCTCTCCAGCACAGGCTAGCTCGTCGTTGAAACCAAACCCTCATTTCCCCTGTCAGAGAGACAAAGAATTAGGCAGTTCCATTTCTAGATCTGATGTATTCTCCCCCTGCCCCCTCCAACGAAACAGATCCATTTAGCCTGCGATAAGAAATCCAACTGCAGACAGTTTTGCCCTGTGGTTCAAAAGGGGATTTAAAATAGGATTTAAAGGCTAAGGCTGTCTTACACTGGCAAAGCAGGTTTGCTAAGCCAAGGCTTCATATGGCAACAGCCTTCAGACCAGACCAAAAGCCCTCCAAGGTAGTGCTGTTCACTGAGAGGAGTGCCTACTATGCTTTTATATGCTGTTTATAAGGCACTTCACTGTCTGCTTGAGACCCAGATTAGCTGTATCTAAAGCATCGGACAGAGGCACAAAGGTGAAGCATAACTAACAGATCTAAGCAGAGGCAACCTTGCACAAAACAGAACTACCGTATATGCTGGTTGCCATGAATGGTTTGGACAGTTATTCCTGATGTTGGAAGCAACCATGCAGCAGCCTACGTTTACAGCTTTTGAGGGCAAAAGGCAGCCTTATTTGTGTGACTTACATGACTTACATGACAACAAAGTTTAAGGAAGCTGCTGTCAATGGCTTCTGGAGGAAGAGAGCGAAGGGCAAAGGAGCACCTCTAAGGAATTATGCAGTGACGTCTCAAACTGCGACTGAAGTAGCCCCTCACATAGCATTCCATGTCCTACTAATCCTCTAAACCGGAAAAAGATGTGGCTCACGCTGGCTCAGCTTGTCTGAGTGTGGAAAGCTAAGCAGGGTCAGGCCTGATTATTACTTGGATGGGAGACCCCTCCTCTAGTTTCCTGCATTAAGCAGGGGGCTGGACTTGATGGCCTTGTAGGCCCCTTCCAATTCTACAATCTATGAATCTATGAAACCCCACTACATTATTGGAGGTTGCGAAAATTAGATTCCAGAAATATGCCTCATAACTCCAGGGAAGATTGATTTAAAATCCAAGTAATGCATTGATTTAAAAGCAATGATTTCAACCAGCAAGAAAAAATGAGAGCGGCCGATTTAAATCACTGATTTAAACCAAGTTTCCCACTGATATTTTTTTCATGTGTTTCCTAAACAATTGTGCAAGTCTGACCACTGAACCATGTTGAGAGTATTATTGACACTATATAGGAAGGAATACTTCGCTTGCATAATTTTTTTAGATAATGTGATTTTTACTTGATTTTTACTCATTTTAGAACACATTACATTGTAATAATTAACAGAATAGAGTGCTTAATGGATAACTTTGCTAGTTACCTGTATGACATTATTTAATATTACAAAGACAGCGAATGCTGCAGTTGATAATAGATAATATGTAAACAAAAGTGCCACAGAGCACACAACTGCACAGAAAGAAAATGTATTATCGAAAATTATCACGGTAGCCCCTCAGAAAGAGATATGTGTCGACTGACCATGACAAGGAATAAACAATATATATATATATAAATAACTAACAGTGAAAAAACATGTTGTGACAATCAACATGAGATATAGTACGTAGTGGTAACAACTAATAATGAAGACACCAGAATTTTGCAAGCATGTGCCAAAATATATAATATAAACAAACACAGCCAATCAACAATTGATGAAAAATATAACACAAAAAGTAGGCAGGTCAGTAACAATAAGTAAAACTACAGTAAACAGAGTATAAGCAAAGGCAAAATGAGAGAGGGGAAGGGAAAAACAATCTGAATGTAATGATTAACAGGTAACTAAATCAAAGCAAGGCTGTTCATAAGCAGTAGAGAATCTCCTTCCAAAGTTTAAAGCCTTGTTACAACAATGATACGGGTGCAGTCCAAACTATAAGTTTTATAGATGGAAACCATGTTATTTTTTACCGTCCCGGTAATTGCTCGTAAGCAGGGGTGAGTGTTTGTCATTTGTATAATGTTTCATAGATGGAAGCTTACGTGTCAAATATTCGTGTTCCATTCTTGAGTTTGGTAGTTAATTAATGTATTTATAATTGTTTACAGACCTTAAGAAGACTTGTTCTGATGAAGTCACATATGACGAAACAGGCTTTACAATCCGGATTCCTGTTTAAGAGTCTGCTTATAGTAGTCTTATCTACTGTTATTACTTGCCAACATTGTTTGTCCTTCTTTTCTTTAAGGACTGCTTAATTCTTAATTTTTGTTTTAATAAAGTCTCCATCTTAAAATTTGTGTGTGTTCCTTTTTGGTCTGTAAGGCTGGGCTGCTACACCAAATTGGTGTAAGGGAACCAGGGAGGTGGGCTGCAGTCCAGGGTAAATCGGTACTGCGGCCTACCTTATGGGACTGGCATAAGCAGCAGTCCTTCACAGATAGTACCTTTTATTTTGTTTAAGTATAATGATTCGCTTTTATAAACTAATCCACATTTTTCATTCTGCTCAACGGAACAAGCGTCTAAATTTGAGCTCCACCATCAGAGATTACACAAGTCACACTATATGCCTACCGTAATATTTCTCAAAAGGTATTAACAATGCACCACACTTCTAGATTTACTAGATCTTCTATACCTCACCCCTCCAGACCTAAAGTACCGGTATATCTGCTTGACTTCTAAATTCCAGCAGGCTGAGCTGAGGGAGAGTAGGGCCATTCCACCAACCCTGCTGAGCCTGAAAGGCCCCTTCCACCTTCAAGGAAGGCGGAGAGGGACACTACCCAGCATTCAGCCCGCAGGGCAGGAGGAACAGAAAGAGGAGCAGTCCCATACACTGCTTCCAGAATTACAGGGTACACTGAATGCACACACATTGAGTGGTTATGTTCAATCCTCCTTTCAGCAGCCCATGACATGCCTAAAAGTCTGTGAAAATGAAATAACCAACCTACAGTACCTTGCAGGGGGAACACACTGAGGGATGAACTCTTGCAGCAGTTCCACTGGGACATGGATACAGTCACTGCCTTAACTTGAAGGCATTAGCAGATCACATCACTAAAAAAATGAGAAGACGCCAATTTTTGCATTGCATGGCAACTTGGGTATTCAGAGGTGGGCGCGTAATCTTAGAAACATTCACACAGACTTAATTGTATCGCTACAATTTGAACAGAATTATTAAAGTTAGTTTAAAAAACGACAACATGTGAATTCAAAGTCAGAGTCCAAGACTTATTTAAAGGGTGGTCTATCGATAACTGGTGTTTTCACATGCCAAATTGCCCCTGAAGGATTTACTAAGATGTCTCAAACTGAAAGAAGGAAAAAAGATTCCCTTACTTCGCAGCAATGTCACCTAACTTGTTTTAATAGATGTGAAACCATTTCCTCATACAAGCAAGTCACAGCTTTGACTACTAAAGGCAGCCTTTTCTGTCTACACATCCATTAGTCAAAATGCTGCCCAAGCTATGACTGAGCATCAAACTATGCTTCCCCACAGCTAAAAAGACAGATGCTTGGCAGTTTAAGCTACCTAGAAAACCAAACCTTGTCCCAAGAGATTCATGGGCCTTCTGCACTTAGCAAGTATAGAAGATGGCAGTTTGTTGAATTGCATTTGTTTGAATGCCTCATATCCAAGCTGGAACCTAAATGCATAATGGAGGATTTTCAAGCAAAGATAAGAACTAGTACTAGCCCATTTCCCCCCATTGCCTATTTTAGACTGTAAGCTCCATGGGAGCAGGGACCTGTCCATTTTTGCCTGCTTAATAAAGCACCATGTGTAGTGATGAGACTGTATAAATCCTAAAACTGTGGCTGTTCCCTCAGCCAATGTCCCTAGATTATGCCTAGCTTGGGGGCTGTAAAATAGAAGAGATAATAGTAATAATGCCAACATATTTGTTTGGCCCCAATAAAGGTATTTCCTGAGTATGGATTTTGGAATTTTTCTTATAGACCAGAACAGTGGATTTTGTTTGATGTGTAACTTGGAAAATACCTTACTTAGGCATTCAGGAGCAGGCTAAATACCAACCAACCTGTGTGTTTCAACTAAGCTTGGAGACAAATCTGAGTAGCTACTGGATTTGATATTTTCAAAATTTGGGGAACCAGCCATATATCTTTGCGCCAACAGTCCTAGGTGTATCCTGAAATCTGCATGACATCTAGTAGAGTCTAATCTGTTTTAATCTGCGACTCTTCCTCCATTCCTTAAGATTCTGAGCATGCAGCCTCCATGACTTCCCCATCAGCCGCCTTCTCCCCACTCCTCTTTCCCCATCCTGGTTTGTAACATCTTGCCTAGCCTGCCCACAATGTTGTACATGGTAGGTCCTAATAAAAGCACTGCCTGACAGTGGATTTTTTTTCTTATGGACCAGCACAGCTCACTCCGTTGTGTGCGTAACTGCCCACAAAACAATCCCATACACATTTTTCTGGGAGCAAGTCCCATTGAACCCTATTGTGCTTACTTCTGAGTAGATCATGAATAGGATCGCATTGACTGCTGCATGTGTATGGCCACTGAGATTTTGAGGCAGAAATAACTAGAAAAACTAACTGCATTTAGGGGTTTCAACACCACCTCTCTCAGCGTACTGGGAATTACACCTTGAGTTGCCAAGTGAAGGGGCCTTTCCCTCCAATGCCCGCTCATACAAAAGCTCAGAAACTCAGGATGGGCGGGAAAACTTTGGGAAGAAGAAATTAATAACAATGTTAAGCATAAGTTGATAAATGCGTGCATGCGCCAGCCCCTCACGCACACCCACCCACACAACCTCTTGTGGCACACCCGAAGACTTAACTGGTTTAGGCTGCAATCCTATACCCACTTACCTGAGTGTACGCCCCATTGAACACAGCGGGACTTACTTCTGGGTGGACATGCATAGGATGGCACTGTTATTTATTGGGAGTCCAAACGGGGAGTGGGGAAGGGATCCTTCTGTCCCACCCTTCAGGAAAACGGGCAGCTCCACAAGGGGCATTGGACAAGGACGCACAAATACCTCAAGGGTGGATGTCTCGCTACGGGGGAGTGAAGCTGTAGGCGCAGGAGATCTCGAGCAACTAACTCTTCCTCTAAAACTAACCGTCCCTCGGAGGGACAACCCGTTCTAGAACATCAGCCGAGGCAAACCACTACAGAACAGGCAATTAAAATGGAATGAATGGGGTGATACCATTCTACAGCGTGGGAGGGGGAGAGAAGAATCATAAAGCTTCATCATACATACGTAGGAAAGCCGCGGGGAAAAATAATCGACAGCCCCTCCCACCAAAGCTATACTACCTGTGTCTCCGATCCGGATTCAGTCTCCTCGTTATCAACCGTGCGCAGCCGTACTTCCCTTCCCACGAGCCCATCCTCCTGCAGAGCGTCAGGCGACGCCCACGTGGCGGCCATATTTGATACTGAAAGCATCCTTCTTTGGCTACCATCTTGGATATGGGCACCAGAGGAAACTGCCGTTCAGCAGCTACTAGCAAAAAAGAGGGCGATGCTGAAGTCAAAGTGGAGAGATTTTTGCTAGTGCTGCCAAGGAGGAGGCGTTCATTCAAACGCCTAGGCTGTTATATTGCTAGTCTTTAAAATTAAATCTTAGCCCTTTAAACAAACAGTATAAATTTTATTTTAAAAATATGTATTTAATAACATTTATTTTATTATTTAGCTTATAAGAACTCCTGGGAATAATTTTTGCACTTTTTTCTCAAAACAGGTTTTGTCAATATTTCAAAAATAAGTTGTGGGGACACCATGGAGCTGTTGTGTTTATTTAAAGTTCTGTGGAATTGTGATTTTTAAAATATAAAACAATCAATTAGGATAGGAAATATCTACGGTAAGTGTTTATTTAACTCATCTAGGCTCCAATGCAGCAGCAGATCTGTATTTTTATTATTTAGTAAGGTGCAAGTTTAAGGTGACCATTTCTTTCAAATTTAAAACCAGGACATTTATTTATTTATTTATTTATTTTCTATACTGCCCCACAGCCGAAGCTCTCTGGGCGGTTCACAACAGTTTGTACATAAAAAAAACAATAAAAACATACAAAAAAAGATTAAAAACCAAATTAAAAAGCACAGTTTAAAATACAATCCAAAAGTTAATAAAACTAAGTCTGCAGGTGACAATTCCCCCCCCCCCGTACTATTTTGAGCTCTTAACTATTGAATGCCTTGGGCTTGGCATAGAGGGAAGTCTTAACCTGGTGCCGAAAAGATAGTAAGGTTGGCGCCTGGCAGGTCTCAGTGGGGAGCTTATTCCAAAATTGGGGGGCTACCACTGAGAAGGCCCTCCTCCTTGTTGCTACCAACCGAGCCTCTCTTGGAGGTGGCAGTTGGAGGAGGGCCCCAGATGTTGAGGGTAGTGTCTGGGTAGATTGCGGTTGGGAGAGACAAGATGTTCCATCAGGTATTGTGGTCCTAAGCCGTGTAGGGCTTTATATGTTAGAACCAGCACCTTGAATTCGGCTCAGAAGCATATTGGCAGCCAGTGCAAACGGACCAGAACCGGTGTAATGTGCTCGGATCTTCCGGTCCCCGCAATAAGCCTGGCTGCCGCATTTTGCACAAGCGGCAGCTTCCGAACAGTCTTCAAAGGCAGCCCCACGTAGACTGCATTGCAGTAGTCTAGTTTAGAGCGTAGATTACTGAGACCAGGCTATCCCTGTCCAGATAGGGGCGTAGCTGGGCCACCAGCCGAAGCTGGTAAAAGGAACTCCTTGCCACTGAGGCCACTTGAGCCTCAAGTGACAAAGATGGCTCCAGGAGCACCACCAAGCTAAGAACCTTCTCCTTCAAGGGGAGTGCAACCCCATCCAGAACAGGTTGAACACCCTCCATCCGGTCAAAGGAACCACCCACTAACAGCATCTCAGTCTTGTCTGGATTGAGCCTCAGTTTGTTAGCCCTCATCTAGTCCATTGTCGCAGCTAGGCACCGGTTCAGCACATCCACAGCCTCACCTGCTGAAGATGAAAAGTAGAAATAGAGCTGTGTGTCATCAGCGTACTGATGGCAACGCACTCCAAAACTCTGGATGACCCCACTCAGTGGTTTCATGTAGATGTTAAATAGCATGGGGGATAAGACCGATCCCTGAGGAAACCCGTATTGGAGAGTCCATAGGGCCGAGCAACATTCCCCAAGCACCACCCTCTGGAACCGGCCATCCAAGTAGGAGCGGAACCACTGCAATGCAGTGCCCCCCACCCCCAACTCAGCCGCTCCAGAAGGATACCATGGTTGATGGTATCGAAAGCCGCCGAGAGATCCAGGAGTATCAACAGGGTCGCACTCCCCCTGTCTCTCTCCCGACATACTGTAGGTCATCATACAGGGCGACCAAAGCTGTTTCTGTACCAAAACCAGGCCTGACCCCCGACTGAAATGGATCCAGATAATCAGTCTCATCCAAGAGTGCCTGGAGCTGGTTGTCCACCACCCGCTCAAGGACCTTGCCCAGGAAAGGAACATTCGCCACCGGCCTAAAGTTGTTAAGATCTTCCAGGTCCAGAGAGGGTTTCTTCAGGAGTGGTCTCACCACCGCCTGTTTCAGGTGGCATGGGACCACTCCCTCTCGCAAGGAGGCATTGATCACCTCTCTGGCCCAGCCGGCCATTCCCTCCCTGCTAGTTTTTATAAGCCAAGAGGGGCAAGGATCCAGAACAGACGTGGTTGCACGAACCCGTCCAAGCACCTTGTCAACATCCTCGAGCTGTACCAACTGAAACTCATCCAAAATAACCAGGCTGTGCTCTGGGTACCTCTCCTGATTCTACTGTTATAACATTGGAGTCTAAGTCCCTGCGTATGCAAGAGATTTTTTCCTGGAAGTGCCTAGCGAATATATTGCAGCAGGCATCAGATGGGTTGATGATGTCCCTGGGGCCAGCATATAACAGGCCCCGGATGACCCTAAAGAGCTCCGCTGGGCGGCAAAGGGATGATTGGATAGAGGCAGTGAGATGTTGTCTCTTTGCCACCCTCACTGCCTCTAGGTTACAAGTTTTACACGTTTTACAGGTATACCTAGAGGTACAAAAAAACACACGTGTACCTCTAGGTATACCTGGCCATAAGCACGTACCAGGGCTCAATTGCATTCACTAGGAGTTTTCCTCCACCTGCACTCAAGCCGTCTCCTGTTTTGCTTCATCACTCTCAGCTCCGGGGTATACCACGGAGCCGTACGAGCTCTACTACAGAGAGGGTACTCAGGAGCGATCGTGTCAACCGCCCGGGTCATCTCTCTATTCCAGAGATCAACCAGGGATTCGACAGGACCGCCAGCTATCAGCCAGAAACCCCCCAAGGGCCCTCTGGAAACTATCCGGATCCATCAGCCTCCGGGGGCAGACCATCTTAATAGGTCCCCCACCCTTGCAGAGGGGGAAAGTTGCCGTTAGCCTAAATCTCAGCAGGTAGTGATCTGACCATGACAAGGGGACTGATTCAAAGTCCCCCACCTTCAGATCACCATTTCCATGCTCGGCTGAAAAAAACAGGTCGAGTGTGCCCTGCTACATGTGTTGGGCCGATGACATGTTGGGACACTCCCATGGTTGTCATGGAGTCCATGAATTCCTGAGCCACACCAGTCAAGGTGCCCTCAGCATGGATGTTAACATCCCCCAGGACCAACAGCCTGGGGGACCTCAGCATCGCCAGTGAGACCACCTCCGTCAGCTCAGCCAGGGAGTCTGTGGAGCAGCGGGGTGGGTGGTACACCAACAGAATCCCTAATCTGTCCTGCTGGCCCAACAAAAGGTGCAAACACTCCAGATCAGTAGTCAGACGGACAGGGAGCCTGGAGAGAGAGAATTCCTATAGACCATGGCAATCCCCCCTCCCCGGCCCTCAGGTCTACCCTGATGCTGCACCAAGTACCCCGGTGGGCAAAGCTGGGAGAGACTAACTCCTCCCTGTTCTCCCACCCAGGTCTTGGTAATGCATGCCAGATCGGCTGCCTCATCCACTATTAAATCGTGGATGAGGGAGGTTTTATTTTGGACCAATCTGGCATTTAGAAGCAGCATCCGGAGACCCGAGGGCAGGCTGATAGGGCAACCACCAAACCTGCGGGTGCGAGGAGGACCGGAACAAGGCACAGCCATTAAGTGTCTGGGCTGTGTTCCCCTTACCTGGCTAGTCCTCCTCCCATTGCCATATCTCCCTCTACCCATCACTACACTAATTGGGGCCCCCACAGAACCCCGCACTTGGCCCCATGACTCCCCTCCAAGGCACATGTTCAGGCCCTAGACAGGGAAAAACAATCCCCCCCACCAAGGGCACCGAGCAACAAGTAGCAGTGTTAGGGGGGTCACCCTTGCCCTTGTGGCACCCCCGAAGTCACAAATGCCCCCGCCCATCAGGAGATATTTGGCAGGGATGGGGACTCGGACTCGGGGACTCGACTCGTGAGTCCGACTGAGTCCCCCCTCTGACTCGAGTCCCACTCGAGTCCCAATAATTTATGTGGGACTCGAGACTCGACTCGGGACTCGAGCCCAAGGACTCCTCCTCCGCCGCTGCCGCCCTCGCCTCTGCCGCCTCTGCCGCCGCCCTCACCTCCTCCTCCTCCTCCGACCTCGTCGCCATCGCACGCCGCGTCACGCCGCCAGCGCCGTCGCTCTGTTTTTGGTGGGGTTGCTGTGGTTCAAAAACAGAGCGCCGTCGCTAGCGGCGTGACCACAGCAACCCCGCCAAAAACAGAGCGACGGCGCTGGCGGCGTGACGCGGTGTGCTGTGTGCTACGGCGATGGCGATGAGGTCGGCGGCGGCGGAGGAGGAGGAGGAGGTGAGGGCGGCGGCGAGGGCAGCGGCGGTGGCAGGAGCCGCGGCAGCGGTGAGGTGAGGGCGGCGGAGGTGGAGGTGAGGGCAGCGGCGGCGGCAGAGGCGAGGGCGGCGGCGGTGGCGAGGTGAGGGCGGCGGCGGCGGTGAGGTGAGGGCGGCGGAGGTGGAGGTGAGGGCGGCAGCGGCAGCGGCCCATGGAGCGAGCAGGAGGGTCTCCGCGGGAGGAAGGGCAGCTCTTCTTCCTCTCGCGGAGACCCTCCTGCTCCCTCCATGGGCCGCCGCTTTGGGAGGGACTCGGGACTCGACTCGAGTCACCATTTTGGACCTCGGACTCTAGACTCGACTCTAGACTCGGGTCCAAAGACTCGGGACTCGACTCGGGACTCGGGACCAAGGACTCTTCAACATCCCTGATATTTGGGCCTTCAGGCTTCAACCTAACTCAAGCCTGGGTAGGCCTCAATCCTTCACAGTAGTCCAACAAGATCTGGAGGGTCATAGGTTCCCCATGCTTGATCTAGCTCATTGTTGCCTACACACTGATTGGCAGTGGCTCTCCAGGGGTTTACACAGGAGTCTTTCCCAGTCTCACCTGGAGATACCAGGGATGAAACCCAGGACCTTTTGCATGCAAGATGGGTGCTCTGCCATTGAGCAATGGCCCCCTCCCCTCTGATAAAGAAGCCATGGTGTAGTGGAGTGGGAACACTGAGTCCCAGAGCTCTGGCACTTTTTTCAGCTGATCCTAATAAATTAGCTAGTATGCTATGGACTGATTTTCTTCGGGGGTATCTATAGTGGATCAACACAGGTGCCTGCATTTTGGGTTGTCCTTGGGGTATGGTCATTGGGGCTGTAATGATGAGCTCCCAAAGCAGTTACTTTATTCCCAACTCAAGTATGGAAAGCGGAATATCGGTGGTCAATATAAGAGGTTTAAAGATGTTCATAAGGCTAATCTAAAAAAATGCAATATAAGCATCGAAAACTGGGAAGCTCTGGCACATGAATGATCTAAATGGAGGTTGGCCTTTCACAAAGGTTCCATGGACTTTGAAGAAGCCAGAGTGCAAGGTGAAAGGGAGAAACGTGCTAAGCGAAAAGCACGTCAAATGAATCCTTTACAGGACCATCTTCCATCTGGTAACCTGTGTCCTCACTGTGGGAAGCTGTGTGGATCTAGAATTGGCCTCCACAGTCACTTACGGACCCATCGCTAGAGTCTACACAATCTTCTTTAGAATTTCCTACAATCTTCTTTAGAATTTCCTCCTTTTTTCCTGGAAGACAATCTTACTCGGTCACGAGTGATCGCCTGATGATGATGAATGATGAGCGCCTGCACTTCAAAATTTAGTACTGAACTACCGTTAAGTAGTACTGTACTAATAAGGAGGAAGTTATCACTGGCTACACACACAGCGCCTTTCCCTTGCCACTCTGTAACCCCACAGCTAGGCCTGCACACAGCCAGAGTGGATCATGGGGACAATGGCCTAAAGACCATGGTGGGGACTGATGGTTATCCGCAATGACTGGGTTCAGGCAACATGATAACCCACACTCAGGGGTTGAGTATGGGTCGTTGCTGAAACGTGGGTCGTTGCTGAAACGTGGGTTATCGTGTTGTCTGAACCCACCTGCACTAACAAGCCATGGCTTCTTAACCACAACCAACCCACGAAGAGAACCCATGGTTGTTATTGGGCTGTGAACTGTGGGTTGTTCAACATGGTTTCTTATCTCAGCTGGGTTCAGACGATAACCCATGGTTCAATGACAACCCACGGTTCAACGACAACCCATACTCAACCCTGAGTGTGGGTTATCATGTTGTCTGAACCTAGTCAGTGTATTAATCCAGAAGGAAAGAGCACTCAGTGGCTTGCAGAGGGATCTGATAGGGGTTTGTACTGGAAAGTGACTCCCACTGGCTTCAATAGGGCTAACTAACTCCTTACTACAGCTTTCTCCAACCTAGTGCCCTCCAGATACGTGGGACTACAACTCCCAGCACCCCCCAGCCAGCCGGCTGGTTGGGGATGCTGGGAGTTGTAGTCCGATGCATCCAGAGGTTGAGAATGGCTGCGCTAGCGACAAGCGTGTCTTAGCTTTGCCTGCAATCCGATGTGCCCTGAGCTCGCCTGCTCGTCCGGCCGCCTGCCACACACTCCTCCTTAGTGCGAGCTGCACGGCTTCGCTCTCCCCGTCCAGTCTTCTTAGCGCTTTAAGAAAAGGCTGATCCTCCTAAGCCCGCCCCTAACCTCCACAGCCCGCCTCCTTCAGGTCCCGTCCTAATTGGCTGACCAGGGCATGAATATGTATGCCCTGACCTGTGTGAATGAGCCACTGTCCCCTCACCGCCATGCAGAGAGGCTCAGTGTGCATGTGGGTCTCCTCTCAGCTGCCTCTGCCGTCGCCACTACCGGCAGACCCCTGTCTTGCGTCCTGGCGTGATCCTGCCGCAGAGCGTGCAGGGGGTCTGTGTTCCTTCGGTGCCTGCCTGGGTCTTCATGCTCCCGCCCGGCACGCTGCTGCCCGGTCCAGCCCGTCTCCGCACTGCCTCTTGCCACCCACCTGTGTGTCAGCTCCGCCACCTCGCCTGCTTGCCCAGGATTCGGCGCCCGCCAGAGAAATGCAGGGCCTGTCTGGCTGGCTGGCTGGCGCTCAGCAGTTGGCTCCGGCTGCAGGTGAAGGGCGCTGTGCCCCTGCCTGATTTCTACCCCTTCAGGCTTGCGCAGGGGGATTCGGCTACCCCGCAGCAAGACAACGGCTCCAGGCTCTGGCCCATCGCCGTGAAGTTCCCTTTCTTCGGCGTGGCTCACACGGCACTCTAGACTACGTCAGTAGTCGCCCTGTCTAAGGGCTAAGGAGAGCGCGGGAGCAGCTCTGCATGGGGCTTGGCTCACCCCCCCCCCCGAGGTTTCTTAATGTGGAGATTCTTATGAGAAATAAACAAGCCATGTTCAGTTTTTTTTTACAAAAAATTAAAAACTATATATAGTTTACTAAAAACGGGACAAAATTGACATTTATATTAAAAAGAAGGGACGGTCAGGAAATATGAAAAAAAAAATGGGACTGTCCCTTTAAAATGGTACGTATGGTCAGCCTAGTCCTGGCGAAGCAGCGAGGTGCGCCGTGAAAACAGCAGAGCGAAAAGCTCGAGTAACCGAGAAAGCGTGGAGCTCTAAGGGCCAGTGTCACGGTCCGAAGATGCCAGATCACTGGTGCCTGTTTTGTGCTGCGGAGGGCCTTTTATAGTCCGACGCTAACACCGAATTGGTCAATTTTGGCGGGCTCTGTGTGATGACGTCATCGAGTTCCCACGGTCGGGCTGTATGTACTGCGCGGGACTATTATCGAAGAGTCGCCGCGGCCACAACATAGTGAGAGTGCGTGTGCTGAATGCCGAGTATTGCTGAGATCCAATGACGAGAACCGTTGTGCAAAATAAAACTAAAACTAGGATAAATTAATAAAATTGATTTAGGCTGGTTTATCAAGGATTGATTTGATGTACTCAATCTTTTGATAAATTAATAATTTTTGATTTTGTAGTCCTAAAGTGTACTGGTGTGTTGGATAACTAAAATTGCAGTCAAAACCTATGGCTCATGTTTCACCAGGTAATTGGGTGAAATGGTTAAGATCACTGATACCTTCTAGGGTGGTTTTCCTAGAAGGTACTCAGTGAATTATTAACAGCCTGAACAGGAAGTGGGCGTTGCTCCCAGCTTCTTCCTCTTTCTGTTCAGACTCTAGTGAGCGTGGCACCACCAGGTTGTTGTCTCCACGTGGTCCTTGTAGCAGCATGTAGCCAGAGTTGCTGGTCTGAACTCCACAAGTTCAGACCCCAAGTAACTACAAATGTACTGTAAGCAACTGTAAGAAACGCTTTTAAGCCTGCCTGAATGAAACTGCATAATCTGAGTGCAATCTTTCTGATCTTCTTAGCAGCAATTGCAAAGAGAGCTACACGCCAGGTCACATATTTATCCATATCTGCTAGGAGATAGAAAGCCGTATCCAAGGGACTCTGGTTAGGGAAACTTACAATTAAGGGTACCAGAAACCGTTCCCTTGGGTCATTGTATAATGGACAGCACAAAATATAATGGGTAAGATCCTCTAATTCAGAACAACCGCCAATGCAAGTACGTTCATTAACTGGGATACCCCTATGCCTCCCATCTCTATAAGCAGTATCCATATTTAGCCGTAATTCTGTGAAGGCTTTCCGTAGTTGTACAATGTTAGCTCATTAAGGTAATCCACATGTTCACGAGCCTCTTTAAGTTTGAAATATAATGGTGCACATGTGGATGTATACACAGAGTTTAAATCGTTTTTTGTGGCAACCTCCTTTATAGTTCGCTTAAAGATATTTTTCAGTATGTCTAATGGGAAGTCTTTAAGCTCAGCCAGTGAGAGACCATATTTAACCATAAGTTGAGCAGCATGATGTAACCAATTTTTAAGAGGAAATCCATTGGCCATTTCTATCAAACATTTTTTAGATAATCTGGTGTTATCCATGTGTTGTACCTTAAACCAATAGCATAAAATTCTTTTATCTATTTGGCTTTCTATAGTCAGCATGCAAGTCTCTAGCCTAACCATGGCAGATTGTACGTCTTTAGGCAAGCCCAACAGAGCTCTTAAAAAGTAGTTCTGTGGGGGTTCTAAAGCTAAGACCTTTGAGGTGCCCCAAACCTCTGCCCCATATAAAATTTGAGCCACTGTTTTGGCTTTATAAACAGATAGGGCTGGGTTTACCAGGTTCCCTCCTTTAGAAACAGCAAATTTCATAATAGCTTTAGCTGATTTAAAGGCTTGCAGCTTGATGTTTGATAAATGTATGTTCCAGGAAGCTGTTTCTGAATAGACCAATCCCAAGTATTTGAATGATTTCACATGATTTATAATGTGCTCATCCAAATGCCAAACATGCTTTTTGGGACGCTTCCCAAACACTACAGCCTGTGTCTTATTATAGTTTATGGACAGAGCATTTGTCTTACAATATGAACCAAACTTCGCAAGCAGCCGTCTCAGTCCCACCTGTGTTCTAGATACAAGAACTAAATCGTCAGCATACATTAATACTGATAATTTTTGGTCAAGAATTGTAACAGGGGCAAACTGTAACCCATCCAATTCCTTAACCACATCATTAATGTAAAAGTTAAACAAAAGGGTGCCAAGATGCATCCCTGTTTGACTCCGACAAAGGTTTTTATTCTAGAAGTAAGATGACCAGCCAAATCGACTTTAACTTGTACTGATGTATCAGTATACAGTGTTTTAACAAGGAATAGTAAACGGCGATCTAAGTTTGTCTTTTCCAATTTCTGCCATAATAAGGGTCTAGGAATTGTGTCAAATGCTGACTTCAAATCAATAAAGGCAACATACAGCTTTCGCTTCATGTTATGAACATATTTACATAACAGGAAATTCATTACAAAACACAGGTCAACTGTGGACTTCCCTCTTTGAAAACCGGCCTGTACTTCAGGTATTACTTTTTGTGTATCTGCCCATTCTTCTAATTTTTCAAGGAGGAGCCAGGCATATAATTTAGAAGCAACATCTAAAAGGCTAATAGGCCTATAATTGGCTGGGTCTCCCTTATCTCCCTTTTTATATATGGGAGCGATGATGCTCAACTTCCACCCCTCCGGTATACAGCCAGTACGGTTTACATAAGAAAACAATTTCACAAAAATAGGTATCCAGTACTCTGGCCTTATCTTATAAAGCTCCATGGGTATCATATCTTCTCCTGGGGCTTTATTCGCTGACTGTCTTGCGATAATCCCCTTAATCTGGTTAAAGGTAATATCTGGCCATTCGGGGAGATCTAATAACTGAGATTGGCGGACTTCTATGGATACATCAGTGTGGGGACCGTATATTTCCGTAAAGTGTGTCACCCAATCCTTTCCTTGTACTGATGCTTCTAGAGAATATTTTATCCTATTTGTACCTTGAGCGACCAAATGCCAAAATTTCTGTGAATCCTTTTGAATTGCTGCATCCTCTAATTCTTTCCACTGTAGCTCGTAATATCTTTGTTTCTTTTTTTTTAAGGAATGTTTTATAGTTGTACCGTAATTGGGCTACATGAATTTGGGAGACAGGGTTTTTCTTATTACTTTTTGACTTCATTTTCCTAAGTTCCCTAGTTAATTTTTTCTTACTTTTCCGACAATCCTCATCAAACCATGTCTGGATCTTAAACTTTCTTTTTTTGATCACACTAGTTGTAGTCATTAAAGGTCTCATTTGTGTGATCAAATTCTCATATGCTCCAATAACATTACTTGTCTCTGATAGGATTCCCTCCCTTAATGTGGCAAATTTAAGAGAATCCAAGGTCTTGATCATTCTTTCCTGAACCTGTCCATTCCATCTTAACCTCCTACTTCCAAGTATCAAGTACTCCGTTTCATCTAACAGTTTGGGAGAAGTGGGAAGGACAAGTTGTGTCAATGATAATTCAAGAGGGAAATGATCACTCTCAGCTCTTGGGACTATTTTAAAGGTATCGCGATCGATTGGAACATTATTAGATGTTAATATATAATCTATAATACTAATAGACCCACTGGGAGAAATAAATGTAAAATAACCCTCCTGATCCCCTTGTCCATGCCCATTACATAACAAAAGGTTATGTTTTATTATAAGTTCACAGAGATATTTCCCTGCATGATTGGAGATGGTGTCCATCGTTGCTCTCTGACAAATTTCAGGTTCGTCCTTCAAACTTAAACCAGAAAAAACTGAGTTCTCTGGAGAGACAGAGCCAATACGAGCATTAAGGTCACCACCTAGGATAACCCAGGGGTTGGGGGATAAGGAATCTATAACATCCAGTAATTGGTCGAGTTGTTCCCAGTAAAGATACTGTTCTGCACAGGATTTAGATGGGGGGATGTATGCACAAATACAATAAGTAGCTCTCAAAAAGCTATTAAAAATGTCCAACACCAAAAAATTAGGGGTGCTTAACGATGGGCATAAATGTATGGTAGCATTGAGAGATGTTGAGACTAACACTGCCAGTCCTCCACTAGGTCTCCCATACTTTGCAGTTTTAATTGCTGGTGAAGAATAAGTAGTAAATCCTTGTAATTCAATTGTACTTCCTTCTTTAACCCATGTTTCTTGCAAAAAAATAATCTCATATGACTGTAGAAAGGCACGAAAATCACTATCTTGAATTTTATTCACCCATCCTGTTATATTCCATGAAAGAAGTTTAACTGGTTTATCCACTAGTCAAAATGTGCAGCCTTTCTTTTGCCCATTGGGGATACAGGCTGTTCCTGTTAAGGTTATCTCTGTTTTCTTTTTAAAGTAGTTCCGAATATCACCTGTGTTAGATTTATTTATCAGCAGACTCATATCAGTTATATTGTCATTATTTTGATATGTCTCACTCGTGTTTCCAAGCTCTGATCTGTCATGACATAAATCAAGGTTCTCAGTATTTGAGTACTCTGCCTCACAGAGTTTATTTAATCTAGCCTGGAGAGAATTAAGTTTGCCAATTATAACTAGTTTATCAAGCAAAGGGAGTCTACCATATGATTCTATTAAACCTTCCTCATCTTTAATTTCAGGATGAATATTAGCAGAATTCTGGATACTACTTCCTTTCCCATTATTATCCAATGGGTCGTCCAAACAAATCAGATCCTTAACTTCAATGGGCTGTTCTACCTGGCTTACCTTCCCTGCTGAAAAAGGGTTTGAAACAGGGGATAGGGGGTTAGATGACCAAATACTCTACTAACCTCTATCTTCTGGTGTCTAAATAAACTCCTTATTTTATAAGTCTTTGAAGCTATAACATTGTTTTTGAAGGTTATTAGAGCTCTGGCAGCCAGGTAGTTGTAAAAAAGATATTCCACTCTCTCAATATCCTCTACTTCCAAAAAATCTATCATTGATGCATTGGCCTGTTGAATAAAATGATATTTCCGTTGGAGCTGTGTCAAAAAGCCATACGGCTTGGGATAATTTATAAAGGCCAATTGAGTTTTTTTAAGTACTAGGGGGGGAATAACATATCTAATACCGTAAGTGGGGAGGGTAACTCCTGCTGTTTTACTTCCTCTATCACTCTCAATTTACTCTCATTGGGTTCTTCGTCTGATGTGTTTATTACTTCTGAACAGATAGGTCCATCATCCTTAATTGCTGTTATTTCTCCTTGTTCTATCTTATCAATAGAGTCTGTCAGCCTGGGTTCCATTTCCCTCTCTTTTTTCCTTCTCTTTATAGGATGTGCTTTTACTTTCTTACCCTTACAAATTGGTCTTTATGTTCCATAAGTTTGAATAGTCTTTTAAAATTAAAATTTGTTTCTCTTTTCTCATATTTGGAATCTTTCTTCTGATATTGGTCATCTAATTTCCTTTTACATTTTTACATTTCTTCTCCCTATACTCCCCCCTTTTGGCTTGCATTTGGGCCTGCCCCTTGCCTCCAGCTGAGTTGTGTCTTGCAACTGTACATACTACAATGTTCTTCATATTGTTTAGGTTTTTCAACCTCTTCTGTAAACTTTCCTTTGGGGGGGCTGCCTGTAATATCCCTTCACTTACCAATGACAAATCACCTGGACATTGGCCCTTATGGTGCCTGTTACAGCGAGTAAATCTTTCAGCATAGCAC